>SMSO01000031.1:1721047-4121047 GCA_004764695.1 Schizochytrium sp. TIO01 | reverse complement strand
AGATATCTCTGCCTCCGCGCAGCGTGGCAAGCTTTAAATATATATAATATGCTTGTATTGAACTTGTAGTCCTTTTCATGTTTATACTGAAATCAACAACTTTTGAAGACACAATTTTAATTTTGATTAACTATACAGTGCTCTGAAATTGATTCCAAGACTCACTTTGGTATCCAATCTGGACATGCTACATGCTTTGTCACTAAATTAAAATTACAAGAATCCAGCTTCTCAACGGTAATTGAAAATTCGGTGTAGATAAGCGCCGAAGATTGTTCCCCTTGTTACCATCTATTAGAAAGAAAAGCATGGGTACAAAAGAAATTGAATAAAAAGATGGAAAGGCTTCCGCTGTTCTATAGCTCCTCAACAATCCCAGTATTACCTCTTGTAGCGACAAGCGAAATGAGAGTGACGTTTGAGGAATTTGAGAATGCATGCGAATGCTTTCGACTTGCTTGTGAGGAAATCCCCACCTTTCGTGGTTGGGCTTGGGTATCTTCTTCAACCAATCCTCGAGAAAGCTGGCTGCAACATAAGACTGGGTTTGCGATTGACGCCCAGTCAAAGCTTGCCGCTACTTGGGAAGCTCATTCTGGACCACCAAGTTTAAGATCCAGCTCGAAGTCTGGTGAAAACGCTTTAATATCGAGTGGATCAATATCTACAAAATTGTCTCGAGAGGTCGGCATAGATAACAATATTGGTGAGTTCTCCTTGAAAGACCTTGAAGAACCTCTTCTGGATAGCGCACATTTGCCAGGATGTGATGACCATGAGCCTCTTAAAACTACTTCTCAATTGAGAATCCTACATATTGCTCCAGAAATCATATACTCGAAACCCTATGGTGTCCCAGTTCTTTGTTTTTCAGTGATTGATCAAGTGGGAAACCAACAAAGATTACATCCCGAGGAGGTCGATGATTTATATCTACCAACATCTGTAAGTTTCAACCCATCTTGCAATCTTCACAATGGACCGTAGCTGCAGAAAGCACTTTGAAGGGATTGTGTGAGTGTTTGAGTAATTAACATGGGTGAATGAAATCTTCGTGTAACAAAATATAGGTGAAACTTCCAATTTCCGAGGTCGAGCACCCCTGTGATCCTTTTACTACTACTCTCATGGTTCACGCGTGCGATACCGAAAGTATGCTCATGTACTCTGGCGATTCAGCAACCCTTTCAATTGTATCGTGGTTGTCAATGGTTGCGCCAAGTACCGGAATTCGACTTGATCCGAAGGATGTATCCAAGACGATTCAATTTGAGCAGCAGATGCGAAAGGTAAAGCTTCGATGATGACTTCATCAAATGTTAAATTTTTTTCCTCAGGCATATTATAGCTCCATACCTTTCAATCTTATTCATATTTACAAACGACACACCTATACTATTGCTAGAGTTTTCATGATTTAAACAAATCATCAAGGGAATGGCGACTCTGGAATTACCACATTCTCTTCTCCATTGTTTGGGGTAGAAGGGATCACCGTACTTTCCCATTCGTCATCCGGAGATGCGGGAATTGGCGAATCAGTTAGATCAATTTCAGCAGGCATAGTAGTATTACAAGAGGATGCCGCACTGCAATCCGGGCCTGCAGGCCGGCGACGCCACTGCAATTTACGAGGATGATTATTAGACTGCTTGCTCTCATTCCCTGGAGTTGAAGAGATTCGCTTTTTACTTTTGCTTCGCTTAATGAGCTGGTAATCAGAATTCTTTTCCGAATTGCTCGACCTCGCATCATTAATGTTGTATGGCCCATCGCACTTACCGTGCACAGCAATGCCATGTGAGTGGGAGGTCTCTATTAGAATTCCTCTGCGTGCGGTGTTAGACGGACTCGTCGCAAAGTCTAGTGTTGAAGTTTCGTTGGATGTATCGATTTCAGTTTTAAACACAAGATTGCATTGCTCTTGAAGAGCAGAGTCATCAGCATAATTTGTTGACACAGATCTCTCGGAAGAGGTTTCATTATCTTCTTCGATTTTAGAAAATGACTGGTAGAGATCGTGACGGCCTTTATTCTCAAAACCATTTTTTAGATCGTCGTTCATGTTCTCATCACTAGAGTCGCCAGCTTCGTTACAAGTTTCTCTCGCATGCGTCATGTGTCTTGTTGAGATACCCAGCAAGTTATTATAAAACTTAACAACTTTCGGGTGCGCACAGATAGACCTCTCATTAAGATTTTCAATCTCCAATCCAGCCACTGACTTAGTTCGTGATAATGCAGTGTAGGCCTGCCCACAACTAAACATACCAGAAAGATTCACTCGTACTCGGTACAACTCCAGGCCTTGAGCCTTATGAATAGTCATAGCAAATGCTGGAACTAGTGGCAGCTGTTCACGAGAAACTGACACGCAGCCTTGACAGCCATGCAGAGGCACTTCTGTTTTGCAAGGGTAAATAATACGTTCAATTCGTCCTTGTTGAGAGTAAGTCCTAAACGATACTAAAGGAAGGTCAAGCGTCTTGCCATTCTCATTGCATCTTTCGAATCGTATCACAGTCCCTTGTGTGCCATTCACGAGTCCTCGTCGCATATCAAGTGTGGTAAGAAGAATCACGGGCACCCCCACCGCAAGGCGTAGATATCGTGGAAATCGCGTTGCACAATCTATATCCTTCTTTATCGTTGGGGTTTGTAGAGAATCATGTGCCACAAAGTCATGAACAATTGCACCATCTCTAGCCAATGTGTCCACGCGCTCTTCGTTAATACGATTCACCTGGTCATTGCGTGCGCAGAGCTGTGTAGGTTCTGGTTCATCTTCAGCTCTACGAACTGGACAAGTCTTTTTGAGCCAGCGTGCACCCTCAATTGATAATTTCCCCATCCGGAGCGCATTTAAATGCTCCAGAAATATATCATTGGCCTGGGCTTCTTGATCTTGCAGTTTCTCGCGCTTCCCAAGGTTTCGCTGATCTGTTTGATGGTGATGGTCATCATGTTGTAATTGCTTCTGATACCTTGTGTCGTTCCGACGATCCTGACTTTTGTTTTGTTTTTGTGAATCGGAGTTTATCTGGTGGTTGATCTCACAGACACTCTGCAGTCTGAAGCACCTATCGAGGTTCACCACGAATCCTTTCTCCTTACCAAACAGCTCTTGCCAGACCTCCGCTTCAAATGCAAGTCCTGCCTCGCTACGAACCGGCGGTAGCTGCCCAAAATCTCCCACAAGGATGATCTGAAGTCCGCCAAAGGCACCCTTGTTCTTTGCTGGCCGCACTTTTCGCGCTACAAAACTTAAAGCATCGAGTAGTTCGGCGTCAATCTGTGAAATTTCATCAATCACGAGCGCCCGGGCTCGCATCCATCGTCGCCGGGCATCACCTTTACCACGTACCAGGACTGCGAGGTCCTCGCGAGATCCTTTTCCGAGGCCAATGCCCGCAAATGCGTGCAGAGAAGTCGCCTGATCCAAAGAAGTTGCTGCCAGACCCGTAGCCGCCGTCACCGCGACACGTTCCACGCCGTATCGCCTCCTCAGAGCCGCCACAAGCGCTGCGGCGGTTCTCGACTTGCCACAACCGGCCCCGCCAGTCACAAAAACATGCCGACCAGCCATAGCAGCGCGGATCGCGCTCTTCTGGCGCCTCGAAAGCGCGGTGTAGTCGCCGTCATCCGGGCCATCCAAGTCCCAGCCTTGGCATTTCTGAGTCATCCAGACCGAAAACACCCTACTTACTTCTTGAAAAGCTCGAGAAAGTTTGTGCAGTTGCCTTAGGGGTCAAGTGCGTGGCTCGTGTCCAACACAGGGTCCTCGGAAAAGCAAAATTTACGTTGTGTTTACCTACTTATAAACGCTCTCGAGTTTTTGTCCTCCAAAACTCCTTTCACCTCAGTACGTACCCGGGTCCCTCCCTCCCTCTCCGTAGTCTGTAGTAGTACCCCAAAACAGTACTCTTCAAGTCGATATTTCGTGCATCTATTTTCAGGATTTCAGTACAGCACATGCCGCCTCCAAGGCGAGCGTCTTTGTCCGTCGTCAGAGGAACATGAAACCCAGCACTGCTCTTTTTGGCTCACTTCTTCTCAACTAGGAATCGATCTGCTGGCAGCGTGAAAGCCATCTTGTCGTAGAAGACCAAGCAATCCCATAATTTGGCTTGGTGGGTTTCGTTACCAAAATGCTGAGTGGCCAAATAATTCCCTGCATGTAAGCAAGCAGGACCTTGTGCAAATGATGCTTGGCCTTTTCCACAGGCAGCCAAAGCGCATATCTTGAGCACTTGCGCGTCAATCCTACGAAGGCTGTCACCGTTATGGCGCTTGCTTGCATCTCACATCTCACATGGCGCCCTCAGAACCATTTGAGAACTCTCCAAGAACGTTCTAAAGTCTGGCTGTTTTGTGCAACGCTTTATAGATTTGTCCTATATTTTAAATTAAAAAAGTATAATAGTAGCAACCTAGTAGAGTATAATTTTTATTTTGTTCTTTCAGCAATTCTAGCTAGGCTTCTCGATTTTGCTGGGGTGACGAGAGCCTAGAAACGAATGGCAGGCCCCGGCGCCAGCCCAGAGTCGCCGCCTCGTGCTGCCTGCTGGGTTCCGGAACCTCGCCCTTCAGGTGTTTTCTCTTCATCTGTTCTTCCAGAGCGTCTCTGAGAGTAGAAAGGAAAGAAAGGCGAGGAAAGAAGGTCCGCCGCTTAAGTGAGCTAAAGCGGTATAGTCTACTGTAGTTGCAAGTGGTTTATACGCCTCTTAAGTGGGTTATCTCAGGCACATTATTAGTTATACAACTTTAAAACAAACTGCACTTTCTACAGGAGGCAGCTGCTCAAAGTAGAGTAAGGGCTGTTGAAGTAGAGTTTATTTTGTCGAAGTGAGTTATGTATACTGCTACAATAGAGAATAGAGATCGCAAGTAGGTTAAAGCAGCAGCCTCTCTGGGTGCTAGATAGCTAAGAGGCTGGCTTCGGTGGCGGCAGACACGCATCCCGAGGAGCTCAGGCCCGGCTAGTGCGGGCGCGGTGGCCTCGTAAAAGGGGTTTACTTGTGCGAATACCTCGCGGCATCCCACCTACAAAGCCCTTGACGGCGTCCGACTGTGGCGTCGCCGCTCCTGCTGTGTGGGGTTTGCCAGATTTGGACATTTTCCGCTAAAGCGAAACAAGAGCGCTCTCGCGAGTGGACCTTAGCGGCAAAGAGGTCTGGAAAACCTTAGGTTCTCGTGACTCTTCGAGGCTTCACAAGAACCGCTTCGGTTCTAATAAACCAGTGTAGCTTGGGTCTTGCAAAATGACAAGGGTCCCTGCATCTGGCGCGGAACGAGCGCTTGCGGAAGCCCAGAAGGAGTTCTCAGATGCCGTGCAGGCTGAGCTTGTGCGCCTGGAGAAGTGTGGGCTTCCTCAAGATTACGCAGTTCGAGTACTTTTGGAGCGTCTTGGTGGCGCTGTTCCTGTCACGGACCCTTCTGAGATCACCAAACTCATGAAACGACACGGCGTCGGCGAACAAGACGCCATTCGCGCCCTCACTGTCATGCGAGAGATGCGTCGACTTAGGGCCGAGGAGGGCCTCACGGACCTCGAGGCTGTCAGGCGTCTCACCAAGCAGGTTCAGACGGCTACGATCTATGCGAGGTCTACCCGGAAGCGAGCTCGTCCAGATTCTGCGTCAGGCTCGGCGGTTTCACGTCTAGCTAAACGCCTTCAACGCCTCGTGAGCAAGTCGCATGCCGAGCAATCTGCGATGCCGTCTCCTGCACCTATGTTGCAAGGACCTACTTCTTCCTCTTCTTCGTCTTCATCGTCTTCGTCGTCTTTGGGGGCATCACAGAGCTTGGAGAACCACAACTACTTTGGCGAGATTGAGCAGAAGGCACTTTTCCAAGATTTGCCTCGCGAAGTTGCAGCAAAAGTATGGACGGCGCAGTCTTCGATGGCCCGTGCGCAAGATGTTGGCAACGCCTCTTCCTCGAGTTCGGCAATGGATGTTGAAAAACAATGTGAGAACGATGATGTAATGTCCACAAATTTTGATGAAGTTCACAGATTAAAAGCTTTTGAAAGCGAGTCTATGGAGGGGGCAAAAACCAACCTGACAAGTACTTTCAGTAAAACAGAAGGTGACAAAGGCAGTAGCGGCGATTCTTCCTCTTCCACTATAGCTGAAGTAGCCAACCGGAAGGGCTCTGCGTCCAAGAAGCGACTCAAGCGAACTCGTCAAAGCAATGAACGAGATGAGTGCTCCTCACCGTCCAACAACAACAGCAACGAAGGCCCGCGCACGCGCAGACGGCGGCGCCGATCTTAAGCTGTTTTGCTGCTCTGCTTGAGCGCAACTGATGAGCCATGGTATGTGAGTAAATCTTAATTGGTGTGCTCACGTGGCCTTTTGCAAAGTTGAGCTTGCTGCAAGTTCGTCTTTGGCTTTCCCCGCTTCTGGACCCTCATGCAGATTTTTGTTCAAGTGCTCATTAACTCCTCCTTGGCTGGCTTTCTGTAGCGAGCTTGTACAGGACAGGGAGAGTATGAATCTCATAAAGTAGTACATGTGGCCGAAACAAAGATCTGACCTAGAGCTTCGAAGCGTTGTATGTGATAGGATGATGCATGGTAATTGTGTAAATTGGCATTTCTACAAGCTATTAATGTAGCTTGTAGTCACGGCTACCTTAAATAATTAAGCTACCCTTGCGTGCTTTTCGAACAAATAATTGGATAACACAAAAAACAGACACCATATAAACAAAAGCTTAAACTGCGATGGTGGTTGGCGACAACCTAACTTTCTAATTTTGAGTAGTTAGAGACCCCATTCTTAATTTGTCGCACAGTTGCTCGTTCCCATCCCGTTTTTTACATCACTATTACTGACTTAAAAGTTAGTGCTTCATCGAAAATTGTTGTGGGGAAGTCTTTCGTATTGCAACAATACCTTAACATCTAGAGACCTTGATAGTAAACGCGAAAATTTTCTTGAATTTACATGCCAATATATTACTTGGTTGTCTACACTTGTTTCTTGTGCCTTTTCTCCTGCTTTGATGTTCATTTCCACGCTAGCACGCTTTTTCGAAGCACATCCTCTTTTTTATAAAAATAAAATTACCTAAATAATAATAATATCTTTATAATAATAATATAATTCTTTGGTAAATAATAATGCTTGCACGGCTCACAAATCATCAACACCGTCTAAATGAAGAGGAGGCTTCAAAGCAAGATGCAAGGGTCACATAGGAACTACACAATTTTTCCAGCATAAGATCTTTTAAAGATGGTATTATGCGATGTAAGTTATCATAATTAAGGAAACATAAATAAAAGAACGTAGTAAGTATCGGTGTCTATTAGTATTTAATTGTTTATCTGTGGGTCGTCGTGAATGACTGAAGTAATGTGTTTGCCTCTTTTGTTTTCAATGTATAAATAGGCAAAGGAAGATGTGAGGCATACAAATGTGCTTCGCTCTTTGTAATTAAGGACAAAATTCATAACTTTTAGTGGCGGCGACGCTTGAAGTCATCGTCATCATCATCGTCACCATCGTCATCCATTTCAGCCTCACTACGAGCACGCCGGCGACCAGTAATGTTAGGAGCTTCTTCGGTGGAAGGCGGGCGAGGAGGTAAAGACCTGCGGGGACCACCCCTGCGGCCGCCACGTCCTCGTCGGCTGTAGCCAATATTTGTGCAGTATCCCGAGAGCTTGTCAGCCTTGACGTCAGAGACACCAGCCACACGGATCAAAAAGAAGCGCATACCAGCATCGTCACGCAGAGGGAAAGGAGCAGTGTAGTAGTTTTTCGAACGAAGTTCATCAATCTGCTCAGCAAACTCTTCTACATGCGGAAGATCTCTCGAAAGCCCACGCATGGCCCGCTTTGCAGTAATCTCGTCATTGAAGACAATGTTCGCACCACAATCGTGTAACCACTCAATGCGTGACGCCCCGTATTCACCAAACCACTGCATAATGTCAGACGAGTAAACATTGTCAAATGAGCCATAGATATGAATAGCCTCAGGGCGCAGCTGCTCATCATCCTCTGGATCCCTACGTGGTACGCGAAGTCCACTAAGATCCCTAACCACACCCTTGATCATCTCCAGATCCTCAATGACGGGGATCTCGAATCTCTTAGCCCTCGCCTCTCGAATCTCACGATCCTTGCTCATCAGGTTTTCCAGCTCCTCCTTCGCTCCGGGTACCGCAAATCGTTCCGCGCGCAACTTCGCCTTCTCCTTTTCCTCAGCAGATTCTGGGTCAAATCCGGTCACAAATCCAGTTCCCGGCACTGCTTGTAAGAGGATCTCTTGAGTTCGCCTTCATCTCTGCCAACTCCTGCGGGGTAAGCACTTCTCTTGCCAAGCTTTCCATTGATGGCTCCGTGTAGACCTGATCAAACCTCTCAGCCCTCTCGCGGCGTCTCTTACGTTCCTCCTCCAGTTTTCTCATATACTCTGGCACGAAGTTATCTTCATCAAAACCATCGTCCATCTCCATCCCGCTCTGGACTTGCGAAACTCTAATGTTTCTATAAAACGTCGTATTATCCCACGTTGTAAATGACACGAATCTCGCATTAATAGGCTCTGGGTCTCTCCACGCGAGAATAAGGCCTTTGCCAGGTTCGTTGCCAACGCCAACGCTGACGACACCTTTACAAAGCATAGCCCAGTACGGAAGGTACTCCGCTTCAGAGCAGAGTCTGGGCTTGACACTTAGGGCTCTCTCTGCGTCCTGAGCGCCGCGTCTGATGGCTGACTTAGAGTCTTTCCAACCGCCGACAATGATCTCGTACATGGGGAAGACCTGAGTGGCCTCTGGCGACATAGCCACAACAATGTTGTCTTTCGCCTTGGCCTCAAACTGGACCACGAGGTCTCCAGCAGTTGGTGAGCTCCACGCAGACTCATCCCACTTCAGGTATGCTCCCATCAGCTCGCAACACTTTACAACACCAGGCTCTGGCTCAAGCAGAAGGCCAGCTTCAGGGTTGTACGCGTACATATCTTGCTCATGGCCGCCATTATCGTATCTGCGTCGCCTGCCGCCGCGGCCACGGCGCCCCCCACCACGGTGATCCCTGCGGCCGGAGTGAAATCCATCACCGCCATCAGAGTACCCACCACCGTCGCGAGAGGCGCTTAGAGCGCGATCAAGGCCAGCCACGGGGGCGCCGCCGTATTGCGGAGGCGCATCTGACTGCTCCTGATGTGCTGCCAGGAGGCTGTCGAAGTCCATCCTCGCGAAAGGGTCGGAAGAGGTCGCTCCGGAGCTGAGAGAACCTGAGCTTACCAACCAGAAGTAGAGCTCGCGCAAGAGCGACTTTTTTTCCGATTTGTCAGTGCGATGCAAGCTTTGCGAAGGTCACCTTCATCGAGGGAATATTTCCTGTTGATGAAAATATCGTACCTAGGTACCTACAGCTACAGCTATAGGTTAACAAACTGGGTTTTAGCCTTGAGCAAAGTGGGGTATAGGAATCTCAAGTCAATTATAGCTCGTATACCTCACTGTAGATCGGATAGTGCACTTGCAAGGCAGGCCGTTGAAGGCCACAGTATCCACAAGTATACTCTACAGTAGAGCTATAGAGAGCATAATACAGGATAACTCACAGTAGGCTCAGTATCCCAAATGGGTTTTAAAGATGGCAAGTGGAGAATGGAGGGTTGACCTAACGACTGCGTCATTGGAGTAGAAGTGGGTAGCGCGGACATAGGATTTACTGGTGGTAAAACAAGAAGGCCTGAGTAAAGAAAGAATTGATTAGTAAAGCGGAACGCAAGAAACCTCACGTTAGCTTGAGTCCACTAAACCTCAAATCGAAGCTTCCGTCTGAACGTGAGAACATCGATTTGGGGTCCCGAGCAAAGAATTTTCAAGGCTGAGAGGCCGCGATTGGCCCTGGCTGGTGATTTGAGAGCTGGCTTATGAGTTCGCAGAAGAAGTCCAAGTACTTTCTGTCGCCATCCCTTGTGCAACACGTCGGTTTGGGTGACAACGCTGTGTCTGAAGCCGTTTTCTCCAAGTTTGAGGTGTCGAAAAGGCCAGACCGACTCAGCGAGGCAGAAAAACGCAAGCTTCTTGGCAAGGCCCCTAGTCCATTCAATAAGAATTCACAACAAGTCACGCAAACTAAAACTTTCGCTCACGCTAACGACGAAGATTACTCGCAAGGGGTGAGTGTGGACAAGGACAAGAAAAAATCCATAACCGAATCAAAAGACTTGGGCATCAAGCCACAAAACAAATCTCAACATACCTCAGCTTTGACAATGTCATTTTCGGATTCGTCAGATTCTGATGTTGAGATCGTGAGCAAGAATATTGCTGCCAAGAAGAAGCTCGTGAAAGGATCGACAGCTCTGAAACCAAAGACACACAAGGAGAGTCACCCCCTCGATGTGACCATGCTTTCATCATCGGATGAAGATAGTGATGTGGAGGTTATTCGCAAGGGTAGCAAAGGCAAGCTAGTTAGAGGAAAGAGAAACGCTTCGCGTACCCTTCGCAAGGGCGCCAGCCGCGTCTCTGATAGTAGTAGCAGCGATGGCAGCGATGACGATAGCGACGGAAACTACAAGAAGTCTTCCAGCACAGGTGCAAAGACGTTGCAGCGTGGAGGCCGGGGACTTCTCAAAGGAGGTGGAGAACCGCAGAAGAGCACAAAGTCTAAGCGCTTGCAGCGTGGCCAGGTCAAGAACCCTGTTAAGCGCCAACGTGTATCCATGGATGATGATGAGGACTCGGCTATTGTCGATAGTGATTCGGATGCTCTCAAGGAGGAGGAAATTTCCGGAGACGATGAACTAGACGAGATCGAACGCCGCGCAGAGGCCTTAATGGATGCTGCATCTTCTTCTGACGAAGAAGATTCAGAGGACATTGAGCAGGACGACGATAACAATGACCAAGGTGTTGACAGCGACGCCAGCAGTGGAGATGAAAGCAATGAAGTGCAAGCTATGTTCGATAATTGCGAGGCCATCTCCAAACGCCTCTCCAAGAGTGTGCAAGACATCAACCTTCCTGAAGCAGCTCTGAAGTCGAAGAGTAAGAACAAAAATACAAAGGACGACCTGGTAACGCGTGAAGCTGCTGATGCTCTTTTCCCTGAAGGATATTCTCTAAAAGAGTATCAGCTAGTAGGCCTGAACTGGCTTAGACTGCTTTACTCGCAAAACCTCAATGGTATCCTCGCAGATGAAATGGGCTTGGGTAAGACTGTGCAAGCCATTGCTATCCTTGCATGGCTCAAGAAAACCCAAGATGTTCGAGGACCCCATCTTGTCGTCGCACCGGGTTCAACTCTGGAGAACTGGCGCCGTGAAGTTCAACGCTGGGTCCCGTGGGCACGAGTCGAAGTCTATCATGGTTCTCAAGCAGCACGCACTGGTCTCGCCCAACGCTACGAAAGAAAAGCACGCAAGAATCCTGAAGTGGACATCCTCATCACCACTTACACTTACTTTGAGCGTGACTCATCAGGTGCTGATCGCGCTTTCCTCTCTAAGTTTGCTTACCAGTACATCATTTATGACGAGGCTCATGGTATGAAGAACATGAACTCAGCGCGTTATAGGCGTCTAGTTCGTCTTTCTTCACGTCGACGCCTTCTGCTGAGTGGAACCCCCGTGCAAAATAATCTGCAAGAGCTTCTTGCACTGATGTCATTCTGTATGCCGAAAGTTTTTAACGCATCGAGCGACCGCCTTGCAGAATATTTCAACGATGCCGATAACAGAGGGTCAACTTCAATCGGTCGGATTCGCGATGCTATGCGGCCTTTTGTCTTGCGGCGTCTCAAGGCTGACGTTCTTGGTCAATTGAGCCCGAAGACTGACGACATTCGCTTGATTGAAATGCCCGATGTACAAAACAAGGTGTATAAGGATATTATTAAGTCTTACCGCCAGAAGAAGGAGGATGCTAAGAATTCTAAACGGGGAACACGCGAGCTAGACTCAGTGACTACCCACTTTTTTTCTCAGCTTCGCAAAGCTGCCAATCATCCACTCTTAGTACGCCAATATTTTGGCAAATCTGCTGACGAGAGTCCAGACGGTGTCGCGCGTTCTCTTGACAAGGTGGTCGATCTCCTAAACCGTGTGAAAGCCTTCGGCCCAGCTGCGACGGTGCGAATGATCGAAAAGGAAATAAAAAATTATTCGGATTGGGATTTTCACCTTTTAGCACTGGAGTATGGCTCTCGCAATGGTGAACTCCGCGGAATGATTCTTCCACAGGAGGCATTGTGGACTTCTGCAAAGGCAAGGCAGTTGCAAACTCTTCTGCCACAACTCAAGAAGGATGGCCATCGCTTCCTCATTTTTTCCCAGTGGACAACTCTGCTGGATCTGATTGAGGAGATGCTCAACTCTATGGGCATGTTATTTGTACGATTTGATGGTCAAACAGCAATTCATGATCGCCAAACAATTGTGGACAAGTATAACACAGACATGTCCATTTCTGCTTGTTTGCTAAGCACTCGTGCAGGCGGCATGGGTATCAACCTGACCTCTGCAGACACTGTGATTCTTCATGATTTGGACTGGAGCCACGCTACAGATCGCCAGGCAGAAGATCGTTGTCATCGAATTGGGCAAACAAAGCCTGTCACTGTGATTAAATTGGTCACTCGCGACACTGTAGATGAGAACATCCTTCAAATTCAGACGCGCAAGAAACATCTTGAAGCTGCTTTGCTTATCAACAGCGCTGGAACGAGCAATAGTTCACAACAGACTTCGTCCATGTCGCAGGATACTGATGCGGAACTCGATGCTGCACTCGCCAAGGACCTCGACCCTATCAGTATTATTATGAACAGGCTTTAGGTTTCTATTGAGACCAATTCCAACAACTCATTTGTACGAGTTATTCAGCTTCAAACTACCGGATCTGACAAGGAGATTTTATCAAACTTATCTTTTGCAATTGAAAACAAAATGGATAGAATCACGAATAATGATATAAAAAGTCTCTCTAGTATTTCCTCCTCTTCACGTTAGGTTCGCAAATTCAATAGGAGCATATTATACGTTCTGCTAACGTGGAAAGCCCACCTAGACCAGCATTTCTTTTTATTTTATGTTCGGATCTAGTTAGTTGCTGTACATAATATAATCTTCAAACATATAGAATGGTAAAAAACCAATTATCATTTGCTGACTAGTGTCATTGACTAGAATCAAAGGAAACTTGGAAAAACTACCTCGCCAAATTCAGCCTCAAGATTATTGGTGGCACAAACCCACAAGCACACAGGAAGACCAAGTAGGATTGTCAAGTCGTATCTACTCATTTTATAGGTTAGATAATTTTGTACGCCAACTTGTTAAGCTTCTTAAACCTGATCCTTAGCTTCAAAGTTTGAATTGAACTTTGGCTTTGACGTTGGCGTTGGCTTTATCGTTACTGCTTCTTGGTTTATGAACCCTTATGACGGTACGTCAGACCTGAAATTCCAGCCACCGTACTTCATTATCTGGTACCTTGTATTCTTGAGAGTACATAAAGCTAACTAACCATCTACTACTCCACCTAAAAAGAGAAGAGGAAAAAAGGAAGCAACGAAGTCTTGAGCCTGATATCGAAAAATCTTATTCCAAACGTTGTGTAGCTTTCTTTGAAACAGCTGCTCCGTGGGTCAGTACGGCGCGTGTTAGAAAGCCTACTTGTCCGAGTCAAGTTTTCCTCTCTTGCTCTGTAAGAGTACCTTGGGACGGAAAAATGCGCTCTGTGCTTGCTTGCATCGCGAGTACACTGCTCATTCTTGCCCAGGGTAGCAGCAGTTCGAGCATCACGCCATATGAAGTGGGAAACCCGAGAAACTTCAAGCCCTCGGACCATGTCACACAGCACTGGTTTATGAACAAGGTTGACCATTTTGGCACTGCCAAGGAAGGTGAAGTGTATGCACAAAGATTATTCATCAATTTGGACCATTGGAAAGGCGATGGTTATCCAATTCTATTTTACAATGGCAACGAAGCAGATGTGACTCTCTATGTGAATGCTACAGGTCTAATTTGGGAATCTGCGCCTAAACTGCATGCTGCAATTATTTTTGCAGAACACAGGTACTATGGTGAGTCTAAGATTCACGATAACAAGGACCTTGAGTTTCTCAATCATGAGCAAGCTTTAGCAGATTTTGCGAATGTTTTATACTCTTTCCAGGCTAATCATAGCGCCTGGAAATCTCGATCAATTGCAATAGGCGGATCTTATGGCGGCATGCTAGCTTGTTTTTTCCGCATGCAGTATCCTGGACTCATATCCGGCGCGATTGCAGCAAGTGCGCCTGTTCTTGCATTTCGGGGCGAAGGCCTGGATTTCTACAATGATGGAGGCAATGCTTACTGGCGGGTCGTAACAGAGACTGCAGGTCCAGATTGTGAAGGGTGGGTTCGAGAGGGTTTTAAGCTCCTGCTAGAAGGCAAAAAGTCACTCCGGTTGCTACAAAAACTTGGAAACTTTTGCCACGAACCACAATCGTTTCTCGATGTTGCCCTGTATGTGGCCAACGCATTCGACACTATGGCTATGGGCAACTTTCCATACCCTAGTTCATATTTGACTGGAGATGCAAACGTCCTACTCCCTGCGTTTCCCATCAAGGCTGCTTGCAAGGCCGGAGCTGTGAAGTCTGATCCCGTGGAAGCCTTGATGGCAGCAACAGAAGTTTTCGCAAATGCTTCAAAGAAGGAGCAATGCTTGGATGTGCCTAACACCACAGAGACCGGTGACCGTTTTTCTGGACCCTTGTGGAGTCATCAATACTGTTCTGAGCAGTTTCCAGAGGAGTTTTACTTTGCCATGACAGGAACTTCAGATATGTTCTTTGATTACCCAAATTCAGCAGACATGGTGCGTGAAGCTTGTGAAAAGTTTTTCAACCTGACACCTGATGAGACATTGGTCCGCCGGCGCTATGGTAATAAGAAGGTCTTGCTCAACACTGTTACCAATGTGGTGTTTTCGAACGGGTTGGCAGATCCCTGGAGCAGTGGTTCGATTCGCTCATTCGATGGTGTCTTATCTGTTGAACAGCAGAAAAAGCGAGACCTGACCATTGTAAATATTGATGGGGGCGGTCACCACGTTGATTTGTTTTTCTCTCACCCTGGGGATACTGAGCAAATGAAGCACGCCAGGTCTGTGGAATTCGATGCGATGAGGCGTTGGACGCAGGCACCAGAACACACTGTTCAACAGCGCATAGAGCGCCTTCGTTAGTTATGGCGTTGATCACCTTGAGTCTTGAGTATAAGTGGTAGCGTCTGACAAGACCCTACTTATGGACTCGAATCTTTCTCTTCCTTTATCAAAGCCACACGTTAATTTCTGGATCGCCAAGCGGGGACCGTAAATGTCCTGAGGATAGATTACGCTCTTTGAATTAAAATGGTGGGAATAAGACGATACTTTAATTTTATTTATTTTAATAAATAAATAAAATTAAATAAGAAGAGGTACGCCTTTTACTTCCGATTCACTCCTTCAAGGTGATTTTCTTAATAGCGTGCCTGACAATCATACCATGATCTTGCTCCGAGACTGCCTCTGTTATCACTTCACTTGGGCGAATTTAACAGCCATCCTAAACACAGATATTTCAGATTGATTCTTTCATTTTAATTAATTTTAATAAACAGAAACTTTTTCTTTTTTCTTGAGAGAAAACACGAAAACATTTACGCATTCACTCGCTCGCTCGATGATAAGCAAAAAGGACCAAAGTGCGTAAAAGCTTGCCAGGATAAGCCATATCCAGCGAGGCTGCTGCAGCAAACCTTCAATACTGTGCAATAAAAACCTCTTGCATTGGCGAGGCGTGTTCGTGTTAAGCTCTCGCGAGGTGTGGCGGAGGCTTGCTCGCGAAGAAGTCAGTTGGGGTGATTGGCACAATGGTGCAGGCTGTGGAGGCGTCTACAAAACCCAAGGAGGATGCTGCTGAACTGCGAAAGATGACAAAACCGTCACCAAAGACACCATGGGAGTCTCTACTTCAGCATGAACGTGGCTGGATCGTATCGATGCAAAGCCAGCTTGGATTTCCATGGTTTTGCACCTTCATGCATATTCTAGGTGAGACATGCACCGGTGACGGCCTTGTTGTATTTTTTGCAATCCTCAACTGGTGCGTGGATAATCGCTGGGGAACAGAAGCAATCTGGCTAATCCCCATTTCTGAAATCCTCAATGGTCTCATTAAGTGGACCTTCAGACACCCACGACCGACTTGGGTCGATAAATCTGTGCGTCAATTTGGTCATAGCGCCGCGCATGAACTCTCTTTCCCTAGTAGCCATGCGATGCTTACTTTTAGTCTGGCAGTTTACTTTGCGCATGAGCTGCGTTCACCTTTACCGTACGTTTACGCTGCTATGGTATGCTTTTCTCGCGTCTTCGAGGGCATGCACTACCCGCATGACGTGTCAGTTGGTGCACTCATTGGTGTAGGACTTGGAGCAGGGTTGTTATACACTTTAGAGGTTGTTCAAGACATGAGGCTGTTTGAGTATAGCGCCCTCATGAGAACATGGCTCGGTCTTATGTTTTCATTTGTTTTGCTCGCTCTTGTATTTCTGGAGTTCGCTAAGATCCGAAAGTTTGAAGTGCCTGCAGAATGGCTTGAGAATGCGACCAAATGGCTTGGCCCTGGGAAGAAGCTTGAGCCTGCAGAGGTTCCACTGCGTCTCTATGTAGGAATGTGCGGTGTTGTTGGCGGCCTAGCAGTTGGAGAAAGTAATTATATGGCATTTGCAATGCCCACGGAGGTGCTTCACTCAATTTCTCGAGTTGTAGTGGGGCTTGCTATTTTGCTTAGCATTTTCCTTTCGATTCGCGCTCTAGACAAGGTTATTCAACCATACTCGCGTCTTGGTGCGCTTTCGCTGTGCTATCTTCGCTTTGCATCTGTACCACCCATTATCCTCATTATCGCCCCTGCTGCTTTCCGTTTCTTTGGTATTTAAGTCCGCATCGTTAGCGTGGGAGATAAAATAATTGGACTTTATATTTTCAGTGGTCTGTGCCTCTGACTTGACGTGCGTGTGATAGAACCTCCCTCGCTTTGAACAACTTATGACTTTGACGAATGTGCAGAATGATACAATGCAGATGCATATAACTAAGCTGGCCTGTCAGGATAACATATTGTCGGTAGACGAAACTCAACAAAATATATTAGAATCTCAAACATCCAGTACTTACCGTTTATTAATACGTAGCAATGGTGATTTCAAGTCCAAGACATTGGAGATCAGTTCATCGTCATGACAAGCGAAACATCAACTTTTGCAATTTTCCATTCCAATTTTAACAGAATGCAACCATGCGGTTTATATAAGCCTGAGTACAGCGCAAACCGTTAGGCTTTTAGCCATTAGGAAGGCTCAAGAAGAAGTACAGCTTGAAACAAAATGCAGAAAAGAGTTTGCGCCACGCTTTCATTTGCATTTGTCTCCACAACTCTGTGAAACTGAATGTATAACTCAATTCCACCTTGCTGGTGTTGCTGCTCGTCGCCCAAACAAGAGTGTATTTAAATGGTCTCCTACCTAAAGCATAACAATGAAAGAATCTCGTATGAGAATTGCTGATAGCCAGAATATATTTTGTTGTTGTTGTTGTTTTGTGATGGTGATGGGATGAAGTTTTTGATAGCTCTTAGCTATTCCTTTAAAGTTTAAGAGTTCGAGGTCCACAGGACTACTACCTACACATCCGCTCCTTTGAGCAAGTTGACAGGACACCAATTCGCGTCGGCGTGGCATACTGCTGCTCAGCCAGGGCTTGCTTACTTGTTGCCGGCAATGGCGTCAATCACGAGGGGAGCAGCGCGGACAATGGCGAGGTAGGTGACAAGGAGGACGGCCTTGACCTTGAGGTCCTGACGCACGGCGGCGTAGTCGATCTGCGGCTGCATCATCATCTTGGCTGTTGTTGTTTCGTTTGACTGCTTGCGAGCACAGGAGCTTTGTCTTTAGTTGATTGATTGATTGACGATTACTTTGTCAGATTATTCTTGATCAATCTTAGTTAATCGCAGTAATTAAAAACAATAAGACACCGAAGCAATGCCATGAATGGTCGTGCTTTAGCCTTTGTGGGCTATCCAGAGATAGCCCTCTTTCTGTTCCGGTTCTGTTCTGTGCGTTCTTATCCTTATTACTAGGAGTTGATATAATCTGTTAACTGCTTAGCACTTAGCAATTGGATTTTTGTAGTAGGCTTTTGGAATGCAAAGATTGCCATCCCAGACAAAGCTTGTAGTTCCAACCTACCCAAGTAAGGCTCGGGGATTGATTGCAAGGTGGCTGTCATCAGAACGGCTGTCTGAAGATCGTTTCTCATATATTAGCTTTTAGCCTCTCTCAGCTTGACCAAGAGGCGAGTAAAGACTGTGACTGGTTTGAGACATGCACGAAGGTGGTTGGAGAACCTAAAACTACGTTGCGTCAAGATTTTGAGCCTATTATCAACAAATATTTGTGGGAAAAGAGATTAATGGGTTTGTCGAATTGTTGCTAATATGGGTTTTATAATCTTAAGAAAGCCTTGCACAAGATGGCCATATGCGAAGCCCATAGTTCGCTACTCCCTGTTATTTATATTTATGGCCCTAGCAATTGCTGAGTCTGTCCGCCCAGCCTGTATTCTGAATGCAAGCGAAAGCCAAAACCTCACCCTAGATACATCACTGCTTCAAAGCTGCCAGAAACACTTAGAATCAGAGACACTTGTGACTCGTGACTGTTGGAACTCTGCATCTCCACAAACCAGAATATTGTGTGAGTATTTTTTGCAACGCAAGCTGCAGAAGATGCCTTTACCTTTAGATTGTAGCGATGAGCCTTTTTTGAAATATGAAGATATTTGCCCGCTACCCCCACCACTAGACCTGAGACTACCGGATACGCGTTACGTCTCTGTTCAAAGTATCAATAGTGTTCCTTCCATGCATCGAAGTGCTCAATGCCATGGATGTGGGTATGATGGAGGCATGCTTGAGGGGAGGAATGCTAGGCTTCTTGTAATTGACCCCTTGGGTGCTCATGAACACCTGAATCGGTCAATTGTTGGAGTTAGTCGCTGGTCAAGCTTTATCAGTGCAGCAGGCAACTCAGATTTAACAACGGCGCACGTCCTTCCTAGAACACCCCAACATTTATATTGCGCACGAAGAATCACGCAGCCGGTCATAATCTTTGACATTTTGGGGTGGCATATTGGTCATTTAATTATTGACGTATTTGAAGCCTTATTTGATGTTACACAAAGGCTGCGGGCAGAGGGCAAGGAACCACTTGTGTTCATGGGAGTTGCAGATCAACACAACATGAGAGAATATTTTGCAGCATTGCTTGGAACCTATATAGGCAGAGAGCGAAATGCTTTCTCTCTTTTGCGACACTTTACTGGTTTTACAATTCACTCAAAACGGGCTTTGGATATGCTTCCTGGTATCACCTGCTTTGATGATGAGGTTCATATTCAATTGGATGTGAGGGAAACATTTTCTGTACGTGGCCCGGATCTTCGTAATTTAGACCAAAGAAGACAAAGGTACTCGTCTCTTCGAGATTTTCTTTTGCGCCATGCTCCTCCCGCAGAGACGGAAGCAAAGAAGGAAGAAGATGTTCATCGGGTGACTGTGGTTGCACGTGAAGGATCTCGAACAATACTGAACTTTCCGGAGGTAATTTCTTCCCTTCTTGGCATGAAAAACATTATTGTTCAAATTGCTCACCTTGAAAAGCTAAGTTTTAGAGAGCAGCTATCTTTATTTGCGCACGAAACTGACGTGCTTGTATGTCAGCAAGGCACTGCGGCGCATAACGCAATTTTTATGCCCAGTGGCACAAGTTTGGTTTTGTTCATGCAACCTGGATGGTGCGACTGGCACTGGCAATTCACATCTCAGGCTCTTGTAGGTTCTCAGAACGCAATAGCAATTTGCCAAAAACCTGAGCCCCAACCAACCTTTGTCGTTCGTTGGAGTAAGCAATCATGGCTTCAGGGCCCTTGGTGGTCCAAGAACATACCCATAAATGTAGACCCAGATTTAGCACGACTTGGTGTAGAAACTGCGGTGAACTCATTTAGTATTCTTGATCATGCTGTCATATACGGAGAAGACTTGCATATTGATTCTGGCGAACTCTTGAACACATGTGCTGATGATATTAATATGACTGTCGTGGGTTCAGCATGGGCTCTTACGGAAGTCAGGCAGGTTCCTGGTAGTACGTCATGGTCTTACTTTGTATTGCCAAAGATTGAATTCAAGTGGGCTGGGAATGGTCTTATGCCTTCGACAAGAGTGCAAGAAGAAGCAATTGCCGAACGTAAATTTTGCACTCGATTGTGGGATTCTCAGACTTGTGAATTGTTACACCCAACGAGATGCATGAACTCCTTCGAATTCAACGAGTTTGCTCATTCAATTCAAGTCATTAAATCGTCGTTTCTGGCAACTGTAGAGTCGTGGATATCAGGACATAATCGAAGACATTTCCAGTTGCAAGATCGTCGTACCTTGCAATTTCCTGAGCCATATAGTGGATTACCATTTTCTATAGGTGATGGCAGACTTGTTATGGCAAGTGAAGACGTACCATATGCACTCTCAGACACATGTACGGCGCACCGTCTTGAACGATGTGATTGTATCAAGATGTCGCGATCATATATGGAGCGGTATTTGCTTGTGAGACATTTGGAAAGATATTATGGTAGTAAGCATCCTGTTCCTTTGTGGCAACCCAGCCAGGACCTTCCGTTTGTATTCTTACATCTTGAAAAGACTGCTGGCACGTGCTTGAGGGATATCTTAGCGGATGCAGGTCGACAAAGTCCAGACTTGAAGAGCTTTCTTCCTTGTCATGGTGGTGTCGACTGTATGACGTTTAACCTGCGCCAGGCCTCAGCCTCTGAGAACTTGTTTGGAGGTCATTTTGCGTACGGAGCATGGGAAGAGTTAGGGTTCCTCGAGCTTATGTGTCCACAATCCAACGTCACCCCGTCGCGCGTGCTATATCATATTACTATGAGCGAGTTTATCCTCAGAATGGCATCAAATTGAACGACTTGCCAGCCAGAGATCTTCGAACTGTATTAAATTTTTGGCGTGGCTCTGCATACAGTCTCTGGCGGGATGAAGGCCTAAGTGATGCAGGTTGTAAAATGGTGTGTGGTGTAAAAACTCATAGTGGACAATCTCCCCTTATGGCTCCATTGAAATCTGCTGCTGAGACAATGGGTAGATGTACGGTAGATCTTGCAGTGAAACGTCTCAATGACGAGTTTCTTGTAGGAATACAGGAGCGGTGGGAAGAAACAGTCGACGTATTTGGGTACTTTCTTCCATGGCTTGAGACAAGCATTACGAAAGGGTGTGCAGCATCAACACATGGATCAAATCGTCGATCAGTGATTTTCGAAACTATTGAAACTATATCCGATGAAGCTCGCGCTTTGATTGAGGAGTACAACCAGTGTGACATGGCATTGTATGCTGCCGCACAAGAAAAATTTTCACGTCAGCTTGAGAGCATTGAACGTATTACTAGACAAAGAACTTTTGATTAATAAACTCTTGCTTATACTTTTTGTGCGTATTCCACAACTCAGATGCAATATTAACTTGATACTACGATAGTATGCGGAAATGTTGTCTTTTTTAGTTTTTTAATTTTTTCACTCGAGAATCCTAAGTTGCCAGTGAACCTAGTATATCGTGATTCACAGGAGAAAACGTGTTTCAGTAAGTCACAAAAAGAAATAGATTGCCATGGTATGTGGTCTCAAATATAAGTTGAAGTCCAGGTTTATCTCTTCGTTTCCGTCTCTCTATACGATGAGACACCGTCTTTCGTGACTAATGGGTGTGATTCAAGACTAGGTTGGAAACAGTTGTTGACTATGATGCATAGACCTAGATCAACTAGACGTACAATCGAAATCAGCCGAGAAATGCAACAGAAAGAGGAAGAGGAAGAGGAAGAAGAAGAAAAGAATATAAGATGGTTGGGATAAGGATGGGTGAGTGAATGAATGATGTCCTGCCTCTCTTTGTGCGAGGCACACGAAAGTTGTGTTAACCAAGAGAAGTTCGTTGCAACATGCATGCAAAGGTGTACTCAAGACTGTTTGTGTTCTTTTTTGTTTCTTTGTTTTGTTTAGTAAGCAGAGGGAGGCAAGACACAACGGGTCGCGTTGGAGCAGGCCGATGATACAGAGTGATCCAAGGCGGTTACAGTTGGCTGTTTATATAAAGACGATTGACGTCAAATGGCGCACTCTATGTGAGCGTCTGGGCAAGAGAACGCGCATAGATGTGCAATTTGGATACCACATAAGGTCCCACATTTACCAGAACCAGTTTGTCACGGCAACGCGGCCATGGAAAGAGGGGCGCACTTCATGGTCCAAGAGTCCACTCAAAAAGACGACCAGGCGGCCAGGAAGAGGCCTCAGGTCGATGACAGGTTCGGACGGTAAATGGCTAAGCCACAACCGCAGCTGTTTTTATTGTTTTTTTTATTTTTTTTCCCCAAAGATTTGATCCACCAGAGACGAAAAGTTCACTCAATTCAGTGTGCACGAAGCGGGGTGTTCGGTAACAATATATATGTCAGTTAGTTTTCCCATGAAAAAATGCATGTGATCATTATATCGATCTTTGAACCCAATTTCTCAAAACTGTACACAAAAGACAAGCAACCGATCGGAACACAGGACTCTCCTTCGGGGAAGGTCTTGCCCTGGCAGTAATAAATCCAACAACAAGTGGTCAACCATGTCTTCTACTTGTAATTGTTTGGTTTTAAGAGGAAATAATACAAAGTGTACTGGTGGTGCTCACAAAAGTCGACGCATTATGTTTTCAACGTATACTACTTACCTTTCCTCCGTGGGACTCATCCCAGCTGGGATTACAATAACAAATGGCGGTAATTCTGCGGTTGTCTGAAACGCGAGATCCGTCGTCGGGTGTGGAGTCCCGGTGGCGGCGGTACCCCTCTCCCTGATCAGGGTAAAACGCCAATTGAGCTTCTCTTCCTCCCTGTAATTTGATGACGGAACCGAGCTCTTCGTAGAGTTGTGTAAAGCGATCCATGACACCAGAAAAGGGTGGTTTTGAGCCTGGTGGGGCTTCGCGGTTGAGCCACAGTAGGCAATCTCCGCGAGCAGTAGGTGGGTCACCGCGCATCATGAAAAAGGAGGAAGGCTCAGGGAGACCAAGCTTTTCGAGTTCATCAGCAGGTAGATTAAGCACTGAGTTGGTCATTTTCACAAAATCGACACAGCGCTGGAAAACAGCACGCACGGTGCCTTCTGTCAAAAAATTGTCTATGATGCAAAAGCCGTTTGTATATAAGCTGGCTACACGGTCAGACGTAAGGAGTGAGTTTCCGCTAGCGGTTGCTACATTGCAGGCAGCATTCCACAGGGGAAACCGCAAAACGCGGCTGCAGTATGCGAATTGATTCTCCACTAGGTTAACAATGCCATTGAGGGCGTCTTGCTTCTGGTGATAAAAGTCTTCGCTACGTGAGGAACCCTTGAGAATAGCCATGCGTTCAGCCACCACATCGTTGAGCTCTGAGCCAAAATAGTCTTGGTCAATAAGTTGGTCGTCGATGCGCGTGGATGAGGAGGAGGAGGCGTGGACCTTTTCCTCGTCAGATTGGTCGTGGAAGTTATCAGACTTACTAGGGGTGGTCGAGTTCTCTGTCTTCGCGCCCTCGCTCTGGTTAAAGCTATTGGTGGAGGTGATGTTACTGTCGCTACTTGATTTGCTGAGCGAGTTTTTGATCGGCCCGCCATGGGTGTTATTGTTAGCGTTGCTAGATTCACTATTGCTGGCGACACCGTTGCGGAAGCTGTTTTGGTGCTGACGCCCGTTGGGCGAGGTGATTTTAGTTTTTTGGGGTACTCCTGCAGTATTTTGATGCTGGTGTAGCTGCTGGCGCACTCCGCAATTCCTTGTAGATGACTCCGACGAAGATGACGAAGATATCGTGTTCGCCGGTGGTCCCGGCGCTGGTGGTGATGACGAGGTCGAGGAAGAAGGTTTTTCCTGAAAGGACGCATTCGAAGAAGCTGTCATCATCTCTACGTCTCCATCGTCTGAGTTGCTAACCCCCCTCCTTCCATTCGCCCTTGCTGGCATCTCCTCATCGTCTGACCTTGAATTCGTCCGCGGTGTACTCGTGCTCGTCGCGTCTCCACTCCCGCTGCTGTTGAGGCGTTTACTGTCGTCTACGGCCCGCCAGTCTCCAACGCTAGAGGTATCTTCCTCCATGATGTCGTCCGTGGCTTCGTTTTTCAGCTCGCTGTGGTCCATGTCTTCCTCGAGATCGTCATCGATGTCATCCTCGGCGTCTCCCCTTGCGGCCCTTATTTCTTCATCGTCCTCCATGTCTTCCACATCCTCGTCTTCCACATCCTCGTCTCCCACGCTGCTACCCGCTGAGCCGAGAAAAACTTGACGCTGGCAGCTCCTCGCCATCTCCGCGAGGTTCTCGGAGATGTTGAGCGCAGCGATGCAAGCCAGAGAGCTGCGCGCGATGAGCTCGGAGAACTCTGTGGGCAGCAGGCGCATGCAGAGTGAGTCAACAACCATGGACCCAATTTGGTCTGTGTTCCTATACAGGAGAAGGGTGGACAGTTTTCCGCGTAGGAATGCGAGCTGTACGAGGATTTCCCACTCCACCACGGAGTACGGCGAGAGGCTCGCATACCTCTTTGAAACGGCGACCCACGGGTGTACGACGGCGACAGTGGGCCTACGCAGGAACTCGTCTGCGTCGTGTACATCATACCCTGCGGATGCTGCGCGCATGAGGTGCGCAAGGATGAGCGCGAAGACGCGGCAGCTTGCCCGCAACGCCTGCTCGTCGTCGGCGTCCAGGAAGCCCACCACAAGTCCGAACGCCGACCCCGGCAGTGCAAGTAGCCTGCTCGCGCTGCCACCAGCTCCCGACGTCGCCATTCCCTCGCCTTCGACGCCCATCATCGCTCCGGCTTAAGTGGGCTCACTCTTGCGTCGAGCGAACGCCGCTAAGAAGAGAGGATGCCTAGCTGGATGGAGGGAGGGATGAAATGAAACGCGAAGTCACCTAATCGAAGGCTCGGGGCTGATCTACACCAGTAGACCTGGAATGAACGGGCAAGCCGCAACAGCAGCGGCCGCCGCCGCCTGCCAGCAGCAGCTGCAGCAGTGCAGCAGCAGCAGCAGCGAGTCTGGCCGCCTGCCGCTCCGCCTGCTTGAGTTTGCTGCCTTGAGAATTGAAACAATGAAACAGGGAAACAGAGGAACAATCAAACAAACAAACAGAAATGAAAGCAACTAATAAAGAAACAAAGAAACAAAGAAACAAAAAGAAAACAGACACAGATAAAATTAGATCGACGCTCAGTCAGTCATTCAGTCATTCAGTCAGTCAGTTAGTCTCCGACAGCAGAAAGGCAAAGACAAATAAAAGAGAGACAGACAGAGAGGCGAGACAAATAGATAAATTAATAAACAAACAGACATACCGTGACAGCCCAGACTGACAACACACACAGACTGACACACAGAGAATACGCGAGGGATCAATATATACAGCAACCATCGAAGGACGAGACAATGAATTGATCGAGTTTGTTTAAAAGCTCTGTCGATTGCTTTTGCTTAAATTTTATTGATCCTTCTTTTTCTTTAAAAATCCAAACAAAACAAAAAACAAAACATGTTAAAATTCGCCATTTCTTGCAATTACCACGACATTCCACTTTTTCTCAAAAACAAATAATCTCGTACTATTTAAATAAATAAATAAATAAATAAATAAATAAATACATAAATAAAAACTTATTTTATGAACTGGACCGCCTTAGAGATTTATATATATTTTTAAAAAAAATACAAATTTGTTTTTAATTTAGTTTTTTAAAAAAAACAAAAAACTATGAGCACTATTTCTTTCAAGAAATGGTAAAAAATACTATTTTGGCTTCGATTGACTTTGTATTAGACTTACAGCAATGAAGAAGCTGAAAGAGTGAGTGCCTGCTCATCACAACTTCTCCTAAGCGCTCAGGTAGATAGATAGCTAGAGCTAGCGAACTCGTACAACAGCAGTAATACAGCAATAGCAACAGCAACAGCAATAGCAATACAGCAACAGCAACAGCAATAGCAACAGCAACAGCAACACTTAAGCTGCCCTCCTCACTGCTTGTTTCACTAACCCGCGCTGTCTCTCCAATCCCCCGGAGCTGGAGGGGTGATGATTCATTCATTCCCTGAGCTGAGCATCAGTATAGCGTTCATTCACTCAACGGGAGTGAGTTGATTGATCATGAAATAGCATGCATGCATTATTTCTCATTGCAATGACAGACTGACTGTGACTGACTGACTGACTGACAAAAGAAAGAATAATTGAGAACACGAGAAGATGAAAACATGAAAAAATGAAAAATTGTTCACTCTCACCTCGAGGTTGGTCGATGGCTCAAAACTCCGTCGAAGCGCTAGTTCCCCTCTTCCCTGCTTCGCGTTGATTCTGGACTCTGGTGGTCCCCTTGTCAGTGCCTTTGTCCGGAGAGGGTCACCCTTCTGCGTCCTCGCTCCTCTGCTTCTAAAGCGTCAGACAAAGCAAACCAACAAAGGGATAGAGAGACAACTTTCTCCAGAGTTCAAGCGGCGGCATACGATCTCTTGAGTTAGTTTGCTTACTTGCTTGCTTTACTTCTTACTTACTTTCAATTTATTTAAATAAATAAAAATATCTATATATATAACTATATAGATATACGTGTGCTGTATGAAGGTAATTGCACCTTTGCAAAAGCTGCTAATAAGGCATTTCCCCCTTTTTTCCTTCACTTTGTCGAGTAGAAAAGAAAAGTCCATAGCACCAATTATCCCGTTGTAATCAATTCACTAATAAGTCGAATATGCAAACGTGAAGCCAAGCAAAAGGCAAAGCAAAGCAACAAGCGAGAGAATATTCGACTCATTGCTGTAGGCTTCGTAGGGCCGAAGCTAGCAAGCACGTGCAGGGCTCTACGCCTCTATCTTGGCTTCAGCAGTCAAGAAGATCATTTCTGTAGTATAAGGGGCATCTCTAAAAGCATAGAAGCAAAACATAGAAAGATAGACACTTATAGTTTTATAATTTAAAAAAAAATAAACAAATAAAATACAATAAAAATACTACTCCATTTCTGGAAAGGTCCTTTTCCACCTTCCTAAGTTTCTCCGAGGGGGCAAAAGAAGGCACCCTTCGCCCTGGTTAATGATACGCTTTGCCTTAGGTTTTCACCTGAATATGTACAGATTTGGTGGGGGAGGGGAATACCGCCTGACTCTCGTGATAGTGGTGAGCGGGCAGGTGTATCATCTGAAAATACGGAGGTAAGCCTAGACAAGTAACGAGCTTTGAGAAGCGGAAACAAAAAAAGCAGCAGCAGCAGCAGCAGCAGCAGCAGCAGCAGCAGCAGCTCTCAATCCGACTTTTTCTCTTTCTTTCTTTCTTTCTTTCTTTCTTTCTTTCTTTCTTTCTTTCTTTCTTTCTTTCTTTCTTTCTTTCTTTCTTTCTTTCTTTCTTTCTTTCTTTCTTTCTTTCTTTCTTTCTTTCTTTCTTTCTTTCTTTCTTTCTTTCTTTCTTTCTTTCTTTCTTTCTTTCTTTCTTTCTTTCTTTCTTTCTTTCTTTCTTTCTTTCCTTTTCTTGCACTTCATAGTTGAATGAGGTAGGTAGGTAGGTACATTACAACCCACCTGACTAGCCTGCCTTCCTCACTCGAAGTCGCCAGGAAAGCTCGTCTCAGCTCCTTCAAGTTCACGAAGCTGCTGTCGAGCCTCCAGCTGTACTTTCTTACCTGCGTTCGATTTGATACCCGCCGACGGTGCTCTCTTCCGAGGCAGACATCGCTTAGCGGATTCCAAGCCTCTCGAGTTGAACGAAGAAGACCACACTAGCCAGCAGAGAGAGAACACAAGCATCCAGGCAGGTAGGTACACAGCATATGCAGTCTGTGTAAGCTTTTAAAGGGAAGCGAAGGAAGAAAGGGCCCTTTTCTTCCACCATACCATTATCTTTTAGTGCCTTTTGAAAACTATTTTTTACTTTATTAAAAAAAAAGAAGTTAAAAACAATTAAAAAACAATTTTCACATTTATATAATATATAATATATATGAGAATAAAAGAATAAATCAAGACATTGAGCTTGCTTGTCCTTCGAAAATGCGCAAAAACCTTGAGTTGTCGTTTGTTTGACGCTGCATTGCTAAGGATACTGCGGCTGCCACCTAGCTAGGTATCTCTCGCGCAGGCCTTCTTTCTCTCCGCTCTGCCTCTGCTCTGCGGAGATAGATAGTCCCTCTCGCAACAATCAATCAATCAATCAATCAATCAATCAATCAATCAATCAATCAATCAATCAATCAATCAATCAATCAATCAATCAGTCAATCAATCAATTCCCTCCTCTGCCACTAGCGTCCCTAGGTACGTGCTGGTGGGCACCTTCTTCGTCTCTCTCTCCACTCCTAATAGCGCCTATATGATAGCTACTGTAGCTCGATGGGTAGAGCGCTACTGCTAGCCTATTCCCTAGCGGTGCACTTCGCTACACCTCCAGCTAGGCGCGGCTAGCCATCTCTCTAATGGCAGTAGCAGCCAGTAGGATCCCTCTAAGCTCCTCCAGCCATAAAGCATCTGCCTTGGGTCCTAGTACCTTTATGTCTACGCCATAATACGGGAAACCTGATGACTTGAAAAGTACAAACAAACAAAATGTAGAGTAGCTACCTAGCTATGCCTGCTTAGCTGGGCACTACTCTACAAAGCCTCTGCCTCGTAAGCACGCAGCTAATTCTTCTTCTGCTGGGCTGCATAGGCCTCGAGGTAGTACGTAGCACATACATTCTACGAAAGCACGATGGTTCATGCTTCTCTCTTTAACATCTGCAGAGGCTTCATTCATTTACAGTACGTGCAACAGATAGTCCACGAGGGCTCCCACACTACCTACTGGTTCAATAGCGCCCAGTAGCAAGCTCCTAGTTGGAGGAGAGGGTAGTAGGCACCTTTCTACTAGAGCTCCCGCTTCTGATTCTTCTCCTTCCTTGGCTCCAAGCTTCTTCTTCGAGCGATGAGCTAGGCTGCTAGCTGGCCATGGAGACGCGAAGACGAGGCCGCCAGCAGCAGCAGCAGCAGCAGCAGCAGCAGCAGAAGCAGCAGAAGCAGCAGCAGCAGAAGGAAAAGAAGAAGAAGAAGAAGAGGAACGATCGTCACAGCCGAAATCGATCGAAGCACTCATTAGACTGTTCTTATTTATGTTCTATAGAAATGAGATGAAAGTTTCTATTTGTTTGTATGTTCTTCTAAACATGTTTTAAAACATCATACGCCCAAACAGGAAAATACAGGAAGGACCTAGTTCACCCTATTCACCAAATCCCTTCATTCCTTCATTCCTTCACTCATTCCTTCATTCCTTCACTCACTTCCTTTCTGACTCATTCACAGCACCTCTAAATATGAGCGGTTAGCTGTGTGTTGGCCAAAATTAGCTTCTCTCGAGGAGACTCAGAGAACAGATCTACAAGAGAACTGAGTTCCTTCCGCGCTAGGCGGTGCAGGTTCGCCCACCAACCAGCTTGCAGACTGAGCGAAGGCTTCAGCAGCCTCTGCGCGCTTCTCCGCCACCACGAACTCAGCGCGAGGTCGCGAGCTAGCTAGGCTAGCTAGCTCGCCAGCTTCTCTTCTTTTGATGATTATTTCATCAAAGTTCCACCGCGAGTAAATGGTTAGTTTGGGAGTGCGAAGATAAAGCTAGCTAGCTATAGCTTCCGTCTAATTGAGCCTTCGCTGTGTCGCCGTTCTTATTGCAAACCCAACGTAGAGCCACGTAGAAGGAACACAAGGAACTTGATCCTCCTCCTCCTCCTCTTCGCAGGCGGGTATTGGGTAGTGCCTACTGCCTCCTACTGCGCTACAATAAGATATAATAAGACTTTACAGCGCTGTATTATTGTTATACCGTCTTTTATAAGCGCAGTGGAGAAACTACTATCACCAAGTCGATTTATAAAGCTACAACCTGAACATTTTATTTTTTTCATTGATCCTCCTTCTTTTTAACGCTAGAAAGGAAAAGAAAAGAAAAAGTAATAGTAATAGTAATAAAAAACCCTCGTCCGAGTTCTTTCGCCTGAAAGTCAAAAGGTACGTAGGTAGGCAGGTAGGTAAGTACTCCTAGAACATGGATAAATGTGGCCTCAACTTCCTTCGCTCGGGACCAGCACCTCAACACCCCACTGGGCCGTGGAGCAGGCGGAAAGAAATGCTTCTGCCCGAGCGAAAGACTTTGCAGCGGTAGCAGGCCATAGGCGCCTACGTTCGCATCTCATCCTCCCACGTCGTTCTCCAGTGGATCCTATGCAGCCAGAAACCAGGCCTCTTTTTTCTGCTGCGGCTCCTTCTTCTTTTCTGCGCCCCTTCGTCTTCTTCAAATATGCCATTCTATTTTATATAAAACGTATTTGGTGCAGAAATAAGATTGGAAAACAGATCACTTTTCACAGACAGACAGATATAACAGATAGATATCTGCCATTTGAAACTTCATTCACTTTGATTTATAATTTATATATTTTTAATTTTATTAATTTAATTTTCTTTTTTAATACTATTCCGTAATTCATTTTCGACATACATACTCTCACAGAATTTAATTCTAAATTAAATTCTAATATAAAAGAGGTAGAAAGAAACAAAGAGAAGGCTAGCTGCTACTACGGTGAAGCGCGGCATTCACGTCCATTCATTCATTCATTCATTCATTCACTCATTCATTCACTCATTCATTCACTCATTCATTCATTCTTTTATTTTTCTTTCGTTCTCATCCCCGCCTCTGTTGATCTTCTCGCGTGCCCTCGCAGCTCTTTCCTCTCAGGGCTCCTCGACCCCCGGATATCTGCAGTTACCCTGGCTGCTTGGGCACCGCCGCACAGAGTCATGACAAGGCGAAGGCGCTTTCTTTGTGGCCTTTGTATTCCTTTGCTGCTGTTAGCTTGGGCTGCCGGCGCAGTCAGCTTCTTTGCCTTCAGCTGCCTTTGCGCTTCTTCGCTCGCTCGCCTAGCAGCGCGCTAGAGACGCCGCGTCAGTGTCTCTTCGAGGACCCCTCGCACACTGGGAGGCGTCCTCTTAGGAGAAATGCCGCGCCTCGGCTATATAGATGGTCCAGAGCTGTAGACTTTTTTTTTAATTCCTTCCCTGCCCTTCATGCTTAGGAGGAGGGCTAGTTGCGGCGCTAGTCGTGATGAATGAGACGATGAATTAAGTAGTTGCTTTTGGTAGTAGTATTTGTAATTTAAAAGTTTTAATTTATTTAAAATATGTTTTTTATTTAAATAAATTTAAATAAATTAAAAATAAAATTAAAATTAAAAAAAAAAAAAAAAAAAAGGAAAGGAAAGGAAAGGTAAGGTAAGGAATGGGGAGAAATTGTGCTTTTCTCATAATAGATAAAACCATTTTACAATTTACTTTATATTTTTGTATTAAAAGTCTTGATAAAAAATGTTTAACTAATAATAATATTATAGATTATAATATATATCTCTTTACTAAATATGATGCAACTAATTTTTATTTTAAAACCGGTTGAAAACCTCTCGTTTTAAAACAAATAATAATACTACTAATACTAAAAAATAGCAAATAACACAGAAACCGAGGAGTACCAGCACCAAAAACTAGCTAGTTTCCTGCACCAATTTGTGAGAGATTGCTGACTGACGGTTCACAGGAACGGCCAAGGCTCGACTGGTGAGCGGCTGTGACACTATGTATGCCGCGGCGCCAACCCGCTCGCGACAGCCGGGCTCTCAGGTTCTCAGGCTCTCAGGCCCTCGGACAGGCAGACAAGGAGAGAGAGAGAGAGAGAGAGAGAGAACTGATCAGCGGGAAGCAGGATCACCTGAGCTAGCTCGCCCTCATCTGCGGCTGTTCTCCTCACGCACGCGAGTGCTAACTTAGGGCGGAGCGCGGCAAGAAGCACCAGAAGAAGAGCGAATCTGTGGCTGATGATGGCTTCGGTTTCGCAGAGATGGAGAAGCCTCGCTGCAGCTGGCATCACCTGCTCCATCTGGTGCTGGCCAGGACGGAGGAGGACCTCCTTTCGATGGCCATGATTGAATGACTTGGGAATCAACTCACTCACAAGGCACAGCAACAGCGACAGCAGCCGCAGCAGCAGCAGCAGCATTGCTGGCTGATTGATTGACTGATGTGGGCGCACAACATCGCAGGCGCAGGAAACGAACGAAGGAGACGAGACCCTGGCTGGTCAACGCACTGCAGCGCTCGTTCGTCCGCAGGAATCTGTGTTTGTTGATCAATGTTCTGGCTGCAGGTCGCCTGGTTGGCAAACAAACAGGAGCTGCGTTCAAGGCATCCCGTGCCTGTTGTCTCGCCCAGAATGCACAGGTTGGGCGTTGTGACGTTATGGCGAAATGGAGATGGCAGCTCAGGCTTTGTGTTCAGGCTTGTGCTGGCCTCCTTCGTGGCGCTGGTTTCTGAGCCATCACCAGCTAACTAACTGGCAGCACTCACTAGCTTCGCAAGTTTATCCGCCCAGGCCAAGCTGTTCGCCAAACCCATCGCTTACCTTCAAGGGCGCGCAGACCCAAGCTCGAGCTCGAGCGATCTCGAGGAGGCGTACATCCTTTTGCTCGTGGCGCTGCTTACTTCCCCGTAGCTGGGTATTCATTCATTAATTAATTCATTCACCCATTCACTTACTCACTCACTCACTCACTCACTCACTCACGTGTTCATTTCCAATCTCGTAGTTCACGACGTTGCAACGGAGCGCATTCGTACGCACCTCCTCCCTCATAACATCCAAGACTTGGTCCTGCAAAGCGCGAATCGTCTCTCTCCTCCTCCTCCTCGTCCTCCTCCGCGGGCTTTCTCAAGCAGGCAGGCGGGCAGGCGGGCAGGCAGGCAGGGCTCAAGCTGCCTGTGCTGGTGCTTCTGCTTGGCCCGACTTGGCAGACTGAGACCCAAGAAGTCTGGCCTCCAGCGGTGTTATACGCCTCGAAGCAGACGCCGTAGCTTTGAATCCACTGTGTGTGTGCCGACCCTAAGAGGAGAGGCGCTCTGCAGAGCTTGCAAGAAGCTATTCACTTCGAAACTTACAAGTCTCGTCTCAATTTGTAGCATCTCCTACACGGAAGCAGTCATCAGCACTCCTTACTTGCTCTAAAACATGGAATTAGCCGGTATATTATTTATATATACATCTGTGCTACTGTTTGTTACTTTTATTATTACTGTTATTGCTTTTGCTGTTTTCTTATTATTTCAGTATTTTATTATTTTATTATTTTATTGGTCTGGTTTAGGTGCGCAGTGAAATCCATTGGACTTCTTCAATATGTTTCCCCAAACTTGTGAAAGTTCCTCGCGGCCTTTGAGGAGAAAGAAAGCAGAAGCTCCGTCCTCTCCGTTTCCCTGCTCTCGGAGGCTTTCCATCGATGGATTTGTTGACAAACAAACTAAAAACTTGGAAGCCGACCGACAGGAAGTGATGCGTGAGTGAGTGAGTGAGTGAGTGAGTGAGTGAGTGAGTGAGTGAGTGAGTGAGTGCCTCTTCGGTCCAAGGAACAGTCAGTCGCACGCAGGAACGCGGAGTTGGATGGAAATAATCAACTGATGTATGATTAATGTATTGATTGACGTATTGATGTATTGATGCATAAATTGAGGTCTTGATGTATAAATTGATGTATTGATGGCTTGATTGATTGATATGTTGATGTCTTGATTGATCGCCTTGGGGACCTCGCTCGCTGGCGTGAGAGGGAGGGAGAGAGGGCCCGCTGGCGAGGCTGCCGCAGAGCAGGCAGGGCAGGGCGTGGAGAGATGGAGAGGGCCCGGGGCCGCTTGGTTCGTTTGTGCTCTGCCTGCCCACCTTCTGACTGACTGACTGACTGACTGACCGAGTGGGCGGCGGGGAAGCGTGGCTGGTGGCTGGGCTGCCTGAGGAGTGAGCGAGCTCTCGCTGCTTTGTGATTCAGGCGAGGAGAGAGAGAGAGATGTGTATCAATTGTTTGTTTGACTGACTGATTGTCATTGCAATTTCTTCATATTCTTCTTCTTCTGAGCTTTGATCTGATTTCGATGATTGACTTCTTTCTATCCCCCTTTTTGTGTTATTCTTTAAACGATGCTGTTCTCAATCTTTTCTAAATACAATATTTATATATATATATTTAAAAAAAAATAAAAAATCTTATTTTTTAAAGTTTAAAAAACAATTGAAAAAGGGGAAAAGGGAAAAGATTTAAGTCTGTATGTTTGTTTGGGCTTATTCATCGATGAGATTGAAGAAGTGAACTAATTCACAAAGGAAAGGGCTCCATCTGAAGCAGAAGAAACAAGCAAGCAAGCGGGCGAGCGAGCGAGCGAGAGAGCACGCTGCTTTAGCTTGCTCGTGGCAGAGGATTCTGCGCGGAGCGAGGGCGCGAGCGGGAGCTGGAGGGGTGGGCGCAGAAGGCTTTGGCCCGCGGGAGGAACACAAAGCAGGCCTGCTCGGACGTGAGTTCTTCTGGTTCGAGGCGAAGCTCCTCAGTTGCTTTCATCAGTACCGGAGAAACTTCTTTTCGTTTCTACTCTTTTCTTTTCTTTTCTTTTCATTGCTACTTTTCCTCTTCAATCGTATATAAAGATGGTACGTACACAATAGAAGAAAGAAAGAAAGAAAGAAAGTAAGTAAGAAAGAAAGAAGAAAGAAACCCCATATGCAATCCGTTTTCTCCGGAAGCAAAAAAGCCGCCTTGAAGCAGTCGGTATCAATGATGAGAGATAAACAAACAAACAAAAAAAGATGAAAGATCGATTGGCAGGTTTTGATCCTATCTTATTTCACTTGCTGACGACTTCCTTCAGCTCCTCTTTGTACCAGCAGGCACAAGCAAGCATGCTAGCAAGTGCAAGTGCAAGTGCACCACCACTTCGAACACAAAAGAAAGAAGCAGGCAAAGTGTTCCTCAGTTTTTCGTTTGCTTGCTTGCTTTCTTCTCCTTCGCTCCTTCGCTGTCCTCCCTTGAGCAATCAATCAACCTCATTCATTCATTCATTCATTCATTCATTCATTTATTCATTGCCTCGTTGCCTGTGAGCACTGCAATCAGGCGGCTGCCTAGCCAACCCGTTCGCTGGGAGGGCGAAGAAGCTTGCTCGTTGTCGCTTCTTGGTTTTGGCAGCTGCTACGTTGAGTTATTGTGTAATAAATACCTCATTTCTATCGATTGGCTTCGTTTCTTGAGCAGAGCGAGCGAGCGAGGAGTGTGAGCGATTGTTAGGGCGGGGCGGCGAGGGAGCGAGCGTGAAGGAATGCAGTATACGTACCGAAGAGATGTAATGCGAAGGGATGGATCGATGTCTAGGTCGATTGGGTAATTAATTAATTGATGGATGGACGGATGGATGGATGGATGGATTTCCTTCAGTTATCTCGCAGTCGTTTTCTCCAGCTAGAGTTTTCTGGTTTTATTTCATTTATTTATCTGTTTATCCAGAGCACTAAGTACTTTTCAAAATTAATTTTTAAAAGAAGGGGAGAAACGGAAGACAAACAAAAAAGGTGAGTTCGTCGCTGCTTCCACTCCATTCTGTTCTAGGTCCGAGAAAGTGCACGAAAGAGCAACTTCAGGGAGGCAAAGTTTTCCCTAGGCTAGCCCTCCTTGTGGCTGCTGTGCGTCCGCTGATCACGCGGATGAGAGGGCTGGCCCCAAGCTAATAGCTTTCTGACGGGGAGCAGGCCGGAAAGCTCTAGCTTTCGCACCAAAGCAAACAAGCTTTGGAGGAAAGCTACTACTTCGCAGCTAAAGCGCTCCAGCCTTTTCAGGGGGACCCGCAGCCAAGAAACCAGGGCGGTCGCCGGACTTTCCCAGGCCTGAGCTGCCTGACCTCTCAGCGGCAGTCACGACCAGACCGGAGTTTCTTCTCTCTGCGCCTCTCATATCTACATCCCACGGCGCCCCTCACAAGAGAGGACGCTCTTCCTGGAAATCCTGCCCCGCCTGCTCTCGGGAAATCCTGTAGCTCGGGCCTGCGCAGCCTCCCCACTCGGGCCTCAGGGACTGCGCTTCCAGGAGGCAGGTTTCTCCGAGAGGGGCGGCAAGAACTCAGCCTCTCCTCACAAGCTGCGATCGATTCTTGGCCCCATGGGAAAGCGGGGAGAGAAAGGGGAGAGAGAAGTATACTGATACAGCTGCTTGTGATTGTGAGGGGCTTGCTTCTGAGGTTTGTATTCGAGCTGTGACTACGATCCGCTCCTCTGAATGACTGATGACTATTCTGGTGCTTACTGCGATGGGATGATAACGAACGCACTTGCTGAATTACTGCTCCTCACAGAGGGATTTTACGCTCTGCCTTGTTTCGGCTGAGTGCCGGCCTTCTTTCTTCAGCCGCTTACGTATGAATGACTTGCGTTAAACGGAATTGAAAACTATATATATGCATCTGTTTTTATTAGTTCTTTTGCTTTGCGAAGTAATACCAAATGCATATATTCTTTTTAAATAACAAATCTTTTTTCTTTTCTTTTTTTAATACTCACGCCAGAATGTTTTCGATTGAATAAATAAAAAGTATCTTTAAAATTATTTAAAACAATAAATGTTTTTAATTGTTTTTTAATGACGAGGTTTCAAAAACTTATCAAAACCTTTTGAAAAACTTTTGTTTATATTAAATTGTATTTTAAGTGATGACGGTATTTATTCTTCATTAGAAAGCCGTATCCGCGGATCTACCGATGAAGGAGTGATGGATGTCGCCTCCTTCCGCGCCGGCCGGCTGCGCCCCGCTGCCTACTCAAGCCGCTCTTACCAGCACCACCGCAGTCTCTTGCGCTGCAGGCTGAGCGCCCAGGACTCCAACCCCTATCCTTTGCGACATCCAGCTCCTCGAGCTGCGAGGGTTTCTATCTCCAGGTTGTTTGGTTGAAGGGATACTCAGGCTTTATCATGACTCGTAGTTATTGTTATTGTTATTGTTATTATCATTAACAAACAAAGCAGAAGGAATCCACGATCAGATCAATCGCGTATATAGCACGAGGCCGCGCAAGCACAGAGGCTGACAGTTGTGTGGTCTTGCTCGCGCTGCTTGCCGACCTGGCCCTTCCCTACGCCCTTATGCTTTCAGTTGGCTGTGTGGTGGTGGGATAGAAGTTGGCAGAACTGCTGAGACCTTCTACTATGCAGAGGGAGCTTTTCATTTCCTTCATTACCTTTATTCCTTTATTCGTTTGCTTCATTTCTTCATTTGCTTCATTTATTCAATTGTTCATTTAATGTATTTGCGTTGTTCAAAGTCAAGTTTACAACAGAGGTGTGCCACGGTGACCAATCACTGGTAATGCTGTGCTGCCCGTGCGGGAGCTCTCTCCAAGATCTTGTGAACTGGCGCAGTACGTCCCTAGGTGCCTAGGGACTAACCAATTCACTTGCGACAGACGAAGGTTTCAGGTTCCTACATTTTGTCTGATTTTGGATAGCTAGCTGTCAGTTGAATGATGCTGACAAGGATGCTTCATTGTAAGTACCTCCACCAACCTTGACTGAGTTCATCAACGATGAGTCCAGGTCCTTCAACACCTCGTGCACGCTGTTCGTTTTAGCTCGACAGCCAAGGTCTGGTGCATGAGACTTTTCCTGGCAAATTTATTACCCTCTTCAGGGATTACCACGATTCGCATGCGCAGTCTGCACTTGCGCAGTCTGCACTTGGCCTTGTCACTCACAGTAACGGAGGGCAAAGCACCACACAAGCTTGGACATACGCGGTGATTTCTTCGTTGCAGGAGTGATTTTATTTATTCATCCCGTGAAGGATTGTCTTTACTTGAGTTTCTTTCTGCAGGGTCGAAGGGCGGATAAGAGCAGCCTCTGGTGGCTAGGCAAGGCGATTTATCTCTGGTTTGCGGGAATGTGATATGGCCGCGAAATGGGCCAAATACTGAAGAGCTGAAAAGCTGAAAAGCTACAAAGTGGTGACTAAGGAAGGGCCCCTCGCGAACATGGTATAGAAAGCTACACATAGCTTCGCATGCTCCTACTGACGAAAATAGCTGGAGATTAATCTAGCCTCTAGGCTACCAAGAAGATGCTTTTTTAATTTCTTTTAAGATATCCTCCTGAGATAGCAGTAAAAGCAACAGTTAAAGAAGGAGGAGGAGGAGCAGGAGCAGCAGTGATCAAAGTTTAAGATTGGGCTGACAGGCCAGTAAAAGTGAACCATGCGTCGTCGACGCGTTGGTAGCGAACTAGAAGGAAAAGATGAAGAAGACGAAGACTTTCTTCGAGACCAGCCTCAGTTTTGGCTCACGATGAGGTCCGTAACTGGGGATCTGCGAGCCACCATTGCTTGCGAAGCACCCACGGTATCTCTTCTGGATTTGCAAAGAGCAGCACTTGATGAATTTGGGTGGCCTGAAGCGAGAATTGTGCACCAAGGTCGTGTGCTGGGTGTGCTGGACTCCATAGACATCGTCTCTAACAGCTCTGTGTTCTTGGTTGTTCCGAAGCGCCCTTATCAGCAAAACCTGGCACAACAGCACTCTTCACTCAATCTGCAAGGAAACGCCACACCGACCGGCGAAGAACCTCCAGAGAACCCATTTGAAAGCAACGATACTCCAAGGAATGCACCAGAAAGGAATACTGACACTGCCAATCGAGACTCAGGCATAGAAGAGAGCAGAAGCAGCGACACAAATAAAACATGTCGGATTTGCTTTCAAGATCAGGAGGAGGATGGATTTTGGCAAAGCCGACTCATCTCACCGTGCCTTTGCCGCGGTACAATGCAATACGTGCATATAGAATGTCTCAACCAATGGCGCTTAAACTCTCCATCAAGCTCTGCATTTTACAAGTGCCCACAATGTGGCTTCAAGTATTTGTTTGCGCGAACAAAGGTTGCCAAATACATCGAATTTGCTGCAAGTGATCATGTTTGCACATTTGTTGCTGCGATCGTACTCATAATTGCTGTGCATATTACGGCGCACATTCTTCACGCTACAGGCACTCATGAAGTCGTTTTGGATCGCATGAGTCAGCCTTTGCGACGAGCTACGCACCGTTACCTTGGGCGCTATAAGGAGTTTGTAGAATTCCATCTAGCAGGCCTTGCCGTTGTAAGTGCTACAGGAGCATTTGTGCATCTAGCCCGGCTCATTGACCAGCAATACTGGCGCATACGTCAACATGTAGATTTGTCTGCATTCTTTTTTGAAAACCCTAACGTTCTCTTTATTGGAGCATCACTTGCTACGCATACCAACGAGACTTTTTCCCGAACAATGTTTACAGTAGGCATTCTTTTCTGTGCTCATACCGCCTTCATGGCGATCAAGAGCGCGACGCTGCTCTTACTGCAGCGGTTCGGCGAGAAAATTCTGGAGCCCACAAAATCCACTACAAATGAAGATTAATTCTAGAGATGCACACATTTACACGAAAGGGAGGGCATCACTTATATGGATGTTTTTTCTTTGTAAGGGCGAGGTTTCAAATCCTTTGGAACACGTTTCTATTCCAGGGCATTCACTGCAGCACTCACTCCCGGGAAAGGAATCGTAATATTTAAATTGAAAACACGGCACATGCGAGCAATCCATACTCGTCGATCTTCTGTTTTGTGTACTGTACCTAGTGAAGAGGACCAAGAAAAAACGAAAATATATATGCCGGGAGCACCGGGTTTGTGTGGAGCAAGTTATCGTTTGTTTTTTTTCCCTATTTAATTAACAAAGGCAAGCTTTGAGAACAAGAGCTAAAGTCACACGAGGAGAATTCAAGCATTATGTTTGCAGACAATCCCATATGCAATAACTCAGAATAAAATAATACAATATTCTGGCCGTGCAAGATAAAACCTGGACTTGAATTAGGATCAAGGAATACGCAAGTCAAGGCAAGCGTGATGATAATAGATAGATGTTCAACAAGCCTAAGGATTCGACATTTCCCACACCATTGAATGAGATTCTAGCAGAACACACACAAGACAACAAGCACAATAAGCCAGACGGATTTCCTGGCATTATGCGAACTCGAAACCTGTGTTACGCAGTCAATCTCATATGATGTAGATAGAGCTCATGTCTGGGGATTTTTCAAGGAATCAGGTCGAGAAGTTCACCCGAAAATTTATCTGCTTGGCTTTGCAGCAAGAACTGGCCATGGAATAAGCCTATGCATACCTTGGATGCATGCTGTGTGTGTGTCTTTATACAGTGTGAGTAGTAATGATTGTGGATATGTGTTTCATCAAACATTGTTTGTGTGTCTGTCTCATAGCCAAGTGGTTGTCCAACAGGGTGTTTCATGAGCACTGTCTGATGGATGCATGCCATGAGAAGGAATTACCAGTCGAGGTCACTACTCATGAGGTTCAGTGGACCACCGGACTTCGCTACAAGAGTGTGTGTCATATGTCAAAAGCAATTATGCTGAAGGATGGAGTTCCTGAAGGCCAGATGCTTCCAGTCCTCCTTTTACTTATAAATTTTGTTTGTGTTGATTTTTCATCTTTGAAAGGGATGTGGTGTGTAATGCTTCCCTGATCCAAACAGAGAAGTGTAGTGTGTATGTTGCGAGCTGATGAGGTAAAGAGGGAGAAAGAAGAACGCTTGGGCATTACTTGCAACCTGGTAGAACAGAATAAATCAACCACTCAGCCAACTTTCAAATCGCTTGTAATCCCTAGGCACCAGGACCAGAGCCTGCCCAAGGAAAATGATCTTCTTGGATCAGCGATATGATAGGAGATATTCTTCCCACTGCAGGAACAAGACTTGAGCCAAACTCCTTCCACCCCCCACTTGCCCCCGGTTAAATACGGAGTGGCCTCATAAAATACTGAATGAAAACAAACACGAGGATTCCAATGAACTACCTTCCGTATGTAATCAAAACATCTTCTTGAGCTCACTCAGTCCATTTTACGCACAAACGTGCAATGAAATAGAACAAGGTTCAAAAGAAGAGAATATACATGCAAACGGAGTACAACAGGACCCACGCAGATATAGAGCTTTCATCCGAACTCTAGAGGCTTCACGTATTCTGTGCGTACGCATAAAAGCAAAGCTAACCTACAGCAGCTTAGAAGATCTAGCCCCAATATCAAAGATCAGAGAGACAGCCTGGATTTAGGACGACTGTAATTTTCTCCATGTTTGATATTTAGGTCATACAAACTCCTTGACTGGTCAGTACAACTTTGGTGTGTGTTTGGTTGTGTTTTGTGTGTGTGTTTTTTTATTTCTTACAAGCGCCAAACCATGTCGCAGACTGGAAAAAAGGAGAAATAATTGATGGATTCTCCTCTTCGACATCTCCTTTCCTTTTATTGAAAAAGAAGATGTCACATTATATGTGAGGCCAGCGTGCGGTGATAAGGAAGGGCACTGAGCAAAAAACAAAAAGTAGGAAAGAAGAAAGAAGAGAGGGAACAGTTGGAGCGAATAAATTCCCGCCTTCTTCCATCTTTCAGCTTGCCGTACGAAAAGAATACAGGCAAGAGTGTAGTGTGTGTAATTCTAAATCTGATGATAGATAAAGCAGGTCAGAATGTCGAGCAGAACTGCACGATATTGTACCTGTCTATATATGTCGTCAACGGATGACCCTTTTCACGCAGACATATACATTAACAAGGTGCAGAATTCGGTTGGCTCAAACAATAATTAGACCCATTGATCCATGTATCGTAAGCTAACCTTACTGCATGTTGTTGAAAGAGAAGCCGCCACCCTGGCCACCCTGGTTGCCACCAAAGGGCTGGGAAGGCGGGTTCTGGCCAAAAGAAAACTGCTGGCCAGACTCATCGACGTCAGGACCGTCATCAAGGTAGTCATCGTCGGTATCAGCAAAATAGGTCTGGTAGATCTTGTGTGCCTTCTCCGCGACCTCAGAGTCCTGCATGTGGGTGAGCTCAATGATACGCTCGTCACCCTGCTCCTCAATGATGCTACGAGCAAACGGGTTCTCACCGGAGACCATCTTCTCCTGCTCTCCGACCTTGAGGATGTTATCAAGTCCCTCAAGAGCAACCTTGCGCACACGGACATCCGGGAGCTGGATGAGGTCGCAGTACGGACGAATGCATCCAGCCTCTACAAGGATCTTAATCTGCTCAGGCGTGCCTCCTGATGTGGCGTTAGAGATAGCCCAAGCAGCCTCCTTCTTGATATCGAGCTCCTCCTGGTCGAGAAGGTGGATAAGAATAGGGATGATCTTCGCATCGATGACAGCCTGGATCTGGTCGCGGCTACCAGCTGTGATGTTGGAAATGGTCCAGCAGGCCTCCTTGCGGATACCCTTGCGCTCATGGGAGAGGAGCGCGAGGAGGTGCACAAGAGCTCCGTTACCAACGACGACCTGTGTCTGGTAGTCGTCTCCAGTCACGATGTTACCAACGGTGCGGAGAGCGGGGGTCTTAACGCCAGTGCTGTTGTGCATGAGGAGCTCAATGCATCTGGGTACAACACCGCTCTCGATGACAGCCTGGATGTTGGTCTCGTTGGGTCCGTCAGAGAGGTAAGAGAGCGCCCAGCAGGCATCGGTGAGGACATCCACGTCCTCGTGGTACACGAGAAGTGCGAGAGTCTTAAGCGCAGGCCTGACGGTCTCAAAGTTAGGTGCCGGGCGGCCTCTGCAGAAGTTAGACAGAGTCCAGGTGGCATTGCGGAGCATGCTCAACTTAGCAGTGTTATTGATTTGAGCCAAAAGAGCAGGGAGAGCATTGCAGTCGAGAACCTGCTTGCGGCACTCGTGGCCGTCACCAGCAATGTTACCGAGGGCCCAGACGGCCTGCTCGCGGACATCCTCCTCGGGAGAGGCGAGAAGACGCACAAAGATAGGGATGGCGCCAGCCTCGATCACAACCTTGGTCTCCTCGGGAGTACCACTGGCAATGTTGGTAAGAGCCCAGGCGGCCTCAAACTGCAGACGAGTGTTAGACTCAAACTGGAGAAACTCCACGAAGCGCGGCACCACGCCGCTCTCGATAACGTTGCGGATGGGGGGGTCCTGCTCAATTGAAAGCAAACGGCGGAAGTTCTTGGTGTGCACAAGCCACTCGTTCGGGTCATTTCCCATCACACCCTGAACGTACAAGGGGATATCAGCTTGGCGCGGCTGAGGAGCGGCAGCGCCGCCCATAGAGCTCTGCGCCTCGGTGGAGGGGTCCTGGCGCCGGCGCTGGCGAAGACGATCGGCCTTCTTCTGCTTGCGAATCTGAACAGAGGTCTCCTCACGGTTCTTGCGAGCCTCAAGAAGATCCACACCGCCCTTGACGCTCTCGCCGGGGCCGGCCTGGCCACCAAGATCTCCGAAGGCAGACATGATTAGATTGGATTGATTAGCTCCTTGTTTGTTTGTCGAGTGCTATCAAAGGATATGAAGCGAGTGAAGCGGCGAGAAAGCGGTCTCACGAAGGGTGAGTGATCCCTCGATAGGCCTGGCTCGCGCGGAACAGATAGAGGACGCGGCGGAGGGAGGGAGCAGAGGCCGAGGGCTACTGCTGCAAAGGGCGCGAAACGGGGACGGCGGGCCGCGGAATGAGCGAACTCGGTCGAAGAGGGTCTGCTGCTTCTGTCACTCTCTTTCTCTCTTCTACTTCTTCCTTTCATTCACCCATTTTGCAGTAGTCATCAAACAAATACTTTCTTTCTTTTTATTTATTTATTTATTTATTATTTTTATTATTTATTTTCTTTAATATCATCGCTCTGTCTTCTTGGCCTTCTTCTCTCCTAGCAGTTAAGGCTATCCGCCCCTAGTGACTACTGCTACTAGAGGTCACAGTGTTCTTCTTCTTCTTCTTCTTCTCCTCTTCTTCTTCTCATTTTGGCTTCCTTCCTCGCTGGTGCTCTTGCTTGCTTGCCTGCTTGCGTGCTTGTCCGCTGGCTTACGCGTGCCTGCGCCCTGACCACGCACGTATGGCTCGTCTGCTCGCGAGCTCTGCGGGCCCAGAAGGAGAAAACGCGGAGGAAGAGAGGTCGTGCAGAAAGGCAGTCAATCAATCAATCAATTAATCAATCAATCAATCAATCAATCAATCAATCGATCAATCAATCAATCAATCGATCAATCGATCAATCGATCAATTAAATAGTCATCAGTCAATCAATTTAATTTTCAATGAAGTGAGTGAATAAGCAAACAAATAAACAAAAGCCAGCTAAACAAAAGCCCAATCAACTTTTTATGGGTAAGTAACGAGGAACCTTCAAGTCGTCTATTTGCCTCAGGTTATAATGACCTTCTTCATTCATTCGTTCATTCATTCGTTTATTTATTTCTAAATAGCTTGAAAATCCACTATTTTTGGCCTCTGCGAAAGGAAGAGAGAGAAAGGGAGAAAGAGAGAGAAAAGGGCTGTTTTGTATCAAGTTCTTTCTTTCTTTCTTTCTTTCTTTCTTTCTCTCTTTCTTTCTTTTCTCGTTATGGATTGATTTTACGATTAGATTTCGCTCATTTGCAGAGAGTGCGCCCTCCTCGATAGCTATGTCTCACGAAAGCCGCCCGGCTGCTCGCCGCTCTGCTCCCGGCACCGCTTTCCCCTAAGAATGAACGATCGAAGAAGGCGCAGAAAGAAGAAAGAAACAAAGAAACAAAGAAGAGCGGCGAACAGAACAGTTAAAGAAACTTAATCAATCACTCACTCAAATTCGTGCCAAGAATATCTTTGCGATCCGTGCCCTCTCAGCCTCCTTTGGCCCACTTGCAGCGGCATAACCTTCACTTGCGTGGCGCTATAACCTACTGTGGCTCCCTCGCATAACCCACTTATGGCCCTGTATAACTCACTTGCCGGCCCAGTGGGGGCGGCCGTTTCAACTTTGGCTAGGAGTCACTTATTGGCAGCTAGGGAAGGAGAGAGAGAGCGGTCGTTAGCCTCGCCTTCTCGAAAGCAGAAATGCTTAGTCGCGGCAAGGACAGCGAAGAGGGCGAAGAGGGCGGAAGCCGCGCGGACCTCGGGCGTAAGCGCAGGAAGAGGCTCAAGAAGAAGGCGGGTGCGACCTGGCCACGCTTAAGAGGGCTGGGTTCGTAGGCGCCGAGAGAGACAGGCGCCCGAAGAAAGAAGCGAGCGATCGGAATGGCTGGCGGAAGGAAGCTGCTCCGATCCCAGTGGGGTTCAGACGGATTCACTGGCCAAGTCTGGGAGGACAACCCCCAGTGGGTGAGAGGATAAAATCACCACAGCTGGTAAGTGTTGTGAGGCACAAACAGGGTTCTTGGTGCTCTTTTTGACGAATTTTCTAAAGTACCTCACAAGAGATATGGTATCTTTTGGGAGGTACCGAGATTCACCTCACATGGAACAGGGTGACAGAGAGATTGCGGAGCGGAAGGGAGGGATGAAAGTCAGAATATTCTTCGCCGCTAAAAGGCGCCGGAAGGTACAGGACGCACGGAGCTGGCGGAGTAGTTGATAAATTTAAGTACCTCTCTCTTATCAATGAAAAAGAATACTATACATCTGCTTGGGAACCAGACAATCAGTCTCTCTTTCGTGGGATGCGATTTGATGACCTATCAATGGAGCACTTGTCAACGTGAACTTTGAGACATAGAACCAGGTTTTGGGTCTAGAGCAGCACTGGAGGCTTGACCTAGGTTAGCACAGTTGGTTTTATTTTAAAAAATGGCTAAACCAGATCGAGCTCGCAAGCGCCCTCGTCGACGAGGCTGGTTTGAAAGCGACGAAGGTGCTGCAAAGGGAGATACGACAGGACCTTCACAAACTCTTCAGAGGCAAGAACAGGAGAAGGACAGCCGGAATGACTTTTCACTTCTGCAGAGCCCGAGCATTAAGAAAAAGAAAAAACAATCGATGACGGTAAATCACAACAGCAGCAACCAAAACTCTGCGGCTGCTAAAAAGAACCAATTTGAGACAGGCATCAAACGCCAAAAAACTCGCGGTGAGTTCTCGCGTACTGACAACAATAAAGACGACATTGGCGACTTTTCGTTGCTGCAAAGCCCAGCAATTCGTCCGCCGAAACGTAAGCAGCCACCTCAAGAGGGAGGATTCATCAAGAAGGGCCAGCAACCCAAAGTGAGGGGAGGGAAGAAGGGCTTGCAAAGTGCCGCCAACCAGTTCCCTTACAAGGTCGATCCCAGCGACCATTGTGAAACACCGAAAGAGGCATTTATTGATATTGCTGCTCTGCTGGATGCAACAGCCTCACAATTAGGCAAGACCCCGTCATCTCTGAAAATCTATGACCCATACTATTGTGCAGGCCGATCAGCAAGAACCTTGGGGATTCTAGGCTTTGATAATGTTTACAATCGCTGTGAGGACTTTTATATGGCGATTGAGAACAATACTCTCCCAGAATTTGATGTAGTCGTAACTAATCCTCCTTTCAGTGGAGACCATATGGAACGTTTGCTCAAATGGGTGACAAGCATTGACAAGCCATTCTTCCTGTTGATGCCAAACTTTGTCTATACCAAAGATTACTACACATCATCGTGCAATGGGAAGTGCATTTCTTACTTGGTGCCTCTAGCGCGTGGCCGCTACAAGTTTTTGCCGCCAGCCTGGGTATCAGCAAAAGACGGATCCACAAGTATTGCCAAAGGTAAAACTGCGACCTCTCCTTTCCTCGCCTTCTGGTACTCGTGGGCACCAAACTTGGCGCAGGTTGCCCAAGATTCCTGTTCACAGCTCTTTGTAATCAACGAAGCCCTTCGGCGCGAAGACGAATACTACCGTGGTGAAGGAACTCTACTTTGTAAAGATACTACATGCCTACCTCAAGAAGTTCGTGGAGAGCTTGACTTGACACGAAAGCGCCCAGCTCCCAAGATTCGCCAGAAAATATCCCAGCTGAGGAAAGGACTTTGTGTGATTCAGCATTAAATCGCTTTTATTTTCTTGTAAGTGTTGTTTTTCCGCTTCGTCGCAGACTTACTAGGTTTAAAAAAGAATATTGCTAGACCATGTTGAATTTTGTGGATTTCGAAGCTTTTTGTAGTTGCATAGTGGGAAATAGCATCTTAGCTCTGATACGATTTGATCGATTTTATTCTGTATGATCATGGTCTTTGCATACTTGGAGAGAATTTAAAAATGAAAGTAGTGGTCCTCGAACAAAATGCGTTTGAATTGGAAACAAGACAATAATCAAGTTAACCTAAAATACAGAGACGTTCCTTTCTCAGCCAGTGTGAAGTCTTATTTCTGGAGAGAAAACAAGCAGTACAATGAGAGATTTATTCACCTCATGATTTTAATTTCTTTGTTTAAGAATGATCCGGTAATGTAAAGTGATTTAGTTTGAAGCAGCATTTAAGTTGCTTTGCTTCTCAAGAATTTTAATACGGTCGTTCTGCTCTTGCAAAAGGGAGACGATGTTCTGTTGCATCGCACTCAGCTGGACACTAAGTTGTTCGGTTGCCGAAGTTGGCACTGCATCTGAGCTGCGTTGTACACTCAAAGGTTGATTTGGAACTGATTTACTCGACTCTGGGGATTTGATCTCACTTGGCTTGCTTAGATTGAAGCTAGCTGATCTTGCTGAAATTACGCTTGCAATCTCCTGCTCTGCGTTTTGAGGCTCGTGAGGAATTTCTCTTGACGCTGGTAGACTTCGAGTACTACTGCTGTTTGCGGTGAGATTCCGAGATGTCCTTCCAAACACCTTCTCCATTGACGACGTTAACATTGTTGCACGATCGGTCTTGATGCTTAAGTTTAACAAATCATTGTTTGACGGAGATTTTCCACTCTGCGATAAATCATCCGATACCTCGATCAACTCATCGATAGATTCTGTGGAACTCTTGTGCCCAATACTTGATCGACGCAGACGCAAGTATCCTTGCTCAGGCTCTTGCTGTCCTTGATCTTGCTGTAGTCGCTGTTGCTTCTCCTTCTCGTGATGTTCCTCTTTCTCATGGTGCTCCTGTGGCCGCTGCTGTAGCGACTGGATTGGGTGCAACGGATTTTCATCTCCAGGAACCGATGCAAGAAATGAAGAAGGTTTCGAAGAGGCCAAATTGCTAAAAGATGGAGGTTTCCTACCTTTGCGAAGAGATGCGTACAACATGCTTCTGCTCTTTCCAACATTAGCGTCATTAGCACCCACAGATGGTAACTTTCCTGAATGCGACTTACGAGCAGACTTTTCTTCTGCTCGTCGAGAAGCAACACCTCGCATCATCTCTAAAACCTCAGGATAGTCGCTAACACAAGCTTCAAAAGCATCTTTGGTCAGAGTTAACGTCTGCACAATCTGCGAAAATGCCCGTACAGAAGCACCACGTCGCTCGCCGTATAATAAGGACCCTTCTCCAATAAAGGCGCCAGGACCGCGCGATACAATAAAATAACTATCACTCATGATTTCATCAAAGCTTATATTCGCTGCAACATCAGCATCACCACGATATGCAAACACATCAATACGACCCTTGACAATGAAAAAAAGTTCACGTCCCACGTCACCCTGACGCATGAGGAAATCACCACTTAAGAATATGTCCTGGGTAAAGCACATGACAACCTTTTCCAAAAGCCGATGCGAACAACGTGCGAATATGGGAACCGTGCGGACCAGGTCCATATATAAAAACACCATAATTTCAATTTTCGCAGATTCAGGTACTCCCACCATAATGTCACCTACAAGAACCTTGCGAAGTTGCCACGTAGCCTCATGGTAGCGAACAAGGCGATCGCGAATAAACCTTGGCAAACGATTCGCGCGAACAAAGTCGTTGATTCTGGTGATCCGCTGATTGTATCGGAACCGATGCCGCCCTCGCTCTTGAATTAAGTTTGTAAAAGTACCAAAGATTGAGGCGTACATGATAGATCCTGAAAACATCACAACTATCGCAAAAAGTCTTTCAATAAGTGTTACAGCAGCAATGTCACCATATCCCACAGTACCAAGCGTAGCAAACGCCCAATAAAGGGCTGATGTGTAACGAAAATTCATAGGTTCCCCATCAAGGCTATACTTACTTGTCCACACTTCCTCGACTCCACGATCGAGTTCCAAAGATGCCAAGGCAAGAAACATACAGCCGATGACATGCGCTGAAACACAAAATGTGCCTAATAGCTGAATAATACGAGTGTATCCAGTTAAAACCATCTCCTCAAGTTTCTTAAGGACACGGGTAATTCGAACAAGCTTGTTTATCTGCAGCCAAGCGTCGGGCACCAGACCGCTTACTAGTAAATCTAAAGGAAGACAAGCAATGAGATCCAGCGTAAACCATGTTTTTAAATAGTGACGGACAATTAGAGCCTGATCCGTCACCTCATAGCGGTCCTCATCCAGATAAGCTGTTCGAAAATTTAAAAGTAAATCAGCGACAAACACAAAATCTGTAATCCGGTTGGCAAGACGAAGGACAATATGATCCTTCATCTCGTTCGCAAATGCTAGCTGCAACGGGATAATCATGATACTGTAGAATGTAAGAATTATAATAACCCAGTCCCAGATGTACTTGTACTGGTTGTCATATTTAATAATCCCCAAAAATGTATTGTGCAGCCGACTACTTGAGGACTGTAATAGGTTTTCAATTTGAATGCCATCGAGAGTATACGCCCTTGAAGTTAGCATTCGCCTTCGGGTTGCCGATCTCCTTCTAAATTCCCCAAAAATTGTTGTTTTGCGAACCTTCTTATGTTGAGGACTGCCAGGTTGCTGCTGGTTCTGCTGCTGGTTTTGCTGCTGGTTTTGCTGCTGGTTTTGTACATGCTGTGGGTCTTCAATATGGGTGAGCGTAAATTTGCGCTCTAGATTCCGGATTTTTTCTTCTGAAAAAATTCGTCGATCGAGCTCATCACCGACTCGCTGCGGTCGAAAGTCATTCTTTCGTGATACTTGCCCGCCAAGGTTTCTTTTCCACTTGATTGCTGCGCGCCTTGCTACAATTACATTTTGCACTAATATATCACTACCACGCCTTGTTAGCGGTGCTCTTTTATCTTTTATGTTGTCATCGTGCTCAGAAATATTGTCTTCATCGTCATCTTCAAGGATTATGTGATCACTTTCCTGCTTTGTATCATCTATCTCATCATGAGTAGAAAATCGTGCGCTGCTAAGTTGAGAGTGTGTTGTGGCGTTGGCCTCATCCTCTTGAGCTTCAACGCTGATTGTTTCTCTAGGCGAATATGGTGTACTATCAGCAAGGATGTTGTCAAACTCGATGGATGGCTCTTGCTCTTCATCTGACAAAACCTCTCGAGGATGAACTTTGCTGCCTTTTCCAGTTGCGCCATTCGACATCATGCCGAGAGCGCACAGTGCGCTCCGAAGCTTGTCCGCCACAGCAAATAGAATTTACTTTCGCTTACGCGCCAAACAACGTCTAAACTCTATTTAATCGCTAAATTCCTAAAAGTCACCCGTAAAAACTGTCCTAGGAAGCCGGTATTACCGTCTCGATTATGGGCCATCAATGCTGACCACTCCAATTTGATCGATAGGCATTTTCATGTAACCTTCGTGCAAAATGGTAATCTCAAATGATTCTATTGCAGTTCTTTTCACTTTGTGTTTCAGCTGACACTGAAAGGTGCCGTGAAAACTTCCCAATCGGGAGTTGTTAAAGTTTAAGGAGAAAGAGAGAACTAAATGAAAGCACTTTTCTTTTAAAATAGCCAATCTCCACTGGCATGTCGTTGCCGTTGAAATCCCTTTCTTTCCTCTCTCCATCCTTGATTGTTTTTAGGTACTACCAAAACCCGAGTACAATGCTATTAGTTCAACCTTACTATAGTCTGATACCTGGCTTTCAATGCAATAAATTGTTCGATTTCTTTTGTTGATTCAAATACATCCGTTACAAAGAAATTGCGGTACCGAGATTAAGAATCACCGCCATCAAAGATTGACTTGACCTACCAAAAGTACTCAGGGTGTGTTTTGGCCGCTGACTATATGGTTACATCTCAGTGGCTTGCCCGATCAGCTTGATTGATGTTCCTCCCAATCCCTGCTTCACTGAAGTACACACCTGATTGAGCAACTGAGTGAGAACAACTTTGTAAGAGTTCTGAGATGTTCTCAGAAGCAGGTGTGCACTGTATCAATTGAGCTAGCTTCTTAGTGTAGTTCTTGAGTTCTTTTTCAAAGGTCATTGTACGTGTATGATGCGTGGTTTTAATTGTTTACTGTAGTTTTCTGCAACCCTGCACTAAGTTGCAGAGGAGATCTATGCGACTCGAAAACCTGCTCCTGCTCTATATATTCTTGCTTGACATCGTTGGCTGTGCGCAACAGCGGAGCTGTCTGGGCAGCCGGCGCCGGCACGCGCAGTCTCGCGAGGGTCTCCAAAGCGAAGAGATACTCTAGCTTTTAGAACTCACCGCTTCGCTTTTTTGGTTCTTGCTTAGCTGCGCTACAAACAAGTCGAGGCTAGGCATTTGTACAAACATCGAAATCTCAAACGAATTGAATACCAGCTCGAGCTCTCTGGCGAGGCTAATTCCGGGTGGGCTGTTAGTATGGCATTTGTATTTCGGACAAATCGAGAAACATGCCGCGGAATTGCTGGCTATGTACCGGACAAGGGAGCTCCAACTGACCTCGGCCCTGGTCACTATGATGTTTCATCAAGCTTGGCAATGCTCGATGAACACTCTAAAAGTAGAAGCCAAGCGCCATTTCTATCTACATCCCATCGCGACGGTCCAGCAAAGCGTGACAAACGGCCAGATCCGGGTCAATATTACAACCCTACGAGTACTGATCGATCAAATGCCGGATGTGAAGGGGTTTTCAAGTCACAAACAGATAGATTTGAGGATCGCAGTTTAAATCGAAGCGCAAATATGCCGGCTCCAGGCCAATACGAGGTTAAGTCAGACTGGAACAATAGACAATCTAATCGATCAAAGAGTGCTCCTCAGCATCAGCCTCCTGGTGTCGTGCTTGAGGCTTTTCAGCACATTCCAACAGTACCATCTATTCCTTCCGGAGACGCATCTCAAGGGTATGTTGTTGATAATAATGGAAAGCTACGACCGCGAAGGAGAAGCGCAAGTTCTAATCCGCCTACTGAATGCGCAACGACTCGATCCCAAGGCGAGCGATGCCGAGTACCCGGGGCCGTGTCATTCGATAAGCAAGCATCCAGGTCAGTAGGTGAGCGACCTAATGCAGTTCCTGGCCCAGGATCATATTACATAAATGCAGCGAATGATACAACGCCGGGTCATCTTTTAAACCCTACTCTGGCAGATCTTATTCGACCTCAAATGCAAGCTTCGTTCGCATCAGGGACGAAAAGAAACATTGGGGCCCCAAAGGCTGCAGCTCAGGTTCCTGGGCCTGGGCAATATCCTTTACAAGATTTAGCTAGCAAGGCTTGGATCAAAGGGTCCACAAGCGTGCCAAGCAAAGGTTTTGGAAGCACTGCGGCACGCTTCACAGGTAAAGTGGATCGGCATGAGGATATTGGAGGCGGCCCTGACTATATTGCTCCACGTAGCAGCTTCCTGGACACATGGCGTCCATCGGGCGTTGCGAAACCAGATGTTGGTTTCAATTCAAGTGCTAAGAGGATGAGCTCGAAACGCATCGAATCGACTGGACCAGGTATTGGAGAGTACCACGTTCCTGGTATGGCTGATGAATTATTGTTAAACATGTCAATGAGACCTAAACAAAGACAAGCTCCGTTTGGAAGTTCGAGTCGGCGCTTTCGAGCATCCACGCATCCATCTAAAGCTTCTAAAACACAAGATGCAGAATACAACCTTCGTATGAAAACTATTGAACGACGAAAGAAAGCTCGAGAGCCAGCTACTAAAGCATACCCCCCAGAACGACAAGCTTATGCATCAGTCTTCAAATCAAAGACAGAGCGTTGGAAAGGCACAGCGAAGTCATCAGGTCCAGATCCCGGTACATATGAGCCAGCGGAAGGTTTTGCATCTATTGTGACGAAAAAACACGCAAACGCACGCGGCTTCATGGAGACGAGTGGGGATCGATTCCGGTCTCATAATGCGAAGGATCTCGATGCTCCTGGACCAGGATATTATTATAAAGATACAATGCAATCGCCATCTGAGGCTACTCAATATCCGCATTCTACGTATGCCCCGGCATCGATCTGGCAACGACAGAGTTCTGCGATGGAAATGTCAAAGCGTGCTGGTTCTTGGAAGCGCAACAAAAACTCGGCACCGGGACCTGGACAATATCATTCCAATGATGCAGTATCTAGCTTGTTGAAGCCTACGTATAACTTGTCGATTGCTGTAGAAGAAGAGCACGCCCTGCGGCGGCTCGGTTTTCTTCCTCAATAGTAAGGTCATATTTTTAAATGTAAGAATAATCAAGACAGCTTGTTTCTATAAAAGATGAGAGAAGATTCGCTTCTCCAAAATATGACAGGATATTTCATGGATGTGTTAAGATTCTATTTTTGATATTGTTTGTTTTAAAATGACGCGTGGAGCATGTTGTGCTTCGCCCTATGTTAATCAAATTCTGGCAGTATGACAAGACCCTCCATTGAGATTCTTGTTTATGTAGGTACGTACATGAGTAGAAAATGCAATAGGGAATCATTGCCGTTCTGAAATACTCATTTTAGTCGCCTACTATGGAAGCCATCATTACTATCATCATCACCAATTTGCATGATGGAGAGAAGCTAGGTGGAACATAGATTGAGTGAGATACTAGGTCGGAGTCGCAATCGCTGAACGGTCGCCTACATCATCCATTTCTACATCTGACTCCTTGTCTGAATCATTTGCAGTTCCAGTACTCTTTCCTGTGGCACCTGCTCCAACATCTTCTTCAGGTGGAAAATCATCATCGTCGCGCATATTTTGATGAGGATGCAAAGGCATCCGCGTAGGAGCAGATGGAGATTCAACAGTGTACACCAGTCCATTTTGTTGAAGATTGCTGCGAAGAATTGAAGCTTGAAGATTTAGCGCAAAGGTCTTACCGATAGCAAGAGTATCACGAAACGCTTGTTGGCGTGCGTCTTGACGTTCAATATCAAGAAAGCCAGCCTCTCGGTCGATCGTTGCCTCGATCTCCTTGTCAACAATGAGTTGAGATACACTACGCTCAATTTCATCCCGTGGCGCGTTAAATACATTTGCCATCAAGTCAAGGGATGCCGACGAGAAAGGCAGAATATACTGCTTGAGGCAACGACGATGAATTCGCATAACAAGTTCTTCAAAGCATGGCCCCAAATAAAGGTCCGCGTTAGCTCGTAAGCGCATGTTTGTCAGCCTTTGGGATAATTCCGAATATTGCGAGTTTACAAACTCGTTGAGCATATCTCGCACTGAAGGTGCAGATTCTAGCATCGAACGAAAGTTCACATTCGAAAGCACCTTGCTCCGGAGGTGATTTCTATCAAAGCTAGCCAATGCACAGAGGCCACCATATAGGGCTACTTCTTCGCAGGTGATTACATCATTGAAAGAGTCGCCAAACGCGACTCCGACTGAGAGAAAGCTATCGGCAGCAGATTCATATTTCCGTTCGTGCATGCTTGTCAATGCGGACGCGGCATGGAGCTGTGACAATGCTACTGCATCACCATTCTTGTTGTCTTGAAAACCTCGGTTGATCCACGTTTGTACTGTGTCATACATGTCAGCGCCAATGCTTGAGCGAATAACACGGACGCAAGTGTCAAGATTATGACTTGCATCTGAGCAATAGTCTCGGGTGCGCGAGTAACATTTGAGAGCCTCGTTGAAGGATCCTAAACGATAGTATAGGTCACCAACCGCGATATGGCACATTCTGGTTTTTTCTTTGACCAGTTTTACTTTTGCTGCTTCCTTTTCCGTATCTAGCTTGCTGATCTCTTGATCAAGCTCCCGCTTGCGTTGCTCACTCCAGGAAAGATTCTCCACCTTGATCCCAAGTTGCTGAGTTTGATTTATCCCCGAAAACAGATCATACGCACCAGGAATATCATCTTCATAAGCACATCGAAGTCCGGTTTCCACAGCAAGACGTTCAAGATCTTGAAGCTTTAGTTTCTGCGCCTCCTTTATAACCGCCTGGAATCTCTTGATCTTGGTATATCCTGTGTACTTGTTGCGAATCCCGGCGACATACTCCTTGAGCTCCTCAATCGCTGTTGAAGTTGTTGGGATCGATGAAAGTGAACCCTGTGCAGGTCCACCCTGCTGGACCCGTGCTTCCTCCGTAGGAGCACTCGCTTGCATAATCTTTGTGGTCGTGCTGCAGCTAAAGATTAGTCGATCAAGCTCGATCGATCCCTTCGCCTGATTTGATACAGCAATCACCCTCAGAAGCTGCTACTCAGCGAGCGCCTGCAGAGAAGTAGGTGAGTAGTAAGGTATGATGGCTGCCGACTCAATCGAGCCCTGCCAGCAGCAAGAAGCTTCGCCCGCAAACCGATCCCTGAGGAATTGGTTCTATATCTTGGTTACCTGAGTTGCGAAGTCTACTAAATGATATTACTCTCTTTTTTTTTTCTTTTTTTTTAATCACCATATTTATAATCAAGAAGAAGGCCAAATCAACATAAAAAAGTGCTCAATCTTCAGGTGGTGTATTTTATTTCTCCGAAGGGGGTACTTTACAACAGAAAACCTAAATCCCACAAAATGCATTATAACATCTTCAATATTTATGTGCTTGTAAAATAGAATAAGTTTTATCCTGCCTCAGCGGCATAAAATAGAGGGGTATAGTGGAATGTTTCACTGCATTTGAGTGGAGATAAATAACAAATTTACCAGAAGAGGAGGAATAAAGTGTCCCAAACGTTTAAAAAGGCCCCATAGATCGGGAGAATAATACTACAAGGCCGTTGAGCATGCAAGCAAGGGCTTGCAAAATGAGGAGAGCAAAAGCATAAGAAACCTGAGGAGGCTTGGTTGCAAGGCTGGTTTATTCGGAATTGGTGGGTAGGAAGCAAGATCAGCTCGCCAGCTGAGTTGAAAAGAGCATTACCCTGATACTTATTGAAACCGAGGGAATAGCCGTGCGATAAGACTGCTGACAGCTGCTTCTCGAACTACAGATACCTAGCCAACAAAAATGGTGGCAACAGCAAAGGCAGAGCAGGCTGGAATTGTGCCAGGAGACAAAGGACGCAAAGTTCAAGGTGCAGGTGCAAGTGTGGGCGGAAAGCGAGAATCCCATACAACCTTCGGGCACATCAAAAACCATTATCCAAACTCTGACCCAGAGCTTGTGACCGCTGTTATCGAAGCAACTACAAAGGTAGGTTGGAAAAGTCATTTGTGGACCTTGGTCTAAAATTTTAAAATAGAATCTAACACCCAGGTGAATTCGGTTCTTTTGCGTACATTTAATTGCATAAAAATTGTGTTGATACGCATGCGACAGGCACTATTCGATTTGCAAAAAGGTGAAATTTCAAGACACTATGAAATGGCTCAGTTGATCACGGAGAACCTTGTCGAAACTCGAGGAGGGGCTTGGCATACAATGGTTGGCAAAAGTTTTGGCAGTTTTGTTACACATGAAGATAAATGTTTGGTTTATATTAGCATCGGGCAGATTTTTGTCATGACATTCAAACATGGCTAAGCGTATGGGAATGATGAAAGAAAAACTTGGAACAAGCATGAAGAAGGTACAACATTGATAGTGTATAAAATAAACAATCCACATTTGCAGGAGGACAGGAAATGAGACTTTCTAGGCAATAATCATTCAAGATTTCAAAGGCAGCTCGATCTCATAAAGAATACGCATCGGAATCGCGTAATTATATGCTCGCTCAAACACCTGATATCACCACTTCCATCAATCATACTACTAGCTTATAACATATATCATAAACAAATCTACATGAACATGTCTGGCGTACTTCCTTATGGGCTGTTTTTTTCCTTCTGAGATTAAAAAAATGCAAAACATGCATGCCCAGATTGAGACATGAAGATTGGTACATCGCGATACCAATTTCTTTTTTGGAAATGCAGAGTCCTGTCTCGTGAATAAAGAAAGCAGGGAAATAAAAAAGCGGCTTAACAAAGGCTTGTGGCAGATACTATAAACAAAACACGGAACGGAGGGTCTCCTTTATTATAAACATGATGGTTTGGACTACTTTAAGACCAACGTAGGCGCGTAAAGGGATGCGTAATCAAACAGATAGATTACCATACAGCCGGTTTGATCATGAAATGCTCGCCCCGGACAGCACGGACGTACCCTGCAAAGCGCGCAACGCATGTCATAGCCTGTGTCGCGCTAGTAAAAATGTGAAAACTAGCGTAGATCTCGTACTGGGCAGGGCTGACAATAGCTAAAATCGCCTCGGTTTCTCGAACATCCCAAAGGTGGCCCTGCTCACACCCTGCGGAATAGTCAGATACATCTGACTGTTGTTGTTGCTGCTGATCTTGCGTGCCCTGGCCAGACTGACGGTCATGATTTGTCTGCCCAGGGATAGGAGAAACTATTTCAAGTCGCCGAGTATGCGCATGCAATCTCTCACTCAAGTTTACGTAGCGCTTCAGAAGACGCGCTCGAGCAGCCGGGGCAGCGTGGAGAGGTGCATGATTGGCTATCTTTGTCTCGAAATACTGATCGCATTTTAGAGATCGATAAATAAGATGCACTGAGGCAGCTGCCTCACAAGCTTCAGGAGCAATGTCACCTCGTTGAAGAGCAGCTTCGAGACGCGATCCCAGTCCAGAGTTCTTGAGCTGATTGGCAATACTAGCCTTGCTCTCGGAGCAGAAGTGGAACTGGTCTAACGATTCGCCAGCAGAGAGAAGCAAGAGACAAAGGTGTTCGGAGAGGTATGCAGCGTAGGCGTGTAGAAATCCTGTTGCATTAAAGGCCGGAAGGCAGAGAGGAGTCCATGTCTCCTGCGATCGCAGCTGCTTTGCGTTATGCACAAAGTTCATGAGAAGGAGGATGTCCGAAGCATGCAGGGGATGTTTGCGAGGAGAGATGAATGCTACTACTTTATCCCCTGCAAAAAGGATAGCATAGAGAAGGCTTGACTGGCGTGCTGATGAAAGAATGTGAACAGCCGAAGCTCTTACTTCTGCAGGAATAGCCAACATAGGAATTGCTGAAAGCATCAGCGAAGGCGTGGTTTCCGCAAGATCGCAAATACCCTGAAGTTCAGTGCGAGCTCCTCCTAACATGCTCCGAAGATCATAGCCAGGTTTCCGCCGAAATGTGTCAAGAAGAGAAGTGAGCGTAAAATGCACTAGTATCTGAGCATAAATGTATTCCAATTGCACTTGAAGATATCCGACAGGATCGCTTCCTCTTGAGGCGATGGCCAAAAGGAGAGGCCCCCTCGCAGCAAAAACAATAACAAAGTTTGGCCCTGCACGAATAACTTTCAAGCGGTTGTCAGTCTTGGCCAGCATTGCTTGGAGAAGTCCAAAGATGGAGGACAATCGAAACTCATCCCCCCCGCTTGCGTAAATCGGTTTTCCGGCGCGGCTAAATACAATGACATTTTTGGGTCTACTTAACCATCCGTGCTCGTCGTATTCCTCTTGTTCGACACTTGTCCCGTCTGCCATATGGTCTTTCATGTGGTCTTGCGATGTTAAAGAGTTCTCTGTATCTGCACTTTGATCTGCTGAAGCAGAATTAGAAGGAGGAGGAGTAGGAGTAGGAGTAGGAGTAGGAGAGGTTGTGTCTTGTTCTTTTTGAACGTTTTGTCTTGTCCTGGTCTCAACTTGGAGTTGCTCTCTACGAAAACTTTTACCAAGTTTGTGTGACCCTGAGCTCTGTTGGCGAAGCGTACTGTTCGCATCGTTTTCGCCACTTGGAATTTCATTTTCAAGGCTTAAACTAGAAGTCTCAGGGGAGACAGTAACTATATTCGAGGAATCTACTATTGTTTCGAGTGAGTTCTCCGGTTTCGATATCTCGTCGTTTGCTAGCCCGTGTGTGCTAAGATTTGCTGTAGCCATATTGTCGTCAGCTGTTGATACAGCTGTAGAAGCGGAGGGGGTATGGTTGCTGTTGTTAAGTTGGACAATCAAGTCCACCTGGTTATCATCAACTCTTGTTTCGGCTCGTCCTTGCGTCAGTTGGTCATCTGAATGCGTAGAGGCATTGCTTGTCCCTGATGCCTCGAGATGAGGATCACGGGCCTGGGCCCTGGCGTCGTCACTCATGATGATTTGTCACTCGTAACAGAATAGATACTGCAAACGGTGTTTGGTGAAAGGAGCCTTTTTGGTGTATATCATTCATATAACTCTCTAGCTAGAGGACAAAAAAGATAAATTAAAAAATCGTAATCATCATTATAATTATAATAACAGGGAAAAGTAATTGGTCAAAAGGAGAAGCGAGCGGTTTGAGGACCATGTCAAAGCTGATTCGCTTCTCGTATACTTGGGATGTGTGAGAATTCGTCATGAGCACTAAAAAACAGGTAAGCTACTGCTGTAGCTCTTTAAATTACATGCAGAGTTTGACAATTACTAACCTTCCGTACAGAATATTTTGATAATGTCGACTTCGTGAAGATCAAAGAATTCGCAATGCCAGACGAAACAATGTACCGAGTTTAAGTGCTCATGTTAAGAGTCTAGACACCCCAAGAGATACATGAAACTGAGTTATTTATAAACTAAAGTATGTTCTCATTCTTTACGACGTAACGCGTGTCTTTTCACTTCAAATATTGCGCCAATCTAAATACTGTACTCTCTTATACTCGCCAAGCAAGCTTCGAGCTCTCATTTTTCTGTTTTAGTAAACTGTATGGTTCTCGGATAGCAGATTCCGGTCCATCTTTGGTCTTTAAAATGTTTTCAGTGGCTTTATTTTCTATCTTGCCTGCTACTTCTATAAATGCTAGTTTGGTGTCGTGTATTTCTGTTCCTGGATATATATCTGTGTTTCGGTTTAAAAAAGGACACTTTTGGAAATAAAATTTTTGCAACTGTCGCTCACAATGATAAGATTTGGCAAGCTAAGATGTTATCGTCGTTTTTCATTTGCTCAAAACAAAAAAAGGACGTAACAAGAATAGTCATCTGATCAAGAAGCTTATCGTATCAAAAGAAGATAAGTAGTACAAATTTTGAGCAGAACTTATAAGGTTCAAATGAAAGAGTCTGATTGTCCAGATGTTCAGAGCCTCACTCACTTGAGCAACCTTCGATTTATTTTTGCTTTTGTACAATCATTAGCCGGTTTTTCTGATAGCCGTCTCGCGAGACCTGCGTGATAAATAAAGACCAGATTTCCTAATGCTTTAAATCCAAGGTTCAATCCAAGAGGATAGGACAAGGCCTTCTAACCCCAGTATTTTGTATGAAGGACAAGCGGATGTACAATCAGTGAGCCTTCTCCAGCAACGAAAAAACGTAGAGATAGCTGCGAAAGATGGGGCCTTGGAGTCCTTAACGTAGAAAGTCTGAGAAGACACAGAAGCACAGAAACGGCGAAACGAAAGAAAATTGAAGGAGCAGCTGAGAATTACAGAGCAATTATTGACTTTGTCTTGAATTTTGAATGTCACAAGAACACTGTTGGGTAACGCTTTTACGTATTGGTAGGTCTTTCGTGAAGCATGAGAACAGCATGCATTTCTACGCTGGGGACAGAAAATACCGTTTCTTTAACTTCTCACATGTGATTGTAAACCAAATACCCAACAGGTTGAACTTGACAGAAGAGGTCCGTTAATGCGGGCAGTTTTGGCAAGATCAACTTGCTTACGGGAAAAGGGGTTTCCTCACAGATGAGGCAAAACCTAGTACATCAGTGGAGTATATTTAATTCAAGTACTACAGAAGAGTAACGCTAGGCGCACAATAAGTTGATGTCATTCTGCGCATGGGTCAGTAGCCAATTCTCCAAATAGGTATTCATTCATAACATTTTATCTCAAAGCTGTTGAATCAATTTCTTGGTTTGTTTGTAAAAGATCGAGATGAGCTGGTACAATTCAATAAATGGGTTATTAAATTAAGTATTATAACGCAAGTGCCTCGATATGAACCCTTCGAGAAAGAACCTCCATGCCCCGAGTGCTCTCATGGCAGTCTGAAACCTACAAACCTGTTACCTCAGTCTTTAAAAATTAGTTTCAACAGATAAAATACTGCAAGATGAAGGATACCAAGTCCGTATGTGTTATTATTTTATTGATACCGAACTTCCATGAAGATTGCACGATACATAAGTCTACTCTTGTCAGTTGAACATAATATTCAGACATCTGATAGGCTGCAGAGCCTAGGTTTTGTCTGAATGGATTTTAGGAGAAGATAATCATATTGTGTCAATCTACACCTTATTTTAAAGAAAGATGGATACGAAGCTAACAGCTCAGAAAGGAACTGAGGAAGGTTATGGAAGAAGGCAAAAGTTTGATAGGAATGAATAAATCAGAAAATAGCAGTTCCATGGAGAGAATTTTAAAAGACACATCAGAAGCTATCATTGTTGAGCAGACTGGATCAAGAATTGATCCTAATTGGGATTGGGACTAAAGCTGCTGCTGCTGCTACTGCTGCTGCTGTTGTTATTGTTATTATTGTTGTTTTGGTAGCTACCGCTACCGTTATTGTTTCCTCCCATGTCTGTGTTATTATTACCGGTGTTCATAGTGTTGCTTCTGCTGGAGTTGAACGGAGCAAAACTTTGATAAGGGACCATCGGAAAGCCCATTCCGACAGGGTGCCCAGATGAGTTACCATCATGATAAAGCACATAAGATTGAGGATACTGTTGAGCAAAAGGCTGCATCGGTTGTGCTTCTTGAATCTGGGAAGGCGTTGCTCCTTGTTGTTGTTGTTGTTGCTGCTGCTGCTGCTGTTGCATAAATTGGGGGTTTCCCGAGTTATTAACCGGTTGTTGCTGAGGATCGACGAATTGGGAAGAACCTGACGACTGGTTTGGAACATTATCTCGATCTTTCAAGGTGTCCGCTGTTCCATCTTGGTTAGCACTCTTCATGTTTTCAGTAGCATCCGAATCTGCAGTGCCTTGTTGCTGCTGTTGTGGCTGCTGTTGTGTTTGTGGGAAGAAAGCAGGTACCATCTGCTGTGGATAGTACATTCCCATTGGAGGCGGGTACACGGCAAAGTAAGGGGGCGGGTATACATGATATGCCGCAGGATGATGCACCGGGACGAAATATTGCTGGATAGCACGCTGCATGGGCGCGATCATATGCGATGACATAGTTTGCATTTGCACGGGCATTGCGGTTTGCGCCACGGGATTACTATAGGACATTTGCGCGGACAGCATATCACGTAAGAGTCGACTTTCGGCTTCTTGTTGCCGTTTACGAATCCCTCGCTTTGATCGCGATCGACCGGAGTCTTGGTACTGCGTTTTGGAGTCATTAACTAGATCACTATATTTCCTCTTTGAACCCATGTCACTGTCGCCGCTTTCCGAGGAGTGATGATTGTGTTGGCCGCCGTCCGAAGAAGCTGAGGTAGCAAACTTATTTCTATCGTTGTTAGCATGGGACGCATCGTTTGCGTTCGGGCTAGCTTTGTTTCTGGTGCTAGTTGCATGATCGGGAGGGTCGAATGGTGAGCTCTGGATAGAAAGAGGGGGGGATCGCCCTTTTTCGATTTTGCTGCGGTGTGCCTGGCAGTATGACGAACCGCTGCGCGCAGATTTCTCACAGTCTTCCACAGCGCAACGGCGGCCTCCACCGTGCTGCACACATGCCTCAGTCGCGCCGACAGCGGACTTTGTGCAGCCAGGATGACTGCAGCGACGGCCTCCACCGTGCGAGACGCAGAACTTGGAGCGCGCGCAGGCCGACTTGGAGCAGTTAGGAAAAGAGCAGCGGCGCCCCCCGCCATGCGCTTTGCACAAGTAAATAAAGACGGCTGCTCGCATATTGCATCCTGGTATTTGGCAACATCGTGTTTTCGTGGATTGTTGAGGATGAAACATGACGATGTCGCTTGTATGAACGAGACATCTATACACGCTTCCGGCGGCGGACTTTGTGCAGTTGGTAAAGTTGCATCGGTACCCGCCGCCGTGCGACTTGCAATACTTGGAGGGCGCTTGTGCGAACTTGCCGCAGTCTGCTACCTCGCAGCGCCTCCGGCCTTTGTGAATGCGGCATCTATCATAACCGGGGAGACAAAAGTTCTCACAATCTAGTGTTCTGCAAACGGCGGAAACTTGATTATTCGCATTCGATTGACTGTTTCTGTTACCACTACTACCTCTGCTTTCGTCGTTCTGATCACTTTCTCGTCGTGAACCCAGCCGCGCTTCCGTCAGGTCGGCCTGCGCGGCGGGCGGGAAAGTGTCCATGCGCCTGACTACAGATGGATGCCGATGATGCCGATGCCAATGATCCCAGGGATGCCGTGGATGATGCGGATGATAATGATGATGCGATTAATTGATGAGCCGCGGGATGATCCCGTGTCACAGGATCCCTCTCAGCGATGGGGAAAAACTACGACTTCCGTACAAGTTCAATCAATCTTCAGGGCGGCGCGGCAACTCTCACAAAGCCGCGCCGCCCTGCTACAGGCGGGTCTGCTTTGACTCCCTGAAGAACCAGTCGCCCCAAGGAGGGAGTTCTCTTGCTTGTCTCCTTTCTCCTCACGCGCTTTCCTTTCAGGTCGCAAAATCAGATAATTGATTGTGGATTGACCTAAATCTCAATGATGCCGGATTTGCGTTTCTCCTCTCTCTTCCATGCTTTGATCGGTGTCTCCAGCAGTCCTCTTTCTTCAATTGATTCAACCACGTGTCTCCGCGGTCGTACCACTCAAGTTGCGCCTTGCGCTGCTCCGCGGTGCTGCCTGCCGTGTTTCCGCGACTCGAGCGTGCCGCTACAATAGTGCCGCCTGTAATCCCACACGGTTGATCCTCCTCGAGCTGGCAGATACTTGGCTTTCGTCTCCTGGGACCTCTTTCTCTTTCTCTCTCTCTTTCCTATTGCTCACGGCCAAAGAGAGCTTCTTCTTCTTCTTCTTCTGCTTCTTCTTCTACTATAGCTCACGTCAGTCCAAAGAAGGAAACAAAGAAGTTAAAAAAAAGAACGACAGGGAAAAGAACGCGCAACCTGCTGCTGATAAACGTATCACCGTTCTTTTCTTTCTTTCTTTCTTTCTTTCTTTCTTTCTTTCTTTTTTCCCCCTCCTAGATAGAGCGTATTGACCTCCTACCGCTTACTAGTGCTGAGTTTCTCTCCTATTAGTCCTTTTTACTTATACCTCCTATGAGTCGATCCAGTCTACTACTATCTACTTACTACTACAGAGTCAGTGATAAGAATGACTCCCACTTTGTTGCTTCTGTAGACAGTGAGCGAATGCACTGTGTACGTTAGTTAGTAATGTGCTAGCTAGCGACCACACGAAGTTTCTTTTCTGTGATGGATACTATATTGTTGTTTGTTCACTTCTAATTATAACAGAAGAGACATGAGAGAGATACACGCAAGCAAGCAAATAGGCAAATGAGCAAATGAGCAAACACATAGCGAGGGATGTTTAGTCAGTCTGTGACCTTCTTTCACGCACGAATGAAGTAAACATAAGCAATGTCCGAGGGGTCGCTGATGCATCATCATCATCATCATCAGCAGCAGCAGCAGCAATGCTGTTCCAAGTAGTAGAGGAGGAAGACTCGGGGCGATTCAAGAGGCAGATAGAAAGAAAAAGGAAGAGAGGATAAAGAAAACAGGAAAGAAAGACTGTGGTGTTTTCTTCATTGCTTGCTTGCTTTGTTGTTCGAAACTCTGAGCAAATCGCGATGGCTTAATGGAGATGACGCGCAGGACAGGCGAAGACTATGCTACGGGGTCGTCACGAGGGGTTAGCAAGTCCTTCGGGTCACAATCACGAATCTACGCGGCCAACTTGTTCGATTTCTTCTCTTTTCCTCTACCTGCAAAAGAACGAGATTCTCTCTTCATTACACGACCTGAGGCTCCTTCCTTCTCTTATTACCCTGTCAGAGAAGGCACAAAGCTGTCTGTGTAAAAAAATAAAGTCCACGCTCGCTCATGAATTCATGCCCATATGAGTGTACCAGCCATGCAAAGCAAGCCATGCAAAGCAAGCCATGCAGAGCAAGCCATGCAAAGCAAGCCATGCAAAGCAAGCCATGCAGAGCAAGCCATGCAAAGCAAGCCATACAGAGCAAGCCATACAGAGCAAGTTTGTTGTTCGAGGTGGTGGCTTCATTTTTATTTTCTGTCCTCGTTTCTTCGTATATATATATATATATATATATAATTTTTATTTTTTTTTCCCCTCGCCTTTCTCCTCCATATCTTATTGTGCGCTGTGCCGGCGATAAGCGCCCCTAAGATAAAGCATGCCAGCAGTCAACAATGCCTTAAGCCGCCTCAAGGTCTCCATCCTTCTACTGCGCTGCACTGCTCCTTCAGTAGCTGGTAGGAAGCTAGCTCGCTAGCTTCTGCATGCATCAACACTATCCAAATAAATCAACAAACAAACTCCAAACCGATGTCCTTAGCCACTGCTACTGCAGCTACTAACCCTCGCTACGCTACAACTTACTAACTATTATGATTCTTCTTTATTTTTTCCTCTTCTCGTTCTTTTCCTCCCTACCTCCTTCTTCACCGCAACAAGTAAATAATAAACCAACAAGCAAGAGACCGTTCAATCAAGGAGAGAGAAGGAAAGACGCGCGCGGTTGTCCAACAAGCCCATGGACAGATAGACGATACGTACAGCGACGCGTGCATCAGGTCAATCGGCCGAGCTTCAATCGTTAGTCCTCGAGATCTCGCTGCATGAATCAATCAACGCAACCCAAACCCTCCCATCCATCACTCAATCGCTCAATCGCTCAATCAATCAATACGCATTCCTGCGCTCAAGAGCACGCGGCGTCGGCTCGCCCGCCCGCCGGGCCTCGCCATGCCTCGCGTCTCTCCCTCCATGCCTGCCTGCCTGCACGCCCGCCAGCATCATGCACGCAGGCATGCATGCCTGGCCCCGCATCCACCCGCGCGTTATGGCCAAACGTAACGCTCCCGCCGCTCGCTGCCGACTCACCGCTTTGCCCTCCGCGCCGCAACAAACGGACGCTTGCTCCGCGATCAGGCAATCGATCAATGCTTCGTTCGCTTCTTCGTCAATCGATCAATCAATCAATCAATCGATCAATCAATCGCCGATGGATGAATCAATCAATCAATCGATCAATCGTCGGATGGATCGATCAATCAATCGATCGACCGATGCCCAATCGCCGCTTCGCGCGCCTTCGAGGCGGTCCTCCCTGCGCGGGCCCGCTCCGCTAGCTCGCCGCCAGGAGGCCTTGTGCTCGATGCGCCTCTGATGCCGGGGTCCCTCGCCTTCTCGCTGCGTGCTGCGTTGTCTGCAGACAGACAGCAGACAGGCAGACAGGCAGGCAGACAGACAACCAGCAGGCAAGCAGCAGCAGCAGCAGCAGACCGCGATGGAATGGCCGTTGGCGACGATGCCGCCGATTTCGAGATGCGGTTCTGCGAGGGCTACAGCTCCTCTGCCTGGCCGCCAGCTGCGCCTTTGCGGATGGCGTCTTCTCTAGCGTGGGAGGGATGGCGCCATGGGTTAGCTGGCTGGATGGATGCACGCGTGCATCCATCTGTCTGGTCAGATGGATGGATGGATGCATGCTCGCCGCCGGCTGCGGATGGTCTCCTGCCGCCATGCCTCCATCGATGCTCGATCCTCGATGCTCGATGCGCTCCTCCTCCTCCTCCTGGGCGCCCCTTTCCTTCGCGCCCCTCTCCGCCCTCGCGCCCTCCTCCCTCCCTCCCTTGCTGCCTGACCCACCCACTCACTCACTGCCTGCCTGGCCCACTGAGCGAGTGAGGGGGAGACGGAGAGAGAGGCAGACTGCCGCTTCGCGCTGTCCCAGGGCATTCCTCTCTCTCTGCTCTCTCTCTCTCTCGCGTTCTTTCTTTCTTTCTTTCCCGCACGCTACGCTCCCTCTCTCTCCCTCTCCCTCTGTGTGCGAGCAGCCCTCTCACGAATCCTGCTGTTTCGTAGACGCCGCCGCGCCTCTCGAAGCAGCCACGCCGCTTCTGTCTGTCTGTCTGTCTGTCTGTCTGTCTGTCTTTTCGTCTTTTTGTCTGTCTGTCTGTCTGTCTTTTTGCCGCCCTCGCGCTGCGCATTGCCCCTCTCCGAGCCGTTCTCGTGGCCCTTTTCCGAGCCGTTCTCCGTTCTCTCCACGCTCTCTCTCTTCGTCTCTGTCTCTGCCTGTCCGCACGGATCTCTAAAAAGAGGGAGGCGGCGGCGGCGGAGGAGGAGGAAGGGAGGCCTTCGGATGCTCCATGCGCCGTGGCGCGCGATCTTCAGGCACGGCGACTGGATGGATGGATGGATGGATGGATGGATGGATGGGTGAATGGCCGATCGCCTGCGCATGCTTCGTGCGAGATAGATGGATCGGCTGAGCGAGGGGACGAGGGCGGGCGGCGGGAGGGGAAGGAAAGAGGGAGGAGGGGCTTTCATTCTTTCATTCATTCTTTCACCCTTTCTGATTCTTCTTCCTTTCATTTCTCTTTCATTCTTTCATTCTTTGATTCATTGATGGTTCATTGTCTCATCGATCGATGCGGTTATTTGTTTGCTCTTTTTTGCTTTTGCTTGTTTGCTTCACTGAGTGGGGTGGCTGGGTTTTCATGACTCCGGAGGACGCGCCTCTGAACCCTTGCGTCCGGCCTCGTGGCGTCTCGTCCTCTGGTCTCTCGGGTCTTCGTGCTCCGCTGCGAGAGAGCGTTTCGTCTCTGGGTCTCCTCCTCGTCGTCGCCTTCGCCTTCTTTGCTGCGCTTGGTTTGCGTGGTCTTACGCTTTATATGTATGTATGTATGTATGTATGTATGTATGTATGTATGTATGTATGTATGTATGTATGTATGTATGTATGTATGTTTGTTTATTTATGGCGGATTGCTTTGTTTTGTTTTCTTTCATCTTGTTTCTTTTATTTTAATTTTTCTGTTTCGCGCTTCCTCGTTTTTGTGTGTGTGTGTGTTTTTTTTTTCCTTCCTCCAATTCATTCATTCATTCATTCATTCATTCATTCAATTTTTTTTCTTCTTTTTGGCTTCTTTCTCTGTTGGGGCGGGCGTGCGGTGAAGGGTCTGCGACGCACGGGCTCTGTGGCACTGCGCCTTCGTTCTCTTCTTCTGCTGTAGAACTGTTTAGCTTGCGCTGCATCTCTCTCAACAGCGGCCGCCTCGTTCGGCGTGCGTCATTCCCTTTCTTGCAAGCTGTGGAGATCCTCTTCTTCTTCTTCTTCTTTCCCCCTTCTTCTAGTATAAAGTTATATAACACATGGATGTGACCCCGAGCGGGAAAGAAGGAAGTTGAAAACCCAATAAAAATGATGAAGAATCAGAGAAGCGGAAACGAAATTGAAGGAAGAAACAGCGACAGTAACAGTAACAGAGAAGAGACTGAGGACGAAATAAAAGGAATCGATCCACTCTCGAGAAAAGCAAAACAAAACAAAACAGAGCAAAGTAAAGCAAAGCAAAGCAAAACAGAGCAAAGCAAACAAAGCAAAGCAAAGCAGCGAAGCGAAGCGAAACAAAGCAAACGAACGAACGAACGAACAAACAAACAAACAAACAAACAGGAGAGGGCGGCGCCGAACGAACAAACAAACAAACAAACAAACAAACAAACAGGAGAGGGCGGCGCCAAACAAAAAGGAGGCCGATAGGTAGGCGCGTGTGGATGTACTATTACTAATACAAAAAGGCAAAAAAGAAGATAAAAGAGCCAAAACCACGAAATGCCACACGCGTCACCACCATCATTGCCACTCCAAATAAATGCCGCATTGCGCTATTCTTCTTCATCTTCTTTCCTTTTCCCATTTGAAGCCTGCGTGCTGCCTGTGGTAAATGCAGAAAAGCACAAACGACAACAAGAAGAAAAGAAATAATGTCAAAGTGAGACCGAGATTCTCTCTCTGTTCTGTAAGCGGCGAGAGCAGAGGGATTCGAAGATGACTTGAAAGACTGAAACGAGAGCGGCCTCTGACCTGCATTGTGTGCATTTCTGTCACGTGCGTAGTTTCGCGTTGGCCAATATCATTTCAATCATAGGTTTTGATTGATTGATTGATTGATTGATTGATTGATTGGCGCGTAGTTTTCCTTTCCTTTTCTACACTCCAATTCGATTTCTCGCAGTCTTGAAGCCTCCGAGTTCTTCTTCTTCACTCCCTCCGTACAACCATGCTGTAAAACCATGCTGTAAAACCATGCTGTAAAACCGTGCTGTAAAACCATGCTGTAAAACCATGTGGAAAAGAAGAAGAGAGATAGATAGAAGAGATAGACGGTAGTTTCCACGCGTTGATTCCTCCCGCCAGTCGATATCGCTGGTTCCGCAAACCTGAGCAACGAGACGAAGACAGCTTGACGAAGCAGCACCAGCAGCACCAGCAGAGCTCGCGTTTCTTGGGTCTTGTCTTCTCTTCTCGTGCACGAGAGAGAGAAAACAAAATTATCTATAGATACCAGAACCAATGGAGATAGAAGAAAAGAAGAAAGAAAGAAAGAAAGAAACCTCCTCAAAGCAAAAAAAGAAAAAAGAAAACAAAACAAAAAGAAACAAACAAAGAAAGAAACAAACAAATAAAACGCTGTTCCCCCCAGGCCCGAACTTCCTGGCGCGTCCCACTGCACCCCGCTGCGGGGTGACTCTCCTCACAGCCAGAAGGAACTTCCTTCCCCACAGCAGGTCATTTGCGCGCAGCTAGGCATTTTGCGCTCCTCGCAGGACGTGCAGCCTGCCCCTCTCCGGAAACCTCCCGCACCCCCCCTCTGTCCCCTCTGCCTCTGCCAGGCCCCCTCAGTGCCCCTCTCACCGCTGTGGCGCTTCTCTCCCAAACAGCGCCGCCTCCCTCCTGCGAACGCCTCGAAGCAGTCGCCAAGCAGCGCCGCTTCTCCCCTCCTTAGCTGCCTAGCTAGCTAGCAGCTCTTCTCTCTCTCTGTCTGTCTGAGGTCCTCCTCGAGGAGCGGCCTCCTCGCGCGCGCTCGCGGGCGCGGCGGAGAGGCCGCTGGTTCCTGACTTACCTTGCGACGGATGGCGGCTGCCCGCAATGGATGGATGGATGGATGGATGGATGGATGAGCGAGCGATGCCCGGATGATCGATCGATGCCGTGCGAGCGAGCAAGCGCTGCGGCAGCTGGATGGATGGATGGATGAATGATACGGCAGGCGGGATGATGACGACGGCGCTCGCTCCCGGGCGCGCGGGTGCCTGCCTGCCTGCTGCCTGCTTGCCTGCTGCCTGCCTGGATGACTGACGGCCGGCGGGATGCACTCCCTCGCCCGCGCGAATGGAGGTTTTCGACGACCGCGGCAGAAGAATTCAAATCGAGGTTTGCGAGCGCTGGATGGGCGAATGGACTGCCGCAGATCTGGCTGACCCGCCGCGAGGCCGCCGCGGGTGGCGGGCGGCACGGCCGGAGGGCCGCTGCGTCGCCTCGCCTTGCGTCGCCTCGCCCCGCCTCGCCTCTCGCCTCTCGCAAGCACGCACGCCTCTTGCCGCTCCCGGCCTGGGCGCGAGGAAATGGGCTCGAGCTGCTCTTGCTGCCGCTGCTGCTCCTGAGTTAGTCGTTTGCTGCCGCGGAATCCGCGAGGAGACCTCGATTCCGGCCTCCGCGACCTCCGGGCAAGCGGCTGCCGCGAGCGCCCGCGCGCCGCACGCCCCGCCGCGCTCGCCTGCCGCCGCCTGCGCAGCCTAGCGGGTCTGCGAGGGTCCCTGGAGGGCGCCGTGGACCTCGAAATCGCTTTTCTTGCTTGCCTGGGGCGCTCGAATCGCTCGATGCGTCAATGCGCCAATGCGCCAACGTCTCAAGCGATGGATGGATGGATGGATGGATCGATCGATCAGCTGAGCAATGGATGCGTTAACCGCGGTCCACCGCCGTGCAATCCCTGCCGGTGCGTGCAGACGTCGTCGACGTGGGCGAGCACGAGCAGGAGCAGGAGCAGGAGCAGGTGGTCGGTCTCCACGAGCAGGCCAATGGAACGAGATGGACTGTGCAAATGAGACCTTCCCTACAGCGATGGCCTCGAGGATGACCTCCTCGATGACCTTCTTGCACTTGTCCTTCTTGCACTTGTCCTTCTTACTGTTGTTGTTGATCTTGCTGTTGTTGCTGTTGCTGTTGCTGTTGCTGTTGCTGTTGTTCCTGACGACGACGATGATGATGTTCTTTCTCGCCGTTGTTGTGGTTGAGATATGAGGTACTTTTTTCTTCTTGTTCCTCAATCTGCACTCGCTTTGTTTCGTTTCTTTTCGTGGCTGCTTTAGCTTTTCTTTCTCTCGACGATCGTGAAGAACGCGCGGAAGCACACGGAGAAAGAGCTCAGTCTGTCAGTTTGTTTGTTTGTTTGTTTGTTTGTTTGTGGAAATAAGTGATGAATGAGGGACAACGACGAGTTTGGTTAGTTGATTCTTTCTTCATTGCACAGTCGCATCGTCTTGACAGACGCAGCTCCTGCCGGTCACTCACCTCTTCAGGCAGCGTTGCGTTGCATGGCCAGAAGACCGAAGAGCACGCAGGTCGAGAGTAGAATTTTGGCATGGATGCATGCATGCATGGATGCCAAACAAAGTCGGCCGGATGGAGAAATAAACAAATTAATATATAAAAAGAATCACTTCTATTCATTCATTTATTCATTCATTTATTCATTCATTCATTCATTCATTCAATCATTTATTCATTTATTTATTTATTTGTAAAGTTGTTTTCGTTTTCAGTGGGTCAGTGATGGGAAAAAGCAGGAAACCGACCGGTGGAGCGATCGATGGTGTTGGTGGTTGAAGAAGCTCAAAGGTGGACGACGATGAGTACAAATCAGTGGCGGTTTCTTTCGTGTTGATTGAGCTGAGGCTCTGTCTGATCATACATATCACATCCCACTCCTCTGGTCTCCTCCGCGCTTCGATTTAAGTCCCCCAGAACAAGGACATAGGATGGCAAGTAAGGCCTTGCAAGCTTGCCTTTTGTTTTTTGTTTTCCTAAAGACTAGCAAAGCAGCAAACTGTCTAACTGATTAATTTATCAACTGACAACTGACGGCAATTCATTCATTCATTCATTCCTGGTCCTGCAAGAAGTCGCTGTAGGATATTTTACAAGACCATCGATGCAAGGTTGCACCTGGGTTCTTTTCAGGGCGAGCGAGCTAGCTCTACCGAGAAGACAACTAGCTGCCTTTCTTCAACATCAATACATACATGCCTACAGGCCGTCTCGAAAAGCAGACTCTGACATGAAAATCGGAACGAAAAGCTGATGTTGTGTTGTATTTATTCCGTCTATCATTTGCAGAAGAGAGCTTTTTCCATTTTCTTTCTTTTCTTTTCTTTTTCTTCTTTGTTATTGTTGTTTCAACTATAATAAGTGAAAATATAATTCATTAAAAAACAGCTTCAAAGCAATTTTAATTCAAAGAGTTCTTCTTTTTTTTCTTTTCTTTTTACTTAATGTCAAAAAGTAAGTAAAGAAGGAGAGAAACGTGCTGTTCTGCGAAGAAAAGCGAGAGAATATGTACAACAAGAATGCACCTTTGATTGTTTTCTTGTGGAATTTAGCCCGATATCGCCCGGACGATCGGCAGCGGTGGCGAAGGGAGGGCTCTTCCCGCTGCCTTGAGGGGGCCGCGGCTCCTGGCCCGAAGGGCGCTGCCGCTTGGCGGAAGGGGCGGCTTCAGGGCGTTTTCTCTGGCCGACCGAGTGTATTGGTGAGTGAGCGAGTAGGAACTGCCGGGTTTAAGTGGTGTCCCCTCGACAGCAGAGGACGCGCGTATACCGCAGCAGACACTCCTACTACCCGCTAGGAGGATTCCATCTCTCGTCTTTCTTATTTTCTCTCCGCCTTTTCGCTCTTATTACCTTCGTCTCAAACTTTGAAAGGAAAGGAAAGGTAAAGAAAAGAAAAGACTATGGTCTGGTGTACATAATAGAAAAGTAAAAATAAAAATAAAAATATTTTCAATTGAATGGAGGTTGGCGCCTTTTTCATGGTTCATAAAAGGGTCCTCAATTAAAACACGCATATCTATCTATCTATCTATCTATCTATATTTTAACTTGGAGTACAACAGGAGAAGAGAAGAGAAGAGAAGAGAAGAGAAGAGAAGAGAAGAGAAGAGAAGAGAAGAGAAGAGAAGAGAAGAGAAGGGAAAAGATAGATAATTATCCTCTCGCGCACAGGAAGAAAATGAATGGCACGGTCACGATACAATCAATGCCGGCGCCGCAAATGCAGAGAGCGAGTTGTGGCAAGTGCTCGAGGCTCTTCTGCCCTCACGGCATCGTGCTCTAGAGAAGCAAACGTCTCGCTCCATGTGATGTAAAAAGTTCAACTCAGCCGCCCTCAGATCGAGCGAGATCGCCACCGAGATTTACATCCATCGAAACCATGCTCTACTTACTACCTCTTCTTTCTCATCAGTCAAAAACTCCAAAGCAGCATTCATTCATTCATTCATTCACCAGAGTTTAGAGCGTGAAAAAGAACAAGAAATCCAATCTCTGTCTTGTTTTGGTTTTGAGGAGGAGCTTTCAAAGACCCATTCTTACCATTCTTGGTCAGTTGTCTGTGAATATCCAACAAACAACCGCAACCATCGATCAGATTGGCGGAGAAGCTTGAGGAGCAGTCAGTTAGTTCTGTTTGTCCTAAGAGGATCGCAATCGTCAGCAGCAAGAACAGCAACAACAACAAGAAGTCGAAGAAGAAGTCGTGATGGCGCTCTTTCTCTGAAGGAAGTGGAGAGAATCTGCGTTTTCAAGAGGAAAGAACTTATCGATCGGCGACGATGCTTCTTCTCTTTTAAACATATGTGTTACGCACGGCACTGCAGTTTCTTCTTTTCTTTTTTCAATTTACGTAGACAGAGAGATTCTTTTAGGCAGCCGAAAGAAAACCAGGAGAAGGGTCTCTCGGAAACCTTCGATCGCAGAAAGGGCTGCAAACCACGCAGAAAACATGCCTCTCCAGGCACGTACAGGCAGAGCTGGCCATAGCTGGCCATAGCTAGCTAGCTACGTATGCCTGCTTACTTTCGCTCACCCCTGTAAGAAGCGAAAGAGAGATCTAGATACGAGAAGCCCTCGCTTCGATTTCCACGAATGAAAGCGCACACAAAGACAAAGACAGAGACAAAGAGAGAGAGAGAGAGAGAGAGAGAGAGAGAAAGAACGAGAGATGGGTTTATCAATCAATCGATGGTTGTTGAAGCGAAATGCAGAAGCAATCAGATGGGCACAGACAGAAAGACAGACAGACAGCGCCGGGGAAGAAGAAGAAGAAGAAGACGAAGACGAAGAGGGCGTGGAAGGCAACGCCTCGTGGCCGTTTTCAAGACGCGGAGCGCCTCATTCGGCAGAAGAGCGCCGATCTTCGAGAGTTATAGTTAATCGATGCCACGAAACAGAGGTGATTAAGAGGAAGCAAGCACTCTGTAAGGCAGAGGTAGGTACAAGTAGAGCAAGAAGGTGGGTAGGTGATGCTACGCTCCATTAGGAACATCTGCTGTTTTGAAGTGCTCTGGTAAAAAGAAGTATTCTGTTTTTTTTAATGAATTAATTTTTTATTGTGATTGAAAAAATATGAAAAGTACAGCAAAATAATAAATGCCAGATGCTCGATCTGAGCGCGAGCTTTGGCGTTCAAGCCGGGCGTTGCGCGCGAGCTGAAGAGCCTCGGCTGGATTGGGGCCTTCTCGAAGCTGGCAGGCAAGGCGAGCAAGGGAGGCGAGGCAGCAGGAAACAGAAGCACCAAGCAGCTTGAATGAAGAAGCAGCGAACAGCAGAAGAAGAATGATGGAAAAAAGAAAAGGAAAAGGAAAGGAAAAAGAAAAGAAAAAAGATTTTTTTTTTTTTTTTTTAAAATAAAGATTTTAATTGAAAAATAAATAATAAGGAGGCGAGTGTTGGACTCTGAAGAAGAAAGCCCAACAGCGAAAGCTCCACACAGATAGGTGTGTCATCTACACTAAACTCTAGGCATTTCTTTATTCCTCGCTTGTCCAAGCTCGTTCATATTTTTAGGCCTCGAGATGTGCCCAAAGAAAGCAACGTCGCTGCGACGCCGAAGAAGGGCTGAAGAAAGAGGCAGCAGCGCCGGATTCCCGCGTTTACGCGTGTCCAAAGGGCGCGGGCCTCGGCCGCGTCTCTGTTTCCCCGCCGCGTGTACTTTGGTTCGCTCTGATTCGTCGCCGCGCCTCTAGCTTAGCTTGATTTTCTTTTCTGCTTCTGTGCAGGTTTAGTGAGTTTGAAACAAAAAAGAAAGAAATACAGTCAGTATATATATGTAAATTAAATTGCCCAAGTCGTCGCGGAAGAAAAAAGAGACAAAAGAAGAAAAGAGGAGGAGAGGGAAGGGGAAAAAGCGCCTCTTTCCCCTCAGTGCCCTCCGTCTCAGTTCTGGGTTTTCGCCCGCCCTCTTCGCGGCTCTAAAGAAATGGCTAAGCAATCGACCAACCAAACAAAAAAAATAACAAAAAAGTTAATTTTAATGAATAAACAAAAGGACTGGAGAATAAGTATAAATGCGCGTATACTGTATACAAACATATATTCATCGACAGGATTTCTCATAGAGTAGGGCCAAATGTATTCATTCTTTCAATCTGTGCCAAGAGGTTTCAGACTCCAATAGAATGAAAGAGAATGACTGACTAACTAACTAACTAAGTAAATTAATTAATTAATTAATTAATTAATTAATTTACTAATTAATTAATATGATCTCTTGACGAAAAGCGCAGAAGAAGTGAAAGAAGAAAGTAAACTCTCGTTCACTCGCCCACGAGGCTGCTGGACCTAGGCACGCAGGCACGCAGGCACGCAGGCTGCAGGGCCCCTTCCCGGCCCTCAACGTAGCCTCCAGGCCGCCTGCCGCCGCTTCTCTCCAGCGCGCGATCGATCGATCAGTCTAGCTAGGAAAATAAGAAATCAATCAATCAGTCAATCAGTCAATGAGAGAGAAAATCGTCCTTTCTTTCTTTTACTCACTTTCTTTCTTTTACTTCCCTTCTTTCCTTCTTCCCTCCCTCCTTCCTCCTCCTGGGTGTACCAAAAGCCCTATATACCAACTCCGCCGGTAAGAAATAGGAACAGTTACACAGCAGTTGGCATTTCACCTAGACAGCCGTTAAGAGGCGCCCTGCCTAGGCATCTCCTATTCGAGGCCCAGTCGCCCTTCAAACAGACAGACAGACAGACAGACAGACAGACCAATCAATAGAGAAATGAATAGATAGATAGATTGATTCACCAACTCACTCTCTCTCTCTCACTCTCTCACTCAGTCAGTTAGTCAGTCAGTCAGTCAGTCAGTTGGTCGATCGTTATGGATACGTGCGTTATACGCGTAGGTACTGAGAGACCTCCTTTTTACCACAAATAGCGATGCACTGATTAATTGACTGATTTAATTGACAGATTGATTGATTGATTGATTGATTGACTGACTGACTGACTGACTGACTAAATGATTGATTATTATCGATCGAATAGGGCGATTGAGCTCTCGCTGCTCTCGCTGCCTGCCTGCCTGCCTGCCTGCCTGCCCGCCGGCCTGGCCCCCGCGGAGGCCTCGCGCGCGGCCGCCGCAGCGTGGAGCCCCGGCGAGGAGCCCGCGACCCACAGTCGGCGGAGTGGATGGATGGCGGCGATGCCTGTGATCAGAGAGGAAGAGCGAAGGCGCGAAGGCGCGAAAGAAAGCATCCATCGCAGCATCCGCATCCATCTCTGCCTCTCCCATGGCACGGGAGCGAAGCTTCATCCGCCCCGCTCTCGCGGTCTCTCGGGCGTTGGCAGAGGCACGGCGCGGAGGCAGCTCTGGCGGGGTGCGGGTTCGGGTCCTGAGACGCAGCGGATGGGCCGCTTGTCGGTTCTAAGAGCGCAGCCGCGCACGCACTCCGCCGATGGCGCGATGATGAAGAGACCAAGATCGATGCGCCAATGATCATCGCGGCGGCCGTGGACGCTGTGGCATGCCGCGCATGGGGCATGCGCGGCGGCGGCGGAGGCCTGTGCAGCACGCAGGCGCCGGGAGACCTCAGCGGGGAAGCGGAAGCAGGCCTGCCTGCCTGCCTGCTCTGTTGGGACTGTGTCGCTGTAGCCCCCATCGTCTTGCGGAGCGCCATGGACCCATCCATCCATCCATCCATCCATCCATCCATCCATCTAGGCATGCATCCATGCATCCATGCATCCATGCGTGCAGGCATCGCCGCCACGCGCACGCGCACGCCCGCCTGCCTGCCTGCCTGCTGCCTGCTGCCTGCTGCCGGCCAGGCTGCCGTCGCGAGGGCTTCGGGCGTCGGTGGGCGCGCTCGCTCCAGACTCGCAAAGGCGCGGCCCGCAAAGCGCCTAAGGGGGACCACAGCTACTGCCAGGCGGGGAGACCAGGATATTAGCGCAGGCTGTTCCGTAGAAAGACGAGGCTCAGTTGGGCTTGAAAAGGCCGCCACAGAGGGGAGAAGGACTGAAGGAGGACTGAAGGACTGTTCTTCAGAAGAGGCAGAAGAAGAAGAAGAAGAAGAAGAAGATGATGATCATGATGATGATGAAGAAGAAGAAGAGTGGAGGAGACCGCAAGGCATGGCATGGCATGGAGAAGGACGGAGGAAGAGGCCAAGGCGGCGGCGGCGAGCCCCTCGAGCATCTGACCTGGGGAGGATATAGATGGCGAAAAGGCATCTCTCTATCTCTCTCAGAAGGGCGAGGTCTTGTAGAATGTCAAGGCTGAGCTGGAGATCAAGAGGGAAACAGGGGCCATCCATCGAAGCAAGAATGAAGCTAAAACGATCCGTTGAGGCTGAAGGGAAAATGCAGATTAACAAAAACAGAGAAAGAAATAAAAGAAAGAAGGAGAACGCCCTCGCAGACATAGAATGGAAAAACAGAATATGAAGAAGAGGCAGAAGGAAAGAGGAAGAAGAACTACAGAGGAGAAATCGCTTACACCAATGATAGTTCGACTGTTTGTAAATAAATTAAGGAACAACTTGGATTTATCGCCGAGGGCAAACCAACTCTTTCTCGCTCCCTCCAAAGGCAGTGAGTTCAATGCATCCCAGATGAGCCCTCCCACAGTTTGGTGTATCAGGGCTCCACCAATTCCCACAAAACACATTTATAGTGATTCAGGTCCAACTTGACCTATCATGTGTAACTGTGGATGTATTCCCACAGCGATTTCCAATTTCGGGGGTCAGGCTGCCAGCAATGCCCCCTTCCTGCCACACGTGTCCGTCCCAGGTTTCAATTGAACGGATAAGTCTCACGATCTCTTCAATTGAAAGAAGATCTCGACTCGGCACCGGTTCTTGGTTTTTGGAGCGGTCGTCCTCACGATTTTCACGGACTCTGGTGGCACTTAGGGCCTCTGTTCATCTGAGGTTTCCTTTTGGATGTACCATTCTTGGTTGTGGTTCTTTGGCCCACGCGATTCACGCGCTAATGAAGAGAGAGAGATTGAGAGAGATTGGTGAGTGAGTAGCAGGTGCTGTCCTCCCAAGTTAGGCGCTCTCAAATCTCGTTTCGTGTTGTTAGCGTGCGTGGGAACTTTTTTATTTTATTATTTTTTTAAATAAATGTCATAAGTAAGTTTTTCAATTTTCCGACGAGAGATCAATTTTATCTTCATAAATACTTTCTTTAATTCATTATTTTATCTGTCTCTTACTTTCGTGTCTGCTGCTGTGCAAACAGAGTTTTTGTTCGACTGCCTTTTCGTCGTTTTACTCTGACAACATAAAAACTTCTTTTCTGTTTTTTATTCTGTCTTGTGAGTAAACGAAAACTCGCTCTTCATCGAAGAGCTCCTTGCTGGCTGGCCCTGTCCGTGTAGTCAGTTATTTCATTCCCACTCTTTGTCTCCGGACACCATTGTCTTCCCAGTGAACCTACAAAACGATAATAACGTCTTTAAAAAATAATACATTGAATTCTTATTCTCGCCATCACCAGCAGAAGAAAGAGAGAATTTAGTGAAAAAACAAAAACAAAAAACTTTTCGCTAGGAACCCAGCTACGACATTTCCTACAACCCCAAAGAAAGCCCTACCGCGCAATAGCGGAGGCCTAGCGCGGCGGCGGCAGCGCCTCCCCTCTCGAGCCCACGTCCTCGCTCTCTGCGGCGCCCTCCACGTCCGCCTTGGCGTGCTTGTACACCACGCACGACCCCTGCGTGACCCCTCGCCCTCGACCCTCGCCCTGGGCGTGACCTCGGAGAGGGCGAGCAGCAGGGAAGGGCCCCGGCGAGCAGGCAAGCAAGCTCCAGGAGGCATGATGGAGCAGGCAATCGCCGCGGCTCTTCCCGCTCGAGCAGGCGAGGCGCGCCGATTCATTCGTTCATTCATTCATGCAGGCCGGCAGGCAGACACGCAGGCATGGATGGAGGGATGCCCGGATCCTCGTCCATGGCCCCGCCTCATCGAGGCAGACCGGCCTGGCTGGGCTGCATGCAGCGGAGGTCGCCTCTGAGTCGGGCTCAGGCGCCCATACGCTCGGGCCTGCGGCCCAGGCGCATGCAGCCACGGAGCGAGCGCGCATGGATTGGCTGCGGCCGATGCATCCGCGCCGCGCGGATGCAGGCATGCACGCATGGGTGGAATCGAGGCATGCAGCATCCATCCGTTCATTCGCTCACTCGCTCATCCACGAACGGGATCGCGGCATCCGTGCTCTCGCGCCAAGCCAGGCCAAGCCAAGTCAGCTGCCCCGCAGTCGAAGGCCACTGCTCCGCGAGGGTTATGCCTGCGGCTCCGGGGTCGCGATCATATGATTGATAGATAGATAGATAGATAGATAGATAAACAAACAAACAAACAAACAAACAAACAAATAAATAAATAAATAAATAAACAAATAAATGTGTAGACAGGTATAGATAGATAGATGCACGGAAGGCGATGATACTGTAGGAGATAGACAACAAGGAGGGGAGAAGCAGACGTAACAGGCAAGCAAAAGACAAATGGGCGCATGGGTAAGTAAGTAATAACAAACAAACAGGCAGACAAGCAAGCAAGCAAGCAAGCAAGCAAGCAAGCAAGCAAGCAAGCAAGCGAGAGGAGCCGTCGAGCGAAGGGGTTGAGCGACGGGAAGCGCCTGTTGGATTCAGGGGGGCGGGCCCGCAGCCGCAGTGCCACCGTAGCTTCTGGTACATCCCGAAGCAGCAGAGTGCATCGTGACACAGAAATGGGAGAAGGCAGCGCATGGACGGAGGGAGGGAGGGATTGATTGATTGAGCGAGCGAGCGTCAGAACAACTCGAGCCAGTTGACGGAGCGACTCGGGAGTGATGCGTCAATCCAGCATCACAGACAGGTCAAACTCAGACACCCGCGGAGGTGAGCGGCCCACGCACGCTGCAGACGACGCAGACGACGCAGCAGGCGAGCGACCTTTGCGATGGGCCTGACCCCGCCACAGCGAGGGCAAGCAAATAAATAAACAAACACAAACACCAGCGCCCTTGCTACTATGCACAATACACAAGTGCATCGCGCGATATAGCAGTAGTAGCACCATCACTGAGACTCATCGATACACCGATTCATGCATTCATCGATTCATTCATTCATTCATTCATTCATTCATTCATTCATTCATTCATTCATTCATTCCTCAATCGATTATAGTGGCAAAACTCAGTTGAAAGAAGAGGGGCTAGAGATTAGGGTAGATGGTCCCTGCTACAGATCCCTCGTCCTTCGGGGTCGTGAGGACCTCCTAGTCGAGGCTAACGCAATAGCGTAGGCTCATCAAGCAGTCAGTTTGTCAGCTGGCCTAGCAGAGGCAGACCTCCTTCATCCCCGAGGCCTCTTTCGCGCGCGACGCAGCGCCCCAAGGCCGCGCGGCGCCGGCCGCTGCAGCCGAGGCGGGGCTTGTGAGGAGCAGCGAGGAGGGGGCGGCCTGCGAGGTGCGGGAGGTGCGGGAGCGCCTGGAGGAGGGCGGCATCGCCTAGCAGAAGGGAGAAGGATTGCAGGGCCTCGCGAAGCGCCCGCAGCTCGCTCCTCACGGTGGACGCCGCGACGTCGCGGAACAGCGCCGCGCGAGGGCGCCGCCTTGGGCGCCACGGCGTCTGCGTCCTCCACGGGCGGCGCCAGCACGGCCTGCGCGGCGCTCCCGCCGCCGCCCGCTGCCAGGCCTGCCCAGACCGCCGCCGCATTGGGCGCCGCGGCATGGCGATCCGGTCATCGGCCTTGCGATCCATCCATTCGTTCATTCATTCATTCACTCACTCACTCATTCATCCACGGCATCGATCGCGCATCCGCTGATGCATGCGCACGCCAGCTGAGCATGCGCTCATGGGCGGTCCGGAGCGCCTCGCCTCGCATGCCGCGATGGTCGATGGCGGCGGCGCCGCCGCATGGGCGGCTCTGGGCGTCGAGTGTGCAAGGAGCGGCAAACCTGCCAGTCGAGGCGAAAGAGAGCCCTGCGAGCAGAGGCCGCATCACCTGATGCGGCTCGGATGCGGCGCAAGGGAGGCGTGACTGTGGCATCCGCAGCGGCACCGCCATCGATGGCATGCGTCATGCATGGGCCATGCGCCATCGAGGCATGGGCATCCATCCATCCATCCATCCATCCATCCTCCCTCATGGACGTCCATCGCGAGGAGGCAGGCCGCGAGCCGCGGCGCCTGCCTTAGGCCTCGATTTCTCTTCTGCCTCTGCTCTGTGTGTTAGTTAGTTAGTTAGTTAGTTCACTCTTGGGCTGTTTGAGTGTTTGTCTTTTGTCTTTTGTCTTTCTTATTTTGTTTTTGTTTTCCATGGGCAGCGGGAGAAAGAGAGAGAGACACGGATTCTCAAACTGTGTAAAGCTTCGATCGGTGGGGTAGATATGACTCCGGCGTGCATGCAGAATGCACGCAGACCGCCAGCTGCGAGACCATGCGGGGCAGACACGAAGAGAGAGAGACCCGGAGCAGACTGCGCCGCAGCAGAGGCGCGCCGCAAGACGGACTTGCGTGCTCGCTCGCTTCACGTAGGAGCTCGCAAGCGCTGCCTGCTCTGACCACCGCGGGCGCGCTTTATATATAATATGACCTCGTCTTCTGAGCTAGCTGAGAGGGGGTCTGGCCGGAGCCTTGACCCGAGGCTGCCGAAGAGGCCGCCACTGGGAGACACCAACAGGGAGGGAAGGAAGGCAGCGCGACGAAGTAGAGATACCTGGCACAAACAAGGATGGGGTAGGGAGCCGCAGGTGGTGACGTGAAACGGGCGGATGTGAGTAGGTTTTTCTCTAGAGCTATTCGCGTAGTTCATCGAGGCGCACAAATAAATTAGGAGTTTTATTTCTTTGTGCGTGGAGCAATATTGCTGTTCTTGGGTGGAAAATGTGTTCTGTTGGGGGCATGCGCTACAAAGTACGGGGGGTTGCTTGCTTGCTTGCTTGCTTGCTTGCTTGCTATGAAGGGCCAGTGAAAGTGAGAAATGAAAGGCCAGGCCGCTTTCTTTTGACGCTTCGCATACCGGTCGCCTGATAGTGTGGCTTAACTTTACAACTCATAAAGGTGTCGTCGTTCGCAGAAAGCAGTCAAGATAAGGATAGCCACTGCACACCACATTTTTATTTATAAAACAAAACAAAAGCAGAATCAAATAAATAAGGTGTTAAGGCTGTGTTATTGCGTAAGACGCAACTTTTAACAGGCGCACACTCTAGGAAACGGAAAGCAAGGCAGAGAAGTGTTTTTGAGGATGACAAATACCAAGACGCACGGCTCGAAATAATTATGGCAGAATGAGTTGTGTGTATTAATGTATGTCAACCATTTATGTGATGTCGAATCATCGCAAATTGTCACTTCAGTGAGACTATCACTAATCCTGATTTTAATTATTCGTCATACCTTTGTGCACGCGAAGCTGGCCGGCCGTCATTTGCGAATCAACTAAAATGTGCGCTAACTAAGTTCTTATCTGTCGAATGATATGAAAAGCAAAACCATCGGGCAAGGCCACGCGACATGCAACGAAGGAATGCTTGCATATTTTTGCATTTTTATTTCGTAAGTATCATCATGACAACGTAATGGACGTTGTTTTCCTCACTTCCTAGACTAGAGCATTGCACTTCATTGCAACGGAGCAACTTTTTCAGTTTTCAGATTAAATGCTGAACAGGCCAGCAAAGAATGGGTGTCTGTCTCTCAGACGCACTCAGATAGAACCCGACAGCTTGTCTCAGTTGCATGGACTTATTTTTGCAATGCAATGCGGGGTGCTTTGTTCTCATTTTTAGTAATGCTCCGCGTTTCATCTATTGCTTTTTAAGGCGCCAATAAAGCGCTCCAAGTAGATATCTTGTTTGTATTATAGTGTTTTGATATTGTGCTATCTGAATAAAAACTCGTCAGCTGAACTAGAGTTACAGCTCACCCTGACGCAAGTATCCAATCCCAACCAACTAGCCAATAATGCTCTTTGAAATGGATTATACTCTGGCCGAATGCACGTTTCACTTTGAAAATTTTAAAAGTGGCTTTTCTGGCCGCAACCTTTACTGCCCCGCTCAAAAAGCCATTACTTTGGAGGATTCAAAGTTCACTTTTTAATTAATTAGAGGTCTTCAGGTGTCATCTAAACTCAGGAAGACGCGTGGCTTGCGTCCGCTTTCAAGGATAGGATTGAACCAGCAACAAAATAGTTGCAGTGTACTTTTATGGTTGTCCAGCAGGCCTTTTAGCGGGGTATCAGGTTTCGTACTGAGGGAGCGAACAGGTTTAGCTTGAAATTACATTTCTCATGTTCCATTCCAGTTTATTCACTCACAAATGTGGAGAATAATCAACATGGGGGGGGGGTGGGGGGTGTTGTCCATTACATACTTTGAAGATTTCGTCTTTTGTCATATGCATGTGAGAAGGCCCTTCAAGTGCGCCCAATTTTGTTTGGAATTGAGTCTAACATAGTTTTGATTTTTCAAAATACGTATACAGACATGGTGAATTAATCATGACCCTGTTCGCCATCGAAATACCAATGCGGCATGAAGACGTTCGCAACAGAGACTTATCGAAATTATAACCCCCTCCTGTCTTACACGACGAACAAGAAACAAACGAAGTTTGCTTTGCCTTGCCTCCACAGACACCTTAATGATCAACTCTGTTCCCTATGTAATACCACTTTATGTGTGAAAACGCGAACTTTGAACAAATACCCAACCTGAATTTTAGATGGTTTGGCGGCGTCACCAAGCAAGATATGTTGCACGAAATAAGATTAACATCTTTCTGCATCAGCTCTGAAATAAAACTTCATTCTCCCGCTCTCTCCTATAATAAGAGTATGGGTTTGTGAAGCTCCCTCTCTGAGTTCAGGTTGACATGCAAGTTATGCATTTCTCTCGTAATCCATCGCAGCGGAGAGGCAATACCATGACGCATCTTCGATTACGAAATCATTTAAAGGGGTTTAGATTAGCATCAACAGATGCAACTATTTCTTCTCTAATTCCAAACTCGATACTCGGAAATGATATTGCGAACGGAGTATTGGTCGTAAGGCTGTGCAACAGTCTTTATCCTTCTTATGTATGTTTAATATTTGAGCCTACATACTTGCGCAGTTTAGAGACATTTCCCAAACATCAAGTCGTTCACTGTGGATGCTATACTTCTATGATAAACTAAACTAGGGCACTTACCTTTCAAAGGATACCCACAGAAACCAATTGCCAGACAGTCGGACTATTCTATTCATAGCACGGAGATCGTCCTAAATTTGAGAGACATTCTTGTACAAACTATGAAACAAGCTAAACTTGTATACAACGAAGGCTTCAGATCGATGTGTGTGTTCATACAGAGGAATGCTCAGTACGCACTTGATCTTCTTAGCCAGGCGAGCATTTGTTGAGTGGCCTAGTATCATACACGCCTTAAAGCAAGCTGGCATCTGTTGAAACTCATATGTGACGTTCCATAAGGACAAAATTAATGTCCACCAAGTAGTTATGAAAGAGGACGGAACATATAAAGGTGAGCGCATTTAAAGTACGAGATTTTGTAAAATGTAATAAGATTTGAAAATGACATGTGAACTAGCATGAGAAAAGTGCACTTCGTCATCTCTGTACAGTTTCAAGTCTTCTTAGAGTGAAGTCGGGCGAAAGTTGCCAGGACCTAGATTATACGTCCAGAAGCATCTGCAAATCTAATTTAGCACAACACAGGAATAGTAAGGACTGAGTATGAGATGAATGTTATTGCTTGAGTTAGGTTTGAATACGCTCATACATAGAAAGTGCTTCAAAATTCCTAAAACAGTAAAATCTAGTATTTCGATTATGTCGGCAGTTATACAACAATTACGGAAGTTGTGTACGAAGCTCTTCATCATCTAGGTTGCAGCTTTAGATTTCCGAGGATAGACGAAAGTTGGAAAAAAAAAAAAAAAAAAAGTTATGTTGGAAGACACATGAGAAGCGTTTTCTAGTCTTAGTTTTTTTTTGGGGGGGAGTGAAATAAAATTTCAATCTACGATCCTGTGATCTACTATTCCTGAAGTTGCCAATAGTCAACTTTTTCACCCTCCCCCTCAATCAAACTTATTTAAAAAGAACTACCTTACAGAGTATTACCCATGTGTTTTTTGTTTTCCTCAAACTAAAATCAACGCGTTTGCTGACGGAATCTTTCCATAAAGATAATACTACGTTGTAAGTCGTAAGTTGTAGAAGTGTGTTCATCCAAGTTGGTTTCCCTCGCGAAAGTAATTTCTTCAATGAAAATCCTCTTCACTTAATTTAGCAAATGATTCCCTCTTCAACGTATAATATACAACGTAAATCTTTGTCTGCTCATACTGATCTGCATTGCACTCGAAGCTGCGACAACTCTGTAAGAGCACATTTTTGCAATCAATCGTCCAACGCTCTCAAACCAACTCCGCAAACTAGCCAACAACTATATCTCATAAACCCTTGAGTTGCTATTGTTCATCAAACCATAGACATAGAGAGATCGATAAAACAATATCTGCTCCCTCAAGCAAAGCCACAACAGGGCTCCTCCAGCCTTCACTGTTTCTTTCGCGCTGCGCCTCCTGCCGTCATGCAGCCCGGCTACGGAGGTCCCGCGCGGGGAACTGGCATGCCTCCCCGCGGTGCTCCCGGTGCCCCCTCCTCTGTTCCTGGTGGAGCTCCTGGTCAGCCTGTTCATCCATCGGCGTCTGGTGTACCTGCCTCTTCCTACATGCCGTCGCAGCAGCAGCAGCAGCAGCAGCAGCAGCAGGCTTATGCCGCTCGCAGTGCTTATCCAACACAGCAGCCTGCTCGCCCGATCCCCGCATCTATTCCTCGCCCATCTTCTTTACCCCAGCCTTCCACCGTGGCGCCACAGCAGCGAGCGGGTGTTCCAACGTCAACGTCAGTGCCGCCCTCGATGGCTGGCTACGCACATCCTCCTGCGACCGGACCTGCAGTCCCTTCTGCAACCACTTCCTCGCAACAAAGGCCTGGAACCTACCCTGCAAACGCTCCCCGCGGGCCCGTCTCCAACAACCGCTTTCCAGGCAGCGGTGGCTCCGTGAACCTCGGTGTTGCCAACAGCGCCACCATGAATAACATGAATAACATGGTGAACAGCGGCGCTAAGAGCAACGTTAATAGTGTCAACCCCCACGGGGTTGGGGCAATCGGTGGCGTCGTTGGGGCTGGAGGGTCTGCTGCAAAGCCGATTGTAGGTTCTGTTGGGGCTGGCGCTGGAAACGCTGCAGGCCCGAGGATGCTGCCTCCTTCGAATTCTGCCGCTGGCAGAAGTCCATTGCCGGGAGTTGCTGGAGCAAGTGGTGTAGGTAGTGGACCTGGCATAGGTGGACCAAGTGGTATTAATGCTCCAAAACCAGGAGATACTCTGGCACCGCGTATGCCCCCTCTGACGGCAAGCTCGTTTTTGAAGTTGAGAGCGCGCGGGTTTGGAGATCAGGAGCTGCTGGCATCTGTGAGGAAGCTTAATGATCTTGTGCAGAGTATTGATCCGCATGCTGAGCTTGAACCAGCTGTTCAGGAGGTGTTACTTGAACTTGCAGTGGCATTCGTGCAAGAGGCGGCAGAGCAGGGCATCAAACTTGCAAACCATCGGGGATCTAACGAACTACGCCTGGATGATCTTCGAATGTTCGTGGAGGGCAGACTTGGCCTCCACGTGCCAGGATTTGGGTCCACATTAACTGGTGGTATGCCTGCGTCTCAGTTTGACAACCAGCGCCGTCACGGACCTGATTATGTTCCTGATGCCCATGCCACGCGCCTTGAAATCAAGCGCAAAGCGCATGTGCTGCTTCATGATAATCTCGTTTTGGACAGCAAGTAGAATAGATGGTTACTGGTAGGTAGGCTTTAGTGCTTTCCCTTTATCCACTTTTCAACAGCTATATATTCATTTATCATCCACCTATATCGTCCTCATCCGGCTAACTCGCCCATCTTTAGGTATTTGCTTCACCCCGCTTACAGACAAACTACAAACATATAACATTGCGCGAGACTAATTAGCTACAACCCTATTAATTGATGGGCCAAACAATGGTACTTTCCAGCGAATACAGAGATAACCATGCCATGATCCTGTATGTCTTTATGGTTTCGCACTGGGAGCCCATGCATGAGCACAACCATAGTTTCCCAAGAGAATGCATTGAATAATTCACATCCAAAAGCGTTGTGTGGCATTTGGCACTCTGCGTATCATGGTTATCTCAAATGACAGCGCTTTGTAGTGCAATAATGATGGTGCTTGTTGATTCAGTCTTCATTAACAGGAGTCTATAGCCCCGCCAACTGGTCCTGTGAAAGATTATTTATCATCAACACCAGATTGGAACATTGCGCGCGCAGGTCAGTAGGTAACCACCGATGATTCTGATCTTAACTAGAGATTCTTCTGCTACTATTTGGTCACTCTCTGTTCGGAGAATAGTGTCTTTTAATAATGCGAAACACTTCATGCGGGGCCATATATTTTGGCGCAGATTTCCTTTTGTCAAGACATTCAACGCACACCAAGGAACCGTTTTGGGTAAATGGCATCTTTCATCAAAATTGGATAGCCTATTACTTCAGTACAAGGCAACTGAGGATCGTACTACATGCACATTTATCTTTTCTATCAGTGTTGTGCAACCCTATTTTTTGAACGGCCTAACAAAGTATAAGGAGACGAAGTTCTGGTTTCCTTATCTCTTATAAATAGAACAACATCTTTGAACCTTTCTAAACACATTTTTCCGATTTAATCGTGTCCTACGAGGCGATGAGAGCTGCACATCAACTTGAGTCAACGATTTTAAAACTTTGGCGGTGCGATTACATAAAAGATGAAAGAATAAAAAATGTATGTTCTGGATACTTTCAAAACTTTGTCTAATGAATTGAACGAAAAGTGAATTTATCTTTCTTTTTCTTAAAAGGCAAAGATGGTCTAGGGAAGAGTGTATTATGAGAAGGGATAGATGCTGTCTTTAAGGAGATTATTTAAATGTGGCTTTGGTAGCAGATGACAACGAAGGAAAAAAATACATGGAGCTCTTATCCACTACACGTTCATGATCAATGCTCTTGGCCTTTTCAAAGATTACGCCTTCTTCTTCCAGCATGGATTGCTTCTTGATCAAATTCGGAGCTCCGTGACCCTTTTGTCCTGAAAATCCACCCAAAGTCCTCGTGCTTGCCACCACCCGATGGCACGGAACCCTTGGGGCAAATGGGTTATTCCGCAGAGCGTTGCCCACAGCCCGTGCACTGGAACTCAGTTCACGAGCCACCTCTCCATACGTAGAGACTTTGCCTTCGGGAATTGTTGAGATCAAATCATACACACGTTGCTGGAACTCTGTAGGCTCAGTACGCTTTCGCTCCTTCGAAGTTGGCCATGCTTTGATTCCTTGATCCTTTGTAGCGACCTCCCTTTTCGCCCGCTCAAGAGTAGCCTTTTCCTTCAAAGGACCACTGCTCACCACAGAGGTGCTCGCGCCACGTCGGGTCTTTGCAGCACGCTGCAGCGTAGTCCGCGCACGCGGGGCCATGATCATGCAGCAAGATCTGTACGAATGTTGGTTTGTTCTGAAGAAAGAACCTTGGTCGCGTAGAGGGGTTTGGCGTTCGTTCCGCAAGCGTGCTAAACATCACATCTACCTCCTATCACAAGTCGCAGAAATAAACTTTTCTTGTTATCACATTTTCTTTTCTTACTATCGCATCTGTAATAAGTAACAAATTAAAAAAAGACACCTGAGCTATCTATCTAATATGGTAGTTAAGTTGGTTCTACAAACAAAAAGTAGTGAATAACAAATTAATAAAAAGACACCTGAGCTATCTATCACTTAACCTTTCTATTCCTCCTTTTCTGTTTTGCTTTTCGCAGAGAGCTGCAACTTTATTCGGCTCCACTCTCTTCTACTCTGTTCTTTTAACAGAGAGATCAGCTACTTATTGGATCACGTACTAGCAACTAAGCCTATCAATTGATCCCATATTCATCCCATACCGACTAATAGTACGCTATTCCTACTTTTTGTTTGCGAACCAACTTAACTACCATATTATGTACCTCATTTTTTTACAAGTTGTTGTTGTTCGAAGAAATAAATGTAACCTATTTATGACTGGTACTGGCGAAGCAGAGTCCATGCAGGACTCGAGTTCTGATTCGGCTGATTCTGATCTAACTGCAACTAAATCTGGTGCAAGCGAGACTAACGATCTGCCGTATCGTTTGAAGTTGCTTCAGGATCGTCTGCCGTTCAAAATGGCGGATTTTCCTTATCATGGCAGCCTCTATGATGTGCTTCAGACTTACTCTGAGGGGCAGTATTCTTTTGCACAACGTTCGACAGCGTGTGGACTTGAGGTTATTGTCAAGGTGATGACGCCCCAAAACGACTCTGAAGAGTACATTGCCGAGGCGACCGCTAGCTTTGAGAATGAGATGCAAGTATACGAGGCGTTGCGTCCTGTGTGAGGTTTGCATGCTCCGTCTTATTTCTATGGCGGCCCGCACGTTATCAATGATTTGATTTTGGCAGTAAGCTATTATGGCAAGTCTCTTGCTTCATATATATGGCAAGATCACTTTGGCGATGAAGCAGAAGGCACGCGCTGCGCTTGATGCGGTTCATGCTCTTGGGGTTGCTCATAGCGACGTTGAGTTACGCAACTTTGTTATCGACGAATCGGAGGCGGTTCGTTTGATTGACTTGGTATCTCGAAAGTAGCTACGTCTGAGGCCCAACTTGAGAAAGACAATCAGCAGTTCGACCCAATCTTTAGTTTTATTCGTGCGGAATAAATAGTTTATGTCGGCATTAATGTTGGCATTTTTCATTTTAATTGATTTTCATTTTAATTTGAGAGCGGGGGCAGAGTAGTAAACAAACAAGATGAGCAACAGCAGCAGCAGAGAGGGTGCAGCTTCTGGAGTCGCTGCTCTAGAGCCTGCCAAGTCATCGCGCCGAGGCGAGCTCTACATTGATAGCGCAACGAATTCTTAATGATCACGCTTTTACAGGCTCGGCACAAGAGCAGTCGGTCGCGATGATCCACTGCTTGATCCACCCGGTACTCCTGACTTCGGTGAGCAACAACAGCCAGAACTCGAGTGGCGGCGGCGGCAGCAGCGACAGAACTATCCGAGTATCACGTGAGTCGTGCGAACGGGCTTTTGCATCAGAGCCATGGTTCCGCTGATTGTAATGATTTGATCGGTCAGTTGGCAAACACTGCAAATGCACACCAGAGCAAGCACACAGGGCAACAGATCGGCAGCGTGCCTGGGCGTAACTGAGAACACAGCGCCTCGGTCAAGACCAGCAACATCATATCGTTCCAAAGTCCAATTCTAGACAGCAAAAAGCAGCTCGCACTAAGAAGTTACCTTAAGAGAGTCTGGTCGAAACAATTATACGGGATATTGACGAGAGAGTATCTCAACTGGGGATGTCTTGCAAGACCCTCAAACGCAAGTCTTCCTTTGAGCAAGCGGCCAAGTTTAAAAAGGTCTCTCGATCTCCAGCTGACGATCAGGTGGTTGATCATAATAGCAGCTCAGACACTGACAGTGTGCTGAGCTCAATTTGTTTGCCGAGTCCTTGTAAAATCGGTCAGATGTGAAAGATACTAGCATTTCTTTGCAGATCAATCTAAGAGTCAATTGACTCGTATGTTTAGTGTTGCCTTAGGCACACCCTTTTTTCGAAACAAGAGGCGTTGTTCCGAGGCGGTTGTTTGAAACGACCACGATTGCACAGCAGATTGGGGAGTCCAGTACCATGTTTTTTTTTTTTTTTCAGGGATAAATATCTTTGCAATATTCGGGGCTGCTTCCGACTTGACCAGCGCCCTCCATTGCGCAAGACGCACTGTCAGACCAATACTTTGTTGTGGATGGCTGCAGACGCTTACTTCTTATTTGTGTGCTATGTATTATAATTTTACAAAGTCGAATTAGAAAACTAATTTATTGCTGATGATTCAGGATACTCGAGGTGAGATCTGCGTAGACCTGGCCTTGTTTCCGAGCCGCTCAAATAAAAATGTACAGGCTTTTTTTAAAACTAGGAACCTAAATGAGAATGCAGCATGACTTTGCGCTTTTTTTTCTTTTTTTTAAATTAAATCAAATCAAATCAAATCAAATCAAATATTAAACTGCGCATTGGAGAAGGATGAGACAGCAGCCCAACATTTATTCTTCCCAGATGATTCGTTATGCTTTTGTAATGTTCTGTTATGTTTGTTTTAGTTTTGTGAATTTGTTTTGTTTTGCTCGAGCAGAACTCTAATTCTGCCGCTGAGTGAAGCATAGCGCCGATCGGAGTTTCAACACGGTCATTCAGCCAAGCAGTATAGAAACACGAGATTGATTCGGACGCGCTCATAATTGAATTGAGACGCCTCAGCCGGCTTCTGCACCAGGCATGCGTCAGCAACAAGAGCAGCTTCGAGTCGATTGTTACCAGCCTTACCTGCCTAGATCTCGCGATTCGGCTACTTCTGGCCAAAAACCTTCAGAGGTTTGCTACTGCGCCTCTGATCAAAAAGACAGTTGTGATCACTGGCCGTGGGTAATGGTCCAGGACCATCGAGAAAGTAAACAAGACACGCATGATGTTGATCAGCAATATGACCAGCATCAGTGAAGATAGCCAAGACCAAGACGATCAAGCCATGGACGTTGCCTTGCCAATCAACAGGTCGCTTCTTTATCAGTCGCCCTTACACAGTTTAAAACAATCCTCCAGAAGCTTTTTGCCCAGTCAGAAACCGCACGTGCTCGGCTTCGCAATGGCTGCAAGCCTGACAGTTTGATCTTTACTGTGCGTGACATATCGCGGATTGAAGACTTGCGCTCAGTCATTGACTCTCTGAGCAAACTATGGAATGAGTGATCAGGCCGAGGTGCCTGCGGCTACTAGGGCCAAATTTACGAGCAACGCAGCACCCCAGGTAATATTGTCTATGAGACTCAAATCCACAATTGGCACATCACCGCTGCATGCACCGCGCGCCTTCACATGAATTTGATGGCTATCGCTTGGAGTATTGCATTTCCGAATATTGACGGGGTTAGATAGAAGCAGCAGGAGCGATTGATGTTGACAAGCCGGAGCTTACGATCTAATTAACACCGGCGCTGATGCCAGCATTTCGCAACCTGCTGCTTCCCTTTGATACCTCGCTAATCACCAACCAGTATCGAGTTCATTTGTTAGGCAAGGATGCTCAGAGTTACTGAGTTTCTTTTACAGGGGATTAGACCCAACCACGAGCACTTTGCCAGGCGGCAAGACCTTTTCTCTTTTGTACAAAAGCACTAGCAGCTCGCATCAGCAATTTGCCAGTGTTCAGATCCATCGTCTTGAGCTTACAGCGGTGCTTCCGTTTAAACAACATGCCAGCTCGACAATGTACCATCCGAGTTTGTTCGCACGAACATCTCAGACGATCAGCTTATTTGCTCGACTGGTTTACGCTCCGCGCCGCCCTTTGGCTTCCATGTTGAGATCATTGCCTCACCCCAATTGTATTCTCTAGGGTACTGCATGAACCAGGAGACGATCATTATTGACCCTTCGTCTACGGAGGAGATCTTGATCCCTTTGCTTTAACCAGTTCCAAGCCTGAGTCTTTGCCGGAGTTTCTGTTTGTTGCATGGTATATGATAGTTCGTCGTTCCAATCCAGGTATTGAGTATATTGAGAACTCATCATCTTCTTCTTTATCAACTTGACTGAGAACAATACAAGGCTCGATTCTTATGTTGCCGTTCTTGACCAAGATAATTTATGGTCCAACTCTCTAGCATAGAGGTTTGTGAAAACTTTGTCTGTTTGACATAAATACTGATAATCTTCACCCCTGTTTGGAACCACATGCAGCACTTGGTATGTCATTAAAGCACGCTTCTTTACTAAGTGGAGATTTCTGCGGGAACCTTTTTGAATATACCCAGGTTTGCGATAAGATCTACACATTCGGAAAAGCCATCTAATCAGCCTTTCAAGAATGCCAAACGACAGTTTAGCAATCGCCATAGAAAATGTATAAGGTAAACGATCAAACGCATTCACTTTAGAGTAGTCTGCATACCAAAGACTCACACGCGTGGCAGTGTCTCATCCGTCCTTTATATCAAAGTACTTAGCACATAAATGAAAGTACCAGGATACAGGATCCATGGTTCTGTGGGCAAGATAGCGTTCTTGTCACTCAGATTCTGACAATGCAGAGAAGAGTTTAGATAATATTAAATTCCCACCGCGAGTTTCTTTATCATTGCTTCACAATTGAAAGGGTAAGTAGACACAAAAGCACATTGATGTGCTGGAGTTTCTGGGTTCAACAATATGTAATTCTATCAAGTTTAAAACCGTTCGAGAAAATAAAAAAAGCGTTCTTGCTTAAAAATCTCTTCAGACTGGCGGACTAGAAATCATTAACTAGCTACCCATTGTGTTTACTGGTCAAGTAGAGGAATGCGGGAAACTTCTGATTCGTCCGAGTGGGTTTGACTTGGCAGCTAGTTTAAAATTAAATAGTAATACCTGGTAAAAGGCTGGACTGCTGCACTGATTGGCTTTATTTGACCAGAAAGCGTTCTTCTTGAGATTTTCTTTTCGAGAAAAAAAAGAGACAGAGAGGAAACTCATTTGGAGAAAGTACCTTTCTAGATCCTTCTATAACTCAATGAGGAAAGTTCTATCTTGGATGGAGTCTGTCGTGTGAAGGCAAAAGATGAAGAGAGCTAATTGAGAACGAGAGCGATTTTTTATTCACAAGATTCTATCAAGGTGTTACAAGGCTTTGGAGAGAGTTTAGATTCTTTTCCATCGACTAGCTTACCGAAAGATTTGCTGGCTATATGTCCGTGCCAACTTTCATCAAAACAATACGTTATAGTCTAAGTCAGCAATATGAAGCTCTCCTAATTTATATTTGTTTCAGGTTTAATTTAAATTTAAAAAAATGCAAATATCGCTGTTATCAGATTGCCGAAAAAAGATGGTGATTTCATTTAAGTTGTGCTATATATCTGCTCTGATGTCAATTGCTTCACGATCAGGCATGGAGAAATGCGTAGATATTCATATTAAAGAAACTTGTGATCGCTGGGTTAGAGATTTTCACAGGGAAAACAAAACAAATTATAAAACAACGACATTTTATGCAAAAACAAATGCATGCCTTGGTGATTGATGTCTAATACGCTAACCTCAATATTCTGGTACAGAGAGGTCGAGCCAGTGTAATCACATGTGGAAATAGAGGATTTAAAAATGCACTTCCAGGGTACTGCACTGATTCCCTCGAAGTCCTGGTTCGATCGCGTATTGTACATGTACCTTTTATATTAATATAATAAAACCTAGAATGCGAAGCCATGTAAATTTAAAGATCACTCAGCCTTCAGATGCTGCTATTAGCCTGCAATAAGCAGGCAGGCAAAATTGAAAGAGTTGCTGGAGAGGCAATTCTTGCTATCCGTACGAATTGAATAAATGAAAAAACGCCAAGCACATTTTTTATTTTTATTTTTTGCGGCATCTTTGTTGAAGAGCCGAGTACAATTGATCCCTCTCAAATTCTAATTCGGCCAACATTTGGTAGCCTAATAGACACGTTTCTTTTCGGCAATAGAAGTAGACAAACAAATGATAATAACATGTTTAGAATTTTAAGTTGATTTTTTTTTTTAATTATTTTTTTTCTGAATGATTTAAATTCAGATAATGCTCAGTCAAATGCCCGAGAAGCCTAATGATAGCCTGTTTTCATATCTTCAAATTCAGTCTTCTTCAAGTTGTACTTCCTCTTCTTTTATTTCTTCTCCCACGCCAGAATTTTGCTCAGATGCCCCAGAGAATTTATTACTGATTGCCTTGGTAAACTTGAGTTGGATGCTAAGTGACAGCATCAGCATTTCACTGAAAAAGGACCAGCTTCAGCGAAGCAGCCTCATCTAAAGATGTAGATGGATTTAATTGAGGTCCGTGCTGCCGTTTAATGAACTCACCGCACGGAGCGGTCTTCTCGCTCTCTGTCCAAATTGCCTCTTGTTTCCTGCTTTCTCTACCAACCCTTAAGAAATGTGCAATTCGATCTTGCCTTGGAGTAGACTTTCTTTTGGGACCTGAATCAGTCAGTCAGTCAGTCAGTCAGTCAGTCAGTCAGTCAGTCAATCGATCTATCAATCATTCGATCGATCAATCGATCAATCAATGCATACTTCTGGCCTCTTGCGATACGCTCTTGCAAGCTCCCGCGCAGAAGGTCTGCCTTTGCATCTGTGTAAGCTGGCTAAGGCCCAGCTTGCTGCAGCTAACTCAACTCGCTCAGTCTAGCAACACGTTTTCCGTGCCTCGTCAACGGGCGGTTGGAGTTCGGAGACGACAGTTTGCGTGAACCGCTATCCGCTCAGCGCTGCAGCCACGAGGCTGTCGCTCGTCCACGCACGTTGTAAGGAGCTAGCTCCTCAGAGGTGAGTAGACGGATATACAAACCTTGGTTTTTCTCCTCAACATTTCCAGGCACGCGAACGCAATCGCGTTGCGAATTCATTTGTCAATCTTCTACATTTGCTACACTCGAACGAATGCCTCTCATTTTGCACGAGGATCTATTTGCAAAAGCAGGCAGCCAGCCCCAACGCGACTGCTTCTGCCCCAACCATCATCAGCTTCTTCTCTCCAGACATCCTCAAGAACTTCATCCTGCACTTTCGGAGTCGCTGAAGGCAGGCACAGCATCACCGGCAGCAAGCCTCGGGAGCTCTTCGCCGCTCGCTGCTCGACTTCAAGCGGAAGGCAGGCGACCTACCGCCTGTGCCTGCCTGTGCCTGTCCAAGGGGCTCCTCCACGTGGTTCAACTTCGTCTCGAGCGTGCAAGGCTTTGTGTTTTCAGTACCTCGTACCTTCCTGCTCGCTGGTAACCGCAGAGAAGGTCATCATGATCGCGAGAACTACCACGCCTCTCTCTTGGCACATCCCATCGCCTCAAATTGCTCACTAAAGCAGCATCTGCGGAAGAAGCCTGGGAGAAATGGACCTCTTCCACATTCCCGTTCAACTCCAAGGCAGTCTGTCTGTTAGTAGTCAGTCTGTCTGGTTCTGCGCTGCCTCCCTCCCTCCACAAGCACCGTCTTCGCTGTCTGGGAACGGCGCGATTTGTCCTGGCCTAGCCTCACCTCGCCTCGCCTCTTCGAATCTCTGTCCTACAGAGCGCTCTTGAAACCTCTGTAGTCGAGATACCTCATGCCTTTCTCAAACAAACAATTATAAACAAACAATTATAAACAAACAGTTAGAAACAAACAATTAGAAACAAACAACTAGAAACAAACAATTAACTAGAAACAAACAATTAGAAACAAACAATTAGAAACAAACAATTAGAAACAAACAATTAGAAACAAACAAATACAAACAAACAATTAGAAACAAACAACTAGAAACAAACAATTAGAAACAAACAATTCCACACAAACAACTAGAAACAAACAAACAAATACAAACAAACGATACCTCATCAGAGCTTCTCTTTGTCTATTCTTCTTCTGCTGTATATTTTTTCCCCTCTGTTTTAGCAGCGCTAAGCCAGAGGAGAGAAGAGAGGGAAGTTTCCATTTTAGTTACTACTAACACTATCATCATCATGAGATCTTAAATGTATGCGTTTCCAGTGCTAAAAGTTGCCTACAAAGAAGAAAGAAAGAGAGAAAGAGAGAGAGAGGGGAACTACTTTCGCTACTAGCTACATCTATAGGGGTCTCTATCTATCACGGTCGTCTTCGAAGAGCCTCTCTCTGCCTGGGGCCGAGACGGAGTCTGATGTTTTCTGGTGTCTTGAGCCATTGATGCTTCGATCTTGGCATATCTTGGTTCCCTGAGGGTGCTTGAGACTCTGGCCTTGGGGCTCTTCCCTCCTTAGGCCTCCCAGAGGGGCTCTGGCAGAGGTGCTCTGGGGCTCGCTCGCCCGATTCGTGATGGAGAGAAACTGCTCAAGCGCCGAAGGCCAAAGGAAGGAATTAATTCGGCGTTTCCACCACCTTTGGAATACTGCGTACTATACTACGGCACTGCTGAAAACAATCCGGTTAAAAGAGCTTCAATTCCCCGGTCGCGAGTTTTGAAGGCGACCAACGCGGTTCCGCAGTTTTCACTTCGGCTGCGGTCGGTTTGGTTGATGAATAGAGCCATGGCTGATTTGGTTGAACTAATCTCTCTATCAGATCGAATTCTCCGAGTCGTTGATGGTTTGCAAATCAGCTTGACAACGAGCAAACAAAGTCTCTCAAGCCCTCCCTGCCTGTTATTGCAATTCTTATTGCAGCAATTCTTATTGCAATTCTAAAATGAAAACTCGAACTTCAGCAATGAATTATTGCACTTCGACACACTCACTCCGGTTGCTGAATCTACTACCTGAACTAAAATGAATGAATGAATGAATGAATGAATGAATAAATAAATAAATAAATAAATAAATATATTATAACATCAATAAACACTTCGGCCCTATTTCTAGAAAGAAAGATTACTTTTATAAAAAGATTATTGAAAAAGCAATTATAAACAAAAGAAAAAGAAATGAAAAGTCTAAACTGATGACTTTATGTTCTAGTATTCGTATGACAGCAATCTTTGAAGGCCGCAGAATCGTGACGACTCAGGCGTCGCCTTGTGTCTACTATATAAGGCATACTACTCTCTTCCTTTGTCTTGAGCACCTGAGGAACTGAATGATTTGTGTACCTTCGCTGCGAGGACAAGTCTTTGCCAGGTCTACCAAAATTTTGAAGAACCACTGAGACACGTGAAAATACAGACATAGCAGAACAAGTTGGCCTACGAAAACCTGTTTGAGACAGCGCCTGCTTGAATGAGTACTCATTTCAAGGCTTTCGCAGCGGAATCTCGTTTCTCCAAGTTCTTGGCTCGATAAGGCTCGTGGCCATTTGGGTTGCACTCTTAACATTGCCAAAAGTAAAGATTCGTGCACGGCCGAAGTAAGTAGACTCTCTTTCATCAATCAAGATGCACCATGAAGAGTCACCGTGCTTCTGCGTTTCGTCGCAGCTCTTGCGATCAAGCCGCGTATCGACTGGTGGCTGTGGCACTTAAAGTCAGTCGCGAGAAACCACGGCAACTGGCCATCGACTTGGACAGCCTTCGGTCGTGATGTCTTGAATGTTCCATGCAACATCGATGCAACTGGTGACGGACCGGATGGCCATGTGCTGATTGATCACCGCAATCAAATCAACCAGTCAACCAATTGCGATGTTCTTTAGCCAAACCAGCAGCAGCAATCAATCAATTGCGAATGAAGGCGGTCCTTTGAAAGCAATCCTTGTGCACGTGCGGAGGCGGGCAGTCTCTTCCTCTCTCTTATCTCTTGGCCATGGCCACTTCGCTTCCAGCTGCGAGATGGCCCTCAGGTTTAATTAGCACTCGTCGACCTCTATGGTAATAGGAATCGGCGAGAGCTCTTGCGTTCCAAGCTGTTGTCAATCCTCCCAGTTGTCATTGCAAGCGACTACCTGGAGATTATTTCACACGAAAACTGGCGGAAGACGAGACACGGCCATTGCTCTGCGTCTCGTTCATCTCTCGTGTTGTGTATATGCTTAAGGCGGCACTTGCCCACCTGCATGTGCTGTCTCGAGAAAAATAAAATGCGCAACAGAAGGTAGGTAGGTAGGTAGGTAGATAGGTACCTAGACGAATTGTCCCCTCTCTGCGGCCTAGGGCTTCCTCTCTGACTGATAACCCGTGACAAACCTGTGAGCCCTGAAAGCTCTACCTGGTCTTTTTCACTCGATTCTTCATTCAGGTGGATGATGATTGGTTGTTTGTTACTCAGCGACCTAGCCTGTTGAATCTCCTTCAACGCAGTAGCAAGCTTTGCAACCAATTCGAATCCTCAGATTTGCTTATCTCTAGTTGGCCGATTTGCTTTAATTATATATATATATATTTAATGCGTTATATAAATATTAAAATTTTAAAAAAGTTATTAAAAAAGTAATTCAAAGATCAGGATGGTTAGCGTGGCTATAGGCAGTATTATAGAGGTTTTAAAGTTTTTGTTCACTACTAAGCAGGTGCTACTGAATCAGAGAGTATTATAAATATATATATATTTATATATTAAAAAGGAACTACTCGCGAAACTATTTTATTGGAAGCACCAGTAGTAAATACTAATAAAAGATCGCAGTGGCTTCTTTCCAGTTCTTCTTTCACGGAGGGCTACTGATCACATTAGAAGCCCTAGCTACTGTTATCACGAGTCACTCAGCGCGGCAGTGCAAGAAAAGTGTGTGCCAGGGTCCCTTGGTGTGTGCTCGAGTCCGTGGCTCCTTCTATCATAACAGAGAGACATCAAAAGCAATGCGCATTCGATGATTGATCATAGTAAGAGGTTGAACGGCACGAAACTCTTTCGTTGAGCATGGCGTGTGCATTGGCGTGTTGGCGTATAAGTAATAGAGAGGCAGCATACTAGGGCTTCTTCTAATTACATTTGAGGGTGTTTGTTGCTCAGTCTCAAGGTGCAATTGTTGAGTGTGCAACTCCATTCCTTTTTAATTTTGCAAAAAGTAAAATAGAATCATACCTCTTGCTCAAATATCGCAATGGGAAACTTTGCGCAACTCGAGGTTGGGCAGGTCTGCTCTTCCTCCTACTACGACCCTGATTCAGAGGCACGAGCAATTTCTAGATAGAGGCAGTGAGTATTCGATGAAGATCTTTACGATTTGCATATATCCTGGCCAGGAGGCTGCTTGTTTGCTCGTGTTTGCGAAACTATTGCGTGCCAATGCACCAACTAACTGGTGCTAGCTATTGCTTATCAAAAGCCGTCTTGTTACTTAGTGTATACCAGTGTCAGTAAGCACCACTGCAGCACATCGTCATAAACTCAAAGCATATGTTGCGCTCAAACTTAAGATAACTAAAGAGCCCAAAATTTCTTCGTCGACCTTTAAAAAATAAATAAATCACCCATTGACCACAAAAAGAATGCCGTTTGATTCGTCGTGTTTGGATTTCTAACTCCCTGCCATTAGGCACGGTGGAGATCCCCGCTTGATTCGCACGTGGGCCACTGCTTTCGATTAACTTCCCCACTCGTCAGCCTCAACGGCCTCGTTCATCTTGGCCTCAACTCAAATTGCCCTCAAAGGCCTTGACAGCGCCGCAGTTCACCTCAGTAGTACTACCAGCTCTTCCATGGTCCCCTCCACTTTGTTACAAACAAATACATCAATGACATCGGTATTATCCCTTCCTAAGAAGCGGTGAGCGCCAAAGTATGTAAGTAAGTAAGTAGGTGAGTGAGATTGCGATTGCGATTGGAGCGGTAAAAAAGCACTCACACGCTCAGGCAATGGGTTGCTTTTTCAGCGTGGGCAGGAAACACTCAAGCCAAAACAACCTCTCGTTGCTAGCTAGAAAGCCAGGTAGCCAGGTACCTAGTGATGTAGGTTTGTATAGACACTCGAATTGATCGCAATGCTCCTTCGCAATTCCTACTTACTGCAGCGGCTATTTCGCTAAGCGTTCCAAGCAAGTCCTACCCACGGCCTAGCAGGTCCATGCTAGTGCGAAACTAGCTAGCGCAAACAGAAATTCTAAATAACAGGCTACTTCGTTGGGTCAGGACTTCGCGCCTATTGTGGCGAGTAGCTGAGAATTTAATTGCAGTAGTTGATGGCGATCTTTAGAAGAGGGGTTTTCGTTGCCTTAGACTTATGTGGGATCGTAAGCCTCGCCGGCAAAAGAACTGGGGAACTTGAGGATAGAAAAGTTCTTACAGACCACGCTTCAACGAAGATTGGCACTTACAAAACCGGTCTCCTGCTCGATCAGGACTTGAATAATGGGCTGGTCTTGCGAGGCTTACTCAGATCTACTTACTCACTTACTGACTGACTGACTGACTGGCTGACTGACTGACTGACCGGGGTCTAGCGGCGCGCTTTTGCATCAAATTGTACCCTATACATCTGTGCGGGCTCATATTAGCTCCTCTGTAACAGCATTAAAAATTGCAATTACCAGACCATCGCACAAGATAAGGAGAAAGGAGAAAGAAGTACTACATGGCTACACATTTTTTATTTTATTTTTACTTTTAAAAATAAAAAATCTGTAAAATACAAAGAAGCTTCATACTAAACAGGGCACTTTCATATGTTTTCTGATGATATATAGCAGCTCTAGCACTTCTGGAAATTAGGAATTACTCACCTCTTTTCAAGGTAATATTTTTAGTCTGAATCTCAATTTTATTTTAAGAATAAAGAAAGAAAAAGGCCTGTTAATATGTAATGACAAAACTATCATAAAAAAAAAAAAGAGCAAAGAGAGTTTTTTTAATGAAAGGTTCCAGTTCTGAACCGCCCTTCCTTACAAATTTTACTTTGTCTTCCTTTTAAGGCCACTATTGCAGAGACAGTTCAGCGCCATCATTTACATGTTAAATTATTAAAACATGAAAATAGTTCATGCGTCATACTATGAATAGAAAAGCTTTCTAAAGTGCCTTACTATACCCTTTGCTACCTAGTATCATCCATCGTGACTGAGTGTTCGTGAATTAGGTCTACAGCTGCTCTGAAGCCGTCAAGTAAGCGTAGTAAGTGGATTCTTCGGGACACCTGAGCTCGTCTCCGAGATGTCAGCGTTACTATTGCAAAGGTGTCGGCCATACTTCAGTGTTGCTTTGGTCAATCCATTGTATTCTTTACGTCGGTCTCTGATTTGCTGCACCCATCATCGATCGTAATATTCACATGATCGCACACCTCGTTGCTGCTGACTGCTAGTTTGACTATCATATATATGTCTTGAAAAAACAACAGCAAAATCAACGAAAGAAACCTAGGCCTTCAAGTTCGATGGAGACTGCGAATTCCAAAGCCAAGGACTTTCGATCACTCATTTGGGGAGCTCTCGCTTTTCGATCGACTGATTAGACTACTTTCCTTCATCATGTCCATTCGTGTCAACTGCTAGTTTAGACTGTTTAAAAGAGCGCCGAGGAAGTGGTGCTAGTGTGGTGCCGTGCCCACTTAAGTTAGCCAATGCTCAAAGGACCTACTACTGCCTGTAAAGGGAGAAACTATTCGTATTACTGTGATGATGATGACCACGACAGCGGAGCCGTCGCGTCGATAATCTCGTTTAAGCTGACGAAGAGCTCTTCTACCTAAGGCAATCGAAAGGAACTGGACTTTGGAGAGAGTGTGAGCGTCGAACGAAGTTGGAGTATTTCATTGGACAAGTAGATATCAGCAAACTTTAGAGGTAAGTTGGTAGGTAGAACGAAAGTCTATTCCAAATTGAATTTAATAAGTAGTTGGTAGATAGCAGCAGCGTGTGATAGGCACATAAAGCGGAGGGTTCAGCGATGAACAGCTCAAAGTGTGATGTTTAAAGACTGAAGTTTTTATTATTATCAAACATCTATTTTTTTAAATTAAATATTTTAAACAACTTGGAATGTTATATATTGAAATTTACAGTCCAGAGGGTCAAGGTTTCTTCAAAGGCGAATAGAACTTCGAAGTTTAAGAAAGCTGTTAATTTTTAAAAAGTATTTTTAAAAAATTTAAAGAAGAAATAAGGAACAGCACTTCAAAACTTTGTTGCTTGCCAGTTGTTTGTTCTGTTCTGTTCGCTTTCAGCGTTGGGTTTCTTCTCCGTCGTCGGCAACTTTTGGAATTGTTTATTTTACATCACTACTCAGGCTATGTTGCTTGGGTACAACTCAAATAAAGTAAGTAAAGCTCTCATGAGAAATGCCAGTTGCTGACTGGCATCTACTTAAAAATAAAAAAATAAAGTCGGAAAGTAAAAGGTTAGAATACAAAAATCCTGCGTAGTACTGGGTGAGAACCAGCGCTACTGCCGAATGATGCGGCCAGTGAACAGCGTGTAACGCATCTTTGTTGTCCATATCCACGAAAGATTGGTCGGCAGCAGAAGACATACCTACGGCGATTACGATCATTGAACTGACATTGGTTTGGATAACTCTAAAATATAGAAAATAAAATAACGGGAACGACAGAAAACAAATTTCGTCAAAAAGGGTTTTATTTGTCGCCTCAGCAAGCTTTGCAATATATGCAACCACTGTGCCAAAACTCGAATATATAATTCTGTATCTGAGGCAGTTGCTTTGGAAACACGTAAATTCGACCCTCGCCTAAATTTTAGATAAGAGGAATAAAACGCTAATCTCATCATCAAAGATATTGTCGAGTGCGTAACGTAAATGTCATGTTCTGTAGTATACCTAGGCGCCGCTAACTTCTACATCAAAGAGAACCTGCTTTTACGAAGTACCTATAATACCACTGTTTTACCAAGTAAGAAAGCAGCCATCATGAGGGACTGCACTGGGACATCCTCCGAACCCAAGAGTAAGCCACCTATCTAGCACTGACCAGGTTATTACTTGCTCTCACAATAGCGTATCAAGACGCTCGATCGATAGTAGAGCTATCAATTCCGATACTACCATTAATGTGGAATAGACTGTGGCGCTAAGTTCGTATCAGTTAAACTTGTCAGCAGGGTTTTACTCGCGAAGATTAAAAGCACGCACTTCTATCTCCTCGTCATTGCAAGCATTGGAGTTAGACTTGATAGGATGACCAAGCTTCAGCTTAGCTAAAGTAGCCTGGAAGCCAATAGGTAGTAGTGCAAAGGCAAAGGCAGCAGCTGCAGGCGGATATCTTCTCGTGTTTCTGTCAAATGTACTAACTACTCCGTTTTACCAAGAACAAGTGAAGGCAGCGTACCAACTACCTCCTAGGTACTTCTCCAAAAGAAAGAAAAAAAGGAAAAAGGACTTTCTCTTCCTTTCTTCTCAAGTTTTCCCCATCAATCAAACCAATCCATCACCTCCTCGCAACATGGTTAGTGATAAGCAAGCAGCAAAAGAAAGGAGGCTCCAGAGTACTCGGGTAGAGATATCCGGGAGCGAAACCGGCAGACTTGGTGCGAGGCTGGGGAGGGAAACCACCTCGACCGGCGGCCATTTGGGTCCTCCTAGGTACGTACATAGATACATACGTTCGCTCATCTCATTCTAGGATGGCTGGCTGGCTGTCTGTCTGTCTCGCTGGTTGTGGACGAGGCTCCGCACAGGCCAGCTAGCTTGCTAGCTGCCTGCTGCTTGCTCAGCTGGTTTGCATGGCTGGCTGGGCAGTAGCTAGCGAGCCAGTATGCTGCCTGGCTGGAGAAACAAGCCTGTGTTGACAGACTGACACACAGACCTCTTAGGTTAGGCAGGGGACAGCGCCACACAGATCTCTTTATTAAAATTGGGGCCTGTCCTGCAAGAGTGATGATCTTTGCGAGTGAAATGGGGGCAAATCTGGAGAGCTTTAGATCGATGGGCAGAGAGCAGGAGCTGGGAAAATTGTTTTCATGATGAAGAGAAGACTGTTAAGTGAGATGTTGTGGTGCATGTGAATAATTCCAGCACTTCGGAGCAAAGTGTAGTTTTCACGAGGGTAATCTATATGAGCCAGTTGGTCCGATGCTGTTGGCTTTTAAATTGCTGAGATTAGCTTATGTACACGACCAGATCGACTCATACGAATATTGATTGGCTAATGCTCCAAGTATTATTTGATTTACTGAGTTGCGTAGCGCCCGCGAAGACAAGAAATTGGCGTGCGAAGTTTGACCATCCAACAGATAGAGCGATGCATGCTATTCAGTATGTTATGAAAATCATCTGGATGACAATTCCAATCAATTTTTAATCAAAGCATCTAGAGAGGCTGCAAGCTTGAAAGTAGTCTAATGAACGCGACCTCACAAACTTCATGCGAGTGCGACTGCGTAACATAATTTCGATGAGTACAAAAATCACCCTGAAGGAGCACATCAAGCGCTGAGCTATTATAATACCGCGAAGAGCGATTACGCAGCGCTATTTCTTTGCGACCTGCTCCTCCACAATAAATGAATCAATGTTCAGTTGAGAATAAGATACTACATAGCATATTTAGCAGCTACTACAGCGGTATCCACATTCTCAGAAGCTTGAATTCTTCGACGTGGCAACTTTCCTTCTTTCTCTTGCTCAAGCCAATTCTGTAAGAGAGTTCATCGCAGAATTTGCAGGTCTACCACCACCACAACCAGTTCATTTCTACCTACTACTTGTACTTTTATACTTTTATTGCAGTCCTCTCCACCTCCATTCGCCAGGGCAGCGAAACTTTTCCACTTGCCCTTCAATCCTCCAACACTTGAGTCGTCTTCCATTGCTGGAGTCACTCTTCTCGCCACAGCATTCTTCAAATGGAAACTGGAAACGCAATGGCTGCCATGAATCGACTCGCAGCGACTTAATTTCTGTCATCGCTCGTGGCAGCCCTCTACCAAGGTACTACGCATGCAAGCGCAGGCCATCGTCACTGGTTCGTCACACGAAGCCGAGTTTCCATTTCTCTTCAAGTTCTGTTTCTCCGCTTCGTTTCTTAAGGTTCATTCTCTCTTTCTCATTTTATACAATAACCAGAGCTCCTGTCTCCCTCCCCGTCCGTCGAGGCTACAACAACAATAAGAGGAGCAAGCGAAGTCTCAAACTTTTTTATATAAATTTACTTCTTCCATCCTTCCTTCCTTTGAGTCATATTTAGTAAATCAGTAAGTTAGGATTGTGGTGGGCTGGATCACTTTGCGCTGACTTTAAAACCTCCTTTCTCCTTTCCTTTCAAATATAGTACCGAAAGCATTAAAATAAAAATAGGATCAGATTGTCGACACACTCACTCACACACGCGAAGAATCAAAATCGACAGACGTATGGCACAGCTCTGCCGAAAATGCAACCGCAGTAGAAACATCCTAGCACTGACATAGCCCTAAGAGAAAGAAGGCGAAAGTGCAAATGCAAGAGTAGTCTCTTTCTACTTTATTTCTCAAAATTTTAATTTGTTATTTTGTTATGATTATTGTTTTAAAACAAAACCTAAGTTATAAATTATGAAACAATAGCAATTTAATTTTCAGGAAATGAAGAGCTACGACTAGTACCCAGTAGGAGTCCCTTGAGGTGTTAGCTTCGACGATGTGCATTCCAACAGATCACCGCATTATTAGCGTTTCTTGTCAAAGGTTATGCTCATTTCTTTCAAAACCCTCTCTGGCTGCTGATTGCTGATATGAGTACAAGTGCAAGAGCGAGAATTGGACGCCTGCGGTTCAGGTTAAAATCAACTTTATATGCGAAACTCCATCTCAGTATCCTGTCTCCGGCATTGAATTGGAGGGATCGATCACCTTCTCAGTAGTCAGCCAGCCAATCACAGGTCAAAGAATCCCGAGTCCAACAGCCCTTACGCGCCGTGTAATCAATCCTCAAATGGACGACTTGGCTCCGTCCTCCACAGGAAAGGCACCTCGTTTCCTGGAGACTTTCAAGGATGGATGAGGCTTAGTTTGCTTGCCATGCAAATGCGTGTGCATTTCTCATGAGCTCTGCACAGGCCGCCTTTGTTCTCCCTTCTGCATCGAGCCCGAGCACTGAGCGCCCGCTTTCGCCATCCCTCGCTTCTGTGCACAGCCTGACTGTCATCTCCCTTCTCTGGCACCGCAAAGCAAACCAACATTCGCAGATGCGCCACGCGGTGACGAGTCTTCGAGACGTGCGGAGATACTCTCGGCTCTGTTCGACTCCACTCTGCCGTCATCCATCGATCCATCGATCGACTCAAATCGATGGCTTCAGCCGAACAATCGAAACCTTCAATCAATCAATCAATCAATCAATCAATCAATCAAAATCAATCTCACTCAGTCGGTCGCAGGAATCAAAGTCCGAAGTGACAGGCACATGATCTGCCTGCCTAGGTGCAGCTAGGCACCCACTAGCCGTGCGTGCCTAACCACGGAGAGAAGTGCTCTGTAGGTGGGTGTGTACTATGGCCAATGAGCGACCGACCGACTTGAGGACCGAATGAGCGAGCGATGGAGAGAGGAAGAGGGAATGTCCGATGGCGCAGGCGCTGGTGCGAGAGAGCAAGCGAGAGGCATGCGGGAGGAGCAGACGAGGCGGACCTTGGCCGAGGTGCTGGAAGAGGGAGGGAGGGAGACAAGCGCCTGCTCTCTCGGTGCCATCATCGTAGCTCAGTTGGCATCCTGAGAGATTGTTTGTTCTCTTCCTCAGATAGTTTTCCTGTTTTTATTTCATGGGCTTTTATTTCAATTTTAAAAAATGAAAAAAGAATAAAAGAATAAAAGAATAAAAAGAAAAGAAAAAGGGAAGTATAAGGAATATCATCCGTATGACTATTGAGTTTATTTTTAAAAAAAAAATGTTTTTTACTTTTTAAAAAGAAACAAAAAAAATAAGACCAGAGATTCTTTCTGAGGGAGCAGGAGCATGTCTGAATCTGTGTGTTGTACGGTATTTGTTTCTTCATGAACCAGAATAAGGGGATGGGATAGAAGAACCAAAGAATAAATAGTCGCCAATCACATCCAAGATTTCTGGAGAACGGGTGAGCGAGTGAACTGTAAATAAACAAACAAATATATATAAATACATTGACCACCGATTGAATGACGCGCAACTGTTTTTCCGAATTCGATTTATTTACTCTTTTACTTTAAAAACTATTTTATCCATTTCCACCCATAGTTGGTTAGGAAGCTTAGTAAGTGAGCGCTAGGTACAAGATAGCACGTAAAGTTTTTCCTCCTCGTCGTTCGACTTCTCGTCACCGATTCCTCAGGTTCTTCGAGGTTCCCGTTCTTGATATCCTGAAAGCTCCTCAAACCGCGCCAAAGCGAGCTTCTTCCAGAGGAACAGCTCTTCCCGAGGAGGAACAGCTCTCTACTCCCAGACCCAATCAATAAACAAACGTGCTTCGCGCCCTTGCCTTACCGGTGCTGTGTTGTGCACCGACTTGGGAAACTCCCTCCCTCATCCCTCATGAAACCACTGTAGTGTCTTGCGGTCAACTCGTTTGAAATGCGCGAAGCATGAGAGAAATGGACGATGCGTGGGAGTAGTGCTACTGGTAGGCAGGCATAGCTGGCTGGCTATCTGGCTGGCTGGCTAAGTAGCGCCGCTTCACTGATTCGAAGTTGCAGAAACCTGCACAGGTACGCTCCATCGGCATGAATCTTCGGCTGGATTTCAAGACAGCGGCCTTTGCAGGTGATGACGTCGGGGTCTTCTTCTGCTGCTTCTTCTCAAACTGCGCTCTGTCGCAGGGAACCGTGGCCTCTAATTCACTGTGGTCAGTAAAATCAGGAATTTTTTTTTTGTGAAATGATAAAAACATAACACATGAGAAATGAATGTGGTTTCTTCACAAACCTTCGAAGAGGGAGGGTATCGACGGGCTGGCCAGTACCAAGGACAGTCTCTGCCAAAGTCGTTTCTTCTTCTTCTTCTTCTTCTTCACGTGTAGGTCTTTTGCTCTTGCAGATAGGTCACGGAGTCGAGTGATTTGCCCTCGAACTCGTGGACCAGACTGTGAAGAAATGAATGCCTCATTGACTGATTGACTGATAAGAAGAAGCCAGGCTTCCTCGCCTTACTAATTTATGGCAACAGAACAACCCAACGAGCGAGGGACTGCCTTCAAGAACGAGGAAAGGAAGGAAGGAAACCAAGGAAGCCCTGCTGACGCTGCGATAGAAGCGGCCTGCGCTGCGCAGAGAGAGAGCCTTTTCTGCCTCTGCGCCGGCCGGAACTAGGCCTGTTCCCGAGACCTACAGTGCGAACCGGCGAGAACTCCGTCCTGAGCGAGCGAAGGCAGCGCCGCAGTTCTTTGCTGCGAGTGAACAACTAACTGCCTGCCCTCGATCGTAGCAGCAGATATCATCAATCAAGAGTGAGTGTCGAGTGAGAGCGGCTCTTTGAGAAGAGCTTGCTCGAGTCATAAGCCAAGTCGAGGCAAACTGACCCTTTTCGTGTCCATCTAAGCTGGAGTGGATTCCTTCAATTGATGGATGGAGGGATGAATGGATGGAGGGATGGACGGATATGTGGATTTTAATTCGTGTATCTGCGTGCTTGCCTGGCCTCGATAGACAGACGCCAATCTGTCTGTGGTTTGCTTTGCTTTGCTTTGCTTATTTATTTGTTTTAGAGTAATTCAGAACGTAGGGGAGGAAAACGCGGCGCGAAGCGCTCGTTCACCTGCACGCGCGAAGGAGGCTGTGATGGCAGATGCGCGAGTGAGCACGATAACTTTTGACTCAGTCAGTCGCTGCTATTTGGCGAAGCTTGCATTGAACGAGATCAGCTCGGAGACCTTTTTAGGGGAGCATCTTGGCAAATCAGTGTGCGGTAGTTTTGTTTTAGATTAGTTTAGTTTAGTTTAGTTTAGTTTAGTTTAGTTTAGTTTAATTAAAAGGGTTTTTAATTTTAAAAGGAGGTTTTAGTTTTAGAGCAACATAACATTTTTATTTTGAAAAGTAGTCGGCAGTACATATAGAGGACCACGTGTTGACAAGAGGCGATGAGATAGGGATTCATTAACTAACGTTTGCACCAATTGCTGTTGACTATGACTCCTCGAAAAAATCATGTTTTAAAAGTCAAAGCAAAACTTGCTACCACATTCACCTATCATGATATAAAGAGATAAATGACATCTGAAAACAAGGAACCAGTATACTACCCATACACAGTAAATCCAGGCTGAGCTGAGTGAACGCTAGACCAACTACCATCCCTCCTAGCACCCAGTTAGTTGCCCGCCTAGCACAGATTTACTTGTCAAGTCAAACTTACTTCCTGCAAAGGTGAAAATGAAAGGACAGGCAAAAGATCACACCCGTTCCTGGCACTAGAGTATCCTTAGCGCAGCTACGCCCAGACAGACGAGGAAAGAGCAATATTTGTTTTTTTTTCAATTTCCCTCTTTCTTTTGCGTTTACCCAATGAGCCCAAACTGACTTTCAAACTGACTTAGCTCCTTCCTTTCTCGTTGAGCAGATCGTGGAATCGATCGGATGGCAGTCAGGACAGACAGCAGCCCAGATACATAGTGCCAAGCAGGGAGGGACGGCGGCTTTTTAGTTTCGTGGTGGCGTATGCTTTTGGTCGATTCTGGGCTTGGTTCCCGATCTTTTGATGGTAAAAGCCTTTTTCAAATTAAAAAAACAAATTAAAAAAAACAAAAACAAAAAAGGAGTAGATAATCAACTCCATAGTAAAAGATCTTGCCGATCGTCGCATTCGGCACCGTTGGTTCTCGCCGGAAAAAGTTTTATCTGAAGAAAAGTAATTGGACTGCGAAGCAGCCTGAACCAGCGGGACCTACCTACATCTTACTTAGGTTTCCTCCAGAGCTTTAAAACTTAATTTAAAAGAGAAAAAGGATGCCTTACTTAGCCGTAAGCACTAGCAGACTGTAGGAAGGGTTTGTTTTAAAATTAGAAAAGAAGATGAAAAGTAATTTGAAAGCTTCATGCATGAGATGTAATGACGGGCAAAGTAGGCGAAATGGGATGGCGGTAAAATCCATTGAGATGGAAATGAAATGCACTGATGCTGAAGCGCGTTTCGCTTTCACTCTACATGTCTGTCTCTACTTACTAGGCAGGAAGGTAAGTAGGTAGGTAGGTACCTAAACAATCAATCAATCAAACTATTGCAATAAACTCATGAGAAGGGGAAAAGCAGTGTTGAGGAGAACATGAAAAGTACTCTTAGGCCAGTTAGTTGAAGCAATATGAGGACCGGGCAAGCTTAGAATGCTTCAAAGCTGGCAAGAGTCATCCCACCATCGCCACATGATCGCTTCATACCATCACGGCGGGAGCTTGCTTGCTTGCTTGCTTCATAATAACCTCCTTTGATATTTAGTTTGCAGGTTGCAAGGCAAGAATTATGACTATCGGTGAGTTGGCTCGGAGGGCGTTCCTCTTCTCCGAAAGAACGCTGAATGCCATAGAGAACACCGATCAAATGCGAAGAATTGATGTGTAAAGCTTTGTATATGGAAACAGTGGGGTGTTATTGCCTGCCGCGAGAGTAGGTAGTATCTATGTACCCAATGTAGCAAACCTTGCAAAGAATGCCCTAAAATCAAGAGCAAATCAACCAATCCAGAAGGGCATATGTGATGCGATAAGGCATACATTTTACTTCGGCTTCGGCATTGCGTGGTCCCTAGGTCCCTAGTATTTTATAGCTTCTTCTACTCCCTCCTGTTAAAAAGTACCTACAAGCATACTAGGTACGTATAAGAGAAGAAAATGTGAAAGAAACTAGTGGATAGGATGTTTTCTTTCTACTACTATTAACTTACACTACTGGGGTATGCCCTCTTCTCTTCCCCCCCTTTACAATTAAAAATAAAAATAAGTAAAAACGATAGATTAAAAGATAAAGGAAGAAAGTGAATGATAAAAGAAGAAAGAGAAAGAGAAAGAGAAAGTTTTGCGAGATCTTGTTTGCAGCATTGGCATTATCGTTGATAAGGTTCGTCTCCGCCATCGCCAATTCCAGGCTGCGAAGAGGCTCTCAGGCCGGCCTGCTTGACGGTCCTAGCAGAGCGGCTTGGGCTGACTTGAGATCAAGAAGAGAAGAGAAGAGAAGAGAAGCTCTGCGCGAGAGCGTGGCCGTCAGCTGAAAGAAAGCTGAGCGGAGTCGGGGAGGAGGAGGCAGCGCGGTCTTCTAGAGACTGAAAAGACGACGAAACCTCGAACAAAAAATTATCAAAGAAGCACTTACTTGAAAGAAATCACTTTTTGGAAAGAGGTAAAAAGGTAAACAGGTACGTGCACCTGCTTTGCGCTTTAGAACCATTAGCAACCTGATTCTGTATTTTCTATTTTGGTTACTTTTTTTTTTCTTTTTCTTTTTTTTTGAAGGAGTAAAGAAAGAGCTGAGCTGCGTGAGATAGCTAGCAAGTAAGAAGTGCTAGCGGGCTTTCTTTGATTAAAAGGAGAGAAAGCTGAGCTGAGCTGAGGAATGGAAGACACCTCGGCGACGCCCGATTGATTCTCTCTCCTTCTCTCTCATTGATTGATTGAGCACAGAAGTTCTCTCGAGCTGGAGATAGTGGTAGGTACAGTATTTTAAAATGATCTGTTGTCTATTCTTGTTTATCTGTTTGTTCATGTATAAAACTATAACTCTTTTCTTCTTTCCTTTTCTAAAGTGAAGAGAATCAGAATGGCGAATAGAATCAATCATACGGACAGACAGACAGAATCCAAAAAGTGTGGCTGGAGGTGCATTCTTCTTCTCTTCTCTTCTCTTCTTCTCTTTGATTGCTCAACTTTCTAGATTTAGGAGCAGTTTGGGGAAGAGAGATGAGGCAAAGGCTCGTGGACTTGAGAAGGCTTTCTTTCCCCTGCAAGTAGCAGCAGGAAGAGCAGACTCTTCCTCGACAGTGCGCGATGGAAACATCAATGATGAACAAAGGCAATTTGGTTCTCGAGTCCCTTCCTTCTTCTCTCTCTCCGTCTCTCTAGTACTGTTTGCTTGATTTTAAAATAACAATAAAAAATTAAAATGATAAACTGAAAACTTGAGGCTGTTATTATTTATATTTCAGTAATTTGTTTTAAATTGAAGAGGCTGGTAATAAGCATTCAAATTGATACTTTCCAGCATCATTACTTCACTAATGCCTGTATAATGTTCCTTCTTACTTACTTCCCATCGGTGATAGGCGGTTAGTAGGTAGGTTAGCAGAGTTGGAATTCTCACTAAGTGGACGTTACGCACCGAGCCTTCTTTGTTTGCACTTTCACTTCTTCCTAATTTTCTAGTTCGATCGATTCTTCTCAGTATCGAATAATTCGCCCCTTTAAAAATTTGGCTTTCTTCGTTCCCTTCATTACCTTTCACCCTCTACGAGGCCTCTTCGAAAGGACAGAGCCTACGTGCCTCAAAACATTGATTTTGAGCGAATAATCGAATGCTTTTCGTAGATTTCTTGAAAATCTACCACATATCTATTAATCTATTATTATTTAATAAAAAGCTTTTAATTAAACAGTGAAGCAATCCACAGGAAATTGCTTTTTCTTTTCTTTTTTAATTAAAGGGATAAATAATGCGAATACTGAAAGAAGCGCAGTTGGGATGGTGAGCTGCGCTGAAAACAAAGGAAGAAGAAGGACGCTCTTTTTTAAAAGGAGGACATAGAAGTAAGTAAGCACTATTTCCACTACTATAACTACTTTAACTACTTTCTCCACTAAAATACATTTTCCAGAGGATCAGGGGAACTGGCAATACTATGTCGACTAACAGAAGTATATATATGCGTACTGTTGTTCCTTGTTTCTTTCAAATAATGGACCATGATGGTAAAAGCAACATAAGAAGGCCGTCTCATTCAGCTCGGGGGTGCTATCACATTACAATTGTAATTCTCAAAAAGAAACTTTCAGATCAGTGATTACTTTTGTTATGAATAATGTTCTGAATACTATTTTGGCCATTTTTTTTAAAACAAAAATACAAAATATAAATGTTAATTTGCTGAAGCGAACTATAGTTTAGCATTCGACGGGTAGCAATATACTTAGCCAATGACTAGGAGAGGATGATGAGAAGACCCAGAAGGAAGTTGTCACGAATGAGAGGAAAGCTTTAAAAGGGATGAGAGCAAGCTGAAAGGAAAGGAAGAAAAGACGGAGAAAAGAATATCATGCTTTATAGAACTATATAGATGCTTGATTAAGATCTGACATAAAAAGAAGCGATTGAAAACGCTTAAAAAAGAAATTGAAAAGAGAAAGAGAATGAAATGAGCGATGCGAAAGGATGCAAAAGCAAACCCCAATCGCAACTCCGGCATCACCGACGACAGCCGAAAGAAAGAAACAAAGAGTAAAGAAAGCGATCGTGAAGCAAAGAGATAGGCAGCTAGGTGTCTAGCCTCTCAGGAATCAGAAGCAACTCTCGTGGTGAGGCAGCTCTGTCCTTTGTTCACTGAAGAGACGGAGTCCTTCTCGAGCAAAGCAAAGCAGAAACGCAACTTTACTTTCATATAACAATGACGACCGACAGCATGGAGCACCTCATCAGCACGGAGCCCGTCTTGGATGACGAGCCCATTCTCTCCCCTGTCTCCACAACCTCCTCGCGTAGCAGCTACACAACTTTTTCATACCGTCAGAGGACCATGAGTGTCACTAAGGACATTATTAACTTGCTCACGTTCCGAAGGGAGTCCTCCCTTCAGGAGGAGGCAACAGCCCCGGCCCGCCGTCGCCGTCTGCGCTCCTGGTCTGCCATCAACCGCACCCGTTCCTCCAGTGACCCAGCCAAGGACAGCAAAACTCAAACCTTGGAGAAGGAAGAGGTTCTTAAATCTATTGCGGCTGCTCGCTTTACTATTAATGACTTGCTTCAGGATGAGGTCCTTACTCAGGCCCTCACCGAGTTCTGCGAAGCACATCTTTGTGGTGAAAACTTACGTTGCCTGCGTGCTGTGCAGCAACTCGAAAATGATATCACATGCAAAAATGAATGGATGAACGCAGCAAACGACATTAACTCTCGCTATGTCAAGAACGATGCTCCCGACTGGGTCTGCCTTTGCCCCACCTTGGCGAATAACCTTGAGGATGCTCTCGCTAAGGATGATCGCGAGCTTATTGCAAACACTCTTAGCTCTGCTAAAGCACAAGCAAAGCACACTCTCAATACTGATACCGTGCCCCGGTTTGTCAGTGCCGCGATCTCTGAATCCCCATTCGGATTTAAATCTGACCCTCGCGTCTTGGAACGTCTTGTCGAGGTTGCAAATAATATTAGCAACAACAACATCAACGGCAATGCCAGCGATGAAGAAAAGCCCCAGGCTTAAGCTCACCAAATCAATCATCTCACCCGCAAAAATGACGCACCAACCGTATTGTCCTCTATCTGTTCTGTTTCTTTACGGTGCTTGTCTATATGATGCGATGATATTTGATTTGCTAAACACACATCACTCTCACACACACATGTACCTCATGAAAATTAGTACCCTCTCTCTCACATCACTCTGTATTGCGCTCTCTGTTGATTCTTTGTCAGCTGTAGACACTCGTGCATTCATACTACTTGCAAGTTGAATTTATCTTACATAATCACTCAACAAGAAGCGGTTGTATGGATCACATGCTGTCTCAACACCTGATTTTCTTCGAGAGCTGGTAATGAGAGCTTATTAGAAAGCTCAGTCATTATCCTGACTTTATTCTCTTTTGATAAATACATTATACTTTTCTTTACATCTTTTCAACATCCTTTTCATCGCACCCCTGTCCCATGTCAATTTGGCTAATAAGTAGCCTCGTAGGCCTTGATTTGCCAGAAACAGGCCAAGCACATTTCTTCTTTTTCCACTGTTCAACTGAGAAAGCTGCCATGCGTTAGACATAGGCGCTGAGATCACGTACACTCCAAACTTTGAACACAATATGCTTCACAGAGAGGCTTGAACTTTTGATTCTGTTAATTTGCATCATAGCGATTCTATTAGATTCCCTTGCTGCTTCAAATGAGCGAGTTCCATGTGCTCAGCTGATCATTTAGCAGCTAATATATGATGAAAGGTGTATTTGTTAAGAACATCTTTATAACTATTCTAGAGTTGCAGTGTCTTAAGAATGAATGACAGCACGGTAAGTTAATAGAACTTTTTGAAAAGGAATGAAAAAACAATAGATATATTCTAAGACTGGAAAAAAAAACTACTTTCTTTCTCGTTGTCAACACAGATGCCCTTCAGAAGTGGTTTCAGACATGCATACAGAAGAAGCAAGAAAATGCGAACTCTGCCAAAACACCAGTAATACATAAATACAAACATTTTCTGCGCAACAGGTTTTATAAGCTATTTATCACTGTTCATTGTTTATATGCTAACTCTGGTAACCGTGACCTTATAGACCTGATGTACAGACGAGTGATACAGCTAAATACGAAGCAAACGAAAAAACAATGGCAACTCAAATTGGTACAAGAAGCACTATTCTAACAAAGGAAAGCATCTGTAAACATTAATATCACTCGCGAAATTGGCTCCTAGCAATATCGTGATGGGAAACAAGATACCACAGACCCCTTTGACTTTAAAGCACACTCTTCAAAATACTTAATTCGTTATAACAACTTGCAAGGCTGCAACGCCTGGTTTATTATCGCAGCATGCAACTAATGAAGATGTAAGAGTAAGACATTTTGATTGTGAGAGTGGACCAGGAAAATTTCAGAGCCCGGAATTTAGCTTCGAAGAATTAGTCGCATATTTTGCGATAGATGGATGAGAAGGTAGTAGATGCAGGACAACCACGATAACTCCTTGCACCTTGGAAAAGAAAAGAAGAATGTGAGGCATTCTGTTAACTGCGCATGAAAACAAAGTAGAAAAGATCAGATCATTACAATTCGCTCAATTAAGTAAAGAGAAGAGTAAACAGGGCATGATTAAAAGATGTCCAACCTCATCGAGGGAAGCAGGTAGAAGCAGCAATAGGCAGACGCAGCCGTAAGCGCTAAAAGAAACAAACCAAACACGTTCTGCAGAAAAGGCATGCATTCTGCTCACCAAATATCATAGACTACTCCAAAGCTAGCAGATTAGCCAGTTTTTGTGCTCGCTGGCCCACTACATATTGTTAGCAGTGGGAAGAAGCGCTTTCTTGATTCAACAAACACATTCAGAGCGGGCGTATAATTCACGGATGAGGAAAAACAAGAAAAGAAAGATACTCTGGTCACCAAGAGAACATATTCAAAGGCGCTTGAGATTTTTCTTCCGTTCAGACTTCTTCTTTGTCATTTTGGGCTTGGGCGCAACACCTTGGCGCTGCCCTTCGCAACCATCAGCACCACCCGCGTTCTCCTTCTCCTTGGTCTCAATGGCAATCTCGCGTGAGCTCCCAGCGGCCGAGCACTTACGCATGGCGTGAATACTCGTCATGAGGCGTGCACGCTTAAAGTAATCATCATAGCTCTCCAAAAAGAGCTTGCTAGCATCCTCATTCAACGCGGACTCAGGGAATGGAATAATCAAAAGGCAACGGATGACCTGCAGAATGTGCGACATGCCGAGGCTTGGATCCCAGTCACGTTTGAGAGTGTTTACACAAATGTCGCCATTAGCAGACACGTTAGGGTGGAATATTTTGGTCAAGAAGAAGCCACGTGGCGGTGTGTTGGGAAAGTCATTGCTAAGCACAAGTTTGCACTTAAAAACTCCTCCATGGTAGGGAGTCTCTGCCGGGCCAGCAATCTCTGCCTGAATATCTGTCAAATCTTCCTCGTTGACAATCACATTGATCCCATCCAATGGAGAAATGGCCAATTTGCGGAGCTCCCGTGCAATCCGCTGAAGCACCTGGGGTGCAAGGTTTTCGTGCGATAATTGCTGTGTACGTATTAATAAATAGAATAAGGGGTTTCCATCAAACGCTGTCGACAGTGTTGCTCGCGCAAGGTGTGATGCTCAATTTTAAACAAAACCTTTACTGCTCGTAATGAGAAAGAAAATACAGGAAACCAGACAACCACGAGAAAAAGGACACGGTATTACGATGAATAGGGGGGGGTACCTCCGGGAGAATATGCCGACAAATCAGACAGTGTACTGAACGTGCGGGTGTTGAAACACATGGAGTCAATTAAGTTCCAGCCGAGATGCTAAGCATAGATGTCTTATGACACAGAAAAACCTTTGGTTTCAGTATGACGTAAAAAATCCAGATAGACATGATGGTAATTGGGTTCTTAATATGAAACTATATTGCGCAACACTAAGCAAGAGAATTGAGTGAAAGTTCGAACTCTCCTCCTCAAAATGAAGTGCCAATGTGCAGTTGCAATTCCGCAAAATAGAGATTTTGCCAAACCTAAAAATATTTGCGAAATTCTACATTGGCTCTTGTTGCTGACAACATATCAGATCCTTATTCCCACGAGGACGCGCATATTTCAACATATGTATTCATCTACATTCGTTTGCCCCTTTGTTTAAGAAAGATAAAACCCAGTACTTTCGTTTTAAACATTGCACATTTTATGCATCCCTTCGAACAGGTAACAAGTATGCTTGTCACTGCTGGTTTGTACGTCCCCCTCCACGAAGTTCTTCATCGGCTGGGAACAATTATATCCTAGGTTTTTCTCTGTGCATTGGTCTGAAGATCCCGTGTCTTGTTCTCATCACAAGTACCCAAGGTCCTGCATTGAGCTCCACACCCTCGCAGGCCACCTCGCCAAAGCGCTTCAGTCGCCGTCAGTTACACCATTCTCTTTCTTACTGTTCCCGCTATGTGCCTTCATTGGCTCCTAATGTCCATAGTATGTATACCTATAACACTACACCTTTGTTGAACAATCAATGTTGTTTTCCATCGCCTCGCTGGGTTCCTCTCCAGCGGAGTTGCTCAAACTTACGCTCATCTTCCGCTTGACCATGGACTGGCGGCGCCGCCGCTTCCCGCTGCTCTTATCTTCCCTCGATCGTCCACAAACCCCTCTGGAATCCGCCAAGAAGAGACACACGAGGTCGCGAGATCAAGCGCAGCGATTGAGTGACTGAGTCCTCGATCGATTGAGTGATTGCTTCTTTCCTTCTCTCTCTCTCTCTCTCTCTTTCCCAGTAAATATACTATCACATACTATCTGTATAATATACAAAAAACATAATCCACCATTATGTATACAGACAGTTAAAAGAAGTGTTTACAACTAGCAGTAGGAAGTACTAGCGCCAAGCTAGTCCCTTTCAAGGCTTGTTTGAAGAGCGGTCTCGGAAGCAACTCTTACCGTTTTACCTTGCCACACTCCTGCGGCAACACCGCTTCTATATTAGAAAATAGTAATAGCATTCAAAACATTCAAAACATTCAAATTCAAACTCAAACTCAAATTCAAATTTAGCTACTACTAGTTTCTGGTAGCCGCCTGACTAGTAGCACAGCGTGCCTTACTTATACACGAGCCTATGGCCCGCTAGTGTTAACTGTAGGCTCTGGCGCATGAGGGAGAGAGAGAGAGAGAGAGAGAGAGACAGGAGCGTTATTTCTACCTCGAGAGAAAAGCTGCGGCGATGATCTTTGCGGAAACCGCGGGAAAGCGGCATCTGTGCTCGCAAGAACCGGGGTTTTGAGCGCCTGCAATCAGCGGTGTAGGCAGGCAGGAGCGCCTCGCCCCCCTCAGGCCGCCGGACTGGAGAGAGGCACGGCTTTCTTTCGGCTGTGCTTTAAGGCCATTCGCAGTTCTCGAGAAATTAGGCAGTCAAAAATGGTGGGGTTCCTCTGTCTCCTCTCCTTTCGGTGCAGAACTATCACGTATGAAACGAAAAGCGCTCTTTATGAGCAAACAAACAAACAAACAAACAAACAAACAAACAAACAAACAAACAAACAAACAAACAAACAAACAAACAAACAAACAAACAAACAAACAAACAAACAAACGAAGAGAAACTAAACCAATACGAACGAACAAACAATCATATGAAATGAAACTAAACAAACAAACAATTGCAAACAAACAATTATAAACAAACAATTATAAACAAACAAAGTAACTATCGGCTCACAGTGCGCTGGTAGGAGCTCACATAGGTGAAACGGTAGATCGGCGCTCTTCGAGGACGTAGGTATTCGTTTGAACCGGCACAGAGGAGCTCTGATGGAGGTCTTCGGAGCCCGTTGGAAAGGCCGCAGAGACTCTCTCTCGCGCGCGCGATCTGAGGGAGCTACACAAGGGCGCAAAGGCAAGGCCATCCGCAGGCGAAGTGCCGGTGGCCTGAGTGCCGCTCCGGATGAGGCGGCCTCTTGGGTCTGGGAAACTCGAAGGCTGGCTTCGCTTGAGTGGATCTTGGACCAAATCTTTCTTCTCGCAGAGGCATTCGCTCTCTCTTGCCTCTCTCTTTTTGATCAGCTTTTCTTCATTTGTTTGTTTGTTTGTTTGTTTGTTTGTTTGTTTGTTTGTTTGTTTGGTCAGTTTGATACTTAGAGAGCAGATGAAAGGAAAGGGATAACTTGTACGCTCTCGCTGGTGAATAACGTAGCTAGGCTCTACGTTTATTCACATTTCTAACTTTAGTAACTTAGAAAGAAAGAAAGAAAGAAAGAAAGAAAGAAAGAAAGAAAGAAAGAAAGAAAGAAAGAAAGAAAGAGAGAAAACATCATACATGATAAGAGAAGAATGAGATGGAGAACTTTGTGTAAAATTATGCAGATTGTGGCGTGTCTAGTAGGGCTCGCCTGACAGCTACTTACTGCAGGTGTCAGAACGGAGATACGGAGAGAATGGACAGCGCGAACAGAAAGAAAGAAGCCTGCCTTGCCAGCACTGCGTGAGATCGAGCACGAGCGCGGGGACCGGGAGGCTTGGAACCTCCAGCGCGTAGGATGTGGACGGTGCAAGCCTTGAAGCCGCAGCTTGCGTGGCCTTTGGGGGAGCAAGCTTGGGTTCCGAGGAAGAGGAGAACCTGTGGTTTCTAAACAAGAGAATTTAGGGTAATTGTGATCGCAACTGATCTTTAGCTTTTTCTATTTTTTGTAATTTATATGTATATATATATATATATATCGAAGACTTCTCCTGAAAGGAAGAGGCTCCTGCTGGAGAAGAAATCTTGAGAACGCGAGGAGCTTTCCTACTGAAGAAAACAAGGCAAAGTGCATCGTTAAAGCTTCGAGTTCGTTCAAGCCAAGACTCAAATGTTAACTCGGAATGTCTCCATTACAGAAGCATGCTCCTGGTCATCCATGCGCTGTCTTGTAATTTGCGTGCATTCCGAAATACAAACTAAATTGGATCACCCTTGCTGCTATACGATAATACCTCGACTCGCCAAATCTGATGCTACCTATACCGACGCGTGCGATGCAAGGAAGAACGTAAAGATTTATCCACTCGCTCGTTTCCGCCAAGTCAAACGGCGCATTTGTAGTATTCCAGCATCAGTTTTTACAGTATCAGCAGCCGAACGGTCACTTGCCACCACAAACGAACAGTGAGCGCCGTTAAGTTACATTTACTGCAAATATTTTCCACAGGCTAAGAAGCACGCGCAATATGACCAGCACATCCGCGCCAAACTCTACCTCGAAGTCTCCGCAACACCCAGCACGTCTAGCTCGACATAATTGTAAACCTAATTTCTTCACAGCAGATTATAGGCCATACCTCGCTAGGAAACAGCCTCAAAACCTTCGGGTTGACATCATCTTAAGGCACATGTAAATGCGTTGCGCAGCGGTCACAAGTGCAACCGTCTTTGTGCTTTCCTTGCACATTCCTTCCTTTATTTTAATTTCACCATCATAGTGGTAGGTAGGTGGGTAAGTAGGTGCTTGTACTATTTTAGGCCCACGGCTGAGCGGGGCAGGAAAACGACATGCATGGAGGCGCAGAAACTATCACGTGCACGCAGCACACGTGCTTCAATTACCAGTACTATTTTTAAAATTGTAATCCTAAAAAATATTCACCCTATAATTTATTACTTACTATTCTTCAAGATCTTCTATTTATCTATTGAAATTAAAATTAAAAGACATCCGCATTTTGTGAGGACACTCGTGGTTGTTGCATAGTATATTCGTTTGAAAGGTAAGAAGGCTAATTTTGCATTCATTGCAACACTTTTAAGGTGAATTCATTTGGTTGAGTAATTTCGGTGATGAGAAGCTTGTAACGTCGCTTTAGTTATTCTAACGAAGAAAAAAACTAAATCGCGTTATTTTGAGATTGCTTCTTCCGTGCAAGCACCATGGAATACGTACGGGTGCAACAAAGACGTTGGCCAAAAGAACCGCTAGTTGAACGAGGTCCGCTACTGCTGTTTGACCACGTTTCATGCTGATTTTTGAAAAACAAAAAATAAAAAATTAGTGGTTTGCAAGGACCCATGAACGGATCTTAGCATAAGAAAAAAGTTTTCTTGTATTAAAGTTAAATTCCAGAAGGAAAATCGATATGACGTATTCTTTGCAAAAACTTATAAGGGATTGCAGAGAGCTAGCTAGTCTTCCAGGAAGAAAGTTTTAGCTGGGAACCCCACATTAAATTCAAAATCTACTTCATCATTGTATCGCACACTTCCGACAACGTTAGCACTGGTTTCGTCACTCATGTAGTTTTATTTGTTTGCTGAACAAGATCAACGTCACAACAATACCTGGCCGAGAGAACCTCTCAGTTTACATGTGAACGAGTTGATTTATATGTCCTAGTGCTACAATATTAAATAACGACAATACATACGCCCCCTCTACCTCCCAATCTTCCGCTTCAACTGAAGCGTAAATAGAACAAACCGGTTGGCACGAAAGAACACTAACTAAATGCAAGTTTTTGAGACATGCAAAATATGCAAACAACTGCGGTTACACCTAAGTTTAACTCAGGGGACAATCCACAAATATAGGAAAAACAAGTCAAAGAATGGAAGCTTCAAGCACCTACCTTGAACTTGAAACGTTAAAATTTGGGACTATTACGCTACCATAAAGATTCTGCGCTTGAAGTAAGACTTAAAATTTAGGACTAATAATATACTACCACAAACATTTCGAGCTTGAAGTTAAGACTTGAAACTTTGGGGCTATTGTTATACAACATTTTGCACCAAAGTCATTTGAAACTGAAACCCGCCACCAGTTTTGTTTTTCAATCATAATGTAGTTTAACTCACTGCGACGCCACCTGCTCGCCCTGAGAAGCTGCCTTTGGTGACGAAGAGGTGACATCATCCTTCGGCTTGTATGCCATCAGATCTTTCATGAATTGCTCCATGACTTCAGGAGGTGTTTCGGTGGACTTGTGCAGGTGTCTAGGTTGCGGCAATGTGTCTAAGTAAAGCTGGCCAGACTCGATGTTCTTACCTTCTGTACTTACTAGGTACGCAATTCCTTCGGCGCCTTCCCAGGGCGTTCGCATAGGCGATAGCATCCAGCGTATGAAAGGACCGTATGCTTTCTCAACACCTGGGGTAGCAGTCCAACCTGGATGAACTGCAGCAATCTTAACTTTGCCTAACGTCTTGGCCCACTCTTCTACCAACGAAACCTGTGCTCGCTTGGCCTTGGCATATGCAAGGTTGCCGTCAAATTTCTTTTCCGGACCATGAAGAAGCTCCTTAAAGTTATGAAGCTTCGCATTGTACATACCCCCGCTTGTTGTCACGATGATTCGAGGATCATCCGATTTCTCCAAAAGAGGCAGCATGTATTTACTTAAGAAGTACGTGCCATAGAGAAAATGGCATGCAAAGGTTAGCTCCACGCCCTCGTCAGTCATAACTTTCTTATCAAGCAGAGCACCAGCGTTGCAAACAAGACCATCCACTTTCTGCTCTTGTTTGGCCACCTCAGATGCTGCTTGAGAGACACCCTTATTCAAGGACATGTCAGCTATCACAAGACGGATGTCATCCGGAGAGCGAGATTCGTGTGATGCACAGATTTCTTTCCGTGCATCTTCAGCACGCTCTTGACTACGACACACCATGTATACTCGCGCTCCTCTCTTGAATAGATGGTCTGCTACCTCCTTGCCGATGCCACTGTTACTCCCTGTCACAACATACACGCGGCCCGACAGATCTGAGCTCAAGTTGGGTCTCTCTGAGTCCGCAAGACCCTTCTGATTGAAGTGCTTGCGACCATAATTGTAAAACGCAGTAAATCGGCCTAACATATTTCTTGTGTGGCCCTACTTGATGTTGTTTTCGAAGAAAGCTTCGCCTGGTACTAGCTTCCCTGCTTATTCTGGCGAATCGATATGTTTTTCTGTTTTATATCGTCAAATCAAACTTGGTTAGCTTGCGAGTTTTGAGTTTGCCGACAGTTTTTCCTTTACATTAATAGATCATACCTGCTTGACTGCACCTTGAGAGTAAAGTCGCTCACTACGCTTCAAGGGCCTCAAACCTGCAGCAACGACTCCTTCGTGCGCTTCACCTTGTGTGCAGTCCCTGAGGTCCCTGATCTGAGCAGCAACCACAAAACGAACTCCTACTTCATCAGCACTAGCTAGATGCTGCTTATGAGCAAATCCTCCGCTCAAGACTCGCGCCATGCAAACTCACCGTACAAGCTGTGCTCGCGAGTCAAGCTGATGCGCAGACCCCAAAGATCAAGTTCTGCAGGAGATGGCCTCTTTCTTCATTTTGAGTTCTAGTTGCCATTAGACTTTTACCTATATATGAAATAGGATGCCTTAGATGATTACTTCGTAGCACTAGAGTTATTCTAATGCAAGAGTGGTTTAAAATCCTGCCGGTGTTCACGGGGCAGCAAGCTCCCGCAATTCCTTGTCCAGTCAGAGTCACCCTGACATCTTGAGTACACTCAGGCAAGGCAATCGCCATCAAGATGGCACCACCCGTAGCCAGAACCTCACAGTGAACAAGGATGCTGCACGTTGAGATTTTCTACTCTACAGGTTTCGCAAATCTGCAAGCCGCGCAATTTCACTCCAAGTCGAGTTTCTCCACCCCTTCTTTCCATTGCACAGAGGAACCACCACAGAACCAACATGTATCGTTATTCAAAAGTTCCCATAATGTTCCTTGTTGAATCCAGATGTTCTATAATGAAACGTTCCATATGTTCTACCCGGTTCCACTTGTTGAAGTCCGGACGGGCGGCAGTCCGGACACCGACCCCCGAAGCTGCTCGTGCGTGACGGTGCGCGGCGAGGTTTCTTACGGTAGCAGAGGCCTGCCTGGGGCAATCTCTTCTCCACGCATTTGCTGAGACTGGCGACAGCTGCTTGCGACGGCCTCCGAGCTGCGCAAGTCCCTTTTTCTCGCTGCCACATCGTTTCTTCCCTTAAAAGTTGTTTGAGGTTTTCTGCGCTCAATATTCTCCACTTTGGCGTGCCGGAGCACGCCGTTGCGCATCCAACCGGGGGTGATCTCACGTCTGCTGAGGATATATAGAAATTCAAGGTGGCCCGGAATCACGATAGCAGTTGCTGTCGTATTGCCATCTCCTTTGCACTATTGCCGATTGTATCTATTGATTAAAGCCGTCAAACGGCTCCAGTATCAAAGGCAATTCCGTCGTACTGAGTTGAGAGCAAGAAATCCGAAGCTGCAGTCTTTGGCTACGATCAAAATCCACTGTGATTAGCCCTGTTGTACTTATTGTAAAAATAAAGGTCGCGTTGTAATTTGTGTGGGTTGTAGCCGAGTATGGCGCAGATAACTCCTCTCAACGAAGCCAAACGTAACGAGGTGGAGCTCTTCCGCGAGAACGAATCTACTGAAATGACTCAGGGTGAAATTGCTGAAGATAATGGTGCCGACATTGATGGCAATGCAGGCGAGGTAGCACTTGGCCAAAGTCTTGAAATAGCCACTTCCAATCAGAGCATCGATGGTAATTTCAGTCCCAATTCTGGAGATGTCTCTTCGAAAGCAGTTGAATATGTAATCTCTCGAGAAGACAGAGATCCAGATAGAGCTACGAGAAAAACTATCATAGACTCTGAAAATTCCAATTTCAAAGCTCATCATAACCCGAGTGCCATGCAAACAACGATTGACGAACCCCCTGCGAAAAAAGGGGTCCGCGCTTCAGGTGAGCAGATTGCTCAAGCCTTGTACGAGGACAACACATATTCTTGCCAATCGAGGTCTGCCACAGGTGCAACAGCTCGAGTGGCACTGTCATCCTCGGCACCAGCTGCTGCGGGGGCTATTTGGGGTCCACATGAATGTCGTCGCGGGAGTGGGCTTGCTAATGATTTCCGATATTCCCGCAATATGGATTGTGATACTGACATATATAGTCGGTTTCATCAGAACAACGATGAAGAAGATGATGATGACTTTGAAGAGGTGAATAGTGATGAATTAGAACGAACGCCCACTCTCTCATACAAAGACACAACACCAGTATCCTCAGGTGAGCCTGACTTCTCCCTTTCGGGAGAAACTTTGGACGAGTGTAAACAACCACTTTTGACAAGTGCGCATGGTGAAGGAGATGCATGTTCTTTCGCAACTGTGCCATCTTTGGTACCTTCGACGCTGTCCCATCATGGGAATGCAAGTACTGATGAAAGTACTATTCTCAGCATTCGTCCAGAGCGTACGAATTCTCTTGGAGGAGCGAGCTCGGCAAGCTATGACGAATGTCGTATATGTGGTGATGACGAATGCACAAAACAAAATCCCCTCATTGCCCCGTGTGCATGTACAGGCTCCATCTCCAAGGTCCATGTTGAATGTTTAGAGAAATGGATCCTTAATCGCCCTGGCAACCGCGCAGCAGGGGATAATTTGGAATGCGAAATTTGCCATACTCGGTACTCAGTATCTCTCCAGCATCGTCTCAAACTAGACCTCAAATCCTTATGCACTCTGTCCACATTGTCACATATTTGCGAAGGCTTCGCTCTTTTGATTGCAGCTGCTTGCATGTTATTTTCCCTTCTCATTGCACTCCCTGTCATGCGTTCGAGCCATCCTGAGCAGACCATGGAATCTACTCTAGTCTTTGTTACGATCGTCACAATTCCCGCCATCATGATTGCTCTACGACGCCTGTTCATTCGTTGGCACCGGACTACCTCTATTCCTCGAGTTCAAGCTATTTCTGTTTAACCTCATCCCGACTAATCTACTCAAGCTTGTTGTACCGGAATGTTCGATTCTTGAAAGATTAAATTTGGCATGAGATGCGCCAACATTTTTAATATTCTTTTTTACTTTCTATCACACATAGTATATACTCCTCCTTTTACCCCTCTTTTTTTGCGCCTGTCTTGATGTAGCAGGTTCTACATCATCTATGTTGCAGTTCAATGTGTGACTCGTATTAATTAAATGATAAGTCTTTCTCAAATATTAATACAAAAAAACTCTTTAAGAACGACCTCAGTTCAGCTCCATTCCACATAAATCTACTATTTTTTGGAATAATAGTTCTATCAGGTGTTAGGTGTGCTCTGAGTTGCGATTTTATGCAAAGTAAGGTTTACAAGCTAGACATGGCACAAAGACATATCAGTAATGTCTTGTTTTAATATAGCAAGACCACGAGTACATAAATATGCCCCGTTGAGCCAAGTGACAAAAAGCATTACATCTACCACTGAGAGTAGTCGCTTCTGCATGGCCCGTGAGAATTCATCATGCTCACCAAGGCTCACTAAACTCACAATAATTTCACCAAGGAAAGCCAATGCTAGAGCAAAACAAAGAATTCGAGTTCGGCGTAGCACAACATGCATAGGTCGTTGTGAGCTATAAAGTACAGCTAGCATGCAGAATGAAGCAATCAGCAGAACACCATTATTAATAAACGAGATCTCGATTTGCAAGCGTCTGCGGGGTTCGTCATTGGGCTCTTTCGCAATATCGAAAAAGAGAGTCCACAGTAAATCGCTTAGGTCGAACATTACATTAGTAAAGTTGCATACCACAAACCAAAATATATGTGAAAGGATATTGTTACCAAATGCACAACAGCAAAGACCCATTTCCAGATTTGGGTAAGGTGTTAAAGTCCACGTGCGTCTGCAAGCCCGTGCTTGATAGAGGGCCTCGATCCAGAGGTAACAAGACTTTTCAGATCTGAGTTTAAGAAACACTCGTTTCCTGCGTCCAAGGCCATCTGTAAAAGTGAATGTCAGTACTTCGGGTTGTGCGCTAGTCACAGATCTGCCAGCATCATATACATCACAGCGAAGCCACAAGTTTTGATTTTCTTCATACAAGTTGAGATTGAGCGCGTCAAGCTGAGCTAAGCAAAGTTTCCACGACTCATCTGCAACTGGCAATCTCTCCAGGATGTCTTCCTGGCGATCCTTGAGACAATGGTGTCCACAGCTCCCCACAGATGCTTGCACCCATCCCTCAATCTTGCCATTGAAGCCCTGAGGTGCGCCTGCCCCGAGATAACTGTCGTCTTCGCCCATTTCTTGATCGCTTGACATATAGCTCGAAGTGCGCAGGTTCGATAGAGATTGCTCTGAGAACGATACCCCTGCAGGCAAGTAAACTCCTGTAGCACTTAGCCAGTTCCGGGGTAAGCTATTATCCACTTGCTTGCTTCGCGTAGTGCCATATTCGTCCTCGTCATCTTCCGCGCTGCTCAACGCGGGCTTGAGTTTGCGCTGCATGACAAGCTTGTGGCAACAAAAAATATAACTATTCGATTTTTACCTAAACCCTGCCTGTGGGCTTTTTAAGCATTAATGACAAAACAGAGAAAGCATCCAGGGAACAGGATTTTGCATTCGTCCACAAGAGCGCGTGAGATAGACTTGCACTGCAGGATTTATTTTAAAAAAATATTGTCTCATAGTAGGTACTTGAAAAAGTATACTTGTAAGCAAAAAATCATAACGGTGGTGTATTCAACTGGCCAAGCACGTTTTTCTGAAATTTTGTAACTATTACCTATGAATAGTGGGTACTAGTATGTACTTTCATGTGTCTCAAAAGTGAGACTATAAGCCTTGACTGCTAGGGATCTCCACGAATGAATGAGATAATCGCGTTACAGCGCCGAAGAACAAATTAAAGAAGACAAACATAAAGGTATTTTCTTTTTTTAATTCCCCTAATATAATAGCGAAGGAGAGCTGCTTCCCAGTGTTGTTTTTTCGCGAGTTGTTTACCAAAGCTGACATGAAGAGTGCGTTAAAAACATGTGTCCATGCTGCTCTTTCTCCCTGAGAAACAGAAGTGTATAGATGGTTGTACAGCAAGTGGTGGAATTCATGTTCAATTTGACGGAAGCATCACAACACAAGACTTACAAGACACAAATCGATGAAACCATTGTAAGAAATCAATGGTCTTCGTCATCGCTTGCGTCACTATCATCGCTGTGCACAGCGGAAGGTTCAAGACGCACGCGCTCGTCGATCTCCTTTACAGCGCGCCTAGCTGACTTGATACGCTTATCAATGTGGCTTTCATATTTCCGCAAAAGAGGGGCAACGAACCGCTTGTATAAAAACGCAGCGCCTTGATACTTTGGTGAGGCGAGCCAAATAAGAAAGGCCATCTTGCAAATAAAAAAAAGACCAGGTTGAAGCATTGCTGGGACCTTTAAGGGCCGTCTCTTCGAGAATCATACTTGTCCCAAAAATCATCCAGTAAGTAAGCCACTGGGTGTCATCGTCCTTGCCTTCGGTTTCGATAGCTTTGAAAGAAGCATAGCAAGGATAAAGTACACCTACGCAAAGGCTCAAGAGCTTGGCACCGTGTTTGATGAAGATATACATGCCAGCCATGCCCAGAAAGAGCCACATGATTGCAAAGAGCCCACTTAAAGAGAGACCGGGCCTTACAAACTCGTTCAAGAATCCTGGCGCAGAGTTTTCCAGCTACAGAGAAATTTTTGCCCGAATGACTGTTAGTAAAAGCGTTTATTTCATCAAACCTTCGAAATTCGCATTGCAAATAAGAAACGGAAAATACATGTTGTGAATGCATAAAGCTTAAGCAATGTACCATTTCCAGAATTCTCTTCGACTCTCTTCCTCTTTCTTATACTCTTACATGAAAACGTGCAACTTACTTCGCTCTCAATTTGAAAAAAAACACGGCGTAGCTCATCCCAAATTTCAGACCCACTCATAGCGTTGAGATCCGCAACATGGAGCTCCTTGGACGAGAGAGCGCGGAGAATTGGCTTGGAGTCATCCCAGGCCTCGTTAACAAAGTGTACGGTTAGGTCAAGCCTACCTGCAGAAACAAACTCCTCATCGACAAGCTCAACTATGAGCTCCTTTTTCACCTCGCGTGAACCCGGGCCGTTATTGAGGACGCGTTTGATAAGATCAACCGCGGCCGTGCCAACAAGGCGATCCTTCTGAAAGAGCTCGTCATCGAAGACCTCAACAAGAAGACGAGGCTTTTCCTCTCCATCGTACTCAAATGTAAGGACATTCTTCTTGGTCCAAACCGGATTAGCGCCACTGGCCGACTTGGTGGAGAACACCTGTTTTTCTGCGCCTTCAGCAACAGGTAGGAAGGTAATACGTACGTATGGGTTCTGATCCATAACAGTATGGATATTTTTTAGGTTGTGACCCGAGTTAACCGTGACATCAAATGTACCGCGCATGATGACTTCGAAGTCAAGATATACGGTGCCGGCGCTTTTCCCTTTGGGGTCTGAGAGCTCCAAAGAAATCTCGTGTGGCTCTTCGAGAGCAGATTTACGCAATTCGTCCGCAAGGTCAACGGTGGCACTGCCAATAATACGGTCTGCTCGAGTTACCTCTGCGTCGTAGACTTCTACTAGGAGCTCTGCCTTTTCAGGTGGAACAGGCCGTCCCGGGTATGGAAGTTCGATTACTGGTCGGTGTTTGGCCTTCCATTCTGGATCAGTACCACTAGCAGCCTTGGTTTCCTCCGAATCCCCCCACGGAAGAATTGTTAGTCTCACAAAGGGATCTTGATCGATTATTGTCTGCAAATTCTTGAGGTTTTCCGCTCGTTTCGCTAAACATTTCACAGGTGAGTGAATTCACGGCATCGATGTAGCCATCAGATACCAATGTCGTAGTGCGCCACGAGTACACAAGAAACCAACTCCATTTGGGAGCGAGGGAAGACCAGTCACGATAACAAAACACATCAGCACGTACCGTACTTTGTCAGTTTTTCTATGCTCTCATTCGTGCATGTGCATGCCAATTTCACCCCAACTCGACACTACCAAATGCTTAATCACTATTCCGCACACGAATGCACACACATTAGGTTGTCCTGAGTCTGCTAGTCAGAAAGAGAAGAGTGTGCTTGCTTCCACGCCATTCTTCCCGCACACGCTGCACCACGCGCATACTCGTAGAACCATACTCACTCCAAAGACCTAAAATGATGCTTCTCGTGTTCAAGGTTTAACAACTCGAAAATCAAGACACCATTTTTCATTTTTTTTCAAGACACACAAAAAACACAAGCCTTTCCTACGAATAAGCTGAAAAGGCTGATCGTCCTGCTCGGCCCTCAGGCTGCTAAATAGAAATCAAGAACATCATGAAATCTACCCGAAATCAAGCAAGCTCTGCTTGAAGCAAGGCAACAAACAGATCGAGCAACTTGAGTTTGCAAGCCGAAAGGAAGCTAGCTCTCTCTTCTCTCTCATCGTTCGAAACGAAATGACTGAATCTGTGTCCATTTCATCGTTCTCTCGGCACCTCATTCAACCGAAGCTCTAACCCTGCAGTACTCACCTGTCACTCGCAGTGTCGCGCAGGCCGACGGGGACACCATTTTCGCGTGCCTGAGCGGCCCTCCTGCCTCCCTGCCTCTGCTGCTGCGCCTCTTCCCTTCTTCTGTCTTGAGGTTCTGCCGCACCTGTTCCGCGCGTGCCGCAGCGAACCTCTTAGGCTTTCTTTCTTTCTTTCTCTCTTTCTTTCTTTCTCTCTTTCTCTCTTTCTTTCGTTCCTGCAAATCAATGAATCAATCACTCAGACTGAGTGAGTGAGTCTCTCGTCTTCTTTCTTCGTAGCCTAGGAAGGCACTAGGCACTGTTACCGCCCACCTACTCTATACGCTCATTCATTCTGTAGGCGTGCCTCCAAACGAAAGAACCTCAAGAGCACCAGCGTCGGCGATCTCGAACGACATACGCACCTCCGCTGGTGGGCTTTTATCTGTCTGTCTGTCTGTCTGTCTGTCTGTCTGTGGCAGCTAGCTAGGTGGCCAGGTAGCCAGTTCCCAGCTTGCTTGCCACCAACTGTCAAGTTGTACTTGAGGCTCGCAATGCAGAAAGAACTGCAGGTTAGCTAGGCAGTGGATCCCATATCTCCATCCCAGAGAATCTGAGCAAAGAGTCTGAACCAAGAGGCAGAATACAATGTGCCTACCGCCGCCGCCTCTCCCTTCCTCCCTTTCGGCGACTCTATTCTCCTGGGTTTGTGGACTCGAAATCTTGATTTCGAGTGGCAATAGAGTGCGTGAGTGAGTGAGTGAGTGAGTGGCGCCTACGTACCCATCTATCCATTCGCTCAGGCATTTTGCTCTTCGAGCGGCGGTGCGCTGGGTCCGTGGCGGCACGGGCAACAAACAGCGGCACTGCCACAACGAGAATGGCGTTGTCCTCCTTCTCGCAAGAGCAAAGCAGCGAAGCAGCACTTGCAGCTCCAATGCCGCTGCGTCTTGAGATATTCAGAGCCGAGTTCCCAAGGGTGTGCGACGGTGTGCGCCTTTGCCGACGGCGGCAATCAATCGCTCCGCAGCTTCAAGTTTGCTGAGGGCCGACGTATTCCTGAGATCGCACGAGCTTCTAGGGCCGACCTCGTGATCTCTGTGAATTGTTAGATCCTGAGCAGAGCAGAGAGAGAGACATGCTTCGTAGCCTGCTCGCGAAGCCGTCCAATGCACGACTTGCACGTGCCACGATCTTCACATCTGTCTGCACAGACAGACAGACGGACAGACAAATGCTACGAAGAGGCCTTTGGGATGAAGACCATTCATTCCCGGCTCTGAGTTTGCCTCCATCTTCGAATAATACAGAATCAACGTGAAGCGGGCTTAGTGATCTTCCCTGGAGCGAGCTCAGGGTTGAAGGAAAGGCTCCTCGCTCAAAGATCGGCGTCGTTCGCTTCTCGGGAGCTGAGCAAGCACGACTTCGCATTGCACCGGGAACCGAAAGGCTGGGGTGCTGCCAATCTGCTGCCAATCTGCTGCCAATCTACTTCAAGGCGACCAAGAAGACAGCAGACATGCTAACCAAAGAAGGGGAACCATACCGGGCCACCAGATGGACGATGATCTAGTTCGACGAGCAGAGCCCAGCAAAAGTTCTCGAGTTTGAAGCTCGGTATTAGATCTCTACAGGGAAGCAGAGTGTTTGCAAGTTCCATGGGATTTGCTGATGCAACTGCTTCGCATAGGGGCATCTTGGAAACGTCTTCAGGCGCTCTGCTCAGCTTTCGTTTCACTCTGCAAATGTCTTCTAAGATGGCAGGTAAAACACCAAATAGGTATGTTTAGCTAGAGGGAAATAAATCGCTTTGGAAAACTTTTTATACTTTGAGGCTTCATTACTTTGTTCTCGAAAATTAAATGTTCTGTTCCTAATGGTGTACCTAGTACCTACCTACCTACCTGCCTACCTACCTACCTACCTACCTACCTACCCACCCACCGACTAATGGAGCTGACTCAGCTCTCTCTCTTCCTAGGCCTCACTGGGTGCACAGCGCAGCTCGGCGTTGTCGTTCTGTCCTCTTCATTGAAGTGCTAAGCTATCCCGACGAAGGCTGCAAAAGGCACACTATTCGGAGAGTCAGACAGCCATCACGCTGAGACATGATGAGATGATGCATCAAAAAGTCACTTTCTAATTTTTGGTTTGCTGCAGAAGGTCCTACCTACCTGGATACCAAGTATACGTCTATCGCGACCATCGGTTTAAGTACCCGAATCAAACAGTACGAACAGAAAATGGGAAAATGAAGGACATGGAGGACATGGAAGAAATGAAGGGAAATGAAACACAACAACGCACGAAAGCTAATTTATCCAGATGCAGCATGCGACCAGTCTTCAAAAGCTCCTCGATAACTGGTCAAGATGAATCAGTATCTTGATTTCCGCAAACTTGAAGGCAAGCTGCACACATACCTTATTTGTCATTTCTGGAGATGTGTTCAATCTGTAAAATATATTCCTTTAAATTCATTTCGTTATTCTACAAGATTTCTGGCATTAATTGAAATGTTGGTTCAAAGGACAATTTTTTAAGACAAATTTGCGATAGATGTTACAAACTAACAACATTGGCATCAAATACATTTCTTTCTCTACAGGTTGGCAATTTATTACAACTGCTCAAATTTAGTCTAGAAAGCTTAACTTTTTCATTGCATCCAGGTTTTCAGACTGGCGGATCTCCGGCTCAATAGTCGCGATTCCTTCAGCATTTGTGACGCTACTTTCACGTGCACCAAACTCCTCAAGTCGCAAATTATAGAATTCAGCTGGAGAAGTTGTTTCTCCAAGCCTGGAAACATCGTTCGAGACATTGTTCACTCCTATCTTCACACCAAAGGCCAGCGTTTTTGCAACATTGTTGCTGCTATTTGGCATGAATGGTATAGCTGAGTCTTCGCTAGCAACGACCTCTGGATCAAACTCACTCTCTTCTTTGTGTTCTTCTTCATCATCATCTTCGTTTCCCTCCTCTAACATATCTGAAGCAAGTGATTTCATGTCCATGATCCTATCTTTCTGATTTGGCTGTCCCCCGCCCTGTTTGAGCACACTGATTAAATCAAACATGCCGTTTCCTAGTTTTGGCTGCTCAGGTTCCACCAAAGAAAGTACGTAAACCTTGTCGTGTCTGTGCAAAACTGTATCGGCCTCAGGGTTAGTCAAAACGTATCGATGCCGATTACCGAGGTTGCTAATACCAGCACGCTTTGCTGCAACGCCACGAGCGATGCCGACTGGAAGCATTCCCTTTTCAAGACAAAAGTAGCGGAAAACATTGCCATAAAGGTCTTCGATAAAATCCTCTGGAACTGGAACAAGATGCAATAGGCTAGACTCTGCATCACCAAATATATCTCTCCAGGTTTGGTTCAACCGATCCGCCTTGGGTTCTCCAGCAATGAGTCTTTCGATTGTACTCAGTATTCTGGGGTTATAAAACGACTGCGCTAAGAGTGCATCCAAAAGAGACATTGTAAAAATAGTACCAGAAGCAAGGAGTCCTTTGGTATGCCGATCATTTGTGCTAATGTCAATGCTTTCGTTTTCGGCCTCGACGTCATCTTTCTGTAAATCTTGTTGTTCAGCTGTGTTTTGTAATTGAGATTGAGGTTCGGATTGCTCTACTTGTCTAGACTGCCACTTTGTTGTTAATATTGGATCTGGCTGAGCTTGTATTGTCGGCTTCCTCATGGGTTTAAATTGCTGAGTTAGCTGAGAATGCAATCTTATCGGATTGATTTGCGTGAACTGTTTTTGCAGCTTGGATTCTTCTCTTTTGGGCACATGATCAGCATGAAAAGAAAAATGCTGTTCGACTTTGTGAAGAAGTCGAGACTTGGTCTCAAGAAAAATTACATTCTCGGTGTTAACCACTTCCGTAATGATTTCAATTTCCGGATTCAAGCGAAGAATCCCTTGATGAGCAAAAATAGCATCAGCATCTGCGACCGCCAACGCCTCAGAGTCGTCATGGGGGTTTGATGAAAATAACGCCTGGCCAGCCTGTTTCATTTGCCCCTGAGTTGTGCAAACTACTGCACAGCTAGCATAGTCTACACCAGCTCGTTTAAGGTCATGTGTATCTAATGGTGAACCCTCGACTAGGAAAACATTCCGACCTTCCTCAGGAAGCGAAATCCATGTTTGTACTGTCGGTGGAGTCTTCCCAAGAATAACAACTTCTTTGTCACGGTGAGACCCACCTTGATCTCGCAAGATCGCCATGAAGGCAGAAAAATCTGCCGTGGACCCAATAAAAACAATATGACCTTTCACATCTGGTTTTTCCATACTCAGATGAGTGTGAATCTTAGCAGCCCTCAAACTCGCAGAAGCTTTTGCAAAACTTTTTTCATGCCTCTTATATTTACTGTTCTCAATTTTCCGGGCAGACCTATTTGACGAGAATGTCTCTGAATAATTTGATTTCTCGCTCTTGAATAAATTCCCTGGACGTTGATTGGAAGGATTGTAACGCTCCACAAGCTCTGCAATAGAACTAGCCCTGTACTGTGCTTGATTGGTTTTAAAACTATTGGAGCTCTTGTTGCTCTTTACACTGTCATATGGGCTTGCGCTAGCTCCAAAATTATAGAATGCGGATCCAACAACTCCAACGACTCGGTTTGCAGGCTCCGCGCTTCGTGATTTCCATGAGTCTAGATTCGCGCTTACTCGATCCTCAGCGAGCACAACTGCATGTACTGAACAGTCATTACTTTTGGGGATGACAAAGCCAACAGGATTGAGCAATAATCTCGATACAACGTCGATTGAACCATCATCGCTTTGAACAGCTGCACTAATTTCAAGTCCAATAATAAGCGTCCTAGTTTCCATATAAACTGCCAAAGCTAGGTCCTCAAAATACAGGTTGCTGAATGCACTGGTCAGCTTCGTACGGTAAAGTTCAAAATCGCAGCCTGCATTGTATTCTTTTTGCCAAGGTGGCAACGCCCCACCTTGTCTGTCAACTAGATCGTCATCAAGAGAAATGACTAAGTTTGACACGAACGTGGCGATCCCTGGACATAAACAATGTTTAGCCATGAGCTGCATTTTTATCAGGTTTGTGCAAAGCACAACATCCTGTCTGTTAACAGATGCGCGCGGTGCGGTCTGCTTAGTTTGTATTTTTGAAGGACCTACCGAACGCAGATTTCCATATGGATCTGTAAATTCTTTTGGCTTAAAACACGCGGAGGGTTGGTCTTTCCGTAATAGGTTTCTTAAAGAAGGCTGCCGATTGTTTTCTTGAGCTACAGGTTTTTGCTTGAAGGCTATCATATATTGCCTTTGACTCTCAGGACGAATGAGTTGTAAGCAAAGCTGAATTTCTGAGCCAAGCACTTCTTGATGATATTGTTTAATTGCTAGAGCAATCATCATGGTTGAGCGATCAACCTCGCGCTCATCTATCGTAAATTTTCTTGCCAAAATAAAACAGGCAACTGCATCCCAGGCATGTGCACGATCTAGGTCTTCAACTGAGTGGGCTGAGCCCTGAAGGTAAGTTACAGATCCTTCATAGCGCTGCGATTCAATCACAGTCTTGAGCTCTACAGAAGGAAGGCTCTCCATCAAAAATACAACATGTACTTCAACTTGACCACCATGATCTGGATGGAAGAATTCTTGAAGAAACTTTAGTGCTCCATCAGCATGTGTATCTCCAAGAACTAAAACGTGTTTGGCCATACGTGGCCTGTATTTTCGAATTCTGTACATCGAGTCCTCTGATAACAATCGGATCAGCGTATTTGTAGACATGGGAATGTAGACAAGTGATATGATAATCACAACTGTAATAAAAACACGCGAAGCTCCGGCGTAAGGCTTTATATCTCCGAAGCCAACCGTTGACACAGTGACAATTGTAAAGTAATATGAGTCATGAAAAGTCAGATCTTCTACATATAACCGTTCACGGACACTATTTTCAAAAGCATGAATACATGCCGCGGTGATAAAAGTAATTGAGAGCATGTTGAGAATAAATCTTGCAGTTTCTCGCATAACCTCTGTGGTAAAATAGGTAAACATTCTGTGGATACGGAGCATACGCACAATCCGGAGGACTCGTAAGATCCGCACGAGTCGTAAAACCGAGATACTACCTTGTGCCGTCGACGAAATGTGCAAAACAATATCCACTATCACAGGTGTAATTGTCAGAATGTCAATGATGGAAAGCCAACTAATCATGTACAATATCCGGTTTCTAGTCACATAGAAACGAAGGATGTACTCAAATAAAAAGAACAAACAAATGCCAGACTCTGCATACAAAAAGGTTACTTCCAAGGTTGGCTCATAGGTGGACCAAACATATAATAAGCACGCAATTACCGAGAGAGCACTACTGAGAACATCAATGGCAACACCTAATGTACTTGTTGCAAGATAATTTCGAATTTGGATTTGCAAGGGCATTCGAATTAGTGCATCGTTTTCCGTTCGTCCCATCTGCATGCTAATGTCGTCCAGGGCGTCATCATCTGACAGTACAGAATCTTGAACATCTATTTTATCTGCAGGAGCTTTTCGACGCCATCCGAAACTAGTTCGGCCACCTGGATTGCTGTTTTTCCTAGAGAAAATACTGTCTCGTAGTCTGACTGACTCATTTGGGTCCCTGGGAAAGCCTTTGCCCTGAGGACTAATAAGAGAAGCAAGTGGTGACCCTTCCCAGTTTGATGTATCGTCAAGGTTTGCAAAGCTTGACAAATGCCGTTCTCTTCGTTTTGACTTTTGGGTAGGCGTCCATGACATCCTTTATGCCAAAGCCACCTAAGTCTTTGCTTTTGCTGTTTTAGCAAAATGGTGTGAATCAAAGAAAATAGACTTGAGCAGAATCAAGCAAACCGGGAATTAACGCGGGTGATTCTTTTGCATCAACTAAAGCCTGTCAACGATTTTTGAAAGTAGCGGCTTCTCCTTGGTCCAACCTCCAGTGGATGAAGTCGTATGCATGGAAACCTTATCTCTCAACCCCTTGAGTGAAAAGTTTTCTATATACTTCAAACGTTGGCGCCTTTGCCACGGCAACCCTCGGCAAGCTGAAGGTCCAAGGTATGATTGTTGCTCCCGTCCGCTTATCTGCTAATGTGTAATTGATTTTTTTTAATCAATAAGCTGTATTGAGCGGATGCCTGGGTACTACTTAGTTATCCGGTATGCCCTCAAAGTAGCATCGCTCACGAATTAGTTAAACACCTCGCTTTCGGTATTTTCCCTAAGCTTATTTATTTAAAGGTGTTACTATGGGTCAAGTAACGTTAGCTGCCGATACGAAGTTATTCCTTTCTTGACTTCCATAGCATCAATCAAGTAATAGGTATATATATTTTTTTGTCTAGAATGTGACCATGAACTTGTACCTGCCTGGTCAAGGATATTCGCTTCCCAAAGCTGCAGTGTAATATATATAGCATTGTTCTATATATACTAAACGAAAGAGTAAATTCTATCTAATAATGTTGAGGCGGCTGTTAAATTTTTGTCGATTGAGGCCCCGCAAAAATGATTTCGAGCTATACAATCCTGATTGCTACTTCTTACTAACCTTCACGTAAATTGATCCACCTCTGCGCACGTGGCGCCTTTACGAGTTGGAAACAAGGCAACTTTAAGCTCGTGGCGCCATGCACCGTAGCTAATGGACCTGAAAACATTGTTTCATTTAGGCTCGATTAAAGTACTTTCCCATTGACGTTTTATCCGCTTAACACGCATGAATAAATAGCCGTTGGACAGCGAGTTCTTCTCGCAAATTGAGAAAAAAGGGAAACGTATAAGGACGACAGTAAGGGACAGGAAGGGACAGAGCAGAAAGTTCTTTCTTGAATCAAAAAGTATTTAACGGTTGTCGCCAATCAATTCGGCTGTTACTTTAGGTTCACCTTCTGTCTAACAATAGATTATAGTAAAAGAGAAGAATGTTGATGGCATCCGTGTTCACGCAGCTTTTGAATCTCAACCAACCCGCCATGTTAACACCTCCTGCGATAGTTCTGGTGCAGTAGCTGAAAAAGGCTGTTATACGAGACCACTCACTGCACCCCCTCCTACATACTATCGCTTAGAGTATTTTACCTATTTTATATTTAGATGAAATGTAATATTACCCATTTTATTTTTTCTATCATGGCATCTTTGGGCTTTGTCTTGGAAAGGCATATCTCTCTTCCTGCATCCTTCATTACTCTGCCATCTTCGCTCATAAGTTCGGAGCTAATCCACGAGAAAATAGCATGACCAAGCGAGTACGAGTTTGAGCGAGCATATTAGTTAGTTAGCCGCCTATACCTCGTCACTTGCGGGATTGGTGGGATCGTTTTGCGACGGTTTCCGTCTGTCTGGCAATTAGACTCCTACTAATACCAAAACAGGCACAGACATCCCTCTGCACTGCTTCTTTGCGTATCTCCTCTGTGGTGACGAAGTTCTGAGTGAATCTGCCTCACTAGAGCGTGGAAAGACTACCACAAAAAAACTCGAAATCAGGATAGTCAATGCATGATCGACATTCTTGTATGCCCACATATCTCTCTTCGTCATTCCAAACGAAAGGGCCACACGTGCATAAAATAAATGCGAGCGGATTCGCAAAGAACAGGTTCAGCAACTATGGAGCTTGGACTTTCATTTGGTCCACAACTTGGCTTTGGCTTGGACGATAGGGAGAACTCCACACATCATGAGAGTGGCCAATCTCGCATAGGGTCACGATTTCCTGCCTCCATGAGGCTACAGCAGCGTCTGGCAAGTGCTCAACAACGGTCTCGAGTATTTCGAAGTTTGCAAACCTCTGAAATGCGCCGTGACCCTGAGAAACTAAATGGGAAAGTAAGCCAAGAAGGAGATCCACATAGACCAACCAGCCGCGAGAGTCATGGTGTAATCCTCTTGCACAATCCAGAACCTGTAGTTCTGGGCCACATTGATAACAATGCTACAGAGACAGTAGCACCAGAGAGAAAAGATTCTCTTCAAAAGCAGAAGCAGCTATATGAGCAGCAGAAGTTAGAGTTGAAAAAATCTCGGAATGTAGCACAACGACAAAATTTTGATGCAAGACCGAATCATAGCGGTAAGAATGGGCTCTTTGATGAAAATTTACGAACAAATGAGCTACGACGACAGTTTGTGATTGACAAACAGAAAGCTTCGAATGAGAAGAAACTACGAAATCGAATTCAATCAATCCAACCTCGCCCAGAGTGGAATGAGGATGTCACGATTAATACGAAAGGAGTTTTTGGAGAGCCGCCCCCCGTCCCAAAGAAAAAACTAAACTCGCCTGCTGAACAAAGGCGAAAGAAATCTAAACCAGGACATTGGCGAGCAAGACCTCATTCTATAGCAGCAGGAGCAAAAACAAGATCTCATCGAGCTCTTCCTTCTGGATCAAAAGTAAGAAAACCAACACAGATTCGATTGGGTTCGCCAACGCAGCCGACTCAAGCTCTCCGTTCCAATGAGAAAGGGCGTATTCCTAAGCGCAACGCTAGGAAGCTTGTATCGGTGGGAACCTCTCCAGATGCAAAATTGGTCAAGGAGGCCTCAGGACAAATCCAAATCTTAACGGATCAACCAACAAGCATTCGCCCTGATTTACCACAAGGAGTTGCTCGCCAGGAGCGAGTATCACGAACTGGTTCTAAGTATGGGGCAGCTAGCAAAGAACATATGCGAAATCAAGTAGCCCAACTGGACATGATCGTTGCTAAGGCCATGGCATCGGAGCGAGAACACTTGGAGAAACTGGTGCGTAGTCTTGTTAGGTCCGAAAATAAAAATCGAGCTGCTTCGAAAGAACAAATACAATCTAACGCTACGGCAGGATCGCAACGAGGCGCTAAACAACCAAAGAAATCGCAATTGAAAATACATGATGAAGCGGAAGCTGCTGCCGTTCAATCCGAGCTACAGATGCTAATGGCTCGTGAAGATGCAATTCGCAAGAAATGGGAAAAGGTATTCCAGGATACCTCGCCTTCAATCTTAAATTCTGAACAAGTACGCACTGGCCAAACAATCCATCGCCATTCAACAGAAGATATTATGCCAACTTTAGAAGCAGAGTTTCAAGCACCTCATTATTCTGCTTCAAATGGCACGGCTCAGGGTCAGCAGCCTTTCATCATGACCAGTATATCTCGGGTTCAAACCCCTAGTTCCTCAATAGATGAAGTGGCATTTTTGGAAAGTATAGAGAAAGGCAAATCGCGCCACATTCGTCATCGACAGATTATAGAAGCATCACTTCAAGGAACAGGGATGTCGCAGTATCAGATTGTTGAAAGTATTGTTGATATTCTCTATGAAGGTTTTGTACAAGAAGTTTCAATCGATGTTCTTACGTCGTGTGATGCAATCGCCGAAGCAGTATTTCAGAGCGCATAACTCCACCTAAACCTGCCCGCTGACTATCTTATACCTGAAAATGATTTTGGTATCAAAGAAATTTTTATTTCGGATTGTGCGACTTTTATTTAAGTTTGCAGTCTTGTAATATAGAATATATTTCTAAGCTTGACTCTTTTGTCGTCGTGTCTAGAGAAAGAACCCGACTTGCAGGAAAGCCGTGAGTATTGATCTAATTATATAGTCGTAGGTGAATTGAGCAAAATGAATAAGCATAACTTTCTTGACTTTCAATTAATTATTGTCATCATGCACTTGTTTGTCTCCCATTTCTTTTGCTATGATATCGAACAACATGCAGACTTTTGTGCCGACAAGTTCACCCTCGCTCGTGCATATATCTTAAACTCATGTTGAGAACAAGAGATAATATCCCCGATTTCAAGTTTAAGGTCCTCATTTGCCTTGAGTTTAATATGAGTACCATACTTACTTTCTACATCATGCAAGAAGAAATCTCCATTTCGGTACTGGACAATAGAGTTCACTCGACTCACAGTACGGTCATTGAGAGAAATTACGCGCCGACCAGGGAGCGGGTCGGACAACTCCTCATCACGACTCGTAGATGTCCACCGACCGATGATAGTCACAGAGGATGTGAGAATGAACAGCTGTCGCTTTTGAGGTCCTGCAATACACTTTAGAATTAAATAGAACGGCTCATTAGCAAGCTCATTCTCAATTTGTCCCAGAGACATGCCATGTAGCCGAGTTTCGAGCTCTGTTCGTTTTGAAAAAAGCTCCATATCGAAGGTCTCATCATCCGTCAAAATTTCTGCACTTTCAAGATCGGACATTTCCGCTGTTTCAGTCGAAGCTAATGAAATGGTGTCACCATCATCATTATCTATGTCCATTGTTGCATTCGAATGTAAAGAGTCAGGTTCGCTTGAAATAGTGTTCCCAGAGACGAGCCGTTCAAGGTATGCAAGAGTATCGCCTTCAGAGCCCTCATCGACACTTTGGCTCTTGGATGTTGATAAGTTTCGACGACCAAGCCGAAGACGCTCAGAGCCCCCCATAGTGACTAGATCATCTGGAGAAATTCGAAGAGAAGCTGCCACTGATTTCGACTTTGTACTCTTTTGAATGGGGGAAAATTTAAAAGAGTCAGTGCTTGGGCGATTTGAGAGCACAGAGCCGGTGTCTGTCACGGAGCCTTTAGATTGCGCCGTTATGTCAACTGGAGCTGTTCGTGTTTGTGGAGATGAAATTGGGGTTATTAGGTGTCTGGCAGAAAGTATACGGTCCGAAGCAAAATGCTCTGGCAAGAGATCATTGATTTTAACCCGAGATGTCTCCAACTCCTCCCTAATTTTGGCTTCGTCCATTTTCATAACACTGACATAATCATCACGATGTAAACCAAACAGAACAACCTCCTCATTTGTTGCCACAGAATAAGGAGATTTAAATGGTTTTCTTGGTTCATTAAGTGCGTTTTGTAACATTTTTTCAAAGATGTGTCCTCCACCCGGAACTGGGACATATGAGTTCCGTCGTGACAGCGGTTTAAACGAGCGCTGACGCCGGTTAGATTCGGGGGAGGTTGATATGTAAAGTTTTCCGACGCTTACAATGTACATGCATTCATGTTCATCTCCGATATTAAAGAGCTGAGAAGGGCTATTAATAACTACTCGAAACAAACGTCTTGATAGCATAAGAAGCTTAGAGTTATCAAGATCCTGCAGTTCTGGAACATTTTGCAGATCGTGGACATGGGCTTGGGTACGTCGATGATCCACTAATGTTTTAATTACCTCAAAGTTAGACGGGTGGATAACTGCCTTTGCCAGATAAAAGTCAATATAGAGACACGTCATATCTCCTGAGGCGCGCACAGATGCCGTAGCAGGTGCATTTGCAAAGAGAGCCATTTCACCGAGTACGTTATCGACTGAAACTTTGTTTAGTATTTTGTCTGGCGAGTTCTCATGAAAGACATGAGCTAAACCCTCTGCTACGACAAACATTCCAGTAACTTTGCTTCCTTGCCGAATAATTACATCCCCCTCTTTGAATTTGATTATACAAACAGCTGATGCCAATTGCCGAAGCTCGTCATCGAGAAGTCCTTTGAATAAGTTAACACGTCTCAATGCCTTAAATGTCTCACTATGTCTTCGATTTATAGCGTCAGAGTGTTCAACCTTTTTGGCAGCCACTGTGAGCTGCGAGCGACCAATTTTAAACGTGTCTCCTTTGTTAAGAGGATGAAGTCTACCTAGAGGATTCTTGGCTTTACCATTGAATCCATGTGGATCATTTTCACGGCGACTCAGCTCAATGAAAACGCCTTTCTTTCGACTCTCCGGCATTGCACTTACATAGAAATTGCGTTCGTAGGCTGAGATTGTAGCTGCAAAAGGAGGCATCTCGTAGTCTTTAACAGCTATGTCGCACTCTAACACCTTTCGGCCAATAACAATGTCTTCAACGCTTGACGTCATTACGAAGAAGGCAGGAATAGATGGTTCACCACTATCATCATCCAACTGACGATATCTTAGAGATTTCCTGGTTTTAGAAACACATACCGCAATAGCGTCCCAAATCTCATTAGCTGCCCCCATACTTTCAGTAGTCGTCCGAGCTGTGATTTCCTGGTGTGTCCCAAACCGAAAAATATCATCAGGTAAAATCGGAACTTTCCGTTCATTTCGAAGCACCAGTAGTGTAGATAGGGTGCGTCCACCTGCGAGATCCCTCAGCCAATACTGGTTGTCTTTGTCCCGTTCTATACGAGCATGAAAGTTTGCTAATCCATCAATATGAACATCATTCATTCGATGTGAGCCCATCGAAATATCATGAACTCCAAAAGAAAACTTTTGGCCTTTGTATCCCTCTGGACCATTTTCGATTTCAAGCTCAATACGACAATTAAATAAAGAATCAAGTTCGTGCTGAGCTTGAGCAGCACCGGAAGAAAGGAGATCCTCAAAGGTATTTGATTCCTTCTCTTCAGAATCTTGCTCAGGTCCAGATTTATTTGTACACCGACCCGACTAGTGGCAGCTTCAGCAAGTCGCATTTGCTCTGATGTTATATCTGTATCACACCAAACAGCATCTAGAAGTGCCTCGTCTTCGATAACACTAGAGCCACCAAAAAGATTACGCTGAAGCCTTGACATATCTTGAGCAAGGTCCTTTGTTGTTTCCGTAACTTCACCTTCAATATGTTTGGCGAATGCGACATGGTGACCCTTATGTTCCTTCTTTACAATATCTGCCTGCTCATTTGTAAGCAAAGAACCTGCAGAATCCGGCTGATAAGCTTGTGCGGCCTGCTGAAAGCCTTGCAAAAGCTCCTCAAGGTGGAGATCACCAGCTTTTTGCATAGTCAGACTTGGAAGGGAGGGGCTATCCCCTGCACGCAGCATTGTATACGTTCTTCGTTTAGAAAGCTTCCGAACGAGTGGTGCACGGTGATCTCCCTGTTTATTGCTTTGTACTATACGCACGCGAATACGAATATAGTGAGCGGGGTCCACACCACTTGAGGTAGGCGCCTTTCCAGGAAGTTGTTCTGCTGATGCTGATTTATTCGAAGAGTTTAAATCAGTTTTAGTGCTCAGCCTCGTAAATGATGTTGCTCTTGAGTAGAGGTCATTAAGCCGGGTTGATGATTGTCCATTACAATAAGAAAGTAAAAAAGCATCACCATCTTTGAGTTTAATTGCCTCGCGACATGCTCTAGCGCAACTCAGGAGCAAATATGACTCCCTTTCGTGGAGCGACTCTAAATAAAATGTGTCTGAGTCCCCATCCCAAGTAATTGCAGCATGCTCTGGTGAGATTTCGTCACCTCGAAGGCATATCTTTGCAGATTGCTGACTACCAATCACACCACTCTCAAGAGGCCATCGAGCTCCTCTACCGGATGTTTTGTGACGTTTGCCAGGGCAAAATTGTGGTATTCTCAAAGAACATTGTTGGTTTATAGTGAAATTGTCGATCGATTAAATCATCACGAGTACAAATTTCACATCCAGGCACAAGGCCTTCACCACTGGCATTTTCTGACGATGTGGACATTTCGCTCGGTGGATGGATAGATCCACAAACTCTACTTAGCTCTCACCTCGCCTGAAGCGTAATCTGCTGCGTTAGTTGCTGTATTTTTCTTCTACTCTATATCGCTGATCAACTAAATTAACGCTCTCCAAAGAAGAGCAGACTGCCTTCCCAGCCTCGCGTTGTAGCCGGAAGATAAGTCCACGATGAATAATTTGTCTCCAAAAAGTACCGCTAAAATTTCGCTCGACGGTGTTGAGTAGTTTTCTGAGCTTGCTGCCTTTTACTTTGGGCGAGGTCTACAGTACAGAGAGGAAACTTAGCTTGTTGTCTTGTCGTGTATAGCCTTTGCAAGATAGCCCCAAGCTAGCTCCAAGCAAGCCACAGACCGTAGCCACGTCCGAACGCTCTAGATTGGTCACCTGCGCTGTTTCGCCTTGCACTACTCTGCCCCTGCGCTCCTTGGGAACAAATGTAGGTCTTATGATGGTCGAAATTGCTTGTCTCCCTACTCTAATTATGTGTACTCAAGGACTAATAATGAAACGTGCTAATTCCTTTTTTACAATTTAAAAAAAAAAAATGGCAGTGAAGAAGGAGAAACAAAGCTTCGAGCACAATACACAACAACGGAGACAAAGTCTTTTTGTGTAGGATCTAGATCGCGTTCTCTTGATACACAAGGGTACGATCACTGGTTGAGAATCGTTTCCTCCATATTACTATTCAGTAGGTAGCTTTTCAAATACTTACATAGAACAAAGTAAAAAGAATGAAAAGGTGCGGCCCGGCCTGATACTACTTGAAAAAAGGAAAGCTAACTTCGGCAACTTGTAAAGGGCACTCGCAATACTGGTGAAGATTTATCTCTGTGTTTCCTATCTGTTAGAAGGCCTCATATTTATACTTCACAAGGCCTCATGCGACGAAAGTGGTATCCCCTCAACATGGCATAACATTTTATTTAGAGCCGTTGGATGCAGCATTTTCTTTATTCCCTTTAAGACCACCAGGTACCTACTACCATAAATTGTTTACAACTTGAAAAATAACGAAGTAGTTAATTGCTTATTTATCTTTTTTATAACTGTTGATAACTAGTATATATCCTCTTAGAATTGAAGTACGAGCTTACTACCGACAAACAAAATAAGAAAACTTCAAACCTTAGCATATAGCTTCGTATTAGGAAAATATCTGAAAGATTTGAGAGGCTACGAAAACAATTAAGTAAACAACCCAGCAGGAGGAAGCATGGCGTCAATAATATTACCTATGTGCTGTGTCAATTTCTTTCAGAATATTTTTTGCAACTGGATAGGTGATAAGCCACCTATCGATTCATGTCAAGGGCGCAAAAAAATACGAGTGACCATGTATGTAGATGCCTGCTACACCTAAGATACGCTCTCCAACTTTCTTTTATTAACTCTTACAATTGTGGTTGGTCTAACAATAGGCTAGTTACTATGGTAATATCAACTCCGTAAACTTGAGAATCTGAGTGAAGTTTCTATTTAAAATACTGATTCTCGAGACCAGCTGAGACGTTACATCTCACTAATTTTTATGCAACATAAACCTGCATCATATCTCCTCCCTGGAATGGTTGAAATAGTGAGCAATTCGAGAACTTCTTCTTCTTGTTGTTTCATTCTTTCACATGGTGTTTTTCTCAAAATCATTACAACACAAAAAGGAAGAAAAAGAAAATGCATAAATACTGCACTGGCATACATTCTTGTTCATTGAAGATGCACTGTCAACGCTGTAAGTTTCTGCCCCAATATCAATTTTATCCTTTGACACTATTCATTATGGGTGTTTACTAGTGTACGAGTACCAATTCAGTTTATATACTCATTTCCGCATTGTTTGTCTTGCACTAGCATGTATATATTCGCTTGATCTGTGCCTTCGCCTGAACTGCCACCCAATGACTTCCACACTTCCCAAGAGTGAAGGAGGCACCTTCTCCTATTCTGCTCAAAAACATTTTCTGCAAAAATCACTACTGCAGTTAGACAATTAAAGATTAGAAAGGATTAGTCAATAAGCATTTAATTCATAGTCTTTGTCTTCCGTTATGTATTGCCTGAATCACTAGCAACAATATCTTGTGAGTTGAACCTCTCCCAAGTAGAAGTTCTAGACTACTTCACTCCAACACGCGGCTGAAGTGTTTGCAGGATCATCTCATGAAGAGAACATAGTAGAGACTATATATCCACGCTCTTTTGTTCCCTTTAATTCCTCTCTCCTTTCTTAATTAAATTCTAAGTCTTTGGAATTTGGTATCATCTATTCAAGTCTTCCAAACTATCGCAATTCCACAATCTGGGCTTGACATGAAATGCGGCAACTTAAACAGCTACAAAATTTCACTATATTTAAAGGAAAAATATCTGAATTTGAAAATTGTACGGACTCATACATGTTTCTAACTTTAAAACCAATACTATGACACCCAATAACGTGAAACATCGAACTCATAGTTCTTATGGCTAATAAGATTGAAAATATTGGAAAATGATCTTTTTTAAAAAGAGAATGCAAAACAGAGACTTCAAAAGTTTAGAATCCCAACTTTGTACTTCTAAAAAGGTACTACTAGGTAGTATGTCTAGGTAGTGATTATATTAAGATCAGCGGCAACCAAACACAGTTGTTGAGCCCAGCCAAGTGTTTACAAAAACCGCTCGGCTGTGCTGCTTCAATATACCACAAATCATGGACAAGGTTGATAAGGCTGTCCTTGAAGAAGAGCCACCATTCACAAATCGTTGTTCGCAGGAGAAAGAAGGACTCGAGATGGAAAAGCTGAACTCATCAACTATCATCGTGGAGCCCTTTCTTAGTGGATCGCATGCTCAGCTATGCGAGACTCTAAAGCAGGCACCAACAACTTGTAAAGTTGTCGGTTGGCCAGGAACTGCAAAATGGCACTGGCGTATGCTTGTGAGTGCATCTTATTTCGCTCATGAAATAACTAAAGATGATGGGGAAAAAGTAGAGACGATAATCTTCTCTGCGATGATGAATGTTTCAGAGCTACTTGGATTGCGTCCCGATCTAACAAAGGCTAAGAAAATTTTGTACTTTCACGAAAACCAGCTTGAGTATCCAAGACAGTCAAGCAATGCCAAGCAGAGCATAGGCCAATCTGCTTTTAACCTGGGCTGGAATCAAATTGTGAGCTGTCTTTGTGTAGACGAAATTGTTTTTAATTCTACATATAACATGGAGTCATTTTTCAAGCTGATTCCAAGCTTTTTAAATAAGATCCCATCAAAAAACCGCCCTCCTGCTATCGACATCTCTATGTTGCGAAGTAAAGCCAAAGTTCTTGGCGTGCCTATCACTGTCAAACTACAATGTCGCGCTATTCTTAGTTCGATGGACGTTCGTCGAGAACCTCTTCGTGTAGTATGGCCTCATCGCTTCGAGCATGACAAAGGCTGTGAAGAGTGGATCTCGACCTTGGAGGAATTTTCTCAGCTCGATGATCACCATGTCATTGAGGTCTATATTCTAGGAGAGACCACAGCCTCGGGACAAGATGCAGCTGACAAAGCTCGCAGTAAAGTGCAATCGCTTTCAAATGTTCACATTAAGCAATGGGGGAGAGTTGAGTCCCGCCAAGACTACATTGATCTTCTTTGCCAAATGGACGTTGCAGTCTCAACAGCAAGGCACGAATTTTATGGAATTGCAATGCTCGAAGCAGCGACATGTGGCTGCCTTCCTTTATGTCCAAACCGGTTGAGTTATCCCGAGCTCTTTCCTTCTGATTGTTTGTATCGGACGCAAAGACAGCTAGTGAAGCGATTGCGCGATTTTGCTACGCGCCCAGACCTTCCTGGCAAGAAAATGACGGATCCAGCCTGGACAGAGCGTCTGGCAAAGTTTCAATGGAATGAGGGAAAAGGTGAGCTTGCGCAAAGGTGGGGTCTTCTTACCAAAAATTCAACTTAAGCAGGTATTCGAGCATCCTAGATTAGTTCAGGTGGTGAATATGAATTAACCCCCGAATTGTTTGATTGGTTTGTGCTTCCGATCTGATCAACATTGAGTCTTCCAATATGACTAGGCTATGTAGGTGAAGTGCATTGCTTACAATGATGTTGCTTATGGAGATAATGCTACACTTCATCAATTTTACTTCGGCTAAGGTAAAAATCGTTTATAGGAGTGTAGGTTGTTATATATAATAAATTCGGGAAAGGAAACAACAAACCAATATCGTTCCCAAAAAGTGAACTTTCAGGGCACAACCTTAATGGTCCAGGAACTGACAATTTATGTTTCTACCCTTTTCGGTAATGATGCATCCATTTGGGCAATAATCACATTTGTTTTTAAAATCTAATTTGATACCTTGTTACTTTTTGTTGCTGGGGTGATATTTGAGGTGCGAAAAGTCCGTTCTTTTCCCTTTGGGAAACTCGGCGTCAACAGCGGCACGATCAGTTGGGTATGTGAAGTGATCAAGTTGAACCCGCGATTTTGCATTGGCCGGGACAGGGTGCGAGTCTTTGCCAGCAGATCCTATGAGCTTCGAAAAGTATCCGTGGGGTGTACTTTCAATCTTACCTGATGCCCACATCCCAACCTCTAGTGCTCCTCTTGAAGCGAGATTTGCATTCCTTCGTGAACGAGGTCCATTTGCGCTAGGGATCATATTTTGCTCTTTACGAAACTTTGTGATAACGCTTTGAGTAGGATCATCTAGCTCACCTAATGCGACTTGTATAGTGTGATTGTTAACTGTGAATGGGTTGTAAGCACTCTCAATGACGATATCTAGAAATATTGTATCTTGTTCGTTCGTTGCTTGCAAATATTTCTCGTATTCAAGACGTAGCAATCGACGAAACTCCTCAGGGTCACGAGAAGACATCTCGTTCGCAATTTTGGCTTGAATCTTAGAAAAAACTTTATCATGCCATTCTTGATAACGCTGCTGTTTTTTGCGTTCCTCCATTTGATCATGAAAATCAAGCATTTCGTCAACATGACGAGTATATTCCTTCGTATCCAGGACCTCATGGTACATTTTCTGAAAGTGAGCTTCTTTCTTAGCTCGTAGGTGCTCGAGTCGGTCTCTCACTGCTCTCTCCGACTGGGCTTGGACCAGCTCCATCTTTGCCCAATATGCTCGATTCCGCAAAACTTTCTTCTCTTCAATCGCCGCTGCAAGTTGTTTTTTCTGACGTGCAAGGCTGTTACGTCTCTTATCTACGTTGCCAGGCAACTGACTCTTACCCTCAAACCTGCTAAGATTATTCTTGTCATCGTCTCGAACAATGCTCTCCAAAAGTACCTCCGAGTATACCTTGCATCCAGAGACCTTTGCGTTATCTTTCGAGCTAGGTCCTGCGTATCTCTTGGTGCCAGCTGTGATTTTCGACGGCATCTTCTTCCTACCCGCAACCTTGACGTCGCCACAGGATTGTGGCACGTATGTAGAGCCCGTGGTGACTGCCTAGGCTCTGCGTGTGGGTTTGTGCTCGTGCCTGATAATCGGGGGAGATGCAACCGCTCAGCTAACAAGGAGAACTTGGTAGAGTGCGATATTCAAAACAAAATCTTCAAGACGGTGTGTACTTATCTTCTGTATAAAATGATCCGTTGTCTATCTTAATTTTCAAAGTTTAAAAGCCTCTTTCACTACATAGGAATGGAGGTATATACCTGCTACCTACCTATGTAAAAGTTAGATCACTGTTTTCAAACCATGTTACAAGTTAATGAATGAGTGATTTTTTTTACATAAGTTCAAGTTTCTACCCGATTCGGAGTATAACTAATTTTAAGTAGAAGGAGTTGGTTTTTTCTGTAAAATGACTCTGTGCAATACTACGAGGCATTCTTCTTCTTCTTCTTCTCAATTAAAACTTTAAAATTAAAAGAGTACGTGGATAGTAGTTGGTACTATAAAGGAGAACATAACTTCTCTAGCCTGAATATCAATCGCTACACACACGCTGCTCAACATTTTGGTCAAATATTTGCGCTACCACCACGGACCCTGCAAATAAAATGTTGATTTAAATGGGAGGAATGGAGGGTCCTTTCTAAAGTGCAGGATTATTGAAAACAAGAACATTTTAGTCTACCCAATTATATTGTATTGTATTGTATTGTATTGTATTGTATTGTATTGTATTGTATTGTATTGTATTGTATTGTATTGTATTGTATTGTATTGTATTGTATTGACCAAGCTGAAACCCTTACCGCGGCAGTGATTTATTTACCAGGCGCCAAAATTTGAAAGCTCATAAAGTATCTTTGTATGCTTCAAAGAATAGAAGCAGTACAAATGTTGGTAAGCGACTATGACTATGTCAACCTGATTCGCTTGTCTAATACTATCCATATACTGTTGGGTCTTCTTGGGCCTGCTTGCTGAACTCCAATATACTCTTTCTGGTTCTACATTTGAGCTTTGAAAGTGGCTAGACACAATCCTGTTTATGAAAGGCGAAGTACTAGGCTATCGAATGCTCTTGTCATGTATGTCCGAGTCTTCAAAGAAATCTTGCTTGCTAAATAAATACATAGATAGATAAATGACTAAATCATGGTCGTAGTTAAGCTTTTCCCCTAAATGGGTACTACTACTCGATTCAAACCGGCTCGGGAACAGGAATCTATAGAATGATCTGATCAAAAGCATAACACCGGACGGCGTGTCAGAGAATCGGCGGTGATTGGTCAAACGCCTCGACGTTGGCCCTCTTTAAAGATCTCTTTGAGAAATACATAGGTTCTTTGTTTCTGGAGGATCTAGAATCGCGTTGCTAGGGAGGGCATCGCAAACAGCTGCCACCTGTAACGAGCGTCTGAGACGTCTGTGCGGAAATAACAGAGACCACAATATTGTAGTCAAGGGCCAAGGCCAGCAGTAACAGCAGTTGGAGCACTATCAAAGCCCACGTCAAAGACACAAGGTCACCGTACTAAGAGTCAAGACATAAAAAGCCACCAGCGTAAAGTCAAAAGGTGCCTGGAAGGTATGGGGCGGCAGAAACAAAGTGTGCCTCAAAGGGCGAAACCTGGTGCACGTGAAGACGCAGAAACCGCGACAAACACAACACCAGAAGTTCATGCTCATGGGATAAGTAGAGCTCTGCCAATATCTTCAGAGAGTCTGGAGTTGAATAATGCCGGAGTGATTGGGCGTGCAGAAACAGATGGTGTAAATGAGCGTGAACGTGACATGTGGCGGCAACTGCAGGGCTTAATGACCGCAGCACAGGTTACAAGACTCTACTATGCACAGCAGAAAGAGGATAGAGCACGATCTAATCAAACAGAATGCCAAGAACAGGAACGAGTCCGCACAAGCCTCCAAGCGCATCTTGATCGTAGATCTCTAAACGCTGAGTCTTCTCACAGTAATGAAATTAATAGTAGTGCCCACGGAAGCAAGCAAGGCGAACTAGGGCAACAACCCATAAACACAGACCATGAAGTAGCAAGAGAGCGCACTGAATGCGGACCACATGGCCAATTTTATTGTGTTGCAATGCAAGGGAATCGCGAGTATATGGAGGACTGTTTTTCGACCAAGCTCTGTGTTAATGACCAGGATTTGCATCTCTTTGGTGTGTATGACGGTCATGGTGGTAGCTTGTGCGCCGAGTTTTGCGCTGCAGAGCTCCTCAAAATTTTAGCAAACCACGCAGAGGTTGAGTCAAAACCTGAACGTGCAATGCAAGCTGCATTCGAGTGTTTAGACAATGTGTTTTGCGAGCTCTCGCATGAGAGAAGCTTGCAGGATGGGTCCACAGCCACTGTTGCAATTGTTAAATGCGATCCAGAAAAGGGATTAAGTCTAACGGTGGGCAACGTTGGTGACTCTCGCTGTGTGCTTGCACGTGCTGGACAAAGAGTTGAAGTGCTTACCAGGGATCATTCACCTGGCCTCAATGACGAAGCGGAACGCATTCGAGACCAAGGAGGGATGGTAATCATGTGTGGTGGGTTGGCACGTGTACAGGGTTGCCTTGCTGTGAGTAGAGCGCTCGGTGATGCTGGTTTAAAACCCTTTGTGACTGGTACCCCGGAAATGGCAACTTGCGAGGTGCCCCTGGGCGATGAGGCCGCAGTGCTTTGTATTGCCTCAGATGGTGTATGGGATATGATCTCAAACGAGGAAGCACAGGAGATTCTTCTCAAGTATGGGCCTGAAGGCGGTGCAAATCATTTGACGAAACTTGCTCTTGAACGAGGCTCAGATGACAACTTGACTTGCATGGCGATTGACCTCCGGAGGTTAGGCCTCAGTAAAGATACAAACAACGATTCCAAAAAGAAGAGACTTTCTGATAATATGTCTTCTATCCAAACGAATAATCGCTTGATCCAAAGTAGCAACTCATCTGGTTTTTTAAAGGTTAAAGGTGATGCACAGAAGTTCGAATCGGAAAAGGGCAAGCAAGCAGGGAAAGAAGAACTCTCTGTACATCAGGGGAAAGATGGAGTACAAAGATCAGCAACATCTGATTTGAAAGATTTTATAATGGATGCCGATGAGAAAGAGTTGCGACGGTCAAAAGAGATGGCTCCGGTATTGCAAGACCATATATTGCAAAACAAGCGCTCTAAACATCATGACCGCGAGGATAGAGAGGGAAATAACACACGGCGTAAAACGACTCATTAGCGAACTCTTTTCAAGAAGTATTGTAATCCTCTCATGAACGATGATTTATTTGTCAAATTTGAAGCTCGTGCACTTCCACGATGCTGCAGCTGTTGTCCGCCAGCCTCTTGCGTTGTATTTAGAGCTGGTGATTGAAAACTAGAAAAGGAACCGCAGCTTCGATCAGCTGCCAATCTTGCGCTGGTATGCATGGATCGTTTCCCATGCTCCTTTTCCCAAAGTTCGCGGATCTTCTCGATACGGTCTCGCTGTTGTTGGCGATAATAAAAAGCTTGATGTTTGGACATGTTTTGCTCATTTTTTTTTCGGTTCTCCTTTTCCTGTGCCATATTCATCGCTACATAAAAGTCTCGCAGATTCTCAGGTGTAAAGCGCTGGTCAGACGCATATTTTCCAAGACCATGTGCACGTTCCCATTCATCAATATTATAATTCGAGAAGGGTTTCTTCTGAGCCTGGGCATCAGCAAACTGGTTAGCGAACTCACGCTGCTTTCGCAAATGCTCTGCAAAGTGGTCATCTTCTGTTGAGCGTTGAGCAACCCATGAAGAGCGATCACCTGCACGATCGTAAACAGCGCGCTCTTCCGCGTCTGACAGAACTCGATAGGCTTCTTGAATTTGTTGAAACCTCTTTTCAGTGCCTCCACGATCAGGGTGGTGGAGCTTTGCAAGTCGTAAGTAAGCAGCCCGTACAGTCTTTTTATCTGCTCCTCGATCTACTCCGAGCACAAGATACAGGTCCTCGCCGTCCATTGTGATGTTCAATACACTCTACTACGATGCCTCACACCCCTTTCAATCGCAAGGGCAATGAGATACTGTCAAGGCGCGGCTCCTGAAAGCACAGCCTCTCTTGCCTGGAGTGGTTTTACTCCAAGTGAAATCTCCGGCTTGCCAGGTCAGCTTTGACAAGTTTATTAGGTGAGCGAGTAAGGTCGTGTGTCGTGTTGGCAGAGAGGATTATCTAGCTAAGCACCACCCCCCCCCACGAGCAGCTGTTTGTTAACTCTCCACAACCTCCCACCGAATCAGACTGACGATAGGTACTATGAACATTTAAACACGATAGAACAATTATTTTCTGGATATTGGTATTCTGGTATGGTCAGAATTCTCTAGAGATACTGTCAGTGTAGAATTATGTGACATTTTGTCCATCATAACCTCAGGCGGCCACAGAATGGAATGGATTATATTGACAGTGAAGAACTTTTTTCTATTACTAGTTGTGGTGCCAGCCGGTCCATGCTAATATAATAATTGCACCAACGTACACACATAACCTAAAATTACAATACTGAGTCTGTTCACTACAATTTTCATTAAAATGTTGCGAGCTTATTTGGGTGATGTCAGCTCATAAAATGTGGGTCAGCTATAAAAATGAATAAAAATATGTACGTAGTGTATTTGTAATCCTTCAAATCAAAGCCGTTCCAAACCAGGAAAGCACAAAGGCGTTGAGTTAAATCAAAGTTTGAGAAACAGAAGAAATCGGGGGAACATCGCGGTTGATAATTCTCTCTCCACGTGAAAATCAAATATGAAACTAAAAGATAGTTGATGCATGATGCATCTTAATACATGACGTGGGAAGAGAAACTGTTTCAAGATGCCGAGGACGCAAGCACGGCATTTATGAGAATGTAGCTAGCCTTCTTATTGAGGTGCTTAGAAAATCTGACCAAATCGAGATGTATCAATTTCCCCGCCAGATAGATTTAAGTGCAGCTCAATGATACATCATTGTATACTCAGCTTAGCAAGGGTAGAAACGTGTATATTACTAAGCAGAGCGATAAGAATCCCAGGTAAAATTTATCATCTTGCAAACCTAAGTGCCTAAGTTGTGCTAGCAGTTTGGTGAAGGACTCTGCTATCAATTTTGTTCTATACATCACAATTGCTATGGAACATAACTCCTAATTCGATCTTAACGAAACTGATGCTTACTTCATTAATAATAGCATAATTATGATTGAAAGGTTCATCACAATATCTTAGTTATTTTATATCGAAGTATTGATAACTTTGAATCATTTTCCAAGAGCCCTTCTTGGCTCACGTTTCCGTAGAAAATGGATCTCTATTTCTTCCTAGTTCGTACCTTTTACTAGTTCACTCATAGGCCAGTCCGCCGCTTCAAGTAGGGAAGGAGCAAAATAGCATTGGAAAACTAGGAAGTGTCAGACGATGCTAATAAGCATAAAATCTTCCTTTTACTCAGTGAGATTGCCAGTGATGCATCAGTTTTTTTATTATATGAAGCTAAGTGATTAAGCCGTATGTGAGGGATACAGCTCTTGCTTGCACCTTACATGTAGAAGGTATCTGGGAATTGAACAACATAATAGGTACTCCTATCTTCTTACTTTGCTAGCACTCATCATCCTCGTAGTACCATAGTACCTGCAATGATTAGGCATTTCTTTTAAAATTAAAATTGTTTTACTTAATTTAAAAAGTTGAAAAGTTGAAAAGTTGAAAAGTATATCATTCAGAGACGCAAATCACTGACTGCTACATAGGTACTAGTACGATTGGTAGTACTTCAAAGGAGGAAAGGAAAGAGAATACAAAATGACATGTAAGGTCATACCGACCGCAGCTAGTACTAGATGTATTGCTAGGTAAGCTATGCTTAGTAGTAAATGTTGTAGAGGTATCGCTAAGCTATGGGGCGGGTTCTACCTATGAGAAACACAGAGGGAGGAAAGACAATGTACAAAAGGTCCATTACGGGCTCCTCGACGTGCTCACAAAGCAGTTTGCTGGGTTAAAGGTATGTCTTGACAGGACCACTACTATCCTCATTCTTGGCATAGAGAGTAACCTCGGGTAATACCCTATCAAAGCAGATTTAAAATAGCAAGGTAGTGTTGCGAGCAAAAACAAAACTAGAAGTAGTAATCGAATTCCCTACAGGCGGTGAAACCAGTTCGTGAAAGAGCCTTGGGAAACTCTGTAAGCTGGGTGTGGCACAGGAAGGCTTGCAACTGTATATAAAGCTTATCCTATCCAGGGTGATTGAGTGAAGGTTGCAAGAGGGCCTAATAGGGTCAAGCAACGCTCTGCTTTGCTTGGGTTGTGAAAGCTGGTGCACCAACGTTAAGAATAGGGTAGGACTCGTCTCATTCCATTCTCTCCAAAAACAAACTGAAGGAACGCAACGCTAGACATCCGTCTGTCGCACTATTATCCCTCGCTTGAGCTGCGGCAATTGGACTTTGATAGGTCTCCTCACAGGTTGCCAAGGTTTGTAGAAAAAATACTTCGCTGAGAACCAAATCTTGCAAGTTGGGTACATAGATCAATCAAGGTAGAACAGGATTAAATCATCACAATGGAGGCATTTATCGAAGCTACCAATGCAGGCGTTGGCAGCGCTTGCTCAAAGGTTCTTGTTTATCCTTTCGATCTAATCAAGACCCGCATGGCTACAACGGGTAAAGGATTTAAGGAGACTGTGGATACCCTCCAAGAGGAAGGAGGTGGTCCTGCTGGTTTATACAAGGGCATTGGACCTAAGCTTGCGAAGTCTGTGACAGGCAAATTCTTTTACTTTTACCTTTACACCATTCTCAGCAAGCTTCGGCTATCCATGATGGCCGATCCGAGCAAGGGATTAGATACTTTGTCGAATCTAGTAGTTGGGTACTTTTCTGAAGTATTTGAACTCCCTATCGTTATGCCTATGGAGGCTGTTGTGTCTCGTGTTCAGGCCTCTAAGGAGTCCTCTGTTAGCGCTTTTGAGGTAGCGCGGCAAATGTATAAGAAAGGAGGTCTCAGCTGCTTCTATGTCTCTCTAGACGCTTACATTTTAGGCGCTGCTCAACCAGCAATCCAAATGTCGGTCTATGATCAAGTCCGCCGTATGATGCTTCGTAACCGCCCAGGTGATCTAACTGCACTTGAGGCATTCTCCTTGGCAACATTTTCTGGTTGCATCGCCGTGACGGCGGCCTACCCCATGGATATGTGTCGCTGCATTGCTCAGACAGAGTCTGAGGATAGTCCAGATAAGAAAAACCTTTTCCAGGCAATGGCTCATATCATTAAGACTGAAGGTTTTCAGGGACTTTTCAAGGGTCTTTCGGCGCAGCTTTTCCAACAGGTTCTGTCCATGTCAATTATGCTTATGGTCAAGGAGAAGATCCAGGCATTCACAACACGTGCGCTCATTTCCTTTTTTGTTTCCTTAGGACTGTACCGTCCGCCTGCTCCGAAAGTACTTGCTTAAGTTCCACAGTTGCAGTATCAATTTCATGTGAGCAATATTGATTGCAATCTCTGATGTCCAGGATTGGCTAATGGTTTACCTTGCATAAAATTCTGTTGGCATCGCATTTTCTCCATCTCTTTGCAAGTTTGCCTTTATTCAAGGCGAATGCCGAATTGCCTCATCTAAGCAAATTATTCTCTTTAAAGTTTTCGATTTTGAGCGTTGAAACTACGGCAAAGTTTGACATCATTTCCCTTTAACTTTTGAATCTACCACTCTTGCCTTGACCTTGACTAAATAGAACGAGTTTATCAACCAAAAGATAAATGGGTTGCAGGGAACCCTTTGCAATGCCAACTAATTAAATTACCTCGCATGATCAAGGTATTTGATTCTTTTTTATTTTCAAATTTAGAAATTTTGTTGCTGTCGTGATCAACAGGGTGTCTAAATTTTCCTTACAGTATTGCTCTGGCCAATTTGTATCTTATCTTGTTAATGCACTAGGGACAATGTTATACCTCGTAAGCCTATTTGAAAAGTTTGATTGTCTCAAAAGACGACAAGCTGGTGACGCCAGTAAAATATAGGAAAGGACTAGCAAGCAAAGCAATCAATCAAGCAACCACACGAACAAACAAAACTTTTTTTAGTTCTAAAGACTTGCACACTAATCAGCCAGCCATGCATGTCTAGTGTGCTCTTTCCAAATGTTAAATGATCAAACTAATGAGCAGAGAGTAGAAAAGGAGAGTAGTATATGGAAAGAGTTGGAGGGAGTAAGAAGAAACGCTGGAAGCTCTTGGCTCTGCAATGCACATGAAAACAATTGTGAGAACGAACACAGAAAATATCATCAAGATTCATGGCATGGCATTGCATCAGGAATAATCATAGACAAAACTAGTAAGCAGCAGCAACCGAGATTGGACGAAATTATAGGGAACCTCGGTTTGAAATCGCTGAAGTTTCTTAGTCGTGATCAATAGCCAGCTTCGTAGAGATAACGGCCAAGAGCCTCAACTGCAAAGTTACAAGCGGCTGCTGACTGACCTTTGGCCTCGTCAAAGGTACCGAGGATGAGCGACTGATTTGTCACAACGAGGCAGCCGCCACCCTTTGGTTTCTTAAAGTACATGGTAGCAAGGCCGTCATCAGCGGAACCATTTGGATACGTACGGACTGGCATGTACTTTACACCATTGACACGAAGGCCCTCTGCAGGCTTACGTAATGTCTGTGCTACAGAAACAAGAATCACAGCCTCATTGATAGTTTGTTTGACCTCAGTGCCGTCATCCTGAGTTACGTTGCCCTCATACTGTCGAGGCAAGAACTCTGGAGTATTGGCCCAGACAGCGGCATCTTGCTTTCCCACCATGAGTGCTTCGTCCACATTTCCAGTTTCTGTAAGCTGGGTTTCAAGGTACTGCTGCCATGTGGCTGCAGACCCCATTTTGACTTGAAGGCTTTCTCTCCTCACGCCTACCAATGCAGCGCTTCGCACGTGAGCTCTTGTGCAGCGTATTGGACTTCCCCCGCTCGAGTTTGGCGCTTCTTCGTGCGTCTCTGGGTGCGTAGCTGCTACTCTTATAACTAACCAAAATAATAGGAGTCCAATCCTAGGTTTAAAGAAAGCACGTGTTTCATTTGAAGGTTGTCAGTATATGATTTTGAGTGAGACGAAATATTTAATAGAAAATATGCGTGTCTACCGTACCTAAGTAGGTACTAGAAGGTCACTAACAGAAAACTATCGTATCTACTCCTTTCTTTCTTCTTCTGCTTCTTTACTATTATTAATTCTATTTAAAAATGAAATAATAAATTTCAAAATAAATTCCTAAAGAAGAGGATTGCTCATCATCTCTGTCTAAGCTGATATGAGGTAATAGGTAGTACTACACGAGATATCATTGAGCATATGACATTGGCAAAGAGAGCTCGAGTTTTAGTCTATATTTGTTCTCTCAGGACCAACTAACTTCAATGCTGTCCGAGCCATGGAAAGCCTAGTTTGAGCGACTTTGTGAATTTTGTCCGCCTCTATCATTGATAAAACTTTAATTTCCGTAGTACAAGAGCTAGAAACTATAATTGCTGTGAGGGGTTTATAGAGGGAAAATCTAATTCAATAGCAATTTTACAAAATAGCTTGAGCTTTCTCTAGTGGCCATGGATCAAGGGTATGATTGACCAATTTAGAGAGAGTATTCATTCATCGGGAGGGTCCACCACGCAAATTCTGTATTAGTTTCCAGTATTGAAACAGTTTTCACTCAAATAGAGTATCAGCATTGCCGGTTTTCATCTTTTGAAATGAGCACTCTGCTAAAGGATATAGAGAAACTTATTCGGGTCTCGAAGTAGAGTTTGGAATAGATTAAACTATTATAAAACCTATCGGCTTAACAAAGTATAAAGCATGCGCTTTTGCCGAGATCCTGAGAATGCGGGCTGATTTATTGCTGTGACTTGAAACTTTACTCAGGTCAAAAATTTGATCGGACTAGCCTATCAAAGAGTAGGCCTCGTTGAAATCCCAGTACCAGAACCTGCCTTTTGCCACATAACCATTTGCTTTCAATAGATATAGAAATTTCAACTGCCTGTTCTTTAAGATGCACTGTCGGAATTTGCAACTCAGAGTAGCATATGAATTTGGTAGGAAGCTCCCATGCTTACAAATAATCACTTAGGCTTACAGGTATTGTGAACTTTAAATTAAAATCTTAAATGATTTGTTTGAATCTACCTACTACATAGGTAGGTGCTACGTCGAGTCTGATCAAATATGTTTCTGATGCTGCGTACTAGAATTTAAATAAGTTTGACGTATTGAAGTATCACCTACGTTACGTCTAAAATTGCAAGTATTATGCTCTTTCGCACCTCAAAACTGACGAGACACAAAAGAAGACATGCAATAAAAGCGTTGACAGGTTATAACTTAAAATGTGGATTACTGTATTTGAGCTGCAGTATTAAGTTGAAGGCCAGTTTATTTGTCCTCTTTCTTCATCGTTATTTTACTCTACCCCTCTTTTAAAACTAAATGGCAATCTCTGCTCTCCCATTTCCGGCTTTAAAGTTTTTCTTGCAACATCGCACTCACAAAAGCCAGAGACTAATAGGTCCTCACAAATCAATTTTTTGTTGTTTTCAAGAGAAGGGAGAACACCTGCGAGCTGGAGCTTTCTGTGCTTCACGTTGCACCATGGCAAGCTTTTAGTAAGAAGTTGGCCTCTCATAGTACCTTTGTGATCATGCTTTGTTTTAAAGCTTATGTATTGATTCTTAATAACATTTATCACCGTAGCGCGACTCCATTTTTCTTGGATGTCTTCTGTCTCATGTTCAAAAAGCTTTCCTTAATAGATCAGGTACCTCCCTACAACTATCTACTACTTGTAGAAAGCACCATCCCTAGTAATGGGTCCAGTAATGTAATACCTACGCACCTAGGCCTAACTTTACAAAAAGAAAAGAAGATGTAAATAAGCATATTTAATTTTTGTAGGTCCCCACTGAGTAGCACTTTTTGCGTGCAACAATAGATGAGCTTGTGAAATCTTAGTACTTATTCTGAATATAAATTCTTCTCAGCGGCTTCGAAAAACCAGCATAAATCAAAAAAACAAGGCATGTGTGTATTTTGGAATATATTTGAAAACCGAGTCAAAGAATAGTAATGAACCAGAGCCATAAGACCATAACTGATACTGATCAATATTTTCTGCCAAAGTGGATTGAGGTTTCAAACCAATCCCTAGTTAATAAGTCCCTAGGAATCAAATGTTGAGAGTTTGGTTTGGTGAATCTTTATGGTCAAGTTTTTTTATAGTTTCTCTGTCACATGATCGTGGGCAGTTGGTAGGGTATCTACTAATTTGACACATAGTAGAAATGAAAGAAAACAGATAGCCTTTACTTTCCCTGTCTTTTCTATCCACTCCTCTCAATAGTTAGGCTTTCAAACATTGCATTGTGTGGATTGTCTCTACCTACTATTTACCTATTACTATGGAGAGTCATTATATTTTTATTTTTATTTTACATATATGTTCAAGTTATTTCTTTTCTGAAATGAAAAGAACCACTACTATGGTGAGGTCAAGAAATAGCCTACAACTTGAAGTGCTTTAGAGGGTTTTTCTCCGGTTCTGTTCAAGTTCGTCACAAGAGAAGTGTCTCTGCCACCGCCCGCTTCGATAAGACCTTGGCCTCCGCCTTCCTACCCTCAAAAAGATCGTTGTGAATCATGGCGTATAGCTAACGAGCTAGCTCTCCTCCAAGTTAGCTCTGGCCGTCTCCTAGTCTGCGCTCGGGGATCTTCTATTCACTCCGCGCCACGTTCTTCTTTTTTCTTTCTTCCCTTCGTTCTTTTTCATTTTCTCCTCTAGCCAGACTAGGCCCTCTAGTGTAGGGACCTAGCTTTTCTGTAGCATGCGCCTACCCTACCTAGTACATGCACACACCAGGCTTAAGGGCAACTCGAATAGAACTGCATAATAACTAGCTAGCGAGGGCACTCCACTCCACTTTGCAGAGTTATGCAGAACAACAAAAAAAGACAACCATTATTTACTAGTGATATATCTCTATTTAAGCGATTGGGCGATTCTTTGACCATTTCGAGAATTAGCTGGACCTCCATAGGGTCGATATTTTGTTGAATACTGGGTGTCTGTCTGTTCAAGATCGATGTGGTTTCCCCTTTGGAGAGGAGTGCATTTTGAGAGTGAGCCTTGCACGGACCACCACCTCCGGTGCGTATAAGTAACTATTAGCGAAAATTTCTCAGTCTGAGATGTTTTAACTTGAGTTTTTATCCAAGTACAATGATACCTACCTACCTACCTAAGTTGCAAATCTCTGTTTAAGCCCTTCTGCATTCCTCAAATCTCAAGCCCAATCTGAATGTATCATTTATAGCTTGCTTATGACAGACGTCTGACTTTCGAAGGCCGTGCTTCGGACTACTAATAACCTCCGTTTCACCTTATTCTTGTGTTGTGTTGAATGCGAAGTCTCTCAGCATTACCATGCTTTTAGAATTTTATTTGAAAATGTGAATTTTTATCGTTTATTTATTAGTTTTTTATTTTTTAATTAATTTTATTAACAAAAATGAACGAAAATAAAAATTGATAATGCAGAAAGAAAATGATGAAAATGCGGCCTTCAGTACTTAGTTGGTGCCTATTCCTGTACAGTACCCTTATCATCCTAGTACTACTCCTCATGATTCTCTCTTTTTTCTTAGGCGAGTGTGGGAGAGGGAGAAGTCTTTGCTATGTTGAGTCAGCCGCCCTCACAGATCACTGCCTCTTGCCATTCCCCTTCACTTTGCTCCCTCTGCCTCAGTCTCCACTGCCTCTGGATGGTCACTCTGATTCCCATTTTTCCCCCCTCTCCTCACTGAGGGCGCTTTCTCTCTCTGAGTTTCTTCCTCTCAGCTTTTTCTTGATTTTTCTCCGCCCTCTCCATCTTTTTTCCCTCTCTCTTTCGCTCGGAGCCGCGGAGTCAGCCTAAAGAAGCACAGTGACTAGGACATAGTCTAGCATAAAACATAGGTGTACGGAATTCGACACGTAAAGGCCTTCTACACATCACTGAGAAGGAGACACTAATGCTACTACCCATAAAGAAGGAAAAAATAGAATAGTGACAATACATAAGAAAGAAACAAAGACAGAAAGAATAAAGAAAGAAAGAAAAAGAAAATTATATTTACCTATTAGGCAGCCGCTAGATAGCACCTAGTGTTGCTAACATATTCCATTGAGAGAGAAAGAAGGATCAGAGAGGGCAAGAGGTATGCGAAAGAAATCATAAATTGCGAGTTGGCTGCGCATCGATTGATCGCCTGGCCCCTCTCGCTCCCGCTGTGGCGCACCCCCAGACTGATAGAAGCGTTAGTTCAAGTCTCTCCTGCTTGCCTTCGTGGGATACCTTCGCTTTTCCTTTGGTCTGCGTGGAGTGGAACCTTCCGTCTCTGCGTGCTGGCGCCATGAATTTGCTGTCTCATACGCCGCCTGCCTATGGCGTGGGCAGCTTGGAGCCGCCCAAGATGAAGCGGCCTCGCAGCGGCAGCATTAGTAACAGACTGCGCAGCGCCTCGGTACTGTGTGAGGAGAGCAACTTGGACAAGGACACCAAAGGCGCTCTCAAGGACCTTATCATCCGTGATGACCCTTCTCTGCAGCCTCTCATGAAGCGCATTGAGGATGGCGACCCTTCAGTCCTGCGCGAAATGATTGACTCAGGCACTCTCCGCCTTGGACGCCAGCACATGGATGACCTTCTTGGCGAGGATGGCGACCTCAATTTGGACTTCCTCAACGTGGGTGACGTCGATGTGGGTTCCGTCACCTCGGATCGCCACGGAGACCCTTTCCTCGGCGAGGAGGAAGACGGTGGAGGCCAGTTCGAGTTCTCCTTTAACGACGATGCTGATGACTTCGCTCCCGGCGCTCTACACGCGCCGGCTCCCATTCCCTTCAAACAAGACCCATCATCACGCAGTCGCCGCAACAACTCCTCTCTCTCTTCCCTCTCCTCCTCGCGCCCAGGGCCCCTCATCACACCAGATGTCAAGCCCATTCCTGTCAACGGCGCCTCCAATCGGGATCGTAGCATCTCCTTCGGCGCACCTCTCATGGAGGTGTTTGGCATGGACATCTTCGACGACCCCAGCGCGCCGCAGGTTCCATACTCGCCGATGTCTCACAGTCCGTCACGGAGTATGGGCTCTGTAGGCAGCAGTGCGATGCACGGCGGTGTTGCGGGAAGCAGCGGGTCTAATCTACTCGCACGTCCTGGCTCTAACCTTTCTACCTCGAACCTGCTTAACCGCCCTTTGCACAGAGACTCTATCGGATGTGTCGAAGACATCTTGGCCAACACAGGGTCTGGTAGAGCACCTAACTCTTACGGCAGCGCAGGCTTCCCTGGATTCGACGCTCTAGATGGCGCCGATATGATGGGAGACGGCAACGAGCCACGCCTTTCCTCACTTTCCTCGCTGTCTTCCTTTGGGGCCATGCGAAACAACGGAAGGTCCGCTCGAACACGTTCTGGAGGCATAGCCACGCTCCCGAACCAGCCGCACCAAAGCCAATACGACACGCGGAACCGCGGAACCCGGGTGCCCCTTCGGCACCAAGACTCGAGCGAGGATGCTTCGCCTGGTAGTGCACAGTCCAAGTCTCGCAACTCTAAGCCCAAGGTGTCTAAACCACAGCAGGCTAAGCCTAGTAAACCTAAACCTACCGTCAAACCTGTGCAGCATCAACAAACTCCTCAGCAACAGCAAACATATCAACAATATCAGCATGCTGCGCCGCAAGCCCAGGTGCATTCAAGACAGCAACCACCAATTCAACAACCACAAGCACAACAACAACAGCAACAAGCCCATCAAGCACATCAGCATCACAGTGTCAGGGGAGGACAACCTCCCCTGCACCCTCGTTCTACAACCAATGACCACAAAACATCAGCCCCTGTTCCAATTGAGCAACCACCTGCCTTTGTGTACAAGCCAGACCCTGCAAACATCAACCAGACTGGTCATATTGGTGGATACTCCCCAGATTCTCGCCGCCGCCGAATTGAAAAGTTTTTGCAGAAGCGTCAAAACCGTGTATGGATGAAAAAGGTCAAATATGATGTACGCAAGAACTTTGCAGACTCTCGCTTGCGTGTCAAGGGGAGGTTTGTGCGCAAAGAGGATGAACAGATGCTACGAGAGCTTGTGGCAATGACCCTGTAAGATCGTCTCCTAAGAAGCTCGCTGTCAAATTTCGGTTTCACATTTTTTAAACACATGCCAACAACTCATTGTCGTTGCTTTGGCACATCTCTACGAATGAAAGGGGAATAGAATCATTGATCGCTGCCTGGATAACATGTGTGTGCGTTCGCAAAAAGATATAAGTAAAAACTAAAAGGCTCTCGGATATTTTCTCAAACAATGCGTTTCGGAACGCTGAAAACCTGGTTTCCTACGCAAAAAGAGTTAACTTAGCTGGGGCCAGATCTCTGGTTCATATTTTTTGTTTTAGCTAAAACACTGTCATAATCAAGAAAACGAACTTCAATCCTTCATGTCTCACATGTCCTTCTTCTTTACCTTCTTAATCTTTTTTTTTTTTTTTGTATAATTGTTTCAAAATGACACACAAAAAAGCTACGAAGTCATCAAAGGTATCAAGAGACAATACTTCTCAATAGATGCAGTTTATTATCTTACTATCTTTTGGAGAAAAATAAATAAATAAATAAGTAAATAAATAGCTTTAGGCTTACGAAACGTTGTACAATATAGGTACATGAATGAAATTGCCATCAAGATTCGAATCAAGGTATTCATTGTACTTAAGTGAGATGCAATTTTTGGTATTTGATGAATTAGGGGGGAAGATACCTGTAGATACGGACTACCTGAGTTTTCTTGATCCAATTATGACATAGATTAGGCACAAAGGCCCCTTTATTCACGGGGGTCCGTGCAAAGCTGTGGAAGACCGTATTCCAACGCACGAGTAACTATATTAGACTTTCGAACGAACTTGCCCTAGGAATTTCTTACCATGTCTCTGGATTTCGACGCTGTCCACATTACTCCGGCCGTTCATTCTATTTGAACGAGTAACTCAAACACAACAATTATCCCCAGAAATACAACAACACATCATCTTCCTAAACCAATTTTCTCCATGGAGGGCATCACTCAATCCAATCAACAATTCTAGAGAAACTCTGTAAAAATAAATCCGAGTTGCGTTAAGATTTACATCCAAGTTTCTGGCTCACGTCAGCAGTCAGCAGAGATATCCTGAATACTTGAATTTGTAAACAAAAGCAATATAACAGCGAACTCCGAAGAGTAGTTTTAAGGTGGTAGGGTTTACGTCTCTTTTTTTTTTTTTTTTTTTTTTTTTTTAATAACTTTAAAAAAATTAAGTGCATATGCCTATATTCTACTAGTAGTATTTAAGATATATATGACCCATCATATATACATCATATATAAATTAAATAATAAAATTAACCTGCCAATGAATAAACAAAAATAAAACACGAGAAACAGAAAAAAATGTTAGTAAAGTGCCATCTGATAGAGGCAGGCTAACCTAGTGATTTCTGGTCAAACACTTTCTCATGAAGCCTATCTCAATTTTGCAATTAAGGCTCACGCTGTAAGATGAACTTATCACTTTTGCCATCAGAAAGTCACTCATTATTTTAGATTTGGCGTAATAAGATCGACTAGTTAGGGCGAATAAACACCTTGTCCTGTACATCCTTTTCTCCTTACTAAGCATCCCAAACTACTGTTATTATTTAAAGAATGAAGAGAAGTCTATTTAGTGAGTGAAGTATTAAAATGGCCTATTTGAGGTTAGACCAGGAAAAAAAAGCAGGTAACTTTCAGGTCTAGAATGGTCGTCCTTCCTCAGGGGCCATGCTGATGTTCTCTGTGTTTATACCAATCATTGGTGCCTCCGGAAATCCAGAGGCAGAACAATTGAAAGAATGATTACTATATAAAGAATAGTTATAAGGAACATTTGAAGAACCTCCAAGGAACTAAACTCGACTTCGTTGCTCGAGACAAATTGCTACCATAGCTCCTATGCAAAGATCTTTTGCATTGATTGCGTCGAACAGAGAAAGTTAACAATTTCATAAATTTATAAATCCAAGATAAATCTGAAGGTCTCACAATATCTTTTCTTTGCTTTACTACCAAGGCACCATGGTAACTTAAAGAAAAAATAGATGAAAATCTTTGTTTCTGTACGAACATTAGCGTATACTATAGAAACTTATGCTGAAGACCCTCTATTTTAATGTAAACCTCTTTGCTTCGAAAGGCGGTAGTAGAAAAGAATGAGGGAAACCGAATTCCAAAATAATGTCTTGTACAGTACCGTGAGGTACAATGATCTATACATAGACAGTCGATGCAACCTATAGGTCGAAGTTATGCGTAAATTCTTTCCTGCTGCACTAGGCTACAAACTTCATGTGAAGGACTTACTGCATTTCTGTTGATAATCTATTTTTAATTTTAGGTGGACCTAATTGAAGGTACCTACTGAAGAAATCGAGCTACCCTTTGCGTCGTGTAAAACAGATCTGCTCTTAGCCATGCAAGGCTCAATTTCTTCGCGTGATATCTACTCTCCATTGTATGTAGGTGATCCTTGAAGGTAGTGGTAATACTGCTCTTGTAAGAGAATTGTGTTGGAAGATTGCACACTGGTTCCCTGAAGGCGTACATCGAGGTGGATAGTGTAAGAAAACTTCTCGTTGGCAACCATACGAATTGTCCCCTCAACGGTTTGCCCCTTGTTTACAGCAATGGGCTCGGGAAGGAGCATACGGCATTGGTGCCAATGCGTAAAAGGTGTGAAGGGCCCTGTACTTAAGGTAATAGTCTTGTGACTCCCAATAAAGTCAACATCAAACCAGCCTGCAATACCATGCAAAAGAGTCGTTGTGTGAATAAGGAACTCAAATGGAATTGTGATATCAAGCATCTCCTCCACCTCTGAAGTCTCAAAATCAATTGTCGAAGTTGCGGGACGCTCTTGATCCGAAATTAAAATGGAGGGATCAAAGACACCAACTACCGGCTGCAAAAAATGCTGTTTTACAGCCTCATCAACCAGGGATGATAAATCGACGCCATAAAAGTCTGTTGTGGCCCAAAACTGAGCCTTGGCATATTGCTCGGCGTAGAGTCCGTAATCAGAAAAAGGCAGAAAGTACATTGTGCCTCTTGACGGGAACATTTTAGGCTCGACGCCATCGCGAAGGAAGCGTGTGCGCCCAAGTACGTAACTCTCCAGCATGCGCTCGTGGACAAGTAAAAACCCCATGGGCTCCGAGATAATCACATCTACCTTTTCTGGCAGGTCAACATCCTCCAGCTTTCCCTTGATGACCTCTACTACACCTTCTAAGTTATTGGCCTGCACCAAACGCTTGGCAGACTCTGCCATATCGCTTGCTTCAACTGCATAGACTTTGCGAGCTCCAGCACGTGCTGCGAAGATTGCAAGAATACCAGAACCTGTTCCCACGTCTAAGACAACCTTATCTTCAAAGTCGCTGGGGTTTTCGTAAATAGCGCGCTGATAAGTTCCTGTGCGCGTATGGTCTTGCAACATGTTTTGTTGATGTGCCAGTTGCCCATAGTAGTGGAAAAAAGGGTGCTCCTCATCAGACTTCTCGCCTGCGGCCGTTTTGGCCATCTTCGGCTTCGTCTCCACGACTGGTGGCAATGCAGAAGCCTCGGTTGTTATGTCTTCATCTACTACTGCAGAAACATGTTTCTTGCACTCCTTTGATGAATCGTCACCACTACCCATCAGTCCGGAGAACATCATGCTGGTGCTTACTGATACTGCACGCTGCTTTGATTTTGTGTCTTTGGTCTGCTTGCACATGTTTTTCTGTTTTTCTCCAGCCTAAAGATGATAACAGATAGAAGACTAGGTACTACCTACTCTACCTATTTCTACCAGCCCACTACTTGGATATATAGCACTAGTAGGGACTACCAACCACCTACTGGGTAAGATCATTGCTACATTTAACTTGGGCAAAAACTCAGGTCAAATTACCCTATTCATTCAAAGGGATCATCCACAACTAGGCCTAGGCCCAGGCCCGAAAATAGTTAATAACTACTATTTCTGAAAACCTATCACTCCATGTCGTGGTCAGGTATCCCTCCTATGAAACTTATCCGCTTCTAATTTAGAAAGATGTCAGTATTATAGATATTGGAATATTTGATTTCGCCCAAGCTTCTTCCCAACATAGGTCACAATATTCATACTGCTGTACTTTTTTCGTAAATGGTGAGATTTCTGAAGGCATGATAAACAAGAGAAAACTGCAATTACTAAACCTTGCCTCACTTGCTCGCAATAACCCTGTTATTGCCTACAAAAGCCAAAACCTAAAACCTATGTAATTAATTTCTTCTAAATAATTTAAAAGGGAGAGTAGTTCCGCTATGCGCAACACTAGGCGAGACACGCATACGACTACTAATTCGAATTGATCCAATATAAAATTTGATTCCTTGGAATTCCCTCTATTAGTTTTTCTGCAATAATCAATCGCCAAGGGATCAACAAACCTAGGAAACATGTCACCTTTTCGCAACTTCAGTGGTATGTTCGCTTTCATATTGAAACTACTAGTAGTTTTCTTGTTCTCTATAATGAGATGAACTTGTTCATATTAAGAAAATGGTCTGATGGTTTTCTATTTCACAGGATACGTGCATTGGTTAGAATTGGGCAAAATCTACCAACATGATACGAAACATATTCTCCAGACCTCTTTCGTCTCCCCTGTACTCCCAGGTAAAACAAAAAGTCTAGTATTGAAACAACCTAACGTACAAATGCAATGCCTCAACGCTATTGTTGAGCAGAAAGAACCTGTGCTCGAGGAAGATAATCTAAGATTGGATCTTTGGCGCGTTAAGCGGAGGATCTTTGAGGAGAGATAGGATTTATCATTATATTTTAGAGAAATATTGACTTCGCATTAAAGCTGGCATGCTACCTACTGTCGAGGATGATACCTTACATCATCGAATATATTTTTCTCTAAGTGAAAACTACGGCGCTCTTTATTTTCCTTTAAAGAAACCTGAATCCTTCATAGAGTGAAGTGAGATGTGATGTTGTATTCATATAGTGCCTTGACGGCGATTGCACATATCATATCTAAAATAGAAGTAAAGAAGGCAGCTCTGGTTCCAAAAAGAAAAGGATCAAGAATTCAAATCAACCATACAAGAAACCATTGAATAACACAATAAAATTGGTCCCAAACAAAAAGAGTCTATGACGACCAAAGTTCTTGGATGTACTTGTGCTCAGTCTGCATGTCAGCAACAAATTTAACACCTGCAGCACCATCGCCGAGGTGCTGACTTGCAACCTTAACAAGGGCACTGTTCACATCCTTGCCCATCGATGTAGCACCGCAAACATAAACATGCGCACCAGCCTCAAGCAAGCGCCAGATCTCTTCATGCTCGCGTTCCATTACGTGCTGCACATAAACCTTCTCAGCCTGCTGACGAGAGAAGGCAGTGTGAAGACGGGTAAGCGCACCAGCCTCGATTGCCCGCTTGAGCTCTTCCTTGTACAGAAAATCCTCGTCATCGCGCCTGCAGCCAAAAAACAATACAGTCTCGCCAGTCTCGAGACCCAATACAGAGCGTTGGTGGATACGCTCCTGCACAAATGCACGCATTGGAGCAATACCGGTACCAGGTCCAATCAGAATGATGGGCGTTTTCGGATCCTTTGGCATCTTGAATGTTGATTCCTTGATCAAAATAAGAGCGCTCGACCCAACTTCGAGACCGTGCAAGTACGTCGATGCCACACCATCGAAAGGACGGTTTTCACTACGCATCTCGCGGACAATGCCCACCGTAAGAGCGACACAGTTAGGATGGCTCGATGAGGAAGATGCAATAGTGAACTCACGGCCCTTGAGGCGAGGCATAACCTCAAAGAATACTCCGAGGTTATCTTCATTAACTTCAAAGCTCGGAAAAGTCTCAAAGATCTCGGCAATGCTCAATTTGCGCTCCACAACAGTCTTGTGGAAGTCAGCGCTTCCGTCACGGGAAGCAAGGTGAAGAAGACGTTCGCGATGCTCCGGAAGGCGTACGAAACCAGAGAGACGCTGCAGGAGAGAACGCGCAGGTGCACCATTGAGGTCAGTGAAGTAAGTCAATGCAGTACGAACAGTACACGGAGAAGGAAAGAGGGGCTTGGGAGCTCCGCTATCATCATCGATGATAACAGGCTGCATGGTGAACCACTGGTCCAGATCAAGATTTAGGAGCTTAGCAGTGTTTGTCACGAGCGCATCGGCGTTGGCTGCGCAAACAGTCAGGTTGTCAGCAGTATTGTAAGAAACCCCAGTATCTTTAAGATCAAACTCGATGTGGATTGTATTTCCTGAGGAGGTATCCTGTCGAAGCTCGTGGTTCTCAACCACAGTGGCACGGGTGCACTGATAGTAGGGGCGGGAAGAAATGTCTACATGGCTGCTTTGGTTTCCAGGAGCAGGCTTATCAAGCAGACCCTGGCGAGCTGCAAGGGTTGCATCCTCAGGGCTGGGGACATACGTGGCGTGCCAAGAGGCGACAGGCAAGCCTCCGTTTTGGTTTCCTTGGCCATTTGCATTACCGTTCGCAATAGCTGCAGCATCATCACCACCAAAAGCAAATTTGGCCATAGAGGCAATCAAGCCCTCGCGCCACTTCTCAAGGTCTGACTCGAGATCATCGTCATCGTCGCCCAGTCCAAGAGGGTGTACCTCAACACCGCCAAGAGCAGTCATGCGAGCGTGCACGCGCTTACCCATTTCATTGTACTTCTCGTACTGAGTGTTGCCTAGACCAAACACAGCGAAACCAATGCCAGAGGCCCAGCCATCTTGCGGACCTCCGTTCTCTGCGTCCTTCGAGATGAATTGCATAAAGTCAATAGAGTTATCACATGGATCACCTTCACCATAGGTCGCCATGAAGAACAGGGCAAGCTTAGGGCAGGCCATCTTGTCTGTACTACGCTCAGCATCTTCAAGATCCACGACACGAGCCTTAAACCGACCCGTTGCGTTCACTTCTTTGGCAACCTCTTTAGCAAATCCTTCAGCTGTGCCGGTCTGGCTACCGAAGTAAACGTGCACAGGAACGCGGTCATCCTTCTCTTCCTTGGCAAGCTGTTTACCGTTCTCAGCAGGGTTCCCGTCTCCTGCAATGCTCTTCGTAGGGGAGGCTGATCGAAGTGTTTTCACAGCACTCAATGCAAGAACGCCAAAGACCACAAGAGCAAGCAGGGGTACACCAAAGTCCAACATTGACATGTTCTGTTGTGCGCACAAGAGCGCAAACAATCAGTGAGGGGCAAACACAAAGCAGAAAGAAGTTGCGACTCACGAGCCTTCACTCTTCGAGATCTTTTAGAAGCAAAAAGAGACCAAAATGCGTATGAGAGTCGTTGTGACGACTCCGATGTCAATGCAGGCCAGCGCCTCGCCAACGCCCTACTAGGCTCACACAATCGGTGACTGCCTGCCACCTGGGCAGTGATGTCCTTCTATGATTGTTACACAATCATATCAGTATTTTTTGTTTTTTGTTTTTTGTTTCATTTTTTCATTTTCTACTACTCTCAACTCTAACTCCTAACTAATTAGCATAGCAGTAACCTTTTAATTGTTGTTATTTGGTTTTGTCTTTAATATAAGAATACCAATAACTCTATACTAAAGTAATAAGTATATAGGTCCTATTTAGGTAGGTCTGTGTACTTCTATTGGTACGACCTTTTTCTTTCTAGACCTATTGCTCAACTCTGATTTTGGCAAAGAACGGCAGGCTTGTTTAACAGGACAATAAAATAGAGAACAACTGCACCATGATATGCACCATTATAAAAACGTAAGTATACCTTTAACCTGTCTTACTTAGCTCCTTCCGGCGATGTCAATCAACAAACAAACTCTGTTTTGAATTACATACATCTTGCGAGAAAAAAACTCATGTTTTAATGTTTTAATTAATTTATATATTTATTTTGTTTTATTTTAAGATTTAAAAAAATAAATAAAAATCTCGACTCAGCAGAAAGTGAGAACAAAAATACTTATAGTACGCGTCACATCTTTCAGCTGCGCTCAAAATGTGGTTTCTAGAGCATGCATGTCTGCCAACAGCTATAACTATATAGCTGACAGCTAGATTGTTTCATTGACTGAGCTAGAGGGCCAATATTTTTGTATAGGTTAATGGAAAGCAGAGTATGTTGGTCTTTCGTGTATACAGACCTTTTTTGTTGCTCGCGTCAAAAAGGAATTATTTATATTGTCTATTCCTATATTCGTTCATCATAATATGATGAATACAGAATGCCATTCTGATGCCATTTCTGAAAAGACATCATGAATAGACCATGGTAGAGAAGAAGAAGGCAAACCATGATGGAACAGGTCAGGTACTTTTCTATAGATGTAGTTCATATCTACCCTGTTTCGGAAACATTGACATGAATAAGTCTATAAAAATAAGGTCACATTAATTTGTTTATTTATTCTTTGGGGGAGGGATTTAAAAATTAAGAAAAAATATATATATACTAGTAATATTAACAGCAGTATAAACAGTGTATAAGCTAATGTTAATATTTATTTTTCCTTACTGAACAATGATGACGTCTACATGGGCAAATGGTCTAATGGTTTGCGCAATGGGCCTATTATAATTGGTATATATTAGATACTAAAAACAGGTACCTATGTAACTGAATGTAGGTTTAAGATTAAGAAGATTAGCCTGTACTGAGAGTGGGCCTCTAACTATTTAAAATACTCAAGTAATAGGAGTAATTTTGAATAGGATGCTTAAAACTCTTGTTTTTGTATTTAGTTGACAAAATGCAACCAACAAATGTTGACAAGCGGACAAGGCGAGGAATTTACCTTCAAAAGTTTTGACGTCTCTGACAGCAAAACCTATACCATTATTGTAGTTCCAATCGAAAACAGCTAAGCTATTTAATAGAAAATGTGAATAAATGCCCCTCTCAGGCCTCTCATTTCTTTGTCTTGGTGCCAGCTCTGACTAAAACCTATTAAGATTACTCACGCCACAAAGACTCAAATATTTTCCGTTTATCTGGATACAGTGTGACTCATAGACCATTGGTTAGACTTATACATTCTTGACCCTCGTAATGATTTGGCATAAGGTAAAAAGCACTGAATAATAAAATTTTAAAACACGCCTTGGTCATTGTTTACTTCTTGAAGCTTTCTTTTTTGCTAGACCAGCGAAAAACCTCATTCTAATTTGGATACTAACAAATTTAGAGAAGTATTTATGTCAATATGATACTTGAAAATGCTCTCTAATTTGATCAATCAAACTACAAGGCTACAAGTATCACAATTAAATCATGCGTGAAATGGGACATCATGAAACTTGCAAGTTTTTCAAGCTTATGAGGAAATAAGATATACCTGTTTGTGTGTTTTTTTTATACCTTATATTTTATTTTGCATACTTTCTAGGCAGGTAGTAATTTAATAAGAAGATATTGTGAAAAAATGAAGAAGTAATTTGTAGGTCTGAGACTGACCCTTCGATGTATCATCTTTTCATGGACAGCCTCCTATGCGCTCGAGGCAATGTTATTTGCCTTCATGCTATAGTTCCTCGCTCGAGCCAAATGATGTACAGATAGCCCCTCATCATAAAGAAACTTTCCAGCATTTTTAATGGCAATGTAAAGGTCCCTATAGGAGGACACCATTTTCACATTATCTACACTTTGTGAGAATTCTCCTGAGGACTGCCGTTGTAGATGACTTCCAAACAACTCTGTTCGTTGCCCCGGGTCCACGTTCTCTGCATGTCCTGGCGTTTTCGCACAAGCAAAGCTTTCCTTCTTTGGTCTACCAAAACTCGCCCTTGATTGAAGCTCGTTGGACTTCTCTAGACCATCAGCAAGGGTGGAAGAGACAACAATATGGTCAATCGAACGCTGGAAAAGCACCATACCCTTTGATAACTTGGTTGAGGTCTGCAAAGAAATCTTCGACAGAACAACGGGAGCAGCAGGCCTTGCTTGTTCGCTGTGTTGCTCTAAGCTTGATTTAGGACAGACACGTCTATGATAAGGTTTGTACATGTTTACTTGCGGACTCTTTAGGAGACCGAAGTTGCTAACTGCTTTTCCACCATACTGAGCTGACGTATTTGCAAGTTCTTCTATATAGTTTTGGTCCTCTTCATAGAATTTAGGCGTAGTATCACTTGAAGGTAAAACATCCCCTGTTTCTTCGAAGCTGGGATTACCTTGCTCGTGCTCCATAGATTGTGGTGTTCTCGGCGCCCAGGGTGAATTAAAGTCAGATTCGTTGTCTTCATTATCATTGCTGGTGAGACGGGCGTGATTCTCATAGCTGTCAAAGACAAGCTCATCGACCAACGTTTCTTCGAAGCCGGGATTACCTTGCTCGTGCTCCATAGATTGTGGTGTTCTTGGTGTCCAGGTCGAATTAAAGTCAGATTCGTTGTCTTCATTATCATTGCTGGTGAGACGGGCGTGATTCTCATAGCTGTCAAAGACAAGCTCATCGACCAACGTTTCTTCGAAGCCGGGATTACCTTGCTCGTGCTCCATAGATTGTGGTGTTCTTGGTGTCCAGGTCGAATTAAAGTCAGATTCGTTGTCTTCATTATCATTGCTGATGAGACGGGCGTGATTCTCATAGCTGTCAAAGACAAGCTCATCGACCACCGTTTCTTCGAAGCTGGGATCACCTTGCTCGTGCTCCATAGATTGTGGTGTTCTCGGCGCCCAGGTTAAGTTACAGTCAGATTCGTTGTCTTCATTATCATTGCTGATTAGGCGGGCGCGATTCTCATACCTGTCAAAGATAAGCTTGTCAACTATTCTTTTTCTAGGTGTCTTTGATGACTCAATGTTTTCTTGAGCATTAAGACGTTTAATATTAGACGCATTTGCTTGAAGATGTTCATAAACAATTTTGCGTTGCTCTTTTATTCCTGCTGAAGCATTGTTTAGCACCCAGCATGGCTCTTGTATAATGGGATCCTGTTGTCTATTGACACTTCCCCGAGTGCCAACACCCTTCCAAGAATCATCTAAAACAAGAAAGTCCACGTCTACCTCATTGCTACTCTGAGCTTCACTAAATGCTTTTGAGTCTAAAGAGAGTCGACTTATCGCTAACGAGCGTCTTGATCTCGACGAAGGATTGGGGTCCTCATGCTCAGAACTATAGATGTCATTCGAGGGTGCTGTATCTGTAGTTATGTGTAATGGCTTTGCTGGAGTCGAACAACGAAACTTTGTTTGGAAGAACCAATCCATGGCAGGGGCACGCTTGGCCATTTCTTTTCGATCAGATGCAACAAACTTTAAAAAATTCTCCACAAGAATGTTCCCAATCTCATTTGTGAGCTGAAGACTCCTTACATGAAACTTTGAGGACGACATGAAATACGTGTCACTTTCTGTAGAGCTTAGGTGTACCTTTTGACAAAGCCTCTCGGTCTCCTCTTGCAATCCCGAACAACTGACCAAAACTTTCAATAGCCAGTGTATGAAATCTGAAGTGTGGTTGCTCTCTAAACCACTGTACTTACTATTTTGTGACTGAGGAGTTTTCGGAAGATAGTTGAGTTTATCAGGTTCATAGGCATGTTCAACGCCAGAGAGATTTGGAGTAAGTAGCTTATCATTGAGAAACTTCAACGTCCCTGGATGACCACCTTCCCCGGAACTTAAAATACCTGCAAAGTAATAGGTTTTTACCTTTGTCATCGCCCGATGGCAACTGACAAAGAGACGTGCCAACCGCTCTTTATGACTACCATTCTGATCGCACTTCAACGTGTTAAAAAGTTCTGCAAAGTAATTGAGAGTTGCCATTTGTACCTTCCAGCAGTCTAACTCCATATAGATAATTTGGACGAACTGCTTCTGTTTTGAAATGTTTAGCGACACTGCCTGCCGTTCTCCATGTTGGAGAACAAACTGACGTGGGCTTGCCTCAGAATCAATACTCACAAAGACAACAGCCTTGTGTTTTCCATGATTCTCAAAACACAATGGCAGTGACCCATTCCCGGGACTTAGAATACATTCTTTGGAAAGATCTCGCAATGGAGGCGAAATCCCATTCAACAGAATATCGGTGCGTTGTGTTTGAAAAATAGAGACAGGGACAGATTCAAGGAGACTCATCTCAGATCTTTCATTCATACAGGCTTCTCGGATAGTGATTACCCCTGAAAGAATACTGTTGCGAGCAGCGTTAGCTTGCTCTTGCTCTTGGCCCCATTGTGGACCTGCCCGAACCTGAATTTGAATACGGGAACCAGGTTCTAATACAATAGATGCAAATGAAGGTAAAAGAGCCATCGTCTCAGGTAGCACAAGCTGGAAACACTCTGCTACGATGTAATGTTGCCTATCGCTTCCATAAGTACCGTCACTATCTGAAAATAGTTCTGGCAGACTCACGTTGGAGCCCTCTACATTGATGCATAGATGTAGCGTTGAATTACCTTTGTTGAATAGGTAAAAGTTACCATGTCCATTGCAAAGCATAAAGGTAGAGCTTGTTGGTATAAAATCATGACTGAGAGCAACATGCAGTGAATTTTTGACTCCCTTGCCAACATGATTATCATTGACTATACCGCGGGGTGTCAGATATTCTGGTAACGCTTCAAGCATATTTTCTGTAGTCTTAGGCAATGTCGCTGCCTCAATCTCCGCTTTTACATATTTTAAGTCAGCTGACCACCGATTGCAACCTAAGCGAGGGCTCTCCACAAGCTCCTGGTTTCCGAAAAAGTTACCCAGCTCAAGCTTGAGACTTTCCCCAGTCATGATATGGGACCTTTCAGTAAAGAGCCTGGACTCTCTACTTTCCTGATCAGACATACATATGGAACCGCTATCATGAATTTCAGACAGGTGCTCACTCTCAGGGCTGAGGTTATCGGAACAATCCTTACCCGGAAACATGAATCGGGCATCATTGTCAAACATTTCGATAGCATCTGCCCCAAACACCCACTCCATGTCCTCTTCTAATGGACTACCTGCTGATGAGTCGTCATAATCGCTATTCCCGGCTAAACTTAAGTTTTCCGCCTCACTGTCTAGGAAGCCCCATGAATCTTTGGACGAATGCTCTAAATTATCGAAATTTAGATATTCAGAATGCCTAACTAAAGAAGAGTCATTAATATTCAGATCACTTTGATCGGACCTCAAACAGTCTACACTGAATGAGGACGAAGAGCAGGAAGGCGGTTCTTTCGCCATGCCCCTAGAGGCACTGTTTATCTTACTAGACTCGTAATTTCGCACTGCTACATTGGGACAGCATAAAACTGAGGGTAGTTTTACTTTATCATTCTTGTCTTCTCTTTTAGCCAAGGTGCCAGATCGCATACACTTATTCTCATTTAAAGCTAGCAGTTGCAAAGCTGACTGTTTCTCCAAGCGCGATTTTCGATCTTTTTCGAATCGAGCTATCGCTAAATCGTCCGAAACCCACGTTTCGACATCGCTTGGGTCCGTGCCAGCATTGTCAGTCACTTGGTCCCCAGAAAGCTGAGCTGTATCTGCAGCCGAAGGTAATCTACAGTTAAAAGGTTGAACTCCAGACCATAACTCTAAACTAGAAATCGAATTGCTTGAGTTTGGACCATCCATACTACCTACACTATCCAAACAGAGATCAGTGCAAATCCTAAGACTGTGTAGTGATGCAAATAGTTCTTTTTTGTTTGCGGATTTGTGGACCATATCTTTGAAAGGTTCCAATCTATGGTCTTTTCCACGCCAAGGTAAGCTCGATTTTCCCTTTGGCTTTTGTTTCGGAGTTGCACTTAAAAGCTTGGGAGCGGTAGCACATTCCCTCCAGAGTGCCTCGAGAATCGACATCTTTGAGGTTCGTATCGGACTCAGTATGGATTCCATAGGAGGAACACCTTTCGAAGTTTGTACTGAAAGCTCAGTAGTCAATGGATCGAATGAAGTTATACAGTCTTCTATGCTTTTCAAAGCTAAATCGGTGGTGTTTGCTAATTCCAGGAAGGTAGACAGACCGCTTGTGATGTTGCAGGAATCAGTAGATTGTTCAGTACACCGCGGCTCTGCTTTATTTGCCTCACTGAAAGTAAGATATTTGGGATTCATCTCTGCAGAGATAGCTGACGTTTTAAGTTCCATATAACTTTCCTGGTGGCTCACTGTGAGATAGGAATGTAGTTGTCTGTATGAAGCAGCTGGCTCAAAGATGGTTTTACAGCATGCGGTGCCGTGTAAATTTTGCATTTTGGCATTAATGGGTTGTTTGTTTGGTAGGATTGGATCAGTGTACAGTAACAAAGACTGCAGTGACATGCAATTTGGAAGTTCTCAAAGGAATGGAAGAAAATGGGGGAAGACTTTTGGGAGATTCTAGCCTCTTATATCCTCAGATTTGACTTCTTCCTGCTTTTTATTTTCTTCTCAAGGCTGGAGATTGAGATGAAATGGTCAGTGGAAGCACTGCTGATATTAGCCGTGTACGAGTGACTATCACCGGATGCCCTTGGGTAGTTGGAAGAGAGAAGCGTGAGCCTTTCTTGCACTGAGTCGCTGAGACTTGGTCAAGTGTGAACTAAGACGTCTATTTGATAGACAAGCTGAGCAAGGCCTCTATTTAACTATCGCTCTGATCGGAACCAGATGCGCTTTGGGCGAACTTTTGAACAAAAGCTGCTAGATCAAGCGTCTCTATGCGACAACTTTGAGAAGTCTGTTTCCGGTCAAATAACCCTTGATTAATCAGTTTAGTAGCAATGTACGTGTGTTGGTATCCTCCCTTTCAAATTTGACAATGTACGTATGGGCAAAGCACTTGTCGGCCAGAAGCAGGACCTAGCCTGTAGGTAAATTTATTTATATGTAGAGGATATTCGAGCCAATGGAGAAGGTCCGATTTGCGAACCTAGATTGGCGACTAGACTTTGAAAAAATATCTCCGCCGCTGAAGAACTTTGCACGTGCTCCAAGTCGTGCTCCAGTCAGCTCTCCCACAACTGTCAATGGCCGAACTAAGCTTGTAGAAGAAAACTACTTAGCCTGCTCCTTTGCTACAGAAAGTAGCCGATATTCCTTTCTGCGGCACGCCGCAGCAGTGTGGTAGCAAGGTAAGCCAGACACAAGTGCAAGAAGCGAGGTCGCGCTACCAATAGGACCCCCTGTCGCGCGCGCCTAACCAAGAAACACTCTCGCGTCTCTGCCATTCAACGTTTGCTAACCCCGGTACATCCGGAGGTTCAAGAGGGCCAATGAGAAAGTAAGTCTTTTTTAGTTATGTCTATATAATATCTAATAAAATGAATAGCGTTAGTGCTAAAAAGAAAAACGCCTCATGTAACAGTACTAGTAGTAGCATATATATTATGTGTATTACTATCATGTCGCTAGGATGTCCGAAGGTTACATTACCCAAGGCGAGTGCGACTTTGCGCGTTGCGTGGCTCTCCCTCGTTCTTATCAACTAAATTTTAGTTCCATAGAAATAAAAGAGCCATGGCAGAATTATTGACAGTATGAATTTGAATAGCATCGGCCGTAACTGCCCTTATTTAATAGTGTAATGGACATTTTAATGTTGGAGACTTTCTACCTTTGTTTTACAGGCTAATCATACATCGTTTCCTCTTACTATGGGGGTAGTTCTAATTCAGATTCGCGCTATGATGTTATATACGATATTGGGGTCTGCAATCATATATTCACATTGGTTTTCCATCTCTCTTTTTTCTGTACGAGCATTGGTAAATCATCATTGAGTGTCACCGGCTTCTTCGGAGACGTTTCTGACCTGAACACTACTAAAATTACTATGTTATTCTAAGACTTTTTCGTTTCAGTTTTTTTTTTAATTTTTTTTAAATATTAGTTTGAGCAGGCAAATGACCATGATCGAATTCTTCTTTCTTTGATTGTTTGACATGTACGTATGCATTATATTAGCTACCTGGGTTTTCATGTAAATACTAGGTATTTCATGCATAGATGAGATAACTAGCGACTAGTAATTACTTCTATATATAAATTTGTTGCACACTGGGGTGCTGTTTTCTTTGCACAACATCTTGTGGAGGCGTGCTGCTCGCAACGTTTCGAGGGCACTTTCGTGGGCACTTTGGTATCATGACGATGAATATAAGTACGAAGCAGTCTGAGGTGTAGATACAATAAATACGGAAACCAAATGGAAGTTGTCCTTGAATTGGCCTTGCTTATTATTCATTGGAGGGAATTGAGAGATGAGGGCAAAGAACATTTGTTTCGGCCGTGGGCATGGGGCAGATTACCAAGACCTCAGAGGAAAAACTCGCTGTAAGTTGTTCGCAAGGCTGTTCGGCAGCCAATAGAACCTGCAGAGAGATATCGTATAGCCAGCTTTCAGCAATTTAAGATGCTTATAGTAGAAAATGTGAGCAAAGTTGGGAGGTTTGCAGGTTTGTGAAAACCCAAGTGCACCACAAAATTCTTCAACGCAATTGGACCAAATTCATCAGGATTGTCGATGTATAAAGTACAACCCCGTGAATTTAGTTTGCAGTTTTGTTCATTTACTTATAATAGTAAAGAATAAAATGTCAATCTCATATAAAACCTAAGTAAATTATCAAGTTGCAAAATGTGCGAGGCTTCGTCTTGTGCGAAGCTGATATAGGTTTTGGAGCAGGCATGACTGCAAGACGCGGTTCAGCTGTTAGGTAATGAAATTTACTTTAAGGAGGATGACGTTTCTTTTCAAATCCTTGAGTTGTTCGTTACCTGGTGGTAATTAGATTTGCAGGTCATTGGGCAAATACAGCTTTGTGAGTCGAATATCCCTTTACAAATCTGTGAAGAGGTCGTAGACATGGAGGAAAATGCGTGGCCGGCAAGAATTGGTCTGTGTCCAGCTTTGGAGATCTTGCTGAAGGCGTGATATGAAGTACGAGACTCGAAAGGCCAGCAATGAAAAGTTAAGGTGACATGGGATGCAGGAGCTGAAGGCCAAGTTACGAACTCAGTCTCAGTAGATGGCTCAGTCTGGCCTAGCATAAGGCAGTATCAAAATTGTAGCTAGATCCCTTAAGCAGCGCACACTGTAGAAAACTACCATGATTGCAGACCTCAACAAGAAAATCGCTGCTCTAGATTGCAAGAATGTACATCATTTTAAGCATGCTGTTGATGCTTGAAAGTTAAAAATTAAAACATCTAGACATGCAGATTCACGATTCAACATTTCTGCGGTGGCATTCTGGTGCTTGTGACATATCCAGAACGTTACGTCGCCTATATCGCTTTGGACAAATGTGCTGAGGAGAGCCTTTGCACACTGTTTTGCATCTCAGCCACCTTGGGTTTCCAATCTCACGGTAGGATTTCTTACATTCCATAGGAAACGTGCCTCCTGCCTAAGGGAGACGATGATTCAACCATACACCATGCTTAGTGGGATGGTACCGTTCACGATCCACAGCAGCTATATGCAAAAATTCAGACATTATCGCAACGAGATACTTTGTCGTGACACTGAAGGTCGGAAATTATGATGGTTCAACACAATGAATCTTGACTGGTGGTTTGATCGCTTCAAATATCTCCTCTTAGATCATGAACTTGCTTGGATATTTTCTGAATCTGAAGATTGAATGGAACACCACATGAGATGCACCCATACCAAGGAGCGAAGGGAACAAAACAAGGGTCGAGAGGAATTTGCAAAGCAAATTTAACAGCAGACCCGAAATATCCCAAGCGACCTAAAGCACTTGAACCAACTCCAGCACATTCAATAAGACAAGCGGCAACTAGTCTCAGTACTAACTAACTACTGCAATCTTAGATATTTCCTCAATTACCTCTAAGTAATCATAACCACGTCTCAGTAATCCAGAACCAAAGAGTGTCGTTGTTATTAATGAAACTTGCTTGAGTGGCGGCAAAATGAAAACATCATTCTTGAAAGGAATATTTTGATCTTTCAGACGTCCAAATTGGACACCTCTGACAGGACCCTTCATAGCGTCGTATATGAGCAGCAAACACAACATTTCTCATAGCGCATTACCTTGGTTGTTAGTCGCACAGTCTCAGGAAATCTACATTACGTGTCTGTCAAGCAAGCCAATCAAAACACCAGCAACCCTACAAGAGCTGTGATAACCAAGTTGACTCAAAGGTTTCCTGTATTGCCACCTGTGAATGATCATGAGGAAAAAACATCATTAGTAAAGGTGGATTGCGTAACTTTAGAGAGTATTAAAGAGCTTATGGTTGAAGGTTTGAAATCTCTAAGAAGAACGTGGTCTAAACTAATTTGATAGCACCAAGAATTTAAAAAAGCGCCTACCTTAAAAATCTAAATAATCTTGACGCCAGCTCAAGAATATTTTGTAGAGTATGCAGGAGACAATACTTGTTTAGGGTACGAAGGCTGGAAAATATATATTGAATCAATGCATTTTGCTTAGTGTTGGGGATCTGTGAGATCCGAGACTGACAGACTATCTCAAGACCAACAAATAGTATTAGAATGATAAAGAACCAAGAGGTCAAGTAATCTAATTAAACAGTTACGGTTGGGTGGCAGTTAATTATATTCTGGTCTTCCTGGACATAGTTTGGGACATCAGACCAATGTGGTTCATCAATATTCGCAAAGTTATCATTGAAACGAACTAAGTGACCCTCATAATAAACAATTCTTATCATCCATAATCATATGAATCTACTATATCTGAAGGTTTAGCTATGGAAACTGGGCCCTTCAAAACGAGGTCCTCAAGTTGTTCCTCATAACGCCACTTAAGAAGTTGAATATCCGCATCACGCTTTGTTTGAATAAATTTATAAAATTTTCTCCTTGCTCACATGGAGATTTTTTTTTTTTTCTATTTTTTTTTTTAAATGACAATGATAAAATAAGGCAAATAACACAAAATCTTGGGGCATCTTCATGAAAACCTCTTCTAAGAATCATGGCCCTCAATTTGACCCCGCACGAGAATCAGAGCATACACAGAATAGTGACCAAGCCATAGGATTAAAATAACTCTGGGATACCTGTGATCTGCAACAATCAACTGGTTGTGCATGGCCAAATCAAGTTATGGGGCTGCTATTAATAGCAATATTCTATCAATGGATGTTCTCGGCACCTATCTCCCCAGCAAAGCTCATGTCAATCCCTACCTCGGATATATTTTACAATTCTTCATGTCGATAAACCTACTATGCACAGTCCGTGTGACTTGGTCACCAGTCATCCCACTTATATTTCATCCCATGTCTAGCTTTACTTTAAACGAACGCAAACACTCGGTTCTACCAGAAAACCTCCTGTGACTTTATGCAAAAGAAAGCTTTGCGAAGTCATCCCTCTCACCGACGTTTTCAAGCCGTTAACGGTCAGAGGAGAATTATATTAGAAGAGTACATATACGCGATTGACTCTCAACTGTAAATGTTGGTATAGATTTACTTAGGAATTATATCTTAAGTTCTTTACTGCCAGAAATGTTAGGAGCATTCTCCTGTACTCCCAAAGCACCGTCAGTCGGAAGTGCTTCTCCCCATACAAGATTGTTGATTCTTCTAAGGCATACAATAGTTCATAACCATAGCTGCTTGCTCTGCCAACTAACTCCAAAACTGATAGAGATGATTCTAGCACGAGATAAAGTAATCCGAAACAACAGTATATACATTGCATAGTATTTAGCGTAGAATTCGTAATAGGCAGTGAATTTAGAGGACGATAAACTCCCTCAGAGTTGGCAATATTGACCTGAGGTTTGGAACGCTCTTTCTCTTCTAGTAGAAGCAGAAGATTTTCTCAAGTTGTTTGGAAGAAAAATTATGCTGTGGAATTCTTCTCTGACGCAAAGAGGAATGCAAAAATATGAAAAGGTCGAAGCAATGCAAAGAGAAGGTTGATGAAGACGCGAACATATCTTCCTTGGGGAAAGAGTTGGTCCATCGTCCGCTTTGCTTCCGCTGCCACAGTCCGTGAAACATGGAGTGGAGGGCCGAGCATTTGAAGCTCATTTAAGGTTGCATAAAGCTTATTTCTAGAAGACAAGTTAAGCTCGGCAATAGGAAGAAGGCTTGTGCAGCGCAAGTAGTGCAACAGAACCTTTTCATTCCGGGGGCCCACAGTGCGTAGTTGCTGGACCAGCTGCGGCACGAATGAATCGAGACCCTCGTCGAGTTGAAGCTGATTAATGCAAAAAGCTTGAACTCGTTCAGGACGCGAAGAATAGTAAAAGTAGAATCGAGCGAGAACATAGGCAAAGTCTTTGCGAATAGAATCTTTAGCAGCATGGGCGGATACGTAAAACGATGCCAGTTCTTTGCTCTTTGCATTGTGGTCGTCCGGCTGAAGTGTGTCAAGGAAGAAAGGCGATGCGGGCTCGAACATTTTCTCCCTCAGGCGAACATATAAAGGCCAAAGCTTACGCGTGTCATGTTCAATATCGAACCAGAAAAGCTGATAGGTCCCCTTCAAAAGCACATTGAAGCGCATCACCCAACCTTTGGTTGTCAACCCTGCATCAGTCTCAACGACCCAGCGATGAAGCAGTAATGAAAAAACAGAAGGAAAATGCTCCAGAGACCATAGCTTAGCACAGAGTGGAAGTAATTCTTTCTCCACTTTGCCAGGCTCATACTTTCGCTCGAGCATGTAATAGTAAGTGGCCAGAAGTTCATAGTAAAACCATCTACGTTCCATATCAAGATTAAGCTTTTCAGCAAATTTTGAAGGCACCGTGCTACTAATATTGTAGAAAAGCTCCTCAAGAGCACGTGGGTCATTGATGCTCTCGGTGAGAGCCCGATAGACTTGTTTTGCTAGACGCATCTGAAATTGTTGTAGCATCGTCTCTGGTTGATGCTGTGCGTTGGCTGTCGTAGGCTTTAGAACCCGTGTTGGCATGTTTCTTTCGCTTGACGACATGGGGTTTTCTGCATCATTGTCTGAAACAGAAAGGAGATTTGTGAAGGACCAACGGCGAGTTAGCTTATCTGCTACTGTGTTGCTGAGCAGAGACCTGGTTTCCTCAACATCAAGCTCTTGCAAGTCATTGAGTGACTTGCTTTGCACAGAGCCTCTTCTCATGTTATCTTTTGACAAGTTGTCACCTCGCCTGAAGGCAACACGGGAAGACTTTGGAGGCGTCCACCCTTCACCTTTTGACGAATTCTTCTTGATGGGTAAGTGGATTTGTTTGGCGGAGTTGGATAAAGAATCGTCGCTTCGACAGACTCTTGCATTATTGTATATCTGTTTTTCTTTAATTTTTTAAATTATAAATTTAATTTTTTTAATTTTTTCAAAGCTAATATAGCGCAGTATGATCATGACATACTTTTACTATCAGAAACTAGTTTGTCTTTGAGCGAAAAACTTTGGAATTGCCATATTTTTTCCAGTGCAACTCCGAAAGGACTTCATATCACTATTGCGAATGCTTGCAATTATTCATGAGCCAGCATTTTTGAATCGAAAGTAAAGGACCTCTGGAATTCGTAAAGAAATGGTTATACTGAATATGGTTTCTTTCTAGTAGAGTGTTACCTAGCTAGGCACATAACCTAGAAAAGGAGAGACTAGGGTAGCCTTCCATAAGATCCGAAGAAGCACAACAAACATACACAGAGCAAAACTATTACTACAAAGCTTCGCTTCGTGGGACCCTCTTTTTGCAAGATCCTCTTTGTGTGTTTCGTGCAAGGCATGTGCGCGAAAACGCACACAGGGAGGGTCCAAAACAAATATAGAAGATAATATGTTGAGAACTGGACTTGCTAGAGTTCGTGACGGAGCTTGGAAAACAGCCCAATTGCGGTCACTGCAACAAACTGGTGCTCAGTGCAGACCTTTACCGACACCTTTTCCCTTTGGGCAGTGGACACGCACCCTAAGCGCAAACGTATGGGTGCGCGCAGATCTCGGGTCGGGTGGCAAGCTTGCTGTTCCTGTCCGTGCAGGGTCAACAGTATCAGATCTAATTGAGGAGATAGCCATAAACTCTCAGTGCCAAGCTCTTCTTGTCGAAGGGAGTACACCAGAAACGCGGGTTGAAGATGCTCTACGAAGAGGTTTTGTAATCAATGTAGGAGGCCGTGATGTATGGCTTGAAGAAAGTGAGAATTGTGCAGAAGCTCAACAACTCGCATTAGGTCCTGCGTCAATCCCCGCGTGGGTGCTCCCGCGGGCTGCTTTTCAGGAGCGGGTTGGAGGAATGGAAGCTGTAAACCGACTCGAGGCTAATGGCCTCATTTATACGAGCAAGGTCTCCCCTGATCGTGTTGTTCTTCACCCAGACTTTATTCGTGCTAGATTTACAGGCCCCCTGCCACGAGCTGACCCTTTCCATGAACTTGAACGTCGCCCGGCGCGTCCATGGAGAGACGTAGCGGTCCGTTGGGCGATGCTAGCAGGTGTTACAACTGTTCAAGGGGTTCTATTTTATATGACATTCTTCTATCTGTCTTGGGATATTGTAGAACCTATTACATACTTTGTTGGCTCTACAACAAATCTCCTGGCTCTCCTATGGTATATCAAGACCTCATCGAGCCTCTCTTATGGTTCCGTGCTCAGGCGTACCTGCTGGCAGCAGGGGCGCTAATGCCCTTGCATCTTAAGGTTTTCATTTTTAATTATAGCAGGATGTACACCGTTGTTGAGTGTAATCAAAGTCGAAATATTCGTGATTCAAAAATGCATAGCCAAATTAAAATTTTATGTTTAATGTTTACCATGTGTCCTACCTATCAAAAAGTGATCTGCTTTCGTGCTCGAGATCCAAAAGGAAGCTTGTATTGAAAGCAATTACAAATAACCAGCATGAGAGCGCATTTCACTCGCCAATAAACCTATTTAATTTTTATTTTTTTTTAATCCTTCTTGCATCTTAATTGAGAAAAGCATGGGTTAAAACACCCAAAGAATAAGTTGATAAAAACAATCACTCCTAAACTGACCCGAATATATGAACCGATGTTGTATGTCATTTACTGAACTGTAAAAGCAATAAATAGTGCAATATCTTGAAGAAGAAATAATACATGATCGCAGCAATAAGTAGTATTAGTTGTTTCATTAGTCAACTCGCCTCACTTACAAGACCATTCGCCTCCTTTACTTGGCAAGCCGTAGATATGGCGCCTCTTCGATACTTTCATTGGGCCTCATGGCCCTGACAAGTAATAAAAGTGCATAGTCTACTAGAACAAGAAACATGGCCACAAGTCCTGCAAAAGGACCAACCTTGCGACAGTTTGCAAGACGCATCTCGAGAGTAATAGTCGGTCTCTGCTTAATTTTATCATAGACGATGGCAACCCTTTCTGCAACATCAGGCCAACTATACATTGTCTTGACTCGCTCATGCATCGAAAAGGGATCCATTTTGTTCATTTTACCTGTTATGATAGCATCTGCGATTGAGGCCGAGAGCGCTTTGGCTGAAGGATGTTCAGCAAAGGTTATCATCTCCGGAGGCAAAACCTCCGGAATACCTCCAACACGTGTGCTGATGACAAAGAGGCCGCAACATGCGGCCTCGAGAATTGCCATACAAAATGATTCTGTCAGTGAACAATTTAAAAATATTGAACCTCGGCAAAGGACAGATCGAACTTTTGCATGTGGAATACTGCCAAGAAGTTCCACACGATCATGTAGTTGATAGCGTTCTCTCATCTCATCCAGAAGTAGTCTCTTCTCTCCATCTCCTCCAATAATAAAATGAACATGAGGGAATTGAGCGCATACGAGAGGTATAACTTGGGCAACTAGGTCTGTACCCTTGCGATATGCAAGACGATTTATCACAATGATATTGATGCGGGGTGATGGATCACGCAGCGACGGATCGGGTTGAAAGCTTGAGGCATCAACTGCGTTCGGAATTGTGGAGACCTGGGAAGTGTCAATCTTGGCTCGTACAACCATATTCTCTCGACAAGTATGGGACACTCCAATACAATGGTCGATGCTGCTTAAGGTAAAAGTAATGGTCTTATTCAAGTGGAGGCTGGCTGTATCGAAGATGTTAAAGAGTGAGTGGGAAGTAAAACAAGTTTTAAGTCCGAGGGTTTGAGCATGGAAAAGCGCTTCGTGCATCAATGCAGATGAATCTTGATGTCCGTGAACAATTTCTATTCCCTCACGAACAACAACGTCACGGAATAGAGGCAACAATGGGAAAAAAGTAGGTAGTGTACAATTCTGGAACATGGGAATCCAAGGTACATAGTACACTTTGAGACCGTTTGTCATATACCGAACACCTTTTCGATCTCCCCATCCATGTGTGAGTACCACCACTTTGTGACCTGCTCGAATTAAGCATTGAGCAAGACTCCACATGTGCATCTCCACGCCGCCAAGGTTAGGCCAAAAAAAGTCACATACCATAAGCACCGTGTGTTTTGAAGTGGACATCGCAGCAGTTTTTGCTATCGCTGTGTTTGCTGTTGTAGATGATGACAACGACTCCTCGGTTGTTACTATTGTTGTTGCTGCTGCTACTGCTACTGGCGGCGATCGCATGTCTATTGCATGGAATAACGGCTGGCTACTGTGCTTCTCAAAGGTGTCAACCACGACTGCTTTCTGAAGAGGAAACTGAGTGCTTTTCTTGCTTCGTGTTGACCCATTCCAAATAGTAGTGCTACTTGGTGCGAGAATTTACCTACCTGCCTATACCCAAAGTACTACCATTTCAGGTAGGACTAGTGGAATGATAAACAAGTCTATATCATTCGGCCCAAGCAACACGAAGTCTTTCTTTTTTAAAGCTTCACTCTCATTGATCAATCAAAATCAGATAATTTTATTTAGGTTTGGTACCGGTACGAAATCATTTAAAATTATTCACACTCCGCGTGTGTTTCGTCTCTGATCGAATAAGGCGACCTATAGAATTAATGACATCCCCTTCGTTTTGACACTGCAACATCTACTTTACAAGTCATCGTGCTGTGGAATCTGGAAACCTCGTGAAGGGCAACTAATGATCTTTAATCGCTTGTAGAGTTGAACCTTGAGGAAAAGTGTAGCTTGAAATTTAACCTATGTTTTATTGTATTCTACTTTATTTATTTCAACTTGAAGTTGGGTTATTTAATTTATATGGTGTTTTCACTGCGACGATTTGTCTATTTAAAAAAAAAAATAGGAATAAGACACTGTTTCAAATCACGTTGGTCTCAGAGTGGAGCTAATTTTGTCTATTTGTTACGATAAGGTTTACTAAAGAGTACGACGGTGTGGTTGCAAATCAAGTAGCGAGAACAAAAACCAAGGGAACACATGAAGCACTTTGGATAGATTGATTTGCTCTGAAAGCGTAACGTTTGTATAATATATAGTTCTTTATCACTGCTGCATTTAAGCACTTGAAATTCTTAAAACACAATTAAGAGAGAGAACAAAAAAATATGCAACAAGGCCATCCAGCTTCTAAATACATTCTATTAGATATGATTAATTTTAAAGGAAGAGAATGCGCGACATTAAGGCCCAATCTTACTCGCTGCATGACGCAGTAGAGTTAGAACTTGAGTCTGTGGTTGTGCCATTCATCACATCACAAGCAGGTTCACTGTCAAGAGGACCCCCGTCTAATTGAGCAAACTTTGAAGAAGAAGTTCTTCGCAACAGAAAGGGAAAAAACCGTTTCTTACTTTCTGAAGAGTGTGTCTCTGCCTCAATTGAAGTAAGCGCTGTAGCAACAATCTCAGAATCCCTCTCAACAAGATCTTGAAACTCCTCCAAACTTATGCGAATCTCATTTGATGAGGATGATCTGGTGTTCCCATCAGCTAATAGTCTACGATTGTGAACTGTTTCAATAAGATTTCGAAGCTCAATACGGGATTCTTCTGCAAAACGTTGGGAATCGGTATTTTCTGTTGCAACATTCCACAAATTCCACAGCTCTGTCTCTGAAACATAACCATCCCCATCTTGATCAAAAAGTTCAAATGCAAATTTGATTTTGTCTTTTGAGCTCGAAAAGGGGTGTACATTTGCCATCCCTGTAAGAAGCTCGCGAAAATCAATCTTTCCCGACAAATCTCGGTCAAAGAAATTGAAAAGGCGTTTCACTTGGTTGCTATCTTTATCAAATCCTATTGCGCGTGCGAATTCAGACAAATCTACCAAACCATCCCCATCCTTATCTGCATCAGCAAATTGTTTCAAAATAAGCTTCGCATCTTTCAGTGTAAGCCCACGGTCTCGTCGAGCATGCTCAAATAAATCTTTGATACGCCTTAGCTCTAATCCCTCCAGTGAGATTTTCTCATGAGGATTGACTCCCTTAAAAAGACGAGGCTGGTGGCGGGTTTCTTCAACGTTAAGTGCAGAACGATACAACATTGCATCTTCATAACAGTGCTCTGTGATGTTCGCCCCGATATCTTCAGCAATTTCCCTCCGAACATTGTTTGCAAATAGTGTAGCGTTCTTCTTCTCTGCTTCGCTTGGGCTGTGCACAGGAAGGAAGTGAACACGAGCATGCATTACGAACTGTGAGAAATGCCGTACCCAAAAATAATCTGTCTTCCGATTAACAATGAAAGCAGGATTGAAATGCTTCCAGGGGTAATATAAGCTCACAGGTTGTACTGGACAACCGGGGGTAAATGCCCCGCGCTGGAACATCGTCAAAGTTTCCTGGTTAGCAGTGGTCCCTTGAGGGAAAACTAGGATTGGTGGAAAACGTTTGTTAGGATCGCCCTCGTTGGTTCGAGAGGCAGCAAATAGCTTGATAGTTTCCATCGCACGCTTCTTGTCTGCAGCAGAGTCTCGCTGCACTGGAATGACTTGCAAGCCACGAAAGAGAGTACCAACGAACGGAACTTTGAAGGCCTCCGCTTTGGATAGAGCGCTAGGGAGCAGCAGCCAATACATCAAAAGCAAGTCGGTTAATCCAACGTGATTAGGCGTAAAAAAGCATGCTTCCTTGGATATTTCCCCAGCAACCTCAATACGATAAAATCCAATGACAAAGAGCATCGCACGCGCTATAGACGAGATTGGTTTTAATATTAGACGTCGCCACCTAGGTAAAGGTGCTTCATACACTCCAGCTTCTCGGTCAAGGCCAATCGTCGCGACAAAAGCACATCCGTATGCGCTCAGGAAAAGCAATGCAAATAGAATAGCGCGAATAAAAAGAAAGCCGGAGAATATATGAATTGCAATTTTGGCAAATTCGTACACAGTCACAGGTGCATTGTATTCGAATGGATTAGAGACGCTATTTCTATAACCAGTTTCGTCAGTAGGTGATCTAGAATATACTTTCTCTTGGGAGCCTCGGAAACCCTCCGTGGAGTGACCATCTCTCTTATTTGAGGGTGAAAGACCCCGGGCTGCGATATTGCGCTGTCGCATGACCGACTGAGCCTATGGAAAATATGGTAAGGTTGATTCTTGTTCTTTGAAGGACCAGCAAGCAAAGCTGGGATTGCGCACCAGACGTTTCCTTTGAAACAGTTCCTTAGTTTGCAAGAGTTTCAATTGATTCTCCTTGAGTAAAGTTGCAGCAAAGCTGTCTCATTACGGTCTTTCTGATCTACCTTGATCACAAAGCAAGTTCTAGATCGAGAAATTATGCGTTTGCGATTTACTCAAAGCACAGGCTTGAGTCTTTCTGCAAAAGGACTATTAGTACCTACCTATGACTTTACTTACCTACTTCTTCTAATATTCCTACTACTTGAGTTCTACTTATTTGATTAATAGCCAGGATGAGATACTAGAGGAAAAGGAGAAGAAGGAAACCAATTTGGAAAAAAGCTGTTCCAGCTCTAGGGTAGGTAGGAAGGTCGCGCTTTGTCGTTGAGACAACTTGACAATCATGCTGTTCCCAATGAACTAGCTTAATAAACTCTCGCGTCCTTCACCTTCTTCAATTTGCCGTGAAGCTGGCCATTTTTTAAAACTCAGAGGTACCTAGGGTGCGCTGAGTAACCAGGAAACTCGTGGGTTATGTATGAGCTTCACGCTGACTTCCACGTTTGCAGCGAATCGTTTTGGTGAGGCGCAAAACAGCCAACACCAACTGCTAGGGATTTTTGTAGGGTTCAGTTTTTAAAAAGCCTCGGAGTGAGCAATAAAACCGTTCAGGCTGAATATCTAACACCATTTTTGTTTTCTTCTACTCTTAGCCAGAGCGCCCAACGAAAGCCATGGAGGTAAACATTATTTTTGTTTTACAAATGTGGTAAGATCTCAAGCACAGAGCACCCCCTCTTTGACCTTCTGTCTAGTCTATATATTTATTTTAAAAAAAAAAAAAGAAGAATGAAAAGACGGCATAAATTGAGTGAACTGGGATTGCAGGAGCAGGGAAGGTCAAAGTAGAAAAGTAAGAAAGGACTGAGATGAGTGCTAATTGATTCTTGTAGGAGCAGGGTAAACATTGGACTCATCGCCTAAGCAACTAAAGCATCATAGGTCTTAGCCATATCAAGACAGCCACCGAGTGCAATAATGTCTTTAATAACATCAGTCATTCGCACAAGATAAGCTGGGGCTCTTGGCAAGACAGTAGCATGAAGCTCACGAATGGAAAATACCAAAAGGCTTTCAAGAAGCGGTAAGTTCGACGTTGCCAAGTACTGAGAGCAGGCTGCCTCATCAGCAGCAATTTCATCGAGCTTTGCGTTCGCACGATCCCTCAATACACGATTGAAAAACTCGCACAAGTTCAAAGTTGGTGAATTTGGTGCCATCTGAATAAGCTGTACGCTCGACTTACTCGCGTCGAGGAGTGCATTCAGCTCTTCAAAAGCCGGGACGGCTTTAATGCTACGGTGCTCATGCACATTGCGAATATATTCAAAGGGGCAGTCTGCGATAAGATATACATTTTTGCCCCGAATCTCATCTATTCTTGAAATGAGAACCTTGAGAACCTCGTTAACGAAGCTCTTAAAATCTGTCTCATTTTGCACAACGCCAAGTTTCCAGTCATGCTGTCCCGAACTCTGATGAGGGTTGTGAAATCTCCAGCTCAGTACGCCCAAAGTTGCGTTAAACGCTACAGAAACCTGAACGTCTTGTTCAATAGGTTCGTTTCCACCAGGAGGTTTCTTCATCTTCAGTTGAAAGGGTACCTCGTCAAGGAACACAAGCATTGAATTGGGATCTTCAAGGGCCTGCAATAGGTCTCTCGCAAACTGAAGCCGGTTGGCACAGTTTTCCTTGTCATTCACTGCCTCAACACTGTCTAAGACATACTTTCTAGACAGTACCAAACCATCCAGCCAGTGCCGAATAGTCTCGTCAGATTCGATATGACGCCATTCATATGTCTCACGTACTTGAGGAAGCGCAAAGTACTTTTCGATTGTCGTTTTACTGATAGGTCTGTTCATTTTGTCCTCCTCGTTTTCTAGTTTGAGACCAAAGTCGCGACAAACACCTCGAAAAACTTCAAGGTTAATCAACTCGCGCAATTGTGCATGCGTGAGCATTGCGTCTAAATGCACCCATTCAGCTAGAAACTTTAGTAGCTCTGATGAATGCTTTGAGTTCTTTCCCGTGTGCCGGTAGCGATCGTGGCGATGATCCCGGAATGCCTCCCTGCCGTGTTCTTTGAAGAGAGCAACCACACGATCTGCAGTGCGCGCTGGCATACCCATCAGCTGCGCAATTTGTAAACGCGCGGGTCTTCCTCCCTCGGCATCGGCTCGAACTATTAGTTCCTTTTCAAACTCAGAATATGTACGACGTGTCACACGTTTCTTCTCTTGGCCTGACGACGGGGATGGCGAGTTCGTCCAGCTGCTTACAAGCTCCGCTGCGTTTTCGGCAAAATCATCAAATTCTGCATCAGAAGGAAACGGAACTTTGAGATCTACTTCTTTGGGGTCAATTTCACTCATACTCCCGCTGTCAACGCTTTCGCTGCTATTACGTTGGTACAGGTTTGGGATGTTTTCATTGTCGATGAGGTTGCTGAGGTCGCCATTGTTGATGTTGTTATTGTTGTTGGCGCTGTTAAGGTTGAACGAACTCTCCCGGCTAATGAACCCCGGCTTCTCCTTGAAAGGATCCGCGTCGTTGTTATTTGAAAGCAACGGGAGAGGCTGCACAAGAGGCTCGTAAGGCCCTGGGACGTCACCTGACGACATAGCCAAAGCTTTCTTGACCCGGCCGAAGTTTCGTCCCTCGAAATTTAGCTCCTGGTCTTGAACAGACTACTTACACGCTTAGAACCCCCACACAAGGCAAGGCTAGCGATGCAAGTCTGATTACCACTGCGTCTGAGGTTCTCGTCTGCGCAGAAAAGGGGTAGCCCGTTTGGTTTTATTTGTTCGGCCTGCCTCTACCGAGTATGTTTCTGTCGAGGGGGCGCTTGCCCTGGTGTTGCTGTTGCTGTTTTCTGCTTTTACCTGTTCCTAACACAGATGTTGTTCTGATATTACTAGCCTTTGTACTATAAACCTGCTAACATTTTGTTTAACAATGATTTGTTATTGCGGGATTCATTTTTCCAAGCTTACCCTTTTCACTATGAGTATAAATAGGATCGCTTAGCAACAGTATCAGTACTTGGAGAGCGACAATTACTTACTGCTTAATAGGCCTATTAGGATTACAACTACCTACAAAGTAGTGCAGGTAGGTAGGTAAGAACCTAACTAGGTATTATGGTATTTCTAATTTTTATTTTGTTATTTTTTTATTAATCATTTTCAAAAAGTGCTCATTAAAATAACAATAATAATAGAATTGAATAATAGGTACTAAGAAACAAACCCGGAAGAAGCAGGAAAGAGAATAATAGGAAAAAGAAATCAAGAAGAAAACAAGAAGAACAAAAACAGCAAGAACAACACTTTGAAGAAGAACATGACAGCAGCAAGATTGCGTTGCTCGTATGCTTCTTCTAAGCTCTCACTCACCCTTCTCACTCGGAGTTGGGTTCTTGGCTCCAAGCAGCCAGCTTTTTAAGCGTAATGGAAAGCTTCTGAGCTGGTAGGTATTCATAAATTAATTTATTAGTTCTCAACCCTCTACATAGTACCTGTGGTGAATAACTTTCTAAACTTTTGTTTCGAAGTGCAAAGTATTAGAAACTTGGAGACCTACTTAGCCCAAAGCGTTGCTTGAAGTAGGAGAGTAGGTACGCACCTGTAGGCTTTTCACACCCACTAGTAGCCAGAGATAATAAGTTAAAATCTTTCATCGTAGGTTTTTAGCGAATAGAATTGATGTACGTACTATAATGAATCGCCTCTAGCTATTAGAGTAGACGAGGTTTCTGGCTCTAGCGATGCAATGTTTTATTTTCTGAAGTAGCTTACTACCCTGGTATAACGTTATATCTCAGATAGGTATATAAGCAGGGCACATAGGCAGCGAGCCAGTTACAATGCTATTATACCTACCAAAACTTCTAGGCCCCACCATACTACCATACTGTTAATGAGCTATTCGTGCTAGTAAATACGCTAGGTCGTAGTTGAAATGATAAAGATTGAACTTGAAGATAAACTCAAACTCAAGTTGAACCCACGTTGAACGCTGGTGGGATTAGGAAAAAAAGCAGTCGAGTCTTCCTCTACCTCCCACTAGACTCATCCACAAGGCCCACCACTTGCAGTGCTTTGAGCTCATTATCCACTTCAACAACTTCATCTACTACAACTTGCTCATAAAGCTCCGCTGCCGATTCGGAGCGTCCCTGACCTGGTCCAGGGCCCCGGACGATAATACACTCTTTCAATACTATTCTTATTCTTTTTTTTTTCTTTTTTTTTCTTTTTTTAAATTAAAAGCAATAATAATAATAATAATAATAATAATAATAATAATAATAATAATAATGAAGAAAGGGAAATGGTAGACACAATAGGATGATGATACCATAGCTAGCTACTAGTAGGTTTGACTACTTTTACAATTAGTGAAAGGATTTATAAGGGTGAGAGCAATGTACCTTCTCTACCTATTACGCAGCTGCACAGTAGTAAATAGGTAGGTAGGTAATATACTTTGCTCAAGCTCCTCCCAAGTCACCTTGAGGATCTATTCTAGGAATAATGGTAAAATGTTTTGCCATGGTTTCCCAGTCCTATGGATTTCCAAAACAGTGGTTACTTTTCTTTCAAAAATGTGTTCTTCGATCGAAATATAAATGAGCAAACCAGAAAAAGAATAGTGAAGTCAACTTGTGGGCGATTCGCCAACTAGCATGAAGACCAAATAATTAACGATTTCGTTGTAATAAGAACGGGTAAATTTTTCATGAGTCGTAGGTGTTCTCAACACATTGACTTTTTTTCTTTTTTTAATAAGCACCCATTCCAAGAAACGAAGAAATGGTAAACTCTAATTATAAAGAGGTCAGAATAGACCTAAGGATTTCTTATAATTCCACTGGAATGAAAATGAAAATGTGAGGTTGCGCGGCTTTGATCTAGGTGGCCCTTGTCTTCACTCATTGCTTTTAGACCCAGATTTAGAATATCTGAATGCCATTTAAATTGGCCTAGGCCTATGGTAAAATATGATTGCTGCAGACATCCCTCGCCACCAAGTACGATAAGTTGCTCTACTGATATGCAATACTTGCTCTTATCTGCACGGGTTGAACAACCTTGGTTTTTGGCTGCAATAACTACCTAGCATAGAAATAGATGATAGCTTATGATATCTAAGTTTAAAATGTAGCGTCAATTAACTTTTTCCGCTAATTAGCTCGCAAAGCTATTCTGAGACATTCAAACTTCTCTTGAATGTAAAAGTTAGAGCATCACGAGCAGTATGACACCCTGAAGTACATATTCTCAAAGGACTATTCCTCAAATAGATAAATAAGAGGTTTTTTAATTAATTCATGAACCTCATTTATGAACGGGTATAAGATCTTTATTCTATGTAAAAAGGAAATGGTGTCTCGAAATCTGAAAAAGGAGAATGTAAACCAAAAAGAGTTAATGCGCACCAATTATTTGTAATAATAATAATAATAATAATAATAATAATAATAATAATAATAATAATAATAATAATAATAATAAATAAAGCACCGCCAGTCTCGGGAGCTGCAAAAGCTAGTCTCATGCCTTTCGTCAGTCATAATGTCGTTACAGAGAGACATATGTTTTACTCGAGTGATGATCCAAGTAAAGTGTAGCAGGTCGTAAATACTTCGATACTAGAACAGTTATTGGAATACTATAGTAGAAAAATCTCAAAAGGAGAATGGCATTCTAATCAGTGGCAGGTAGATGATCACTCCATCGTCTAACTTGAGGATACATTCTAGTCAAAACTAATGGTATCCAGTACTGGGCCATTCTTACCAATGCCATGTTACTGGTATCGTCTTATTAAGCCGGTAAAAACTCAAGTTAAAATCCTATAGCACTATTGCTCAATGAATGATTGTTTTACATGAGGCATGGAATTCTACCCAAATCAAGGGACTGATAGGAGTTGCCTCAATGATGACTTGCCTTGCTAGGTAGTAGATATATAGTAGGTGAGGCATGTAAGTAGTACCTCTAAGGGCTTTTTTTCTTTCATGTTATTATAGGCGAAGGCTGCCATTCCTATTTAGAATATAAACCCAGGCAGGCTTCCTTCTTTTTTAATACAGAACTACATAGCAAATACTAGTAATGGGAAATCTATGACGTTGCATGTGAGGAAACATAAGACGTCTGTTCTTGCAGCAGACCAAGAACAAATTGCGATCTTTCTTGCAGTGAGGAAGACGCGGAGAAAGGGAGAGCAGAAGAAGAGCTGGGATACGAAACCCAGATTTCTCTGGGCGTTAAGCAAGGAGACCCAGACATGCAGAACGTTACAGTAGCAACGTGCTCCTTGGACCAATGGGCCTTGGACTTTGACGGAAACTATGAAAGGACGAAAAGATCAATCGAGGAGGCAAAGGCGGCAGGCGCAACATATCGCGTAGGACCTGAGCTGGAGCTTTCAGGCTATGGCTGTGAAGACCACTTCCATGAAATTGATACTTTCCAACACTCTGCCCAAATTCTAGCAGATCTCCTCAGAAGTGGTGTCACCGACAACATCCTCTGTGATATTGGTCTTCCAATGCTGCATAACTCTGTACCTTACAACTGTAGAGCTATGTGTCTCAATGGTAAGATCATATGTGTTCGTCCTAAGCTGTTCTTGGCGGACGATGGCAATTATCGTGAACCACGCTGGTTCACTCGCTGGGAGCGTCTCGGTGAGGCTGACGACCATTACCTCAGCCCATCTCTCGCTACTGCTACTGGTCAACAATCTGTTCCTTTCGGCGATTGTTGTATTCAGACTCTCGATACTCGTGTAGCGTCTGAGACCTGCGAGGAGCTCTTCACTCCGAACAGCCCTCATATCAATTTAGGGTTAGGTGGTGTGGAAATTCTTGGTAATGGATCCGGGTCTCACTTTGAACTGCGAAAGCTTGACACTCGTATTGACCTCATTCGGAGTGCTACGGAGAAGTCTGGTGGTGTATATTTGTACTCTAACCAATTGGGTTGTGATGGTGGAAGGCTTTTATACGATGGCTGTGCACTTATTGCTGTGAATGGAAAAGTTGTTGCACAAGGCTCTCAGTTTAGTCTTAGTGATGTTGAAGTTGTAACTGCGGTCATTGATCTCGAAGAAATTCGCGCATATCGCATTGCAAAAGCAAGCCGTGGAGTTCAGGCAGCTAAAGCCCGGCCCATTCCTGTTGTGCACGTCAATTTTGCACTCTCTGATGCGAACAGCTTTCTTGCGGTATCTCGCCCGATCCCTGTTCGGTACCATTCTGCACAGGAGCAGATTGCCTACGGTCCTGCTGTCTGGCTTTGGGATTACCTACGCCGCACTGGCGCAAGTGGATTTTTCTTGCCTCTTTCAGGCGGAGCGGACTCCTCCTCCACAGCTGCAATTGTAGGTGCCATGTGTCAAATGGTCGTCAAGGCTGCCCAAGCTGGTGATCAGCGTGTCATTGAAGATGCGCGCAAGGCTGTTGGAGGAGATGCGAATTATGTTCCCCAGGACTCTCGCGAGTTCGCGAACAGAATTCTGCACACTGCATACCTTGGGACTACAAATAGTTCACAAGCCACCGAAGACTTTGCGAAAGGCCTGGCCAATTCTGTTGGTAACTACCATTTGAGCTTCAAAATTGATGGTCTCATCTCAGCTATCCTCACAATCTTTCGTACTGTTTGCGGAGGTCGCGAACCTCGTTTTAAGGTTCATGGTGGAAGTTTTGCAGAAAATCAAGCTTTACAAAATATTCAAGCCCGGGCGCGCATGCTGGTTAGCTATTTGTTTGCGCAACTGCTTCCTTGGGTTCGCGGAAACAATGGATTTCTGCTTGTGCTTGGAAGCGGCAACGTTGACGAGGGCCTCCGTGGCTACTTGACAAAGTACGATTGCTCATCAGCGGATTTGAACCCCATCGGTGGAATCTCAAAGGTAGATTTGAAACAGTTTCTTTGGTGGGCGTCGACTCCTTCCGAGCAAGGAGGCCTAGGCTACTCTATTCTTCGTGCTATCGCTGATGCTCCTCCCACGGCTGAACTTGAGCCCATTACTGATACTCATACCCAAACTGATGAAGCCGATATGGGTATGACATACGAAGAACTCAGCACGTTTGGGCGCCTTCGAAAGATCTCTCGATGTGGTCCAGTATCCATGTTTAAACGTCTTTTAGTTCAATGGGATCATCTAGAACCAGCTGAGGTCGCTTCAAAAGTTAAGCACTTCTTTACTTCGTATGCGCGTAACCGCCATAAGATGTGCACATTGACACCCTCAGTCCATTGTGAGAGCTATGGATGCGACGATAACCGGTTTGATCTTCGACCCATCTTTCTGGATGCGCGCTTCCCGTTCCAGTTTCGCATGATCGACCGCATTTGTGCCAACCAATCAGCCCCGAAACTCTAAAAAATGACGCAGTTTATACATTTGTTTATCATGTTTTCTCTTTTCAAAAAATAGTGTTTGTGGTGCATGAATTTGCATGTTATGTAGGCTTCGAATTTTTTTCTCTAGAACCCTCGCCGAGAGAATAGGTAAATACAGTAATAAATATTTTTTCTTTAGAAGAAAAGAATTGTATTACAGTGCTGAGGCGCCTCGCCAAAATTGCTCTTTTTTTTTTTGTTGTTTCAATAATTTCGGAGATCATAATTGGATATTTTGAAAAGATTATGCTATGATACCTTTAATTCAGATTTCGATACTTTCTATTATTGTTAAATACCCAACTCTAATACCCACAATCGTTCGATTTGAGATAAATCACGAATGACTGCCACACGTGAATTGACCACACCACGAGAAATGAATCGACACGCTCAACGTTGCGAAGATGAGCCCTTCTTTAGAGCCTTAATGTCAATAGCACGTGGAGTTTTTTTGCCATTCACAGTTGAATCATAAATTAGCGTTAGCTTATAGCTACCAAGGAATTGCATCATATCACCCTTTCGACGCTTCCTGCTGTCATGAAACCGTAATTGGTCTTGAATAGTTCGAAGTTCAAGTTCTGGAAAACTTGATTTGAGTAAAAGCTGAAAGCCTTGCCGTCGAACCCGATCAAGTAAATGATCCATGAGAAAGGCACTCATAAACGGTGCACGCTCATGAAGACGAAAAAAGTTTACAAAGTCATTGCTTCGCACTGCCGAAAGAACTGCAAATGCATGAGCGAGAGCTAAAGAGTCAGTGCGACGTTTGAAATATTCTGAGGAAGTATTGAAAAAAAAGAGATTTTCTGTATGGATAGCATATAGAAGACGATATGCCGCAAACTCATCTCGATGTTTTGTACACTCAGACGACCTTTGGGGGTGTTCCTGTCCTAAACGGTGAAGTTCATCTAGTGCACTCAGGCACTGATACATCTCACTTAGATCAGCAGATTCAAGGGCGATGCGTGCATGAGTTTCATATGTGCGAATACATAAAAGTAACCATCGGCGACCAGCACTGCAATGTTGCACAGTGAGATCCTGGCGAATACTTTTGAGCTGAGAGCTAGCATAATTGTAATCTTTATCTATTTTCCACTTTTCTTGCACAAGCTGGAGAGACTCTTGCAAAACTCGAGGTGGGCGAACCTTGCTCCAATCAACAGCCCCTGTTAACCGTAAATAAGGTTTCTCCAGCAGGTCACTGAATCCAGTACGCCCATCGTTGCTCTCTCTTAAACGTTTCTTAGCACTATGAGCTGCTTGAACAGCCTTGGGCGAAGCTCTAGGCGCGTCATGACTCTCGTTAGCAGAGCAGGGTGCTGGCGCAGCAAACCGAGCTGCGCGAGCCGCACGCTCTTTAGCGCTTGCTCGCATTTCATTCAACGTGTCCGCCGTAGTGTCTAGGCCGAGATTTCCTCGCTTGAAGGCACCAAAATGGTTCTAAAAGGCCAACCAAGGCCACTTCGCTTCAACACTCACACTAAACACCACCCCAGGTACTGCTATTACCTGTTTAGCGAAAAAAAAAAAAAAAAAAAAACTCTAAGCAAAGCACTTACTACACTTCAGACGCTGCTAAATACCTGCTACTAACCTATAGCCATCTATCTCCGGAATATGCGTCAATCAGCCTAAAGCCGAGGAATTATAGAAATAAATATTTGAAGCAACTATTTGTTGGACCTATATTTACAAAGATAAAGCTTGTCTATGAGAATATGATGCTTGAAAGCTCTAACTTGAAAGGATAAAAAAAGAATGCTATTATTCTTATTATTCTAAACCTGAGAAATCGAATTTCAAAAAAATATAGACCTTTTCCTTTTTGGACACCTAGGTAGGTATTGAAAGAAGAATATATTAATCTAAATTTTTACCTAACCTAAAAGGTATTTTAAACTTATTCCCTCTGGCTATTGATAAAGCACTAGTTACCTACCATAACAATTATAGTGAAAGAAGGACAAAATGAAAGTGGCTGCCGGTAGTTATGCTACAGTAGTTGAAAGCTGGATATTAAGCAAATGCTAATGATGTGACTATTGTTCAGCATTAAGGGGACAACCATATTTCGAAACAAATACTATCGTGCCTAGCTAGGTAGTAGTAAAGTAGTATATGCCAGTAAGTACAAATATACTACAGACCCTCTATACTAACCAATAGGTTCAACGGGTCGCGCGATTCTTCTGTCATAACCTTCTTGCCACCAAAAGTTGTTCAAACCCGAATGTGCAGGTCCTCTACACAAGGGCAACTAATTCGAATGTTGCAGGTGGATTGGATTTGCGACAGCTACAATGAATAGTCAGACAGAGAACTCTACTAAAGACAACCTTGGCGATGCAGAACATGCGTTACGAGTTTTACTCACAGGAGATACAGCCAACACTCTAGGCGCGTGCCAGGGTTCTGGTTATGCAATAAATTCTTCGATGCTTTCACGCTTGATTTCACTTCTTGAGCACCCAGAGCCAACATTCCGTGAACTTGTTCTCAGAGCTTTATCTCTTTCTGCAACGAAACTTCGCGTCCCACTTCGTGACCCAAGTCTACAAAGTAGGATTTTCGAGCTACTGAGGAGTATATTAAGTGCTGATGAACGACAGGAAAACAGATTCATTGCTGGGCTCGTGCTAGGACTCACTGTACCAGAGTTAAATCCAGGTTCTTTTCGTGAATACATTGTAGCTGATTCGATTGCAACTGTCACAGAGCTATTTATTTCGTCCTACTCTAAGAAGAATGTTCCCCATGCCATTGCCGCTACAACAGCTGCTGGGCCGTTTCTTACTTTAGTGGCTCATCAAAATGGTATCGGATCTCCTTTGATCCAAGCATTTTTCAACGAGGCTCGCAAAGTACTTGTCACTGTTGCTAGTCTCAACGATGACATTCTAGTAGAGTCGAAATGGACCATGCACCACCCTTTGCTTGTGGCTGCACTTCTGAAAACTCTAAGACAATCTCTAGACGATACATACGAAACTAGGCAAAATATAGTAGAGCCTCTTCGTTCGCTAGTTTACCAAATTTTTGTGGTGAAGAGGAAAAATAAATGGGTCAACCGCAAAATGCCAGATTTCTTATGCACTGAAGCAAGCTGGTTCATCTGTCGCTGGTTTCACATCCCAAGTGATAATTTCATTGCTAGCATTGACTGTTCTATTGTTCGGACCCTCGCACGTCAAGCTCATGTTGTGAAATATTCTGGCACGCTATCTAAACTCGAAGAAGAAGTTAAGAGTTTATTAGAACATGCAAGAAATAGAAGACACCAAATTACACAGGATTCGAACTTAGAACATCAAATAACTTCTACTCGTGCGCTATCTGAACGTCCTCATTCAGTCTATAACAATAGAACGTGGTCAAATATCTCAAAAGGATCAGATAATAGGGGTAAAGTAACTTCGAGTTCTCAAGGCGGATATATTCCCCGCCGATATCACTATTTGCATGGATATAGTAAGAGGTCAACGTCTTTTTCTGACAACAATAACCGAAGTAACGACTATACACTACATGCGCAATTTGAAATTGAGTCCTCCAGCTCTTCAGATTCAAAACTCAGTTTGTACACAGCAACTAATTTCGCCACGTCTGCAGCTATTGGTCTGCAAGAAGACACCCAGATAGACGCAAATCTACAAGATGATGATGAGGAGGAGGTAGATATGACTCTTCCTTCTGAGTTTACAAGTGGCCTCACGTTCCAGATTCAACAAAATGAAATCTCGTTCTTGGGCTCTAAAGAGGAAGTAGTCCTCTATCTGACAAACCCAGGTACCACACAAGAGTTTTTTTCTCTGCAAACGTTTCCCAGTCAACATTTTCTGGCCACCCCTGCCTATGGTGTTGTAGAAGCTAAAGCCTCCTGCAAGATACTCCTGAGGTTTGTGCAAGATCTTTCTAATTCGTCTCTGGCAAGCATTCGTATTGCAGGATTTCTACGTGTCCGCACAAATGCAGGTCTTCCTGGCGAGCGACTAAGCTTATCTGCAATTCATGGACCATATCTTCAGGTTCAAGACTCTCGCTTGAATTTCGGCTATGTGCCTGTTCAACGTAGATCAAACCAGGCTTTATCACTCCCTGTAATCATTCGTAATTGTTCACCAGTCCCCTGCAATTGCTCAATTTCTCTTTTGCAGGAGGATCCTGTTTTTACCATACGACAGACGCAAGTATTGATACTTCCTGGAACAGAGTTTTGGGTTGATGTGTTCTTCAGCCCTCGCGAAGCAAAGGGGTACCAAGACGTGCTTGTCGTAACCGGGACCGGAAGTGAGGTTCACCAAGTGAAGGTTACTGGCCATGGCGGCTCACCGTTACGACTATTCGAGGATGATCTTGCATTTGGTCTTTTGCATGCTGAATCTTCTAAAGCAAACGCTTCATTCATTCCAGGGATCTGTGGACGATCAGCGCTCGCTTCTGCCTCCAAAACCTTACATATTGAAAATTTAGACCCAGAAAACTCACTTCAGGTACGTTTCATATCAAATCGACCTGAAGAGGTTTCATGCTCACCAGTTATCTTACAACCAGGGGAAAGACGTGAAGTTGAAATCAGCATCAGACCTTACTTTACAGGTGAATTTAATGCAAAGTTGAATGTTACTGCCCCGGGATACTCTGCACAGTATGTATCACTATCAGCTTTTGTGGGACAGCTTGTGTCCATTCCGTTGTCTCAGAGCGTGAACTTTCCAATACAATCAACCGGTTTAGAATCCCAGTTTGAACTTCCTTTGAAGAACTATAGTGAAAGCTCTGTAGAACTCTTCATAACTGGATTTGAAGACTCACCCTGCTCAGCTTGGTATCAGTCACCTACTCAAGAAGCAACGGATCTTCGAGGAGGCGCAACGATAGTTTTGCATTCACAGGAGGATGCCACAGTAGAAATTAAATTTTTATCGTCGAAACCAGGCCTGTATCGACTTCCAATCCGAATTGAGCTAGTTCACCCTCATCGAATCACTTATGGACCTTGGTTTGTTACAATACCTTGTATTGGGAAAGATATTAGTGGTGACACCAGACAGCTGGGTTCCAAGAGACTTACATACAACCGTCTTAGGAGTCTTTTGGCAGTATCAATTTCTCACGAACAGCCTGGGAGCCATGAATACGACGAAAACTCTGAGGACTCAGAGGATGAAAATGAGGAAACTGGATTTGGACATGGACAAACAGGGTCTGCGAATACCGGAACTGATGGAGCTGAAGCTTACTGCCTTCAGCTCAGCAAGAGTGTTTCCTATATTTTTGGAAATTCTTCGTCTCATGAGCGAAGTTACGGAAGTGTTACTCTGCGTAATACATCCAGTATATCACAGCCATACAAAGTTCTTGTCTCGAGTCCATTTGTATTACGTCAAGTGCGTCTGCTTGAAGGTTATGTGGACCCGCATGACTCATTAGAACTCATAATAGAAATAGATCCTCAGCTAGAAGATACAGCTAGCGTTCCAACTTGGGGGTTTCTTTCGGTTGTTTACGAACAACATGGGGTCATTCATCAATATTGCTCGTGCTTATTACAAGGGGCAGCAACTGCGCCAGTTTCCGTACGGTGTCCTGAAGATGGTCTTGTTTTCCAAAGTTTATATCGAGGAGAAGCTGACTCACGACTTTTGCGAATCAGCAACCAAACACCGCATCTGATAAATTTAAGTACAAGAATTATACAAAATGCAGAAACCTCACCATTCCTTATAATTGACCCGGAGCGAATACCAACGGATGAATTAAGCTTGCATGTCCATCCATGGGCTCAGCTCGACCTTTGCATACAATTCCAAAGCCACATTGAAGGAGTATTTGCCGCCCCTGTCCGGTGTACAATCGAATACCCATTTACCTCGCATGAAGACGATACAGCAAATGCAGATGTTACACCACTCAAAGTCTTTACTGGGATGCTAGATGCAAGTGTTTATAGTTTTTCATCAGTGCATATCAGTCCTAAGGTACTGGATTTTGGTGATATTTCTGTCGGTTCTATTCTCGAACAGAGCATACTTTTAAAGAACTCATTTCGCTATGGGGTTCAGTTGTCACTATCATTAGAGGATATGGGGCCATTTGAAATTGTTCAAGGTAACTTCAAGACTACAGTGCTCTTGCCTGCACCGTTAACTAATCAACCCAGTACAACTGCCAACTCAGAGCAGCGTATACCTCTTGATTTCCGTGTAAACCCACAAGCACCATGTCGTTGTGTACGCTTCTGCCAAATTATGCCTGCAACCGGTAATGCGGTGCCAGAGTATCTTGTGATTCGTGCCCGTGCAGGTTATTGCAATTTATCAAGCAATTTTGGAGATCCTACCCAAGTGTATTTGTACTCCGAGTCTAAAACACAACCCGAACGGAGTGCTGAGTCTGGAACATGTGTTGACTTTGGTACGATCAGCACAGCAGAAAAAAAAACTGCTCAATTAGAATTTGTTCTGGTAAATTCTGGTTCGCGGTCAGTTGAACTGATAGACTTCACCACTAAAGCCCCATGGTTGAAAATCAGTATTCAAACCAAACCTGCTCACGCGTTGCAGTACCCGTCAGCCCCTGGTCTTTGCCCCCTGCAGCTTGACCAAATGGTTGAGGATGCAGTGATCCAAGCTTTGACGGACAAGGACCACGAAATTTCAGAGGGAACATACAGACCATCTCGATTTTCTGACTTACAACTTTCACTCACCTGTCAGAGTCGAAATGTTATTGATTGGGATGAGATTGACTACCAGATAAGTACTGTAGAGCACACAATTCGGCGAGAAAAACGATCCGAAGCATTCAAATTACTAGAGGGGTTGCGCTCAAATAGCTCAGCAGAAAACAAGACCAAGATGAGAGATGCAGAAACCCCTACTTCCATACATGAACGTGCAGAGCCTGCGAGTAAGGAAGAGCTTTACGCAAAAATCAGAAAGTACACATCAGATTTGCTGCAGCCAGATAAACTGCCGTTCTATCTTGAACCAGGAAAAGAAGTTCGCATAATATTAAGTATTGACTATGAGCAAGGAAGCTCAGGTCATCTAGAAGAGAATCTCGAAATTCATAGTGAAGAGCCAGGGGCTGCTGCACCAACGATTCATACTTTCCGAGTAGCTGCAAAGTTTCAGCCTGCACTGTCAATTGACATTTCCGACATCCAATTTGGGGTAGTTGCGTCTGGATCCACTTCGGCAAAGTACATAACGATACATAATATTGGTGTTGCTAATGTTCAATGGCGCTCCCATGTGAGTTTCACTCGAGCCCGTAGTTTTGAAACAAAATTGATAGAACAAACGGCTCCACCACAAGTTGAAAATAATGCGGAAGAATCCCGAATTTCAAATGGATTTTCGCAAAAATTGGAACAAACAACCGAGTACGGTGATATAGTCGACAACAAGTTCTTTTCACTAACACCCTCAGAATGTACGATTGAACCAGGACGCAGTCAGCGTATCAAAGTTATTTTTCAGCCCAACGAGACTGTTCTGGAGCGAGCGCTTACTGCGAGCGTAGGCTTTGAAAGCTGTATCGATGGAGCGCGAGAGTCAAAGTTCGAGTGGCATAGTCAACAGGTCACATTATACGGAGCAACGGGCGCTGCCTTTATCTCTATTTCTTGTGGAAATGCAGGCAACATGGAAAGTGTAACAGAGAAAGATGATGGTTCCTTTCTGCTCGATTTTGGATGTATTCCAATCGGGAACCGCAAATTAGTGGAGCTTCAACTCCATAATAAAGGCAATTTAGCGGCAGAATTTGTCATAGATCGCAATTCGAGCCAGGAAGAAAGCAGAGGATCCCAGTTTTCGTCAAGCTTCAATTTTGTCCCGCTGATGGGGTCAATTCTACCTAATAAAACTCAGAACATAAGCATTGCATACGTTGCTGCTGAACAAGGTGCATCTTATAGCGAATTGAAGATTCTATGGAGTACTCTAAATGATAGCATGAGGGATAACATAGATACCGTATTGCATACCATACCTGTTGCATGCAGAGGTAGTGCTGGTGTGCCACAATTACACGTTCGACAGTCATGCGTTGACTTTGACCAAGCCATCTTGAATGTGTCCAACACAAGCCTACTACAAATCTTCAACTATGGCGCTGCAGAGTGTTTTGTGACCTTTGATATGCCATGTTCGAGCCTGACTGTTGAGCATGGGCCCGATGGAATTCGTGTCCCATCACGCGGTAATATTTGGGTACCTATTATTTTCCGTCCTAGCTCCCTTGATCGTCTCGATGACACAATTGTTGTAAAGATGGCCCAGGACCCAAGTGTACGCTATGAAGTTGATGTATGTGGCTATGTTGGCATTCCCGAACTTAGTGTTACCCCTGAGCAGGCCTTGAATGATTTGGATTTTGATGTTGCATTAGTAAAGCAAACACATAATCGGAGCTTTACAGTTACGAACATTGGCGACGTAAGTCTTGAGTTTCATTGCGTATTTATGAGGCCGACGAAGGAAGCTACTAGCAGAGAAGAGGCAAAGCAAGTACGAGACTCATACGCAATGGGACAACATCGATCATCCGCTAAACCCGGAGCTCGGAAATCGTTCAACCAAGCAAAACAAACATGGCTTGATGTTTTCTCATTTCCAAAAGACTTTGAGGAGTTCACACCTGAGTATCTTACGGTCGAACCTATGGATGGAAATTTTGCAACGGGGGTTATGATTCACTTCACTGTATCATTCGAGCCACTCGAACGTGAACGCGAAACTAGAGCTCTGTTTGTAATCCAAAATCGCTTTGAATCTATTCCAGCGGAAATTCGAGGCGTTGGAGGAGATCCATTGCTTGAGCTTGACACTCCACTTCGAACAATTGATTTTGGTTTGTGCGAAGCCAACCAAGAATATGTGCAGGTAATTCACGCAATGAACCCAGGAAATGTTCCTTATGATTTTAGTGTGGAACCTGACCCCTCTGATCTCACGGTCAGGTCAATTATGCTTCAGTATGCGCACAATACAGAAAATGAAAATCGGAGGCGAGGAAGCATCACATCTGGAGCTGGTAAATCTCGGATAAACCGTCGAAGGAGCTCATCATCGACTACTTCCATGCTTCCAGAGCACTTTACACGAGCTTTAGGTCGTCTTGGATTCTCTATTGAAACTCGAGGTACCTGCGAGGCTTATGGAAGGACTCCGATTAGTTTCAAATTTAAGTCACCTGAGAATTCTCCTGAAGCAGGTGTAGGAAATCAAAGGGTACTATCAGCTAAAGTCTTTTTAAGACATGCCACCGGTTATGAACAGCTCACCTTGCGTGCCAAGGAAGGTTTTGCAAGCCTTGAGTTATACGACAATGACCAAACACCATACCTTGAAAGTGCTGTTGATTTTGGTGTACGTGCAGTGCGGCAATCACATCGCCGCACTATCCTTTTATATAATGCAGGGAAAATCCCAGCGTTATTTTACGTTCAATCAAAGGTTCCTCGCGAGTACTGTATTGTCCCACGAGATGGGAAAGTCGAGCCTGGGGAGTATCTCCCTCTACAGATAGCATTCGAACCTTCTCACAGTGATCATATTGAGGGTGTTTTCACCGTTGTTTATAACAGTGTGAAAAGACTTACGATTAACGTCGCTGGTTTAGGGGGGCAGGGAGTTCTGGAGCCTGAGTTTCTCTCACAAAGAGATAGAAATATGCAAGGCTTAGACTTTCAGCTAGTAAGTACGCATGTTCTTATGGAGAAAAGAGTATTGTTCCATAACTCAGGCCAGGTACCATTAAAGCTTGTTTGCGAATCCACGTCACCCTATTATACGATTGGTCACATTCGTATAAATGACATACAAAGTGCAACCCCAGGATATAGCGCTAAGTTTGCTCTGTCAAGCGGAGAGGCAGAACGAGTCGAGGACCAGGGGTCAGCACCTATGGTGGTAGCACGAAAGCAGCGTAATCCCTCAAACCAAAGTCATAAAAAATCAGCTAATCTAGAGCAAAAGCAGCTAGCGCCTTTTCGTGCAAGTGTAATCCGCCGACCTCCAAAGCAGAATTCAAATGCAGGATTAACACGGCAACAAAGCAAAATTGCAATTGACATGTATTCTTCGGCCGGCAACGAAAAGAATGGAGACACGGTCGTGGAGTGTGCTCTGTATCCTGGACACTTTGTGGTCTTACGTGTACGTCTATGCGCAGAACGTGAGATATCCTATTCGGGGCTTCTCAAAATTCGAAGTGAATTTGACTCGTTGACAGTTCCACTTCGAGCAAGAGGAGGGGGCGTTAAGCTGGGCCACGTAGGAGATCTTAATTTCGGAAACATTGCTTGTGATCACACTTACACGAAATCGATTGCCCTTACAAACTCTGGATCGATTCCAACCAGCGTCCAGCTCTATTGGAAAATGAAAGCCGGCTCGAGAGATGCCTATGAACTTGCGAGGCTGGGGGTTTTGACTGCTACAATTTTGCTCAAAGGTACAACAACTAGGCTCGGTCAACTTAGATTGTGGCATTGGGCTATTGAAAATGTTCTATTATTAGTCCGAGACGCTCGCAAAATGAACAATTTTCGTCCTTTAACAAGCGCACAGAGAAACGTAATCTGGGACCTGGATCAGCATCATGAGATGTTTCCAGATCTCCCAGATATTGGTAGAACTAGATCATCGCTAGTTTCGGCAGGATCCTTTGCAAAACGGAAACTTCGGCTAACGAATTCTGCTTCAACAGGTCTAAGCGATGCTCTTCAGGATCTTTGTAGTCGAGGAGATGCAGTGGGATCACGAATGGAGCACATATTGGAGCGATTTCATAAGTATCAGGAGGTGCAGCTTTCTAAGCAAAAGAACGAAGCACAAGATCTTTCTGAGGCGTTCCGTTCAAAGTTGGATGATGCTGATAGGGATGCAAAAGTCCTCCAAGAGTTTATTAACTCGTCCACTCCGGGTGATACAAAGCAATCGAATAATGCAGAATTTGAAGATCCTCAACAGCTTCTGGAACGTGAGCTAGAAGAGAGTAAATTCTCTCTTGCACACTTACAGGTTTGCCCAAAACAGGGTACTCTTTCTGAGCGCATGAGCATGGAAGTCAATGTCTCCTTGAACACCTCTATTGAAGGTTATCTGGACGCTATCTTAGTAGTAGGATCTATGCTCCCAGGTGTAGAACCATATGAAATCCCGGTCCGGGCGGAGGCTCAAGAGGTGAGAATCATAGTTGATGACTTGACTACGATTAATTTTGGACGCCAGGCTTTAGGTGAAACAAAAGTAATAGCTCGAACCTTTGAGAACCGAGGTACCATGGCAGCAGAATTTAGGATTCGAAACGGCAATGATGATTTAGTTGTGGAGCCCAACGAGGGCGTTTTAAATCCAGGTGATCTAGTTCTGATTGAGTTTGTCTACTCACCATCGAGCGAGGGATTATGTGTACATCCAATTTTATTTGAGACCAATTGCACTGCGCCTATCGTTTTTGATGTATATGCAGGCGGTGGATACCCTCAGCTGGATTTAGATCACTATGAAATATTTGACTTTGGCCGCTGCATGGTTGGCAAGACCATACCAAAGCGTCTACGAGTTGGAAACTCAGGAAATGCTGTGCTTACTATTAAGGCTCTTACGTTTAAGAACAGTAGACACAGCCACTCTGTTTTTCGCAAGGGGGAGTCATGGCCGCATTCGTTAGACTCCGGGGAGCCGCTGAGAATTGCCCCTTCTGATAATTTTTATGTTCCCCTCGTATTCCATCCTCACTCCGAAAGTCACTTTGTGGACACTTTTACAATTCATACATCAACAGGATCATACACGCTAGATCTCACCGGCAGTGGTCGCGAGGCAGTTCTTAGTTTGTCTGTCCAACGCGTGGATTTCGTTGATTGTATAGTTGGGAATGCCTACAAAACTTCATTCGAAGTTTCGAATGCTGGGGATCTAACGTACCCGCTAGAAGTTTCGCTTATTTGCTCTGAAGGAAATGAGCCCAAAGCCCACAAGTGGACCGTTTTGAATGATTTAAAAGTTGAACCACAAAGTCTATCCATTTCCCCATTCGAGAAAAGAGTCATCACTGTGACTTATGTTCCAAGTAAGGCAATGGAAGAAACAACCGACAATGTCCGAATTGCATTGTCTTCAATATACTCCAATTTTGATCTTCCACTAAGATTGATTGCAGGAACAGCCTATTTAAACGTTTACCCACCATCGTTCAACTTTGGACATTTTCAGGCCACAAAGCCAGCCAAAGCTACTGTGACCTTTGAAAACACTGGGACCATGACCTTCTCGTTTCGTCTTCGACGTGTAGATCCCCAAAAGGCCTTTCCTTTTAAATTATCGAGATGGGAAGCTCGACTTCCACCTAAGGAATCTATTGAGATTATTGCAACTTTTTCTGGACCGGTTCAGAGCGAAGTCCAAGAGCAACTTTTGGAGAACTTTCTAGGAGAGTTTTGTGAAGACTTGTTTGTGGAAACCGATCTCGTTGGAAGTACTTCTATCATTCAGATGGAGGGGAAGTGTGATGCTTCCACTCTTCGCCCTTCAGAATTCGCCCAGGTTCGTATGGGTCCATGCGCCGTGGGTGATCTAATTACCAAATGTGTAACGATAAGGAATTATGGAGGATACCCAGCCGAGCTTAACCTGGCCCCTAGCTTTCCTTTGAAGCTTACACCTAAAACAATAACGATCCCAGGCTACGGGGAAGGTACATTTGCTATAAGCTGGAAACCTATGGGGAGTTACGAACTCCGGGGAAGTATTAAGCTTCGATCGAATGTTGGGACTTTCGATATACAAGTGAGTGGGCTTGGGGTCTATCCACAATTTCGTGTTTTGGGAGACACCATTAATTTTGGAGTTTGCTCTCCAGGCACAAAATACCAGCGGTCCTTCAAAATTTGTAACACTGGGAAAATTGACTTAGACTGGTCTATTCCCGCCGTTGCACCTGGCTTTGAAGTGACTCCTGACTCAGGAAACCTCGAGCCTCGGCAAAGTCAAGATGTAAATGTTTTCTTCAAAGCTAGTGATGTTGGTCGTTTTCCTGGAGACTTCATTGTGGAATCACGTGGACGTTATAAAATTTTAAATGTTTTAGGAATTGGAGGTACATACAGAGTCGATATATCCCCACTTTCTGGCGAAGTCAACTTTGGAGCAACTCCATGCGGAAGTTATTGCTTTCAGGAGATACGTCTAATCAACAGTGGATCCGTCACTGTTTTTTTATCTTTCGACATTATTAAAACGTGTTTAAGCCAAGCTAGAATTAAGGTTTTGGTTGATGACACAACGGAGCTCAAACCTGGCACAGTGAAGCAAATTCGAATTGGCGTACATCCCGGCATGGTTCCGTCAAACTACTCATTTGAGGTCAAAATACGGACTCTTGAGGAGACTCGAAGTATTGTAGTCTTTGGAAGAGGGCATGTAATTGCACTCTCATCTGACAGTCAAACGATACTACAGCAGGAGACTTTAGCTTGTACTTTTCTCGAGGAGCCCGTAGTACCTGCGTTCAAAAAGCATTTTCTGGCCAGCAACTCAATCGACTCTGATGTTGCTCACATCGTCGCACCGATTCAGGTAGATGATCGAGCTCGGTTGTCTGATTTGCGAATACAAAATTTAGAAATGATTGATCTTCTTTCGTGTTCCAGCCTGAACACAATTTTGGCCCCACCACCGCCGCATTTACTAAATTGATAGTCGACTCGCTTAGAATCCTAAGTCTCATGACTGGTATCTACATTGGCATTTTCCCTTATTGGTATCGTTTCTATTCTTGCGGGTATCTGCAATGATGATCTCAAGAGCGATACACCTATTCTGTTTCCCACGTACATAGATAGCATGATGACTAGTAAAAAAATTGTCAATATTTTTACTTTATATTTTAAAATAAAGTTTTTTTGTTTTGTTTTAAAATTAAGAATAGAAAAAGAAAAAGAAATTACTTATTATTTATTTTAAAAATGAAACTAAGAGAAAAAGGAGGCTTTGACTGTTAGTTCCATTCACTGCTTTCCTCGTTTGAATCCTCAGGTGGGTTCAATGTAGCTCTGCGTTGGTGAAGTGCTTGTTGTAACGCCCCCATCATGCTTCCTTGAGATTTACTACTACCACCATTGCTATCAGAAGAAGATGAAGGAGAAACCTTTTTAAGGTTAACATTTCCATTTCGGATGTCATTCAGAAATGGTACAGCTCGTGTTGGAGCCTCCGGCTTTGGAGCCGCTGAGTTAACTGTTTCATTTGAGGCAGAAGGTGTTCTTTCCGAACTAGATACATCATTCTTCGAGGCGATATTGTCTACATAGGAAGGAGATGATGCATTCAAAGGATCACCCTTAATATCTTCCAGGTTTGGTGATTGTCTAGATAGTAAGCCAAACTGTTGCTGAGAAACAACAAGAAAACTATCAGGCACATAACCCTTTGTACCATCTTGGCGCTGAACATAAACCCACCCAGTATTAGACGCATCGATAACAAGGACAAGATCCCCTAGTTTGACATCAAGCTCCACATTACTTTCCGCTTGGAAATTTTCAAGTACATCTGCTGTTTGGCCCTTTTGAAAGCCTGATGATTCTGTGTCTGCAATCTCGAGTTGTGCTCGCTCGGTTGAGATATACAGAACAAAGGCTCCAGCAAGAGCAGCGAAAGGTAATGTCATGACCATACACTTGATACCCTCTACTGATTCCTGCCAATCATGATGGAAATGCTGTGAAGTAGAAAGAACTCTTGAGGTCAGAGCAATATACGCTATAACCCATGCCAAGTAATAAAGTGGAAGCAATGATGATGAGCTTGTCCAAACCCGTTTTCCTGGTGTCTCACTCTGGTCTGCACCCGTGCATTCCATCCTCATCCAACCTGCAGTGGCGATAGATACACAAATTGTGTGAAGAGCTGTGTACCAGTGCCCAGAAAGAAGCATGCAGTTTGTAACTTGTCTTTCTCGAAGCCAGAAATGGAAACAAATTGTAACAGCCCATGTGTAAGCAGTGGCCATTTGAACGATTGGCAGAAGAACAAATGTAATATCAGCCGGCGTTGGGAGCTGCTTTGGAAGTGTCCACTTGGCTAAAGTGCAGATTATCTGAATCCCAAGAATGATAAAGAAAGGCAAAACAGAGCACATTGCGCCCATCCGGAAAAATAATTGGTTGAGATAAGGACGGAGGGCACGATCCAGCGTTTTACGCTGTTGGCTAGCAAACTCTGTCGCCAATTCTCTACTTTTCGTATTATCTCGAATTAACTTTTCGGCTTCAAGGATGTTCATATTTTCCATGTGCTTATGACATTGTTCACGGGCATCTGTCTTCAACTGGGCAATTGCAGGATGGGTCGTTTGTAGCATTGCTGGAAATTGGGTAAACACAAGTATACCACAAAACAAGGCAAAGCCAAGAACTAGACCGCTTGTTGAGGCAAGCAAAACCATGCGCTTTCGTTGCATTGCAGCTTTTGTCCACCCCTTTCTGACAGTGTTTTCATTGTTTGAGCTACCTAATCCTTGGCATACGAAGCAAAACGCAGACGCAAGGATGAGGCCCAGAAAAGGCTCGACATCTTTCCATGCTACGCCCGTTGAAGACATTTTACTTTCAATCACTTGGTAAAGAAATGTTCGATAGTCCTTGCCAGTCGTTACTGAGATACCTTCAGAGCTTAGGGCAGTCTTGGACTGAGATCACGAGTGGTTGCTATTTATGTTAAGCCGATGGGGTCAGATCTTTTCCTCTTGGAAACCACTTTCCAAGCAAGCTTGTCTCTGGCAGAATACCTTTCTATTTCATATATATTTATGTAAAAGAGGTCTGCGGACTTTGCAAAGTTCGTAGACTCGCCTGGGCTTTCTGTATCTGCTCTGATATCTTCGACCTCCAGTAAAGGTATTGATTGTGCTTCGCTTCGGTTGAAGGCTCCGCTTCAGCTCACCTTGGTATTCTACTCAGTAGGTACCTAGTTAGAGGCTAATCCGAAAATCCTTTTTTAATTTTTTAAAAATTCAAAATAACTAGCAGTAGGTAGTTAGACATAGGCAGTAGTACTACTTCTCAGCTTTTTATCTAGTTCTCGCGTTTAGTTCTACTTTGTACCTAAAACATTTACTACTACCAGAAGGTTTATATGGATGAGTGAGAGTGGCATGTGCTCGTACTAGAACAAACATTTATACCACTCTCCACTTTAGACTCTGGAAAGGCCAATGATTTAGTTCGATCTGAGTGATTGTTGTGGCTTGCAGTGAGTTTAACCCAAGGTTACTTTTTAATGAGCTGCCTCCGAGAGTGTTTTTTTATTCATATGGCAATAGTTTTGGCGCTAATACACTCTAATAAGTCAGAGGTAATGAGTTTATAAATCTTTTAGCTTGCGTAAAAACTCAAGTCAAAACAATCACTCATTTGGCACTATCAGGTATGCAGGTGGTACGGCGTAGGCACTCCTGCAAGTCAAGGCTACTCCGACCAAAATCCTTCGACTTCAAACTGTGTAAAAACTCAACTCGAATTAATCTCCAAGGACTTGGTATAGTATACACAGCATCCTCAAGGAAGCTAGCTAGGTGGAGATAATAGTTATTACTTTCCCTGTTATAGTATATTATTATTACTATTATTATTATTATTCAAAGAAATATATAAATAAAATAATAATAATAATAATAATAGAAAAGCAACCATTCCAGGTGGCAAAGAACCTGAAAAGAATTAGCATCTTAGTTTGAGGTAAGTTTTTCCTTTTCCAGACCCGAGTTCAAGGCAGCGTATCCGATGAGGCCGTATCATCATAAAAAGTCATTTGATAAAACAAAGGCAATGGAACATATTCTGACTTATTGATGTAGAGCTTGTATTTGCTTCTTGTTGTCATTTTGAGCGACCATGCCCAAGATTTAGAAAAACATAGATGGCAAAGCATGATTTAAATATGGTAGAACTATAATCTCTAGAGTACTTCAAGAGTTGATGATAAGAGCTCCTATTATAGCACCGTGCCTATTCATAATACCTAACACATTTATTCTGAAATCCAGTAGGTACTAACCTAATACTGATTTTCTTTAGAGAGATTGTCTTGGCTTGATTTTTACTAGTGAGAGGGCCTCGATAGTTATCGCGGTTGTAACACTAAATGATCCACAGATACGGCTTCATTTATCATGATGGAGGTCACCTGGACACCAAAGAAGAGGCAGATAAAGCCAACTATCGAGCTTGCTCGGGCGTTTGCTCATGCGGACCCTTTACTTTATACGCTTACTTCAGGCGAGGAAGATGCGACCTATGGCAAAACTGGAATTGTCGTGGACAGTGACCAGCAGCAGCCCAATCAACAAGCGACTGGGCAGCTCACACGGACTAGCGAGGATCCTCTCTCCTTGCCATTGCCTTTAAATACTATCATAGCTCCTTCAGGATTGCACGACATAGTTAGCGAGTCTCTTGAAAGAGACTTCTCGCTTTGTGAACTTCATGATGAACAGAAAGTGAAGTCAAATCGTTCTTTACAGTCACTACAATACGATTCCTCATGGCTTTCATTTTTATATCGTTGCAAAGAAAAGATCTTCTCTAACCAGGTTCGAGTGCAGAGTGATCTACTTGTGTCTTCTAATTTAGTATCCAATGATGTTGATACAAGCAAAAATTTGTTCTTTAAACCAGTCGCATTATCAAGAGCGCGATTGCGCCTTGATCACCTCCATACAAGATCAAGAATGTTGCACCGAGTTGAGGATGGAATTGTGCATTTGACGCAGAAAGAGTGTATTGATTCTATTCGAAGGTTACGTACGCTGTTGCGGAAAGCATGGAAGCAGAACGAGTTTACGCAGGCACTTCATATTGTGATTCATGCGGTGAAGCTCCTCATCGATACATCTTCGCCACTGCAATACCCATTTCTTTGGGCTCATGTAATGGAGGTGCTTAGTGATTTCATACTGTCTCTGGTGAAAAGTTTGCAAATGAACTCTGAAAAGGATTCCTCTGCAACTTACAATGAATGGGTTGCAAGGGTTGCGAGTATTCGTGAGCTCTTGCCGCGGTTGTACATACAATTAGCTCTTTGCCAATGTTCGTCCTTTGTTTCTATGAGAACCATGAGCGAGGCGAAAAATGATATGACGTTGTTGAATCACATCTGCACAGCAATTCGAGGACTTGGGAACCCTTTGGTAAACCTTTACTGCCGTGCTTGGTTTGCGCATACCGGAAGATCTGTATTATACTCATACTTCAATAAACATGGGGCCAACCGTGAACTAAAGATTAGATGGTGCCGTATTTCGCTAAGTAGTTTGCATGATTATGCTATGTGCATCAATGACAAACGCAATCGCTGTGCTATCGAGGTACGGACCGCGCAAAACCAAGGCTGGAGTACCCAACGGAAAGTTAATATGTCTGCAGTAGAGTGGATAGTTCAAGCACTTGGAGACTGTGTGTACGAAGAGTGTTTTGAGGACGCACTTACCCACTGCATGAACTTAGATGAGGGCTTTAAGGCGCTTCTGTCGGGGTTCCCTTCTCATTTAGTTGCCAAAAATGCCAGCAGACTGCTCAATCTTCTAAACAAAGAGCTTTGGGACGAAGAAACACAGATGGTAGCACTTTATCGAATCACTGAAGCATTGATTGCAGAATTTCCCCGTTCAAAAAAAAACTCATATGTGCAATATGTATCTGCGCTCTGGTCATCGATTAAAACACTGTCTTGCAAAACAGACTTTGTGCACTGCACTGCTGCTTTGATTCACCTTCTCACCTTAACTCAAGCCAGCTCTGAGCTTTTAAATACTATTCAACAAGTACTTCTTGAGCAGCTGACATCTATGCGGGGAAATCCTGAAGTATTGGGTTACTTAGAGCTTGATTTGCAACGAATTTGCCAAGTTGCAGCAACCTCCCGGTTTAATACACCTAACTTTGGATCTTGGACAAAAGATGGTACCTCAGCATTCAATTTTGCTTTGCAAGTTTACGAATACATTTCAAACAATCCAAGGAAACGTACACTTGGAAAACTGCTCTTAAAGAATTGTTCAGGCTTCCTGGGTGTGACAACCCCTCAACTCAACCTAGCATTGGCGCGTGATCTACATGATACTATTGATGCTAAAACGCCAGAGGAAGAATGTTGTGAGATTGGCGCTTTGATATGTCAGTTTATTGCAGCTGCAGATCTCGAAGGCAATCTTGAACAAAAATTCCAATTCTTGGGAGACTGTCGTGCCTCGTTCCCAAGTCTTGAAACAGTCCAACAACATATTATAGTGAGTTCTGCTTCGTTAGCGATGCAGAAACTCGAGTCAATGCCTGGTTGCACTCACAATAAGCAAAGTAAGAACTTTGCGAGATCTTGCCTTGCATTCTGCCATATAAGTACGCCATCAATTCAAGGGGTAAAACGTCGGTTTACACTCTCGTGCTATTGTGCGCAAGTAGCTTTCTCAAATGGGTTGCTTCCGCAAATGGATAGACACTTGAAAGAAGCTCTTAATGCCTTTGATAATATTAGTGTAGAAGCTGATCGTCTCGAGTATGTGAAGTACTTCCTTGGTTGTGTCACTACTGTTCTAGGACCTCCAGTAAACTCTCTTCATTACTTGCGTGAAGTTTATAGCCGTTTACAAAACGTGGATAAATGGGATCCAAGTCTCGGACTACGTGCATATGGACGCTTAGCGCTTTTGCAGTGTCTTGGAAGTACTCCTTGGGCTCGCTTAGTTGAAGGATGCCCTATGCCGCGTTTAGATGCGCCACTCTTTTCATTTTATCAAGCTTCTGAAACAAGCATCACTGAGTTTGCAATGGAGATTGTGAAAAGTCTATGGGATGAAGATGTAGCAATTTTGAAGACAAATTCAAGGCAGACAGACGAGGATTCAGATGAAGGTGAATTCAGATTTTATGCTCAGCAGACATGTTCGGCTGTGTGTCTTCATTTTGCGGAAATTCTTCTCACATACTACTGCTATGAATCAACACAGCAAGAGGCTGCTGATCGCTTTATTTACAATCTAGTGGAGACTGCTGAAAGCTTGGCGTTGAAAAATCATTCGCCAAGCTCTTTACAACGCTGCCAACAAATACTGAAGAAATTGGCAATTCCCAGCCGTCATAAAAGCTAAATTTCACGAGTTTTATAAAGTTGTTTTCGGGCGTAAGCTATATTTGAAGCATATCCCGCGTTCCTTGTCTCTGTGTGATAGAGGTTGTAAACGTTATGCGCGCCTCATCAGCGTAGTTGCACATTTTGTAACTTTCCGTGCAGGACTGTTGCCACTATCCTACCAAAACTTTTTGTGGATGGTTAATGCTACAAGCTATCCTTTCAGTTCACAAACGTCATGAAGTTGTTCTTGACTTTAATTTCCACCCAAATCAAAGGACTAATCTGAGTAAACTCTGACCAGTGAGAGCGTGAAAAAGCGACACCAATCTCACCAGTCACCTGAGGTCAGGGTATTCCCCTTAATCATTTGTTTTGGATTCTCTGAAGCCTACTTGTACACAATATCTATAACTATTTTCCCCATATGGTATCTATTACATATTCTAATACTTATTTTTAACTATAAAAAAGTTTAGCGAAAAAATAATTTGGAAAAATAAAAAATAAAAAAATTGAAAATGGGTAGATATATTCCCCTACGCCACTTTCGAAGAAGCAGAAACCTTTGGGCAGGTTTATTGCCTATTATGCTTGCTTCAATTGCTCGCGCGACAGTGAAACAAGCTGTCACGTTCGGAGGAACAGCGCTTCATTCAGGTGTATACTGCTCACTTAGCGTAGAACCAGCACCCCCAGGATCAGGCGTTGGCTTCATAGTGAAAGACAGCAAGTCGTGCACAAGACACATACTTGCGCCGACTTTAGTACGAGAGAGCGCGCTTTGCACAGAGCTAGACTGTGGAGGTGATGGAAAAATTCGGACGGTAGAGCATTTGTTGGCAACTTTTCTGGGTTGTGGTATAACTGATGCAACAGTGACGGTACAAGGTCCTGAAATTCCAATTTTGGATGGATCTGCACTGCAATTTCTAGATGGTCTACAGGACCAGATTGCATTATTTTCTTCAAATGAAGATGGGCGTACTAACTCTCCACCCTTGAAAATTAACTCTGTGAATTCAGTTTTAGTTCTTGATCTGTTGTCCTCAGAAAACCGAAAGTACGAACTCAAACCGCACTCATCCTCTTCCTCTGCAAGGGGAGCCGCTCAAGAAGCACTAAATAGAAGTCATTCAAGTCAATGCAAAGATAGATTCAGACCTCGTCTTGAATTAGAGGTTGAAGTGGATGATTTTCAAGGTAGACTCCCTGGGCCAAAGGTTGTCTCGTACACACATTACTACGATGCTGCGCAGAAAGGTGTCTCAAATGAATTCCGAAATATGATTGCCCCAGCACGCACGTTTTGTTTTGAGCAAGATGTCGCTCCTATGCAAGCAATGGGCCTAGCTAAGGGAGGTTCGTTGGCTAACTCTGTTGTTTTCAAAGGCGATGGAGACATCACCACTCTGAATAATGAAGGGCTTCGCTTAGAGAACGAATGGGTACGTCATAAAGTTTTGGATTGTTTAGGAGACATGTATGTCTTCATTGCCAGATATGGACCCCTAAATGGCAAGCTTACAGCTCGCGCTCCAGGGCACGCGGCAAGCCACAAGTTTACAAGATTGCTCACCAATCAAAATTACTTTAACTCATAGTCTATACTTGCGATACGCAGAAAAGTGACGTCGCGACGAAAGCCCTTGGTGCGACGGCTCTTGTGGTTCTTGGTGCGGCGTTTCATAATAATCACCTTCTGATCTTTGGTGATCTCCTCCACCATAGCTGTGACGGTGGCTCCAGCAATGCGTGGTCTACCGATGACGGTCTTGTCGAGGCCTCCAACGAGCAGGACGTCATCAATTACATATTTCTCACCAACCTCCGCATTGTCGAGGAGGCTACAGACGATGAGGTCATCCTCGACAACCTTGTACTGTGTGCCAGAGAGAGCGACGACAGCAAACTTGCTGGGCGCATTGGGGTCCCTGAAGGGCAGCTTTGAAGGGTGCTCCACTACAGTTGTCTGTGTAGTTTGGGCTGCGGACTCGGCCTTGCGCAAAGCGGCCTTCTCCATAGCCTGCTTGTTCAGACGTGCCCTCCACGCACGTACAGGAGGGAGCTCAGAGCTCTCGCCTGAAGAGGAGCTGCTCACACTCGAGCTGAGACGGCTCTGGAGGTCCGAGGAGAGGGAGAGCCACTGAGTGCTGTTGCTCATGGACAGAGGCGCGAGGGGAGAAGAGAGAGAGGGCGAGGAGGAGGCGAGCACATTTCCACGGAGTTGAGAGGTCACAGGGGCACCGCGCTGTGTCCTTGCGGTTGCCCGCGCACAAAGAAGAGCCGCCCGCATGGTCTTGTGACTAGCGTAGAATGCTTTGCTTTCTGTCTTTGCTTTGGCTTATGCTCTCTTAACTTTAATTTTAAATATTACTTTTGTTTGGTCTTCTTTTCTCACTTCAACTAGTATGTCTTCGCTTGCGAAAGCAAAGAGAAGCTTGTGCGCTTGCCTTTGGGAGAGGCTGGCAGCTGACGTGCCTGCCTGTCTGCCTATGTGCCTGCCTATGTATCTGCTTGTGCCCCTGCCCTGGCTGTCTATATGCTGGGTTGGCTAGGGTTCCTTGTTTTCCCTTGCTCTGCCCTGCTCTGCCCTGCTCTGCCCTGCTCTGCTCTGCTCTGCTGCTCTGCCCTTGCTTTCTTTTCTTTTCTCTTTATCCTTTCTTTAAACCCTCTTCTCCCTGCCTTGGACTAGACAATACACCCATATAACATAAACAGTAGGATTGCTTCTCCCACCAATACCCGTATTAGGGCATATTAGGCCTACATCAAAGCTCAAAGCTCCTATTTACCAATCCTTTCATAGATCATAGAGACACCTGCTACTATGTCACAATAGGTACTAGCTGACAATCACTAATCCTCGTTACTGTCTCCTCTTCACACATAATACCAGACACCACTATTCTTCACATTATTCAGATAATATAGTACATATATCGTGGTAGTAAATATATATACAACTATGATCAGGTGCTTACACTACCTTCATCTTACTGAGCAATCGTTTTGACTAGTGAGAGTGCAGTTTTTAAGGGAATTGAAAGCCATCCTACTTATACCTACCTACCTATTCACATACAAAGTATATAGTGCTACCTACGGGTAGTTTATTTTCATTATGCTTACCCACTCGAGAATGACTGAGTAGGCTTTCATAAAGTTGAACGTTCAATGACAGAAATAAAGAACAGCTAGAAGAATAAAGTTAATCCCCTTCTCTGAGAGTGGAGACTGAGGAAGATCCACAAAGTTATCAAAACGAAGCCACAAATCGATTAATGTCGAGTTTTTCAGCTTCTGGGTAGAGGAAGCCCGGTCGAGTCGAGCGCTTCTCGAAAAAGGTTAATTCTTCAACATTGCACATGTGTTTGTCTCGAACAGAAGTGATGCAAGAGAGATACCGTTCTACACAGCGTGCAACACCAAGTCGCAAGATTCGTCAGCCGCACCCTACTTCGCAACAAAGGCCATCCTCTAGCAAGACTGCAAGATCAAGATATTACTCAGAAGATCAACAAAGCGGGGCCATTAAAGCAGCGGAAGATGCTGCTCGCCTGGAGAAGATCGAAGCTCGAATCAAGCATTTACAGCACCAGCTGGAGGAAACTGAACAAGTGGACGCTTTAGAAAACAAATTACGCGCACAAAATGTTGTTCGCAGGCTTGACACTCTCGAAGCCTCTTTGAGTGAATTAGAAGCACGGGTTTCAGGGTCTGTAGACCAACGTTGTGAAATGACTGAGGCAGCACTATCCGCTCTTCGTGCTGACACAAGTGCTTCCTTAACTGCATTTCGTGAGAAAGTCAATGAAGTACTCAAATCCTTGCAAGACTCTTTCCGGGGGCAAGTTATGGATATCAAGGAGCAATGTACACAAGCTACATCGATATCTTTGGGGTTTCAAGATCGTCTTGAATCTTTAGAATCTGAAGTCACGTTCAAAAGTGGTGCTTATGCTGATGTTCGAGCTCATAATTATGATCTAACGCGTAGAATGCACGCTACGGAAGCCCTTGTGCGAGAGTTACAAGAGGAGCAACGCCGCCAAAATACTAAAATTCAAACTCTTATAGGGCTTATTCAACGTATACAAACGCAAACTCATAGCTACAATGTTGTTAAGTCGACTGTGACATGATGCACTCTGGCTGTGCTACGTGCTGCCATTTATCAAATCTCCACTCTGCGGGCGGTCATGTATTATATATTATATTATATATATAATATGTGAGGTACCTTTGTAAATATATTACCCCCCCCCCCCCCCACACACACAGAAAAAGTTCTTACTTAGAGAGTATGAATGAATAGAAACAATAGAAGCAACAGAAGAAGAATAAGCCCTTGCGATATGGTATTTAACGCAGAACTGAACTGTAGAGACATGTTAATCTACCCAACATTAATATAATATATTGCATGATGTCACTCTATGCTGTGAGATCTCCGCCAAGCTCTACGAGCATACGCATTCCATTGAGCGAGCGGATTTTGTCCAGATTATCTTGAGACGCCTTTGCTAGCTTTGCCAAGCTGATTGCCACATTTTTACGTACTAGCCGATCATCACAAAACTGCAGAAGAAGTATGAGATTTGGGATGGTCGTTTCTCGAACAAGAGCTTCTTGGCAAAAGGAAGTCTGATTCGAGAGCTGTACGAAGCATTGTGCAAGGTTTATTGTTCGTCGGATTTGGCCCGGCTGTCCCTGGCTTATTTTGTGAACCTCCTGTTGCAAAATTGAGGTGAGTATGCTTACTACTTCCATTTGCTCCTCGTATTTTGAACACTCATGCATTCCTAACAAAAGATCTGGTTTCAACAGAACTGCTAGAAGCCGAATCGAATGATCACTAAAAGCTGGGGATTCAGCCAGTTTCCCAATCTGAATCAAAAGCTTTGAATTATTCTGAAGCAGAACCCTTGCCCGAGGTGTGGAAACTGTGTCATGAGATAACACTCGAGAAAGCAAAGCCATACTTCGAAGACGGATGATACTCTGCTTTTCAGAATCCAAAAACCATTTCGTGAGAGTTTGACAGACTTTGTCATCGGTTAAGACCTGCGAGGCAATACCTGTGTTAGCAGTAAGGTTCAAAAGTAAGGCGAGCAAAGAACCAGTAATATCTTCTGGAAAATGCATTGTTCCTCCTTGGAAAGTCAACCGAGCAATTCCATCAGAATCTAACATCTTTCGAAAGGTTTGGTCTTGTGCTAAATTAGCAAGGGCTACGCTGGCATCTTGAGCAGCCGCACGGTCTACGAAAAGAGACTTGTATAGAGTATCAGCGAGCTTTTCTGCAAATGGACTTTGCACCAGCTCTTGTCGCAAAGGCGGTAAGGCAGCAATATTTGCTACTAGCAATGCTGCAGAGGAAAAGATCCGTGAATTTACGTTCTGCAAACATCTTTCCAAAACCTTATATAATCCCGGTATCGGCAGAACTGAAGCGGCCAGCTCCTCATCTTCAGAGAGTGCATGCAAAAGATAAATAGAGTATGGCTCTTTTTCCTTTTCTGACTCGCACGCAATTTTTTCATAGAGTATCTCAATGATATGTTGCCCGTGCATGGTGTCGCGATTTGTTTTGTTCCTAAGCACAGTGCGTGCAAGAAGATGGTACGGACGAGGATCGGCGACAATACTTGATGTTGCGACTTCAAACAGATGATTTAGTGTACCTGTCGTGCGCAGTAAAACATGACTCTCTGCCTGAAGAGTTCTCGATGCAGAGTCTAGTGTGCACTCAAGCATACCATTTAATGCCAGTTTTTGGTGATCTCTGAGGTTCATCAGTTTTGGATCGATTGTGTGTATCGCTTTGCACATTTCCTTAACAATGCGCATGTCGGGCTCTTTTTGTGAAAGGATTTCTTCTAAGTCTGATAGAAAATCCCCAGGTGCCAGCTTCTGAGACAAAGCCTCGGCTTCTGCTTCGAATCTGCTAACCCTATCTTCAGTATAGGATTCCATGAGCTGTTCACGGCAATCAATAAGAGCACGTGCTATTTCTCTGTCGTTTGGTTGAAGCAATTCGGCCATTGTTAGATCTTGAACAGCTTGCTCGAGTTTACAATTCAAAATACAAACGCGTGAGTGTCGCCAAAGTGCTTTAACATTGGTATCATCAATGAAAAGTGCTCGTTCGCAATATTCCAAAGCATCATCTAAAGCGCCTTGCACCAAATAAACTTGTGCAATGTTGCACAGGACAGAAAGAGACCACGGCACCGACTGGAGTGCACAGCCATACGACCTAAGAGCAGCGTCAAAATTTTTCTTAAGAAAGTGCATATTGCCTTGTTGACGATACTTCTCTGCGCTCCTACTTTTTTCATCGCGTGATGCGATACGCTTTGCCTGGTCTCGCTTGAATTGATTACAAAATTCGGGGTTTGCGGCTTCAAATTGGCGATTGCGCTCCTCTTCAATCTGGTCCTTCGCTCGTTGCATCTCCTCCAAGCTAACAGGATCATCTGGAATCCAGCGGTCCCATTTGGAGTAGTCAAGACTATCACCCTGTTGTTTGGGACGTGGAAATAACACAGTGCCATCGTCATCCGTGATCGTAACCTCGTTTTCAGGATTTTTTGATAGAAGTGACTTGCTTGCACCCCTTTTCTTATCTATTAAGGTTTTGTTACCTTTCACAATAGCCGTCAGTTCAATGTGCCTCGCCTTCAGGAAGTCTTCTCTTGACTTTTGTCGGAGAGCTTGAGCGCGGTTCCACCAATCGACGCGCTCCGCTTGCTTGCGTTGCAGAGCCTCGCGACGACGCTCCTCTTCCCGACGAGAGCGTGCATCCTCTTCTTCACGAAGCTCCTCTTCTGTCTTTTCTCCTGGTATCCGAACTTCGCTCGGTGCTATTTTACCTTCTTTAAGTGCTTTGATGAGGTCAGCCGTTTCCTGTGCCTTGCGCTCAAATTCCTCGAGATCATCGTCGCTGACACCAGTCCTTTGATTCATATTAAACAGGTTGTTCATCTGAGACAGCCTTTTGGAGTATGAGATTCTGGAATGCTTTTGCAGTTGCTGCTCTAGTATCTATACAATTTCTTCGTTGGGTTTCTTATGAAAGTAGGGCTCGCGACTCGTTCCGTAACGTCTATTGAGCTTGTCTGAGTTGCCTTTGTCCTTTGGTTTCCTGCAAGGATTGATTGGGTTTTTAGAACGCTTGAACGACTTATAACCTCTTTGTGACAGTCTCTATGTGCTTGCTTTCTTTCGTTGCTGCTGTAGAGCTGTAGAGCTATGTCGTTTGATATAACTATGCACTGCTCTTTGCAATTGCGGCACTGGGAGCAAAATTGAGCCCATCAGTTTGCTTGCCAAATGCAACTTAACGGACTTTCGTAGTACAATTCCCCGTGTTCCCCAAGTAGGTAGATACTCTTCACCTTCCTTGAATTAAGCAAAAACACTCAGTGAATCACACACGAGCTCATTGCCAGAGTATGGACAAAATATGGAACCATCGCGTAGAAAAGAGCTTGAACAAATTAAACTTGAGATCGTCGAGGCTTATAGGTATTTCTCCTAAACTGTTGGCTCTGACTATCTCGAAAATGGGCCAGGATGCTGAGTATCTAGGTAACTAGTAGTAGGTGAATACGTAATGAGAGTACCTACCTGTTAGGTAGGGTTCTATATAGGTATCTGCATAACCTACCTACCTACCTACCTGCCTACTATCCTTGTGTTATTGCCGATGATAAAAACCCTTTGAAGTAATTGGGCACTACAAGGCCTATGGGAGATTACAGTAGGTACTTATATTAAGGTCCATATATTATTACGAGCTACTCAACCTACTAGTACTAGCTACTAATTTTCATACCTACGTGGTAGTCTTAGTATACATAAGGTTTCTCTTTGGGTCTACCTTATTGCTCAAGTAGCAATAGGAATAGGTCTAGTACTAATACAACCTGAGTATTGACAGTGGTAGGTGCCTCTCCACCTTTACTTATATTTCAATGGAATGCTAAGAGAAACTGCACAGACATAAGTACTATTTTAAAAGCAGAGAGACAAAGCGATAAGCGCTTGGTACAGCACCTTTCCTCGAGTGCTCTACCTCTTGGCCACCGGGCAAGATGCTTCGCCATGTGCTTCGGCGCACCGGTGCCTCTGCCTTTGATGGCCTGCGTTCCGGCGCTACTTCTTCGTCCTCTTCTTCGTCAGCCGCAGCTGCTAAGCGTGCTGCTGCTGGTGGCGCGAATTCCTTTGGTTGGGTAGCTCGTGCCCCGCAAGGTCTTCAGGTGCAGCGTCAACACCCTTGGCATGGACACTCCTCAGTTCGATTTATGTCCGCAGTAGCTGGGTCTAGTGAAGAGAGCCTTGCCGAATCTGTGTCTGCGTCTATGTCTGCCCAAGAGGAGAAAACTTTTGCTGACCTCTCGCCTGAGTTCGTGGAATCATCGTCTTCTTCATCATCTGCTGCTGCTGCTGCTACGCCTACGTTATTGTCAGATTCTGAACCTTCGTCCATGTCTTCATCAGCTTCCTCATCTGAGGCGTCTGGATCTGGATGGTGGACCCAAGATCCCTCGGATTTGGAAAGTGCCGCAAATGCAGCAAGTGTTTTGAGCTTGCAGGACCCTGACCCCTCTGCACTGGGATGGGGCCCCATGGACATGGCCCAGTGGGCCATTGACTATTTCCACATGACCTCAGGTATGCCCTGGTGGATGTCCATCGTCACTGTGACATGCATCCTTCGTATGTCCATGTTTCCCTTGACTGTGACCCAGATGCGCAACCAGATTCGTATGGCCCAAATGAGTCCCGATATTCAGGCCCTGCAAAAGCGGATGGAGGAACGCCCTGCTGACACTCAAGAACAACAACTCGCTTACCGTAAAGAGATGGTTTCCATCCAGCAAAAGCATGGTGTCAAGGTTTGGACCTCTATTCTTCCTGCTCTTGCACAAATTCCCGTCTTTCTGACCATGTTCTGGACTCTCCGTGACATGGCTTCTGATTACCCAAGCTTTCAAGATGGTGGAACTCTTTGGTTCACGAACTTAGCTGAAACTGATCCCACATATGGGCTCCCTATCCTCTGCGCTACTACCTTCATTGCTATGACTGAGTTGAACCCGCAACCTGAAAGCGGAAACCAGGAGCAGGCTGCCCGAATGAAGATGATTATGCGTGTTATGGCTGTTGCAATGGTTCCTATCACTATGACTCAGCCCTCAGCCATCGCAGTCTACTGGTCAGCAACAAACCTGTTCTCACTCAGCCAATCTTTGCTCTTCAGGATACCCGGAATTAAGCCTGCACTGGGTATTAGTTTGCGTCCTGAAATCGCAGCTCGTGCTGCAGCGACCCCTACCGACGCTGGCACTGGCGTAGCCTCGAACGAAGTCTTTAGCACAAAGCCTCGTAGAACTCGCTTTTCTCGTCGCCAATAATAATAATGAAAAGAATATTTTAGCTTGAATCTTTATCTTTGTCTCTGTTAAGTAGGTTCTGGAAAAAGTTGGCAATCAGGGCAGGGTTTTCCTTAGCATCTTGCGCTGTAACACGGCGAGCTGAAGATGGCTCGAAATCATTGCCTTGCGAATTGGTGGAGGTGTCCACGACTCCTACAGCCGAGGTTCTCTTTGAGGGAGTGTTCGACGACACCATGCCCGTTTTAAAGGATGCCGCCGTTTCGTTGAAGGCTTCCAGAGCAGATGACGCCGCATCAGTGTGTGAAACCCGCACAGATTCTGGAAGAAGTTTTTGTTTTGCCAAAAGTTTTGCTAAGAAACTTGGGTGCGCAAGTACGCCTTGATCATCCTCGTCTGTGGGCATCAGCTCGCTAGAAGGGTTAGCCACGTCCCCTGAAGTCAACGATGCAGGAGTAAGAATTACCTGTTCATAAGGATCTTCAGCAGACCACTGGACAATAGACCCGTGCTTTGTGCTTGCCAGCGCATTGATAAGCTCCCTGTGATCAGCACCTGCTGGGATGTGAACCACGTCACGACGAGACACAAGGGACAACGGACCAAAAGCAGCCGTATCATCAAGCTCGGCATTTTTAATCAGTGCTGGGGCTTGTGGATAGAGTACATGCACAACATATTGCAGAAGAGAGAGAAAGCTTGCCTCAGAACGTGACGATACATAAGTCAAGCTCGCTCCAACTTCGTAACAGAATTTTCGTAAGCTACGTTGGATAAACTCAAGTCTCATCTCTGTTTCAACATCGTCTGACGCTTCACGGACTACATCGGATTTGCAGCCGACCACCATGATTGGAATGCCCAGGCTTCCTTTGGGAAGCTGTTCAGGAGAACTGGTGTTGTCAGTTTCAGGCTTGGTCTCTAACGGGTTGATCTCATTGGCCTCTTCCACAGTGTATTGAGCATCAAATTTTGATTGATCACCACCTGCTTGTCTTACAGCTGCAAGGTAGTGTGCCATGCGCACGCGGATCTCCTCGACTGCCGAATCTGAACCAGGAATGCTTTCCAAATGCAACTTCAGGGTTCCGTACCAAGTTTGGAGAGATTTCATAATATCCCATGGCCGACTTAGGTCAACAACGAGAATCAGCGCAGTTTTGTAAAGAGCTTCAACATTAGGTATTGCGATTTCCAAGCTCTTTTCACGTTGCTCAGTATTCTGCAAGATCCAAACATCAAGCTTGAGTGGCGGCTCTGGATCGACTGGCGGATCCAAGTAGGTGTAACCGATTGATGCCATGGATACTCCACGCGATCGTAAAATATCAGCAGGATCCTGAAGCCCGTGTTGCGAAACAGAGTCTGCCCGACTGACACGCGCACGCGCTTCGGCCTGCAGAAGTTTGTTCGCCAACGTTCGTTTGCCAGAGCTTGTGTCACCCATGATCACCACCGTCCCATTTTGCAAAGTATTAGCTCCCTTACCGACGCGGCGAAGGAGGCTCTCCCATAAGTTTTCCTCTTTGGCTAGCGCTGCTTCTGTTTCAGGCCGGACCATTTTTTCTGAGAATGTGCCTTCGCTGATTTACCGTGCGCCTTGTGCCTAGACTGCTCAGTCGAATCCTGAGCTTGAGAGCTACTGGAATAGATCTAGTGCTAGTTAGGTGGGTATATTCGTACTTAGGTACTAGCAACCTGTTGACTGCTGTTTCTAGCGCTACCTACTCTACCCTAGTACTCCTTCATCTTTCTTATTGAAATAACCGTGGTTGCACTAGGTAGCTTGGTAGTACTAAATGGGGTATTCCTATTCATACAGGCAGTCACTTTCCACTCTCACTAGTCAGAGGTTCCTCCTTAGAGCCTATCAGGTTGGCTAAAAGCTCAAGCTAAAACAATCACTCCTATCAATTAATTCTTTAATTTGGGGTAAAACCAAATTACTCATACCGACAGCACCCAGAGATTAGGACTTGGCAAATGTCTGAATTATGGAATCTAGCTTTCGCATGGAATTAAAAATCTATGGAAAAGTCAGAAAGAATCAGTATTATTCTTCAGTGGACGCATGGTTTTGATCAATGAGGTTGCTGAGTCCTTTCACCTGGCTTCTACACTAACCCCACATGATTCCACAATCATGACACGAGGTTGGTGGGAAATAGAAATAGACTTTACAGAGCGGTGCGTTACGTGATTAGGATATGATACGCATCACATATAACTTATTTGCTTTACTTCAACTATTAAGAGACAAACAAGACTAGTATTCATTTAAACCAAAGCTCTATTCAGCAATTGCGTAACAAAAATTAGCTTGCTAAAGAATTTTGTGTTTGAGATCTCATATACAAGTTATGCTGCCTTAAAATCCAACGATCCAGTAACAGATACCATTGCAAAGTTTTGCAAACTTAAGCAAAGCTACAGTGTTCCTATTGAGACAGTTGCTGCTTTCAAAGTAATACTTATAATATTTTGAGAGCGGAGCAATTTCAATCATATCTAAGTATTTTGAGAAGGGTTAAAACTTTATTTGAATCGTATCTCATATTTTATAAGTGGGTATAAACTAGTCTGAACAGAAATACGCATCTCATATTATATCTACTGTGGCATGATGTCACTGCTGGGAAGAGTCTCTGCAGCGCGTACACGCAAGTGGTGCCCTTGCACTCGTAGATGCCATGCTGCACAAGATACAAGGTAGAAGATAGCCACTACCACTGGCTTGTCAGAGGCTATCCATGATACAGAATTTAATAATGTGAGGCTTGACTGATAACCCAACCTTGTTAATCCTAAACAATTGTTTTGAGATAGTTTTCCTAGTAGCTAAAAATGCTTTGCTGATGCTTTACACTCTCACTAGCCAGCTAGAAACACTACATTGCGCTTTGGCTTGAGTTTTTACCCAAATTAGAAGATTTTAAATGATTACCTCTCGTGATAGCATTGCGGCAATGTTTCGGCTTTGCGTTTTTTTGCCTAAGCTAGTAGAAGATTATATCAGTTAAAGCCAAAACAATCTCTTATTGGCTATTTTAGTTTGAGATCCTGTCACATATGAGAGACAAGTACTATTAACCCTTCCACACGTAATCAGTGCTAGTGATTCTATACACTCTCAAGCTCGCATAGACCTATTAGTAAGTACTTCTATAGTATCTTCTTTTCGGCAGTTTTTTTATTTCCTGGGTATACTAGGATGGTATTCATTTTCTCAGGGGATAACGCTCTATCATTGAATGGTTTATTTAGGCTATTTGGATTGCGAGCTAATAAAAGCCAAGATAACCTTTTTCAAAGAAATTGAGTAATCCTCAAGTCAAAGCTCAAGCCTAGGAGTTAGGTAACTATCTACCTACCCTCCATCGGTTGCACTCCTGCTTCTCCACCAATGAGAGGAGGAGGCCTAACGACCACTAACTCAACCTTGTCACTAATCCTTACTATATCTACCTATCCTACCTATCAAATAATCTTTCAAGTTGTGGAAAAAGAAAATGAAAATAAAGACCATGGTACGTAGTACCTATCTACCTGTTTACTACTACCTTTATATGGCTCTTATTATTCGCTCGAACTAATAATTTTAGCTATATGTGAACACTTAAGGCAGTCGATACTGCCCATAGTAGCTCAAGCAGAAGGTCCTGCTTTGTTTTTCTCGATATCTTTCGCTATTCTATTTCTGATGTTCTCACTTGGCGAGTTGGTTTAGCTATTGTGGTCTCACTTGCTGCCTATGTGCGCTAATGAGATTCTTGACCTTTGGTAAACTCCGCGAAGTCAGTTTCTTGAATGAAGAAGCGCAGCGTTGAAGTATCTATTTTCATATTATTTATTATATTTTTTTTAATTTCTAGACTTAAAGGGTACTACTATGTACTTCTGCTAAATGGTACTAATACTTTTATGAGGTGCTCATAGCGTCTCTATCAAAAATTTATAAATGAAAAAGTAAGTAAGCAAACAATCAATCAACGTAGAAACGACGTTGGTTGATCGCATCGAAAGCAAGAAGCCTTCTCCTTAGCGAGCTGGCTGGCTGGCTGGCTGGCTGGTTAGCTGGCTGGCTTGCTTAGACGGCTTATCTCACCTTATATCTACTGACCCCTTAGACGTGGCTGGACGTGGTTGGGTTTGGCTACTCTTAGCTAGGTTTAACGCTTGGTTGGCCCTACGTGTCTAGGCTCGACTCACTCTACGTCGAGCGTGGCTGCTGCACCTCGTTACTGATCAACAATTGTTTATCCCCCTTTCTATTTCTGTCACTCACTCTTCCTCTCGCTCTTGTTGCAGTTCTATTTTGAGCGGCAACAAGATGGACTGGCTTAAACGTGTTGTTCTAGGAAACAACGAAGGCGGAGGGGCCGAGGATCACAGAGCAGCAGACTCCAGTCACGATAATCCAGAACCATACACGAACAATGATCCTTCGACTTCGAAGGCTAAATCTTCTCAGGAAGCTATCCCGGTTGAAGACTTGACTATGGCCCCTACAAACCATTTCAACGGAGTTCGAGACTCGCTAGCTCAAAACCAAGCAGGGTCTAGTCTTTTCTCTTCGAATCAAGGAGCTGGTTATTTTCGTGGCCAGGAGATTGCCAAAATGTCAAAAACCCAACTTCAAGAAAACCTTCGTTTCCTCAGTTTGGGTGCTGAAGGCTCCACTGAGGCTCTTCGCAGAAAGTTGTACAAGGTGAATGAGCAACTTCGGCTCATGGATAGAGATGACGAAGACGGAATCGAAGCTGATGATGAAGCTTCATCTGCCCCGGCCTCGGAACCTGCTCTCAATCGTTCTAAGCAGGACAAGATGCAACAGCTTCTTCGGATGGTCCAAGAAAACCCGGATGTGGGAAAAGCGATTGTGAAAAAGCGTCTACAGCTTGAATCTGATGATAGCTCTAGCGAGGAGGAGTCTGAGTCTGATTCAGACTCTAACTCTGATGATGATGTCTCATCCTCAGACTCTGAAGAGGATTCTGAGGAATCCTCATCTGGTGAGGAAGATTCTGACGATGACGAGAATAACGACAGAACTCCATCTCCGAAAGCACGAAAAACGATGCGTCAATCAAAGAGCAACAGCTCTCATCGAACAGGGCGCACTTCTTCGCCCAAGGGGGTGCGTGCGAGCTCCAGTACATTTGGGGCTTCTCCTGAAGTTCGTAGATTCACCCCAGAGGCTAATTATGGGCGTAAGCGACCTATGGATGCATCAGGAGACAGTGATAATGGCTCCCCGAACAAGCGTGCAAACTTGCAATCATTTGCTAGCCCACGAGTGGTAGATCGGTCTGCTCAGTTTACTCCTTATTCTTCACGAGCAGCGTCCTCTCGCGCTCGACACGGAACCTCATCTCTGTCGGTTGCATGGTCTGCAAGCTCAGCCTCCCGTTCGGCAGTACGTCGTCCATCCCAACTTCTGAGCGCAACGAAACGTGCACGGGGGGGGAGTGAAGAATTGGACGAGAGCTCAGCCAAACGACAGAGACAGCAAGCAGCAGTGGCACAGCGTATCATGCAGACACTCGGAAAGATGTCTACTCCCCTCGAGGATATGCGCTCGAGGCGTCCCCCAACATGGGCTACGCCATCCATCGCAACTTCATCTCGCGACTCCAGAATATTCCGAATGAGTCAGGCAACACCGAGCTTTGAGGCTGATATTCCAACACGCAGCCTGGAGCTAGCCCCCAAGGTATCTCGCAGCGCGACCGAACAGGCACGTCCTCTCTCCACTTCGCGTGTCTCATTTCAGACACCTGCTTCACGGTACAGCTCAGCGCGGGATGGTGATGCGGGTCGTGATATTGCCAGTCGTGTCGAGACACCATGGGCAAAACCCACACCGTCTACTCCGGGTACTCTCCAGGATCGTGCATTTGAAGGTGCTAAGCTTGACTTTCGTTCTCCTCAGCAAGTTGAAAATCGTAGTAGGGTTGTCTCTAGCGGGGATTCTGCTCAAGTTAAGACTTCGTTTGGGTCACTCTCGAAACCCTCTGTGCAGAAGATGAGCTTTGGAGGCGAAAGCCTTCCTGTGAATTCCTCGGAGATGACTGCAGCACACAGCGGATCGGAAGCCAAGGTCAATCAGCGTTGGGTTTTCACTCCAGCAAGCGCTGTCCAGGCTCCTTCTGCAGTTTTGGCTGCTCTAGGGAACCCTTCGGATGGCCTTTTGGGATCATTTTCTTTTGTGAAGAAACCTGGTTATCCACCCCTTGTTCCCAGTGTTGAAGAGAATAGCTTGCTCATTACAGAAGCAAGCAACAATTCTACTACAAAGGCGCTCATTTCTGTTGAAAAAAATAGAAACGATGTGCCTCCAAGCAAAACGTCTTCACTTTCTGAATCTACAGGGAATACTATCGAAGCTGCCCCTGTGTCAGACGTATTTGCCAAATTCATGCTTCAACCGTGGCAATGGAAATGCCCAGTTTGCTCTTGCAAGAACGACAAGAAGAAGCATCCTAAACAATGCCCATCTTGCGAAGCACCTCGGCCTGCAGACACTTTTGACAAAGCTGAGGGTGCTGAGATCTCTACAGAAGCGGAAGCTCCGGCAGCGCCTGTGTCAGATGTTTTTGCTAAGTTCATGCTCCAACCTTGGCAGTGGAAATGCCCCGTTTGCTCTTGCAAAAATGACAAGAAGAAGCATACGAAGCAATGTCCCTCATGTGAAGCCGAACGGCCTGCCAACACGTTTGATAAGGGTGAGGAGCAAAGCAATGACAATGCCAACGATGCAAAGAAAGAAAAGAAGGTGAGCTTTTCATTCACAACCGCATCTACTGCCCCTTCGCCTGCCCAAACACCTTTCAACTTCACCAAGCCTACATCACAGACTCCCTTCAACTTTGGTGCTCCATCTGCTTCCGCAGGAAAGGGACCTGAGTCAGATAGCACCAGCAAAAAGAGCGATGTGTCGCCTATTGCATTTCCGTCGCTTCAGTCATCTTCTTTATCTACAACTAGCGCAGTGGCACCATTTACATTTGGCTCTACACCCTCCACCAGCAAATCTAGCAATAATGAGGATACAGCTGAATCGGCAACAGGAAAGAAAAAGAAGCGTAGCTTTGGCGATAGTGAGGAAGATGACGATGGCAATGCTAAGCTATCTTCAACCTCGGCTCCAAAGTTTTCATTCGGTGCGCCCTCATCTGCCAAACCCTACAGAATTTTCTTTTGGGACTTCATCGCAAGACCTTTCAAAGCCAAAGGCCTCGCCTTTTTCATTTGGGTCCTCTTCTGCGGTGGAAAGTGCATCAAAGGAGTCACTAAGTTCTAGCAGCTCTGGTTTCACTTTTGGAAAACCAGCGTCTGTTGAAACCAGTGTTAAGGATCAGAGTACGAAGGACGACGAGAACAAATCGGCACTCGACACCTCAAGTACAGAAGGAAGTCAGCCGTTTACTTTTGGTTCATCTCCTGCAGCAAAGGAGTCAACCTCTTCAACATCTCCTCCGCCCGCTTTTCCTAGCGAGCTCTCTTTTGGTGCATCGAAGGCCCCGGCTTCGGGAGGTTTCTCGTTTGGCGCTAGTTCGAAGTCCGAGGACGCAAACGTGATCAACTCTGGTTCTTCATCTTCTGGTTTCTCGTTTGGCCAGACAAAGCCTACAAATGCAACTAATGAAGTTAGTAAACCAAGCAACTCATCTAGCGGATTCGCATTTGGTGCACCTTCTTCCACTTCTACTGATACAAGTTCAGGCTCATCAAGCAGTGGTTTTACGTTTGGAGCAACTTCTAACCCCGAAAAGAAGTCTCCAACTACAGATTCATTTAACAACTCTATTGGTTTTAAATTCGGTGCCCAGTCTAGTGCTGCAGCTACGTCCAGTAACCCTACCTCCTTATCAACGCCCGCATTTGGTGGCACTTCTTCACTTGAGACAAAGTCTTCAGAATCTTTTTCTGGAGGGTTTACATTTGGAGCTTCTTCATCAAAACCCAACTCTGCTGAAGTAGGGAAGTCTGATCATTCTGGTGATGGCTCCCCTTCGTCTAGTTTTCAGTTCGGAAGCTCCTCAGGCGGATCTTCAGGATTTCAATTCGGCTCGTCGAGTTCTACTGTGCCATCCAATAGCAACGCCGGATCTGGCTCAGCAAGCTTTGGTAATAAAGATTCTTCTACAAACACAAGCTCAGGCTTCCAATTTGGATCGAGTTCTGGAAGTGCACCGTCAACATCTTCAAGCTCTTCCTTTTTCGGCAGCTCTGCATCTCAACCGTCAAGCGGGGGATCTTCCTCTTCCGGCTTCCAGTTTGGCCAGACTGGGTCTAGCTCAGCATCTAGCAGCACCCTGGGGACTAACAGTACTCAAGGAGGATTTTCCTTTGGTTCAAGCTCTGGAAGTGGTTCTAACTCAGCTCCAACTGGTTTTGGTTCAAGCAACCCTGCTTCTTCGTTATCTTCTGGTGCGTTTGGCGGAAGCGCAGGCAGCAATGCCGCATCGAATCCATCGACTAACTCAATGGTTGGGTCTGCAGGCGTGTTTGGTGGTCCATCTGCCAATCCAGGTTCCATGAACTTCGGAGGATCAAGCAACACCTCCGGAGCTGGCACTAGCCATGATAACAATAGTGGCGTGGCAGGGACGTCATCGGGTTTTTCTTTCGGCGGTGGCAATCAAAGTAGCTCCGCAACAGGTTTTGGTAGCCAACCGTCTATATCTCCGTTTGGTGGTACAAACAATAACAACATGGGTGGGTTTGGTGGCAATCAAAGCTCGTCAATGAACACGACTAGCTTTGGAGGATCCACCGGATTCGGCGGCAGCGGGAACAACAATAATAATGCTACTCCTTCGTTTGGTTCTGCTCCTTCGTTTGGTTCTGCTCCTCCTCCGACCTTTGGAAATGGCGGTGGAAGCTTTGGTGGAAGCGCTTCAAGTGGTGGAAACTCATTCGGAAACGGTGCAGGCAGCTCGAGTGCTTCTCAGGGATTTAGCACTGGACGTAAGATGGTTGTTCCCACTCGTAGAAATACCAACCGCCGCAGCAGGAGATAGATCTGTTCAAGTCGCATCCGTTTTCGTTATGTACGTCTTGATTATGGTTGTGCAATATATGTGTAAGGGCAACATTATCAAGGGTTGCTTAGCTTGCCCATGTATCAACGTTTTGATTACTCAATGCCAATCTCACTAGTTTTTAAACATATCTCAGAAGCTACCAAGAGTTTTGATACAAGCAATTTATAAATTACTTTATCTTCGGAAGCCTTGTCTTCTCTTTTCAAATGGATATTCCTTGTACTCTTCCTTCCTAATCCTTCTATATTTTTTTGAAGTAATAGACTCCTTCACCTGAGGGTGCAATGAATCTTGGAGCTTGACGAGCTGTTCTATTTTTATTTGTTTTGTTAATTTAAAATGTAAAGAAGAAAAAGAATCATAAAAATGAAAGTAAAGACTTCTGACAGCTAAGTAGGTATACAGACTTAGTTGTTGTTTAGTGTGCAAAACAGTTATGCGTAACAACTATAAATTGCTGAAGTCAATTACCGTTTGAAGGTAGCAGATTACTTGGTCTCCAGAAGAGTACATGTTTTTTAAGATTTAGAGTATGGGATTCGTCTTGCTAATTTGCATACTAGAAGAAGTAATACATATGTGGCCAGCCCTAAATTGCTTGATTTATTTGCTAACACAACTTCCTTCAACAGAATCAAATCCTGGACAATTCTCAATTGCCCTTGCAAAATTTCACGGAGACCTCTTTTGGTGGGATCGCTTTAAACATAATTCACATTGCGCGATGTCAGAGAGCGTATATGATGGAACTCTTCATACAAGAGTCCTCGGTTTAGTATAATTTGATTGGCTTGTTTGGGAATTAAACAAAGTCGCTACTTCGAGGAGGCCTCGTCAGACCTAAAGTTCAAAGAGAAAAAAACCGGCGTTCATTTTTAGACAAAGATACTTCTATGAAACAATAAGAATTAGAATTTTGCTTTCATTCATTATTGCATGCAAAAAAGTGACCAAGGGATTCGGCCATACGAAATCGATGCTGTTGCTCAGCCAAAGCTGAGCTTGGTTGGGAAAAATATGCCACAGCCATAGCTTCATCCTGGTTTTGTTGGCGCCTTGCGCGTTGGTCGCTTTGTAAATTTCTATCAGCATTGGGCGTGGTTTGAGGACCTTGACTACTACTGCCTGTTTCTAAGTTGACTGAATCTTGGCCAGTTCGGGCAGCTGCTTGAGCTCGAATTCGTTGTGAAGCTTCCTGGTCTGCTGCTCGGTCTTCTGCTTCTTGTCTTCGTACTTGTTGAACAATCTCATGTTTTCGTTGGTGCATACGATACAGTTCTTTTTCAATGCGACGGAGCTTTTCATTGAGAGTAGTTTCTTGTGCAGCCCGGTCCCGTAACTGGGATTCTAAGGTTTCTATGCGTTCGGTCAGAATACCACGCTCGTGCTTATGTGCGTCTTTGCTGGACTGTAGCTGTCGGTCGAGGTCCAACTTTCTAGCAGCCTCTGTTTCAAGGCGTTTTTCAAGATCATCATTTATGTACTCCAAGGCTGATAGACGACGCTTGGACTCATCTGCAAGACGCTTGTATTCATCCAGCTGCATTTCTAACCTTCTCACATAGTCGTCACGTTTGTCCATGTTTCCATTAGCTTCTTCCAGTCTTTCAAAGAAGGGCCGTTCCCCTCCATCCTCATTGCCATGACGAGTAGACCTTCGCCTTCTTCGTCGCGAGGTGGAGGAAGGATCTGTATCGGAGTCCATTTGTTGTTGATTCTGATAGTATTCTTGCTCAGTCATCTGACGTGGGTGTTGCTGCTGGTGCTGCTCTTGTATATGAGCGTTTCGATTTTGATCATAATCATTTTGCCGTGGCTCTGCTTGAAATTGGTACTGCTGTTCATGTTGGTATTGAGGATGCTGTTGCTGTTGGTGGTGGTACTGCTGCTGTTGATGTTGTTGATGTTGTTGATGTTGCTGCTGGTGCTGCTGGTGCTGCTGTTGCTGCTGGTATTGTTGCAAATGTAATTCTTGCTGGTGCTGGTGCTGGTGCTGGTGCTGCTGTTGCTGCTGGTGCTGCTGTAATTGCCGCTGCTGGTGTTGCTGCTGGTGTTGTTGCTGTTGCTGTTGCTGCTGGTGTTGTTGCTGTTGCTGCTGTTTTTGCTGTCGTATTTGTTGTTGTTGTTGTTGTTGTTGTTGTTGTTGTTGTTGCTGCTGCTGCTGCTGCTGTTGTTGTTGTTGTTGTTGTTGTTGTTGTTGTTGTTGTTGTTGTTGTTGTTGTTGTTGTTGTTGTTGTTGTTGTTGTTGTTGTTGTTGTTGTTGTTGTTGTTGTTGTTGTTGTTGTTGTTGTTGTTGTTGTTGTTGTTGTTGTTGTTGTTGTTGCTGCTGCTGCTGCTGCTGTTGTTGCTGTTGTTGTTGTTGTTGTTGCTGGTGCTGCTGGTGCTGCCGCTGCTGGTGCTGGTGCTGCTGGAGCTGCTGGTGCTGCTGGAGCTGCTGGTGCTGCTGGAGCTGCTGGTGCTGCTGGAGCTGCTGGTGCTGATGATGGTTATTGTATACCGAATCTTGATTCTGTTGGGCAAGCATTGTTTCTTGCATCGCTCTGGCCTGACCCAGTACTCCTCCGGCACTGCCTCCACCTTGATATGCCTGGTCTCCCATCTTTATAGAAAAGTTGGTTTTAAGGTTCTAGAATAGACAAGCACGAGCAAGCTATTCAGCCTTCCCTCTGGAGATACTTAGTAAGCACCCTTCCCCTTCTCCCTTTTGATTTTTCTAAATGCGCCTTGGTGCAGAGACGTCTATGAAAGCAGTCTCGCATGGTTTTGTAGACAAAGTAAATCAGCTCCTCTATGGCATCTCTTACTCCTACTTTAGACCTACTTAGCAAGGTACTCGAGCTATTGGATTTAGATATAGAAGTAAATAGGCGTTTACTCAAGCATCATATTTCTCTTTCCTTTTCCTCGTTTTTATTTATTAATGATTTAAATTTAATAATTTAAGTTTGTAATTTTTTTTAATTGTATCTAAGTATCTACTCCTGTACTCTTATGTTTACAAACCAAAATACCTCATACTATAAATGATAACCCTTGACTGGTGAATGTGAGGTACGGTTGAAACTCAAGTCAGACACATTATTTTATCTTACTACCAAGGATTAATGTTTATGAGCTGTGCAAAGATTCACCTGAATGAGCAGCATAACAATGATGGAGCAAGGAGAGATATGAAACCTAGAAAGGAACGCACCGTTTGGTGCTTATGCAATCCCTATCATTTTTTTAATTATCTCACTATTTGTCATGGACCAAAACCAGTCTTGCTTTTTTTAAACAAAGAGTTGTTGTGTAAGGGAGGCACCACAAACCTATGTGCGCCTTGTTCGTTTTTTTTTTTATTAGTTTCTAATACTTGTTAGCGCTGATGCATGTGCCTTTGTGATGGCAGATAAGAGATGTCATAATCCAAATTCGAAAGATTAAGGTAGAGTGCGATATTGAAGAACAAAAAGATTATTTCATTTTACATTGCTTACCTAAGATAGAGGTGGGCGGGACGAAGGTGCAGAGCTATTTATCGAGAGTGTAAAAACTATGAAAGAAATAAAAACTAAATAGAGAGTAGATCTTTACTTTTAACGTTGCTATCTTCGAAAGGAGCGTCCCGAGATGCCATCTTGCCGGAGGTTAGCTTTATCGAATGACCTGGAAGTGTAGACTTTGTGACATGAATAGTGCATTCTTCATTAAAAGCGAAGCCCATTTTATTACTCATTTACAGCAAACAAACCAATATGGCACCTTGATAAAGTATCAATTTCTGGCCTCAAGTCTCGTCATGTCTATGTGAAAAATCGTAAATTATTGATAATGTTGTATCTACTTTTCTTTTAAATTTAAGAGGATGTGGCACACGTCCGCGCTTCGGCTTTGCGAAATCTATACATCTTGAAAATGATGGAATTGTGCTTAGAATCAGGAGGCTTTAAACTGCACTCTTTACTGTTTAGGGGAAAAAAAAAAAAAAATTATCCTAGCATATTATTCGTCGTACAATACCCCTTTAAAAGAACGTCAAAGTGCACTAGTAGATAGTAATACCCCACTACTACTATCATCTGTGCCAAACTAGCAGGAGTTACTTTTATCAATGGCTGCAGTCACAATAAGACTCTTTCTATATCCATCTTTCCCATCCATGTCTCTCTTTTATTATGGGCTAAAGAAAATTTAACTTTTTTCGGAAAACGCTCACAGCCAGCGAGCAGAGCATAGAAATGAAGACCCACCCACTAGAGCAGTTTCGCTCTGTCGCTCACTTTTTGTCGCTAGAAACTCAAAGTCTAAAGCGCTGCTAGAAACCTCGTTAATATCCCCGGGTCCAGGACAACTTTGGTGAAGAAACGTATTCATCTTCCGCAGAGCGTAACATGTGGGTCAAGCCAGATGCTCTTGCAAAACACATTCTCCGCAACAGCTCCAAAAATACAACGGTAGGTCCTAAGGAACTATTGAATACTGTGCAAGATCAAGGCAGGAGAGCGTGGCATCATCGTCTGATCTGCATGATACAGCTCTGACTCTTCAACTACTAACTGCTAACTTGAGTGTGGCCATGAAATAACTTCAACACAAACTTCTGCTCATACACTTATGTTACTTTGAAATACTGCAGCTACTGGCTATTGATCATAGTAAACGCTCATGTGGTATAGCGCTCTCGAATCCTCAATGGACTCAGGCCATGGGCTTTGACAACTTCGTGCTGAAGGGCAAGAACGAGGACCAAATCCGAAACTATTTTATCGAGACAATGAGACTCTATGGTGTTGGAGGAATGGTTGTTGGTCTACCACTCCTCCCTCACAACGGGAAAGTCGGCCCACGTGCGGTTGATGTTCTGAAATTTGTTAAATCTTTAGATCTTCCTAACATCCCCAAGGTTCTCATGGATGAGCGCTACACAACAGCTCTAGCTGAATTTGACGACTACCTCAAAAATGACAAGTCGCCTGTACGTCTCCGCGAATCCCGCTCCACCCGCCTTACCATGGACAAAGAATCAGCGCGCATCATCTTGACAATGTACATTCGTGACTACGGACCTTTAAAGAGCAGAAGCCTTTTTGGTGAGGGATTCGAGCTCAAAGAGTAGCGATTTGGCGTGAGCCCCTGGCATCTCTTGCAGTAATTGAAGAACCTTCTTGAAGCCAGGCTCTTGAACAAGCTTTGATGACCGAAGAGAATCAAGATGCACAAACTCGTACTCAAGTTCACGAATCCAGCCGCTTGCGGCAATTGCAAAGAACTGCTCACCCTTAGAATTTGCCTCTAGTACCATGTTCACCATGCGCGGATCTGAAGGTGTTAGCAAACGGAAGACTGCTTCGAAGTCTGTTGCATCAGGTGCACCGTGTTGTGCCCCGAGCAAGTGGAGAGTATCATTTGCAAGGCGATCAATAATCGCGTTATTCATTTCCACGCCCCCAAGGCACTCAGCAATGATGTGTGCAACATTTTGGACTTGAACAGGCTCACATAACTCTGAGAGGTTATCTGCCAGAAGATCAGGAACTAGCTTGGTAATAGCCACATCCACTGAATCACTGGAGCACCTTAATGCAGCCACAATACTTGAAAGGCATTGCAAGGCAACTGGCGATTTGGCGCTTACACAGACAAGAGTGATAAAGAATGCAAGAGAGTGAGTCACCTCCGCCGCCTCGTCTAACATTGCCTCGTTGGTGGCCGGGCCACTTAACTGCTGCATCGCAGATCTTTGTGCAAAAGGTGCACGTAATAGACGAGCAAGAGTTAATGCTGTGCCTGCTGGAGGATGCTTTTCTTGACTGCTATCAACCAATTTGGCATCGAGAGAGACTGCGCAACCTGCCATTGCACGAATCAAAGATTCTGGTAAAATAGTGACAGGGAGCATAGCTACAAGATCAACAACTTGTAATTGAACTTGCATGGACATAGAGTTTGCCAAGGGTTCAGTAACAAGCCCGCCACGACGCGCCTGAAGGAACGGGCTAAGCCAGCGTGCAAAACGATCCCAGGCTATGTGCTCAGCTTGTCGGACAGCTAGGATTTTAATTGTAGAAAAGCATACCAACATAAATCGCATACGCATTGATTCTGATTCATCACTATTGACTCCCATTTCCCAAGCAATACGTGGGAGAGCTGCGGCCCACTCTGGCTCAACCATCTCAGGATCTTCGTCAGCTAGCTCCTTGATCGCATCTAACACATGAATAATTGCACTTTGCCCAATTCCATCCTGCAAAGCACGTCCAAAAAGAACTTTACGAGCCTCGCGTAGCTGACCAGCAGCGTGTGATTTAACTGGCACTTGCAAAAGCCCTTTATGAATGACTTGCACTAGAGCTTCTAAGCGCGATGCTTCAAGTGCCTTCTTTGTTTCAGCGCTTTGCAAGACCCATGTGGCAACGGATGTAGCATATTCTGACTCGCTTTCAACGCTTTTAAGTTGTGAAAGCAACAAGGTTTGGGCAAGCATTGTGTTAACCTTGAATATGGATGAGGCCAACTCAGGGTGGCCGGTGTTCTTCACAGGAAAGGAATCTTCAATGGCATGTACCAAATGCCGCACTACAGTGCTTTCAGCATATGATTCTGACATTGAAAGTATGTTTGCGAAGCATAGGCTCAACGTCTCTGCAGCCACTAGCAGGTCGCTGATCACAGCACGTGCGTCAGATACTGCACTTCTTCCTCGCCCACAGCTAACTGAATGAAGCGTACAGACTTGGTTCCAAAGCGATGAAAGAATCTTTGCGAGTTCTTCGCCCTTGACATTCGTCTTGGGTGCACCTACTGAAGAGGAAGACGATTCTTGAGCATCGATTTCCTGGTGCTGACGAATAGACTCCTCGAGAGAAGCAGACTCTTGATACTCAAGTCCAATATGCCGCATAACGGATGCACAACCTTCGCTTTCCAGAGGATCCGAGATGCCAGCATGCGAGGAATGGCTAGTATGGAGAGATGAATGCCCGAGTTGTAACAGCTGCAGCAAACCACGAGCTACCTCAGCCCAAAGCTCAAGACCTTGGCCTTCCATTGATGTTGCGCCACTTTTCTTGCCCCCGTCTTTCTCACTGGAGTCTTCACCGAGGTCTGCATCCGAACTTGCGGCAGCTACGGCTGCGGCCGCAGCTGCAAGAGCCTTAGTGCGCTTTGCACGCTGCTGAGCTTGAGCCTTGGCACGAGCTTTGGCATCTTTGAAGTCCCGGAGCACACCAGGTCCGTGGCCTGGAGCGCTTACAGTAATTGAAACAGATGTAGCTGAATTATTATTATTCCCGTTTGCTTGTCCACCATGTGATTGGCTTGCTGCGTTTGTCACGTTCGTACTCGTGGAAACCCGACTAAGCGTTGACTTAAGAAGAGCACCAAAGAGATCAATCAAATCTGCTCGCTGAGCCAACACTCGTTCAGGAAAGTTCTTGCTGATGAGTAAAACAAGCCGCATGGCATCCATACGGCATCCAAGCCGCAGACTATTGAGGCCAGCTCGCACATGGAAAAACAACAAACGTAGAAACGGTTGGCACCAATGAACCCTGCCAAAAGTTGATGTAGCAAAGAGTGCAAGCAATAAATGCTGAACAGCAACGCGAACTGCTTTTTCATCATCATTGACAAGCTCTACTACACACGTCATGATCGCAGGAAGTTGGGTTCGCAACTGAGTATTACTTTGGTTGGCCTCGACAATCTCTAGCAGACCATCCAAGGCCTCCTTCCTTACGCGTGCATTGTGATGTCTGGCTTTGGACAGGAGTTCCAAGACGCTTAGATTCTTCGAAGAGACAAGCACACCGCCTTTGTTTGCCACCAGACTTTGCTCGCGAACATTTACAGTTCTGGTTTTGAATGAGGTGTCCGTGGCAGATGTCTTTTGAGGTGCGCGGCGACCTACTTTGCGCTTGATACGCTTGAAATCAACAGCTTCAGGCTGCAAAGGAGACGGGAAGAAATTTGATGAGTTGAGAAGAACCGATGTCCTGTTAGTTGCTTTTCATATTCGTAATAGATGCGGAATTTCACTGGATTGCTTTCGTTGAGTTTTGTTGACTCAACTTCACCGCCACTACCCTCCAATTGCTGATCAATTGTCAACTCGAAGAACTATGACTTACCTTGCGTTTCTTCGGTTTAGCTTGAACCATACTTGAGTCGATACCTTAGATTGCTCGAAAATTACCTTGACGGGCGTTGTCTACTGCCTCGTCGCCTTCTGCGCGATCCCTGGCCAGACTGAGTCAGGCTTTGATGTTCGGGCTCCTCACCACCACTTCTTCTCCTTGTTTCATGGCTGGGTTACTATGAGTCTGTTAGAACTAACTCCCTAGTCCTTAGCTACTTAATAGAAGTGTCATCTATGACTTACTAGCAGTATCTAACTTTTCCTTTCTCTTTCTTTTTCTTGAAATGCCCACCAGGTACGGTACTACCTAGGTACCTCTTACCAAGTTTTTGGTTTTATATTCTTTTATCTTTTTCTTTTATTATTATTAAAAATGTAGGCTATTAGGCCTACGTATTTTTATTTTAAGAACACAAAAACAATCAAGGAGCTTTTCTTATTATATTTTTAAAACAATAATAATAAAGTACCTTGAAAGTAATAATAATAGCAAGGCACAACATAGCCATTATATACGTCTACCCTAGTAGGTACTATTTACATGTGAAATGTAGTAGGGATACGAGATACTAATAGCGCCTTATTATTTGAGCAAAATTGTACCAGCTGAATTAATCGAGCAAGGTACGGTAAGATTAATTCATGTCCCACGATTAAAGTATAATATTTCAAATATGGAGACTCACCTATCTTTACCTACCTTTACCAACCTTAAACATGCAGAATATGTTTCGTTTTGCTCTTCTTCTATTGTTGTATGGCATCCATAAAACGAGGTTGCGATGGTGAGACTGTGCTATAATTTTCACTTTACCTAAACTTGGTCATGGTAAACTAGTAAAAATTAATGTGATGATTAGCGTTGATAAGTCTTAGCTGAATGAAATAGTTGGTTCACTTCGTGAATACTAAAAAACGAATTTTTTTTTTTGATTTTTTTTTTTTTTAATTACTCATTGGTGTCTCAGATTGGAAAAATACTCAAAATTAGTCCCAACTTATTAGTAACACAGTTTCAACGAAGTGTTTTAATTTTTGTTTTTTTAATGAAGCTATTACACGCTGACCAGTGCTGAGATATTGGGGTGATACAAAGCTAGAGTTATCTCGATTGTTGTGGAAAGGTGAGCAACAAGGTTTCTTTCTCTCTATATTCATTACATTATCTGAATCATCTGAATCATCTAAGGTGAAGTTGAAGGAGGAAACCTTTGTACTCAATGCCTGGGTCTCAGCAGCTCCATTAGGGATTTCAGCACTTTGCAACTAGCATTGATTTTCGTACCATTCAAAAGGTACTAGACGAGAATCTATAGAGATGTCTAAGCTATCTCGGTAAATAAGTTGTTTTAGTCTCGTATTTGTCAACCAGAAGCTAGGGTTAGAATTGCTATTAGTAACTTTATTTTCAAAGTATGCAAGCATTTCAGCCAACTGGATTGTGGATAGCGCAAAACGATCAACCTACTTCAGGTCATTCCAGAAAGCATTTTGTCAATAATGCCGACTGTGCCAGACATTTTGAAGACCCCAGATAGTCATTTTTGCGAAAGCCAAAGCTTCTCGGTAAATATGTGACTCTAGCATCACACTTTGGCCGAATACCAAGTCATATTAGATTTCGCTTTTATCTTGATAATTAACATGTTTACCTGAATAATTCTCAACAAAGACAATTTATTTTTCCTCTTAGCTCGTGTCTTTCTATCATAACACATTCTATGTATTTTTAAAATATCACAATCAATTAGAAACAATCATCGAGATGATTCTGGAAACATTCTGGATTTCATGTTCGAGGAATTGCTGGAGTCACGTGAACAAGATGATCTTATATAATTTACTATAATCAAATGCTGAGTTGCTATGGTACAATACGCAAAAAAAAAAAAAAAAAAAAAAACACTTCACTAAATGCTATCAAATTTTTGAGAAATGCAGTTAGTCATAAAAGGTCCCTATTTACTATTGGGATGTTGTTGTAAGGCATTAAATGCTTGATGACGTCTTAAAAAGTAATGCTCTTTTTCAGCCCTTGATAAGGATTATGAACTGAGAAGTTTTTCGGAAAAATTAGACCGATGGAGTCTAGCCATCTATATTTATCTATAGCGATAGGTTGTTATGAAACATGGGTACATAGTTCAGAGGCTAGCTAGAGATACTTTTTCCCCAGGTTAGTGCTGAATCTACCTGTTGTAGGGTCATGCGAAGAAGACATTCCTGGAGCCCTTGGCACAACTTTTATAACTTCATTACTAGTAGGAATTACAAATAATAATAGCTTAACTATCAGAAACAAAGTTGTGAGGCCAATGGAATTAGAGACTGAAAGTGCACAACATGTTATGTAACGGTAAAATCTGAATCGGTGATTAAACAAACAAAGTTACCTAAACCCCTTGAGTCTTGTATAATATAGATCAAATTTGTATTGTTTTCCTAAATTGAATATGAATCACCCCTCCCCCCTTCGTATTTATTTATCTTCAAGGTCAGCAGATACCTATTTCTTTAAGCCTAAGCTAATAATTCGTTCTAGAGCCTTACCATGTTTCCTAGGTTCCAACCTTTATCCTTTCAGCCGGTCAGAGCTTAGCTTTTAGTGGCTGAGTTGATTTTGTTGCTAGTAATGAGCTTGAATTGGACTTGTCTGAGATGTGGGTTCGCTGATTGCCTGGAGTTTGTTGATTTCTTGGATTATGATTATCGATCATATTTCTTCTTGGACTGCATATTTCATCGTATGACTTACGTATGGATTATTAATTAGAGAATTGAAAATATTGTTCCCAAATTGCTTGATTCTGGAGTGGAGTGCTACTTTTCTTTGCGGCCTTTTGCAGGACATTACCATGACTTCCTGGAGAATTTTTATTGAATTAACCCTTCAACTCATTCAGCATGTTGGCAACCAATCACAAGCTGGTCTCCAACTTAAAAGAATCGGATTTTCTCGTGCTCTCCTCTAATCCTCATGAATTTCTGCTTTAAAGTCTCTTCTTCTAGTGTTCACAAGGTTAACTAACAAAATAAAGGCAAGATGCTTGAATGCTTGGAAGAAACTAAGAAAGTTTCTATAGTTAGGTTCTATAGTTTGTAATTTGCTTGATTCGAAATAATGAATTGTAATGCGGACTGATTTTGTAATTGACTTAGTGTTAGAAGATACACATGATTTATCTTATGTGGAACTGAAGAGATAAGGCCAATTTTTCTCCTTGTCGTCAGTTTGGTTTTTCTTATTTACTTTCCATTGAATATGTAGGTGAACCTGCCATCATGGACTCCTCAATACCTCGACCATGTATCTAAATGTCCTTATTGTCCTGATCTACTCCTAAGTATGTTTAAGTTTCTGTTTTTCTAGGGTAAGCCAAGGGCTGTAGCAATGCCTTGTGCAACTGATATTATGTTCCCTTATACGCATCACTATACATAATCTTTTAAATTTCAATCTCAGCGTCCTCAATTGAGATCAATAAGGAAACGTTCATGAATCAATCTAAATTCCAGGTTAGAGTGTAGGAAAAATAGCCTGGGAGGCCAGGAAAGGAATGAAAGTACACTCCAAGCAACTGTGTTAATTTCTATATTTTAAAATGATACAGCACGAAGTCGTCATTTGCTGTTTCTCTTCTTTTTCTATTTAGAACTGTTTGCTTCTATGTCTTTTCAAACAACCAAGTGGGTTAAGGGGCTACTAAAGTACTCGGTGCATGCCAGGCATATAATAAATGCACACATTAAAGAATTGCCGGGTTCCCTGGTTAAGTGAGAGGCAATCGTAGAGAAAAGAAGGGATCTGTGAGAGGACAGGCTAGCCTTCAGAAAGGTGAACGAAGAGGTAGCGTGCGTGGAGCGCAGTCGCAGCTCTTTGAGAAAAATAAGCTCGTGTGAGAAAGTTAAATTAGCTATATGTGTGTGCTAAGAAGTTTTGGCTGGTGTGGCCGGTGAGACTTGAGTGATTCGATATTTTGGGTATGCTTGCTTGTGGAACTTCTTTTTCTTAGATAGGTGTGCGATGTCCTTGTTGCACGATAAGAGGACATCTTTTTTATCTCTAAAAGATTTTCGATTAAAAGGTTTTTCTTTTTGACTTTTCTATTAAAATATATATATATAGCTTGAGAGGATTGAAAGTTTTCTCTGGTTTCTTGATGTGGAATATAGGGGCGAATGGAATGCATTCATTTGGCAACTTGTATAGAAATAGCCTAGAGGGCCAGGACAAAGTGTACATATATCATTATCTAACGGTCATGTGAAAACGCTCAAAGTGCCGAATTAAATAAATTTACAAAGGGTACGCTAGATGGTTTACTTTTCAAATTTTCATAGAACATAATAAACAGAATTGGTCAGATTTGAACTGGACGTTTTGCATGGTCTTTCCTATTCCAAGCCATGTTTGCTAAAAACTTTGGAAGGTATAGTCAAGCTTCTCTTGGGATCTGGGATGCATCGCCACAATTAAGCCAGCGGTTTCTAGATGCAAATGAATTTCAAGGGACGCCCAGGAAATGGAAGGCGGTTTAAAAAGAAAAAGAACAAATTCCATTGCAGTTCATAAGTCAACCTCACTCACTCTTTCCTGGTAAAAAGGGGTGCATAATTGATAGCGGAGAGCACGAGGACCTGGACTTCGAGAGGTCACGCTGCTCGGCACTAGCCAGCAGCGTGAAGGACGAACGTAGCGCTCGCGTCTTCACCTTTGTCCTGGCCCTCTAGGCTATTTCCATACAAGTTGTCCAATGAATGCATTCGCCTCATATTCCATATCAAAAAACCAGAGAAAACTTTCAATCCTTCAAGCTTAAAATTTCTTTTATTTTTCACTTTAAAGAAAAGTTAAAAAGAATTTTTCTTTTTAATCGAAAATCTTTTACAGATAAAAAATTTCCTCTTACCGTGCACGCTATCGTGCAACAAGGAAATCACACACCTACCTAAGAAGAAGCCTCACAGGCAAGCACACCCAAAACCTCCTACTACTCATAGCCACCAGAGTCTCACCGAGCTCACACATAGCAAGGCTCCTTTAGTCTCCGCTTTAGCTCAACTAACTCACTCATCAGTTTAGTTTTCTCAAAGAGCTGCGAGTTGCGACTGCGCTCCTTGCACGCATTCTCTTCGTTACCTTTCCGCAGGCTAGCCTATCCGCTTCCCCGCCAATTGCCTTTCAATCGACCAGGGGTCTCGACACCTTTGTTAACGAGTGATTACAAATGTGGCAGAAAAGAGATTGCTTGTTGAGTTTAATTTAAATGAAGAGGTTATTAGATGAGACCTGGAATGAGTGGAACTGCTGTGCAGAGCAGGGAGTAATAGTAGATAGGGTATAAGGAGAAGAGAGTGGTCTAAACCATCTTGATAAGATCGTAACACTGACCAAGATCACCGCATAAGCAATTTGAGAAGAGATCTGCTCACTTTAGATAACAGCTATATAGGTTCTCATAGGTCCATAAAAACATTAAGCATGAAATTTGCCCAAAACACATCAAACCAGTTTGTTAAATTACCCATGAAAGTCATAAAAAAGAAGAGATGCATCTTCTCAGGACTTGCTGTACCGAAAATGTTTAAAATAGGAGAAAGGCCTACATAGTATTGGATGCTGAACTCAATGTTCTCTAAACATTATGTCGAGAGATGGATTTGGGCAGATAAATTTTACATATAAAGATCAAGACGAGCAACTAAAAAAATGTCAAGAGGTAATCTATATATGGGACCGGGGTATATATCCTAGGTATTGACGAGTGGTCTTTAGTCGCGCCCTTTTATAGCCCCTTAACAAAAAAAATTCGGAGAAGTCTTTTAAAGATAGATAAACCTTGAACTTTAGAGTCAGGTTGTCTCTGGAAACAAGCCCCGGGAAAGACTAAATTAATATTATAATTATGCGACATCTTTTAGATCATACAAATTCACAAGGAAATTTCACAAAATTCAATGTCTGTTGGTTGCTCCATCCTCGCCATACGTGGGCGTGAAATAAACAAGCCCGTCCCAAGTTACGTGCTTTTGACGTTTCTAGAAATTGTACGTTCTCAAATTTAGTAGTCATATTGTTTCTTTCTTATGTTCCATAGCCAGCCAGCCTCATATTCAAGATCTTCAAGTTGTAGGGGGTTTGTTTGTGCTGAAAGTACCCGCATGAGTCGTCAGCCACATATTCTAACGCTCCTTCTGCTGGTTAAATGCCAAATTTTGGTTCAATGTCTGTGATCAAAAGATTATTAATGCCGAGATTTTATTTGCAAAGTTCTGGGCATGGACTTCAAGTTTGTATCCTCCCTAATACCATTCATTTGTTATCTTGACAAGATTCACTGTTGAGGCATCGTTATAAGTAAGATAGACAGGTTGTCGACGTTCTCTAATTTGATTTAATTTCCTCCAATAATAGATCTTTTGAAAAGGCTAAATCTTATGATAACTATAAAAATATATTTCTAAATAGTCTGAATATATATATATATTATATATATATTTATTTATATTTATATAATTATATATTATATATATTCTGTCTGATAAGCCAGTGGAGCTTCCAAAGGTAGGCCCGATGATGATAATAAGATTGTGTTGGCAGTTAGTTGATCATCTGAGATAGATAACCTAGGTTAGTTTAGTTAGTCAGTTAATTAAATTGATGTAAGTAAGTAATGAAATAAATCACTCATCTGCACCTCTGAGAGAGGAAGGAGTACGTACGTAACGTACTCCCAATAATAGCAAAAGCTGTAGTTACTGTCCTATCCTATTCACCAATGAACATATTTAATATATTCTAATAGAGTTAATTGATACGATGAGGAGCTTCATGAAGACGGCCTGTTAGAGCGCCCAAAAATTTAATTTCATCGATTCCCTATTTACGAAGGAAGAAGGAAGTTGTATATATATATAATATAATATATATATATATATATATATATGAATGGCATTTACATGAATGTAATATTTACGATTTAATTGTACATTATAAACAAAATTAAATTAAATATATGATAAGTCAATTTATTCTATAATTTAATAAAAATACTTTTTAACAAAAATAATATTAATTAATGTATATTAAATGTGTAATTTTCTAAAATCATATTAAATTTTATCAAAACATTTATTTTGTCAAATATTGATATTAATTTTTCATTTTAGACCATATATAGTTAATAGTACGATTTGATATTTGCTAGTTTTTACATTATTGTCAATATTAATACTATATATATACAAATAACCCAGACAAGTCTTGTCCTTCCTTTCTTCGTTCTCTAACTAAATTAATAAAGTCAACCATTCATTCTAGAATTGCTAAGGATCTTTTTTTTTGCCTGTCAAGCATTCTTCTTCTTCTTTGGCATTGTGTATATATAAATAAATAAATATCAAATAACTCCTTCCCGAGGAGCTTTGTTGAAAACATTCAAAGACGGGTTATATAATATATATATATACTATATATATTATTATATTTAATAATATATGCTTACTTAATTTATATAAAACACATATATGGTAGGCCATAATTTAAGAGGGCATAAAGCATGCGTATTGTTTTTAATAATTGTATGTACTATTTATTTAATCAAGTAAAATAATATAATTGCGACAGGGAGAGAAATTCCAACTAACTGAGTGAGGAGGGTTTCACCAAATAAAGTAGTAGTCAGTACTAACTACTCTACTGTAGCTCGTATGAGTTATCAGGAACATAAAGGTAACGTGTATGTAGGAGAGTACCATCCTGGGTGAGGTGGAGAAGGAGGTCAATGTGGTGTTTGACTTTCGAAAATGGAGGTGTGTCGATGATGCAAGTTTTTTTTTGTAATAGAGGTACCGCACCGTAGGTTGTGCGCACATGCTGTGAGGAGTTAGATTGGTCCAAAGCTAGTGTTCTTGGACTTAGTCAGCTCTGCGTTTTTCGCAGCGAGCGAGGGCTAACTCCTGTTGCTTCGCGATGACAGGGTTTGCAGCGAGAAATAGTGTCTAGTATGTCTAGAAATCTGAGTCAGCAAGTTTCTGAGTGTAGTTGCGGTTTAAACATTATTTGTCTTTGTTCCATGTAAGAAAGACATGGTTTTTATTACATGCTGGACAGGTGTCGTTGCTAGGTGTCACGTTGGTAAGGTACGTGTGCTTTGCCGGTCTTGTTGCCGGTCTGGGTGTACTGCTGTCGCGTTGCCTAGCTAAGCCAGGACAATGCGATGAGTTCCCGGCGTTGGAGCAGGGAAGGGGCTACGTATTCGACCCAGGCATTGCTTAAGTATGATAATAATGTCATACACAGTGATTGGAGCAGTTAGAGCGACCAAGCTTCTGTGGTGCCAGGCTGCGAATTCATTGCAACGGTCTTCGTAGATGACAGTCCTGACACTGGGATGTAGAGCTTGGTTACAAGCGTGGAAGAGTGATTTAGTCCAGACGGTAGTACCGTTGAGGGCAGCGTCAAAATCAGTGAGTCGCTCGAAATCGTGTTCTTCGCTGAGCTTGGGTAATTTTTGAATGATTTGAAGGAGGGCGGCGCGAAGGTTTGGGGGGCTCCAAGATGAGTGCGGAAAATGTTCTTTGAAGATTGTTTGTGCAAATATTTCTAAAGGGCAAAACACATTTCCGATGTGATAACTGCTACGCGTAGGTTGAGTCAGGGTGGTTGTTAAAGTTCAATATAGTGGAGTGAGCGACAAAAAGGTATTTGTGCTTTGAGGTCCCATGCCATGACTAGGTGTGGTTCGTGGTATGGTTGGCTCGTTGAGATGCATTTCTTCTTGCAAATCTGGCAAAAGAGCAGCCAGGAGAGGGATTATCCTTCAGTGCAGGGTGATGGGAGTTCAGAGTATTGTTTTAGGTAAACTGGTTCCATTCCACCTTGTGTGGCTGTGGAGGAGTGAGGGTTAGTGACAAGAGCGAAGATGGTGTTCGAGTCGGAGGGAACATGATCTTTCCCACGAAGTGTCTTGTCTGGGTGATCATGGGCTGGATGGGAAACTGCGAAAGAATGCGTGTAGGTGCGTGATATTTTGTTGCTCGTAATGAAATATGGTGGTGCGTGTTCGTCGTCCAAGTCTTCCTTGTCCAGTTGTTGGACGGGTGAGGACTTTGCGAAGATGTTGCTTGCGATTGCACTTTGGCTTGTTGGTGAGTTGTCCTGGGCCTCTAGGCTATTTCTATACAAGTTGTCTAATGAATGCATTCGCCTCATTTTCCATATCAAGAAAAACCAGAGAAAACTTTCAATCCCTTCAAGGTTAAAATTTCTTTTACTAAAAGAAAAGTTAAAAAGAAAGTTTTTTCAATCGAAAATACTTTAGAGATAAAAACTTTTTCTCTTATCGTGCACGCTATCGTGCAACAAGGAAATCGCACACCTATCTAAGAAGAAGCCTTACAGGCAAGCATACCCCAAACCCCCGGCTACTCACAACCACCAGAGTCTCACCGATCTCACCTAGCAGGACTCCTTAGTCTCCCGCGATTGCCTTTCAATCGACCAGGGGTCTCGATACTACTCTGATAAACTGGTTTTTATTTCTTTCAAGTTAAAGATTCTTTCAGACGAAGATACATTTATATTTAAAACTTAAAAAGTAAGTATTTATTTTTATCACATCAAACAGGAAATAATGCACCTTTTACATAGAAAACCTCCACTATTAATTATTAAACGAAAAGGTTAATATGCAGGTAAAAAAACAGCGATGCCATCGCTCCAAATCAGGCTTCAAATTCTTAGCTATATTTGGCTTACGTATCTTGCTCCCAAGGCCTGCTTAATGCCTTGAAGAGGTGCGATTAAGTCTCATGCATGGGTCTTCTCTCGACGCTGCATCGGCAAGCCTTCTCGTTGCGACTGGGTTCTGAATCGGCACACACTTCAAAGTGTTAACGTTTAAGTCGAAAGATTCGATGGACTTTGATTTCAGAGACGAGCTTGTCGTTTCTATTTTGATATGAAATGAAAGAGGTAAATCATTCAAAAGGAACTCTATGTGGTAGACCAGGACAAAGAAAACCTATGCTCTTTTTTAAAGAAGAAGAAGAAGAACGAATAAGAGAATTCAACTTTACAAAAAGAGAGTTAATTTTATAACCCTTATAGAATATTATCTCCTGTTATAGGCTTATTATATAAAACTTATAATTTATATTCTTAACTTAGAATAATAATGGTTGTTCAAAAAAGTATAATATATATATATATATATATATATATATGTAATTTTCCGCTATCGCTAACTCATACTATGTTATTCAAATAATTCAACAAGCCGAAAATATCCAGCTCCACAATGCGCCAATTTGCCTTGTGGTTGATTTTCTCAATTGTACTAAAGTTTGAGACGAATCGCCGTGATCAATCTAATTGTTGTGGATCTGTGCGAATATCTTACATCTTGAGACATTCTCTAAGAAGTTTCACAAATAAACTTATGAATTAAATTTTTCAGGCTGGTGCATTGCTAGCTCATGGATCTGAATTATTTTCATTCTTTAGACCTTCGATTCCGACCAAAGATTCTTGATTTGATCTTCTCTAGTCAACCTCAAGCTTGTCCTGGCCCTCTCGGCTATTTCTATACAAGTTGCCTATTGAATGCATTTGCCCCTATATTCCCACATCAAGAAAAACCAGAGAAAACTTTCAATCCCTTCAAGCTTAAAATTTCTTTTTAATCGAAAATCTTTAGAGATAAAAAGATTTCCTCGTATCGTGCGCAACAAGTAATATTGCAACCAGGACCATTTCCACCTACACCTCTCTAAGAGGAAGCCTCACAGGCAAGCATCCCCAAACCCCCGGCTACTTACAGCCACCAGAGTCTCACCGACCTCACCTAGCAGGACTCCTTAGTCTCCACTTTAGCTTAACTCACTCACTCACCAGCTTAGTTTTCTCAAAGAGTTGCGACTGCTCTCCGCGCACGCAACCTCTTCGCTCGCCTTTTGGAAGGCTAGCCTATCCTCCTACTTATTCCTTTCTTTTCCCGCGGTCTTTCAATCGACCAGGGGTCTCGTCACGCTCAATAAATATATCAATTACGAATTCCTGATTTCTTTTGGATGCTTCCATATTGTCCATAATTGCTGGCACCAACCTATCGAAGGATTGTGTGAAGAGAACAAAGGCATCCAAGACCATCTCTAGTAGGCCTTTCGTAAACTTGACTTCTTCTTACCTGTCAAATCTAATCGCTCAGACCTCAACTTTTAGCAAAATGCATCCAAAGATTCCAATATTAATAGGAAAACACAAGTTTGGAAAGCAAAATCATTTCTCAGGAGTTCACAAAAGAATCTAGGACTTCGATCAACCAAAATTTGTCAATATACGGTAGCACAAATAAGTATCTGACACAACCGAAGTATTGCATGTTAAACTTTGGAGGTCCCTAGTCGAAGCAAAAATCCAATTATGGCATAATTACATTTCTTGAATTTAAATTGTGAATAATTAGGGCCTAGAATCAGGCAACCAGATCGATGGTTGTAAATGAAATGAATTCAAGAACTGAGAATGGACGTACACATTCTACAAAATGAAGACGGGAAGACCAAGTTATCAACATTGCTGATGATACAAGTTGGTCTAACCTCCCCAATGGTGTCTAGTACATGTTAAGATTGTTCTCTAGAGTCTCACAATTAGAATTATTATAATATGAATAAGTCTGATCTAAGGCCAGTAGATATCTAGCTTTCAAAAGCTGAAGTTTACTAAGCCTTCCTAATCCCTTTTAAAGTCTTCTCCAGGGGATCTCATCTTCATGGTCAACCTCTAGCTGACTACATCCATCCTTCAACATATATTGACCCATGCAATTTGTTTTCCAAAATTGTGGCCACAAAGGAAAGCTCACCTTAGTCAAACCACGACTTTGCGTGATTAATACACTGCATAGTGCCATCTCATGTACTTTCCTTTTCAAAAAAATAATTGTACTGGCAGATTGTTGGCTTAGTTATGATTTGAGCAGAACGAGTTCCACTTATATCGCGAAAATTGCTTGCAGGTATATTAATCTTCTTAGTCAACCTCAAGATGAAGGAATATTATCTCGACCCTCACCAGAATCAGAATACACTTCTAGTCAGACGCAGCAGTGATAAGATGTCAGGCTTTGTTTGAAGCCAAGATTGATTTTGCTTAGAAGTGGTTCACAAATTGTGAGGAGAATTGTACCAACGCAAATTTTAACATTTAGTCTTCAATGTTATGAACTGATAAAGTATTATAGAGTATTATTTTATGTAGATTGAAGTTCATGAGTCTGCAGTGCATTGATATTAACAAAGCCGAGCATAGCCATGGTACTATCCATGGACCAACTTAGAAATGTTTTGCCTCACATAATCATGTGCAGATCTGGCGGAAGACGATTTAGAGCCAGTATTAAAGATAGCGATTTACTTTAGTTTATCAAACACAATAGCAAACAGGAGCTCAAATGCAAGCTTTCAGGTATTGACAAGCGATTGCTAGTTTGTATAACTATCTGCAAAAGCAAATCCTTTATCTTAAGCTTATATTAAGTTGCCAAAGGCCCATGTTTAAAACTGTTAAGTGAAACGTCAGGATGTGGTATTTTCCGTGTCTGTTTCTGTGTATAATTAGGTTTCATATATGTCCGCACAAAAGGCTATGTTAACGAGTTAATATAATAGTAGACTTTGCCTTTTGGGTCACCAACCTTGCTCAATGAGATATTGAGGCTAGGTAGACGCAAGGCAATATTTAAAAATACATCAGTGCTTTTCTATCTTTCTCATACTAACACTAACACCTGGGTATAGATGGTAGATAGATAGACAGATAATAGTAAGATTCTACGTAGATACTGATAAAATAAGATACTACTGGTAGATAAATAGATAGATAGATTGATAGACTGCATCGATACATAGATCGATCGAAAAAGGGCAACAAGCAAAGAAAGGGACAAAATAATAAAGGCAAAGACGGAGGGAGACATAGCAAATCTGCAGGTGGATCAGAATATCTGAGGGATCTCAACGGCGTAGTGTATGCGAGGTGTGCTTGTGCCTCGTACATTTTCTTAATCCAGTGTTGTTTGAAAGGCCTTTGGCGATGAAGAACCACCAACGGAAAGAAAACAGCCAATGTGTTGCTGGGCTAGAGCGGGATGACGACGAGGAAGAAGAGGAAGACGAGCTTCACAATATCATCATAAATAGTAGAAACTTTCAAGAGCAGACAGAGGAGGAACAGAAACCCTCCATCACATCTAACTTTCAACTTCGCGAAAGACAGGGCTTTGAGGATGTGAGCGATCAAGTAGGTCCAGATACAGTAACTAGTACTACATCTTCACGAGGCTATGAAGACCTTTCAACAGCAAATCCACCGGTCTCTTCTTTGGCCAGAAGAAAGTCACGTACTATATCTGCATCTGGTCGTAAGAGACGTAACAGCGCTTTTAACGACAGCAGTGCAGCAGATAGCAGCCATGATACCAGCGACAGGCCTTTCTTCCTCCTCGCGGAAGACGAAGATCGCAACCTTTTGACTGTGGAAGGCGAAGGAGTGACGACTATTGTCGAGCGACGCGCTGAGCTCTTACGGGGACTTCTCTGTGGGTGCATCTCTGGATGCTTTTCTGATCTTCCTTGCTGTATTGTGTGGCGCACATGTCAAGGACCACCACCATCCCCAACAGATGAAACAAAAGGATTCCAAACTGAGGGCTCGTCAAACGATCCGTGGCAGGGTGATCCAGACTTCAGTGGCTCTTGGGCCCTGAGAAAACGCGTTTGGCCTCGAGGCTTCGGTCCTGGTTGGATAATCCGCACATTTTGTCCTCTTTTTCTCTTGGCTTGGAGTCTTGTACTTTTTTATGGTGTCCGTCATGCACTGGACTTATTCACTAATCTGAACGGGTCTATTGCAGCACCTGGCGGAAGCCGATCTGCATTAGCGGAAAATGCATATATGAATAGCTTCAAACATGCTGCTGAGGAGGATTTTTTGACCAACACTGTGATACTGATTGAATCGCGTGGTGAAAATTCCACTGTGATGACACCCGAGGTTGAGCAATTTTCACGAACTATGCAGTCTTCCGTTATTTGCTCAGTACCAGGTCTAGGTTCATGCAGCAATAACCTTAAAGAGCTCTTAGCGATTCTTCGTTATGATGGGTATTATATGACACCGTCTGGGTATGTACGGGAGTCTACGGAACCAGTGTTTGTGAATGCCAATGCTACCGCAATGATGATCTATATCCGCCACAACTTTTTACATGGCCTATCAACCCGTCTGTTCAACTTTCTAGACGACTTTATCATTGCCAATGGTCCGAACCCCGCCATTTATAATGTACGATATACCAATGAGCAAAAGCTTCTCAAGATTGCGCAAGATGAAGTAGTGTATGACTTTGAACATGCAGACCTTATTGGGATTCCGTTTGCGTGGGTAATTCTCCTCTGGTATTGTGGCTTCTCTGCCTTTCTTGTTCTCATTAGCCTTCCTATTTGTATTCTAGCGTCATTTGCCTTGAGTGTGCACTGGATGCCAGCTGGGCTTGCACTGCCTACATTTGCTCCATCTATGATTGTATCTATGGCAGTTGCTCTTAATGTAGACTATGCTCTATTTATGCTTGTGCGATATTCAGAGGAGCTTGCGCGTGGGGCTTCAAGAAATTACGCTCTGGATCAAGCTATGAGCACAGCGGGCAAAACGATTGGCGTTTCTGGCTCTATCATGCTCATTAGCAACGGATGTCTGTACTTTGTCAAAGCCGAAACAGTGGCCTCTTTGGGTGTGGCTCTTGCAATTACGAACCTTATCACCATTGCCACAAATGTTACTTTACTTCCTGCATTATTATGTGCTGCCGGCCCCCTTTTGGACAAAATCAGCTCAATCCATCGCCCATCAATTTCAGGAGGCTTAGCAGTGCTTATGTATAAGCTGCGAAGCCTCCTTCTTTTCCTCCTTTCGCCGTTCCAGCGTTGCTTTAGAAAAGTATTTGGTACTGGGAAACGTAGTAAGGCAATAAAGATACTCCGAAACCAACAGGGAGACGCCGGGATGCATGAGCTTCGCATCACAAATGACGATGACGATGATGACGATGACGATGATATGGAAGATGATGGCATTCGAAGTTTTAGTACGGACTTTCGTAATTCATCAACAGCACATATGCTTGACAGTTTTTTGGCAACAGATGATTCGTCTATGAACGGCGATACTGCAGGACTTCCGCGGATCCGAACAGTGGACAGCACAGAACTAAGCCACTTGGGAAATCAAGAATTTGTATCCACCTTTGTTGGCAGTGGGGTTGGTATTGCCCAAGATGAAAGTGGGACAGTGACAAGTACAGCAAGTGGCAACGACCTTCGAATCAGCGTCGCTAGCATAGGTCAACAGGACTCGATTGCAAGTGGGAGCGATCATTTAGGGTTTGATTTGTCTGGACCACCTACATCTCTAACACGGGCAAGCGAGCGGGAGAGAAGGCGCCGTGCTGAGGTACAGTCATCACGTGTTCTCTCTGCTCAATCACGGGTCTGGGCGCTCATAGCAAAGCTTTGCCTTAACTACCCAAGGCTACTCATTGTTTTCATCCTGGGTGCAAGCATTCCCGTTTGCTGGCAAATTGGCCGATTCAGATGGACCGACAGTCAGGCAAACCTTGTTCCTGCTCATAACTCATATGTCCATACAGTAGAGTCAATTGGAGAAAGAGGGTTTGCAGCAGGCTTCATGTCCGATTATAAAGCTTTCATTGCCAGTCCAGTTAGCGATACTGCAAAACAACCCTTGACATCAGATCTCTGTTTCGATGACAATGTTGGACTTCAGCAATTGCTCAATGTGGGCCATAAACTTTTCCCGCGTGTCCCTGCTCCTTGGGAAGGCCTAAACTGTCGGCTGGTTACAAAATACTTACCATCATGCGAATTGCCAACAAATTTAACTGACCGTTTTCCTGAAGCAAAAGGCGTATTACGGAATTTATGTGCTCAATCTTGTTCTCACGCTTGCAGAAACGAGCTGTTTGTGTCGCAGAGATTTTGGGGAAGAATTCAAAACGCTTCTGAAACTCTTTTGAAAATAACACTCTCCTATGCAACAACAAGTATTTCGCAAAGTGGTGGTCAGGAACGCCTGGCAAAAGCCGTGATTGAAAGCCCGGCATTGTTTCTTGGTCGCAGGTATTCATGGCACGATGCTGCTGCAATTCTAAGTGGAAATTATGTTGCGAAGTCTTCAAAGCGGTTACAATCGGGAGAACTAGACGCAGTTGATTTGATGTGGCGGGATAAATTTCATACAATGATCGCATTAAACGGGACAACTACTGCAACCCAAGTTCTCATTCGTATGCACCCTCCATTTCAGCCATACAACGAAGCAGCGCATCCGTGGGTAAATCATATGCATGATGTCATGAGCTCGTACGGATTCAACGATAAGGAAGAGGACTATCGATTCTTCTTTGGTGGAGCCGTAGTACGATTGTTTGACCAAGTTGACCAAGTTTATAAAGATACACCACCTGTCATGCTGACGGCAGTAATCCTTACTGTGCTTGGTACTAGCGTTATGGTCTTTCCAATCTCTGTTACTGGGTCCTCGACTGCTTCTGACTATTGCTTTGACTTTGGGCCTCGTTTTCGGCATCATTGTTCTAATTTTTCAAGATATGCACGCAAGTCCTGATGCAGCTGGGCTTTACTGGATTGTTCCCATTTTAGGGGTTCCTATCATGGTTGGGTGTACATTAGATTATGACTCCTTTGTTGTTGCACGGATTTTTGAAATGCGCTTAGCTTCGCTCTCCACAGAAGCTGCGGTTTTCGCTGGTCTACAAGAAACCGGACATGTTATCACTATTGCAGGCATTATCATGACTGTCGCATTTGGATCAATGTGTCTTTCTGCGATTCCTGTTGTACAACAAATCGGTGGGCTGCTCGTAGCATGCTGTTTGTTAGACACATTTATTGTGCGAAGTTTGTTGGTTCCTGCCTTGATGCTTGTGGCTGTCGAATTGAACTGGTTTCCGAAGAAAATGCCCGAGGTCACTGTAACAATGGAGATGCTGCGGACTGCTGCAGCCTCCGCGCGTCGGCGTCGCAAGCGGCTAGAAGCTCAAGACGATTTAACAGCAACAGACCATCGCTTATTTTCTTAAGCTTAACACATACATACCTTGAGGCACTTTGATATGTACTTCATCCTTTTTGCTTTCGATTTGTAAGATAACCTTATAATCAACTTGCTAATCCTGTTAGGGAAAGTTGACACAATGTTTGCAGCCACGCTCGTTAATTGAGATAGTTTGCCTTCAGATAATGAAGGCAAGAAAAATAGCGAACCCTCAACCTGACATCTTTTGTGTGGGGCGTTTCACAGACGGCAGCTATAAGAAGATGAAAAATATATCCAAGAAACTAAAAGAAAATAGGCCAAAAAGAAATTAATTTTTAAAGTTTCCTTTAATCGAAATAGCACTAAACGACAATCAAATGTGTCGCCTTGCTCACGTCGATTTCGCAAAAAGAGTTTTTACCCAAGATGCCTTACCTCCAAATGACGTACGGAAGTCTGACCGTCGAGAAATACATTCATACAAAAGACGCGGTCGCACGTGCGAAAGCCCTCCTTCGCGATCGGAAATGAGCTCTTGTAAGTTTGCTGGTTGCACAATGAAAAGTTGAGATATGAGGCGAAGCTCGTCCCATGTCTCAGTGACATCTGAAATGGAGCTGCAAAATGGGTTCGTTGTGAAGACTTTACTTAAAACTCCAATATCTTGCACAAGTGTGAATGATCCATTTACAGATACCTTCGCTCTCCGCAAGGTCCCTAAGAGGATGTCTCGGCCCAAGTATGACAGGCGCAAGAGACCTATTTGGCGAGCATCTTGATTTGATAGACGTGAGATTCGGTCCGCATACACGCTTAATAGGTCTACACAAGCTAAGCACCACGTCGTGTTTCGATCATACTGGACTTCAACGCCTTCTTTCGGGGCATAGTCAAACTTGTCCCAGAGCGCGAGGGCACAGGCCTGGGTCTGGGCTGAAGCTAAGTTTAAAATCGTGTCCAGGCCATCCGCAAGAAGAGATTCGCATAGATTTAGACGATTGTTCAAAAATGCTTGGCATACACTTACTGCATTTGGCGATTTGGATAGTGAAGGGTAAATTAAATCTCGCCAGTAAAAGAGAATCTGTTCTATAAGTTCTTCCACGGTTTGACTTGTAATAAGATATAACTCGATTGCGCTTTCGGGCACAATTGAGTGAAGTCGCTCACTTTGTTTACTTCGTTTTGTGATAGCAGCAACCAATGCTTTAACGCTGGTGTTACCGTGTGCTAAGGCAGGAAGGACCTGTAAACGGTGGACTACAGGTGACGACCCAACAACATAGGCTTGGTCGTGATCATCAAAAAGTTCCATTTCTTCTGCAAGAGCTTTCAACATTGACGAGCCATCGGCTTCACGAAATTGAGAAATTTCTGGGATCTGGGTATGAACTACCTGAAGAATGGGAACCAGCATTGCAACGAAAAATCGGTCACATAATTTCTGAAAAAGTCTCTGCGCAGAGTCATAGAATGCTCGATAGTCATCTGCGATCGCCAGAACAATGCTCTCAGTAGGATTCCGACTCGATGTTGAGTTTGAGTCCTTAATATCATCCTGACTAGGCCCGAGAAGGTCAACACAGCGTTTGTGGGCCTCGAAGCCCCATCGAATAGCTTGTCCAGGAATACCTCGAAGATCATAAAAAATACCCTCGAATGTATCCTCTCGTGGAGCGGGGGGGGCCCCTGCGGCAATGTCATCTAAATCTTCCAGGCGCCAACTCCGATTACTTTGTTCAAGCGCACGTGCAAGGGCTGGGAGTGGTAGGCTTAAAATATCCTCCCGCCAAGATGGTTTTAGATCGAGTGTTTTCTCGACCATGGTCTCTACACGAAAGTCCTCCTCCGTTGAAGCAATCTGCAGGAGGAGACGGCGAATAGCTGCAAGAGGCTCCTGGGTGTATAAGCTTCTGAAAGCAGCTGAGTCCATCCATGATAAATTATCACCAGGAGATGAAGGAGCACGCGCTCTCCCAGAAAGCGACTCGCGTGTTTGGTTGTCCAGAGACGTTTGAGACCGACTTGGGGGCTTATCGATACCTGGGGGTGGCTTAAGTTCTGGAATAACAACCCGCACAAATTCGAAAGGCATGGTTGCAAATAGTTTTTTTGACATGCGCTGTGCGAAAAGTTGCTCTTCGCGCTCTGCATAAGATTCTGTAAGAGGCTCAAAAACTGCACTAACCTGTTTCCGGATAACATCAATATCAAATCGCAGCATCTGTCGCTTCATATCTGCAGCCCGTTCCAAATCTTGACTAGCTTTACCAGAGCTGAATAGACGAGTTTGGGGCTCTTCTACTCTTTCTATTTTGGCTCTATTCTCGTCAGTTTTAACTTGATGCGAGGCTTGAAGTCCTCGCGTTAGCTCCTCAACAAGAACTTCAGTCTCGTGATGAGCAGTGAAAAGAATTTGTAAAAACTCGTTGTGGGCAAGCTCGCCACCTCGGTGTTCTGGAAAAAGAAATTCCTGAAGCATGGGTTGAAGGCCAAAGACTGAGTCATTAAATAAACGAGTCACAAGAAGAGCAAATATTTCATCTGAATGATGCGGAAATACCTTTGCAACGACAACGTGGGTTGTTCGAACAACACTTCTTATCTGTGTAAACAAATGTGCGAGGTTATCACGAAGTGCAGTATTACGAAATCCAATCGACCTTTCACGAGCAGCAAGAAGGGGATTAAGGCTGTGATACACAAAGCGCTGAAATAAATTCTCAGGGCCTTGTTTGTGACGGAAGTTCTCGAGGACTGCATCGGCACAACTTCTCATCTTTGAGGTGTCATTATCGGCGGCAGCTCGATCAAATTCATCAAGCAACCCATTCAGAATACGGCCACTCATTTTTTCAACACGCTTTACACCTTGTTCCAAGCCAGGTACAGTGAGGTCTAATGTCACACTCTCAAGGTCATGAATATATGGAGCGGCTTCAGTAAGGGTCCGCGGGAAATCTGTAAAAAGAGACGAGGTGATTTCTGGCTCATAAGCAAATTCGGTAAAGTAATGCAACAACTGCTTTGCGTGAGCCGCACGATTTTTTACCTCATCGAGGTGCTCCAAACGGGATCCTATTCCTATTGCAGATTCTGAAGCGCGGCCAAACTTTCGCTCCAGAGTGCGGAATTGGCGAGCAACCTTTTCTTGAACACGGTTCTGATCTTGAGCTATCGTTCGTAGCTCCTTGGACAATCTTTCATTATCAATCCGAGATCGCTCGATGCGTTTACCGACAGCGCTGTCCATTTGATCGACTTTCTCAATAGCATCATCCAAGTCATCTTGTAAAGTACCTAAATCGTCGAGTAAGAAGTCAAGTTCGTCTACTTCAACAGCTTGCGAGCAAATCTCATCGACAAAAAGTTGCGCGTCAAAATCAGGCACCACAAAGGTGGTCAAACCAAAGGATCCTGGGGTCGTGCCGCTCATTGGGTCTCCGTCGCCCATTCGTGCATTAGGTTCTGGAGAGCCATACTTCTTTGTATTAGTGGTGTGGGACTGATGCGGCGGAGGGGTTGTTGGGGAGGGCGAGAGCGAAGCTGAGTTGGTGTTGCGCTCTTGACGCAAAGTACTAGTGCCGTCATCTTTTAACTCGGCTTGCACAACCATGGCAGCACACAGACAAATACTTGAGACCCTCAGGGAGTAAGCAACTGGTGAGCTTCTCAGAAGTTGTCCCACAACAAGCCTTGCAAGGTTTCGCCAGCGTCAAACAAAATCGCGATGCAGCATGGACAAAGGTTAAGTGATGAAGCGCTTTTGCGGCATTTTGTTTTCTGATATCGATCTAACTAATCTGGGTCCATCGTATGGCGTAATTAGCCTAACAGTACAACATGCCCCTAGATACTATTCGATGACTAATGCCAACTGGCTATTAGTAGGCGGGAAGCTATGTAGTACCTAGGTATAGATAGGTATTACATTGCGAATATGCAGGTCTCTAATACCTACTACTGTTTACTAGGTAAGTAGGTAATAGGAGAATCAAAAGCAACCAGTAGTATGTAAAAGCAACAGTAGTTGGTATAAAATGCTGCTGATATGCATTCTCGTAGTGCAACATCAAATTAAGCTTGGGCCAAAGTTTAAGCCAAAATAATCACTTATCACTGATTTGGGTCTGGTACTAATATTAAATGTCCATGAAAATAAATAAATTCATGATGTTGCGTGCTGCTAAATACTATCGATATTCAGGGACTCCTTTTTGATGATTTTCCCTTTAGACTTAGGAAACGCTTTCTAGTTGTCACGGTGAGAGACGAGTAGATAACAATATAGCTCTAAATATAATATCTAGCAGGGCAGTTTTAGTTTAAAAAGTCTCAGTCAGATATTCGATTGTGCCGCCTTCAGCTTTGGTCTGGAACGAACATGTTGAATACGCGACAATCAGGCGATAAGATCATAACAATGAAGCAGTAAGATAGTGAACCTTCAAAATTATGTACTGGGGGGTATTTTTACATTAGCCAAGAGTTTACACTGTTAGTATCGATGAAGAGTTTCCTTCAAATTGACTATATAGACGCTTAAATTCATACCAAACAATTATTTGAGGCTTTTACGAGGGCGAATATCACACGAAGTCCAGATCAATACAAATTAGTGTATCCTGCTTGAGCAAAGATGGGGCGCGTTAGCAAATATCAAAGCGTAGGAGCATTGTTTAGAATCAGTTCTGGTTGTAGGGCTTGAGTGGAATTTTCAAGAAATACGAGCCAAATTTCCCCCAAACAATTTAGAATTCAGGCAACCTTTTAACAAATTTGCCAACGTATTATTGAAATTTCTCATGATTGTTAACCATCTTGGGTGCTCGACGGAGGTTTTGTTTAACTTGATCATAAGGATACTAGTACATCAATTATACAACATACAAAATGCTCATGAGTTGAATTGTGTGATGCCTACGTCATTATGAAAATGACTGAAGCTCTGAATGTGCGTATATGAGATCTATAATGATAGTAGAGTTGTATGCTTTAAAAATTAATAGAAGTAGACCTTGTTGCAAGCTTGAATCACGAGTATAGGCCCCTTGGAAAAAAAAAGAAAAAGAGCTGCATTAATTTTTATTTCATTTCATTTTTATTTTATTACAAATAAATAAATAAATAAATAATACCATTAATACCAATAATAATAATAAAGTTTTTGAAGGTGACCAGACTTTAAAATAAGAACAAAAAACACTGTACATGTCAAACTTGAAAAGTAGAAAAAAAGATAATATAGTTGGTTCGAAAAAATGATTAGAAGCCCGAAACAAAAAACAAATAAAAAAAAAACAAAAAAAAAAACCACAAAATTAGTTCGTAAGTAGGTACGTGTCATGAAAACTCTAAGCACAATTTAGGTCTCTGACTGCTAGATATGACCACTACTAGGTACTTCTAAGTGAAGCTCTACCTTGATAGTATGTAGGTGCACACCTACCATCTCTTGAACCGATTAACAAACATGAAGGGAGATCATGAAAACTTAAAGTTAATGGTATTTATTTTCGCACTAGCAGGTTATATACCTGGAACCTTCATAAGGTCTTTGCATGCCTGGATCTTCACTACACGATAGGTGAGAGAGCTTCGCTAATAATATAGTAAAATTGCAAACAAATTGCATGTTAGAACACTGTCGGCAGCCATAATATATGAATTGGTCAACCTACTCGAGTAAACTTAAAAGTACAAAATTAAAGATCTGTTTAGTTTAAGTCTCAGAGCAGACAGAAAGTAGACTAGAAGTAGCGGGCTTGATGAGTACAATTGTTCAGGTTTTATTAAGCTTAATAAAACTGAGAGAAAGTTCTATCATAGGTGAAAATCACAACATTTCGATTGACACATTAAATTCTACCTGCATAACTGCTTGTTGCATAGGTAAATGAACCACTAAAAGGATGTACTGGGAATTAAGCTGAAAGTTCAATGACCGGAGAGAAGTCTTACATGTGAATATTAGTAGCAAATCAAATACTCTCAAGTTATGACGTGCACATAGGATTATAGAGAAAACCTGAATGGATTTATCAGATCGTTCATTCCTTTGGTTACTCATACTGGATAGCTCAGCTTAAGGGATTTCCACAATTGTTGATTAGGTTTGAGCGTTAAGCTCATTTTTTTGGTGTACTTTAACTTCCCGATCTGTTGTTAAAGTAATAATAATGAGAAGTAAGAAGTTAGTCATCAAAAGTAATTCCAACACTAGCTGGTTTGAGTTGCTTCTCGGTGCTAGAGTTTCTAAGAAGGAATACATTTCCAAGACTATACCGCTATATATGTTCGTTCATACACACAACATGTAAATGGTTTGTATGGCTCGGAGGTTGACATTTGTTGAATATCTCAAAGTGCTATGACCTTCCGAATTTGTTGTTATCACGTGGTCGATGAATTGAGCAAGTTGCTATCCTATGAAGCAGATAGCGTACAGGGAATGTAACTCGTACTAGCCAAATTTCCATCATAAACATGATCATCGCCATCTATTGTTTTGAATTATAAAAGCTTGTATTGTGGGACTATGCTAGACCCCTGTGCTTAGCATAAGCGCTGTGAAACTATTGAACAAGACATGATGTACATTCTCCGATGATGCGTAGCTTGCGTCAATGGGACAAATTGATCGTTTCTATCTCGTTCCTAATTGAATATGTAAGATTCTCATTTGGAATGTATTTGTACATTTAAAAGCTTGGACTTCTAATGAGTCTATGCATATAGAAATTAAGCCTATTGGGAGGATAAGAACTAAAACAAACAGGGGTTGACAAATTCTTTCAAGAGATAAATTACTTTTAAAATATTTATTTCCTCTGTAATATGAGGCCAATTTGATGCCCTCACTCCAGAAGGATGTACGTGTAAGCTATTGCAAACAGGCATACCAAGCCCCCAAAAAACATCAATTAGAAAAATCAATGAAGGAAATTGTGTTCTTCTGAAAGCACGCTGAAAATGAAGCTTTCTGACCCATCAGAGCATTAATTTCGAAAAACGAATGACCTACCTCAAACTTGCATTTAACATGCGATATCTTTCCTATCTGAGTACGAGCATTTCTACATTCGCTGGCCGATTCGTTTTGAACATGCCATGAGAGCGTCATGAAGTCTGCCTATTTCTGCTGAAAGGGCCCACGGTTGACAAACGTCAATCAATTACTTCAACAAGGTGAGCAACGATAGCTCTTGAATAAACTTTGGGACTTCCTAGTATGAGCCACAATCACTAGTCCGAGGCTAAACCTTAAAAAACTATCTCCAAGGGCAAAACACAATAAAAACATGACTTTAAGCCACAGGTACCTGCTTACTTTTGCAGTGTTCTCCCAAGGCCTATTGCATTTCAATTGGCATCTGGCTTGATAACAAATTGATGTGAACTTTACCATGATTATATGTATATATATATATATATATATATATATAAATTTTTAATTTTATTTTTTGTGAACAGATAAAAAGCTAAACTAAGAAAATACAAAACTAATATCGGCTATAGTGTGCGTCACTATAGCTAAAGCACTTCTAGCTTTTCGTCTTAGACGGGCAGGCTCTTCAAAACAGATATAATAGCACTAGTGCAGAACATGTTACCATGCGATCAGGATGTAATTTGGATATGATAGGTGGCCTCCAGCGCGCCTATTTAGATGGCTTCGCCGTCTTAAAAAACATCGGTGGAGTGGTCAACTTCAAAAGGCCCGGGTTGAGCGCCTAACTGGACTACCAAGAATCACCCCAAGCTTGCACTTTGGCTTTGTAAACACTACGGTGTTATCCTTTTGCTTGAATTTGAAAACTCAATAAGTTAATAAGATGGGTCAAAATCAAGACATCTCGAGTGTTGTGCTGTTGTTTCGTTCGCTGGCTTTCGCCAAGTGCTCATTCACAAAGCCGAGCTTCCTCCCGCCAGTGGTGTAAACTGGTGATGTTCCGAGATGTTTGCACTTCAAAACCACGCCATGAATGTCGTACCATCCACGACAATCCAAGGTTTTCAAATGCCCCAAAAATTGCAAACACTTAGCCGATCGTGATGCCCACGCCACGAGAGTCATCCTTCTGAGCTATCTATCTAAGAACATGATTTAAGAATTGTCTTTGCGTCTTGGGTTAGTATTTAATCTGCGATTGGGTCTTCTCACATCACCTTAAAAATGCAAGTTTTTGCAAATTTTTATAAGACAATCTCTGCTACTAGTACTATTATCGGTAATTCAAGTTATTCGGTTAGGGGGTAGGCATCATAGAACTATGAAAATCCTAGTTACTGCTTAAAACTTCGCTATTTCTTAACTTCTTTCCGATAGTAAGTTAGCATTATTTGCAACACCCACAACCGGATCTTTAAAAGTTGTATTTAAAGAAGCAAACTGTTGTCGTGTAGAACATACTGAAGAAAATGATCGTCCAAGAAAGAGAAAAGAGCAACTTTGAAAGGTATGATATAGTACTAGGTGCTCTTTCATTTAGTAATTCACTCACATTCGTATAGTCTATTCTTCATGCAATAAGCACAATACTTCATCGTAAATTTCCTTATTCTAAAAACTAAGAACACGAGAGATACTATGAGTTGAGAACACTGACTAAGGGAGTGAGTAAGTTGAGTTGAGAAAACAGTAAGCTGAGACCCTTGAGTTCTAGTTGTAATGAAAGTGCTTGGATTGAAAGACTCGACTTGCCTGAACAGACCTTTTAAGCTTCTATTATGACTAGGTAGATACCTAATACATGATTCATTTGGTTTTAAACTCAACTTGAAGTATAAATTAGGTATTTAGAGTGTTGGTTCGTTGCCTTTTGAATTAAAAACAATTAAAAAACAATTAAAAAACAATTAAAAATTAATCTATTAAAAAGGCAATACCTAGGTAGTATGCCAAATACATGAGTCATTATTTTGGCGCGAAGCTAAAAGATTTAATTACCTCCATTTCCAGCTTTATTAGTATACTCTCATGAAGTGCTTAAAACATTTCTCATGTTTCAAGTTGTTTCCCGTGCCTTATGAACTGCTACAGTGAGTTATTTACATGGGCATCATGATACAGGACTAGCTAGACAAGTAGAGATAGGATTTAACATATGTATTTTCTTATCGGGTGCTCTGAGACTTTTCCGAGTCTTTGAATTTTCTGATAATCTCCCTATAACTTTCTGAGTTAGGCCTATAAACTATTGTTTTATATGCTTTATATTTTACAAGAGTAGTACCTACATAGTCAGTGAGCTTCAAACTCATGAAAAATAAAATAAAATAATAAAGGCAAGAAAAAAGCTCGAATAAGGACGGTCAAACTAAATTGCTCAGTGTAGTTTTAAATTTTATATATTAATTAGTAGTCTTAGTATTATTGTTATTAGTAGCAAAAGTAGTGATAATAATAGTACCACTAACCGTGACTTGAAGACAAAAAAACAAACATAAAATCAATAAAATCTACTTTTACCAGTTACCTACCTGCTTTATTCTTCGAACATTAAAGTTAAAAAAACTCACGCTAAACAATCACTCATCACATTAAATCAGTATTCTCTTGTATTTAACTGCTCGAGGGGTAGGGCATTAGTTACTAATATGGAGGATAGAAAGTATGTGTGTGTCGCTTACTACGTGGCATGAGGAGGTTATCGAGGTCCTGATTAGGTTGGTACCTACCTGCCTCTCTACGGATCTCGATGCTATGAGGGTACTAACCCATCTACTTAGGAGTCAGGTTCGCTGTTTAATGTCGCAAAGATGGAGTATCATCCAGGCAAGGCCCCTGCAGCTTTTTTTCTGAATATAACAGCACGTTGTTTATATTATCTGACATATGTTCTCGTTGTGAGTATGTAGTAGAGTTTTCCGGTCTTTCCTTTTAACTCTTCCCTCCTTCTGCTGCATTAATAATGTTTAGCACAGTCATTTTTAATCTTAATCAAAAATATAGTATGTATATGTGCAGACTAGGTTCTAGATAGCTTACTCTTATGCACTCGGACTTGAGTAGAAACTCTCAAGTCAATACTTGGCAGAATATCCATTCAGAGTTGTTTTCCCCGCAAGTACTACTACATACCTATCTCCCTACCTACATACCTTCAAGGTAGAAAGCAGTGTATTTGATCACCGGTTTCATGGTTGTTTGTCTGTTCATCGCAATTTCTGTCCCCTCATCTCTCTCGGTTCTTTCACTATTGCCTCTTTTCATTCATTTCTAATTAGGCCTAGTTACTGCTCACCTAACGCATGCTCGACCAGTCTGGTCGCTTTGCGTTTCTGTCTTTTTCCTTAGTTTTGATCTGCGTATAGTCGTGAGGAGGTTATACGTAAAGTAGGTACCTTCTACTGTGTGACAGACAGACAAATAGACAGGACAGACAACAGACAGACAGTAAAGGCTACCTAAGGCAGGTAACTAGCTTTACTTAATAGAGAAATAAAAAGATTTCATGATTTGAGCTTATGAAGAGGGATGTTAGTATACCTGCCTACCTAGAGGATATCTTAAGACTCAGGAGTAGTGACTCATTCATGAGCCTATCTATCTATCTATCTATCTCTATCTATCTATCTATCTATCTATCTATCTATCTATCTATCTATCTATCTATCTATCTATCTTCCTATCTTCCTCAGTCACTTCCTCTCCCTCACCTCCTTCCTCTCAAACTCTCTTCCCCACTACTACTGTCAATTATCCCTAGTAATAGTACAACTACTGCAACTATGCCACATCATTAATGTGAACTTTCTTAAGAAAACCAACTCACCCTGAAGAGTCAGATCTTTCTCTGATGCTCTTGATCTTGTCATAATCCTATGTTGACTTTCGTTAGGGATTCTCTCGATCTGAGTCAGAGTCAGAGGCACCATCATGATGATGGCAGAGAATTACTTCGGTACTGATTGAGAGTTAACAGTTCGATCTGAGCTTATATTTGGTCAACTTCAAAGCGTATTTATGCGAGACTAGGTAGCTAGATAGTTACTCTTATGGTTGATTTTTTAAGTAAAACTTATTTAAAAAACTTATTTAAAAAAAACTTCCTTTCTCTCTGAACTCATTCGCCTCATCGCTATTGTTTAGATGAACTAAGTTTCTGGGTAAGTATGTACTAGGTGTAGGCAGACTCTCACACATACACACACTCACTCACGCACACTCGCTCCTTCTTTTTCTCCTTCTTTTTACCCCTACAGCAAAATCTTCATCCTCCACTGTCACTGTGACTTCTCCCTCTCATCTCCACTACCTTTTTCTTCTTTTACTCTGACTATCTTTGCCCTCCCTCTCTCACATTTTCTTTACCTCACTTCCCATTCATCTTTTAGCCCCCCCCCCTCCCCTCTCAAACGTTAGATCTCCTTCTCTTTTCCTTTTCCTTCTTTTCCTTCTTTTTCTTCGTCTTTTTTTTTCTGCTCTCTCTGCTCTCTCTGCTAACTCCTCCACTCTCTGCTCACTCAATATCTTCTATTCTTTCACCTCTCCTTCTCAAAGGGAAGAGAGCAACAGAGTACTGTTATGATCTGAGTAGGAGTAATACGAGTTGTTCGTTTATCATTCAAAGACTTCTCAGAAGGAGGGAGTTACTAGCTTATCAGATAGGTTGGTGCCTAGCCTATTCGAGAGATGAAAGGAGAATGAAATAACCTATCTGCTTTTTGAAAGAGAGAAACTTCTCAACCAATTCGAGCGTGACGAAAAGAAAGAGGAAAGAGCACTAATATTCCTTCTTTCATTCATTCGTTCATTCAAAAATGTGAAAATTCTTCATTTTCCTCACACCTAATTAATGATGAAGGAAGCTCTATGTTTACTTATGATATATCATATATTTGCATAAGAACAAAAAGAGTTGAAAGTTATTTCTTTTCCTTCTTTTTTAATGCTCTTTTAATGCCTATAATAATATCTATAGTTGATTTTAGTCTGTTTCTTTTTCTTCTTGTCCGCGGCGAACGCGGCACCTTCGCCGCAACAAGGAGGCAGGACCCTTGTTCGCGGCACGCAAGTAAGCAAGCAAGCAAGCAAGCGTAGGCTTTCGTCCGCGCGCAGCAAGCCTTCTGCACCGATAGGCCCCTAGCCAACTCGCCGTATCCTACCCACGCAGCTTTCTCGCCACTCTCCGCCCGTGCTTTGGGACGCCGGGAGTAGCGGCAAGCTCAGATACATCGGCTTGCGGGCTAAAGAACCTTCGGGGCAGCGCCATTAACTTAGTGACTGACTGACTAACATACTGATTGACTGACGCCTCTTGGAGCTATTAGTTGGTCAGCTTAGATACCTAGCGTGCACAGAGACGCGTGCGCAGTTGTAACTTGAAGAGATCTACTCAGGTGCAAAGCAGCGGCGCTCATTCCTGACTTCAGTTGTAGCAATAGCTAACTTATCCGAACAGGAGCTTAATAAAGGAATACTTTCTACACGTCGGGATGATGGCGAACCGCGCGGCCAACACCAATTTTGACATTCAGATCAAGCTGCTCATGATCGGAGACAGTGGCGTCGGCAAGACATGCCTTCTTTTGCGATATGCTAACGATTCCTTCAGCCCTACCTTCATCACCACTATCGGTATCGGTACGTTCACCTTATTTGTGCAAAACGCGGAAAGTCTTTCTGTTTATTTACTATGTCTCTTATATTGCAGGGTCCATGCCGCACGGACTCGAGTAGTGAAAGATTTACTCTGCTTTGGAACATGTACCTTCTTGAAATTTCTTTCCAGTTCCATTTAAACCTATGCGCTGGAATTCCATTCTTGGGTAGATTTTCCCAACTGTTGAGTACATACGTATGTTAACATATGGTCAGCCAGGATACTAACTCGAAAGCTTCTTTCTTGGTCTTTGCTTATCATTAAAAACAGACTTTAAGATCAAGACCATCCAGCTCGATGACAAGACCATCAAGTTGCAGATTTGGGTACGTTTATTTTTTCCAACTCTTATAAAACATAGAGCGCATGTACTTGCCAGCATTTGGAGGAAATATAGAGCCAAAAGGGATTGGGTTTGGGGTTGCTTGCAAGTTTCTGCACCTAGTCATACTGTCAGAACAATGTATACAGGTAATTAGCTCGTTGTGTTCAATGCGGTATTTTCGTTTTTGCTGCGAATATTATTAGAGGAGAAATTGTCTGCGTTTCTGGTTCTACAATAAATGCGATTGTGATTTACAACTCTATGTCAACATCTTTGAAAGGTACGAATTCCCGAACTAACGTTTATTTCCTTGTTTGTTTAAACCAATATACCTATTTCGCATTGGATAGGACACCGCCGGCCAGGAGCGCTTCCGCACGATCACCACGTCCTACTTTCGTGGTGCCCAGGGAATTCTGCTCGTTTACGATGTCACTGACAGGGGTTCTTTCGACAACATTGCCAACTGGATGGGGCAAATCTCAAATCACGCAGAGAGCAATATTAGCAAGGTGCTGATTGGAAACAAGGCTGATGTGGACCCATCTGAGCGTGTCGTCAGCACAGAGGAAGGCCAAAAGCTGGCCCAGGAGTTCGGAATAGATAACTTTTTCGAGGCCAGTGCCAAGCAGGACATCAACGTCAAGCAAGCCTTTGAAGCCGTCGCCAAGCACGTTAAGGACCGCCTTCTGCAAGATGGGTCCAACAACAAACCTGCACGTCAAAACCCGGCCGGTGGAAGCCGTGGTATCGAGCTTAACGACGGCAAGACCAACGGCAATGGATGCTGCGGCAAGTAAAGTGTTTCATGTTCATCCCTCCTTTTCTATCCCTCCGCAAAACCCAAATCCGAAAATTTACCAAAACCTTGAAGAAAGCCCAATTTCGTGAGATGTGCATATTTTGACGACTTTCGTTGTCTTCTTGTTGATACAACCAGCTCATATTCATTTACACGATAGGATCCTACGCCCTCTAAAAACCTATACTTGTAGAACCACATCGTTGTTGTTCTTAAAAGAATGCTTGACTTTAAGCCATCCTGGCTAGACCCAGACTGCAAACACATTTTCGCTTCTTGAAAGATAGCTGTGGACACATCCTGTTCGAATTATTGCAGTCTTGTTATTACAACCTTATCCTATGAACATAGATTGTGAATGCATCGGATTTGAAGTATTGAGATAATTGTTTTCTCTCATTATAAACCACTTTGTATTCCTTTACATAACAGGATCCTTTAATCACTGCACCGAGAAGTCAGGTCGGGGCAGTCATACCTCATGATTAAATCATAGCAATCATAAATCCAGGGTACCAAGTTCATCAAGCATTACAGATAACTGAGGTCGAGGTATTGTAGTATAATCTTAAATCATTCCAATCAACGAGGGCATCTTAGTTTGTTATGAAGAGCAGCACTAGTAACATTACAATTATCAGCAGCACAGTTACTTCATTAAACTTTTAAATCTAGTTCATCAGAACCACGTAACACTTGTTTCTACTCAAGTGCAATTGCAGATATAGTTGTGTATTCCTACAAATTAACAAGATTTTGTTTTTGTTTTTTGTATTGGTGGATGAAGATGATCCGTATCACCTGTTAACTAGCAATAGAGTTCCTTCGTTACTCATGAACGGCCGACTTAGCGTAGGAACGTCCCTGCTTTGCTATAAAAAATGTGGATATCTTCATTAGATGACAATAAGCAAGTAGTTCTCTAACTCCCGGGGGGGATTAAAAGCAAAGTAAAACGTCGATTGATTGCGAAAAATCAACAATCACGCTCTAGATATGTTAGCGCCTCTTATTTCCTTCACTAATCTACTCAAGGATGAAAGATTCGAATAGGACTGTGTTCAAAGTGAATGCTAAGAGTTTTTTTTGATGTCGTACATATTTTTGGCGTGTTTATTATATCGTAAAGGAATTGCATCGTTGTTCGTCGAGTTTGTATTGAGTTTGAAGGTTGGAGGTGGTTTTTTTTCATGTGCGTGTGTTTTCGTTTGGCTTTTGACCTCCCTTATCATCATTATGATGTTGTTGCTGCCACCATGTGCAAAGTGGTGAATCTGAATGCGATTTATTCCCCTGGCGTGTGTAGGGAGATTGACGAGATTCTGTTGCTGGTGCTTGCTTACTTGCTTGACTTTTTTTCTTCGTTTTCTTCGTTTTTTTGTTTTGTTTTGTTTTATGTGTTTCAAGGATGTTGTTGCTACAAATAAATGTTGTAGCAGAGTCTTATTGGGGTGATTTGATTTTGACGGTTTCTCTATTCCCGCCGCGCATAAATTAGAGGAAGAGCAAGCAACAAAACTGAAGCTACAATGTGAAGCCAATGACAGGCCTAGGATGATGCAAGCGTCGATCCATGATGCCCACACTGGGATGTGGCCGCGAAAAATGTGGTGAGAATATGGGGCGCGAAAGTACTTGCAAAGAATGAAGTGCCAAAAACAGAAGCTGGGTACGCCTTCATTACTGAGCAATAGACATCGCTTCGCTGGAAGCGATAGCTGATGGTTGCGGCGAGGGCGACGGTGAAGTAGACATTGTTGAAGTTGGAGGTGGAGAACCCGATGCTCCTGACGCTGTTAATGAGCTATTGGTCTCTTCAGGTTTCACAGATGCTGTCTGTTGTTGCTGTTGCTGTTGCTGCTGGTGAAGTTGTTGTTGGTGATGCAGCTGAAGCTGCTTCGCCAAGAGGTCGGCATTTCGCCCATTGGCCTGTTGCTCTTGCGAGTGGAACTGCATCTCGGCCTGGGCTTTAGCTTGCATAACAGCCTGAGATACCAATTGGTTGATAATAGCTTGCTGTTGCATGTTGACGCGTTCCAAAAGGCCGAAGCGGGATTGTAACACCTGCAGGGTTGATTCCTGCACCACCAGACGTCTCTTGAGCTGTCGCAGCTGGACCTTTAGTGGGACGTGTGCGTCGTCGTCACCCATGTCCTCACTATCGATAAGTTCTGTTTCAGCCTCAGCCTCCAGACCTGCTTCTTCAGTAGAGTGAGCAGGGTCCCGTTCGTGGTCATCATCTACCTCATTTTGGTCATCCTCATTGTCAGAACCCCCAAACACCGGGATTTTGACTGAGGAGAACCCAGAACCATTGACCCCATGCGCACCAGCCGCATCCATTCCTGGATCTTGGCGCTTGCGGGTTTTACCAGAAGTTCCAGGCAGAGATCCTCCACGCCCACGCGAACCCCGCGCAGATCTGGAACCTCCGCTTCGAGAAGACTCCTCAAGGCCCTGAAAGGAATTTCCGTTCATAGCTGCTAAGCCCATGGCAGGGTGAAAAGCAGACACCGTGCTTGCAGAAGAGGGCAAAGCTCCGTTGCTACCATTGACGCTGACCAAGGGGCCGTTGCCTGCAGCAGCAGTGCCACTCATACCGTTCCCATTCGCAGCATTCCCAGTTCCATTCGCCATCACACCAGAACTTGGGGAAGCGGCCGGACTTGTCGCGGACGTAGGAGTCGAGCCACCTTTAGAAGCCCGGCCACGCTTCTGACCCTTTCGCGATCCGGACTGAGACGGCACTTTGAAAGTTGTGCCAAAAGCAATCCAGCGTTCCACATATTTGTGAAAAGTTTGCGAATAGAGCCAATCCTTGAGCGCTTTGACGTAGAAGCCATTTCCGTTATTTCGGAGTTTGAAGCACATCCTGCTTCGTAGCATGTATTCAAAGCACGCCACGCGCACAGTCTCAGGCATGCTACTCACGAATAGAGCCCGCGCAACATGGCCTCCGAATTTCAGAACTGCATCCCGCCTGGCAGATTCCTGATCAGACTCACACAGGCAATCCAAAAAGTTCTTCACACCCTTCGCCAACATGCTGTCTGGACAGCGCCCATGAAAATAGTTCTCATGCTCCGCCAGCTCCTCAAGGCTGACCTTTTGCCATACAACATGAAGCCCAAACTCCTGCTTGTACATGGCAACAAAGGCCGGATTATCCTTTTGAGATGGCATCTTCGCAGAATCTTAAGGTCTAGGCTTTGAAAGTCAGTTTGATAACCTTCCCCTGTTCACCTCGAATTCTTAGGTTGCCCTCCTTTGCGCTCAATTTGTATTGTCCCAGCAAATTGCGAAGACTTAGACAAGCACGCTGTTTCAAGGCAACGTAGTTGCGCTGCTGAGGAAAGCGACACCCCTGTGTAGGCTCTGATTTCCTAACGACGATCGCAAGACCTTTGAACCTGTGCACACACCTAGTATCTACACGCACCTCGAGCAAACACCGCTAGCCTCCCCGCAATCAGACCCTTCGTCTTCGATCGCGCGCAACCCTCTTCGCTTCTGCACCGCTCAGTTCCTGGTTCTTGGCGGCCAAGAGTTGCTTGCCCTCTCTCATTACCCATTCTCCCCTGAAGACTCTACATCACTCTCTCTCTCTCTCTCTCTAATGATCTGTCTCACATCTCCCTTTAAAAGGGGAGAAAAAAATAATGGGCTTCCCTCCTTCATCCACTATACTTTATTATATTCTATACACTGTGACTAATAACTTCCTCACAAGATCAAGTTTAAGCACATAGTTTTAATTTTAATGAGAGTAACCACTGCCTCTAAGCAACACTGAGAAGTAATCTCCACTTACACACTGGAAACGGTAAGGTAAGTAGGTGTAGAGAGGAACTCCCCCTCTCATGATTCTGTAGTTAAGGTGAATTCAAGCTTTCTAAATCTGTACTGTGAGCAAGTGAAGTATTGGAATTCTGTAAAGTAGAAATAAGAACCTTGGAAAGAACTGATCTGGCGTCCAAAAAAAAAAGAAAAAGAGAATAAATAAATTTAAAACATGAAAGTCTCGAAGAATGCCACCACAAGGACAAAACCTCTAGAGGGACACGCTCCTGGCACCCTGCATCCATCCTTAAAATTTCATTCACAGACCACCTTCAGCTGCTGCTAATCGTAAAATCAGAACCCCAATTCAGACAACCCACGAGTTGTCTGAAGCCTTATAGGAAATCAAGGACCTAGCTTCGCGCAGCGGCAGCATCTTTTCGTTCAAATTGTTCGAAACCTGGTCCCACGAGAGCCGCAAACCACGGAAAAGGAAAAGACTAGGTAGTGCTTAAGACTATAATAAGAATCGCCATGCTCCAGCAACCATGAGTTATTACTTAAAGTGAAAGAAGTATTTAAGGTGTTATAAAGAGGTCCCATAGTTACTTTTTTAGGATCACTCCTAAATCTGCCTAATTGTGCGGTGGTTAGACAGGGGGATAGATACCATTATTATGCAGAGTCACTCTTCCAGATTCAAGATTCTATAACGCCAAATTTCCGAGTCTGACCCTGCCATAAAATTTAAAGTCACTTTCATTGTCCATAGGTTGTTTCAATTCCAAAAGATTTAAATATAGTCTTGGTTTTGCGCAGTGGTTGAGCCAGTCTGTGCCAAGAATGAATAGCCTCCTGGAAATGTACTAACTTTTGTTTATAGCAAGGAAGGAAGAAGATTGGTGGGCTGAGAAATTACTATAATCAAATGGAAAATTCAAGCGCTTGCTATGTTCTTATTGATTGAAAATATACGAGAGCTGACTAGCTCCATTCTACTGTAGACTTCCGGAGATACTGTCCAGAAACGTGATCATAGGGAAAGGGAAGACGTTGTCGATATTAAACATCAAACCTGTCTAATTTTGACAATTATCCTAGGGAACGTTGAACGAATGACTGCCTTTCATTACTAAGAAAGGATAAACTTTTATCTGTTCAAAGTTTCAAGTTTACCTCGCCCTAAATGGTCAAATTTGCAACAGATATTTAACCTCAGTTGCTTTTCTCTAAGCCACTCCTCGCTATAATATGCCAAGTTTCGCCAAAGACAAGTCGACTTTAAGGCTAATTAAGGCGCGTTAGCTAGAGAGTTTAGCTTCGAATCAACGACAAATTCACTCCAGCTGTCTAAAGAATATCCCTGATAAGTCATTGTAAATATTTAACCCTTAGATTTCGTTAACTTCGCCTGTAAAATTCAAATGTGCATTCTTTATATAGTGAAGCAATGCAGAAGAGTTCTTGACCTTTAAGCAACGAATTTTTTTGAAAAGGTCTGCTCTTGATATAAAACTCAACCCTGAAAATATCTCTCTCTGAAAAATTAGAGGAGTAAATTTTAGACTTGCAGTCGTGATGAAATAATCAAGTTGCCTTTCTTCCATATACCATAATAGTATATGCATATCAATCTATATACTTATCATTGGCCAACTTGCAATATTTGATTCTGATTAAAGTAGACAAAAGAAATACAGAAATACAAGAACGCACGTCAGACATTAGACACTGTGAAGCTGAATTTTTGTGAATGCTTATCTGAAGTTTAACATTTCTGATACCTCGCTGACAATTTATAACACAACAAATTGAATACTTTATTTGGGATTTAGCGTTTTGTATACGTGGGGACTCTTTTAAACCTGCTCTACACTTCATTTCCATCATACGAAAACTCAGAAAGACGTAGTATGTGTTTTGCAAAAGCTTTGCTTGCTTCTACCTTGCCGCATCTTAAGCCTCCGTCTTCAAGCCTAACATTTGAATGAAATCATAGTCAAGGCCATCTAAGGTAGACAATTTGTAAATAGCAGAGATGATGGAGACTATTTTGTTGTAGGAGAATACGTACAGAACATCTTATCCGGCGTTACATTATAATGTAAGGGTCGCAGTACCAAAATCAGGAAAACCGGATGAATAGAGGACCATTGCAAAAAGTTTGTGGGATACAGAGGAGATGTCAAATTAATTTTGCAGGCGCTGCTGAGCCTTTTCGATCTGCAGAGCTTCAATCTCCTCCCGCTTACGACTCTTCTTCTTCTGCTTGCTCTTTTCCTCGAGATGGAGCTGTGCTTTGCCCTTTTCTGCCAGTTCCTTGATACGTAGCAAGTTTCCGTCATTCTTGACAGCCTTCGCGGCTGCAAGACGCTCAATGTTTTGGTGCAGAAGACGCGTGGCTTTGACATCGCGCACTTGCTTCTTGCGTTTCACGGGAGCTGAAAAGTTAATGCATTTCAAGACATTTAAGTTAGTATTCAACTTCTTGATCATTTGGTTGGTCCATTGCAATCGAACGATTGGGACCCTTTCCAAAGGGGCACACCAAGCTAACCATCCTAGTCCTTAGATGCAGAGCATCGTCTTCTGACACAGAGGTAGCTCTGTGTGAGTTTGAACAAGACAAACTTACCATTTTTACGCTTGATAGCTTGTGCGCGAGCGAGGTTCTGTCTAGACTGCTTCTTACGCGCAGGAGCACTTGAAGAGCTGCGAAGCGTGCCTTGAGCCATCGTACCCTGTTGTTGTGACTCAGGGGTTTTCAACTGCTCCTTCAATGAATCTAGAAGCCTGACTGTCTCGTCTCGTGCTGGACACCAACCGGCCTGTCTCCACGGACCCCGTCGCAGCAACGTTAGCGATTTGAGTTCTTCTCTGGTGGTGCTGAAGACACTATCAATGATTATAAAGGAAGCCTATGATACCACGGCTCCACCACTCGCTCCGCTTGCTGGCTTCCTTCCTTTTTCTTTTCTCTTCCTTTTCTTTAGAGAATTCTCTTTAAGTTTATTCTTATTTAGGCTCCTATTTCCTATTTCAACTAATACTCCCTACTTTTAATAATAGACAACCATAATTAGTCAGAAAATCATCGTTATATCAGTATCACTAGTTAGAGGAGTAGGTAGTACCCCTCCCAAGTCCTTTTCCTTGAGCTCTTTCACCCAGGCAATGAATCAGTAATCAAAAGACCTCGAATGAAAGTACTTATAACCTCTATCACACTCCCGATTTCCATGATAGTGAACTTGCAGGACTCTGTGAAAAAATTTCAGTAGTATGAAATCCCTCTTTCTCATCTGCAATTAAAAAAAAGGGGGAAAGTAAGGATGAGTACTGACCAGGATTTAGCGAGGAGGCGTAGTTATTGATATCACATTATAGGCCTAAGTATTTGTAATGAGCTGTAAGAGGGTTTAGATGTATTGCTTTATTTTGATTGATGCAATTACATTCAAATGCTGTTAAAATACATTCGTTACTACCTATTCTAAGGTTATCCTTTTCCGGTAAATTTTAATAGACGACTATTCTAAGGTACATTTACTATTGAGTTATATTCAAGATAGCCCAATCCATCGTGTATTTCATCCTGGATAATGCAAGAAGATTTCTGTAACAAGTTTTATTTCTTACCTACTCCATTTCATGCCTTTTCTAATAATAAATGAGCATCGGCGATAATAAATGAGCATTGGCGAACATTTTAGAGACTGAGTTGAATTTTACAACCAAAGATAAAGATGTATAACACTAACTCATCAAGTGAGAGTACATGGCATTATTTCTCTGTACCTATGCTAAAATGCAGCCCAGGCCCACGACTAATTTAAAATATTTGAAATTGAAGATTTGTATATAGACTTGTTGCTACGATACAATTTGAACTTACTACTGCTCTTCGTGATTCTGAAAATTTTGCAATGATTATGATATCAGAATAAGTAATAAGTGCTAGGTAGTTAGCCTTCGTAATTGTTCCTGTTCTGGCCTAGTAATACAAATAAGCCTGATCAAAGGAACCAGGACCTATACTGTGAAGTGGTGAAAACAAGTAATCTCAACGGCTATAAAAATCTCTTCGAATACAATATTGAACAGTAAAACTAAGAGTATTTTCAGGTATTTGCTAGACCTCAGGTATCGGAGGCCACGCCGTACGGCGTGCGCACAGCTCTGTAGCTCGCATTTCACTTCACTAGCGAGCGGGAGTTGATTAGATCGTTCAAGTTAGTGATCTGAGAGAATGGATGGACCTTTTGATCCTCTCGCAACAGCTCGAACCGGGGGTCTCGATTCGGTCGCCCCGATCGAGGAGGAAATCTCACCAGGTGTCCTTGGCGAGGTATTTATGGTTGATGAGAAGGAGAGTCGCACCGCCGAGCACGTCCGTGGTATCAAACTTGTTCAATTGGCCTGCAATCGAAATGGTAGGTGTGTTGCACTTGACGTCCAAGGATGTGCTCACGACTTATCTAATGGAGAGATTATGAACGATGTCCCACTTGAGAGCATAGCTTTTAGCAGTAATTTCTTGGCCGGCATTGGGCTTCATGATAGTCGACTATACACCTGGGGGAGTGGCGAGGAAGGTCGACTCGGTCTGGGCCATACTCGAGGATCTGAAGTTCCAGAGGTGGTTCCAAATCTGGATGCACATGAGATTAAACAAGTAAGTTGTGGAAGTGCACACAGCTTGGCTCTTTCTCATGATGGAGTAGTTTTCTCATGGGGTCGGGGCATTGAAGGTCAACTTGGTCAAGGAGTAGTTGACGAGGTAAATCTTAAAATCTATCCCCATATGGCTTTTCGCCTTGTTCCAAGAATGGTGCAGGGTTTACACCGTGTTCACATCTACAAAATTGGGTGCGGCTCGCACTTTTCAGCTGCTCTAGACACAAATGGATCCGTGTGGACTTGGGGCCAGGGTCTTTGCGGTCAGCTTGGCATGGGACGCTGTACAGCAAGAAATAAGCCGAGTCGAGTTCTTGGACCTTGCAAGGGTGAATCAGCTAGATCTGGAAACTCTCAAACTACTCGGCATGATAAACTCAGTGACGTTGAAACTGTTGAAGACTATCTTGACATTTTACCTGAGGAAGCGCGCAAGACCCTGGGGCTCGAGAGTGAAGATGCCCGTCTTGAAGCAGACGATCGATCTCATAATGAAAAATCGGATCAGTCTTGCTCAAATGTGCCTGATTTACAAAGTCACAGGGAAAGCAACAATCTTCAAAGTCCTCAAAGTGAAAATATTCAGAAGAGCAAAATTTTGAATTCAGAGCACCCCTCTGAATTTCAACTAAATTTAACTACTCTGTCATCTACATCTTCAGCGAGTGCTTCTCATGACGAATCGGGAAATCAGGAAGGAGTGGGATTCTACGTTGATTTAGCGTGTGGTGACTCTCATGTTCTTGTCCTTGATAAAGTTGGCTTTATGATGAGCTGGGGTCTGAACTCATACGGTCAACTTGGCACTGGAGATTTAAAATCACGTTTCGAGCCTACTCAAGTTTGCAGTGATGGCGGAAGCTTACCTCGTATGCAGTCTGTTTCGGCATGTGGGCATGCGTCAGGTTCAACTTCAATACAGAGCGTCCCATACACATGGGGCCTGGGTATTTCGAAGGGAAAGACCACACGAGTACCACAAAAACTCATAGTCAGAAAAGATAAACCAGATGCCCGTGTAGGGCTCGCACATGTATCCGCGCATGCTGGAGCTCTCATTCTCATTCCAACTTTGGCCTCAGCTGTACATCCAAGCAACGGGCCTTTAGAAGGAGGGCATGAAGTTGCAATCAGTGGTGTTGGGTTTTGGGAATCAGGCTCCATTAAAGTTCGGTTTGTACCTATGCAGAAAAAAGTAGATGTGAACAACCAAAATGAAGCAAATGACACTGTTAACAACGAAGAAGACACAGAGTCAGAGCACCTGAACGAAACGCTCAGTGATGATGGCCTTGACCTTGATGATGCAGCTTCCACGGTAAGCTCAGACTCTGGACAATCGCATAGCAATAACAAGGATCCACGGCAAATTGAAATTGTCGATGGAAAGTTTGATCCTTTGACTGGGAATGTAATATGCATTGCACCAGCAAGTGTTGTTGCGGGTGTCACCTTGGTTCAAGTTGCAATCGATGGCAGTACCTTCACATCTGACGAGATATTTTATATTTACACAGAACCATGCGCGCTATCCAGTGTTGCATCTTGCTTATTGTCATGCTCTGCTGACGATCGATCGCAAACTAGCGTTTTTTCAGTGAATGGTACTGGACTGTTTGCCATGCCAGAGCTGTGCATACGTCTAGCATTTAAAGGAAAACAGGTTTTTCTTCCAGCATCTTTGAAGGGTCCTGCGTCGCAGGCTACAGCGTCTGATGTAGAGGATCAAGTATCTGAGAGGGAAATTCCAGGGAAATTCACGAAATCCTCTGTGTTGAGGCTAAATTTAACATTAATGATGTAATCGATGCATTAGGTGGGTTTCATTCAGGGGATGTGGACGTTAACATATCGTTGAATGGTATCACCTTTGCAAAGACCGAACACCTTTCAGTTGAACATCGCACATGCACTCTGACCCGACCTCAGGTTGAACAGGTGGTACCATGGGCTTTTCCATGTAAAGATCCAACGGGGAGTGAAAAAACAACAAGTAACAAAGATGAATTTGATGTCAACGGTTTAGCTCCTGTAGAAATTTATATGTCTGGGCTCGTGAAGCAACACAGTGGCTCTATCGTAGTTCGAATGACAGAATCTTACCCTCAGGGACCCAACGAGGGCCCAGATGCACTTCCAAAGGTCTATTCGGAAGTTTCTGGGCAGCTAAGCCAAGATTTATCCAAGATTCTCTTTCAGCCTCACATATTCCAAAATTGTGAATTACCAAACGGCCAAGGTTGGGGCCACAAAGAAATGCGTCTTGCAATTTCACTGAATGGTGGAATCTCATGGTCCTGGTCTCCCAAACCATTCTACATCTATGCTGGCAATTTCTTGCAACCCTTTCCATGCATACTTCCATCAACTGGGTGTGAAATAGAAATCAAGACAAGGGACAGTCAACCTGGTTGGGTATTCCAAACTTCAAACATTAAATTGGAGTTTACTGCAGATCAGCGATCTGCACTTCCTCCAACCAAAGCAGCACAAACAAAGGTTGAGCAAAATGGTTCTCTTATCAGATGCTCTACAGGTGACTTGCATGAGGTTTATGTAAAAGTTCGCGAGTATATGCGCCAGCAACTTCATGCGCGAATCTTTGAAGAATACCTCGCACAAAATTTCCAGGAACCTACCGAGGAAAACGAATCAACAAAAGAAACTCGAGAAGTTGAACTGGCCGAAGCACGCAAGGTGGCAGAAAGTGTTGCTCTTGAAAAGTCAAAACAGGCAGATCATGAGTCAGTGAAGTTCACCGTACGAGTGGCGGTGAACGGACGGGATTTCTTACATTCTCTAGGTACTGTAGAAATCTTTGAGCAACCTGTGATCAGAAGCATTCAACCTGAATGTGTTACACAACATATTCTTTCTGATGGCGAGGCACAGGAAGAAATTGAAGAATTGAAGAGTACAGATGCCTCATCAGAAAATTTGTTGAGTTTGACGTTGGAGTCAAGGTTCTATCTACCAAGCATCAAGGAAACCAGTATCGTGCGATTCCTGCATGCCACCTCAGGCCATGTATATGACGCCCCAGTCGTGATAACAGATAACTCAGAATCCGATACTGAGAACGACAATAGTACTACGGATGATGAGCAGCCTGGGTCATTATTTACATTAGTTGCACATTGTCAGATTCCACAGTTCCATGAACCAGGCGACTACATGATTAGCATTGCGCTGAATGGCCAGGATTTTACATCTGTACTCACGCAAAGCTCTTCTTCCGATGCCGAAAAGGTTTCACAGAGCCCAACAGAGCAGGGGGTTCTTATCGAGCACGACACAGAGGCGAATAAAATTAAAATGCCAGTAGCCCTCATTGTTGTAGCTGCTGCAGAGGAATAGTGATACAGAACAGCAATCGTACATATTAAATTAACTATGTAGCTTCTTAAAAAGACTCAGGCTTCGCGATTTTTCTAGTTCACGGACACTTGCTGCTTTTCTTTGTAGAATCCTAAACCAGATCTTCGTCGGAGACTGAACAATAATTCGCGACTTGATATTCACTTTGTGAACATGTCTTTTGGCGATCCTTGCAATAAAACCTGAGCAAAAGCATACTCGCCATCATGGGATAGAGACAGAAATATTTCTTCAACTCCAATCTGCTCAGCATGAATTGCAGCGTGGCCGTGCAGTTGAATCTTAGGTTGTGGGCCTCCTGCCCGAGGTCCAGTTACAACTTCGAACTCAGGAAACAGAAGACGTGGTTGGCTAGGACCGAGTGCTTTATAAGTTGCTTCTTTGGCAGCCCACCTTGACGCTAGGTAGCGAGTTACTCTACCTGGTGCCTCTGCCTGGGCTTCAAACAGAGCTCTAAGCTCATGTTCGTGTAAAAACTTTCGCGCGAACCGATCTCCAAACTTGCTAAAAGTGCGCTCGAAACGAGGAATATGGGCAATATCAACACCAAGTCCAAGTATTCGCATCGGTCCCACTGTTTATTTCTGGGCAACCAGGCTTCCTTCGATCTGCAGTCGCGCCTTTTATGTTTGTGCTCGCTTATTGACAATCAATTTGCGTTTGGCCCAGGTTGTTTAAACTCCAGACTTCGTCGCGTTTAAGTTGGGAAATAGAATAATGATAACACAGATATGCTTAATAGCAGCTAAGTAATACTAATAATTATGGTAATTTAACATTATAAGGAGGCATGAATCACATACAAAGATAAGTCATTGTGCGTTGGGAAAGCAGGAAGCTGAAGTCTGCTATACTGCTTTGCCATACTTGAGCTTGAGTCTGCATTATCGATTAGGGAGATATAGCGTTCCTTCTCTTTAACGGGCTCATTCTGTAGAGTATCTCGCATGAAATGAACTTGGGGGACTCGATTATACTGACAGTACTCTCTCAAATACCTGTCTGTTTGTTACACGTGTATTTTAAGGAAGAGGTCTTGAAATCCTTCCCTACTAGTTTGAATAACCTTGATGTAAACCGGAGAAATCTTGAATTAAAAGTAAGCAGTCAGTCCTCAAATGTGACCTTGATACCAAGGTGAGTCACGCCAACTATTCGAGGAGCGAAATTAATTTTCAGCAGTACTGTTGAGGTTTCAAGAACGAAGAAAGAAAAAAATAAAAGAAAAAACATTTATATGACCAATTTCGATGACTATTGCATAATGTTTAAAGTTTCGACAAAACCTTTCAAATGATTTTGGCGGAGTCTTGGTTGGTTACCAAAACAAAAGTCTGCTGATATGCCATGCAGACAGAGGAAAAAGAATGTCTTACCTTGGTGACACAAGGCCTTCACATTTCGTGTTTACATATTGTCCTTCCTATTTTTTCAGATGTCCTGTCAATCAATTCAGTTTACGATTCTCTCAATCATGCAGCAGAGGATTGCTGCTGACCTTGCTGGACTGCGACAGCAGCAGCTGCTGCCAAAAGTTGGTGAGGCGACAGCTGGCCTTCAGACTTAGTTAATCCTTTCTCCAAAAGACCTGCCATTGTTGGAGTTGTAGTTATGGATGGCGACTGCGATGCGGATTCGGAGGTTGTTGATGTTGGAGAGTGTTTACTTGTGACAGTGCTGGGAGAGCTTTGGGATATCGAATTGGCAAACATTGTAAGATAGGTCTTGAAAAGCACAGGGTCCTGCGTCATTGGAGATGGAGTCGCCTGCTGTGCTCCATGACTGGAGGCGATCATCGCATCTAAGGAGGTTTGGACACTTGGTAAAGAAGAGCCAAAAAGAGATGCTTTCCGAGAGTCAGGTGCTTTCTCAGCTTGGGAAATAGAGTCCTGTTGACTATGCTGGGCTTGGGCAAGTTGTTTTCCAATTTGATGTGAGATTTCTTGCTGAATATGTGCATTGAAGTGTGGGGATGTCGGAGTACTTGATGTCTTTCCACTGTTAGATGCTGACTTTGCAATCATTGCGCGGGCCATCTCTCGGTATGACTCCGACATTCGGAGCAGCTCTTTAGCCTTCTCAGCAACTTCCTCAAGATTCATATTGAATCCTGCTTGTTCAGCATTTGCAATATTCTTATCAGCAGCCGCTGCAAATTGCTGCCCAATGGAAAGGAGGTCAGCTAGAGTTCCTGGGCGAGGCGAACTGGCTTCCTCCGTCTTAGTTCTCTTCCGTCCTGGGGTCGCTTTGAGTTTGCGCGGTCCAGGTCGTTTAGAGGCAGCCTTGTTATTCTTAGAGGCTATTGCGTTCGCGGCAGCCTTGACAGCAGCTGCAGTCATTGTACGAGCAGTGGCTTGCACTGCTTTGGGATCTTCTTTGGGATTCTTCGGTACAGACAGTACAGCAGGTGCAGCACCACCTTCTTTCTGATCCTTCCTCGCAAGCATGGATGGCTTAATTGAGTGCCACCTGTTCTTGACGCCGTTTTCTGAACGACCAGGCATGAGCTCCGCAATCCACTTCCAGCGATTGCCGAAACGCTTCTGAAGCTGGTAAAGCTGTTCGTCTTCTTCACTTGACCATTCCTTTTTCACAATGCTCGGATCAAGATGATTAATCCAGCGCTCTCGAACCTGCTTGCCAAGACGACCATTCAGTTTTTTAGCAATGACGCTCCAACGCACGTTGTGATGACCACCGTTCTCCTTGATCATTTGAATGATGATAGCATCCTCCTCTGGAGTCCATTGACCCTTTACTAATCCAGGGCGAAGACACTTATTCCATCTGTGCAAACATTGGACATCTGAACGAACAGATCCAGAGAGCTCTTGAAATTCGCGAGCGCACTTTTTCCAGTGGCGATGGCCATTTTTCTCTACCAAGGCTTTCAGTACAGCATCTTCGTGCGCAGTCCATCGCCTTCCGGCTCGGCGCTTACGAATGCTACCCTCACCCACTGGCCCAGTTGCAACAATAATGCTTGCAGTGGTGCTTGGGTCAGTTGAGGCTTCCTTGGCTGGGGTCATTGGAAATGCATCAAAGTGCATGAGAGGGTTGGGTGTAGCAAACTCAGTCGATGTAGATAGCGGGGGGTTCGGTGGGCCACTGCCATCAAAGTTGTCTTCTTCATCCATAGGTCCCGGAGGGATTTCAGATAAAGTTGGAATGGGTAGATTGCGTCGACCCTCAAATGTTTGGTTTGACGACGAATTTGAAGGAATAGAAATCTCGTCCGTGTTTTTTTTGTGTGATTGCTCTTCATCGCACCTAGAAACCTTTTCCCGGTTCACAGCGCTGACGTTCTCGGTGCTGGCATTTGATTCTGTACTACTCTTTCGCTTAAGACTGGGGCTTGAGGTTTGAGTTTCCTGTAGAGCATGGGAGCTCGTCGTAGTTACATGGACACTTTCCTTTTCTATCACAGGAAGCTCGATGTTCTTGCTTACAGCAGTCGATGACAAGATTTCTCCTAAAGTCATCTTTGGTAAAACCAAATCTGAGCCGCTAGCAAGATTACGCCCAAGTCAAGGATTTAATTCCAGACAATAAAAGCACTACCTCCTGCTCACGGCTTACGCTCTCCTTATATCGACGGAAAAGTAATATAACTGAAGGCGTAGTGAAAAGATAAAAAAATTGTAAAACTGCCGAGTTGGATTTTGAGAGAATGAGCTATGCGCTACTTCACGACTGCAAATCGTACAAAAGTTTTTGACGAATAGTAATGAGATGAATCGTGTTGTATGCTCGTTGATCGATCCCTGTCAGCAAGCAGTTAGTTCTTTGTTTGCCGGGAGCTACACGTGAGCTGCCTGAGTTTTTTTGACGATGCACGATTGCGTTCAGATAGTCGTACAGAAGGCTCGAACCCGTACAGTGCTGCTAGTGCTGGACAAATACAAGCGTGTTTAGGTTGGAGTGGTATCAATGTTGTTAAGAGGCCTTGTCCGAATATTCGCTGGAGATAGTCTATGCAAGATCGAAGCGGGTTTGATCAAGCCCACTTACACATCCTTGGGCTTGTTTACAAAATCGAGGTCCGTTTGGAATTCCATCCTTTTATTCATCTTTCCTCCTCACTTCTACACTACAAGTTAAATTTGCAGAGGAAAAGAGAGTAGAGGATTTATTATTTTCCCTTCGAAAACTGGCAGTTAACTCACATTATGCGTAGAGAACCTTTAACTACGCCCTCTAACCTCCACTGACCAAATAAGCGATCCGTTCGCCGGTCGCGTCGCTACGACCACAACGGACGATTTTGCGCCTTCACGAGTGCGTGCGAGAGTTTCCGTATTTTTCTTCAGTCTTGGATGCAAAGCTTGAATGTATCAACATCCCTACGCTAAGTAGTCCGAAGTACTTCGACTTGAGACGCACCTCCACTTGGTGAAAACCAAATTATCATGCCAGAAATCCAAGCTTATTAAGAAACCTTCATGGTATCTCGAAACATTAATTAGAAGCACTTCTGCTTTTAATACTATATATACATAGTTAAAAAAATATTTTAATAAATAAATATATATATATACATACAAAAAGAAAAAGAAAAAAGTAGTTGCAGTGCTAGTTGTTCTCTGACTATGACTTTAATCGACTGAACCTCGTGGGTAGATTTTCCCCTTAAAGTGTTTGATCAAAATGATTGAGATTGCCTTAGCTAGGAGCCCAGAACTTTGCTCCGAAGAATATATAGTTGAAACCCTATCTTAGGCCCATGTGTATATAGTTTTTTAATTTAAAAAAATCATTTCAAAACAATTTAATTTTTTTTTTATTTATTTTTTTCCTAATTAAAGAATTTTTCATCACTTTCTGAAGAACGAGGCAACTCCTAGTGGCCATCTTTTTTTCTTTTTTTCTTTTTTTCTAAAAGATTAAATTGAAGAGGTGCGTCATGAACAAGTCTACTAGGGAACATTACGATATTCTTATATCCAGACAAGAATAACTTGAGAATATATAGACACCACTCTCAGAGTCTTCTCGTACTTGTTAATCCTTTGACTTGCCGGGAAAACTCAAGTCAGAATGCAGAAGGCGCTTTAAGCACCAATAATCAAAAGTGGAATTTTCAAGCTGTACATCGTTTTATTTATCTCAAATTTTAGATTACGAAACCACTGACCGCTAGAAGAGATTTCTTACCTTATGTGTTACATAGAGCATAACCGTATTTGTGTATTCCTCTATAATTATATAACAAACATAGTGACAGATCATCAAGCGAACCCTCGTTATTAATGTATTTGTTAGCGTATTATGCAGCTGTTCCATCTGTTAGTCATCACCAGTTGGATTTCATAGTATGAAACCTGACATCCTTTTCCTCTTTACCAGTATGGGAAACTAATGTGGCCTCGCCTAGCAAGCCGTAACGGATTGTTGCAGGTCACAAAGATGGTCAAAGGTTGCCTCAGGAGCCTTATTCGTGTACTCACATCGTACAGAAATTTGTTAGATTGAATCAGTAGATGTGATTATATTCTCTACCTGGTATTTTCATAAAGTTTGTCACAATGCAAGTAGTTGCGGCCTGAGTTGCTTTTAGTTGGATGATATCTAAAGTAGAGACTGGGGGCGCTCTTGAGATCTTGGATTTGCCTTTGAAAATAGCGCATGGAGAAAAAACCATGCCCTTCAGAGTAAATCTTGAAAATCTAAAATAAATTATCAAACTTAATTTCAAAAATTAATATGGCATCTGCTGGTGTTTTTGTTTTAAATTGGTTATAGCGTAGCAACGATTCCTCCTTTCGTTTTGGAAGTAGCCCTAGGTAGGCTAGCCATTCAAAAGAGATTATGTGGTTCTAGTATTTGTATGATGGAAGTTATATGCAGTGTTGCTCTTGCACAGAGTCTCACTATTCATCAACTACTGTGGCAGGAATGCCTCGAGAGGAAAACATTAAGTCAGAGCAGAGATAAACGCAGCCATGCCCACCAGTTATTCCGTTTGCCTACCTGTGGCTTAAAGATTCCACGGCTGCTGCACGTGTTGCATATGAAATTATAAAGAACTAGTTTATTGCGTGGTCTGGTCTATTTGATCAAAAAACGTAAAAAAGTAGGAACTTATATCTTACGCTCAGAATAAGTGAAATCTCTTTTGCAAAACATACGTTTTTGTTGTTCACGAGCCAACTCATAAGAAGAACTTTATCTTTATTAATTCGAAGCATCCAAAATTCTTTGGATCTATGAAGTCTCGAATGTTTTGGTTCATGAATGATTTTATCTACGAAACACGGGGCTTAAATAATCCCTTCGAAGCAGAATGCGGAACGCTTTTGCGCTACTGGAAATCGCAGTATCATTTAAATGAGCTTTTTAATGATAGTATGAGTTTTGAAACGTTGAAGTCTCCAATGGAAGTAGAGACAATTATTAAAGACCAACCAGACGATCGGGGAATCAATGTCTCGATAGATAGGGCATACTATAGGCATAAATGGTACTATATGGACTGCTTATGCAATCTCACATGACGCCTATTTTTCCTTCTTTGATGGAATCCTTCCTCTATGATTGTATATCTTTGTGGTTTTTATTTTCTAATTTTTTTCTAATAGTATTCCCAGCTCAACTATCCACATATAATCTGGGACCTTCTATATCTCTTGTTTGTTGCAGTGAACCTTTGGATTTCCGTGTGAAGGTTGCGCTTGCTAGTTGGAGATGCTTTGATTTTGCAATCAATGGCCAGGAAACGGAAGGAAAGCCAGCACGTGACTGCGCTATGGACCCCGGGTCTTTCAATGAAAGACCTGCATCACTTGAACTAATTTTATGTTTTGATGAGGGTGAGGACAAAAAATAAAATAAAATAATAAAAACGAAACGAACGCAACCAACTTGTGAGATTTGAATAAAAAGTACCACGAATCGAAAGTGCAGAAGCGCAAGATTTCCTGCCATGCTGGGGGGATAGACCAGCTTCCCTGATTCAAAGTTTCCTTTTTATATAAGCTTATGCAGTGTGTCATTCATAATCGCAATAGTGCAGCTATGCTATTGTCATCTAGTCTAATAAAAGATATGAAATCACGTTTTTCCTCTCTGGCGCATAGCATGGTTACGAAAGCTGCAAAACTCTTGCAAATCTATATATCATTCGTTTTTGGTTCTGTAAAGACGACTATTACTTGAAAATGTATGTCTTGAAACATTAGTTAGAGATGCAAACTATTATTTCGTCAAGAATGTCGTGTATGACTTTGATACTTCAAGTACAATATGACAGCAAAAGAGTCAACGAAGATATAGTTTCTTAACAAATTCGTTCTGCACCTTTCGAAATTTATAAAAAATAAAAGTGATAGTGATGAACTCAAAGCTAGAATGGAAGCTAAAATATGGTCCCTTGAGCGTAAAATACATGTTACGGGGTCGATAAATCGGCCTATTTACCGATGCGGGACAACTTTATTTATCAAACTAATTGCGGGTGGGGTGGGAGTTGCACTCATTCTGATCATAAAAAAGTTTTAATCATTAAAAAAAACCGTTAGTAGAACTTTGCTATGTCTTGATACTCGAAAATTCCATACTTTAAAATTACATCTTTTGGTGTAGTATTCATGATAATCGCAGTAAAATAAGGAATAAAGAATCAACATTGTTCAAAGAACACTCCGGTTGGCTTGATGCGGAGGAAACTAATAAAATCTCATATTTGCCTGAGTTTCAAGTTTCAGGACAAATTTTCATTATATTATTGCCAGAATGGTAATTTTATCATTTAATTTAATTATATATATATATATATATATATATATACATTCAGATACAGTCGTTGCGATTGTTGAGCTGTGGCAAGACTCTGCTCTTTGATTGATTATAAACGGGCTGGAAACTTAGCCGTGACAATAGAGAACATCAATCACTTTTGAATCATATGATTAAAAATATATCTGGCTTTCCGGGGAATATAACGCGCATAGGTTTTCTATGATTGTTCTCTGTCCTTAGAAATTGAGCAGCGGTTTTACTTTATATCAGTAAAACCCTGCAACGAGGGTAGGCAGAGGATAAGCACGACTCAACATCCAAAGAAAGCTTTCATACGGGACAATGTTATAGCTCTAAAAAACTCCTAAAGGAGATCGTTGTATGCTTTTACAAGCAAGGTATTTCTTAGCAAAAGAATGATTTATTACGCAGCGAGTAATGATGAGAAAACTTTGGTCTATGGTATTTCTATGCCCAACGAGAATTCCACATATACACTAAAATGATGGAACCGATGTATGAGAGGAAGTATGATTTGAGTAAATATCATGACAATAATGTTTTATTTTTATTTTTCAAAAGGATAAAACTTTTATTTGTTTTAGTTTCGCAAAAAGAAGAATAAATCATATTTTTTCTTGTAGAAAAAACAAAAAACAAAAGACAGAACAGAGGAAAAACAATCAATGAAAGTCTTGTGCTTTTTGGTGAAAGACCTCGTCCGTGCACGCTATGTCCAGCACAGTTAATACAGAAACAACTTGGTTTCTAGCAGTGTTCACCCAAAGGATGAGATTGACTGATGTTTGCAGACCAGATTTAGAAAAGACCACTGCATTGTCGATACTTCATACAAGATTTCTCTCTGAATCGTTTTATATGTTTCTGACAGTACATGTTGATGTTGAAAGAGGGTAGTGGGATTTTCGGAGAGAGGAACTAGCAACTTTATACATGGGCAAATATTCGCACTAGTATTGCTGTAAAGTTATTAGTAGTAGATTTTGAGAGCTAAACGTTTGCCCCTGGAGACGGAGGTTGCATGGAAGTAAGGTGGCTCTTGTGACGTTGCGGATTCGTGAAAGCTTACTTTTATTCTGAGGGCTTCCCAGGTGATATCACCATCTAAGCGCTTCGCTTTAGCTTATAAACAGTAACCAAGGATGCTTTGCTTAGCAAGTGAAAGTAATGTTATTGAGCTACGACTTGAAATAAGGCACAGGAATGAATAGAAAAGCCGAAAAAACATAGACTGACTTTGAAGCAGAAGGCACTTAATTGGAAAATACTAAAGTTTCAACATTTATCATCAATTTGTATCCACATATTCGCTGTGAGCTTAAAATGATCAGCATATTAGTTGCTGAACTTCACTTTTTCGGAAAGCCTTGGTAGATTGTAGTGTGGACCTTGAAAGAAAGCGATATGAAGACATCATCATACTATCAAAAGACCATGATATATGCTGCACTTTTACTTTAGTTAGTGAACTTACAATACTAGAGCCAAATTTCATCGCATGCTGACAGAGTTTTCCCAAGTTCAACTCATGAGCTAGAGCAATAGTTTGCTATTTTAAAACTATGCGAAGAAGAATTCTCAGCTGACATTCATGAGCAACTTCATGTATGTAAAATTTAATAGATTTGTCATTTTGTCGAATTGCCTGAAATCATCAATTGCCAACATTTATAGGCCAATATGATGAGACTGGTTGAGCTTTCTTTGAAGTTTTGCTTAATCAGTCAGAACTGGTGATGTGCTGTCGGATTCGCTTTGCTTTTTCGTAAGAACGTTTAATACCAGTACGCATTACTCCATTTATATGCAAGTATTGAAATTTCAAACTTCCATCTTCAGGGCATCGATGAATTGATTCGAGACAAGCTTTGCGACAAATTGGGGCGCCATGAGGGAGAAGCTCCGGAAGTCCCGCATCATGCCTTTACTCCCTTGTCCTATTTTTCTTCCAAATGATTGCGTTCGACATTTCATTTGGGCATTAGGCTGTTCTTTTCTACTTCAATATATACTATTTTCTTTTAATTTAAAACTACGTTTTAAAAGAAAAAATTTCCAAGGCACTTATGATGTCACTGTGACCTTTTTATATATTTTACTATTTAATGTATATATTGAAAAATAAAACAATCAATTAAAAACAATTAGAAAAAGAAAGAAAGAAAGAAAGAAAGAAAGAAAGAAAGAAAGAAAGAAAGAAAGAAAGAAAGAAAGAAAGAAAGAAAGAAAGAAAGAAAGAAAGAAAGAAAGAAAGAAAGAAAGAAAGAAAGAAAGAAAGAAAGAAAGAAAGAAAGAAAGAAAGAAAGAAAGAAAGAAAAAACTTTTTTCGGAAATTTCTGATCATCATATTATGAATGATCCCAAACTGTTTGCTTCTTCGTAAAGGATGGATGGAAAGGGGAAAACGTGGCCTTACTGCAGCATTTCTGGGCTGAAAGTGTAGAAGGCAATCTTCGAATATAGTTCGGCAGGTTGCGAAGAAATCCATGGCTCTGGTTGAGCTCAGCAGAATGGAATTTGCAGGTTGGTACCTCAATCCCTGCACTTTGCCTGTTTTGCTGAGTTCCAAACTCAGCAGCCCTTGGTGCTTCTTCTGCAGTTGCTGCCCTCCAACAAGTAGCTAATTTCCAGGATTTCCAAATACTATCTACTGGTGGTCCTGCAGAAACAAAAGAGCGCCTTCCACTCCATGCAGGCCCCCCTCACACCTTTCGGAAAGAAACCAGCTCCGATACCAAGTCTATTTTCCCTCCTATTATTGCACTGCAAGTTGCTGCTCGATTATGCTCTGAGTAAGTGAGAGCCACTGAGAAACCAATATCGATAAACAGCTTGGCAACAAGCAGCTTGGCCTAAGCTTTTCCGAAGGAGTAACTTTATGTGGCAGGTGGCAGGATTAGATATATTTGCATACGATATATTTTCAAATTATTTTGTTTCATGTTAAATATGTTTTTGTTTTTAAAAAAAGATAAAAAAATATTGAAGAATATCACCCAGTGGGGATTTTCTGACCTTGTCCCCTCGTTCCAGTACCTGTTTCTGGGTCACTATAAGATAATTAATTTTTTGGTAAGGGGGCTAGGTCCCTGAAAGGTCCCTAAATAGATGAGAATCATGAGATGGCGCGCGCAGAAGTGGGAGCTCCAAAGCCAGCTCAACTTAGTGCAGACCAACCAGGACCGCAGAAAGCGAACACTCTCTAGGGACTCTAGGGAGACTGCGCCAGACCAGAGCCATGACTCTGACTCGTGCACGAGACTCGCAAAATAGGCCATCGTGTGATCTGCACTTCAATAGGCAGTCTCCCCAGCCAAAGGTCGCGAGTCAAAATCTTATAGCAAGTTAGGTAAACAATAAAGCCAAAACAATTAGTCACTCATTGGATGGCGAGCAGGCTTGGAGTACTGCTAGTAGCTAGCTAGCTAGGTACTAGGTAACTCGTCCATGTATTTGTATTTGTGGATGTGGGCTATTTAGTTGAAAGACAAGTGAGGAACCAACATAAACAACGGCGATGAGAGGGGAGAGCTTGAAATGAAAGAAAAATGAAGGAAAGCCTTTCAGAGATGGAACGTCTTCCAAAATTGTCTTTCGAGGCTGTCTGTGGGCGCGGTTGGTGGGGACGGAGCAAACTCTTTAGCACTGTGCACTGCACTTAAATTGAAGGTAGGTAGGTAGGTAGGTAGGTAGAAACTACCTAGTAAGCAGGTATAGGCAGTCGAGTAAACAAAGACTTAAAGTTGGAGGGTTTGATAGAGGAAAGAAGATGAATGGAAATGCGCCTTTGCCTCCTCACTCATCTTCCCAAACCCAAGGCGTTCGCCCAAAGCCATGCACATAAGCCCTAGCCTAACATAGCCTATTCGTATTTTCGTGGCGCTCATTTTTGTTGGCTAAACTCGCGAACAAGCTAAAAAAAGTAAAGAACATTTTAAGAAAATCACCGTGACTTGAGAGTAGAATCATTTAATGTATTTCCTGATTGAGAAATGAATATATATAGCCTATGAATATACATCAGTTTATTTTTGTTATATTTTTTGCACAGTCTCTATAAATATGATTGAGTTAGCCTCAGGCATAAGCCTCTGATTTATTTTATTTTAAATAAAATAAAATACAATAAAATAAAACAAAATAACTCAAACTTCTCTTTTTCTTGATTCGTCTTCACTGCTTCTACCAGTATCGCCATGAGAAGGAGAGCAAGTATTATAGGAAATCAATACATGCTCAAAGTCCCGGGTCATTCCTAGATGTAAATGGTTTTGAAGCGATCCAAGAGAGATACATCCCTTCTGTTTGAATGCTTTTTTCGAATGTTACTTAGTGCTTTTAATTTTAATTTTAATTTTTATTATTTTGTATATAGAGTCATGTATATTATTTTATTTTATTTGTTTAAAATAACAATTTCAGGAGTTGAGTCTTTCGGGAAGTGCTTCGCGAGTTCGGAAGAACCTTTGGGGCCCATCTTTTAGGATTCGTGCAGTTGAGTTTACCAGCTGCTTCTACGTCAACCAAGTCTTTGCTTGCTCAACGCTGCTCCCTTTCCTTCGTACCTTGGCTCACATGAAAAACAAAAAATGGCAGGCCCTCGAAGTCAGTCAGTCACTCTCCTCCGAGCCCGAGCTGCCTGTTTTCTGTTCTAGTCGCGTTATTTAGGTGTTTGCACTAATTTAGCCGCCCAAAATCTATGATATTATTTTTGTATTTTATAAATCATAACAAGAATAATACTAAAAAATGAAAATGAGCTGTTTTTATCAAAGGAAAGGAGAATGAGAGTGAGATTTCATTTTTCAATGCTACCCAAAGTCTCTGGCCAATCTGAGACTTAGTCATCAATCCAAAACCAGAGAAAAGAAGAAAGACAGGATGAACTATACTAGATACCTATGTACTGAATTTCCTGTCTGCTTGTGCCTGCTTGTGCCTGCTTGTGCCTGCTTGTTTGCTGCCTCGTGCGTGCCCACTTCTTCCTCCACTCACTTTTTCCCAACCTACTAGTATTTAAACCGGGTACCATGAGAGGGTCCTAGTCTGTCTTTCAAGTTCTGCGTTTCGTCTTTCCCGCTTTCGCTCCCTCACTTCTGGCCTCCAGGTTGCACGAGCATCTTCTCTGCTTTGTGCTTGGTTTCTCTCCTGTGCGTGTTAACTTCAATCGGAGTTAGCTAGCGTCCTTGTGCTTCGCTTTGATTTCGCTTGTGCTTCGCTCTGAGTTGCTACGACTTGGCTCGCCGGGTCTTTCACTTGTTTTGCGTTGGCAAGCTCCGTGTCTTTCATTGTTTGCTGACTCCACATCATTTGTTTGTGATTCATCTTTTATTTCTACTTCCAGATTTATCTCTATCAAAACCTAAAAGTTCTTTAAATCCCGCTATCCCAACCTACTTTTCTCTCTTTGATTTTACTCATTCTTCTTTCTCTATTCGATTCAAAGTTTGTAATGTTTTACTTGGTCGTGGGTTTCTGTCTCTGTTTCTGTCTCTGTCTCTGTCTCTGTCTCTGTTTCTGTTTCTGTCTCTGTCTCTGTCTCTGACTCTGACTCTGTCTCTGTTTCTGTCTCTGTCTCTGTCTCTGTCTCTGTCTCTGTCTCTGTCTCTGTCTCTGTCTCTGTCTCTGTCTCTGTCTCTGTCTCTGTCTCTGTCTTTGTCTTTGTCTCTGTCTCTGTCTCTGTCTCTGTCTCTTTTTTCCCTTTCTTTCTGTTTTCCCTTTCTTTCTACCCTTCTGTCTCTCTGCCTCAATTTGTGACTCTCCCTCTCCGTTTTCGTCTTTGTTTCTCAATCTATGTCTCTGTCTCTGTCTCTGCTTTGTCTGTCTATTTTTCTCCTCTTTCTATTGGAAACTCTCCGTCTTTTTTTTTTTTTCTTTTCTTCTTTCCTTTCCTTTCCTTTCCTTTCCTCTCCCTCAATTTCCTAGTATTATCCCTAACACTATTTACCCTCTTTCTTTTAAACCGGTGTCGCATTCGCCTCTATCGTCCCAGTCTGAGATCCTTAAACATCCATCGGAGTCTTTCATGTTTACTTTTTTTTTTAAATTCTTCCCCCTACCACGGTTAAAATTATCTAGAACTTTAAAAAGTAATTAAAAGTAAAGAAAGTTAAACCAGGACACCGGACGCCTGGAGTGACCAAATGGACTGCAGCAGACACCAAAGACAAACCTCCATAGCTGCAGGTGAACTTAATTGCGCAGGTGAGGTTGAAAGTCTTAAACAACTAGCACATACGATATAAGCTGTTGTGATTTTGCAAAGGAGGTAGCAAATCCTCAATCGCAGAGCAGCCAGATATCTGCAACAGCATAGAATACATTCCAGTCTTTCAGATCACCTACACAATGTCAAGCTACAGCGGTTCATCAAGAAAACGCTCCGGGTCTCCTGTGATGATGCCTTCAGTAGAACCACCTTTGCACAACAGCAACAACAATGGCAGTGGCAACAGCTCAAACGAGACCGGGTCATCGTCCGCTATGGCTAAACGAGCCCTCTTGGCGACAAGCACAGAATGGCACAACCGTGACACTCTCACAAGCAATGGGCTTCGAAGCAAAACTGCAGGGGTAAAAACTGCTCTGAGTTCTTCGGAAGAAACGAAATCGGTGAGTGGAGATGAAAGTAGCTCAAAGACAACACCAACCTCCGCATTTCACAGCTCTAGTCCTTCTCAAAGCAAGAACATGCCCCCCGCTGTGTCGCCAACTATTATGTCCTCTGGTAAAGCGAACCCCCCGGTTGGAGGAAACACGCGTATTAAGGGACCATGGACTCGCGAAGAAGACGAGCTGCTCGCCAAACTGGTGAAAGAATTTGGACCTAAGAAATGGTCCGTAATTGCTTCCCATGTGCCCGGTCGCATTGGTAAACAATGCCGTGAGCGCTGGTTGAACCACCTAGACGCATCTGTTAAGAAATCCCCCTTGGACTGAGGCCGAAGACCAAGTATTGTTAAAAGCTCAAGAACGTGTTGGCAATCGTTGGTGCGAGATCGCTAAAATGCTTCCTGGTCGTCCTGAGAATGCAGTCAAGAACCGTTGGAATTCACTTATGAACAGAAGGTATCCCAAATACAAGAGCTCAACTGTTCCAAGTGCTTCAGCAAACTCAAACACCAGCATTCCTACGCATCGATCCCAGAATCTGGTTCGTCTGCAGCCTTCGATGTCTTCTCAAGGACGATCATCTTCAATGATGGGCCATCAAAGTGGCCAGTCTGCCAATAATTCCATGGGGTATCTCCAAGAGTCACATCAAGGGTATGGCCGCTCTCAACACAGTAGTTCTGCTATGCAAAATAATAGCAGTGCCAAGAAGAAATCACTCACTCTGCGTAAGACCTCTCCTGCGAGTATGAAGCTGTCTCAATCTCAAGACAGTGTTTCCGAGTCCCATCTTTCCTCTCAGTCGCTTTCTTCTCACGAAGAGTTGAATGAAAACGTTCAAAGTAACGAGATGAGCCCCACTGCAGCTCAATGCATGAACGAACGAAAAGCTTCCTTCTCGAAACGGCCTCCTCCTGCTTTGAATTTGTCTACCTCCGAGCTTAACACATTCAGTGTTTCACCGCCACAAACACCCTTTGGAGCTTTTCAAGTTCCATTGATGCTAGCTTCTCCTGGGGCTCATGGTACGCCTCGCAGTGTGAGCTCCATGTTTGATCGCTTTGCGGCTGGGGTACACCATACAGGCCACAACGACTTGCTTGGAAGTATGGATCTAGAAGGCTCAGGAATGTCGAACATGGCTTCTGCAGATGCTAATTCAGGCACAAACCTTGCACAATCTCTTGTTGGTCTATCAATTGACGAGGACTTTAAAGATCTTCTAGGTGGAATTTCAAAAGCTGTGACTCCGCGTCGCCCATCCGACAATTACTCGCAGCAAACCGCTCTCCGGCCCATGTCATGCAGGGCTAGCGACAGCTCGCGATTTGGTAATATGTTCCGTGCTTCTCCAAAAGTAGGTGGTCTTGATTTGAGCATGCTAGACTCCCTACATTTGGAGGACGGTTTTAACTTTCCAGCATCAACTACGTCTGCTGTCGGAGGTTTAGACTTTAACTTTGACCTTAGCACTCCAAGACTGACACAATGTGCGAGCCCTGTCACTCAAACTCGTATCATTCCTCGTTTTTTTGAAGAGGGAAGAGTAGATACATCCGACAAGGCTGCTGCGGCATGATGATTTCATTCCCGCATAATTTCGTTGATATATAGATATGTAGAAATTATTAGAATTTGGAATTTAACTTCAATCTGAATAACCGGTTGTGTTTTCATTGAATTAAACAATTATCACATTCGTCTTTACCAAATGTTTGTTTGAAACTCTCAAGACCGCGGCAAGTCTTCAAATGAGTTAACACGGGGAGAAGTAACTATGTATAGATATATTGCATTAGTCGAGGAGATCAAACCTCAAGTATTCGCAGCAAGTCTAGATTAAGATTTTGGCGTCATTTTATCTAGGGAAGTTACATGAGTGCTTAAGCCGCGAAATTCTGAAAACGAGGACACTGAATTCAGATTTCTATCTTTTCATATATTGTACTTTGTTTCAGAATATTAAATTATGCATTTTTTTGCTTTCATATGAGTCTTATTGATAATACAACATTCAATATATTTTCTGCACGTGCCATGAGTTTTTTACTTTGAACTGTTGTACCTTAGGAGTTATCATATTCCGACAGAAAGTATGGTGACATATTTGTACTAATTACTACAAAAAAGGACCTGCCCAGGGGCTTGCTTAAATAAGAGGACCATTGTTGCTATGGTGATTATAGACAAGAAGCTGAGACACTTCTTCATTATCGCTTTAACCTAAACATTGGGTTTGAGCACATTTGCATCTCCCGAAAATCTAGTTGTCTCGTTGCACGCACACCCGAACAAATTTTCATAGCAAGGACTTATCATAGGTGTTGATACCTAGGTAGGCAGGTTGCTAGGAAAGACCTAATTACCTTCTACTTACCCTACTATTAGGCTATAGCATAGAAAATCCAAGAAGAAAGAAAGAAAGAGAGAAAAGTAGAAAGACAGTGCTTTTGAAAAAGAGCTTAGATTGTAGGGTATAATCCGTATAGTCCTATGTCTACAAGAATCCAGCGAGGGTGCCGTACGAGAAGTTTTCCAGCTTGCAAACGAACTTGACGAATCGCGAAAGTATCATCAAGCAAGGCGAGGAGGCACTATGCTTCGCACGCCTCGGCAGCTGCGAGTAGCTTTGCTGGAGGAGACAGACGAGGAAAGCTCCTTCTCCGGTAGCCTCGGCGGACGACCTTTAGGCGAAGGTCTTGACGACGTACCAATTCTTGATGATACCGACGACGACGATCCTGACACGGAGCCTTATGCTGATGTTGATGCCCCCCTTCGGATGCTCCGAGTCGCCTCATACGAACAAGGTGTCGAGAACATAAATGCTCGACCTACTGGGGAGGATAATGCAGGCATAATTGTTTCAACTTATAATCTGACCAGCACAATCCTTGGTGCTGGAATTCTCTCTATTCCCTACGCGCTGGCACAATGTGGCCTAGTTCTTGGTCTCTTTCTCCTTGCTTTAACAGCCGTGGCTTCCACATTGAGCTGCAATCTTATTCTCTCTTCATACCTACGAACAGGGCGAGGAAGTTTTGGTGATCTTGCATTGGTTCTGTATGGTCCAATTGTGTCGAACTCTGTCAAGCTTCTCATTGTTGTTCTCAATATAGGTGCTGCAAGTGCATACATCCTGGTAATTAAGTCATTGCTACCCCCGAGCCTTTGCCAAATCGCAGGTAAAGAATCGTTCCTGTGCGACGGCCCAGTTGCTGATGATGTAGTTACGGGTATTCTAGTATTCTGTGTTGTCTTCCCTCTCTGCTGCCTCGAAAACCTCAGCTCCCTTCGCCATACGAGCATGCTTGCCTTTTTATTTGCTGTTTTCCTCACAGTCGCAATTGCTGTACGCTCCATCCAGTTTGGCGAATATTGTGGAATTTCCTATGGCCCCAAATCTCTGACTGGCGTATTCCAAGGGCTTCCAGTATTTTGCTTCTCCTTTGTATGCCATCTCAACGTCTTACCTGTCTACAGTCAGCTTCGCAAACGGTCGCCTGTTCGTATGCGGAATATTTTCCGCAATGCTATCGTCTTTGCAATGCTCCTGTACTGTTGCGCAGGCTCATTTGGTTATGTCCGATTTAGTTGCACACCGGAAGGGGTTCCTGACAATATTCTTGCAATCGGGTATTTTCCCATCGATGATAATCTCATTGCCGCTGCACGCATTGCAGAAGCCCTAACTTGCACGTTGGCGCTTCCTCTAATTCAATATCCGACTCGAGTTGCAATCCATAGCTGGTTATTCGCTGCACCGAAGTTTTTGCACACTTCGCATTCACAACAGCAGATTCAGCAGCAGCAGCAGCAACAAGGTAGTGCTGCGGGTACGATGGCAGAGAATCAACATCTTCTCCCAAGGCGCACACACGGGAACACCCACAACAGTTTGAAAGTTCGAGCCGCAGAATCACTTCTTATTCTTATTATTGGATATACATTGGCTTTACTTGTGCCCAATGTCTCAACAGTTTTTGGCCTTCTAGGTAGCCTTTGCTGCTCCATGGTTGTTTTCATCTTACCTGGAGTCTTCTATCTTGGCGCAACTCGGGCAGTTATGTCTCGTGTTCGGGAGCTGAGTGTACATGAGCTTAGCGCAAATGATCGTCGTGCGCTTGTTCATGTTTTGCATCAGCGTATTCTTTCGTGGTTTATGATTATATTTGGGTCTCTAGTTGCTGTGCTTGGCACAATCGCTACGGCGACAAGTATATCTAGCTCGAGCGCCTGATACACTCATGTGAATCATTTGTTATGAGGAGTATCTCGCCACCCCTTTTCACCTTCTTAATGTTTATGCACAAACTACTGACGGAGAGTGCTGAATACGGTCGTCATTGGCTGGCTCTGGTTGATGATGCTGAATTTTACATATCCTCAATTTCATCTTTTATAATTTCTTCTTCGTCTTCTGTAGACAGATGTGTTCTACGTCTGCTATCATAGCAGCTTACAAACTTCAGGTACATAATAGTCACTAAATACCAATAGTAGGCAATACTAAGACTGAAACCCACGAACTATCTTTTCGTTATTGAGTGAAGACTGCTAATGACCGAAATTCCTAAGTTCTCGTGTAGAAATGATATCTTAAATATTTTAATATTAAGTATCAAAGAAACGCCTTCTCCCAAGATCCTTGTTCAAATAAACCTTATCGCTATTGTGCCCCCATTTATTTTTATAATTATCAGAGCACGAAAATCAGAATTTGGGACACTATATAGTTCTTAAAAAATAAATTGGAAACATCTCAATATGGGGCCTTTTACTTGGGAAACCAAACATTGACTTTATAGTTGACAGGAAGTAAGATACACAACCTAGATGAGACACTGATCACACTAACCCTACTACTCCGCAAGTAAGATCAGGAAATTGGTTTGTCCCGGTGTACACTTTATCTAGCACCGCAAGTTTAGTGCTTCTTTGCTGAAGGTAATAGTACCTGCTCCACTACCTCGTTAGCCAGTGCGTCTAGTGAAGCCGTCAACTTTTTCAGTTTCATATTGGAAAATACACATTACTATAAGCCTTCCAACATTTGCTACAAGGAAAGCCTTTGTCGTGCATGCATTTGATTCTAAACAATCTTATTTTTTCAAGGGTCAATGAGTTCCATGTTGCATGTACGATTTGTTGCTTCGTTGGAGGAACATAAGTCTTTCAAAGTGTTCTTACATTTTTATGTAGTAGGTGTCCTACTACCACCTAGAGCAGTAGATGTTTTACTAGGTAGGTATTATAGTTGAGAGCACCTAAAATTTGGTTACTACCTAATGATAGAAATCCAAATACAGAAAGGTGACACCAAGGAACGAGACAAGAATCCTGGGCCCTGCCGAGCTGCAGATGCCTCGCCAAGTTGCTTGTTCTCAGGCCAAAACATACCGAATCTAAAGCTTCTCATTTTAAATATGGACCTGTCTTTAAGTGACGACGAAGATGACATTTCGGAGGTAGATTTTGCCAACGATGACCAAGCGAAGAAACAGAATACAGACGGAGTACCAACGATTATCGCAGGCCTTGGAGCTACCTCGCGGCATGCAATAGATCCTGCCTCCAAGGAATACTCGTCTTACCTATCCACAACCCCCCAGAAAAGACAGACAGGGTCAAGCGCTGCACTAGAACTTTCTTCAAACGAAGACGAAGACGAAGACTCGCTTCAAACTTCAAAGAAGCGGAGAGTCATTGAAGGTGAGGGTGTTAGAGATAAAAGTGAAGATATCATGGATGCAGACAATGGTATTGAGCTCGTTAATACAAAATTACTCATTACTGAAGAAGCCATGGATGATGAAATTGTAGATTCTGACGAGGACTCTACTCTTGGTGGCTTCATCGAGAAAGATCATAATGAGTTATCTCTATTTTCTAGCGATGACGAGAGCTACGTTGGCGAAGACGAGGATGTTGCCAAAAGGAGTAAGAAACAGGAAAGGCGGCGCAGGCTTAGGGAACTAGAAGAACTCAGCTCTAAAGAGGAAGAAAAAGAAGCATTAATGCGAGAGAAAATGAGTGAAATTGTGGCCAAAATGGAGGAGAACCGTTCATCGCGTCTATTTGATCTTTGCAAGATTCCAACGTCATTAAGTGCAACCTTGCATCCTCACCAACACCTTGCTTTAAGCTGGCTTTACACCCAGGAGACGAAGTTTCAATGTGGTATGCTCTGCGATGACCAGGGCCTCGGGAAAACTATCGAAATGATTTCCCTCATGCTCAAAAATACCTACGAAAACTGGAAAGTTCGCCAGGAAAAGATTAAAAAATCAAATGAACAATTAATTGATGGGACAGCAAAATGTATGGTTCCTCTTCCTGATGGGTGCTTACGTACTACACTATGTGTACTTCCAGTATCACTGATTAAGCAATGGAACAGCGAGATCGAAAAATTCAGCAACGGCATTCTGAAGGTTGGAGTTTACGATGCTGACTCGGATCGCAAAACATTAGCAAAGCATTTTGAGGACTACGATGTCATTCTCACAACTTATGCTATCATGCGTATTGAAGGCGAAGAGAAAAAGAAGCGAGCGGCCGATCCCGCGGAACCTAAGCGCCGCAGAGAAAGGTTTTTGCGTCGCGACACTCTTGCAAAACGCGAAATGCATTTTCGAGATCGCCAGAAGAACCCCGAGGCATTAAATAAACTTGGTCCACTTTTCCGCAATTATTGGTACCGAATTATACTTGATGAAAGCCACATCATCAAGACGTCCTCTACTAGTACCTATAGATCCGCATGCAGGCTTCTGGCTGTGCATCGCTGGTGTGTTACCGGAACTCCAATCCACAATACCCTAGATGAGCTCTACAGCCAACTTTCTTTCCTTGTCAACGTGCCGCAGGCTCAGAACCAAAGCGTTTGGCAGAGAAATATCGCCAAGCCAATCAAGCAGGTTGTGGATATGAGCTTGAGCAGGAAAACCAGCACAACAATATCACAGAAGCTCGCGCACAATGAAAAGCTGGCTTGGCAATTGCTGGCTAGATGCATTTCTAAATTTGTACTTCGTAGAACAAAGTATACCCCCAACCCTGACAATACTCTCTCACTTGTTCCTTTACCCTACAAGGAAACGTTCATTCGTCATATTCCTCTCAGTCGAATCGAGAGAATGAATTACAATCGTCTCTACGCATGTTCGCGTGACACATTCAATAAGTATGAGGGTGAAGGTATGCAGGTTTTGCTCAAACACATTTTTGTGTGGCTCATTCGTTTGCGACAATTTTGCAACCACCCTCTACTCATTGCACATGCATTAAATGACGAGGATATGATGAAGACTATGCTAGGAGATGACGAGGATGAAAACTTTGAAGAGAACAATGCCGAGGAAGATGACATCTCCAATATCTTTGACGAGAAAGATGTGGATGATGAATCGAGTGCAGACCCTGCTCTGCAAAACGAGTTGAACAGTATGCTGCTAAAACTACAAACGAATGACGAACTTCGAGGCGTTCCCGTGATGAAACTTAGAAAGATTGCCCAAATGAAAGTTCAGAAAACAATAATAGCTGCACGTAAGCTTGCTCGGAAACGAGCAATCGAAGCCTATGAGCACCGGCAGCTTGCCCGCGCAGAAGCACAGAGTGCGGTTCTCGATGGTTTTTATTCTTCGCTTCAACAACAGCTTAACGAGACCAGAGAGGAAATGAGTAAACGGCGTGCAACTTTCTGGCCAAGCAGTAAGCTAGTCGCTATAATTGAAGACCTCATTGCCTTGCGTCGGCAGAATTCATGTCTGAAGGCACTTGTGTTCTCTCAATTTACCAAATTTCTAGATCTCATTCAGCACTCTATTGAAAAGTATGGTTTCAATGTCGTCCGCTTAGATGGTACCATGAATCAGTCTCAGCGGGAAGTGTCTTTACAACGATTTCGGGAGGATCCTACAGTGAATGTTTTTCTCATCAGTCTGCGTGCAGGTGGCCTTGGCCTGAATCTGATATCTGGGTCAGATGTTCTTATCGCAGATCCATGGTGGAATGAGAGTCTCGAAGCACAGGCTATTGACCGAGTGCATCGGATCGGCCAGCTTAAACCTGTGCGCGTTTTACGTTACCTTACAACTGAATCTATCGAAGCTGATATGCTGATTATGCAGGAAAAAAAGCGTGCATTAACTGCGGGGGCATTTTCTGAAAAATTTCAGAATGCAAAAACTCTTACTCTCAAAGATTTACAAAATCTTTTCCGCAAGAAGGTCGATATTGGAGAAGAGAGCTTACAGAATGGCGAGGACGGCGTTTTGAAAACCGCACTGGAGTTAATTTACGAGAGCCTCGAAAAACAACTGGGCCAAGTTGCGCAAGGTCTTCGGAATCCAGTTGGGGAGTGTATCGGTCCGCATCCAAATCGTACTCCAAAAACTTTGATCGATATGTGTTCGTCAATGTTCTTCCAGCTCGACCCTCCTGATGCGGTAAAGGCACTGCAAAGACTTAGTACTCAGGGTCATGCACTGGAGGATTGGCTTAGTGACCTTCGTTGGGAACGCGAAAGTCATCTATATGATACCGATGGGCTTGCTCCTAAAGATCCAACCGATGAGCTTCCGTTGTTCTTCACCTCAGACTACCTTGGGAATGCTCTAGCTAATTTGAGTTCTTCCTCTGCCTGTAATGCTGAGTTTGCAGATAATGAAGCTTCCGCTAAAATTGGAAAATTCATGCTCAATGGCAACCGTGTTGCTTCTGTGAGCAAAGAAGCTTTATTATGTATTGCACGGCCTTCTTTCACAGGTTTTACTTCTATCCGTCTCGAATGTTGCGCCCCGTTGAATAGGGCGCTTCTGCTTTCGATGCTCAAACAGAACTGTCACTCTCTTCGAGAATTACGCCTGATTAACTGCGGCCACGTTCTAGATGATGACACTGTACAGGAATGCCTTGATATATGCTTTAGCTTACGTATTGTTGAGTTTACGTGCGCTTACAAGCTCCTGAAGCTTGACCGTATATTTTCACAAGCAAACCTCACCGAGATCATCGTACGTGATAGCCACGAAGCAAAGATCTCAAGAGAGAAGTTCCAGCGGCTAGGCTTTCTTGCACTTGAGACCCTGGAGGTTCTCGATCTTTCCTACTGCAAAAATTTAATCGGGCAGAGACGGAATACTCAACTGGAACTCCAGGGTCCTGATCCCGATGATGATGCTGTTAGTTACGTTTTAGAGAACTCCCCGCGTCTGCGGATCCTTCGGTTTGCTGGGGCAGATTCTTACACTTTCAATCAAAAAGTTCTGAATACAATTTCAACTTGTCTCCATGGCCTCGAGGAGCTTGATCTTAGTGATTGCGTAGATGTGTTCTCCTCAAGACTATTTTGGAAGAACTTAGTAGATTCCGCGCCAGATTTGCGTGTTCTTCGAATAGCGAAATGCCCAATTCCTACCGCGAAGGAGCGAGAGGCTATGCTAGAGCGAAATCAATTCGAAATGGAGACTAGGACTGCAGCAATGATTAGTTTTGGCGAACGGGCCCGTGTCGAGGAAAGCGAACAAAGATTGGTCGATGAACAAAGCAAGGTGGATAATCCAATCGCTGGAGCTGCGACATTCCACCTCAAAGATATTAGTAGTACTTTTCTTCACACGTCAAGCGATGGACGGCAAGAACCAGTGACATACAACGCAGACATAACATCTGCTCAGGGTAACCTAGGAGCTCATGTTACCAATGATAATGACAATGATATCAAAAACACGGATGCTCCTGTTGAACAAGGGTCTGTCTCTGACCCCTTTCGAGAGGCAGCAAGGCTTTTACTATATCAATTGGCCGACTTTTCAAAGCTCGAGGTATTAGATCTTGCATTGATTGATGTGGTTGATGATGGGGTTGTCCGTGGCGTAGCAAAACACTGTCCGAATCTACATACTGCTATTTTCACTGGTTGTTCCGCAATTTCTGATCATGGAGTGCGCAGTCTTGCCCAGCTTCAGAAGTTGCAAGAGCTTGACCTCTCATGGTGCACTGCAGTGTCTCACGACACGGTAATAGGGCTTTTGCAGCATCTACCATCTCTCCGAACCCTCCGTTTGTATGGTTGCCATGAGCTCGATATCCAGGCTATTTCAGAAGCTATGGGGAAAAGCACATTTAAGTACAATTCCTCATTGTGTATTTGGTTTGGTTGAGCTGGTATATATTTCCGCTTATTTTAATTTCTCAAAGATTATGACTCGCTTAAGGAATTTGATCTGAACTTTCAGGAGGCTGAAAAACGGATTCCTGCATGCTAAACTGAATTAAGAAAATCGCATGGGATGCGCGTGAGGGGAGAGTGTACCATTCTAAGCAAACTTAATGAGGGCCTCATGTTCAAATGTGAGAAGGCTGTAACTTTTCATATTTAATTTAAAAGGCTTCTTACTATACAAGGCTCAATGAAATTCGTAATCTCTAAAAGTATTTGTATTGACCCTGTTGTTCTCTTCTTACTTTCTGATCCAGAGTTTTCAATCTCCCTTTTCAGAAGCCATTAAATCACTCATCTAGTCATATGCCAGCTACATTTTGCAATTTTTAAGGGAAAATTTTCTACCTTGAGGCAAGCAATGCCAATTTTTCTATTCTTCAATCGTGATAACCTTTTTCATGGCTGTCTTTCTGTTTTGGAAAAGTGAGCTCTTGGCAAGTGATTAAAGTTGCTTTGAGAATGTTGAAAATGCGAGTATTAGATAGGAACAACACCTAATCTCATGATATGTTAGTATTATACTTTGAAAAGCAAACTTACGCAGGATATCATGGAAGGTAGATACCATAAGCTTGTAAGAATGATCTCTTCAAATAAGGCAAATCAAATATTAATAGATCCTCTTCTTTTCCACACGAAGAGTAAGTAAAATCGTCTTGCGTCGTAGTTATTTAAAGTGCATACACCACATAGAAATTGAGAAGCCAAATTTATGTTAGTCTTAATACGCTACGCTTAATTACTCCACGAAAAAATACCAAAATCTTGGTGCAAACTTTGACTAACCCAAGTGGAAGAAGATTGCTAGTCGTAGCCAGTAGGCCTGTTAGTAATGCCACACTACCTGCGACTTCTACCTGGCACTATTATTTATTGACCTAGCTATCACTCAGTAAAACTAAGAACGTAAGACTAGCTAGGTAGGTACACAGGAATCTACTACTATCTTACCTAATAAATTCTCAGGCAGCTCTGCTTCTATTGGTGGGCAGAAGAACATCTACAGAAAGCCACATCAGGCATACATACTCACTCAGGCAAGGTCCATAGGATACATTACTCGGCTTTGGAGCAAGGCAGAACGGGTCTACTGTCGAATTGATCGTTCTGTTTCTCTTCGCTCTGCCGTACAAAAGTATCAAACTTAGATTTATCCTGAGGTTGAACTCCCTCGCAACTTGAGATTGCAGACTTCCACGACCACCTACCCTTTTCAAAGAGCGAAGGTACCTTACGAGCGGGAGCAAGCCGCTCTTCGAATTGTTCCTTTTAGTTGTTTGAATACGCAAAGGATTTATCGCAAGCAAAGCTTACTTAGAGGAGCTGGCATTTGGTGAAGAACAAGTTGGCTTAATCCGATTAGCTAAGCTATGGCATTTCGTAGGCGGCTGCTTGGGCTACCAGGTATTCGCCAAGCCCATGAGTACGTAAAATGGGTGAAAGATGGATTCGCACCGGTGCCATATCCACCAGATTATGAAATTCCTCGTTGGGTCAATAGAAAGCTTACGTGGTCCCAGCGGCTCGACATAAGCAAGAAGGCAGTACGCATGTACATTAGATCTTTTAGTGACCCCAGTGTGATTGATCATGGGATCCTGGACCCAAAGGAACTCGAAAAGAAGCTACTGGAGGACGAAAAGGAATCAGAGTTGTCTCTTGGAAAAAATATTCGAATTTCTAAACAGCAAGCAAAACAAGGCGTTCAGGTCACGCGGACAGCCTTGGAGGCTTTCCGCGATGGTCTTATCAATTTTGTCGAGGGCTACAAAGAGGGTCGTGCCGAGGCTACGAAGGAGGAAGAGGAAGAGCAACGTAACTTAGCTACTGCTAATCCAAAAGCTACTCAAACGGCAGCGCGGGGAAAGCTCTCTCAATTTTTAAGTTTTGATACTGACTCTGACGAAAGAGAAGCGCGCTTTAAGACTAATAAGTATCGCAAGCTTCGTCAGAGTAGATATCGCATCGCAAAAGAGATCAAAGAAGAAGCAGAGTACCAAGCTGAGGAAGCACGTTTAGAAGCTGAGGAAAATGAGCGAGAGGCGGCAGCCGCGAAGGAGGCTGCAAAGAAAGAAGCCTTATTAACGCTGCAAGTTCCGGATAAGTCTTACTCTGTGGGTCAGCACAGAAGAAGAAGAAAAGGAAAGGCGCCTGGAAAAATCATCAGAATCGTCGTCATCGTCAATCTAGCTTCCCTTTCTGGCTTGATCTGTTGAAAATTCCAGTCCGTTAATTCATATGCGCGGAATAATAATTTTGTTGTGCAGGCATTTGATATCTTTGAGACCATGTGCTAATGTCTAATTAAATGACTTATTCCAAAAGTAGCACCTTTTGTAATCTGAAAGCCAATCTACTGATCTGATTTTTTATATTTCTATTGTAATATAGAAGAAACAACTATTAAATTGCATTCAAGAGTTTCTTGTTCATCTTCAACAAATATTATTATTTTGATTTATTCTCGCTAATTGCAAGAGCCTGAAGGCATCGGGTCACTAGGTTAAATAATCCCGTAAGGTCTTTGTTAACAGGGTCTGGTAAGTCATCAGATTGAGATCTTACTTGCACAACAATAGTTTTGATTTTGTCCATGATGGTTTGCATTGCAAGCTGCTCTTTTGCGTGATTGATTGACCGCTGTCGGAGTTTCTCCATTTCCGTAAGAAGGTTGTGATATTCCTCCTGGCTTTGTCGAGAGTTGTTGCTATTATTGTTACTGCTGTCACCATTGTTGCTGTTGTTATTATTATCATTGGCGGTGCTGGTGTTTTTACTGCCACTGCCACTAGTAAGCGTATTATCATTATTTGCGTTGTTGCTGATGATATTACTGGATTTGGTCTTACCATTGCTACTGCTCCCGTTAGCACTAGTAATCATACTAGTTATGACACCAGTGCTGCTGGAGTTAGCGATTCCTGACCCTAAGGGTTGGACAAATGACCCAACCGCTGCTTTATGAAACGGGACCCCCCCGCGGTCTTTCTGCTCCTTTAGAATTTTTTCAAGTTTGATGCGTAGCTTTGCATTCTCTTCCCGGACACTCCGGAGCTGGCCATCTCTTTTCACCAGTCGATTAGTCATTTGCTCACGAAATACTTGATACTGCTCTGTCAAAGCTCGTACCCGAGATTCAAGTTTTACGCTTGCTTCAGATTGTTCATCGATTGCCACCGCATTAAGAGTAGTAGATGAGATTGACCCGTGTGAGGTGTCAGCATCTGAATTCCTTTCTGACCTATGTTCCTGCCCTGGTTCAATACCAAGAGCTTGTCTCAATTCGATTGTTTTTGATATTTCGCCAGGTGCAGCATGCTGAGACTCCAGCGCGAGGCGTTTTAGGTGTATCAGTTCGGTCGTCTTTTGATCAAGACGCTCCTCGGTATCGCGACTTTTCCTTTCACTCTCGTCAAGTTCATCTTGAAGAGCGATGATTTGATCATCACGCTCATTTAAACGCTGTGTTAGGTTCACCATAATGTCACGTTGTTTAAGCAAAAGTTGCTTATAGCGGTCTGTTTGGGCAAGCTGCAGTTCAATCTGCTCTCGCTCACGTTCTAGATCCTCAAGTTTTGCGGTATACTCTGCGCGAATTTGATCTCGATGGGCTTTTAGTGCCATCCGGAATTGCGGCGTCTCTTGAACGTTTTTCGCAGGGTCCCCCATCAACATTTTACTTTGGAGCTGAGAAATGCGTTCCTCAAGCCGACGCTTCGCCTCTTTTTCACGCATGAACTCAAAGGAACGGGATTCTAAAGCCCGCAAAGCAGCCATCTTATCTGCTTCGGCGCGTCTTTTCTGGTCTTCTAGTTCAAGTACAACACGTTGATCAACTACATTTTTCGACTTTTGAGCTAGCTCCCTTCGAAGACGCTTCAACTCTCGTTCATACTTTCGCAAAAGAGAGTTTTTATCAACATCTTCGTTGACACAAGCCTTGTTCTGGATGCTTTTAGCCCTGTTGGCAAACTTAAGCGTTGAAAGTGTTTCCGAGATTGCGTCTCCAGCAGGACTTATCATCGCATACATCGCTGTCTTGCAATTGCCTCCAAGGCTATCTTCAAGAATTCTTGTAAGCTTGGAGTCGCGATAGGGAATATGCTGGCGACCTCGCTCATCTGTTAACGCTGATATTACGTTTCCTAGTGCTGATAATGATCGATTGATTTTACGACTTTCCTCCAGGCGTTGCCCTGTTGCCCCTGAAATACGTACGCGCTCGGACCCAGCAAGATCCACCAAGTTAAGCTTAGCTACTCGAAATCTCTGACGGACTAGGTCTTCCGGTGACTTGTCACCAAAAGCATTCGCCAACAGAAGCTTCTCAAATTCCTCTGAGCTAATGGCTCGTCCCTGTAAATCAACGAATGTAGTCTCGCACTGTTCCACGATAATTTTTAGAATTGCATGGCTACGACTACTGACTTCGTTTAGCTTGGTCTTACCCGTTGCTCGCACAGCTGCTCCCCGTGCCATAAGTTTAAATATTTCTGCGGGAGAGCGGACTACCCATTCAGACAAGCCTTCCACATAAACTCCTTTCGTGTTCTCCTTAGAGCGGTCGTCTTCTCGAATTTGTAAATTAGCATTCTCCGGCTTGAGTAGATCATAGATGATGTCATTGTATATTTGTAAATAGGATGCACGAACAAGAAACCGAGTTCCTGTAGAGGCCTTTTCTTGGATATGAGAAAAGATTTGTTCAATCGCGCGAGGCACCACTCCACGGTCCTCAAAATGCTCACCATTTCCTTCCATAGTGTATGTTTTACCCGTCCCTGTTTGTCCATAGGCAAGAATTGTTGCATTATAGCCCTCAAGACAAGAATCTACTAGAGAGCGAGCAGATCGATCATAAATTTCTCGTTGAGAGGAGTTCATCCCGTGGACTGCGTCAAATGTAAATGAGCTGTGGTCAACAATCTGCACAGATCGTTGTTCTGGGACTACCTTAACTAGCCTTGGAGATGACTGATCATCATGTGCCAAAAAGGGGCGCAAACGTACAACGACCTGAACTCTTTGCACTGCTCGCTGAGAGAATGAGTCGCTTCGATTTTCTCTAGTCAACCCAGAATGACTTTGCGAAGAGCCTCCTATTCTTAGAATTGGCTCTTCTTCTGACGAATCAAGGGTGCTGTGAGAACTTCCGCCAGGACTTATCATTTGTTCTACTTCCGCAATAAACTGCTGCTCGTCATCAAGAATTGCGCGATGGTACTGCTCGTTATATTCGGATCTTGTTGCTCCATTGCGATGAGTAGAGAGTTCTTGTTGACCACGAGAAGGCCCCGGGTGTATTAATCGGTCTTGGGCACCGCTTTCACTTCTCAAGTCAATGTCGTCGTCACTCGAGTATGAAAGATGGTCCGCGTCTTCTTCTTCACGAAGGACTAAATCATTAGTACTTGCATCATCAAAGAGCTCCACTGCCCCCAGGTCCTTCGCCAGTGCTTGGACGTCAATGCCTGAGATTGATGGAATTGAGGAGCTACTATTGCGAGGCCTCAGACGCGAACGAGCGTCCATCTTCTAAACCCTGGATCTGTTTACTGTTCTAGAGAGTTTATTCTTTTCTCGTAGTTTCTCAAGTTTATCGTCGGAGTACAGCTGCTTCTCCTTTGTTCGCCTGACCGAATCTCGTTCAGGGCTCCTCCACGTCGAGGCCCTTTAATGTACTTGTAAAAGACTACCTCGCCTTAGATTTGAATTCGGTTCTTGTCACAGCAATGACCTTGTTTCTTTGAATCCCTTAAAAGACTGCCCTGCAGCCATCCCAAGCCCACGGCTTCTTGAACTCTCTCTTTGTGGGTACCTGCCAACTTAGCACAGTTGATCATCATTTGCATAAAGCTCTTCATTGAGTAACGTCTCTGGAATATTTAGTAGATAGGTAGTAGTAGTAGTAGTGGTAGTAGTAGACATAATAATAGCAATAGGTAGTTAGTTAGTGAGTGGTACCTGGTAGCAGCAGAGTGAGGCTTTACCATATAGCGAATGACCAAGTCATACACCTCAGTTTTTGAAGCCTTTTCTAAAAATGTTTATTAAATATTCTAGTATTTCCCCCTGGTATTTCTTCACAACCTCTAGCTGGTGTGAGTGAACCAAGTTTAGCTCTGCACTCTTCAACAAACATGAATGTATGGATAGATATTGATACATATATATGATACTATTGATATAATTAAATTTGGTAAAAGGTTGCCCAGCCCTGCAGCCACAAAAGGGTATTAAAGCTAGTAGAGCTTTTAAATCGGTAGAAGAGTTGCAGAAGCAAACAGAAGGTACTATTGACGCAACCTGGGTTATGTAATCCACTGGCACAGATTGCGTTAGTCAAGAATACGAGTAGAGAAACTTTCCACATCACGTCTTTGGAACCACACCCGTGGTGTCTTTTTGTAGATTTTCTCCACCTTTTTAAAGATTGTCGGACTAAATTTGTTCCAATCCGTCTTTCGAGTGCATTCAACGAAAACGATCAGTCTCTGAAAGTCAAGCTGTAATTCAACGTCTACAACGCGTAGCGTCTTAGCAACTTTTTTCATGGCTTTACTTTGCAAGGATTCTGTGCACATGTTAAAAATTTCTGCCTCATATTTTCGGCACATGCGCAACTCTTCCAAGTCGCTAGGCAAAGCAAGGCGTACCACAGGCATGTAAGGAGCTTTGGGGAACCCTTCTGTAAGCTCGAAGTTTCGAATATTAACAATCTTCCCCAAATCAAGACCACGATCCATTGAAATGACTACGTAAAGTTCCTCCCCGGCATCGTTAAAGTTCTCAAAAGCGTCCAGCAGATGTACTTCTGGGTCTTCCTCACACCAAGCTGGTGCTTGAAATAGTCCTATCCGACCATTCCGAAATTCAACATGCATGAGAACAACCTCTCGGCTTGAATCAGGAATCTGGGGGTCGTGCTCATGAGCCTCTGCACCTGCGTGAGTAAATGGATTACGGATTTCAATAATTCCAAATCCACCATTGCAGTCTCGTTCAATCCGCACAATTTCACCCTCGAGGTAAGTTCGGCATGCGCCGTGCCTCCTGGGTAAAACCTTTGCTCCCTCGTAAACATAAGCCTGTGAAATACTCCATGGGTTCGGATGGCGTATGGACGCATTAGAGGGTGAAATATGTTTGCTTTGAGATATATCATCACTCGCACCGCTATCTCCCCAACCTGCTCTGTCAATTATGGCCTCGAAGTTAACCTGGGTAGATTGCGTTAAGATTTTTCCCTTTATAAACCTCCGTGGCAGCAGTTGTAGGAGGTGAGGTGTCATGCGTGTAGCATGGAGAAAACACGGGTCGCCTTCCTGCCCCTGGGGCCAGCTTATCAAAAAACACTTGACGTTTGGCTTTCAGCGATGCAGAGCTTTCATCTTCCTGATGCTGAATCCCAAGCAGTTCAGAGGTATTGCGAATGACTCCACCTTCGCTCGCAGTTTTCCATGGGCAGCTCCAATCGCCTTCAGTAGCATCCAGAGCTTGGACTTGGTCGATTCGATGCATAGCATATGATTGGGCTTCATGCATAGCTTTGTAACTTTGCTGGATTGACTCTGGATAGTAAAGGGCAAGCTTACCGCAGAGAAATTCATCATTACTTGGTGCTGCAATTTCAGTATTATCCCAGCGTTCTTTAGCTGTTACAAAGTAAGAATGTCGATCATAGTCAAAGCATGTCTGCTTCAAATCCTCTTGGATCCTAGGGAGGAGAGTATCGATGGATTCTCCGTGAACTTCTGGATGAGCCATGTAAGTGAAAGCTGGACTCTGTTCCAAGACACTCGACTTGTTGTCCTTACCATACGGCGGGGGAAGATTCATATCCTTAACAAGTCTTCTACCAAGTTCTTTAGTAGACAACGTTAGGTTCATAACCTCTGCCTCCCAGTCCTTCCACATGGTATCATGTACAAAGTCATAGCACTCCAGATTTACATTCTTTGTTGTACACTCTGTTGCTATGTTGGGAAGAGCCAAGGATTCAATCGCTTGGGTCTCTTCCTTATTCATGTTAAGGAAATTCAAATTCCAATTTTGAATTTCTCTGACGGCGATTGCGGTTGGTTCTGCTCCACGCTAGCACACAGGTCGCTATCGCCGTTCGAAATAATCTTTCGATACTATCTGTAGTTTTAGTTAACTTCAAGAACACTTCTTTTGATCTTTTTGCTCAAGCTCGTGAATCAAAGAGTGTTAGGAAGCAGAATCGAAACTATATGAGCTCCAAGCTCAAATCTTTCGAAGTTGTTTCCCTTAGCTCAACTTCAAGTATTGTTTAGTTAGCCTCTCTCTTAGCTTATTATTTACAGTATCACACAGTGAATAACTCGCTGCGCAAGGTAAGCACACCTGCAAGGCCCAGGCTACTTGTGATAGGGTTTTGCCTGTCCTCTTATCCAAAGTACTCTCTTTTTAAATCGCGGCTAGTGAAGAGAAGATGGGCAGAGGAGGAAGGTAAAGAAAGAGATTCAGGGAATCCAGAGCCCTAAGTACAAAGAGACACTATCAAAGAGCAGGAAACCAGCAAGTTTATCGTGGCCTAGCTTCAGAGTCCTTCCTGATAATAGATCAGACAAATGCCAACAGACACAAGCAAGCCAATATTTGTTTGGCTGTTTGTTAATGCTTGATAATTGGAATCTCCTTCCTCCCTTCCAGGTTTATCGCAAAACAACCCTCAGAACCCCCGCAGTAATGACTTGGTACCTTTTGACTAATATGGGTAGTTATCTCTTCAGTTCTGCGAGTGTACCTCTCGAAACAGCTCAGGAAGCTCTAAACAATTATCTGAAGCGCGATGCAATAAAGAGCCGCGGCGTGGCTTTACGAAGTTCTCTTAATGCGCACGCGTCTCAGAGAAAGAAAGTTTCAGGCTTTATGCGTTCCGTGCGCAAGCTTGGAGAGCAAAGGCGATCTTTCGCGTGGGCTTAAGCCAAACTTGATGTTGATCGGAGGAGCTTCAGTCACTGGAGGCTGGTCACTGCTTACCTTGCCCCTCCTACGCGCCCTCCAGCATAGACAGTATGCCGCGGAGGAAAGACAATGCCGTTCTTGAAAACTCTTTCCAGCGACAATGAGGCAAGTTAAATGAACGAAAGCTTCACTCGATGGACTGAGGAATGGGTTTATGATCAATGAAGGTCTCCGTAGAGAGGATGGAAATGGCGCGGCAAGAATTGAGTCCCTTTGTGAAGGTTTCTTGAGCAGGGTCTGGGTGATACGCCCCAAAGAGAAGACGATGGGTGACGAAGACCAGCTTAGACAGCTGAGCGGTGGATGATTCTACAAATGGACACTGTGAAAAGGGCGGAAAGGATACAAAGAGGAGCTTGCGTAGTATTGCAGATAGTTTTGAGAAACTTAGTTTGAAGTGTCAAAGTTGAAATGATAGAGGCCATTTCCGGTCTGCTGCTTCCAGGGTTCTTCTTCCAGAGCTTTGGACAAACAGCCAGGTAAAGTGGCCTTTCTTCTTTAAAAAAATAAAAATAAACTATGTTCTGAGGTTCGCTTGATATAGATGCGTCGAAAGGTGTGGCGCAGGATTGTCGCCCCCCCCCCTCCCTCAATCTTTACTTCAGTATTCCCCTTCCATCATTATCATACGAGGAACCCAAGCAAACAGCCTTGTCACTTGCTCTTGTGCTCCCTTCCAAATAGCTCGAAAATTAAATCTCAACATTTGCTTCGGCCTCGCCTTCCCTTTTTTTCAACTTGAAATATGTTTGTGCGTAAATGTGTCATCAAGTACTCGAAGTTGCATCCTGTGCGCTTACGTGTCACGGACAGCTTGACGCAAAGCCCAGCATGGGCTTCTCCGGAGTTCCCTTCTATGGCATTCACCTCAGAGCTAGCTAGCTCGCTCGCTCGCTCTCCATATATAAATAACCCCGTGAACTCGAAGCCTTGACCACACTGACAGACGTGCGTGCGCGCGAGCATGTGAACGTACGCGCGTTGCAGTCGTTTAGATGCGCGCGAGTTGGCACGGCCGATGACGGTCGGTGTCTATGTGCATTGTATGCATTGTATGCAGGTATGTATGCATGCATTTGAGTGCGTTAGTTCCTCTGCACTTGAGCCAACGTCGCAAAGATCGGCGTGCGAATCTTCAATCGTCCACTTGTTGGGTGTTTCAATTGAAATGAGAAGCACGAGTCTTCCGTCAGGACCTGTGCTAGCTAAGTAGTCGGTAGCGAAGAAAGCGAACAGGCCTGGGATGCAGCAAGCGGCCTGGTCGATGCGCGACTGATCGCTGACCTCGCTAGCTAGCTAGCTAGCTGCTATCACCCCATCCTCACTCGAAGGCCGCTTTCAGTGGCAACAGCGAAAGCTTTGCTGCTTCACTCTAATTCCCAGCCACACATCGACACAGAATGCATGCCCCAATGACCTCCTCAGGCTCGATCTCTCCAGCGCTTAGCTCGATTGGAGCATTCATCACTCCCAACAGACGCAACGCAACGCAACGCAACGCAACGCAACGCAACGCAATGCAACGCAACGCACTGCCATCTGACCTGGTCCCCGAAGTAAGTACGGAGGTGTGTCCCGAGGTCATGCGCCGCCCCGTATAGCGCAGGTCGGGCTGGCTCGCCTCGCCTCTCCTCTCCAAGCGTCGCGGATCTTCATGCCGCGCTTGCCTGCTTGCTTGCTTGCCTGCTTGCTTGCTTTCCGCGAAGACCATCTCGAGAACCCGAGATGCGCACGAACCCGAAGAGCGGCTGCCACTTGCTTGCTCGCCTGCCTGAACACGCGAGTTCCCGAGCACAAGGAAAACACCGACTCCCTCAGAGACGGCTCTGCCTCGGCGGAGCTGCAGGATCCTGCACCGCCGTCACGAGACAAGGAGGCATGCAGGGCCTGGATCCCGCGTAAGGCGGACTGCCTTGCCTTGCCTTGCCTTGCCTTGTCTTGTCTTGTCTTGTCTTGTCTTGTCTTGTCTTGTCTTGCCTTGTCTTGTCTTGCTTGCCTTGCCTTGCCTTGCCTTGCCTTGCCTTGCCTTGAATTACATTGCATTGAATCTCTCAAGTGCTGCGCCCGTCCGTGGCAGACTCAGGCGGCGGCATCATCGTCGCAAACGAAGCCTAACCTATGCGCAGCGCCTCTCTGCTGCTCACCTGTCCATAAGCAGCAGCAGCAGCAGCAGCAGCAGTAGAAGCAGCTCTGGCAACGCTGCGAAAAGCAAATGAATGGGCTTGAACGTGGGCAGAGCGTTCATTCATCCAGACTTGGAGGACGCCATCCCTCCCTCCCGCCCTCTCGCCGGGGGTCACCAGATCCCCTGTAAGCCAAGAGCCATAGACAGACCCATGTCCTGAAGCAGAACGTCTCAAGCAGAACGTCTTCAGAAGAACGTCTTCAGCAGGCCTGCGACTGCATCGATACTGGCCTGAAATTACGAGTTTCCTCTCGACGGCTGCCATCCGTCTCCCCGCAGATACAAGTCGATTGCAAAGATCGCGCGCCTTTGGTCCTGCAAGATTGCGCCCTCTTGGCAAAGATCACGAGTTCCGTGTCTCTCTGAGGTGGCTGCGATCCCAGCCCTGCGTAAGCGAGGGCTAGTGGTTACGAGCAGGCGGCCAGGAAAGGCCCACTACTGGCTGGCTGGCTGGCTGGCCGGCGACGGCCTTCCTTCCTCGTTGGCGATGCTGCAGACAGTGCTGCAGACAGCGCCGTCGAGCGCCAATCAGTAAGTCTCGGGGCGATATCGCGAGGGCCTCGAGACTCGCGCCAACAGCTCGCTCCAAAGAAGGTCCTTACGCGGCAGCAGGTCTCTCTCTGTCTCTCTGTCTGTCTGCATGAACCCCAGAGCTTTGGAAGAGAGGAGGACCTACCTGGACGATCGAAGGAGGGAGTGTCGCCATCGAATGATGTGAAACTGGCTCGATCCATCGGTCGCGAACAGCTTAGAAAGGGAGAGAAAGGGCTTCGAACCTCAGCTCAGCTCAAGGCTGCAGACCAAATGTCGATCCCGCTTATAGTGGACTAGCTCTGAGAGTGAACTCTACATACATTGGGCTGCGCCGCGCCAATTATTGGGTGCGAGGCATTCAAGTTGAGTTCGAATCGCCATCAATCGACTGCAGCCTCGACTCGAAAGGAATTACGAGCTGCAGAAACGCGCAAGATATCTCCAAGATCAGCGAAAACCGCCAAGGACTTTGGTGCAGAAAGGAGAGGTTGTACGACGAACTCGAAGGCTCTAAGGAGTCTGGCTGGCGGGTGATCCATGGACTTGTGCTTGGGCCAAATGTGGGCCACAGGAGACTCCTCGCGTAAGCTGCTGACAGACAGATGTGGCTCCGCATTGCGAAAGTGGAGAGTTCGCGCTCCTGAGTCATAAAGGAGCAAAGTAGCAGCAGTTGGCGCACGAATGCTAAGCTTGGCGCGAGCGTCCCTCAAGGGCCCTTCGGTGGCTCGCATGCTCTTTTGCGTACGGGACACGAGTCATTCGAGTCATTCGAGTCATTCGAGTCATTCGAGTCATTCGAGTCATTCGAGTAGTCCAAGTGCAAGTGCTTAGACAGACGCTGACTTTCTTGATCTTCAATGTATCCTTCACGCTTTTCAATGGATGGAGGGCCTGGCCTGGTGTCCAATACAAGTAAGTAGTAGCAAAAGATGGAAACACACGCTTTTGGTTGATCTCGGGGTCTCTCAGCTGTGTGATATCTATCGCCTTTAACTGCCTCATGATACTGACTTTAAAAATGTGTATGTATATGCTGAAAACCTCTATCTGATTCTATGAATCTTGATAGGTCTGTTGTTAAAATAGAATGCGGGCAGTATTACACTTCCTCTAAGCATAGCGGGTCTATTTGTTTCTTTCTGATCCACACCCCTAGTAGAAGAGGCCGTGATACATAGATAATCGATGTTTATACGAGAAATCAAATGCGCTTGAGCTTTATAGATCATGGAAATTCTACATGTTTTGCCTTTGAATTATTACTTGTAGTAAAATTCTTGAAATATTTGAGAAAGAATGAGAAACTCAAAGCTGGCCCGACCAATTTCTGCATAACAGATATCCTGCAACTATGCTACTTGCTTTGAAAACAGCTAAATGGCAGCTTGTTCGCTCACTTTTTGTCGCGCCCACTTGTTTCCGCTTCCTCATTTCCCTACAACAATGGAGAGAGGTTTACTGGAATCAAATTCCTTCCTAGGTATTTCGTTATTTATGTCGACACAAGGTCAAGTTTCATTGATACAATCAGGTGTGGCTAGCTTTAGGCTGTGCGCAAATCAAGGCTGTCGTTCGATTTGATTCCTCGTAACCCCTGCTAAAAGACGAAAGTTTATCTGAGACATCTAAGATCTGGGTAATAAAACGATGTTGGGTGGATTCATTCGAGTACTAAGAACGCATGCATCCAAACAGAAAAATGTAATCAATAAATCAATTATTCGCAGCTGTCCAGGCCGCAAAGAGGTAGTAGATCCTGGGTTCATATGTTTACGATCTTAAGTGAGCGTCTCTGGCCTTGACAGATCGAAAATATCCTCTACTCACCAGTAGAAGACCGACGCGCTTCGTCTCAAGTATACCCGATCTTGCCAAGCTACGATAAGTTTATAACAGTAGTTTATTCGTAGAGGTCCTTCAGCCAGGCCTGAAGATCGCGCAAAGAGAAATCGAGATGGTCACCAGGAGAAGAACGAAACACTATTCTGTTCGATTCGGCTAAAGAGCGTAAGCCAAAGGCGTTCGTAGTATAGGCCTGCGTCTCATTCATAGGCAAAACACGTCCGAAGTGGTCGTTGTCGAAGTAAGCAAACCAAGCTGTCTCACGCGGGAAAATCATAGTATCACTATCAGCTTTGACGAGGACGAGCTTTGAGATACTTGCAAAGTTGTCCCTAAATTTCTTGCTATCAGCGTGCTCTATTTCATTGTTGAGGTAAGGCAAGAACGGATTTACTTTCAGATAGGCGTCTATTTCCCCTGGTACTTTGAGAAAGTTAGCCTGCGCTACATGCTCTTGAATGACTGAAGTATATGCAGCATCGCCGACCAGATCTGTGGCCTTTTTGCAGAGGTAGCCAACCCAGCCATCTGGGTTGCACCTCGGTAGACTCGCAGTGCCAGCAAGTGGGCCGTTTATGCTGAGGAATCCTATGACCGGAGGGTCGTTGTACTTTTCGATATAGCCGCGAATCACTAAATTACCTTGGCTCAAGCCAACGGCAGAGAATCCTTGTTGGAGATTCTCATCTGCTTTGACTTGCTTAGCAAAGTAGTCAACCTGCTTATTCATATTCATGAAAAAACCATTCGTAGTATCTTCAGGCTGGTTTGATCCTTCTGCAATACATGTGCTATACACACCAGCGTATTGACCAGCTAGCTTAGTAATCTGTTTCATACCAGGATTGAAGCAGGAATCACCCATACCATGAGCAAAGACAAGAGGAGATTTTGCAGAGTCAATAGCACCTCCTAATCTTTCACCAAGACTTTCCGCATTGGTCATCCTAAGTTCGCCTATAGAGCCTTTTGCAACACATACCAGAGTACCGACGAAGGCAAGAACCAGCAGAGCAAAGCTGGGATGGTGAATGGCAGGAGGTCTAAGCATCTTAATCTTGGACAAGCTACGAACTTGCAGGTATCCTCTGTCTATTCGCTGTCTTCGCAGCACACAAGGACGTCAGTACGCGCACACGCACGCACTCGCACACTGTCTAGTGCAAGTTCGTCGCTGTGATCAGACCTTTTCGCGAGGAGTATTTTGGATATTGAAAAATATCAACGTCCTTTTCGAAGTTTAGTCCCAGGCATGTCCTTAGGCCATCCTGTAATTAACATTAGTGCATTGTTTTAGCTTGAGTTTTTACCCGAGTTTAAAGATTTTTCGGAGTGGGCCTCTGACTACGAAGAGTGTACATAGGTCAATGGTTTTTAACTCTTTAGTAACATGATGCAACGCGCTCTGGCCAAAGGCTAAACTACTCTTTCTACCATGCGATTGTTGCTAGTTAGATTGCCGAGCACCGAATTTCCGCTTGTTCAAGTCACAAGCAATTGTTTTAGCCGCGCATCGCGACCTAATTGATGGGACTTCTTTCAGATGAAACCAGGCTAGCATCGATCTAAAAATCTGGTTTCTGTTTACATAGGGCACTACGGGAACGCCAGGGTCCCGAGTCAGTAGATACTTCGGTTTCTAGCCTTTCCTTACATCTTTTACTCTTGGAGAGGTTCTAGCTGATGAATAAGCTGATAAATCTTTCCTAAGTGCTCCTGTTGTGAGCAGTTTGGCTTTCCTTGTCTCGGTCACATAGGGAATAAGCTCAGAAATAAAGTTAGCACTCAAATGGCTGAGGAATTAGCTGAGTTGAAGCATCCATAGAAAATCTCTCGAGATATCAAACACCACCAACGTATTCTCCCGGAAGAAGACGAAAGAATGGTTGCAAACATTTCGAAGCTATATTAAAAAACAGGATTCTTCGCTTCTCGATCATGGTTTTTGATACCTTCCAGCACATTATGTCCTCTCCTTTAGTTGTTCCTAAAATTCGTTAAGGGAGAACGGAGCTTTTGCACGTGCTGATCCCGCTTTGCCAGGTAGTGAAAGAAGTATGCTGCATCAGAAGGGGAGAGTCGCAAAGGGCATAGTGATTAAGGGTTAATCATTATGTTGCTAATTTTTTATTGCGTGGTGTATACCTAGTTTTTTTTAAAGTCAAACCAGTATTCGATCATCCCGAACAATAATTTTGAGCTCGATGTTTTGGCGACCATTTTACTAATACTCCCTCGCAATATGTAAGGAAATACCACAAAGGGGTCTATTTATATTAGCATCTGGAGGCTGTTGTAAACTTGCTTTTGAAAACTGTTGAGTCTATATACAAACAGATAATATCTTTAAAGGAGCAAGGCGCATTTGTGAGACGTTGATATCTCCGAAATCCGTACTTTTCTAGCTCGCAAATTGCACGTGAGGCTTATTCTATTTTACGATTTCAATCCTAGTTGGCACCAATAATCTCACTCATAAAAAAACTCAGAAACCTCCCTCAAGTTCTTGTACTTGATGATTCACTTTCTCGATGTTCTGTCTTTTGTATAGCATAGGTGTTATATCTACGATAAATTTAACTTTCTCAACGCACAGTACGATAAAATAACAAAAAAAGATATGTTACAGGTCAATATTAGACAACACGCTGGTAGGCACGAATAGGAGTCCTCTGTTCTAGGCGTAGTGTAGGTTCAGACTATCACTACCTGGATCTGTTAGTAGTACTACATTATATATGAAGTGTACTAATAATACTGACTAGCCTGAGGTACAAGGTAGACAGGAGTACTAACGATGGTATTACCTACTAGTAGGGCTATAGTTCGCACTATGAGTTTTTTGTTCTTCAACTTACTATAAGGAGGTAGATAGTATTAGATAATAGTAACTAGCTATTGATAACTACTAGTAGGTTACACTCTCACTAGTGAAGGCTAGTAGGTACTCCTATCAATCCCTGAGCTCAGGTAGATACATGTCTTTACCTAGGTATGCTGGATAGCAGTAGTTATGCATCTACTAAGAGCTACCTTTCATGGTATTCGAAGTTTCATGATATATGATGCCTAACTACAACTAAGCATCTTCTAATAGTTCTTATTTTAGTAGTTCTTTTATTATTGTTCTTGTTCTTGTTTTGTGTGTGTTGTTGTTGATGCTGTTTTTTTTTTTTCTTCTGAGACTGATGCAACACGAACAACAAAAGTTTTTCAAACCTGCAACTCAACCCAAAACGCGTGAGATCGCGGACGTCTGTCTTGCGCCAGCCCTTGCGTCTTCAACAGTGAGTAGAGCCCCTGCTTGCGCTCCCTTGAGACCCTCTGGTGCACGTCTATCGCGCTCTCTTCGTAGTAGTACGTCTGGCAAGGCCTCTGGCGAGAACCGGCAGCACCATCATCATCATCGGGTCAGACTGAAGACCATTTGACTGACGGCTGACTTATCGACCTTTCTCCGTCTTCTAAGAGTGATAAAGAGCAGCAACTACGAGGGATACGAGATCAACGCAAGAGATAATCGCGAGGAGCGAGAGATATTCCCAGATAAGAGTCAAAGAGAAGGACAGCGAGGAGAGAGAAGCGATTTAGAGTGCAAGATCTGGCCATCTATCTACTGCTAGCAAGCAAGCAAATTAGCTGGCTAGGTAGCGTTATTTGGAGCTGGGAGGGAACTGGGACAGCTTCTTGGCCCTGTCTTTGGCGTTTGGACCTCCTCCCACAAGTGATTTGGCGAAGCTAGCTCTCCTGCTGCGCCTCTTCCTTCTCTCTGCAGAGGAGTCTGCGTGGAACGTCTTGTCATCTCTTCTGGTTCTCCTTTCTGCTTTAGTCTTTTTGCTTGGCCTTTTCTCCTCTCTCTCTCTCTGTCTCTGCTGAGTCTTTTTCCTTCCTTGCTTGCTTGCTTGTTAGCTTTCCTTCCTCCCTCGGTTTCTTTCTTTCTCTCTCTCTCTTTCTTTTTCTACCACTAATACTCTTACTACTAGTAATAGTATTAGTAGACCTGTCTATCTACCTGCTTACCTACAATTGATTGATTGTTTGTAATACCTCGCTTTTACTCAATTTAAAAAAAAAAAATCCTTCGAAAAAAGAAAAAGTAGAGCACAAGCACAAATAGGACTACAATAGGAATTGTATCAGAGGCGAAAGAACTAGGGTAACTTATTTCCAATCATCTGGTTGCTGAAACTTCGTGCGTGTCTTTGACACCGCCAACATTGCGTTTTTGCTCTCCCACATTTTGAACCATCATGATGAGGCCCGTGATGCGAGGAACCCTATCTCGTGACCCAGACCGCAAGGGTGAAAGCCCAGATATTCTTGCTAGCTCTGCCTCTATTAGCTCTGCTAAGAGCTCTACCCCTGGTAAGCAAAATAATATCAAGCAAATCGAAGTTGTTATTGCGAGCAGCAGTAAAAGTAACACCAGTTCTAGTACCTCAACTCCTACCAAAAAGAACACACTTGGGGATAGTAATGGTGATACCATTAGTGCAATTACAAATCTGATGAAAAACTCCAATGACACTTTGGTATTTCAAGGCAAATGGGCCATGCGTGAGGAAGATCTATCCCTCCCGGAACTCTCTGCTCCGTTTAGGTATGAACGCACGGGCCTGCCTCCCTCTGGGAAGAAAAAGAAGCAAGTGCCAAATACCAGTGGTCTCAGTTCTGCTTCTCAAGAAAATGAGAAGAATGACGAGGAGGAGTCTCGAGTGCTTGCCCTTAGTGGGCTCTTCGCAGGTTTCTTTGAGATAAACGCGACTCCAACCCAGCCCGCGAGTAAATTCACTGAAAAGAACGTTCTGATTGAGTTTATTCAATGCGCAAAGAACAAAGATAATGCTATCATCCGTGGCACCGGGACAAACAAAATTGGCAAGTATACTATCAACGGAGAGCTTAATCAACAAACCGGAGAAATGACACTCTATCGAGAGTATGTGCCAAGGAGACGGACTTCTGTGCCCCAGAATCGCAAATCTCGAGATGCTGATTCCCGAACTTCTGACACAAGGACTAATACAGTCGCGTTAAGTAATTATGTGGAAACGCCAATGCCTCCCATCGCTGCAAGCCACCAAGCTTCTTTGTCAAAAGATGATTCACAATGCTCTAGACAGGGTTCCCAGAAAGTATCTGAATCTGACAAAACTATGTTGCTTAAGCTCCAAAATGTTTTGAAAGAGCTCATGGACCTCGACACACTAAATTTCTTCTCTGCTCCTGTCGATGCAAAGATGCTTGGGCTTCTTGACTACCATGATATTATCACAAATCCCATGGATCTTGGAACAATCAAAACCCGCGTTGATAAAGGTGAATATAGGACGGCACTGTCGATGCAAAAAGATATGGAGCTAACCTTTTCGAATGCTCTTCTCTACAACGCCCGAGGCAGCGCAGTGCACAAAAAGGCAAGCGAGCTGTCAAGCTTGTTAGGGCAGCGCCTTCGAGAACTCTTGCAGATATCTACTCCCCGTTGTACCCTTGGTAAACGCCAATCTGTGCCAAAGGTTGCATTTGAGGTAGTTTATGAAAGCAAGCAATCAGCTGGAGCTGACAGCTCTAGCACTGGCTCACTGACAACTAATTGTACAACTACTACCTCGACCGTGCGGAGCACTAGTAATGGATCATCTAGCACATCTTCCGATGCACCAAAGCCACCAAAACGTGTTAAACGTTCACACTCCTCTATCAGTTCCACAAGCGCGCAATCTGAAGATGAGGAAGTGATTAAACTCAAGGCTCAAATTGCACAATTATCAAAGCATCTAAAACAACTTCAGCAAGGTGCAATGATGCCGCTTGATCCTGCAGAATCTTTCGCTCTGCCAGCTATTGGCATGGAGGGATTTGTTGAATCTCTCGCTATGCAACCAACTGCAACATCGAAGAGTACACAGCCAGCTGCTCCTAAACGGAAGAAGCGCTCTTCAAAGAAATCCCAGTTTACATATGAAATGAAGCGCCGTCTTGGTCGGGATCTCAATTTTCTCAATGGCGAAAAGTTACGACGTGTACTTGATCTGATTAAGAATGCTGGTATTGTACTTCCGGTCTCAGAGATGGGCGAGCTTGTTTTGGACATTGATCTATTGGACGATGATACTTTTATGCATGTGCGCAAGTTTGTAGCCCGACATTTGCAAGCAATTCAGCCTAACTATCGGCCCTGTTGATAAATCTAAACAATTTTTTGAGCTTTCTACTTACAATGTCTGTCTACAAGGATTATTTATGAAATTGCTCATCTACTTCTTAACCAATTCTATCAAAAAGACTGCCTTATATCTCAAAAAATCAATTTGTAGTATGTACCTGCTGTGATTAACCTGAGTGTTTTGTGGACGGTTGACTAGGTTTTTTTCCTAAGGGCAATAGGATTATGATTTTTTTCTTTTTCTCCTTGAGGACCTATTCCTAATGGCGATTACTAAAACATTATACTCTACTAAATAAAAGCAACGAACCTCCATCCTATTACATAATAAGTGTCAGGAAGTGACGTGATTCTTTCCTATAGACTTCTTACTGTCCTTACCACTTCGGTGTTCATTCTGGAGTCTTGCGTCATCGCGGAGACGCCGTGCGCTTTGTTTTAAAAGTTTCTTTTCCTTTGTGGCCCAGGCCAACACAAAACTAGATCGCCAATTTCATATAAGCAAGAAGTACTGAATGCGACAGGGCGTTGGTGCTTTCTTTGTCGTAGAGGCCAACAGAAAGTCTTTAGCCTTGAATGCCCTTCTTGTATTCTCAAGAGTACTAGTAGTACTAGTTTAAGTCTTTCACGCTAGTCTCGGACTTCTAGCGTGGGAGTCTCCAAATTCGGTTCGTTCAAGGTCAAGACGACAAAGTTTGCCACGAAACATCTGCTATTCCCTCTGTACCTCCTTGTGTTGCGACCTGTTGAAACGGAGCTGTGCCTCCTTGCTTCAGTGTCCTTTGCATAACTTTGTAGATAAGTAGTGATACTTCAGAACGAGAATGGTGAATAGAACGCTCTTGCTCCGATGCATCATCCTCACGGTTCTTGTAGTCTCTGGGCTTGTTTTATCAAATGGGTGCACCTATGTTGAAGTACGCTATGGCGAAACCCCGCAGGAGTACCTCATTGGTAGAACTATGGAGCTTGGCGGAGTTTCCCTAGAAAAGGGCTGGAAAATGACGGCGTTTCGTCGTGGTGCAAGGTTTCCGTACTCGCTGGTGCCCGTGAAAGTAGTAGAACCTATTATCTCCCCGAGTCGCCGACAATTGCGTGGAGAAAAAACCCACTTCTCTACATCCATTGGGTTTCTTGCTAGCACTGGCTCGCTCGAGCTTTTTGGGTTTGAGATGCAGGCTGTGGTGGACGGGATGAATGAAGCTGGCCTTAGCATGTCGGCGCATACCCATGTCCGTGCACAGTATGCTGAGGGAACACAAGCTGAGCGTGTTGCTAGTGTACATATTGATTATCTTGTACTCATTCCCTGGGTACTAGGGAAATTTAACAGCACCGTGGCAGCAACGCAGGCTCTCACATCTGGTGACGTTGCTGTTCTCGGCCATAGTCTTCTTCCAAAGCAACTATCAATTCATTTCGCTTTAGCGGATGCATCTGGCCACAGTGTTGTACTTGAATGGGTAAAGGGTACCCTTCAAGTTCACGAGAACACCGTTGGGGTCATGACGAATGATCCGGAATTCGATTGGCACTTACTTAATCTCAACCAGTACTCATACATGAGCCCGCAAACCTCAGACTGGTCTCAAACAGTGGGGACGATCAATACGGAGCAAGGCCCTGTGCCCAGCCCGGGAAATCATGGTCTTAATTTGGTTGGACTGCCTGGTGATGCTGGTCCTCAAGCTCGGTTTGTACGCACGTTTATCCTCCGAGAACTGGCAATGTATAACGAGCCTGTTGCTACACGGAAAGATGCCATCCAGTTAACAACGGCACTACTGAACAATGTAGTTATTCCAAATGGGGTTGTCTCCAAAATTTCTCTTCTTGATACAGGGGATTTTACTCAATGGGCCCTTATTAAAGATCCGCAAAATCTTCGCACACTATTTCGATCGTATGCAGACAACTCATGGAAACAGATCGACCTCAACCTTTTGATGGACTACTTAACCTCCTCAGCTGGAGAGACACAGAGGCAACTTCATGTCTTTACAAATGATGATGGTATTCAAGACGTTACAGCACATCTTTCGGCATGATTCGTAGGTCCTTTGTAGATTTAGGTGTACTATAACCAAGTGATAGCAACAGAGACATGGGGTAGACTTACACCATCTCAACTTCATTTTTGTTTCAAGCTCAGTTAGCAACTGCAACGCCCTGCTACTGATTGTACTTATGCCAAAGGAGTATGATTAAATCATCAGGGTTGGCCCTTGGTGATATTAATGTTTTATTAGTATAATGCAAATTTAGTACAATTGTTTTTATTTTTATCAGTGAAGAGATAGACCACAGCATCACCCCAGTTTATAGAGTTACAACTATTGTATTGACATAAACCTACAGGTTGATGCTTCGTGGGGCCCGCAAGCACCAAGCACCACTGGAAAGAACAATTGCCCAATGCTGTGGTGCCTACAATAATAAGAATTGAAGCTTTGAACCATTACTACCACAAATTAAAAATTATTATGTGCACTATAGAAGTACTATAGTTCCTTGTTGTTTACAAGCAATATGATTAAATTGACCGTGATGCGATTCCTTTACCGAAAGCCAGCGACTTTGCTTTTGTGTCAAGAGACTGATTGTCTCCTTTCTTAGTTCCTTGATTTTTTACAAAAGCTCGACGTGAATGTTGGTGAAGTAGGGAGCATACAGGGTCATCGTCTTGGACTTCAGGGCCATGTTCATAGTAGTGAACCCGAGCCTGCGCAACATCTAAAATTTGTTGAGCAGTGGGTCGATTTTCAGGGTCTATCAGGAAAATAGAAGCGACAACTTCGTGAAAGATGTCCGAATAAGTATGGGACAATGGAAAGTACTCTGCGCGTAAGATTCGAGTGAAGAGAGACTTCATTGTCTTGCAGCCAACTTCGAAAGGGCTGTGGAGCATTGCTAACTCATACAAGAGGCAGCCTAAGCTCCAAATATCTGACTTAAAGTCATGACCTGCTCCCTGAAGAACCTCGGGAGCCATATATAGAGGTGTGCCGACTTTGGAGTAAGCGCGCACAGTTGCTTGACTCAGAGCTCTGCTGAGGCCAAGGTCACCCAGTTTGATTCGTCCATCTGGCATAATGAAGACATTTGCAGGCTTAATGTCTCGATGGATCATTCGGTGTTCGTGCATATAAGCAAGGGCACATGAAATCTGCGCGAAATAGTTCCAAATCACCCGCTCGTGAAACCTGGATTGTTTTGCACGTACCCGTTTCAACATTCTCTTAAGATCTCCAGCGACTGCCCATTCGAGAACAATAAAAAGCCCTTCTGGCGTATGAAAATGCTCATAGCATTTAATAATGTTCGGGTGCTGAAGTGATTGAAGCACACGAATCTCCTTCACACTCTTGGTTTTACTTTGTTCAGATTCCACACCGGTAAGTTTGACTCTCTTGAGTGCAAATTGATTGCCATCCGAGCGCCTTGTTGCTACGTAGACTGTGGAGAAGCTACCCCGACCAGCAATGGAGTGGACCTTGAAATCCTCAAGCCGAGAAGGTGTAGGATCAATCATGGCATCGCGTTGTCTGCGCTGCTCAATATCGAGTGCAAACTGCTCAGGGTGAGCCCCGATTTTTTTGGAGCATAGCGTTCAATTCCTGGGTTTTGCACTCTTGAAGTGTCCGAGCGGGAATCCGCATCACACGATTTTGATCATCATCAAGAGCCATGGATGGGGGATGATCGAGCTGTTTGTCAAAGCTAGCACTAACTTTCGCGAGTTGAGCGAATGCTTGGTCGAGTGAAGATTCATTGCAAGGCCGAATTCCATTTTTGAGGGATCGCGAACACGGAAGTAAGTTTTCATACATGGGGCGTGAGGCACCTGCAGCGCTCGCCTGAATACTACTTCCGCTACACACCATCTCTTGGTTAGTTAAACTGTGATTTTCATAATGGTTTGCTCGCGAGCCTGATGATGCTAATGGTATAGACTTGCCGGTGGAATCAGCGCAACTCGAGCAGCAAGATGAAGGTGAAGAAGGTAGCAGGGTGCTCCACAGGACTTGACGATCCAGCAGATATACCTTGGGTACTGGATAACAAAGGTTTATCTGTAGGATCAAATTCTTGGGACTTTGTGACGCAGTGAATAACTTGGTTGCAGCCTTGATGTTTTTCTTCTAATTCTCTGTCTTCCTCATCTGACTCAAGAGAATGATTAAAGTCTAAATGTTTGCGTCGAAAGTGCCCCTCAATGTTGGAATCCATAGAATGCCTTTTTTGAATACCGACTACGCGAGACCTTTCTGCGCCTTGGTTGTACCGATTTGGAGAAATCCCAGCACGTTGAAGAGAGTCACGTGCGTTGCGACGATCTTGACTGACGCCCGCATCACTGCGACCGTCCGCCATACTACAATCCTTTTAAACTACGCCGTTTGTGTTCACACAATCAAATAGGGTTTCTGCATATAATGACTATGTGGCTACTGGTACTTTGAAGGCAAAGCGCCATGGCATAGTGCTTTAAATGTGAAGCGATGAAGTTCCTTACTTGTTCATATCATTAAAAAATACTGTGAACCATTTGCGATCCGTTGATTCGCCTCAAGCCCTAAGCCATAATAGCTCCTTATTAGGTACTGCTTTGAATAGTAGTAGGTGCATACTACTATCATAGGCCTTCTTAGGGAAAAAAGTTAAACCTCATGTAGAAGGAACAAAGACATAACTACCAAAGAGTGGGTCAGATGTGTAGGCAACTTTGGAACCTTTTGGCCCGGCAAGCGCAAACATATAGTTAAAGTTTTACCTCATACTCCTTCAATCAAATTCCTCAATTTTTTATATGTTTACAAAAAGATTAAAAATTATATCCCGAATTTCAAATTACAAAAGCGGATTTGTTTGTGTCGGGGCTCGTGTTTGAGATTCCTTTCGTAAATAAAACTAGAACCATTCATTTTTTTTCTTTTCTATAGACAAGGTGTGCTGCGCTCAAAACAAAACTGTATTTCGAACACTACCAACTGATAGTAACATCTGGCATCAGCTTCAATTTATCATAGATACTAAAAAGTCTTTCAGTAAAAGAATATGGGTTCAATCTTGCCTCTTGCTAGATTCTGCCTTCCGTGCCATCAACTCACGCAAGGACTGGAAGGCAATCGTTTGTGTCACGACAAGTGTTACACCAGCAAGGATTGCTGCAACTTGAGTGACACCAGAAAACTCATACGTATCATAAAGGTATCCTCCCAGAATAGGAGACACAATTCCAACAAAGGAACGTAAGCCATGCGACATCGCAATCGCCGTGGCCGTATTGTTACGCTCCACAGCTAGAGACATTAATGAGGAGCTAAGTGTATATAAAAGTGTACTCGATGCCGTCATTGGGACTGTAAGAACCATTAAACCTTCGTAGCTCGAGACCATGGACATCAAGCTGTATCCAATGAGTTGAACTAAAGCCGATAAAGCTACAGCATTCGCCTCACCAAGACTTTTCGTGACGGGGGAGATAATGAAGACGTTGGTTAAAAGACCTACGAATGCTGCAAACGATATATATTTACCCATTGATGAAGGGACGAGCCCGAAAACCTTTTCCGCAGCCAATGGCAGCATAGACCTAAACCCCCCAATACCAATCGACATTGGAAGTAACATGAATAGTAAATTACGAACACGGGGTGTTTTTGCTACACTCCAAAAGGTTTTAATCTGATCAAGCGCACTCAGAGTACTAGCTTCAGTTTTCTTAGCTTGTTTAGTCTCTTTCGAAGACATCGAAGGTGCTGTGGTACCAAAATGTGGCATGAATATCACAATAGCAGCGATGGTAGCTGCAGTGACAGCAGCAGCTACAAGTGCAGCGCTTTGGTACCCGAGTGTGCTTCCAATCTCCCCTCCAATAAACGAACCAATCACCATTCCGCCTGCATAGGAAAGGCTAAGGCGACCCATTGCAGTTGATCTGTTCTTTTCGACTGTTAGGTCAGCAATTGCAGCTTGTGAGCAAAGCATAGCATGCTGAAGCAATGCTGGAAGTCTGCTCAAAGCCAAGATTGTATAGTTGCTTGCAATACCCATGAGTAAATACATGATAAAACTACCAATGTGGCTCGCTATAATAGTATTTTTAGCTCCATACTCGTCGGTCAGTCTTCCCATGACTGGGCCGCCTACAAGAGCGAGCATAGACAAAACACTTTCCAAGGTTCCAAAGTCTACTGCATCCCCTCCCAATTCATTGCTGAGATATGATAAAACAGGGCGCTGTATCCAGAATGCAAGGGAATAGGTAAATATACTCAGGTGAACCAACAGCAACCCGAAAAGGTTTGGACACTCCCCACCAGCAAGAAACTTGCTGATCTTTTCTACAGGGCTAGACATATGCTGAATAAAGTTTACAGGGACTACACTACGCACGTCTCAACACTCAAAAAGGCCTCCGTTGCAAGACAGGCTGGAGAATTCCTCAAAAACGACGCCTTGATTGGGCCAGGCGGATGAAGGTACAACCAACAGCAGGTTATCAATCACAGTTAAATACAGCAACGTATTAACGCAGAGATGCTTATGAGGCCAGTCAAGGCTATTGTTGCAACAAAATCGGTTAGATGCAGTTGCTGGGCTGGCTGGCGCACATTCTATAACAATGCTGATGCTTTTTAATCTCTTTTCTTTACTTTAGGTCAACTTGGCAAGTTGAATAAAAGGAACAAAGAGAAAAAAAAAGGCATTTCTCAGATTTGCGGCGCAAAGAGGCGCCGAAATTTGTCAACGGATCTTTTTATTCCAATATTTACTGAAAACATAAATCTCTTAATCCTCATCCAACGCTTCTTACGTACTAAACGCATACTCACGTAACATCAACACAGACGTTCTGCAGAATCGAAACGTTGCATAGAATTTTCGAGGGACAACGGAGGAAATAAGCAACACATATCTTGTGGCGAACTTGCCACCAGTTTGCTATTTATTTGCATACCCTACGCGAAGATCAAGAGGGGTTTCGAAGAGCGAAAGGGAACGGGAGACAACACAGCAGCTTTTAACCCGCTTGTAAAGCAGGCAAGACTTTCTGAGAAACGACACATCACTAAGCATAGTACACGAAAATGTGGAATTCTGAAGCCGACAAGTACTGGAAGGAGATGGAGAAGGAGAAGCGCCAAAAGGCACTCCATCGGAGAGTCTCAATTGCTGGAGTTGTCATGGCACTACTTGTCACTGTTTACAGCGTGTATGCATTTCAAGCTTGGATGCTAACTCCAACTCCTGCAGAGGTGGCGACTACAACAAATACAACTAAGTCGATGGAGCAGGCAATTCCAACTGAAATTCTACTAACATGCCAGAATGATTGCCGCTCACAGGCAATTGACTATTGCAATTCTGAATGTCGATTCGCTCATCAAGAAATGCCAAGACCTACAATCTTTCGAGCTTGCCAAGCACCTTGTATTAAGATGGCACAGAACATGTGCGATCTCGGATCAAATGAAAAGGATTTCATTCGAAAACAGTGTCGGACCTCGGGTGATGCACAAGCGTTCAAGGAGTGCCAAGCATACGAAAATGAACTCCCTCGCCCACGAATCCAACAAGTATGCAAGGTTGGAACAAGAGGTGCAGTAAGCAACTCTTGCAAGACTATCTCAAAGTGTATCAACGATAAATTTGCTCTGTGGGAAAAGTCCAATGTCCACGAGCTTTAAGTTTCATGACAAAAACGCAGCGCTCGATCTGCTAAAGACTCTGCACTGTGAGCTGCGTGTATTTGAACATACTCACTTGCCATATGCCCGTTGTCTAAGTGAAGCGAGCATTGCTTACATATATGATGAGGTTAGTTTTCACCAATATTTTAAATAGGCCTGTAATAAGGGTAAATCGAAACCGATTGGCAGAGTTAGTTATCGCTGTATCACATGAATATTTTGGTACGCAACCCACAACTATTGGTCCATAGCTTATGAAGTGTATTGCTGCATGCCGCTAGGGCATTGCAACTTTTCTAAGCACGGAAACAATACTAATCAACTCAATTGGTCATAACTAAGCAACCTGCAACACCGGGTTTTAAGATAATGGATCCATCGAAGGTACCGGAAGCATTAAAAGGAAGAGATTTAAATAGGAGAAGCGTGCTCAGTCCATCGTAGTCAAGATTTCATCTACATGGGCCGTTCAGACAAGGCTGAAACTTATAAAAAACGGAATCATCACCGCACTATCTCTATTAATTCTCAGTCGATTCAATGCAACAAACTCAAATCTACCTTGGTTCCCCCGTATTATACCGGGGAGTAGGAATTTTGATTGGTTCCGCCACCATGACTTTTATCTGGACCTCAGTAGGATCAACTGGATAATAAAGATTTTTTGTATCAATCAACACCTTGCCCTTTGGACAGAGGTGATTCTGCCAGAATCTCTTTCCTCACTGGCCAGTCATATCTCATCTAGGCTGGCTTATCTTCGATGACCAACCTCCCTAATTCCGCTGTTGTGTAGTTGCTTGTAAACAACTGCTGCGGAAGTCTGGAAGGTACTACTACGTTAAGAGAGATAGTCACTCTTCACAGCTGGAAACCAACGTACCATTAGATACATCCAATGAGGAATCTCATTGGGCATGGTGAGTCCTCATTTCGGATTTGCTGCAATCCCAGAGGTTTTGCTGGTCTTCTTTGCCACGCCCAGCCCTGGTTTCCTCGCCACCATCAATCTTTATGTCATGTATTTACAATATAAATAACCAACAGGAACATTGGTTCACCGTCGAATGGGTTTCTCCAGTCATTTATACTATTTCTCGGGGCCTAGTATTTATTTATTTAATTATTTATGAGTTAGTTAAATTATGCACCAATATTAGCTGGTTACTATATGATAATAGTCCTTATATACGAGTCTAGCTGTATTTTCACATATCTTATAAAATCGTGCTTTCTCTGTGGACAGTCACCCCGGCAAAGAATTCATGCCATACCTATAGCACTGATAGCACCAAATCTAGCTATGTTTCATAACACTGGTAAATATTCAGGCATCTACACCTAGTCATCTTTGAATTTGATCGTGCTAGAACTGCAAGTAGTTGCGAAAGCTTGTGTCTCGACTAGGTAGATTATTAAAGTTGCAACTGGGCTTGTTGACGTTGCTGTTATAAATAAGTCTTTCCTTGATACAAGTGGCCTGGCGTGAATAAGAGTGCGGCACTATAAATTGACTCTCGAGGCTTCCTAGCAAAGTCTCTCCGGACCTTAAAGCAGAACATTGAGGTGAAGGACACGCTGTTTAACTGACCTTTGCCAATCTTTGCTGGGCATATCTGAGTCTACTTTTATTTTCGAGTCGGCCGATGCGACAAACCAAACGCATGGAAACGCAAGATGACACTGCAAACACCGGTAAAACGTCTACTTTAATGTCACACGTTTCGAAAGACGCATCTGATACGAGCTCTGAGCATACACGAGTTACTGAACAGTCAGTAGGAGCGAATGCTGCAAAGGACTCCAACCACCACTTAAATACGCTAGATGTGGACTTTGAGGACGAAGATGAAGGATTTTGGGCAAATCCTTTGTTTCTTGCTTTGCAAGAGCGAGTCGCAAATTTTGAGCAGCAAGCGAGTGAGCTGGCGTGGTACATTTTGGTCCCTATTGCGTCGTCACTCGTGAATGAAAACCGAAAGCCACTTCAACTCTCAATGGATTTGCTTCGCAAACATGTTGTACATGCGTCTCCTTACTTGCGGGGTGAGCACGTAAACTTCTCTGGCGATCGAATCATCCTGGAGAAAGGTCTCGTTACTGTTGTGCGTCAAGGCAGTGACCCAACGCCTACAGACAAATATCGCATTGTTGCGGAAGAGTCATGCTTCGGAGGCAGTGGCTCCTACAAAGTCCTTGTCATTGATCGGCCAATTATTACAAAGCAACTAGACTCGTATCTTCCACCTGAAACAGTGTCGTTCTTTCCCGAAGACGGTACGCCCGTTTTTGATGAAACACGTTCGGTAGACGACTGGATGTTTGTTTTGAATCGTGACAGAAACAATAGCGCAGCATTGAGGAAGCTAGAAGAATTTACAGAGAATTTTCGGCACAACTATGTTCTTGTTGCCAACAAGGTTGGCATCGATGATTTCGCCCGGAAAATGAATGTGAATATTGAGTCCACCTTGGACAATTTAGTTATAAAGAATCGCGTGCGTTTTGGGCTTGCTGCTTCCAATAAGCGGTTTCGGGCTATGCTACGGCGAGCTGTTGAAGCATTTGCTTTTCTTGGAGTTCACGATATGGTTTTTGGAGCACTCGTAAACTGTTATTCCAGCCAAGAGCAATATATTTTTGCCAAGCTGGCTCAACATAAAGACAATCTGGATTCGTCTGCAGAAAGAAGCAGTGTGCAGTTTTTTGAGGATTTGAATCGCCAACGTTGTCCTTTGGCTAAACTGGAGTTTATAAGAGATTATCTTCGTGTGTCCTCAGTAAATGGGGATTTTACTCTTAATGCGGACAATATCTTAAGCACATTTGTTAACCGTCTTGCTAATCTGCCGTCATCAAGCGTAGGTGCTGTTCATGTACTGGCTAATTTGCAGTACATGCAGGTATTTCATGCGTCGCCCATTCCAAATGACCTTCACTATCTGCTTTATCAATTTCGTGCAGCCATATGCTACTTGACTGGAATTGACGATCTTGAAGATTTGAGTCTGAGTCCACAAATTTTAAGTCAACCAACCATTTCATCCTTCTTGGCACCTTCTTATCAGGTAAAAATCACTAAAACTCAGCCTACTTCGGGGCGCTCTCCACAGCAAACATTTTCCACAGATGCTCAAGATCTACCCACTTTAGACTCGTTTACACGTGGTGGTGCACGTATACATAATTTAGAGGATCGTAAACAAAACGTGAAACCATCTACCTTGGCTTTAGGGAAGTCATCTGCAAAGCCAACAGCAAAGGCTGGTTGGCATCCTGTTCAAAATGACGCTGAGGAAGCGGTGAGCGAAAGAGACAGCGATGACGAGAGTGACGATGGAAGTGATACAGAAAGTACAGCACCTCCCAAGCCTGGACTTGGTGATTTTCTTACTGCACTTATGCAAAGTGATGCAGACGTTGTCTCTTCATCGCATTAATATAATCATGTCACTCGTTTGCTGGCTTTCGTCAGGATTTGCAGCAAGTTGGGAAACTGTTACAAGTACTCGTTACGTTGCACAATCTGAAATGAAAAACAAATACACAGAAATGATGACATTTAGCACTTGATCTTGATATCTCGTGCTTGTTAAAGTCTTTAGATAATCCTAACCTTGATATTGCAATCTCCAATTATCGTCTACCTCTCAGCACACCATCCTTCGCCTCCTGAAACTCAACTTGAGCAATTATAATATTGGTCATCTTTCACTGGCATGCTATTTGTCTACACTGTGTTAAAGTTCGAAGCGATGTTGGATGGTATAATCCTACGTATGGACGATCGAAATCCTCAGGTGAGGAAAAGCAATTTCGGAACTCAGGCATTTTGAAGCTCGTAATCAAATGCACAACTGAAAGCCAAGCTCTTACAACAGCAAACGGTGTCTGGTGCATCATCGTGGATGCACATGTTTGAGTGTGTGATTGGACTTATTTTTTTGGTGTTCAAAAGTAAAAGGATGAAAGAGCACTTACTATGCTAAGTATCCCAAGTAACAATGTGAAAGGATTGATAGGTTTGAAACATAGCCTTTCTCTCCGAGTCTAGAGTAAAATTGGGTATCGAAGTATAGGTACGTAGGTAGGTAGCCCGATGCTAGATAACATCATTCATCACTCTATAGACGGTCACTTTCACTAGTCAGAAGTAATGAATTTAAACCTTCTAACTTCGGTAAAAAGTCTTGCCAAGACACTTAGGTAAATTGCGCTAGACTAACTCAAACAACTACAGGAGTAAATACTACTAGGTAGGTAGTAGTTGCTTAGCTAGCTCTTCAAAACCATAGCTGGCTAACCTTTATAATGAAAATCTTCTTCTTTTAAATCTATACAAATACATATAACCAAAACGATACATAGATAGCAGTAACTATTAGGCCTTTGTAAAAAGGGTTGAGAGAAAGAAGATTAAGAATTATAAGAGCCCCACTACAATCAACGGTAGTACTCCCTCTTAACCTCTATCTACTCATAAAACCTAATAGTGGTCTCCCCCTTTCCTTTTTCCTTCCTTCTTCCTTTTTCCTTCTGTTGTTGCTCTTGTTATCTGTATTACTTTGTCTTTCTTGTTGTTAGCGTCCATCCTCATCTCCTCCGTCTCCTCCTGCTCCTTCTCCATCTGCAACTCCTTCTCCTCCTCCTCAACCTCGCCGTTCTCCACTTGGAGGCTCCAGCAGAGCGGATAAGCCTACTTGCTGGCTGGCTGGCTGGCCTGCAAAGGCAGGCGCGAGGCATCGTGGGATGGCCTCCAGCACAGGCGGCAGCCATGCCGCTGGTGGGGCAGACTCTGCGGTGGACCTGCAGCAGCTGCTGTCTGCTGAGTCGCTAGAAAAGATCTACAAATTCACGCGGTTCCCTCGAGATAAAGAGGCCGTACTTAAACCTTCGCTGGGATTACCTGTAAGTTGAAACATCCACACCCATAAATGATCCGAACACTGTTCTCGTTATTATTCGAGAGCAGACAACGCATGTGGGGCTTAGAATTGATCTCTCTAGGACCAGAGACTGCGCCACAACACGCCTCGTCTATCTGCACATGGTAATCAAAACCAGAGAGCAACCAAATCATCTAGATCATGAATCATTATTCGCTTCGTCGGCACACATGTAATTTGAGAACATACATCACCCCTAAGGCAGGAAAGGATTAGCTTATAAAGCGCGACTTAGGTCGTTTGACAATCCCCGGAAAATCTTTGGGAGATTTGTGATGGAATCAACTGGATTCCCTTGAGAACCGAACATGGAAAAGCTATTCAAAGGGAGAGAACACTAACTTATTTGCTCGTGTGCATTCATGCCAACTATGTGATATTACTGCAACCAAACCATTGCGTATGTTTGTTATCTGCTTGCTCTCTGATACAATTCTCCTCTATAAATTAATCACAACAATAGGGATTTGATCCAGCACCGCTGAAAGATGATATTCGCTTTCCTGAAACGCTTAATAATACAAATACGTCAGGTTACGTGGAAAGTCCACCAAACATTAGCGATGGCAATGAATACAGATCCTTTTTCGAGGAAAACTTAAGACGCGAGTCCAAATCAGTGCAGAGCTTAGCAGAACACATTAATGCAATGTTTGACGAATGGGAAGAAGAGCGTGCGAAAGAGGTTGTGTATCGTATGGATGGACTCAACAAGTTCTTCCAGTCTGTTGTTGTTCCAGACAATGATCAAGAAACAGATCGCTTTTTGGAAAGGTTACAGGAATGTGGTGAGTCCTTTGCAACACTTGTCGAAGCATCATCAAAAATTCCGGTGCGACAAATTCAGACTCGCTCATCAGTTGCCAGGACAAACAACCCAGTCGCTCAGGATCTCTTTAGTCGAATTGTGTCTCCACTTCGAGCAGGGTGGTGGGTTCGCTTGGCATATCTGAAGACCAAGGAACCCACTACCAGAGGCGCATATGGCCAAGTTACTGGATTTTGGGGTCCATCTCCTGAAGATGTGGATGGCGTGAAACAATCTTGGACTATATACCTTTGTGAAACTATTATAAAGGTACTCTCTGAGATTGGAGAACCTTATAACAGGCCTGAACGTCGTAGAGGATTTGGACTTAACAACGATGCAGGTCGTGGAAGAACTGAAGTAATGAGCATTTCTTCTCAGCAAATGACATCCAAGAACAAACTCAATGAACTGAAGCTGAGTCAGTTTGAATACCTATGGGCTCTAGCCCGTGCTCAACTTGAGGCTGACATCATCTCTGGTGATCGTTTTCTTACTGTCATGGTTAATGTTATGAAGTCAATGCACACGGAAACTATCGCACGGCTTCCAAAATTTAAGGGTCCGCTTCCTCTGTTTGTCTGCTATCTCTTTGTATCCAAGCTCCTTCAACTGGCACCTTTCATGAGCGAACTCAACATTCGCGAATTCTGGAAGCTTTGTAGTATTAATCTCAGGGTACTCTACTGGTCAAGGGTCGTCGATGAAGTCCTTCAGAGTGATGTTGTTTTCGAACCGTACGCAGACCTCTTACAAGGTGCGATTCGCTTCGTTGCTTTAGCCACACCTCCCGATGTATTTCGTGAATGGGAGCGCGAGATCCAAAGAGGTGCAACTTCACAAGGCAATTCATCAACACAGGGGAGCGCTGATGGCACACATCCGACCTGGTGGACTAGAAGTCCTATGTCAGCGTCATCTGGCGACGGCAACAACGGAGGTGCAGGTGGTCTTACCTTTGGCCAAGGTTTGGCTAGTAGACCATACAGCTTGACCGCATCTGGTTCTCCAGCAAATGCGCAGAACAATGTCTCAAACTCATTTGCGCCTGCAGGTGCAGGGGGGGGCATCGATGGGCTAGGAGCAGCCGGAAATTCGATTCCTGTATTCCCTTTGTGCACTCTTTCCGGTCGTATGACTGCTGACCTCAATCGCCAACCCGCACCGCCACCAGCAGGCGTTGCTACGGCTGCAAGCGTTCGTTCAACACATCCAGGTGGCGTGGCTCTCAAGTTTCCTTCAAAGCGAAAACGCAAGCGCGCCCATCTCGAAGCTGCGTCGAAAGTAAATCCGTGGCTTAAGTTTGAGCTTATTCCAAACACCCCAAGTCTTCACTATCTTCTGCGTGGAGCTCGTAAGGTCAAACGAACACCGCTTCACCCTAATCAAGCTGGCCTGCAACGATCTGCATCATTGCAATCCACTCATTCGTATTCTAGCAATTACCGATAGTCTCTGTAATTGCAAAGTTTTCGGAGGATCGTTTAATAACACAGCAGAAACCTATTATTCATGTTCGTTTCTTGAAAAAAAATGCATAAAAAACAATCAAAAATCTCAGGTTCGTCAACTAAACTCACAGTTGCCTTGTTCATTGCTTTGTGAATGCTCTGGCGATGCCTTGATTTTTTATTTGAGAGATGGACACCCTTGCTTCTCATCTTCGACCGCTAAGTGGAATTTTCAAGTATTTTGTTCTTCAGGCAGCTGGCAAAGATCGTCTAAATATTTGGTATTCAACAAAAAACGATTTAAGAATTAAGATATATGTATCAGGTTGCGCTGGGTAAATTCACATATTATTTCAAAACCAACACAAAGAATATATGGAAAGTCTTGTTGTGAAGATCGGTCAACTCTATTCTCGTTTTTGTAAAAAAAAATCGAATCAAAATAAGCGAAGCTGTTTGATGCGATAGTTATCAGAAGTTTGTTTTTCATCCAAGGTTTCCTAAGTTTTGTTGTGGTCAAGCGCCCTCATACAACATTTAGAAGATTGTTCTACAGGTTTTCGATATAAAACGAGATTGGAATCTTGATCGAATTCTTAGGGTCAGTGTGAGTTCTCTCTCGAGCCCAGGAAAGGGTTCATAATCTCAAAACAAACTGCACAAGATTGCTTGCATGGCTTTGCAAAATGTCAATACGAAGTGCTATTTGAACGCGCGGTAGCATTTGCAACGGTAAGGTTGTGCCACAAGTATAAAGCGATTGAAAACATAATCTCTGCTCTACATGGATAGCTGGACAACCAAGAATATCGTAGATAACAATAAACAGAAAACAAAAAAACTTGAACGAGAAGAGTTATCTGAGCAAAACAGAAAGTAGGTGAGTTTACTCCATGTCACATGTGCTTTTGATGCAGCTTGTGGTTTGGTAAAGGCATGGATCACAGAAGAGCATTTGAAGGAAACACTCTTAGACGGGTAAGTAAGTCAAGTATAGCGCATACGTTTCTCAATCGTTCATTGGGGTGGAGACGGATCAAATGTGATATGAACAAAAAGAAAGGAGTCTTGCGGTGCATTCGTCTTGTGGAAAAGTTGGAACCATTCGGTGACCTGGAACAATTGCCGAAACAGGAATCACTCGTTGACCAATGAAATCGTCTTTTCCATATTTGTCACGGTCATTCACAACGAAGCTAAGGAGCGCCACCTCAGGCTGATGCATCTTAAATGTGAATTTCTCGTTCCAGACCGGGTTGAAGCCGTTGTCGTCTACATGTTTCGAAACGACTCTCTTTTGGTCGCTTTCCAGACCATGCAGGGTTATGGTCACGTATGGGTCAATCACTTCGCTTTTGTCGCTTTGACCAAGTGGTTTGGGAAGGTAATGGCCGGACATCAATGTTACTGTCATCTCACAACTGATTTGTTTCGACAAACCATCCCAGATCTGATGAGAGTTGGGCAGTTGGAATGATGGTTTAAGAATATAACCGCAGCCTCCGTTGTCGCTAAATTTGCCTTGGTTCAGCCATACTGGCATTGACCCCGTTTGATAATTGAGAGCTACAATTTGACAACCAGCGTTCCAAGCAGGGACAGGATCATAGTTAGAAGAGTCGACTCGCGAACCAGCCGGGTATACACGCACGAGGTGACGCTGGGCGTACTCACAAATGTCCCGCATTGGGTACCCGGCCTTGGTCAATTTGATCATCTTTGCCTCAACAATAGAAGATGAAGATGCGTATTCCGGTTCTTTGTATTCGATATGCTGCGCAACTTTATCCTGATTAAATCGAAGTTTAACATTCTTGATGTACATCACCTTGAGCAACTGATCGTCCACACCAAGAGCCTTCGCACTTTCGACATCGTCTTCGTCTTCATCGTCGTCGTCTACCTCAAGTTCATTTAGAGAAACCACCCCTGAGACGGGTTCTTTTGCTGTGTTGTCAGGGGCCTCTCCAATATCTTGGTCATCCATTCCACCGGCCATGACGACCTCGTCATTGGGACCGCCCCTTTCTCCTTGCTTCTTTTTAATGGGCTTGTCACGAACAACAATTTTACCCTTGAGCTGCTCAGGAGAGGCCCACTTTGCCGGGCCCCGAGTCCAATCAGGTTTTCCGGAGCCATCATCAAAGCCATCCCAATGAAAAAGTTTAGATCCAAAGGTTGATTTGAGCATTTCAACCTGCACAGCTTGCTGTGCCATGCTACAGTGGTTCTCTATTGTGATGATGACGGGGTAGTGCGATGATACGAAAGCGTTTTCATTGATAGCATCGAAGCACTCTTTCATGGGCACCGGCTTACACATGGTGTGACCATGGTTCACGATGGGCTGACCGTCGCTTCCGTCCCACGCATCAAGTTCGACAACACGAACACCGAGCTTGAGAGCCCTTGCCAGAGAGGTGCCTGAGCTCTCGCTGTTAAGTTGGTTGCCTGTGAGATATGTGTTGTGCGAGGAGGAGATATAGTAATGGCTGAGTGGCTGATCCATGTCTTGGTACACAGAAAAGTACTTGGAAGGCTCCATTAAAGAGTTGAAGGATACATCCGTAAGAAGACGCTGAAACCCTTCATAAGAGAGGATAGGGCCTTCCAGTAAGGATTCTTCATCAAACTTGCCCTTCTTGCGAAACGACTTAATTTCGCTGTCAGCGGCACCCTCATGTTTCAGGATGAGCTCGGCACACTCACCCAAAGTAAATGTAAGTTTGCCCATTGAAGACGATGTCAGATACCGAAGAAGCTCGTCAGCACGCATACCATCACTTGCTGCACAAGCTGCTTTGTACACATTTTCTAATTCTGGCATCGATTGTGTGGCATGGAAGAGTGTTCTAAATTCTTCAAAGTCAAGAGAGCCGCTACCATCCGCATCATGCTCCTTAAACTTCTGCTCAAGAGCATCTGCAGGGATGCTGACGTTCAGCTTGTGCAGAATGCGCTTAACCTCTTTGAACGAGAGGACGCCATCTCCGTTCTTGTCGCCAGCTTTCCACTCAGCGTGAACGCGATCGTCAAAGCTAAGATACGCTCCTCTTTGGCCTACTTTCTTCTCTGCTGCCAGCGCAGCTGCCTTGCCTGAGGTTGAGTGTTTACAACCCATATTTCCCTCGACAGTCCTGCCGCTTCTTCAAGAAACGAGCAACAGTTGTTTTCGGTGTATGGTTTCTGCTCTTTGGCTTTTCCGGCTGGTATATCGGTACTGGAGACGATAACCCAACCGAATTGTTACACTGATTCAACTCCTCTATACTCCTCTAGATACCCGCTCGCTCGCTCGACCGATCGCACGTCCTTGCTCAGTTGCTCCTCCTGCGACAAAGATGCTGCAACGGGAGGTGGCCGAGGCAAAGACCTCTGTTCTGAGTTTGCAAGCTCCACTTGACTTGACTTGACTTGACTCGGCTTCTGCTTGTTTGCTTATTTGATTGATTGTTGGGTTTCTTTCTTATTTATTTTTCATCTCCCTACTTCTCTTTATTTCCAGGTACCATAGGCAGCAGCTAGCTAGCTAGTTATCTCTTTTTTTCTAATTAAGAACCACGGTAAGTTGAAGCCAGCGCCAAAGGCTGGAAAGACGTTCTTGCTTACACCCGGTGCCAATTTAGGTAAGTATCTGGGTAGACTCTCGCTAGTTAAGAGGCTAGTCCTCCAATAAATGAATCCTCTCTTACCTACCTGGGTTTAAAAAGCACTTCCACTGAGTAGTAGGATGCAAGTAGGCTATTCCTTCAAATTTAATATAAAAAATAGATCCCTTTACCCGGGTGAAAATCATAATGTAATCAGTAGGTACGTACATAAATATCTCCTACCTCTAGAGGCGACCAGGCAAGGAACTGTGCCTCGTATGCGACTCTTACAGGGACTTCTGCACCTTCCTTTCATCACAGGTGCAGGAGGTACGGAGCTGATTGTAAATGTATTGAAATTCAAGCTCAATGTAGAAGAGGCATCATGACTAAAACTTAGAGTCAAAGAACCTTAACTTGAAACATAATTGATTGGAGCTTTTTAACCCTGTGGCATTGGAACTGTGATGTCGAGTGCTTTGAGCGATCTGCTACTTAGTAAATAGAAAGCCCTGGTACCTACCTACGTATAAGCATTTATTACTACTTAGCAAGTTACTACCAATATAGATCCACCGCGTGAGATTCATTGCTTTCTTCAGTGCTTATCGATCAGCCTGTCAACTTGAAACATGAACTTAGGCTGACATTTTCTACTTCTTCTGGCCATGCCAACTTCCGAACTATGGCTTTTGGCTTAATCAGTTCTATCGTTTGTTTCATCTCTCCAAGGTCTGGAGCGAAGAAAGAATGAAAAGAACCTCAATTCGTCGAACGAAAAACTTCATATTTTAATTAGGGGGGAGAACGTATTGCCCTTTTTTTTTCTTTTTTCTTTTTTTCAAAGTGGTATCAAGAGCAGACAGGGAAAGAATACTTGATCAGAGTTTGAAGACCTTTCTTACGGAGGTAGATGAGTGAGTACCTGGTTTCTAGATGCGGAGGGGAACTTCCCATAAATAATTTCTAATTAGTGGCCTCAAACTACTGGGTAGCTAGCTACCCTCCGGAAACGATGCATGCGATGGATTCGTCTGTCTTTGACTCTGAATTTGTTTGTATCTACCACTCACAGACCTACTTAAATTTGCTATCCTACCAGTTCCACCAGTCCTCTTATTAGTATTTTCATTACTACCATTAAAAAACAAAAAACCAAAAAAAACCATACAGGCCTATTTGTATACATATACATATAAATTAAAATAATATTTAATAAATTTTAAAACAATTATTAAAGATCTTTTAAGTTAATTGAATAAATTGTATGTACAATCCTAATGTTATACTTAGTTTTTATTTAATTTTTATTCAAAACATTAATTATAAAAATAAAATAAAAATAAAAACTAGACGGTAATAATAATGTTATTATGTGTCAGATACTGTCTTTGTGTCCACCTCTTGAGTCTTCGTTTGTTGAGATATTCGCAGTGCAAAAAATATATTTCCTTAACCTCGGAATTGATTGAGTTTCGAGCCTGTCTCAGACAAACCCTTCGTGACTTACTTAACCAGCTGTCCTAGCATCAGCTTCGAACAGCCTGCTTCTGGGTTTCGTGTATGCTGCTGGCAAAGTCCCATTTATTATTACTATTAGAAGAATAACAGGAAACGACCAACGAGCGATTGTTTTAGCTTGATTTATTAAATAGGGAAACAAAAGAAAGAGATCAGACCAATGACAACTTAGTGCAGCAAGAAATCTTGGTTGCCTTTCAATCAGAGCTTGGAAACCCACGCTAGGGAGCCCATAATCTTTGGTTTGGTCTTCCCGACAGATAGATATCCATCATCCATCCTTCGGTACGATCGCTTTGTTTTTGCGAGTTCTCTACAGGTATCTGTGTATCTAAGTAAGGTATTCATTTACATGGCACAGCAATCGATCTGATCTTCCCTTCCCCTTCAATCAATGCAGGGCGAGATTCAACTGGCCAGGCAGCAGAGCGTAGTCGCAGCGATGCAACAGCTGCCGAATGCAAGCCAAGAGGTCAAGAGAATCAATAGTTTTAAAGATATCTTTAGTTCGTAGCAGGGATCGTGATAGTTGGTCTTTGCGATTCTGATACCAATTGCCAAGACTGGATGGATGACTGACTGACTCGGAGGAACGAGTTCAGTGAGAAAAGAGATGGATAGCTCATGAACCATCGATCAATCATCATGCACCATTAATCAATCAATCAATCAATCACTTCTAGGTCGATCTTTGATGGTGCAGCCTATAAAAGTAATATGAACTCCACATGCGACAAAACCCCCTCATGGCATTGTAGCACCTTGGACCTCTCTGTGACCCACCAGGAAGCGTTCACTGCACGAGTTAGACAGAATGCGATTGACACCACGAATTAATTGCAGTGGTAGCCTGTATAACTAACTTACGTCAAGTGAAGACCGGGTTGCAAATCAGTTGCCATCTCCAGGCTGATTCGGGATCTCCTGAATCCTCAGCTCTGGAGGCATTTGCCTTTCGACACTTACACGAGAACAAGAGCCACGAATGCAATGCCTTCTGGGTACCTGTTCAGACTCAGATACTCTACCATTCCAATCTGCCTTGCCAGTCAGCTCTGTGCTCAGTCAGCTCTGTGCTCATTGTCTCAGACTAGCTAGAGTCAAAGGTGCTACTACCGCGGCGCGCTTTCTTGAGTTGCGTGGCCGGGAGGCTATGGTAGCACCTTGGCAGAGCACTGCGAGGCATGCTTCACCACCCACCATAACGGCCGTATTCTCTTCACAGCTAGGGAATCTGTGCAAGATTTAGGGAGCAGAGCGCTGTGAGCGTGGAAATGATAGATGAGATGGCTGTCGCGCGAAATGGACGAGTTCAAGGTACTCATGTCCTTTTGTGATGCCCAACGTTGGAACGAGTCGACGCAGAGATCCCAACTCGCTCATGGAGCAACTTTAGGATGGATCACACAAATTAGAACCTCAAAATTCTTACCGGAAAGGCTCTAAATCGCTGCGATTTCTTCGACAAGTTATTGCCGAAACAACTCCAATCATCTCCGCATCTCAATTTACAATCCCGGTATCAACATGAGGCGCCTTGTTCAGTAAAGCTTCGAATAATAGCCCCAGCAAAGCCATCTCATATAGATTCATTGCACATATGACAACCATTGCGATGGTGATAGAAATGACATCAATTATGAAAATCCTGGTGATGATATTAAAGAGATGAAGCGTGCCACCGTGGAACTTAGATCCCACTCTCATTGTAGGCCTCTACTATTGCATAGGTGGATACCACTATTAATGTCTAGAAGGGTATTAGCCATGCTTGTACTAGGCTATTTCAAGTTATTATTACACAAGGCGAGAGAATTTTAATAAGCCTACTTAGAAACAGTAGCATAAGTGCTTAATCGGTGCTCCATAGAAAGAATTCTAACGATCTTCTACAACAATTCAATCTAAATAATCAATCCCTTCTCGAAAATCTCGGGGCGAAACTTGCGAGACCCGCGCTCATTGCCCACGAAGCTGAAGATCAGTCCGCATTGTCTCCGCGTTGCTTGCGGATTTTATTGTCGTGTGTCGATCTTAGCAAGTTTAGAGGCGGCTCAGTCATAGACACATCTCACTCTCCAAACTACAATTTACTGTTTTTGACGTCGCAGAACCTCAGCTGTGTAGCAGCGCAGTAACCTAGGAAAGAGGGTGGCAGAACTTGGCTCACACCTAGATTGCCATTACAGCAAGACATATCCCCTAAAATGTCAACGCCACAAGAAATGTGGGAGGCGATGCCGCCTCTAACGAAAACCTGGCTAGGATTTTCTGTTGCTTCAACTGCACTCGTTGCAATGGGCACATTGGACCCAACCAAGATGCTCTTCTATCCTCCATTAGTGTATCAAAACTTTGAAATCTGGCGTTTGGTCTCTAACTTTTTGTTTTTCGGAAAGTTTTCGTTCGGTTTTCTGATGCAAATGTTCATTTTGGTGCGATTCTCCACCTCCGTTGAATTAGAGCCCTACAAAACTTCCCGCGTGGGCGGATCTGCTGACTATGCTTTTGCACTGCTGATTATGGGCACTTGCTGCTTGATCATTGGCGCATTTATGGGTATGTATTTTATGGGACCTCCCTTGATCTTTGCAGTTTTATATCTGTGGAGCCGTCTCCACCCGGAGGATCCGACAAACATTTGGGGTTTTCGTTTCGCAGGCAAGCACCTTCCTTGGGCACTAATGGCTTTTACAATCCTTACTGGGGGATCACCTGTGAGTGATGTAATTGGTGTCATCGTGGGTCACGCGTACTATTTTCTAGTTGATGTTCTCCCTCGTATGAAGGGTGGGCCTATTGTACAAACACCAGAGTTATTCATTTCTATGATTCACCGTGCCACTGCTCAGCCCTACGTACAACCCGGAGGTGCCACAACTACTGCCAACACTGGCTTTAGGGGTCATAGTTGGGGTCAAGGTCGCAGACTTGGTGCGGCAAATAATTAAGCTTCATATATTCTATTGGATTTCAACTTTTCAACTTGCAAGAGAACGCTATACTGGTTGTATTGAGTACACTAGAAACCCTCCTTTACATTCTTGCAAGCAAGTAAAACACCACCATGAAAAATGATACTATTGATTATAATTTGGCATCATAGTTCCTTCGTCTTTTTACTTGAATTACGAGGCATGTCGGAAATCTGCATAAACCGTCCAACTAAAGATAGAGAAGGATTGATATACTTTCGACGATTGTATCGTTCTGCGCCACTCTCTTTCTCTTTCTGTTTGCTTAGATAAAATAGAGAACATGCCACTTACAGGAGCACGAAGTTAATCTAGTTTTCTTTATATTTAAAGAAAGAGGCCGTAAAGAAGCATAGGATTACTTCTAAAATGGTTATAAGCATAGCTTGAACGAATATTAGAAGATTTCAGATTCTTTTGAATTTCAGTTCGAGCCTTTCAGAATCTAATTTGTTTTGGTTATACTTTATCTCTGTTCATTTCGCTCCGGGTACAAATAATCTCCATCTCACTGAACAAAGATAACTTAGCTTTTGCACAGAAATCCTACGATGAAGGACTGGTGGCATGCATTATATTTTTTAATTTGCTGTAGCAGGGAAGAGTTGGGTATCATGCGAATACTCAAATGATGTACGAGGTGGTTTTGTAATGAGAAAACAGAAGAAGCGAAACTGGAAAAAGAAGGACATGCATTTCTGAACTAATTTCTAACTAGGATATTGGAGTATATATATTAGCACGTGGTGAGTTGGATCAAGGCTCTTCACAAATCACTTGACCAATCTTGCGGTAAGGCCCATAAAGCAGTCTAAGCTTCGAGGCGCAGAGGTTGGCCCTGTTCGTGTTGAATAAATCCCTGAATACTGACACGAGTACCGCCAACCACGGGACCACGAACTGCATGAGGGCGCTGTGTACAGATAAGAACGAGATCTCCTGGTTTGACTCTCACAGTAATTGGCTCGGGTAACCTCTCACGCAAAAGAGCCTGGGCTTCAGGACTCTGGAGCAAGCACAGCGACAGGGTTGGTGCATTACGATAAAAATCCCAGCGGTTAGAAAATGTTATTGGCCAAATTTGAAGCTCTCCGCCAGAAGGAGCATTTCGAAGGTAAATATTAGCACTAAAAAGACCACGGTCGGGGCGCATAATGGCTAACTCATCCACATGAGCAAATCCGCGTGTCCAACGCGAAGGATCGTATCGAGTTGAAGGGCGCATAATTCGCGGTACGCCTGGTAAGAACGGTCGATCGTTATGTTTTTTATCACGCGAGAGAGAACAGCCGTGTCGCCAAACTTCATCTAGCTCCAGGCGAAATTTATCCATGGGCCCCATCACCAAGTCCTGTCTTTCGTCGGTCAAATGCCGCCACTTACGCATTTCCAAAATTGAAGAGTCAAAGTAAGAATCCAACTCACCCTTAGCAAACGCTACATTGTGCGGAGTTCCAACGGCATCTACATCCGATGCTTCAGCCTCGCGACCACCACTGGCCACATTCCAGTTGCGAACGTCCACGTCCGCAAGCATTTTGTCAGCGAGCTTTTCAGAAAGATCTGCAGGATAAAATCCACGTACGTGCACCGCTAGCGCACGGTGGGCGACAAGCTCTTCGATATCTTCACGAACAAGTTCACGGTCTCTTGTAAGCACGTGAGCGCCTGGATGGCGCAGAGAATCAAAATCGCCAAAGCGGGCCTCTAGGAGCCGCAGGGCATTGGCCATGGCCGTACCCCGTGCCGCTGCACTCGCTCGACCCAACATTTTCTTGCACGAGTTCTTTTACCCAGGTGCAATGTTATTTAATCCTATGCCATAAAAAATCAGAGACTTGTTTGTTGTTGAGCACGGCGAGACTTCGCGTTTTGCTGTTGCAAAGGTTCTGCTAGTGCACAGATGATCCAAATGTGCTTATTTTACAATTTAATGTATTTGTCACATAAAACAAATCAAACGCGATTTATGGCTGGTTAGTGAGGGAGAAGTACTACTATAGGTTACGCTAAGATGTGCAGTAGTGTAGCAGCCTTTGTTAATGAATAAAGGCTACAATTGTGTAATCTACGTAGGTAGAAGAATACCAACTTGTAAAGCGAGAGCATCAAGATTTGATCTTCAGGGTATAGCATTTTTGTTTTAGTTTTGTTTTTTGCAGACGATTCTGCAAGGGTAGGTAGGTAGCATTAGTAGCTAGCTACCTGGTATTAGACATGTATATATTATATACCTCGTTGAAAATAGGAGCAAAAATTTAGGAACAGAAGCCTTGGACAAGCGATGTGTCAAACCAAGCCTTGGCAAAAGTCAACTAGCTCCAGGTCCTAGCCGCTTTGGAAACTAGTCACTAGGAAGGAGGTACTGCAGGTGTGAACTCAATTTGTCACTGTTTGGGTGGAGGGGCAAACCTAGAAGCATCTGGTTGCTGCACCTTTGATGCAGCAGCGAAAGACTGCAGCAGCAAGTGCTGCTGCAAAAACTTCTTCTGCGGATCCATCAAGTCAACCAAAAGCGACACCCATGCCTGGAATTTCTCCAATCGTGTTGACAGCCCTTTGTTTTCGACAGCTAGAGTACCATCTAAGGAGACCGTCAAGTTTGTAGTAGCGTCATGTGCCAAGTCAGCATTTGTTCAAACTGTTATGTGGCTCATAATGGTTGCAGTCTCATCAGTTTTTGGAGCTATTGGTAGCAAGCGTGTTGGTGAAATCACGTTAAATCTTCTGTTTGGCTCTTACGAATTAGTGATGATTTCGCATGCAGCCATTGAACTATTTATGAGCGGAGCTCAGCAACATCAGCTTCAAGATCAACCAGCGGAAAAGGTTATTAGTCCAAAGGAAAACGCTTGGGATCGTGCTTTCCATGTTGCACTTTTGGCTGTTTTGTTGGGACCCTTTTCTCTCCTTTATTTTGCTTCTGTAGGGTCGATATGGGATATTGCTCTTTGTCTATTTTGTCAATGGGCAGGCAAAGCTCTCTGTTTTGTATCATTTCCGCGTGAGATTTATGCGGTAGGGGGTTAGACTGTGTTTGAAAACTGGCACATAAAGAAGACCAAAACGCAATTCTTTCAATTCTTAATTTTCTGGGTCAAGCTCCTTACAAGTGAGATGATTAAGCTATGGTCAAACACCAATAGGGGCGTTTGGATCAAAACAATCTAAGTAGCTTTAAGCGTGAACTAAACAATAACATATGCCTACAGTATACGTACAGATGGCTGTGCGTGTGTGTGTGTGTGTGGGGGGGGGGGCGAAATAAAGCAAATCTAGAAGCCCTTTTAGATGGCACGGCGTGCAAATCGAATCACAAGCACATCATTCTCAATTTCTACCTCAATTGCGGCGTCTTCTTCTTCATCATCGTCGTCATCATCTTCGTCTGCGCCATCACCATTAACACCACTATTACTTATCTCATCATCTTGAATCACCCTTTTATCAGTTTTCTCTGTCCTTATTTGTCCACCTTCACCCCCCAAATTTGATGGAGTAAGTAGTGGCAATGGTTCAAGCAGATCACTAGTTTTGGTTTCCTTGACTGCATCTTTGTACCATGCCTCCGCAAGTGGTCCAGTACAATCCCAGAAGTGGCGTTGATATGCAGGTAATCGCTCCATTGATTCTGGAGAGTCTGGGTCATTGGCTTCCGATCCGTCTTGAGCAAGTTTTCGTGGCTTTCGGGTTGGTAAGACAAACTTTCGTTGAGAGACGCTAGTAGCACGGCCAAACCATCGCGGTAGATCCTGTGGCAATGATACGAGGTCAACGTCGAAGAATTCAATAAACGTCTCGTTGGCGTATCGGGTATGTGTGGGGTGAGCAAAAGAACGGAGTTCATCCATGATGGAAGTAAACGAGTGTTGTTGCAACCTGCGAAGGCATCCGACGACTGTGCCTGTTAAGTGAACACCAGAGGTGCACATTATAAGCATGGGATGGTTGCGTCGATCAAGTACAACCTCCAGGGCTTCTTTAACGAGCTCCTCACTAATCAGAGACCACCCAGATGGTCTCCAGAATTTTAGGCCAAGATGCAGGAGTTTAATTTTTTTCTCGTTTATAAACTTGGAAACCGCGCGTAGTGTCACTTCAGGTGAAAGATGTACAATAGTTTTCAGGTTAAGGTCACTCACAAATTGAAAGTTTAAGGGCTGAAGAACACTCGACCTGTACACGCCAGCTTCCACAGTGCCAAATCGCTCCGGGGCATGCCGAGGCTCCATTTGCGCAGCAGCAAGCTCTTCGCAGGAAGCAGTTTGTCTAAGATAGTCTCCCCAGGAGCGAGAGTACGGCAGGCCCAGGTGGCTCAGCACAGCTGTTAGATAGGCTTTGACGCGTGAGCAAAAGCTACTGCTGAGTCTGCTTTCTCTCGTCAAGATGACTCAAGATTGATAGAGAATTATGAGTAGGGTCTATTAAAGGTTTACTACCGTCGAGGTATGAGGTATGTAATACTAAGCACGGTTTTCTTTACCAGTTACATAGGCATAAATAGCATAGCGTTTCTTGGTTCAATCTTGTCAAAGTTCTTGATCCTATATTTGAAAAGTGTACTCAAGTATCAACAGCGACATACTTTCCAAGGTTTGGGCAGCCTTGAGTGTTAAGAGAGGCGCAAACATAGGGTTTAAGCGAGATGAAATCTATTTGTTAGTCCGAGAAGCTATATTGTCTCCTTCTTGTTATTCGTTTTTCTTGCTCTTTTTTGTTTGTTTATGAAACAACAACATATATTATTACTGTTTTACGGCGGAAAATGCAAATAACTTGCAAAAATTGATTCCAGCATTACAATTGGGATGGGACCTGTCAATAGGTTTTCGAAGACAATGTTGTACCTGAATGCTTCCTCAAGAGGTACTAGAGAGAAGTCAATAAAAATTTCAAGGCTGTTATCAAATAATGTTGATAAATCTCAGACCCTGAAGAGCCTCTCATAATAAACCTTGCAGTGTATGTCACTTGTTATTTATGTTAAATGCTCCAAAGTTGAAAGCCTTTGTCTGGAAATGCATATCAACATGAAAATCGCCCCTTCAACTCTGACCAACAACACAGCAACCAAATTTTAACCAAAGTTTGACTCAAAGCACAGCCTAACCAAGTTTTGCTGATATCATAGTTAACACAGACTAGAGCTATATTTGCCGTGTTAATCTCGGTCACCTTTCCCAGAAATTGTGCATGAACTTGGGTGTGTTGTACAGATAGCTATTAGATAGTAGACATTTTTCCCCCAACTTAGAATAGGTCTAAATTCTTCTTCTTGTTTTTGTTCTATTTTCATTTTAAATTTCAAGGCTTTATTCTGTGACCTTTTAAAACATATAATAATGATACTAGATATACACATATATAGCACAGTGGTAGGTAGGGTAGATAGGTAGGTACTAGTTAGGAAGAATTAGACGACTAAAGACTTCAAGGCACTGGTCTCTGTGACAGCACTTCGTGGCAAGCACTACTGATCAGTAAATCGCAATCTGTGCCAACCGTGAATTAAAATTGTAGGCTTCTGCAAACGCAGGGAAGTCTTTGTTACAGCTAAGGGAGCCTTTTGAGATCTCGAAGGTCTTATCTCAGAGTTTCAGGATGAAGGTGGTGGCGCTGATTAGTGGTGGCAAGGACTCATGTTATAGCATGATGGAGTGCGTGCGGCACGGCCACGAGATTGTGGCCCTTGCAAATTTACGTCCTCCCCAACAAGGCAACCAATTAGATCATAATGAGGAACCTTTGGTTCCCGAACAAGAAGAACTTGACAGCTTCATGTTTCAAACAATTGGAGTTAGCGCTATCTGCCCAGCGATCGCAGAATGTATGGATTTGCCGCTAGTCAGCCATCAACTACACGGAAAATCTGTACAGAAGGATCTTGACTACAGGTCAGCAATTGATGGTGATGAGGTCGAAGACCTCTTTGCCTTGCTACAGGAGGTCAAAGAACGATTTCCTGAGGTTAATGCAGTCTGCTCTGGTGCAATTCTATCAACTTATCAGCGGAACCGAGTCGAATTTGTTTGTTCTCGACTTGGCTTAACATCACTTGCATTCCTATGGCAGCGGGAGCAACATGAGGTGCTGACAAGTATGATTGACGACGAGCTCGAAGCAGTTCTCGTGAAAATTGCTAGCATGGGACTCAAACCAAGAATGCTTGGTCGTCGCTTGGGGGATTTACTTGGGGAATTTGAAGACTTGCATGAACAGTTCGAATTTCATGTTTGTGGAGAAGGTGGCGAATACGAGACAGTCACACTAGATTGCCCACTTTTCAAGCGTCGCATTGTTTTAGATAAAACAGAAGTTATTGTCGATGATGACTGTTCCTTTGCCCCTGCGGCTCATTTACGCATCGACGCAGTGCATACTGAGCCCAAGGACACTGACGAATGCGGGCAAGCCTTCTATATGAGCAAGTTTCAGGAGAAGAAACTCTTATCTAACAAGGGAATAACTGTTACTTCTAATGATGTACAATCGTCTGATCCACGTGGGCAAATCATAGATCAAGGCGATGAACCTGTTGTCAGTCAGAGTACCGACTTGGGATTAGTTGCCGTACAAAACTGTGTTGGAAACCCTGAGGGAACCCTCGAGGACGAACTCCGTGAGGCAATGTCTAAGCTTGAAACAGTTCTGGCGAAGCACAATCTGAACCTTGGAGAGCATGTTTGCTTCGTTCATTTGTATCTTGCTTCAATGAAAGACTTTGGCAAGATTAATGCTGAATACTGTAAGTTCTTCGAAGCTTTTCCAGCTCCTTCACGCGCGTGTGTTGAGGTAGATCTTGCTTTAGGCCACCGTGTCATGGTTGCTGCACAAGCAACACGGCATACTCGCGATGTCCTTCATGTACGCAGTATTTCTCATTGGGCACCTGTTTGCATTGGCCCGTATTCGCAAGCAAACAAAATTGTCGATATGGGGGGGTATACTTTTGTTGCGGGGCAAATTCCACTTGAACCAACTACAATGGAAATGATGCAGGGAAGCTTGACTGAGCAGCTGGACAAGTCACTCAAGCACTGTTCAGCTGTGCTGCAGTGCAAGGGCGCATCTCTGGAGATGGTACGGAGTGTGGTCGTTTATGTATCTTCAGCAGCTCCTTTTGATTCGGAGTCTGTCTTTGCTCGCCTTCCTATTAAGGCAACCAAAGTGCTCATTCAGATTCCTCATTTACCTCGCGATGCTTTGGTGGAAGTAGAGGTATGTGCATCACAAGGCCAATCTGTCATTCACCAAGACTTCTCAAAACTAAGGAAAGTCATTGAAGATCGTTATATTATTCAAGTTCTGCATATTGACCATGACCATGAGGTGCATATGGCTCCTGCCGCAGTACAACTAAATGTGTATGACACGGCGAGTGAAAAACCGTGTAACACTGACTACATTGAAACCTTGGGTCAGCTTGTTTTGGAAGAGATTGTGAAACACACATGTTTGGTTGCTGGTCATGCGTTCTATGTAACACACGATTCAACAAGTGTTTCACTTGCTATGTCGCTTTGCCAGGGAACAACTTCTCTTTCCGTTATTCCATGTTCAAAGATTGCTGTACCTGAAACACTACAGGATATCAGCACTCAAGACAATAGTCCACGATGCTGTCTTTCAGTTCTAGCTTGGGATTTCGAGGCTTGCACAAAAACTGAAGGCCATAATGATGATGCATAATTGACTATATATCTACCGCGCTGTAAGAAGAAATTTAGTTTGTTCATATAGATTATTTGAAGAGCAATGATGGAAATAGTGGAGGATGACCATGCTTTATCCCCACAGTATATGGTATATTTACTTTATGAAACTGCTATGCTACAGAGTGAGCAACATATGAAGCAATACTGAATGCAAACTACTTTGTCTAATTTCACACTCTAATTCTTGTTTCCCAGGAACTACTTTAGTACTCCTTTAATTTTGCAGCTACAGTGCTAGGGAGATTACAGAAACAATAAAACAATACATCATCCCATTGAAAAGATGAAGTTGGCCCAAGATAATGAGCTTCAATAGGAGTCACTGTTCTAGTACTTCAAGGAAAAAAAAAATCACAAAGCTAGTTTTTCATTGACTCTCAGGAACTTCGACTTTAAAAATGGGTTAGTTTTTCATCAGCTCAGTTCCATCTACTTGAAAGTATATACAAACCTTCATCTATTTACGCTCAGATCGAAATCAAGTGTCTAATCAATGACCCTGTCAACGAGTTGTTGGCTGTAGACCAGCTTCCGTCAATCCCCTTCTTTTTTGCGACGTTCACCTTGATCTCTGTGTTCTTCTCGGCCATAGGTTTATTTGAAAATATAAACAAAGCAAACGGAGTTGGTCCGGGAAACTTGTCTATTTTGTAGTTCAATATGCGGTGGCAGCTTCGACGAAGGCACAACACGCTCGAATAAGATGACCATCCAGTGATTGTTTTGGCTGGACCCAAGTGAAAAAATACAAGAAGTTGCACCTGACTTAGTGAGAGTAGAGATCATCCATCACATTGTTGTTCTTGGAATATGGTGGTGGGAGTCAGGTTTGGAGAGGATGCAAGCCTTTGAAAGAAGAGACTGTAGAACCATTCGGGTGCGGTAACAAACGAATTCCAATTTGGGGTTTTCAGTCGTCGTATGGTGTAAACAAAATCTTAAAAAATGAGCATTTATACACGATACCGTGGCATCTTACAAGTAAATTATTCCGATTTTGAAAATTCTTTGCCTCGCAAGAGTCATTGATAATTGCTCAAATAAACAATCTCAAGTACTGATTCCTAAAAAGGAGATCTCTCTTTCGCCTACGCTGATACGTGTGCAATATGTTCGTCAATAACTCTCTACAGGTACCTAGGATGTACTACCTACCTCCCTAGCACAATTTCTACAAAAATAGTTTTTAGCGAATGTGTTTCGACACATGTAGAGCTACGCAAGTGGACCGAATAATAAAGTGTCGATTAAATACAAAAGCGTAGCGGTCCAGCGCAGTCCTACCGGGAGATTACTATGCCAACGTTCAAGCCTATTGGAAGATTTTGTCGCTGTAGACTCGGAGTTTCAAGCAGTCGTACTTTGCATGATCTTCGTTTGGCCACGCTGTGCATTTGAAGTTGAGTGGGTTGGACTTTCAATCCTTTGCGTAAGCTCTCTTACTATAGTTTTAACGGTACTACTTCATCAATTATCAAACTTCTAATGACTCAAAAGGGTAGCCCCGGCAGTGCTCTCATCCTGTAAGAGGGAATTAGGTAGTGAGCCGCTACCGCCCGTGCAATAGTACTAGTAATACTTCCTACCATTAAGACGATTTGAGAGTAAGTGGGTACATAGTAAGTACTTACTATATTTCTAGGAGAGCTAAATCAGAGATCTGATCCTCCCATCTCACTCAAACAATTAAAGCTCTTCAAAGCGCACAAATCAAGCTCAGATCGAAATCAATTGTCTAATCAATGACCCTGTCAACGAGTTGTTGGCTGTAGACCAGCTTCCGTCAATTCCCTTCTTTTTTGCGACGTTCACCTTGATCTCTGCTTCTTCTCGGACAGGACACGCTCCACCTGGTGCATTCAATTCCAGCACCTATTCCATCAGGCTAAGAGCGCAGCGCCGCAAAACCAAAGCGGAAGCGTGCCGTGGCCAAACAGGATCATTCTAGATTGTAGACGCTGCTGATTCGGATAAGCGCAGAGTTTGAGGACTCATTATTCACTGATTCAAACAAAACCTTTGGAATACACCCAGGATACATTCTGCACATCGTAATTATTTTGCAAAAGGGCTTTCTCGACTAATTGAGATCTGCAAAACTTGAACCAAACCTTATTCTTTATGTAATTTTTCGGGGCGGATAATCGGTAGCAGGAATAACTAGAAGTGCTGACTGATAACCATTTACCACTTTTAGCAAATCGTGTTTGGGGGTATCGCTAATTGATAAAGGCATCACGACGACTACGAAACTCGTTCTGAGAGAATTAATTGATTAAAGGGTTTTGACCAGTCAATAGAACGTATATGGGATATGGAGGGAGCTATCCATCGAGGTTCTTCAAAGGACGCCGATAAAACTAGAAGTCTTAAGAATTCTGGGCAGCACAACCACAACATAGTTCTTGAAAGCTTAAGTCCGGACCAAAGTAAGGACTACGGCGAGCAGCACGACTCACAAGCCCAAGTTGAGGGGATGGGCCAGTGCGCTACTGCACGGAAGTATATTTGTGAGTCGGCTGTAAGCCAGGCCTCTAAAGTAGCTGCAAAATCAAAGTGCGGGGAGTATCTCCAATCAAGTGGTGCCTCTGGAGTTCGCCAGTCTGTGAAAGATGTTTCTCTCGGGGAATTTGACAAGAAAACTTTAGAAAAATGGCATGCTGACTTGCAAAGGGAGGCCCTTGACACCTGCGCTATGCGAGAAAGTATGCGGAAAGACCGAAGCATACCTTTTGAAATTTCAAACGAGGATTTGCGCACTATTCTAAGTTCTGAAAGCATTGAAGATGCCCATGGAGTCAAATGTTATCTGTTGAACCTGACACTTGAAGAAAAAGAGCCAAGTGTTTATCAACAGCTTGTATCTTCATTTGATTATCCTCGCGAGGCTCCATTTGAGAATCACGAGGCAGCAATTCTTACAGATCTAAGTATGAAGCTAGGAATCTCGGTTTTTTTACCATTTACAAGTGGGATTAAGGTGCCAGAGCGCCCTGGTGGAAGTGGAAGGCTAGGTTTTCATATCGTTAGTAAGCATGTGGTTGCTTTTCGTGGCATCGGTGGTCGTGATATGGCTTCCATATGGCACATGCTTATCGTGCCCCGAGCAGAACTTGTAATGTCTACGCCGAGCTCAAACGAAGCAGTGGTTTCACTCAAATGGTTATATGACCTCAGGCCAGAACACCTTCCTTTGTTGTACACAATGCGAGAAGAGTCTCTTGTATATCTACAAGCCAACAAAGGCTACTTCATTGACGTAGTGAAGGGTCGCGGCGACAATCTCGCCTGGCTTGAACCTAACGCTGTCCGTTTCGGATTTCACTCGCGGCCTAGTGTAGGCTATCTGCATATGCATATGTTGATAGGTCCACTTACTGATTTTGGTGCTGACACTCCTCAACGCATTCGTTGGGTGTCGCTTGAAACCATCCTCGAAGTTCTAGAGGCAGGGCAACCAGCGTCGTCCCTATTGCCTAAAAAGGAAGGAGAACCTAGTATTTTGTAAGTTTAGGCTATTCAGCTTAAATTTTGACAAACGCATCCTTTCATGTGTAGCTCTTCGCGAAGGCTTTGACAGCTGTATACTGCTCCACCATATCACCATGTAAAATCCCCTCAAAGGGATCCAACAATCACTTAAGTCCTCAGAAATGTGTTTTCTGTCTGTACGATATCCTACGAAATACTGGAAGAAGGTTCCTTGGCTCTATCTGGGGATTTGAGAGTCGGCAGATGTGTATTATTGGAGAACTATCGATAGCTTATAGTAATCAATGAAATGAATATTACGATTACGAAGCTGGAAAGTCAATATTGCTTTATCCTTTTATTTTTCCTTTTTCTTCTTTTTCTCCTCTATTTCTTGATGAGTCTTTGATCGACCTTAAGTCTAAATCTTGAATTTCCCTCTGTTCTTAGTTTGTAAATTGTAATAAACAGACCAAACTTGCGAAGGAGGGTAATGTTTCAAAAGATCTTGACCCTTTTCTTTGATGAACCCATGATGAATTACGTTATTGATGAATATCATTGAAGCATTTACAGTAGCACGTGGGGGTGCAGTTACTTGTTCCTACGTGCTACTGTTACTTGTTCTTACGCTTGGTTCAAGAGCCTATCAGCCCAGATACGAAGTTCGTTGGATCCAGTCATCGCGTTAATGCTCTTTACGGACATCGGGGAGTATCAGCCCGTGCAGGAATGGAACAGTGGTAGTTGAAGCAGCCTGGCTTCTCTTAGAGGTCAAATCAATAGATTGGCAACTTATTTACACTTGATTGGTGTAATCAATTTCTTCTACTAAAACAATAATCACCATCAACCTGGCCATGCCGCTAAACATCAATTTTTAACTAACTTAATTATAGATTCAGGTTCCTATCGCGGGACGACATTCATTCTCATCTCGTACAGAACATCATTGCATAATTACTTTCAATAATTGGGTGCAGAAGGTATCGAAACCTATCGGACAGTGATTACAATGAAGTTTGCATGCGTTTATGCCTCAAACCAGATGAGCTATATTGGCAAGTGAATCTCTACTCACTGACAGAGACCAAGGGGCAAACGTTTTTATTTCTTCCTCTTTTTGTCAAATCAAGCTTCAGTATACACGGAGTCACGGTAGATGCGTGTTAGATAGGGAATTTCAGACAAAGATCTATGTTTTAAAGGCAATCACAACTTTATTTACGGCTCAGTGTGAAACAAGGTAAGCAAAGAGAAAATAGAATGAATTACTTTAGTTTAAAGCAAAGACATGATTCCATCAACCACATCTCCCATATCCTTAGTTTAATAGAAATAAATTGTAAGATATACTCTGTCCCTTTCGTGTGACATAAACCTGATTGCATTTTGAAGGATCATGAGCCCTCTTGGTTCTTCACAAATATGGTGGGCTCAAGTTTCATCTTAGAGAATTAGGTTGGCCGTGTCTGCTTAAAATGATCCATTGAAGACGAGACGCCAAGATCATCAAGGATTTTGTCTGTGACAGAGACCGGAAAGAGACCTTGAAGGATGGTAGTTGTATAGGCCATGGCTGGCATCACAAGGAGCTCTTGGTTACGCTTGATTGCTTGAATAGTTGAATCAGCTGCATACTGGGGTTCTAAGATAGGGAAAAGTGCATTGACAATGCCTTCAAGGAATTTAAACTTTGGCTGTAGTTTTGCACCCTCAAACATTCCGGTGGATATGTCTGTTATTTTCATATTTGTTGGCAGTGTAGAATCATTTAGCTAACACGTTAGTTTTTATTACAATTCCTTTTCCGTCGTCTTTTGCTCTAGTAGGGATAAAGCATCATGTCATTAACAAGCAACTATAAACTTACACATGGGACACACTGTAGTGCACTTAATCTTTGTTCCCATCTTCTGCAATTCTAAGCGAATTCCTTCTCCAGCGCCAACAGCTCCGAATTTAGAAGCGTTGTAAGCTACCATATTAGGTACACCGACACGGCCAGCGGAGCTAGCAATAATGACAACGTGACCATGGTCACGTTTGATCATACCGGGGAGAAAGGCCTTCGTGACCCATAGGATCGCATGTGTGTTAACTTTGAGGACTAGCTCCATCCTTGCATCATCAGCATCAACGAGCTTGTTGCCATCAACAATGCCTGCATTATTGATAATGATATCAGCACGGCCAAAGTCTCCTTCAATCCTTTCAGCCACCTCGTACACCATCTCATGCTTCGTCACATCGCACTGGTATGCCCGAGCAGTAACACCTAGAGCTTTGCACTCATCAGCTACTTGCTGCGCACCTTGAAAGTTCACGTCTATGATGGCCACGGAACAGCCTTCTTTGGCAAGACGATGGGCCATAAGCCTTCCAATACCCGATCCGCCTCCAGTGATGACAGCAACGTCCCCGCTAATCTTCTTTTCAAAAAGCTGCGGAGCAAGCTCTCGGATTCCATAGTAGGCCGCAACAAGTCCAAGAATGTAAGGCCATTTCTTGGGTAGTCTCGGCAGGAAATCGCCAGCAAGACTTATGATGTTGCTCGCCATCTTGTGGGACACGAATCGTTCGTGCTCTTAAACTACTCAAGGTCTTTGCTCGTTCTAGTACCCTCAGCTTCTGCAACCACTCGGCTCTTCAAGGTAATGAGCTTGTCACGACGTTGCCGGTTTGCAGAATTGCTGCAAGACTACTTTGTCGCAGCTGGATTCGATCCTCGGTACGTGCAATGAAGGGCGATTTGATTTCCTTTCGTCTTGTGTACTACCAGCACGGTGAAGTAATATCCTACAGGTAGTAAGTAGGTAGGTAGGAAGGTAGGTATCAGAGGACCGAGCAATACGCAAACTGGCGAATCCTTCCCTGAATGCCTAATTGCAACATGAGGTGGAAGTACGATGAAATCATGTCCTTTCGCAAAACAAAAGCCTGAAACTGGATGTGATTCTAGACGCCAGTTAGGAGACACTATAGAGACACAGTGATGCTGCTTCAAATAGTGAAGTACGCTCATGAAACACTTTGGGCAGGTAAAGAAATCTTTGAGCCTAAATAAAAGTTGCGATACACGTTCTTGCGCGCATGCACAGGGTTCACGGCGTACGGCGTTTAGGATCATCAGGATGCAGTAGGTAATTCTTTGCTAGCCCATTCTGTTACTATCTAGCCACCCACCCAGTGAGAGGCAAGTTTCGTCGAGTCAAAACATCCATTGGATAGGTGGATGGATATACATATACTTTGAATACTAAATAGTCTATTTTTAAAATAATAGAAGTTATGTAATGATTACCATATGGTACAGATATTAGTAATGCTTTTCATTTGTACCAAGCACTCCCCATCAGAATCCAAGCACCCAACGCTATGCTACCCCAGCATGACTTCAAGCTTGCAACATCTAAGCCTTGTACCGCGGAGGAAGGCAGAATGCGGTGGCGTGAGTATGTGTCCCAAACACCACAGAGACCCTTGCACGAAACTGCGCTCTGTCACTACAACAAACAACAGGATGAAACAAGAACCCGAACGACGCGAGAAATTGATAAGGTCAAAAACCTGGAGAAAACTAAACACAGTCTGAAGATGAAGACATTGAAAAAGCGTGCTAGGTTTTTGTCGACAAACATCGACTTGCACGAAACAACAATCCCAACTTTGCGTGAAGCCATCAATTTGTGGAAAGTTGTGCCTCCACCGCAGATTTTAGAATATGCAGATCAAAGTACCACTACAAAGTTTACAAGGAACTACATTCCTGTAGAGCTTAATGACCTGCAAGAATATTCTACTGCTAAGGACCATTAACTCTTTATGTCCCGAGAATACGGATACTCAAAAAGATACTACCAGTATTATTGAAAGTATTCAGAGTTTGGAGACCACTTTCTCTTGGAACGAAATTCACGCGAAGACCTCAACGTCAAATCACTTCTGTTCTCTCTCAACAAATTAATCGCGAATAATTTCAAACACACTGCTATGAACATAATGACTTCATTTATAACATGTAGAAGCGAGTGCATACTGTGTTATCAGTACACAAGAAGTGATGAGTGCAACAAAAGATTACTATTGTAGAGAGCAGAGGCGTTTTGTAATGATAGATTGACATGGTTTGATGTCTTTAATAAGCTCAAAGACTTCAAGGAGTTGCCTCAGATTTGGATGCTTTGCAAGAAGAAAGAAAGCCTCAACATCGAGCTTCTATAGTTACCACTATAAGGGGCATATGGCTGGATAATCCGTAGGTAGCCTTAATCTTAGTACTACCTATCTGCTACTTGCGAACGACGAAGAGAGCACACCAACTCGAAGCGACACATGCAATAGAAGCAGCAGACAGACACACAAAAGTTGAGAGTTGTAGCAACGGGAAGGCTTTGCGTCGGCAGTAGCGAATACTAGGATTGATGTCGTCACAGGAATCACCATCGCCTTCCCAGGCGCCAGGTAGTAAGAAGGAGGCCTCAACCTCCACGGTTGCAGGGAAAGTTCAAATTACCTCGTCTTTACCACGAGCAGTTCGTACCTATTCTGAGAGCTTTGAACACGGTAGGTTGCATGAGTCGGTGAAGATTGAGCAACAACTACACAATAAAACACTTCAAAGAAATGATCATTTGCTTGAGACGGTGTAACAGCAACAATGTGGGCTGAGGATGTGAATCTATGGTGTATCTTTGGTAGGGCTGACACTGACATTTTGTTTCTGATCTCTTGCATCAATAACCTGATATTATCTTCTCACAGTCTGGGGTCGGGTATTGAGCATTCAATCCCATACTGTCCATGGTACGTTGTTCTTTGAATCCAAATATCACAAAAGTGTCCGTCGTGAGTTTTCATTAACTAATGATTGTATGGTTTCTTTGGCTTTCTCGTCCGCCACAGGCTATGTTGGCAATAAGTCCGCTGTTTTCCCTCTACAGCTGCTTGGATTTGATGTAGATCCCATTAATAGCGTGCAATTTTCCAATCACACTGGATATAAAAATGGTTGGAAAGGCGATGTTATGAATGGTACTCAATTGGCTGCCTTGCTCGAAGGCCTCCAGAATAACAACCTTGTGCGCTTCTACACATGTTTGCTCACTGGGTATATTGGCTCTGTGTCTTTCTTACGACAAGTTCTCGATGTGCTGAAAGCGCTTCGCTCTGAGAACCCAGATGTGCGGTACTATTGTGACCCTGTTTTAGGTGACAAAGGCAAGCTCTATGTTCCTGCGGAGCTCATTGAGGTTTACAAATCCGAGGTCGTACCAGCTGCAAGTGTTCTGACCCCTAACCAGTTTGAACTTGAGTTATTGACTGAAACAGCGGTTAGTGATCTGGCCTCCGCGAAGGCTGCGTTCTTGATTTTGCATAGACGAGGTGTAAAGACCGTAGTCCTGACGTCTTGCGACTTCGAGGATAGACCTGATGAATTAATTCTTCTTGCAAGCTCAATTACAGATGATTTAAAGGACTCTGATGAGCCACGTTTGATTGAGGCAGCCCAACCGAAGATTGATGGTCATTACACAGGAACAGGTGACCTGATTGCGGCCCTCTTGTTAGCTTGGATGGAACGTCGAAATGGAGACATCAAGGAGTGTGTGGTTCGCGCATGTGCTACTATGCACGCAGTAGTTGGACGAACCAGACACGGTAAGCAGGAAGGAATTAACCCAAACGGCGAGCTAATGCTGATTCAAAGCCGAAAAGATATCGAAGACCCAGACTCAGATGCATCGCCCGTAATTGTGCGAGAGCTTCAGTAGATACTAAGGGAGCCCCTAAAATTGGCTATACACAGGCATTCTGTTGATAGAAAACATAAAGCACAAGCAAATTTGTATTCATGTACATAACATGCTCCTGTCATTTTCAATAATATAGACAATTCACTCCCTTATTTTTTTTGTTTGTTTAAAGAGCAGGAGAAAGTTCCCTGTTGATTCTATTCTCTTACAGTAAAAAAACGGAATCACATTTCCCCTCAATCAACAATTAAATGAAAAAAGCTTGCATTATCTTGTGATTTCTGTGTGTTAACTTCGAAAACTAGTTTCTCTGTATTTTGATTGCTTCGCAAATCTTTCTGCATGCTGTATTGCCTCAATACTGGTGTTCGATTTTATCTAATGCCTGATGACCGATGCTATCATTCATGAAACCAAATATTTATGGGAGAATGAAAAGGTCATATAAACTATGAATGATAACATTGATTATTATTCATAAATTGACAAATATAATGTACATACTTCAAATTGATATAAAAATAAGAGACATTGAACGAAAGTAAAATGCTCATATTGTTTTGCAACTATCTCTTTCTATTGCAATTTTTATTCTCTTAAAAGTTAAACTAAATAACAGAATTCCATTGCTCAGGGAACAAGCGTGGCGGTTGTAAAGTGTAAGCTTACCCGAAGAAACGTACCGAGTCCCTCTTATCTAATGTGATTGTAAATTAAATCACTTTATCGAATACGAACCTATTAGTAGCTTACTTTTCTATATTCCTTCTCTGATTATTATTATAAATTCACGGCATACTTAGTGCCGAATTAAGATTATTAGAAATAAATGTATGTTCATTCGAAATTTTAAATTAAAAAAGATAGATAATGAAATGCAGATGCAAAATGAGAACGGAAGTCACAATCACCCCCGTTTTGCTGTCTTTCATGAGTTTTTTTTTTTTTTTGGGGGGGGGGGGGGGGGGGGGTTGCATTTATGCTGAGAGCTTTAAACTTCAACACGATGCACGTGTAACGTCCTAGCCCCCCTACGCCTTCAAAATACTTGAACTTGATAAAAGTCATAGTCAACGAGCTTTTGCAATGCGACTGCGATACATGCTTCGCCTAAATTTTGCGCAACCATTAAGCGTAGCGCATTGAACAAAAAGGGACTAAAATGGTTCTTGCTAGAATAAATGATAATAATAAATACCATTTTCCTTCAAGAAATAACAAGATAAATTCTCAATATTAATGACCTTTTGGAACCTGCTTTCAAAAGCTCATAGAACAAATCAAAAGAGGAACCGCAGTGTTGTTTGAAAAGGTCCCGATCCGGATGTGTAGATTGAATTGGGCAGATCATCATCAAGCTGTTTTACCTGACGACCCATCTGTCGGCATATATTTCAAGAATTGTAGTTCTTGAAAATGTGGTGGTGGAGTAAATCCAGTACTAGGGAAATTGATATGTTCTTCTGCATCTGGGATGCAACATATTATTTTTAAAGCTCTAAAATAATTCAATTTGATAAAATATGTCCCGCAGTTGACTGGACTTCAAATAAATCTGAAAATTTCTCAGACTGCAAAACCCGATCTTAAATTCCCGCGAATGTGCAGAAGTACATTTTACAGCGTTTATTGTTGCTGCAAGCTCATTAGCAGCTAGCGCTTTCCTATATGGGAGTGAACTTGAGTGAAGTGGTTTTGTGTTCTTCGATGTTTAGGTTTTTGATGATGTCATTCCTCTTTCAGGCGTGACGAAATCTTATTAATTAATGTAAAAGAATTGTTGTGTAAAACGTTGGCAATCCGGAAAAAAATGCTAGCTTCTGGATATACATCACACTTTTTACTTAAAATAAAATTGGCTTTAGTTCTTTTCTTTTTAGTACGCTTGAGAAGAATTGCATATATTGTCTTTTGCGGATGTCCGAGTTCCGTTTTCTTTCTAGCGAATCTTAAAGGTTCAAAGCACTTTGCCCTGCTTGTTTCTGCCTCGATAAAGACTATTGCAGCCACGCGTAGGCTAAAAGTCCAAAGAGTAAGAAGTCAAAGACAGATTCTTAGAGTGTTTGAGTTTCGGGCGACCTTAGGGAGTGATTTGCTATGAATAGGAGAGCCTCGGGCCCCATATAGAAAGTTGGTGGGTGCAAAATGTTTCCTATTATGCAGTGATGCTTTAGGCGTTAATAACTTAAAAGGAAAATAGAATAAGTAGCTAGCATTCAAGAAAATAGTTTTCAAGAAAGTTTCTTAGATGGCTTTTCTTCTGCAAAATACCTTGTTCAAAAATTGAATTGAAACGGTTAAACGTTGAATGAGGAGAGCTGAACATAAAAACTTGGATTTTATGTATGCTCAGACCTCTGGCGACCAGAGATACTGACTGGTGAGATAAGAGAACTTAAAATGCTGTAGTGCGTGAGTATACATCGTTTTCGTTTAACATAGCAATACTTTCGAGATAAAAAAAGATTGCTCATGCCAATCATGCGTGGACTGCATGAATAAAAGAACTGCGCAGACAAGGTTTCTGTGGTTTTAAAGATTTCTAGTTAGTTGAAGACTATTATCATACTTGGCCGCAGTAAAAATTCTGTAGCACTTTCTATATAGAATAATTGAAGAAGATGTGAGGGTGGCTGGTGGAGAAGATTGCATAAACTGAACCATAAGCAATACTCTTTTTAGTATTAACCAGTTAACATTATAGTTATTATCGAAAAATTTAACAACTCAAGTTGATAAGAAAATGACGCCTACGCAGTGAGCGCCAAAAAGTCTTGTACTAGTCGTTGTGTTTCGCCGTCTTTAAAATAAGCAACGCAAAGGACACTGAAGATGTCTTGTGGCCGACATGAAGCAAATGACAACATCACTTCCTGCACCCTCCCCCCCACCTGTCTTATGCTTTTTTTTTTTTTCTTTTTCTCGTTTACTTGGATCGCCTGGATCAGCGTAAAAGGCCAGGAGGGACAGACTTGTTATTGCCACCAACGTGCATTTCCCACTCCCCGTTGTCCTTGCACTAGATATAACGGAATACTAAATTGCAGCAAACATCTCACCACCTTTCAAATAGAAGGCTACAATACTCAAGCATGATTGATCTTTAATAAAATGACAGACTAAAATAAAAACAACTATGCATGACACGGAGGAGAGGAATTCCCACGTGGTCCGCGAGTGGCCCTTCTTACCACAGAAGGGTTTATTAGCCAACGATCGAGCCGACTAGGCTTTATAGCAATTTGCTACGAGCTGCGAGTAAAAATAAATTTTGTTTCAAAGTATTTCAAAGTATTTATTAAATTAATCTGAAGTGGGTGGGTGGAGCTTTGTGGTGTTGAACTGATTGGTCACGCGTTCCAATTGTTTGAATATCTGGATGCTGGCGATTTTAGTGTCAATTCTGGCGAATAACTTTTCTCGGGCGAAGAGGAGGTTTAACCGTATTGTATTTAAGAACTACCTAACCACTACTAGCAACCTTTGAGGAAGAGGAGGAAAAAAGAACAAGGGCGATCTATGAGTATGAGATGGAGATGCTTCAATTAGAAATCCAACATAGTTTATTAAAATTATATATATAAAAGAAGTTCTGCGTTCAGGTTCTTTCGTTTCCCTTTTAACTATCTATCTTTATCTATAAGTACCAAGGTATATATTACTGTTTATTTTATAATATATAATGGAAAGCAAGAAAAACAACGGACTTTACTCCAAAAAACAATTATGTTCGTGTTTTGAATATAATCGAGATTGCACGATTCAGAAAATTAAAATCTTGATGAGACTACCACGGTGTGTTAATGACCTCATTTTCTGAGGGACGATACCACGATTTTGTGGTTGAAAGCCTGAAAAGGCGGTCTGTACCATCATTTATCGTACACAATGATTTGTAGACTTTGACGATGGTCAATTTTTAAAGTAAAAAATAACTTCTTATGAACTTAAAAAAAGCAAAGAAGGAAAAAGTGCATCAAAATGGAAAAGCTATTTTTATGTCTTATAGACAATTAAAGATGAAGAGAATGGCACACGTCCAGTTGTCAAAAGAAAGTTCATACCCGCAGCAGATATAGCAGCGACGGGCAAGAAACTCGCATTATGCTTGCACTGCTGGGCTGCTGCGATGCTAGCAGGCTATTAATTTTCAGCTCGTGGTTGTTGATTGGCTGGCATGTAGGCATAGATTGGAAGATTTCTTCAATCAGCTCTTTGCAAAGCTTGCTCGTATCTGTCGTCCAACAACCTTTAAAAGTTTAGAGAAATAGTTGTTTTGCTGAGGTTGCGGATTTGAATTGTTATTTGGTAAATAAACAGAGTAAGAAGAAAGACCTATTGCTTGTAAGGCACTAACAAATTTCTGTGGCATTGGGGGGCGGTCCACAACTGCCAAGGATAAGGCATCGAGCGCGGTATAAAGAGAATTAGGGACACCGGGGGTCGATAATTTCTGAGTAATCAAAATCGACCGAACTTGGGTGTAACTTTCACAAACTTTAATCCATACGCTCCACTCTCCTTCGCATTGAACCGCCTTCCCATTTACTTTGAAAAAAGTGTCACATATTAATCTATGTTTAGAATAGTACGGGCTCTTGAAATAGCAGATGTGGTACTCGTGAGCGTTTGCGATACACGAGTGTAATAAAACAATACATCGTCACTAAAACTGGAAATGGTACTATCTTCACATTATGATACTTGGATTCTACACTAGCTCTTTGGTAAGGCTGAATTTTCCAAAATATCAAGTATATCGTGTAATTGGTGGTGAGCAAACAGTCTTTGGTTTCCTCGAAACCAACTCCACAACATACTTTACATGTCCTTCAAGAGGTAAACGTCTTGATAATGGATTATAATTTTACTAAGAGTATGCTCGGACATAGACGTGAGCCATATCGGAGATTCTTTGCAGCAAGCTCACTTTTACACCTATATATAATATTATTATAATAAATATTGTTTATCACCGTAGTAGGAGAAAATTCCATCCCAAAAGTACATCGAAGAATAATCAGCAGAAAATACAAAATGACTTTTGAACAGTCAGATCTCCACAACAGAATAATAGAAAATTTGACTTGTTTGCTCATTATTTGTTGAAAGCAGTATCAAAAGAGTACGAGTTTTTCACCAATGATTCAAAGCAAAAGCCTAGAGAAGTTAAGCCAACGTCACTGTTTCTTCAAGAAAGGAGCACATAATTGAAAAAGATGGAGCTATGCGTCGCAACTTGTTGAATTTGGAATATAATTACGCCAACAATTGCAAGCTTCTACCTTGCTGTATAGATTATGTAAAAGTTCGTTAGAAAAAGTAATATATGTACCTTCTATCGCCACCCTCAAGCACTACAAAGAATATTTTGTCTCCAAAAAAGAGATTCCATTACAAGTAAAAAGGCATCAAATAGAGGATCCTGGTTCAAAATAGAAAACTTTAGCTGCTCCTATTCTATTTTTTCATAGTTAAGAAATAAAAGAACCAAGAGAAAAAATATAAAAAATAGTGAGGTATACTATCGTAATACTACTATATATTACCTCCTATACAAGGTGAAGAGGAACATGGGAGTTGCTCAATGGAACTTTTAACTCCGATTGCTTCCGTGCGGCCCTGGAGTTGAAGTCTTCTGTAATATCGAAGAGCGTACTCTGCGCTGCTGCTAAGAGTAAGGTCTGCGCCAGAAGCTCATCAGAAGTAGCTTGCGAAGATAGGCCATCTATCTAAATATTTATCCATCTATTTATCAGGAGATGCAAAAGAGTCAAGACCATGGAAGAATTGCAGGGTGTTTCGTCCGCATTCATTTTGTTCATAATCCAGCAAAAAGGCGGAAGCATAGGATATCCGTCAGCATCAGATCATGTGGGAAGATCATACCTTACGATACCCATTATTGTCAATGCCATCTGAAGAGCTCTTTCACGCCTGAGCGTTGTTTTGCTTCACCATCGGCGCCAGTCGTGACTTCAGGTGTCACGTTCACAGAGTGCTTCTTCGTGATGTGATGTTGATAGGGCGGCGATAGTGCTTGCTAGCTAGACAAAGCTTCGCGCACTCTCATGAGTCGAGGCTATTTCTGTGGTCGAATACTCCGCATTGCTTGCTTGTTGAATGAAACATCGCATGCCAACAAGCGGACTTAGGAGGGTGCTACCCGTTGCTTGGCGGCCAGCCAGCACAGCGCTCAGTTAGTTCTGCACAACAGTTACCGCGAGTTGTTACGAAAAGATGGAAACCACCGTGTTCCAGAGGAGCACCTGATAAGACTTTTTTAGTTTACGCAGAAGGGAAGGAAGTGGCGGAGGTAATGAAGTGACCAAAAGCGAGGGGAAAGCAGCCCGAAAAGGGTGCTTCGATCGGAGAGCAAACTGCTCCGCTGTTTGGGCAGGCTTGCCTCTGCGCGGTTCCAGCACCGGTACGCTTGCAGGACACTGCCCGGATCGGCGTTCGAATGTTTCTTGTCTCGGCCGGAGCATAAAGTTCCCAGGTTTGGATCGGCGTTGAGGCCCGAGCGATCTGCTTGAGGCGACCCTTATGACTGCTAGTCATGCCTGTTGTTTGTCGCTGCCTTTTCCTCAATTCTTCGATCCCGTCGGGGAACTTATAGACCTGGTTTACTCCACGAGTTGTAAGATCGTTTCATCCTCCAGTAAAACGTTGCGGAGCCGTGCGATGCATGGTGCGCAAATTATTCCCGACGAGGCGAAAACAAGGGCATCTGGAGCACCGAAGTGTCCAAGTACTCTCAATATCTCAGAATGCCAGCTGGCGAAAAGGGCTCTTTGTTGGCGATATTGCGGGTCTTTCATTTAATGGCGTGGAGCCAGACGAGCTTGAGGCTCGAGCAAGAGGAGGATGCTGATGAAGCGGAGTGAAAGTCTCTGTTGTAGGACGCTCATTCCGCGATTCTTAGGGCTCTGAATGCCTTTTGTAGCTAGGTCGTCAGAGCAGCTGGAGTTTCCAAAAGCTGGCTTCTAAAGGAGGTGGCGCGACATAGGATGTGACCGCAACGAGGAAGATAGACACAAGCGGCTCAATCAGCTTTACTTTGTGCTCGGTGCTTGAGCTCGCTTGCAGGGCACCTCTTGTGTGCAGTGACTTTGCTAATGTCTTTTGCTAGACTGAACATAATTGAGTTCATTCATTCATTCATTGATTCATTCATTCCTAAATTGGCATCTGCTGAGTACTTACATTGCTAATCAAAAGTGTGTAACCAGAACAGGGCATAGATCAGAGTGGAGAACCACAAAGCACACGGTACTTTACGAATATTTCATTCCTGAAGCCGTTAGACTGGGTGCTCATTAAGGCGGTCTGGCTCGGCGTTTCAGGGTCGGCGCGGCTGGCTAGCATGCTGGCTGGCACCCTCTGCCTGGCACCAGCAGAAGCTGGCACATGCAGAAATGGGTGGGCGATTCACACTCAAGGAGACGGAGCCAGGGACACGGAGGAAGTCGAGAGCAAGTGGCATTACTGATTAATAGTTTATCTTCTGTTTCATGTATAATTCTTTTTACAATTTTACGATTCAGGATAACGTGGCTGCAAAGATTGGTTGGGCACTTATGGTGTTGCTCTGTTGCCGCTGCGTCGTGCAGAAGTTATCACCGCGTCACTCTTGAAAAAAATGCTTAATCCTGTGCTCGATCTGTTGGACAACTGGTTCGTTAATTGAAGGATGGGTGGATGGATGCTTAAGCGTTTTAAAGAAATGAATGATTCGATGATCGATTGCAGATGCAAACACTTTCTTATTAGTCTGGAGGTGATAATTTTAAATTCTCTAGCTTGGATAAAAAATCAAGCCGAGACAATCTCTCATTGCATGGATGCAAGCAAGTTAGTTCGCCAGGTACAGGTACGTGGAGCAAAAAAGGGAACTTAATTGGTGAATTGGTGAACGGGGGGGGAGAGGGAGTGAAGCCCGTTTTCGTTCGACATCCCATTCGCAAAATAGTCTACCGACATCAAATTACCAGGAACCCAAATTACAAAAATTTAATAGAAGGTGATAAAATGCTAAAAGTAGTATCGTGCCACCGGCATGAAGTTTATGATATTGAAATTGTAGAAATAAAGAAATTTGTTGATAGGATATATATTTGACATTGCTAAGGTCAGTGGCAGGGCACTTGGCTGGCTGGGCAACAAATTAGTTTCCTACATCGCAACAGGGTGACAACCACTGATAGAGAGCATCAGCACGGTGTAAGTTTGTAAACAACATGAGTTGCGAGAGAAAGTTGCAGAAGTGAAAATTTAAGCGGGCCAGTTGAAAAGCTATTAAAACAAACAAAAAGGTACAGCCAAACACAATATGTAGTAGTGGGTATTTAGAGACGGTTGCTGGGTCGCTTCACAGAACCGTTGGTGGTCAAGTAGAAGGCAGATGCGAAGAAAATAAAGTGACAAAGTATGTGGCTTGATGACTGAAGTGTCGAAGCTCCTTTTACCTTTTTTACCTTTTTCTTCCTGGTTTTCCACTCTTTTCTTCGTTTCAGGCGGTGCATTGATATAATGCAGATGCTTTTTTACATGTCTGGATTTGGTAAGCCATATTGAACCGCAAGACGGCGGCGTTCCTCCTTGTCAGGAATGTTAAGAGGCATGCCACCACCATCTCCACCAAATACTCGAATCACTCTTCGATCTACCACAAGAGCTGCATGCTCTTCGTGTACAAAAGTGCCGAGGTTTTGGGTCTTACCTTCGACCCAAATTCGCGCGACCCAACGCTTGTCTCGTTTATGCCACGAGACACCTTGATAACTGGAGCTCCAAGGTTTGATCCGACGACGCTTCCGGCGCTTTTTAAATTGGCCATCTGAGGACTCCGCATCATCGGCAACAGAGCTCTTGTTTGCTATACCAAGGCCTCTATGCTTGTTTCCCTGCGTGCCTACCGCTGGCATGGAGCTAGGAGCCGTCATATCGTTTGTTGAAGCTTTAAGAACCTTGTCTTTGTGGAAGGAGTTGCCAAGCTGTTGTTGCTGAGGCAATGGCAACTGATCAAAGCTAAGACTCCGTTTGCTTCCGCGTGTCGAATTAAGGGAGTTTGACAAATCAAAAGCGCCATAAGATGGCATCATGCTGTTTGGCAATGCGGTAAGTGAGTTTGAGTAAGCTCCCGACTTGGAAAGTGCAATGAAACTAGCCATCATGCTGTTCAAAGAGCGCGGGTCTTGGCCGGAATAGTTCGTGGCACCCTGGGTCAAGTTCAACTGGCGGTGGAGCTGTAAAAAGTCGGCCTCACCGGACATAATGTCCCGCATAGGAAATGTCTGCGGGTGTTGTTGTTGTTGCTCGTCCTGGGTACCTGGGCATGCAGAGTTGATGGATGCGGCGGCAGCTGCAGCTACAGCTGCGGGACTGATGTAGAAGCCGCGCATATTGTTCATCTCTACATCGTTGAAATGGCTTGAGCCTCCTGACGATGAAGAGGTGGTCCTTCTCATATTGGGACGGAAACCGTCGGCATGGTCGTCTGAGGAGACATTTGCGGTAGAGAAACATGTAGTTGTAGATGCTGCAGAGCTAACAGAAGCTTGGCTCTGTCGATCATCGAATTGTTGGGGAGCGACGCCGGTTGACTTTGCAAGGTCAGCAAGGCGATGAAGGTTTGCCTCTGACGAAGCCAAGCTTCCCTCGAATTTGAGCATTACTTGTCGCTGTTGTTGTTGGTGCTGTCTCTGCTGCATATAGTTAATTTGGTGCTGTTGGTTCCGGAGCAGGTGCAGAAGATTTTCAGAGATCTTAACTCGCTCTGCTGTACCACTTTGGATAGCTTGTTGTTGCTGCTGCTGTTGCAAGCCATTGTTCCTGGTCTCATGCGTGTTAAGTGAGGTTGTGCTCATGTTTTCAAGATCGCTTGTTCTGTTGCTGAGCCTGGCAATGTGCTGGAGCTGCTGTTGAAGCTGTTGTTGAAGAACCTTTTGCTGTTGCTGGTCCATATTCATCATGTTGGAAAAGTTAATGCTCTTTTCATGTTGCCAGGACTCGCCCGTAGAGAACGTCGATGATTGTATTGACTCTTGCTGAGCCATAACTTGACGTCTGAAAATCTCTCTCAACAAGTTTTGCCTTTCGATCTCAGAGGAAGACGTCGACATCTGTGCAGGCCAAATTTTGCAGTACTGTTGCTCCTGCATCATATTATTCTGACCTTGATATCCAGGTGCTACTTGAGTTCCCATGGATGCTTGGGTGCTCTTCATAGCACTGCCAGGCCGCTGCGTTTGCTTTTGCTGTTGCATCTGCTGTATTCCAGTCATGCTTGGACGGTTTGTGATGGATGTCCCGACTAGATGTGTTTTCTGATTAGGGGTTTGCTGCTGTCCTGCCTCCCTGTTTTCTCTTTCTTTTTCTTCTTCAATGAACACCCCACCCCGTTTTATTTAAACGGTACAACTACTCTATGAGTTGCCTAGGCAACACCCTCAGGGGATAGGAGCACTTATAAAAGAAAGAAACAAATGTATAAAGAAAAATCAAACAAGAAAACCAATTCACAGGACTACGAAGCGCCCGCCCAGGCGACGAACTCTAATCTGCGAAGCTAGCTACGCGTATGATCCAGTATATGCCAAAGGGACAAGTTACTGTATACCAGCCTGCCAATCCACGCTCAATCTATCTATCTCGAACACTCCGTCGTGCTCGCTCGCTGGATCGCTGAGTTTGGGGTTTGCTTGCTCTCGCTCGAGTTTCCTTCGTCCTTCCTTCTTTTCATAGAAGTATTCCTTTCTTTCTAGTCAGTTAGTTGCTTTGTTTCTGCTTCCGCTCGACTACCTAAATGAAGAAGCATTTTTGTTTAGATCAAAGGAAGAAGGAAGAAAGAAACAAAACATTAAAAAAAAATTAAATCTTCTACAATAGTAGAAAATTCTGAAATGAATGAATAAATAATTGTGTAAAGCTAGGGGGGAAAGACTCGTAAAGGTCTGCCCATCTTATAGCTTCCTGCTTTAAAAAACTAACTTAGAGTACAAAACTATATCGATAAACAGACAAAATGAATGTGAAGGCTCAGCGCAGCACAGCAACAAAACTAAAACCAAAAGCTTAGCTAGCTAGCTAAATAGAGTGGTACTTTGAAAGCTTTACTCGAGTATTCAGACAGAAGAGAAGGGATTAAAATACGAAAGGACGAAAGGACATCCAATGAAGGCAGCAAAAACGCAGTGGTATGCAGTGGTGCGCAGCGGGGCGGAGACGGACGCAATTTGCCCCTCTCAGAAGAGGTAGCTTTCTTTAAAATAAACAATAAAAAACAATCTTTCTCCGTCCTTCGAGTCTGTTGTTCTTTTCGTTCATCGTCAACCCAATTTTTTGCTCCCGTTTTCCCAATGCCCTTTCACGTACTACCTACGACAGTTCGTGTCTGCTTTCACTGAACGATCGAGAGGAGCAGATTCCGCTTGAAAACTTTTTCTTCCTTCTTTTTCTTCTTCTTTTGATACATAAAAGGGTCTTCTTTTTAAACTTGAAAGAAGAGAGTAAAGAAAGAACTACCTCTCTTCTTCTTCTTCTTCTTCTTCGTCACGAAGAGACGATGATCAAATTACCGAGGACGTGCGCACAACATATGTTTAGACAAGATTAAAATTAGAGAAGAAGTAAAATAGCAGCATAGCAGGACTAAGAAATGATCAGCCTTCCTAGCCTTAGACACCTCCACAGATTTCAGAACAACGCACTGGTGTACGTACTCACGAACTAGACAGTCTAATTATTGAGCACCACCAAAGAGAAACATCATTGAATGTAATCAGGCGCAATTAAACAGACAAAATGGCAAATGATGAAGCAAAACAAATATTTGGGCGCTGGCAGGACGAGGGTCTCCCTCCGTTTCCAAAAGTTTAATTGATTTCGAGAAAAACCTAGCAAACAAACAAACAAATAAACAAACAAACAAACAAATAGAACAAGATAAATTGAAATACCTGCTTCTTCTTCTCCTCCGCTCAGGGACTTTGCTCCTCCCTTCCCTGCCCAATGCGCCCTCAGCGCCCGCGCCACGCCCCTGAGGCGGCCGGACTGCTTCTGCTCACTCATTCTCTGTGCCTAAGTGGCCTTTGTCTGGCTGGCCGCCTGGCTCGAAGGGCGGCTGGTTCGAAGAAGCTCGTTTCTCTATTTCCTTTTTTCTTTTTCTTCTTTATTGTTTCCTTTCTTTCTTTATTTGATATTATTTTTCTTCTTTCTTTCTACTCTGCTCGTTTGTGATAGAAAATAAAATAATATATATATAAGAAAAGAAAAAGAATTCCTGCAGAGAGAATTTACTGGAGTGGCGAACGAAGTAGGTACGTGCAATCAGTTTTTAGTAATTCTAATAATTTTATTTTAAGATGACTATTGATAAGGAGTTTGAAAGGAAAGTAGTATTTCAGACACGCTCGACGAAAGGCGAGAAAGAGAGAAAGGGACCAGAAAAGCTTTTTCTTCGTCTTAGTTTTTTGGAATGCAGATCTTAATATAACCCCCATTCATTCGTTAGTTCGCTCGCTCGTTCATTCATTCATTCAAACATTAATTATTAGTACGCATGGTTCCAGTGTGCTGGCTCGGACGCGTTTCTGTGTTTGGGAGTCCTGGAGGTAGAACAAATAGAACGCGGAGGGAACAGACCGAGAGGAGAAGCGCCGAGAAATAAAGAAAGAAAGGAAGAAAGAAAGCCAACTGAGCTGAGTTAATTAAGAAAATATTTTTAATACATTTATTAATTAATTACTTTCTAATTTTACATATTCTTTTTCATCAGAGCTGATCAGAAACACTCATTGAGATTGAATGCTGCGAGGGATACCTTGGAGAGAGCAAGGCGACTTCCTCCTTTCCAATGGCGTTGCCTCACTCCCTTGTCCTCTTCTTTTTCTAGTTGATCATTTTTCCTCCTCTCTCCACAGGAGGCAAAGAGACGGCTCATTTTTGAAAGGCAGTTAGGTTGAACCTGTATTGGTTGTTTGCCTTGGTTGATGGCTAGCAAAGGTGAGCCAAAAGGTGGAGTCAAGGACGAAAGGGCACTCAGCTAGTCCTAGATAGCTCTCTTTACAGCCAGTTTTTTTTTTTTTTTCATCTTCTTCTCGCTCCTAAGTGACTGTTCTGTGACATAATCATTGATGCCTTAAAGCACAACAGCAAACTAAAAGAAAATAGAATGACTATACATAGCAAGAGAGAAGCAAATTGAAAAAACTGCATGAACGGTATGAAAGAGTGTGCCTAGTTCACACTTGTTCCAGATTTACTTTTCTCATACTTCAGTTGGTTTTGCACTACGCGCAAATACTATGGTACCGAATAATGACGTTCTCTAAAGAGGAGAAGACGAAACTGGATGATTTCAAAAACAACAAAATAGGTGAATCGAGAGTTTACTCACCTGTCATCTCAAGTGATTTACAGTAGTCGTTTAGCTAAGCGACAAGCAGAGCAAAACAAAAGCAAACGAAAATGGAAACTACGTCTTTCAACACACAAGGTGGCACAGACAAAACTTAAAATGAAAATGAAAGACTTCTTGCTTTAAGTATTTCCATGTACCTCGTTTAAACCTAAAACAAAACTTATGGACTGTGGAAAGACTCGAAAATTAAGTAATCAATAATTTACTAAGATTGCTGGGAAAATGAGCCGAGATATTTAAAAAAAGGAAGCAATTTACTGAGGGGCTGCCAACCTAAGTACGGAGGCCGCAGATCCAAAAGAACAGGAATAAGAACACTTGATGAAACAATTATTAAATATTAAATATTAAATATAAAGTATGTTGTTAACAATGAAAAGTATTAGACAAGAATAAAAGAATGCTGGTTCCAAATTCAAAGCAGCTAGTTCTTTAATGAAAAAGCTGCCCCGCCTGACGTTCCGAAAGCTGGCGCAAATTTACGTAGGTAGCAGAACTATTTTTAGTTTGTTTCGAAATGTTTAGTGCATTAAGCAGCTTATAACTCACATAATCGAAAGGGGAGGCGGAAAGAAAGGAATGTATAGTATGCACACGATGAAACCAGGGATACACATTTTCAGGTTTCCAAACTGTACACCGGAAAGACTGGAGCAGTGGGCGGCCAAGTGACTGACTGACGGACAAATGAATGAACCAACTGAAATAATATCACACCTTTCAACCACTGTTTAATTTGGAAACAGAAAAAAAAAATGAAAGAGAAAGAAAAGAGGAAAAGAAGAAGAAGAAGAAGAAGAAGAAGAAAAAAGTAAAAAGACTAGAAACGAACAGAAAAACATTTTCTTTCGTGAATGAAATGGGATATTGACAAGCGCATAGGCGTCCGCCTCTTCTCTTTCTGTGCTTTCTTTGACGCACCCGTGATCGCAAAAGTTAAACTGCTGCTGTGTCGTGATTTTATACATTGCCAAGAAATCGAAAGACCCACCGGGGAGGGATCGAGCAGGAGAAGCTCATAACAGTCTGAAGCCTCGTTCTCATTGAAACTGTGCCTAGTTGAGAGACTAAGATAAGAAAGCAGAGATTTGCTCTCTCTCTCTTTTTTTTTTTTTTTTTTTTTTTGCTTTTTATGAGACACAGTATTCTTCTGCAGTAACTGACTATACGCTCTAAAAAGCTGGCATCCATGCAGTAAAAAGATAAATGCGCATATTGGCCGTAGGGAGAAAGAGAGAGAGAGAGAGAGAAAGACGGATGGGATGTGCTGTCAAAGACCCTCGCTCAGGTCCTCCTTGAACCTTTCGCTCTGAAAAGAATGCTCTGCTATGAAATGAATTACTGTTTTGTTTAATTGCCTAGCTAGATTCAGGGAAATGGTTATTCAGACACCCAAACACTCAAAATAAGGTAATCAGGACTTGCAGTTGTAACCTACGGGGTACCTGAATCCTCCCCCAAAAATTCTAAGTTCTCACTAACAGAGCAATTGATAAATTCTTTCTTTTCAAAGAAGCTCTAATTTCCTTACGGTTTAAAGAGTTTGTTGCTACATGTTGCTACATTTGGGAAAGGTGATGAGGACTCAGCGAACAAAAGACTGAAAGCGAAGTTGCTTCAAAGTATATTAGAATGGTGACTTGGTTATCAGAGAATATATATATATACTTCTTTCAAAATTTAACTTTTAATTAGGTAGCTAGAGGGCATCTGAGAGTTTTCAAAGGTGCAGGCATTGTTGCTTCCAGAAAGCAATCCCGCATTTTTCCATGGATCGTCACTCAGTTTTATGTACTACTCCATTCAAGATTTCGCAATAATATTCGCAATAATACCCATTTTTAGTTTCTATGATTTTCTAACTTTGAAAACAATGTTTAGAATCGGGTGCTGTCTGTAAAAAGAACTTTCTACCAATACTTTCAATGTTTTAATTTTTACTTTTTACTTTTTTTTAACTCAATACTTTTTTAAAGAGAAGAGCTTGCCTAGGTTTAAAAAGAAATGAATCATGTTAAATAACGACCACAAAGTAACTGCATATCAAACATTAAAATACGATAACCTTTGGTGCACTGTGGGGCAACTGTTGTGGGGAGATCAGGCACGGCAAGACCAAAGGAAGCGACACGAAAGACATAGAAAGTGCAGCGGGACGTCTTGAAAAGAACCGGGGGGAGCTAAAATGAGCAACTTCTGCCCCGGTCTTAAAAGGAGGCTGGAGTGGACAACAGTTCATGAGAAGGGGGAAAAGCAACAAATCTGTGACCTGCTTTAGGGAACAGACGGACGAAGGCTAGGAACTGACAGCGTGCATGCTTAGCCGGCTTCCTCGCTCGAAGGACGCACAGGTCCTGTCATGGGACACGCTCGCTCTCTGTTGCTGTATGCGTTGATCTTCACGTTCCAATACCCTCGCTCAATCGACGCAGTCTGTGCGACCTTGCGAAGAATCCACGGTCGAAGGGACAAAGAGTTTGCACGGCCCTCAGAAGATTAAACTAATTTTTATCCAATAAATAAATAATTAAATATATATATATGTAAACTGTGAGTGAAGTCATGTTTGTTAATAGTTGCAAAGCTAAACGAATCTCAGATCATGATGTTGCCGTCACTGTCGCCGTCTTAGATGGCAAAGGTGGTTTGTTTATCAGCGGCTGGCCCTCTTGTCCCTCATAAAAGGCGATTTTTGCAAAGAAATCGCTTCAGAGCTATTTGCAATTTCACGGAGGTGGCTTCGTCGCTTGCGCAGGCAGGGTCCGCTGACTGTTGAATGCCTTCCATTGGCACCCGCCTCTGACCAAGTCTTCGCTGCACTTGTTTTCTCCTTCGAAGTTAAACTTGTTGAGCCCGTCATTTTCATAACTGCAGGACATAACTGCAGGAAAGACACCGTCAGGCACATTAATCACATATATATGTTCATGTCACCAACCAGTGGCTCGATGTTGAAAGACCCGGACGCCGTCGCTTGGCGCGCGATACCGTATCAACGATCGACGGAGCGTGGGCGTTGCGCTTTCAAATTGGCGCCTCCAATTCTCGAGGTTCAATTTCTGTCGGCGACGTCGTCATTTGCAATCCACTAAGTCGGTCCTAGGACATCTCGCTTTCGAAGTTGTCTTGCATGGCATTCTTCTGCAGGTCCACACGCTCGCTCCTTCCACTGCTCATTGTCGTCGTACTGGTTCTTATCAAATGACGAGCGCACGTTGGTTGCTATTCTTCGGTGCAATTGCGCCTTCACTGATCGTTTGATTCCACCCTTCGTCGAACATGAAAGCTTCTTCTGTTATGCTGGCTATCGCTGCTGAGATTAATACAACGTGTTCGATACTTTGGTCGGCGGAGCGAAAGGCGCGTGCCTTCCCGTCTGAAAGCCGAGCTGCGTCTGTTCTTGAGCCGCCGGCTTTCAATACTCGCGTGCAACCAACCAATATGCGCCGTTATCAAATCAAATCAACCGAAAGAAAGATCTGTTCGGCAAAGGCCAAATTGTATATTCATGCTCCTGTTCTTTGGCACCATCTGCGGCAAACTGGTGTATTTGTATTTGAGTAGATTTGAATACTCCATGGGTAATTGCTCTCTTTGAGGAGCTACTCTTCGGCCAGTTTCGAAGGAGCGTGGCGCTACCTCTCTCTGCACGCGTTACCTTCTGCTTCTGCGTAGATCCTTACCGTTCTGTCTATGGCAACTATAGGAGACAGCGTTTAGTTTTACAATTTCGTTTACCTTCTTCGAAGTATCTATCTCGTCTGTCTGTCTGTCTGTCTGTCTGTCGCTTTTAGCCTTTCCATAAATATTAAAAGACCAGTAAGATGAACACTCCTGAAGACAGAGCGAGCAATTCTATTCGTTGAAGCGTTGCACTTACAGAGTTTTCCGGACCAATGCGCATTCATTCGTTTGCGTGCGAAAGGCCCTTGACTGCCTCTGCGTTCCACCTTCCAATGTCATGTTATGAGGCAGAAAGTAGAGCAAACGGGGATTCGCGCGAAATCAAGATATTTGCCAACCTCGGCTTCAAGCCTCGTAATTGCATATTTTTTTTTATAGATCTCAGCGTACTTGTAAACTAAACCCAGCTCAACAGTACTGTAATACATGGACTTGGGTCTAGGAGTAATTGAGTGACGGAAGACCCAATTTAATTATTTATTAATTGAAGAATCTCAATTGGGGCATCGCCTGGTCGTAAAAATAAAACAGAGATGAACAGATCGAGGATAGAGAGGGAGAATGGAGTAGTACCTAGCTACCAACCAGTAGCGAGAGGATCAGAACTTGCCCGTGCGTCAAAGGTATTAAGTTAAAACATTTTAGCAAGGCGGGGGTAAGTAAAATAAATAAACGCTGCTGAAGCTAAACGAGAAGAGCCTGAACTGAGGAGCAGACGATCAGACCTTATTTTAGGTCTTCGGTTCCTCTCGAGGCAGGAAGAACCACGGTGGTTGCAAATATCCAACTGAGCTGGAGCTTTTCTGCTGACACAGGGCACAAATTGGTTCAAATCTGCACAATCCGACTCTAGAGGAATCACGAGATATGTCAAAAGGTTACCTAAGAGGTATTACAATCTGACTCCGTAAATTAGAATCGTTCCAATTTTAGCTGAAAGTAAACTTCGGCTGAAAGAAAACAAGATGAAGAAGAGAAAGAAGAAGGAGTGAGGGAAACAGGACTTTGAGTGCGTCAACGAGTGCCTACCGACCAGCTTAATTACCTACTAGGACTGCACTCTCTACTAAGCAAGTGAGGCGCTCAAGACATTGGAAGTTAACGAAACAGTCGATTGTCATCATGCGCTAAAGACGGCAAACATGGCACAGAGTAACAGCAGAGTCGCCAGCTCAACGTCTTTAAAAACTCGAGGAAAAAGGCATTCTATCGCTTCTCCATCATCAGACTTAGATAGATACGCACAGGTGGAATCTAAGAAGATCTTGAAGAATTGGACAACGCATATCCGTGACAGACCGAAGGTCGCATTATGTTGATTTATTTTCGTATTTTGCTGTTCTTCTTATATATAATATAATATGAACAAAACAAGCTTTAAACTAAAAATTATTCTTAAAACAAAAGCCATAGATTTCTGATAACGCAAGAACTTTGAAGAAATGAAGAAAATCTATTTGCCGCGACCCTGGCCGAAAGGTTAAAGCCGAAAGTTTCGGGGAACTGAGCAGTTGGGCAATGCCTCAGCGTCACTTAAGTCGTTCACCCAGCGATCGTCGTGCGCCACTAACGCGAAGCGCTCACATTCTTCTACGAAACAGCTCATTCCTGACTCGCTTTTCTTTTCTGTCACCTGTCGGAAGCCTTTTATCTTCTTCTTCATCATCATCATCATCATCATCATTTTGTTTTTCTTCTTCTATTTTGTGTTTATATATTTGTTTGTATTTTTTGTTTGTTTTGATTTTAAATTCAAATTTAAATGCTTAATCACTACAAACCTTGTTGGCTAGATTCAGCAGTAGGAAAGGTCTTAGTGATGATAATAATTGAACTGTCATATTCTTTCACGAGTTATTTTAAATCTCTACTATACCCCCCCCCCGCGGCCGCCCACCGATTGGTCTAAAATGCTATCGAGCGGGCTAAGAGTGGAACATCTGCGGGAGGAGTTGCGGCTGTAGATAGTATATGGCAGGGTGTCGTAAAAATAAGAAAAAGGATTGGGAAGAAAGCAGAAGAAAGTGAGAGAAAGGAAGCGCATTTTAGCTCGATTTGGTATACCCTGGATATTGAACCTAAGAAGAAAGTCGAAGGAAAAGGCACGCTCTGTTGCTATTCTAAACTCTTTTCTGTTGTCTGCCAATCTGTCTCTGAATTGTCTGCTTTGAAAGACCATCTCTAATTTCAGCTGGATAAGAAAGAGCCTTAGTCAAAGCATATCATAGAAGCTTCTTCGTGGGGCAGAACCAGGTACCTTTGATGTTCTAATTAGTCTTTACCCGGTACCACATATCACGACCCAATTAGCAGTGGGTGCGTTTCGCCTACTGAGATTCAGGAAAGAGAAAAGAGCCTGTTCAATGCAAGTGAAGTGTGTTGGCCCTCTCTTGAACGAAGAACTGCCGAGGTACACTTCAGGTATCGTTGCGGCGCGATTGTAGAAATGAATGAATAAGAATGATCGACACAGCTTCTCATTTCTCTCTGAAATCCGTCTGTGCGTTGGCTGACAACAACTTACTGGACTAACTAACCAACTTAATTAATTAATTAATTAAAAAATAACAGACCAACCAACCAACCAACCGACTAACTAACTAAGTAGCTGAGTAAGTAGCTAATTAACTTAGTGACTAACTAAGTTAGTAGCAAACTAACTTGCTTGCATTACTTAAAGCTTACATGGGTAGGTAGTTGATATGATTGGAACCAGTATTAAATGATTAAACAGGCCAAACACTCAAAAGAAGATTGTGGTTGGATGCTCTCTCAAACTGGACTTCTGCTTCTCCTATATGGGTACAAGAAAGAGTGAAATTGTGTGTCAAATAATATGTCGATCAAGGTACATTAATTAACTATTGCATAACTTTATTTATAATGTTTATAGTAGAATATGAGCAAAAAGATTAATTTCTTTTAAAGTTAACTATAATATAAGTCTATATTAATCGAATGAATGAACTTGTAAAGAGGCATTCAAAGAGTATGAAGAACTAAGGTCACACTGGTGCGTGCGGAAGCGTTCACAGAGCGATCAATTAAAATATAAAGCATATAAAAACTCAATACGAGAGATTGAATCGACTTTGGTTTTCGTGCCTCCTTTTCGTACAAAACAAGTGCGGAATCCAGCTGACTGAGGAAATTCCTCTAAAAGGAGTAGTTGGTCAATTTATGTGTCTAGACGACGAATCTAATTGAAGGAGACGATCAATACCTGCATCTTCGAGGTGATTCTTAATTAAAGATGCTGGAATTTTAGATTGAACCAGTCTGAGGCAGAGGTCTTTGTTACCCGATGTCCCCTGTACCATCATTGAAACCAGCATGAAAACTGCGCCCTCACTGCTCAGGGGCGATAAGTTAAAACCTTTTAGCAGCTTAGACTCATAGTTAAAAACGCAAGCCAAAACAGTCACCAGTGTCATCAAGAGTTAATTTCAACAGAGTGAGTAGTTCTGCGTCATGGTGAAGACCAACATTCTGATCAATGTTGCAAGGCTGCTGCTGCTGCTTCGGGGTCTCAACCGTTCGATGAAGTCTAAGTTTACACCTAGATATCTAGGTATCCAGGCATCGATCGATCTATCTATCTCCGTGTCATCTAAAGCGGTTCTTTGGAGTGGCTCCAAAGTTCGGAGAAATGTCACAACAGAATAAAGTGCGTTCTGAATTTGACGTTTTGCCCTCTCAAGATGCTTCTTGTGTAGACCAAAAGTTGATCAGTCTAGTCTCCAAAGAAATAAGTTTAAGCGCCCATCGGCGGTTAGCGCGAGATTAGATTATGTACAACCCACTATTCGCTCATAAAGACAACTCCATCTGCACGCCTTGTGCGCCGCAAAGGGCGTTTCATGATCAGCTTTAGGCTGCTCAGTATTCGTTTGGCTTTCGATGCTGTATGTCTTTTTATATTTTTTATTATTATTTTGTAATCAAAGAATCTGATAAACAACTACTCCCATTACAAATACTCAGTACGTGCCCTTTGGAATGATGAGCGAAAGGGATGAGAGAAGAGAGCACAGGCAGAATGAAACAGAACGTACTCATCGGCTCGGAATACGTATGTGGCAACAGTGTTCACTTATTTGTCCTCCCCTCCCCACAACAGAAGAATATCGTACGACTACCCTACCTTCTGCGCGGAGAGAAGAAGCAAATGAAGACGAAAAAGACGTAGAAGACGACGAAGAAGGAGGAGGAGAAGAAAGCGCAGCATTCAAGTCGCGAGATTACCAGAGCAGTTTTCGAACCGAGCCGCGTCGAAGTGAATGTTCATGGCAACAAACACGTCCGTCATTCACTTGTGGCGCCCTTCTCAACAGAAGTACTTTGGAAACGCAACAGCTCTTTCACACCTTGAGTAGGTGCGTTTTTTGAATTTTCAATGCCACTTTTTCCCCTTTCTCCTTTTCATTCTGTAGGTCTTTCTTTCTTTTTTTTTTGTTCTAGCATTCCGATTGTTTCTCTTTCAAATTAGAATATTTAATTTATAATTAAATTAACCTTTTATTTTTTTACAAACAGAGTATTAAAATAACATAATTTTAAAAATAATGTATTAAGATAAATAAGGATTATAAGATTGATAGTACTTACATAGGAAATAGTGTAACGGTGAGCTCCCATCACTGTAGAACAGGTCAACACAACAGGAGTCGCAAATGCTTGGAAGGATAAGAAGCAGTACACCACCCAGAAGTTAGTTGCCTCGCTGGTTAGTCTGAGTTCTCACGAACGTAGTGTTTATTCAACGCGGTACTCAAAGCCGAGCTAAGGCCCTCGCGCAAATGGAAAAGCCTACTGTCTCGTATGTTGTTTGCTCGCTCAAGGCAAAGGCATCGAGTTTGAGTTGAAAGACAAAACGATTTTCGCATCTCTTCCGCGTCTCTTTCGAAACCTTCATTCTGCATAGGCAGCTGAGAATACTTGTACTTAGGGGCTAAACAGCAGCAACCTTCATAAACCCAGTGTCGCAATTGGTCTCCGACAATTGGCAATTGATTGTTTTGGCTTCAGCTCTTGCGCAAGTAGTAGAAGCCGTTTTCACTGATTACCTCTGACTAGTGAGATTGGGTCTCCGAAGTACCCATGAAGTACCTACGCACCTCCCTCCCTCCCTATCTTTTGACCGTCTTCAGGTTTTTCCTCGTTTCCTGTCATTGAGTAGACCGTATCGGGTACCGCAGAAGACCAGGATATCATGAATTTCATTAGTTCATGAGAAAGAATCTATCACCCGCCAGCAGTAATAAATAGTAGAAACGAAATGGTACTTTCTTTATTATCCCACACAGGCACAGACAGAGGAGGAAGAGGTCTCCCACGAAATCTATACAAGCATCGACGCCATATTATTCCACCTGCTACTTCCTAGTTCATTTCTCTCTGCGCTTGATTGGAATTTACCACAAATATGTGCTCTGCGGCGCACTCTTTTGCCTCCTGAGCCATCGCGCCAACCAACTTTTCAAGAGGGAAGCGGCGACAGTGCCCAGTCGGTCAGCCAAGTTTGGAGAAGGCCTTCCTCCCTTGGTCTTGAGAGCAGAGATCTGCTCTGATCACACAACGGAGGAGGTGAACTCGAGCTTGAGCTTAATCCACCTCAAGATGAAACGAGTTCCTGCATCTTCTTCTTCTTCTTCTTCTTCTTCTTAGGCGCCGCTGTTTTACCGTCATGTTGATGGGTGCTTCGAAAAGCCTCCAGCATCGCATTAACTTTAGCGAGTGATAGCACTTGCCTAGCGCCGGTCATTTTCAAACGAAGGTTCTTTGGAGTTTTTCGATGTCTTTGTTTCTTTCTTCGAGACCATCGAGGCTGTAATCAAAGCAGACCGACCAACCTGGTAGGTATGCGCCCGCTAGGGTCCTACTGTCAGCTAGATTGGACAGCAGAAGCTTGAGCTAGCCAAACGAAGATCTCATCGCGAGTGATTTCCCGTTTGCATCAGCTTTCTTCTGAGTCTCGGAGCTCGGAAGACGACGATGAGACGTCTGAGCCCTCGTGTAGCACCTCGCAGAAACCCCACGGCTGAGCCCGTGTCAATATGTAAAGACTCGCGAAGGTGCTTTCCCCGAGTCCATTAGATTCATTCACAAATTTATTCATTCATTCATTCATTCATTCATTCATAACTTTATTCAAGGCTCATTTGTCTAATAAATCGAAGCGATCCTCGAGCGAGCTCAGGCGCCGCCCACGCAACGTTTTCTCAGAACGGGGAACCAACCAGCCGCCTGAGGAGTGGGTAGTTTTGGCTTCGTCGAGAGGCACTGCCTACGTGTGATCGCCTCAAGCGACAGCGAAATCAGAGCGTCGAGTTTGATGGCACACGGCTGCGGAAGAAAGACACAGCAAAACAACTTTGTAGCGGAATGTGTGCATGTGTTCGTGTGTATACCGAAGAGAAAGAGAGGGAAAGAGAGAGTTCTCAGAAGGAAATGAAGGCGTATTCTTGACTTTCTTTGCAGTAAAGCGAGGAAGCAAGTGGTCTTCCAGCTCGTTGGATTTCATTTGCTTCAGAAAAAAAAATCCCGCCATTCCACCTTCATCAAGTAAGTACGACGTTCTGCTCTGAGCTGCAAAAGAGACGCCTTCGGTATCGCATACAGGCGTTCAGCTGAGATGTACTAGCGCCAGCAACGCCTCGTTTTGCTTTTTCTACGAGCCTGACGAGTAGCTTACTTATCGAGGCTTTCAAGATATGAACTATGTATGTTGTTTGAATAGCGCTCTTCCGCGATAAATCACGATAAAGGTAGAGTAAAAGAGAGTATAGGAAGCACTAGGTAGGTAGTGGCTGCCTACTCACAAGAAAGGACCTCTGTTCAAGGAAGATCATCGTTAGAAAGATCAAATTATGGTCAGTTCTTTGCCCAACAAAATCGCGCCCTTTTTATCGACGGATTAATCTGTAGTACACAATTTCAAATTAAGTATGAAATAAAAATTACGAAGGATATAGGAAATCGAAATACTAGATTACAATTTTTTTAAGGTGGAGCAAGGATCGAGGTCTTTTTCTTCCATTAAAAATAAAATAAAATAAAAAAGATACAAGGCATCTTTAAGAGAAGATAAACATCACAAAGAACTAAATGTTATTACAAACGAAGGGCCAAAGGAAAGAAACAAGAAACTTCCATTGCTCACTGGTTTGACTAAGGACCTTCCGAAAACCCAATTTGCAGGGATGTAAAAGACCGCTCGACTTTCACTGTGTAATCTCAGATGATCGAGGGCTGGCAATCATACTTAACTTTTCCAATTCTAGAAGAGGAAAAAGAAAAGAAAAGAAAAGAAAATGGTATTTAGTCTTAAATGATGATTTGGCAACCTACGCGAACACGAATACAACCAATATGTGAAAGTTATTCTTTTCTGGCTTGCTAAGTAAGTAGCGAACGAAACAGAAATAGCTCTTTGAGTAGGTACCCGTGCTTAATGGCAAAAAAAGTTAAAACAATATATATGAATGTGATATATACACAAACATACATTGTCAATCATCGAGCAAACATGCAAACACGGGAGCAGGGCTTCTTTGTTTTGGTCATAAGCCTATATTTAAAACAAGGAAACTGTTCCTTGCAAGCTCCTTGCAGCCAGGATACAATAATAACAGAAGCGATACAACATGAATGAAACGAATCGGACTTACCGCATCATGGTTTGTCCGATTGACCTTCCGAAGGTGACAGAGCTGTGTTGTTTTTTATGTCTCCAAACCTATTTCCAAATCGAGGGCAGAGGTCTTTCAAGAAATTGTGGCATCCGCGAACGCTTCTTTCCAACAGAAGAAATCCATCCCCATTAAGCCCAAACGAACAGACATGCGCTGGCGGAGCCTAGTGCGGCCTTAAAGAATTTAGTTCGGTCTTTTGAGCTTTTATTCTATTGTAATTTTTACAAGAAACTAAAATACCATGCCATGAAAGCACAGGTTAAATATAGATTCTAAAGTTATTTGCTAAACTATACAATGAGGCAAAGACCGAGGCAAGGCCATTGTTTAGGGTCAGATACAAGTGCTTGGACGAGTTATGAGGAGAATTCTTACGAGGACGGATCAACTCAGGGACGCCGATTATACAACAAGCACCTTAGCCGTTAACATGCATACTTAATTTTATCTAGTTGACGTGCATTGGTTTAAATGTGGATTTTACAGCAAATAAAGTGAAATTTCTTATACTTGAGTCTTTCAAACTAGTTACTCCATCACAGAATACAGGAGTAAATAACAGTATTATGAGCACCCCAAAACTGGCTATATGTGGACAGCTTTATATTGATTAAACGAACGGAGAAGCCAAATTGATATGGGTTTATTCTACTCAACAAAGTGAATGGTATTGATATTAGAAAACAAAAACATCATAGAAGAAAGAAAAATTACCACGAGCTACTTCCGTTTTTAACGTGGGTGCTATCGGGATTGCTTGTTATGAAATCTAACCATCGAGAGATTGAAATTAAGAATTTAGAAGTTCAATACCTTAGGATTCTAAGTCCGTTATAAGTTATAATGCCTGGTTCTTGAATTGTATAGTGAAAATGACGAACAAGACAAATATCAGCAAACTATTCTGCTCTTGATTTATACTTTCTGCATATGCAAACTTCAAAAGTATCCGTGACTTCTTTGATTTTTGTTTCTAGTAACATCCGACTAGTGACAGTTTGAAATGGGGTACACTATAATCTATTCTTTCAGGAGCGTTGGTGTTGACACTTCCAAATGTATCTGTGGATAAACAGAATATAATTTTTCAGATCTTTTGAATTTATAATACTAGTTTTGAGAGGAACGTAGTTGCTAAGAATGAGCAAATCAAGTGAAAGCTTCTCTTTTGGCTGTATGGAACTAACTACAAACGGGAATTGCTTTTCATTTGTTTCTAGTAAATGACTGTCTCTTCCTCAAAATTTACATCAAGCTAATAGTTCTTGAACAACTGCCTATCCTTTAGTCTTTTCTGAATTGATTTAATAATTCACTAAGAAAGACGGTTTGCTCATTCAAAGATGGCTTGCTAATGATTTATGTCTTAATGAAAGACCGTTGGCTCTGACTGAAACGAACCCACGAAACAAGTTTTGGTGCCACTTACAGTCATGGAGTGCGAGAACCTTATTCCTATGCTCCACATCTTTATAAAACGCACGCACGATACACGGACCAATCGGGGCATCGCCTTCGCGCAAAGCTACCTTTTCTCTGCATGGTATATCCAAAGACAAGCGCATAAAAAGTATAGAAGTTCGATCACGCGAGATACCTGCAGATTTTTTTTGCGTTGTGTATGGCTCGTGTAAATCAAAAGCCTACAAGAAGTCTTCATTGATATATTAATTTTATTTTATTTTTTAAAAACAAATTAAAAAAAAAAAAAAAAACTTATTTGACCAGTTCTAGCTCGTTTTTTTTTTAAGTTTTCTAAAAGAAACATTTCAGGTATAAAAATAAAGGCTATTCTTTGAAAGATGCATATACTACAGACATTCACTATATTTCATAGTGGAGAGGATTCTAAATTGAAATTACTAGTAATAACAAATAATAATTAAACATAGATATCAAATAAATATAGGTTATCCAAATAACCTTTTGAACACACTATAGTTTCTACCCTGATTTGGTATCCAGCGCGAAGAAAGGCTGTATCAGGCCAAAACGTGAGAGGAGCAGGTAGTAATCTCGGTAGAAGTTAAAGCTCATACCCTGAGGACTTTTGTAACGACCTTTGAGGCCCAGTCTTCAAATAGGCGGTCCAACCCAAACTGCCGACACTAACAGCAGAAGAACACCATTACTATAAAATGGGAGCTAATTTTCTGATTGCGTAGAGTGAACGGTCTGAAAATGGTTTGTATCTAGTAACCTCGCTGTACGATCAAGCCAAGGGCTGCCGGAAAGCTGCTGGGACAAACACCCTTTCAAGGTTCAATGCCACGTCCCATTTGAAACCTACGTCACTTTGCATTCAGGTTCTTTGCGGCATCCATCGCATATTACCTTAGACGATTTTGGTCCTCGGGGAGTAATTACAATGTACAAATGATGCCCCTCGAAGTCAAGGAGCGTGCCTGCTGAGCCTGCTTTAAAGGCCGACGAGGCTCTGATCGCGTGGAAAGGCACGAATTAGGAGAGCTCACGCACATTTTCTATAAAATACGTTGGAGGCGGCCCCAAACGAAGTTCCGTACGGTGGAATCTTCAAAACGGTAAAGTATTGAATGCGTGCAGTTGAATGTGTGTTTGTGTGAGAGAGAGATGTCAACTGCGTGCAAATGCAATCGAATGACCAAAGGCGCCTGATTTGACGTGGGTCTCTGTCCTGATTTCATGAGGCGGTCTCGATCGCTCTGTGTAATTTGCCCGTTCACGCTCGCACTTGAACAGTGTTCATTGCGCTCGCCTCTTTTCGGCATTGAAGGGTGCACCTTTTTGGTCCTAACTTGAGAGATAAAGCTTCTTGTGGACGCAGGCAAATAATGACTAATGAATGCTCAAACGACAGCAAATCTCGCAAGAACTCGGCACGTATCCTGACTGACAAGCTGTAGCGACAACCAAGGCTGACGCGTGTCTGAGCAGGTCTACGCCGGATTGCGAGAACCAACCCACCGCCTGCGTTGTCTTGGAGCGCGGTGATGGGATTCTGAGACGAGCACCAGCATTCCGGCAGCCTCTTGCGATTCGCGAGAATAAGCGATGATGACTCACCACCACCTTTCGCAATATTTCCGTTAGTCACATTTGCGGGAGATCGAAACGGTTGATTTATCGTGAGTGATTGAATGAATGAAATAATAGAATAAATGAAATAATAGAATGAATGAAATAATAGAATAAATGAAATAATAGAATGAATGAAATAATAGAATGAATGAAATAATAGAATGAATGAAATAATAGAATGAATGAAATAATAGAATGAATGAATGAATTGAATGAATGAAATAATAGAATGAATGAATGAATTGAATGAATTGAATGAATGAAATAATAGAATGAATGAAATAATAGAATGAATGAATGAATTGAATGAATGAATTGAATGAATGAAATAATAGAATGAATGAATGAATTGAATGAATGAAATAATAAAATGAATGAAATAATAGAATGAATGAATGAATTGAATGAATGAATTGAATGAATGAATTGAATGATTGATTGATTGAATGATTGATGGATTGATTGATTGAATGATTGATTGATTGATTGATTGAATGATTGATTGATTGATTGATTGATTGATTGATTGATTGATTGATTGAATGATTGATTGATTGATTGATTGATTGATTGATTGATTGATTGATTGATTGATTGATTGATTGATTGATTGATTGATTGATTGATTGATTGATTGATTGATTGATTGATTGATTGATTGATTGATTGATTGAATGAATGTGCGGTCTGCTTCGCAGAAAGAAAGCCAATTCGTCACCTCCGAATGAGCGCGTGTTCATGCTGCGATCAATGGTGCTACGCCCCACTCAGCAGTTCATCAACCCAGTTTTTATTTTCTCTCAAGGACGCCAGTTCTCGTCCCGAATGTTCGCTCGCGCTCCCCGTCCGTGAATGGTCTAAGAAAGAGGTCACCGTCGTGAAGAAGAGTGAACGTAGCAAAATATTATTTCAGTCCACAACGCAACAAGCGCCGTTGCGAAAGCTAAGGCTTCGAAGGGAAGATCGATCGCGTGAAGGATAATCTGATAGAAGATACAGAGACAGCCGCAAGACAACACTGGCATACCCTGTTTCTGTTTTTGTGTACGACAGCGTGTACCCCTCTAACTCCCCAAGTGATTAGCTAAGGGCTCGTTGGGAACAAGGGTAGCTGTCATATCACAGGACTCATACGGGAAATATTTGAAAGGTACCTACTACCCACTAGTACTTGCCAGATTAATCGACTGCTCTTTTAGTTAGTTTCTAGAGAGAGACTAAAAACATGATTTTTTTTCTCTTGAATTAATAGTAAATAGGTTAAATTGTCTGTATTGATTACATAATTTCTTTTATTTTAATTTTTAAAAAGTATAAAATCTGAAATAAAAATTGAACATTTCGCATTATTTTATATTAAAATAAAATAAGAATCTAACTAAATATTAAATATAACTTCTCGTGATGGAAAGATCCAGAAGGAGCAAAGAGACACGGGTTTCGTTAATCGCCATGGCCACAATGTAAATGTAGCGATAGGAATAAAGTATATCGTTAAGGCTTTGTAAAGCCGCAACGGCAATCCAGGCTCAGAAATTTGTGGCCGGACAGAGAAACGTAGTTCCGGGAAATATCAGTGAGAGAAATCACATACCCTCTCGATCCAACTCTTATTTGAATAACATGAACAGCATCCGCGCAGCTCGTGCAAGTGGTACCAACTGGATCAAATGCAGTTAAATTGAACTCGTGAAGATTCCTTTTTCTAATTCTCTCTCTCTCATTTAAAAAGTGGTTTTTTCTTTTTTTGTTTTAATATTATATTTCTTAAAAGAAAGTTTCAACTTGTAGGTACTGTTCAAATTCAATCCTTAGAGCAATAATTTCGTGTAGAGCTAATCTTGATCGATCCAATTGTTGCTTAGATCATAGTTGAACAAATCAACTAAGAGCATGCAAGACCAAGAAGTTGCTAGGTATCGGTCTCCCGTTCCGCAATTTTCCAGTTTACGCAAGTCCGATTCGAAGATCAAGGCATCTTTCGTGAGAAACAGGAGGAGAAACAGCAGCACACACGATCAATAATACCTCTTACAACATTAGTCTAGAGTCTTTCCAGCAGAAAATCAAATAAAGCATCAGATACTCCATTCCCTTTTGCTTCCTGCAAGCCATTCGTCGATTCAGCAGCCTCCACGGTAAGCAGATCCCATGGAATCATCGAATGCAACACAATGCAAAACAATGCAATGCAATGCTATGCAAACGCCGTCTTTCGTGTGTATCAGTGCGACGTCAAGAAATTGCTGATATCGAACTCCTGGCGTCGCCGCTCCTTTGCTTACGCAACGGTTCTCAGAAGAAAGAAAGAGAGCAAATGGCCGCTGCCTGTGCTTCTTCGCTTGAAATCAATGAATGGTCTTCTCTGTGTGGCGAAGGGAGCAATGTCGCAAGTAAGCTGCCATGTTATCTCCCTACCGCCATTGGCGCCACTGCTCGGGGCGATTCCAGAAGTTTAAGACCACAAGGCTTCTCCGAGATCCAAGCTAACGGCGCCTTGATGTCCTCTAGCGAGAGCCGCTACACATCCGTTGCTTTGATTGAATTCAAGTTTCACGATTGGTATTTCTGTTTCCAATGTATTGTTTTCGTTATCGAGAATATGTGTTCCAAATAAATATACATAGATAAATTTTAAATAAGTGTTTCTTCTCCTTCAGTTTTTAAAATGATACTAAGAATAATAATAAGAAGAAGCACACTTGAAAAAGAACATGTTTTGTTCAGTTCACAGAAAAGAAAGAGCGCGCTCCTCCCAAAAAAAAAAAAAAAAAAAAAAAAAAAGAGATTTCGTGGTAAGGTTGAACATTGAAGAAGTCTTACGTGTCTGTTATCTCCTCGATCTTCCTGTGTGCCTGTATGCCGCTCATGATTTGAGTTTGAGTCAAGGACCACAACAGACTAAGCCAGGCCAAACTGTAGAGGCCGAACCCCACTGCTAACGAACGCCCCTCGCCGGCCCGAGGCAAAGCGCCGTGGCTGTTGAGAGAATGGGCGACAAGGTTAGCTCCTCTTCTCTGTACACACTCTATCAGACAGGAACGAAAGAATTCCAGACGTACATAGACAGGGCTTAAGTGAAATGTTTAACAGGATGTCTTTCACCGCAGCTCCGCTTGTGAAATAAAAATTAAATTATTCTAAACTAAACTAAACTAAACTAAACTAAACTAAACTAAAATCAAACGTAATAATAAAAGGGGGAATAAGAAGAGAATAGGGCAATATAGCAAGCTATAGAAGTCGCGGTTCAAGAATTCCAATCGACGTTTTAAGAGGACGCGGCCACATCGTTTCCGGCACTGGCGTCCCGAAGAGCCTGTTCTCCCGGTGGTTTGGCACAGAGCTTTCGTACTATGCACATTGGAGCTTCCCCTGTCCAATATTCTCTGACAGCCTCAGCTGTAAGCGGCGTAAGAAAAATTGGAAGATCAGGCGCATGGCCTTTCCGATTACTATGATGACCCTCTATGATTAAATTTTAAATTGAGAATCATGAAGAATGAAAGAAAAGAGAAGAAGTACTTACTTTCTTCTTTGCCCTGCTGTGATAAGATAAATTCTTAGGTAAACAGAAAGGAAGTCTCTCTCTCTCTCTCTCTCTCTCTCTCTCTGACGAGTTTCATCCAAATTAAAAAATGAACAATGTTCAGTCAGTTCCTACTTCCCAGTTACCTACTACTAGCGCGGTCAGAGCCAAGGAAAACCAATTTGCAGATTATCTATCTACGAATACGGTAGTCATATGTGCCCTCCACGCAGATCCGACCAAAGCCTGTAGAGCCGCGTTTGAAGCGCATTCGTTCGGCTGACTCTGCACCCTTCGCTGCCTGTCATCCAACGGCCGCAAGGGCAGCTATGCATACGTCTCAGGCCCAAGGCCGGCCACGATCTCTTCGACCAGAGAAGACGCTCAAAGCTGCTGCGCTCAGACCTCTCTGTGCACGTAAGTAAAGCTTCTTCTTCTTCTCCTTCTTCTTCTTAACGGCCCTCATCCTCCTTTCTCTTCGTAGTTCTCAGGAGAAAAGATGTTGCGCAAGGTGATGTCGCAACGAGGCCCATCCATCCAAGCTGTGAGAGCTGCCTTTCAAGTCAGGTGCTGAAGCTTCTTCTTCGAAGAATGAATGAATGAATGAATGAATGAATGAATGAATGAATGAAGGAATGAAGGAATGAAGGAATGAAGGAATGAAGGAATGAAGGAATGAAGGAATGAAGGAATGAAGGAATGAAAAAATGAAAAAATGAAAAAATGAAGTATTGAATGGCAACTGCTGACGCTTCCCGGTAGTTCGTGGCTTTCTGGTCTTCCGGATTGCTGAGTGGCATTCGTTCTTTTCGCTCCCGCGATCTTTCCTGCAAAGAAACATACAAAATGCTTCGAGGTACGCGATGCTTGCGCTGTTGAACTCGAAACGCCTCTGCCTTTCACATAACTTAATCGGCCGTTCTCAATAATACTACTACTACTAATAATAAACTACTTCTTTTTAAATAAACCTTTTAAAATTAAAATTGACATCTAATATTGTTGTTGCTTTTCAAGTAATCACTTTAAAAAGTAGGTAGAAAAGAGAAACGAAAAACCAAGGAGGCATCAATCACCGTTGAGGCCAACAGTCCAGCGGCGAGCTCAAAGCGGTGCTCTGCAGCATGAACTGTTTCCCTTCCGTGCGTGAAAAAAACTTCCTCGGCGTGCAGCCTATGGGCTCGTGCTCCGTCCTGGTCGACCTTTGGAGCTCTATAATGGTCACAGTAGTAGGAGCAGGCGAGGCGCGGCTTTTTCCAATGGCTAACCTAACGGAAACCTTTCACCTCTGACTCATCAAATTTACAATATTGAACTTGAAAGAAAATAAATATAAATAATGCTGTGGCGCTTCGTGTCACGCTTCTCGAGGGCGTGGAAATAAACGGCGTTTTACTATCCAGCATGTGATACAAACATAAGGGCGATGCATAAATGAACAGAGAGATTATAAAAATCAGCCCGGGAGTGGATGAGACTGCAGCGTCATCAGCCCATAGATGCTAATTGTGCCTATGCATAGTGGTCTCACGCAGGAACTGCAATTATGCATCTGCAGAAATCAACCATTATCTGCTAGTATAATAGCCTGCTCAGGTCAAGCCAAACAACCTGGCAGCGTATCGAAATCTTGCACGTGACGGTATCTACGTACAACTGGTAATAGTACGGGCCTTTTAATTTATAAATTCGTCAGTTTAATTATCTAAGCCGGTACAGCAGGTAACATTTTAAAATACTTTTTAAAAATACTTTTTAAACTTTTTAAGAAGTAACATCGTGTTGTAGAAACCTTACAATGGTTTGAAGTGAGGAACCATTCTTGTAACAGCTTAAAGCAAAGAAGCCAACCGAATGTTTGATTGATCAGCCCAGGTACTTTTCTCCTCCGAGTCAGTCCTGTGATTTGGCCTGAATAGTAATTCAGTAAAAATCCTCACCAGATCCGCAAAATTCTCGAAACAGATATTGACACGCAAGACGGTCTAACATCTCCTTCGTTGCAATTCGTAGAACACTGCGCCACTGTGGAAAGGGCAGATCGGGCCTCGAAGTAACGGCCAAAAGCAAGAGAAACCTGTGCAACAAGAGGATAACCTAAAGATAATGAATGAGGCAGTCAAGTGAGGCATTTGCTTGCATATTAACGATCATTTCTCTGCAGAAAAACAGACGTCATAGTTTGAACCAATTTCGACGATCTGACAATACCTCTGTGATCTACAAACAGGCCCATGCAACGCTCAAGGGCGATCGCAAAAAAATAAAAAAACGGAGGAGGAGACACTTCTTCGTTCGGCACCTCTATTTTGCTATTCATGCTTCGGAATCTTCAAAATGTGACTATATCAATTTTCAACAAAAAGGAAATCATCCGTACGCCAGGGTCATGGAGAAGTGAAAACTTGCGCTTATACATGCAACACGACAGTACTCCCTCTCAGATTGATAGAACAGCTTGTTACTGCAATCAATTGATTACCCTCAATAGATTACCCTCTGCAAGTACATTATGCGCTCACAGCTTTTTAGAAACCAGCTTTGCGCAGCAGAAAACGAGTCGATAGAGCCTTTTTCAAGTAGACGAACTATTCTTGTTCGTCGTTCTTTGGACGTGGGGAGGCTGCTCGCGGAGTAGAGGAAAGGTAGTAAGTAAGCACTGCGCATGTCCTTTGGCACTACTTTGTAAAAAAAAAAATGTATTTGCATACATAAGGAGTACATCAACAATTCTTTTTATCAATGGATGTTATATAACCTCACCATTAAATTCTCGGGGTACTGAGTATTCCTGCTTTTCCTCCTTCCAACATCTGTAAATTTCACATCGCTGGAACTAAGGACGAAATCTGTAGTATACCCTATACGCTAGTCAAGCCGTATGTACGGATGGCGAAAGAGGGCAGAGTTCCAAAAGGCCAAGAAAGCCTAAGACTGTTATTAGATTCACCTCTTATTCTTCTTCTTTTTATTTTCCTTTTTCTTAATTTTTTATTTTTGAAAATGAAAGAAAAAATATTATAAAAAGAGTCTGCGCTCTAATATAGTTTAACTAGATCAAGCGAACGCTATGAATAATCTACTATGGCAACATTAACTTGCCTTGAGCGTACCTTTCATCGTTAGACCTCAAGCCCACGGTAAGTTGGTAGGTATATAAGTAGGTACTTACTCTATAGATACAATAGAAATGGTACTACAACCCTGTAGTTGATGTCTACCATTGGTATTCGCAAAGAGAAAGTTGGAAACATGATATTGAATCGGAGGGTTTCGACTCCTCTCAATACACCTAGCGACATGCCATGTTGCAAAGTCAATGCCTATGATTATGGAGCGTTTCCAACCTGTGACGTGCTTTGAAGCAGCCTGTATTTTCTCTGTGTTTTTTCATAGAACATTTGCAAAAGAGGTGCAAACTTTCTGTCTTCCATAGGCCTGCTTCCCCATCCTATCCCTCGCGAAGCAGGACACGGCACCCAAGCAATCTTGTTTTGTAACTTCTTCTCTTTTTTTTGTATTATTTTTTGTGCTTCTGCTCACACCGCTTCCAGAATCGAGAAGAATAGGTTACTTTAATCAGTGCCTGCCCCATATTTCTAATTGCTTCAACGAACCGAAATGGCCTCCGAATAGGTGTAGATTTTGAGAATCCTAGATGCCAGCGCGATGAAAGTTGTTTGTATGTTAATTTATCTCTAGGCTTAGAAAGGTGGCGCGGCATGTCAAATTATTTATCGGTTTGTCTGGCTTCCTTAACTAAAGTGCTTGTTTCTCGAAATTCTACTCTCCTTTCTTTCCTCGAGCAAACTCTTGTCCTTGCAGTATCAGCGCTAGCTCCTCTACGCAGGCGAAACATGATCTTCCACAAGAACTTGAAGCTCCTGTTGATCTGAGACCGCAAAACTTGCCGTATTGACGATGAATGCAGAAATGTAGTTTTTGCTTCTCGCATTACTTATAATACGTGAAACGATCCTTTCTTTAGAATTCTTTTTCCTTTCGTATCTTGAACTTGGCGCGAGCATCGCAGGGTACGTCGGATAAACACGAATGTATAACCTCACTGTTAACTAGAGCTTTTTAGCTTCATGTCGGACTGCCTACTACAAGAGCCTTGAATCAGCATACTCACTTACTAATCGTTTATAACGCGGGTACAAAATCAAATTACTGATTAGTAATGCATATTAACACAGCGCATATGCCTAAGTATGCCCCATAACAGTTGGTAGGGCCTCACCAATTATTTTACTTTTAAAAGAGGCAAGTAAGTCTTGATAATTTGTGTTGACCCGGCTTTTTTTCTTTTTTTCCTTTTCTCCTTATCATCTCTTTCTTTTAAAATAAATATAAAAAATAATTAATCAACCATTAAGTTGTTTGGTCTCAGATGTATATATATGTTCAATTTAAAACAAAACAAAACCAATTAATAATATTTATGTGCCTAATAGAAAGTTGAATATATGACGCTTCCCACGGTAGTTCAATCATCCACCTCCCTTGAAATTACTCCCCTCCTGCAGAATCCAGACCCCCACTGAGGGAATCCAGCATATGAGAATGGTGACCGCATGGGTGGCTGAATGAAAGACCTACCTCTGCAAACCATCCCAGCCGAAGGATAGTTGGTCAACCGCATAAAAGCTGCGAAACTTCTGTAACCACACAGGTGAGTGATCCAAATGAATACAAGAATGTGACGAGTTGAACAGTTAGATACGCGCAAGTTCCCGAAACAAATGATACTCTAATCATGTTTTTGCTGTTTGTTGAAAGCCGCATTGAAAGGGGCATCGCTGCTTCATCGTTCAGAGTCTCTGAAATCCTGAATAGAATTCGAAGAATTTGGAATGGAGCGGGATCTCAAGAAAAATCAAGTAGTCTACCTCAAAAGGATTTTTGAATAAATAAGGATGATAACGATAACCTTATCGTCTTTCAAACTTGTCTTGTGAATTGGTGAAGAAAAAACTTCTCCCAACTATTTTTGATAGGCTTCAATGGATGCGATGATTAAAAGAAAGCAGCAAATAAGAGCAACCAAACTCTTCTAAACTTCCTCCTAGCCGCGGCCTCTGGTTGGCTTAAATCAATAGTTTTGCGTTGGCTGTACACGTACTCATTGGATGGCGGCCGGGTCTGTGGTGGCTTCGATTCCAAGTAGCTACTATCTTATCCCTTCTGTCTGTCTTGCACGTCCGTCGACTTTAATAGTAACCACAATAGGTATTTTTGGTCTTTCAATGGTGCTTGCCTCTTCCGATATAAACCTTCCCGAGATCTTCCTTACTGATCACTATTACATTCTATTGAACTGTAATTACATTTCGCTTGTTTATTTCATTCTGCAAACTTTAGTTTTTTAATTTTGAAAACGTTTAATAATAATAATAAAAGATTTGTTCTTAATTTGAATAGTGGTATGTGGAAGTGGTTTTGATCGGGTTTTCCAGATATTTTAGGCGTGCTTTCACTCTAAATAAGGATCTTCGTGGCAGCTTTCGTTAACATTCATTTTCTTTTCTTTTCTTTTTAAAATAATTTTTTGAAATAAAGTTACTCCTACATTTGTTTATATATATACCTACCTACATCCTGTACAGCTATTTAAGATCTCTCCAGGCTTTATTTTTTAAAGTGTGATAAACGAAATAGTCTGTAGCGCAGAAAAACTATTCTTTCTTCTTTCCCTCTTGTCGACCCTGAATTCTTCATAAGAAATGGCTGTACAAAACCGATAATAATCATTTAATAAGGTATTCATATACCAGTCAATCCTTTCCTGCACATCGGCGGCTATACTCTCGAAGAATTGAAATCAAATCAATCAAATCACGCAACTAGAACAAGATTTGTTTGGTTGAGTGAGGAATGGACAATGTTGAACTCCGTTCCTTTGCCTTAGATTCGAGTGGTAGCGGTTGTGGTTCAGTACTCTGCCCGTACCATTTATTGACCTGCGTTGAAGAAAGAAGAGAAAGAAATCGACTTGAATTTTCTTTAAATCCGAAACCCAGAGCCATATACCATGGAAGAAAGAGTTTGCGTGCTTTCTTTTCATTCCTCTGTCTTTCTCTTCTCTCTCTCTCTCTCTCTCTCTCTCTCTCTTTGTTGGACCTTTGGAGGGCGCTCTGCCCCCGTTGAAGCTCAATGAAATCTTCTCGAGCACCCAGCCAGAAGAAAGAAGCCTTCCGGGCTCTTTCTCATTCACATATGAGGGTCGCAATCTAGGTTCAAGCAACCAAAACTTCGGCATGTCTGTCTGTTTGTCTAAATGTCTTGGCTCATTCGTTTGAGGCACACAGCACCTACTACAACGGAAGCTGACTTGTTTGCCTGTTTTCTTCCATCAAACATCGATCCATTTATTTGCTTCGCAGTACCTTCATACCTATGCTGGAGTAGACTTTTGTTGATGTAGCTTTCTTAGTTAATTTGAGTCCTTCTAGTTTCTTTTGTTTTATTCACTACTCCCTCTTTAGCCTTTATTTGAAGAAATTAAACAGACATGAGTAATTTCTTGTTTAAAGTGACGGAGGTAAAAAGAACCGAAAAGGTAAAAAGAAAGAAAGGCGAAGTGTGATTGGGCTTTCAACTTTTAGTCCGCTCAGCAGCCAGTTTTAAAATAATTCTATGTTGTACTCTTTTTTTGTTTGATTTGGATATGGAATATAGTCAAAAAGCAGTTCACCAAGACGTAAAATTTAATAATTATAATTGATGAACATTGTTATTGAAAGGTGGCCTCGACGTAATGTTCATTCCTCTCTTTCAATCAATCAATCGCTGCCCAAGTTTGCGTCATCTCCCTGCCTTTTGAAGAAGAAGTCCCCAGGGAAACTCTAGAGAGCAAAATAGATATCATCTCACTCCCAAAACAAAAGAAAGGGTATAATCATTTTTTTTTTACACGACTCAAGCCGCGCACGAGCCTTCTTTGAGTACGCTGCTTACTCTCCTTTACCGCTAATGCCAAAACCACAGGACCAGCAGCCTCCTCGGCCCCCAATCCTACAACTATCCACAGATATGCATTGTACGCGCATCCCGGCCGCCTCTTTGTTGCACTCAACGAAGCCTTGGCCGCCTCAATCTTTCGCCAGGAAAGTAGACTAACAGAGGTATAGAAAGCGAGAAGAACGCGCCCTTTTTCTATCAAATGAAATGAGAGACAAACGAGATGAGGCACCTCTGAAGACTGACAACGGCCTACCTCCATAAGCGTGCGTGTTTAAGCGTGCCCTCAAATCTTTCAAGTTGCCTTAAATAAACCTCTCTTCTCTCTCTGTCGACACCGAGCAACGACGTAATATATAGGTACTGGTTACTCGCTAGTCGTAATAGCGCCGAGTGAAGTGCTTATATAAGCTTATATTGTTTTATAAGTTTGTAGCTACTGGGTATACTAGCAGTCTACTTTTTTACAGACTGTAGACCTCGTACGATTTATCAACAAGTGCGTTTTCTGTAGGTATAAGGTACTAGGTAGGTAGGTAAGGTACCTTTCACTTTAGCTTCCCTTTTCAAAATTAACAGATATAACCAAGTAGGGTTACATAAGATCCCTGGGAATGAGTTGAAGATACCCTTTCAAACTAAAAGTTGCCATCTGCACTTTCAAAGGTGAACCATTCGTTCGTCGATCTTCGCACAGTGGCGTGCAAACAACCGATCGGCCCTGGCCAAAGGATGCCAAAGTTGACGTGACCCACCGAAGAAGTGGCAACACAAAGCTCGTAAGGTGCTAAATAGAGCCTGGCTCACAGGACGATTCACAGGCCGTGGCTGGCTCGCAGAAAGGAACACGTGCACAAACTCAGACGTTCGCAGGTACCTACCTACCTACCTACCTACCTACCTACTCCTTTTCGCTACCCACGCGAGAACTCCTCTCAGAAAACCAAGCCTTGTTTTTCTTGTTTGGCTTTCTTGGTCGATGCAAACCCTTCTTAGGGTCTGAAAAGCTCATTTGTTTGTTGGGTTTGTTGGCTGGTTGTTTGTTGGTTTGTTTGTTTGTTTCTTTCTTTCTGTGGTTCTTTCTTTGGTTCTTTCTCCGCCCCTATATATATAATCATAAATCCCTTCCATTAAGACGTCGGCTCAGGAAGAGTGCTGCTGCTGTTTCAAGTTTCAAAGGGCCGAGTGAGTGAACTATCCTGAGTAGGCACGCGGGAGGCTCTTAAGACTTCGAAGAGGCTGCTTTGCTAATGCAAGGGGTGAGTGGGCGTTTGCCGCGCGTTCTCGGCCTTCGTATGGCCTATCACATCACCAGTTTGGCTGAGGTTAGATTCTGAGATTCTAAGGCAGGCTCCCAAGTCTGATCGACCTGCCTGTGAAAGGAGCCGTGACAGAGCTGTGAGGGCGCCAGTAAGTCTCAAAACAGAGCGCTTTCTTTCTCACTCACAGTCCCGCTTGGACCTTCGTTATCCCTTTTCGAAATGGCTGTAGGTAACAAAGAATAGAAAGCGACGTGATCGCGCCTCGTAATAGAAGAAACGAACCTCGAAAAAGATGCATAGCACGTACCTAGTGGCGTCCTAGGCAGAACTCGTCCGGGGTAGCGAATGAAAGAGGGAAAGGGATCGATTGCAACTGTGATTTTCTGCTCCGTAAGAGATACCGGCCGAGCTCATGTTCGTGTAATCCTGCCTCTGTCTCCGTCCCTTTCTGGATTTGAAGATGGGAGGCGTGGGGTTAAAGAACTCGAAGATGTTACCACGGACATGAAAGTCCTCCTTTTGTTCTTACTTGGTTTTTGTTCTATTTTCGCAAAAAAGGAACTACTTTGAAAGAGAGAAATTGAGTATGTCAATCAATTTGTGTATAAGGCAGGCCCGCTAAAAGGAAGGCAACTTGAAATACTCTCGAGCCGCTGAGGATCCTAGGTACATTAGAACCTGATCTTCTCCACAGAACAACATAAGTTTAGAACTTAGCAAATAAAAGAGCATTTCTACGCAGTTCTTGTTTGTATGCAGGAAAAGACCGCTTAATGAATCGAGTGACTGCTTCTGTTGTAAAGGACATCGTATATTGATTGCCAATCGTGCAGCTCGTGCCTTCGCCATAACTGCTTTTTTAGAAGAAAAGTTGGCTGCACAAGAAAGCAAACTGGAAAGGATGCGTCCAGAAATTATGATGGCAACAATCCTGGGTTGTGCCGAGTTTCCAACCTTTGAAATTATAAATTGAAGGCGTTCAGGATCAGGCTTCCTGAGCGTCTCCGACTAAGGAAGGAAGTTAGCCTTTCAGACTGAAACAAAGCGAAAACAGCGATACTCTATCCCTTTCTCAATTAGCGTTTTCACCGAAGTTGCCATTAATGATAAAGTTGTTCAAGTCCAGAAAGATAAAAGACTCACTTCTACACCTAAGGTAGGTATTTCTTCTCGTACACATTGCTTACTTAGCTGGGTACCACTGCTTTCGAAAGCGACAAAAATAATATCGCGGTATGTGTGTTCTTTATTTCTTTTCTTCTCTTTTCTCTTCTCAGTCTGATTTTACAAATGTTTAAAGGATGGGCACATTCAATCTTCGTTCCTAAAAAGGGGTGTCACTTGAAAATTTACCTCCAAGTTCATCCTTCATTTTATCTTATTCATTTTATTTTATTTTAAATAGATACACTCTCTATAATACGTAAATGTATTTTAAAATGAAAAAATAAGAATAAAAACTATGTGTCATGAAGTAGCTAACAGATTCCGAGTATTTGTAGGTCCCGAAGTGGCTTGCTTGACCAACCCAGTCTCCTTCGGCAAAGTGAAAACTGGGGGAAAGCACTAAGTATGACAACCTCACAACAAGCTAATCAGATGCATTGATACGAGATGTCACGGCTTGATTGTTGCGACAATAGAAGTTCAAGGGGGTCGCTAATTTTGCGTTTCGTATAACTAAGTAACTATGAACAGTAGGTGCCTAATAATATGAAAGACTCTTCTTTCATTTTAGAAATTATATTTATTTATCTTTAACTTTATATTAAATTTCGATTTGACAATAACAAAACTTTCTCCCAATTTTTAAAGAATATTTTTTTTTTAAAGTGAGACTCTCTCTTGTTTTTATTTTAAATCTTGAAATAATACGTTTATTTTTTAAAAAAAAATTAAATCTTTTTTTTAATCTTTTTAAAAAATTGTTTTTTAATCTTTCTAACTAAACTAAAAGTAATTGAAAAGTCTCTTTTCAATCAACGAACAGAAAACTGTCTTTCTTTCTTTTACATTTTCTTTTTCTGTACCAAAAGAAGGTGAATAACTTCTTAGACTGTTTCCTCAATATACCCTCCTAGTTTTTAGAAACCCATGAATACATTGCGACGCTACGAACTTACAAACAACCACATGACGGCCCAAAACCAGGCTTCAAAAACCCTTGGGCCTAGCTCGCACGATGGTGTCTTAGGAAACCATTCCTCTTCATCACAGAGAGGAAAATGCAACGCCAATTTCACATGATATATCATATAGCTTTTTGCTTTTCTTTTTTCTCTTCTCTCTCTCTCTCTCCCTCTCTCTCCAAGTTCTGCACCTCCAATTCACCTTCCTTTCCAACGGTTGAATTCGCCCTTCTACCCTTCTTTCGAGATACGAATCGAAATCAAAATTGCATGGCTGCACTGTGTTCTCCCAGTACGAAATTCCGGAAGGCCAAGGCTCAAAATGTGTTCTCACGCTGCTGTTGAATAAGCTGGACAAAAGCTTCCCCTGAATGAACCACTTGGAAGCAAGCTGTTGGATAGGATCGTCTACCTACTAGGTACAGACCGGGGCAACTCAAGCTAATCAGCCTAACACTGGCGACCTGGCACCTTCTACTTCAATTCCATGCCTGGAGTATGCTGCATCAAGACCGGGAGCAGATCTCATTACTGAACCGCAGAATTATTGGCACAGCTTTGACGATCCATACGTTGAGCTAGCTGCAAATCAGTCTTCACTTCAAAAAGAAATATTTATAACTAACTGCTGAAGTGCCTTGTGAAACGAAATGCTTCGAAACTGGTCCCCGGTACCGGAAGTCCATGTATTTAATTTAGCATACCTGCTTTTATAAATCGTATACAGCAAACTTCTTATTTTATTTTTGAAGACGAAAACGAAGCTAAGTATCCGGTGGCATCTGTTACAAGCTTTCAGCCGAAAGGACCGAGCTTGTTGATGCCAACAACTGATTGCGTTCATTGTGCTGCAATTAAAATTTATCCTGGAGGAGGTATCAGGTACTCTTGATGATTCGCCATGGTTGTTTTCGGACCGACAGACGCTGCCACTCATCTCAAGCGTTGTCGAAGACCAATTAGCTTGAAGATTCAAGTGCTCGTTTTGGCCCTCCCACAAACTGCATCGCAGACACCGCTCTGGAGTACCATTTTGCATATGTCCCTTTTAAAAGACATTAGCTTGCGTGCGCTCATCTTAGATCGATTGACTCGGTTTGTGGGAAACAGTGATTTGCAAGAGGTCTGTAAAGTCCGAGAAAGTCCACTGTCACAAATGAACTCGTATAGAGAGTAGCAAAATTGGAAGCAAATGGTATTCTTCCACAGAGGGTGCGTAGGAGATCCTAGTTTAGACACGGCCAACGGAGGAGCTGGTACTAGCTAGCTAGAAAGTAGGATTTGAGCGAATACTCAGCATGCGAAGTTCTCTGTCGGCTCGCCCTAAATAGGTACCTCCAGCTTCAATTGTTGGTAAGAATCAAAACAAAGCAAGAAATGAACTGCGATAAACTCTCTCCAGGTTGGGTTTCGTTGAGATTTTTACTAGGGAAGAAAGAAGGTGCAACTCTATTCCTTGTGGCAGCCAAATTCGTGAGGTTACACTTGCAGCCAGAAACCTTACGATTCCTTAAAGAGTTATCAGGGTGCAATGATTGGCAACGGCAAACAAAGTCTCTCAAGCGAGCCTGTATTTATCTAGTGGACGGTCTTAGTTAGCATCTCTCAAACCTAAAACGATAACGTCAGAGTTAAGCGGATGGAATTCTAAACGGCCATTCAGTCGGTGTGAGCAAAGTCACCAGGATGCCTGTAAGAATGTCCCTGTTGGATTCTTGCCGCAATGATGTTCTGCTTGTGTATCGATGATTCTGGAGGAGGAGGAAAACCCTCTGAACAGAACGCCTATTTTATGGCAAGGCCAGGGCGCCTTCCCAGACAATCAAACTTATAAACACCCTGTTGCTCTGTTGCTCCACCCCACCCCAAAGCGAAATCGAAAACGAAACTAACCAAAATTGCTCCATTCCAAAGTTGTTTCCTCTCCCCATGGAACATTTCCAACTCTGACGCCTCCTCACCTCCCGGGAGGAAGCAGCACTCTTGCGGCGGCGCTCGTTGGATCTTCCACGCACGGAGAATGTCGCTTCTCCTCGCTCGTTGCCAACAGAACTGCTCCCAAAAATCAATGTGAAACGCAAAATCAATTGTCCAACTCACTCGCACGCACACGAAAGCATCGCGCATTGCCACGGGTGGAAACCACACAACGATCGACGCAGGGACAAAGCTCACTCGTACTGTCACCGGCAGAGCGGCACTTGTAAGGCTAATATCCTTTTCGCTGTTTTCTTTTCTGTAGAAAATGTTAATTTTATAGAAAAACTCGTGTCTCACAGTTATGGGCCAATCAAAATGATATATATTGGTAGTCGCTCGAGCGATATCGATGAGAGGAGGAGCGGGTATTTGGATGAGAGCGTCCTTTGCTCCCTCCAAAGTGCCGGCATCTCGGCTGCGTGAGGGGAGGAGAACAATCTGAAGATGGTCGAAACTACCTCGGCCATAAAGTACAGGGATTTAGGGACGTTTGCGGACCATGATCTACAAGAACGCACTCGACACTCGACAGACAGCCATGAATCTATTCAAGAGCCCTGGCAACAGATTCGTCCGAAGGGGAAATACTGAGTGAGTAAGTGTGTACGTATGTTATGTGAGCTTGATTGATGTCACAAACTGTTGGGCAAAACGTGTGCTTTTGCTCACGAAAGCTGTTGTTATTGGTTAAGAGTATGAGAGAAGGCCTGTCGTCAAATAGGTTCGAGTAAGCACACCAAAGATGAGGTCTCAGGACAATTCAAGGAATCACAAGCGTGCGTTGATCTGTTTTAGGCTGCGTTCTTGTGCCCAAGACCGCCAGGAGGCTTTTCCAGAAATTTGGTCATATTTTTAGACGCGAGTGCTGTTCTTGTACCATTCTTATTTGCTCTTATACAATTTTTTATTTGCTCTTATAGTAACAGCTCCAACTGCTCTTTGCTCTTTCCTTGGGCCCTCTCTTCTTTTGTTTTTTTTATCTCCATCTTTGGTTTTTTCCTTATCAAAATATGAAGTTAAAGTCCTCAAATACTTTTTATTTTATTTTATTTTATTTTTTTAATGATTTGTAGTACCTAGCTAGACACTTTACTTTACTTGCCTAAGTTTTTGTGTGTAAAATAAAATACAAATATACATATATAAACAAATAAAAATGTCGAAAAGAGGTAGCAAAGGAAGAAATAAAACTTACCCTTCAGTGAACACATCAATCGAGCCGCTTAGGAAACGCCCCGCGTACAGGTAGCTAGTTAAGGGAAACGCTAGCTGCTAGAAGCCCCAGCCAGCCCTTCTTGCATCTCCTCAGAATCAACTTCGATCTGCTTGCTTCCTTGTCTCCACAGAACATTCCTCCTTTTTCTTTAACTCTGGCTCACCTTCCAAACAAGCCCCATCTGAGTAGTCCTCTTAGGCAAAGATCTGTAACGGCGCGGATGAGTGTTGTCGCTACCTAAATAGTGGCTACTGTAGAACCTGCTAGACTTGGCGTCGGCCACCCTATAGAATGAACGCGGCAAATAGAAAGGTTTTCATGAGTCAAATTCTCAGTAGCTGTGTAAAAGGAAAAAGGAAAAGAAGCAGAAAAACAACATATTCTGGCCTTATATAAAGTCAAGGCGCGGCACGTGGCCACTTTTAGCGAGCGAAGAAGTACCTTTATGAATACTATAGGTCTGTACCTATCTATCTCCAGGGCCGCAGAAGCGAAGCCGAGGCGGTCGAAGATTGCGCAGAGAGATAGGGGGCCAAGAAAAGAAGCAAGAGAAGCAGAAAAGGAGAAAACGAGCGATGAGCAAGCAAGCAAACAAGCAAACAAACAAACAAACAAACAAACAAACAAACAAACAAACAATTACAAAACGAACTCTTGAATTTGCTCGAATGAGCGATCTTCAATGTGCATCATGATGCTTGCTTCCCCTCCGCTTTGGGTGTCGAAAGAGAGGAAGAAAGCTGTCTCAGATAGGCTCCGAAGTGACAGCAGTTAGTCACAAAAAGCGACTTCTGACAAAACAAAAAAAGAAAAAATGATTCCTCCCTCCGCAGGCTGGCTTAGCAACATGTGCTGTCGCCAGCGTCAGCGTTGCTGGAGGAAACGAACTCTTGCTCGACCTGGTGGCGGTGACCGAGAAAGATCGCGCGTGCGACGCACAAGAACGCGTTCTTATTCACTGACCTGCCTCGAGCCATTCACCTGTGTTCCTGAAACGCAGTGAGCAGGATGCGGATTTGGTAACCAAAGTAGGCGTAGGTAGGCAGCCTCTTACGCAAGTGCCGTCGGCGTCTCTTGGGAGGACTTGAATCTTGAAAGGTTAAGATATCTTGGGGACAAATGTTAAAGAAAGATATTTTGTTTGCTCTTGTGGAAAGCATGACTTCAAGCAGCAGCGAACTGGCCAAGAAGGACGCTTCATTGCGTGGGTGGAATCATGAACATGCACACTCTCGAGAACGCACTATAAATGGAAGGCTGCTTAAACCCAGGCACAGCCCAAAGACTTGGCTGTTGAGGGCCGTCTCTTGATCCACGAGCTTGATAGAAAGCAAACTGACGACAGAATTTATTTTTAAAGATAGCCAAAGCAAGAGGAAAACAGCAGGTTTATTGAATGTAAGGCTAAAATGATGATTTCTTCCTAGTATGCATGAATCGTTAATTAGCTTGGCCTGCCAAAGCAATAGTGATAGATTAGCTCTTGCGTTTCTCAGTCCCAACCAGCAGAAATTCCTGACGATTAAAGTCTGCGACAATGTCCGAATAGCATCACCACACTGAAACGTTACTAGGCTAACCGAATGCGAAACAAGAGAAATCTTGATTTGTTGAGATATTTGTAGAGATTCGTCTTTTTACATTCGAGGCAATGCTTTTAGGATATTCAAGAGCTACAGATTCTTCTCGCAGTGCTGCTATTGCTTTGTTGGCTTCAACCAACTCCTCGTGTACAGAAAACATGCCAGAGTGCTTGAATTCGGCTGTGCAGCTGCAGCAAGTAAATTAAGAAGTACCGCTTTGAACATTTGACTCTTGCTTTCGCTTTTGGCTTCTCTTGTATGCATATATAGGCATCCAAATAACTCTTGCGCGTGCTTCCACCCCATGCTATTGCAAATTGTTAAGTATAGACAATAATCAATTAGAGTGTCAAGCTACACCAACAGCTCACAAAGAAAATCGTCATTCTACACATCTTCATTAAACCATCACGCTCCTGGTAATTTGAATATGTTTTGTAGCTGTGAGCAGAATCTCCAGCAACCTGAAATGGCCCTTCGCGCTCGCGAACATTTTATCTAGAATTTGCTTGCTTTGGTAGTTGATTTTTTTCAATGGCCCTCTTTTGAGTTAGTTACTCCTTCCCCTATTGATTGCTTCGCAGTAGAAGTATTTCTCCTTATGTGGTGCCTATTCATAATTTGGTGAAAGGTTACTCTGGTCAGCTAGAGGTTAGTTAAGAAGTTGAGGACAAGAGAATTGGAATGCTCATCTGCTTTGTCTCTAAAAAATGAGCTTCAGGAAACACTGATCCATGTTATAAGTAGGAAACTAAGGCTTTATCAGTACTAAAGATAAATGAAAAGGCCAGTTTCATCTAACTTTTTAACCATCATTTTATTCTTCAACATACTTGAGATTAGTAAATATAAATGTCCACTCCCGATCCTCGATTACCTTGAGTTCAGAATTATGCATATGGCTGTTTTGGTTCTGATTCTTTGTAAGACCTAACTCGTTGAGGGCTTACAATGGACGCCAGAAACTACTTTGACGCCATGGCCATAAGTGTCTTTGGTTGTAGATATCACAATTCGATTGTGCATGAAGTGTAATAGCAAATCTTTGCATGGTGTCTCACAACACTATAGTACTTGTATATGCTCGTTGTATTTATGACCTAATTACCCAAACTGTGGTCACTCCTTTCAGGGAAAACTCTGTATTCATGAGAAAGAAAGCCCTAAGCAATATGACTTGAGAGCGAAGGTCATGTTGACAGGTTGATCATATATTAGGGTTTTGGAATATTCTATGCAAATATTTGTTCTGACTTAGACCAAAGCCATCATTGTCAAACAAGTATTTGATTGGTACGAATTTGAGGCATGTGTTAGGCATCATCAGACGTTCTTCTTCTACGCAACAGGGTTGTCAGCTACTTCTTTGACACGTGGTAGATCACGTTGCTCTTGATTACAAAGTATAGTCAAAACTTTTGGCCAGTTTGCTACTTGCACTCTACAAAATACACCTCACAATTGACTAGTATACTAATAAAAGTATAGGTGATTCAGAAGAGCAGGTCGATTAAACAGATCTTTTAATGTGTTGCGCAAGCCAACGAACAACTCATCTCTGTATATTTGTAGATATCTTGACCAGGGCCTCTTTTGGCAAGTGTATGCTTGTTGAGAACCTTGTCATTTCACTTTGGGCTTCTCAAACTAGCACATGAAAGCACTAGAGTCATCCAAGCTCTGCTACCTTGATATTTTACATAGAACTTAGTCGGCGGGAGCGATGTCTCCCCTTCGTAGCTATTTGGTAATAGTGATACTCAAGAAAGGAGAACAGAAATTTGTTAGTTGTAAATCCTGCACGAAGGACTTACAGCTACGTCTTGAGTTAGTTTATTGAAACAACTATTGACCATAACCTCTCTATATATTTTGAGAGGCTATAGACTCATTGTTATGAACTTCCCAACAGTTGAATTCCTACTCAAAGACGAGACTTGTCATTGAAAGATTCACATAGGATAGTGGTACGAGACTTGAATATTTAAATTTTTAGGAAGGCTTTCTTTACTCTGGCTTGAGGGTTAGCGATCTGCTGATCTTGGAACCGGTCTCTCAAGTGACCTGGCCCTGGTTGCAATTAAGAGACTACTTTGATCTGTAATCCACATAGGTGAGGAATTCAAGTTATATAATCTCGTTCGAAAACAATTTAATCTTCTCTATGCTATGTCTCCTGTTGAAAACGTATTTGCAGCTTCAATTCTTGAATTCCCTGGCTTCATAACCTTGTATTTGTTTGTTTTTTAATATCTAGGATAGTCTTCGTGTTATTAGCAATTAGAGTTTTACTTTTGAATTCGATACAGTTTCTATATGATCTTCTAAGATAATTTGATTCAGACTTGAAGAGACCAGAACTTTCTTTTTATTAATGTTGGCTTTACCTTGCAATCACCCACAAAAATTACATCAGTACGTTTTGCAGGTTTTGGAAAAAAGAAAAGAAAAAGAAACTACATCAACTTACGCATTATCTCAAGAACGAGGTTTTCCAGCAAATTCATATTCCATAAAAAATGTGTGTAGCAGATTGAACCACCAATTTGCATTACTCCTTCTAAGCTAACGCAATGTGGCGGTTTCTGTGCTACGATGAAGTGGTCCAATATGATATAATTCGACGTATTGCTTGCTTATGGATAACCCGTAGGCGAACTTATTTTAGCGATGAGAGTCAACTTCTGGTGTATTGCCTTCCCTTCTCTGAGCACCTAAATTGCTAGATCTAGATCTAAACGTGCTCCTCTTAGCTAGAATATTCAAGATTATTAAATGAATAACTTGGTTTTCTTCAGCATTTAAGTTCAAAGCAATCAGTCGCCATACATATCTTGATGCATCACTAGAGTCTGGCAAGCTTGCGATCTACTAAGACTAGTTTTATCCATGAGGTTTCCAATCTATTGCAAGGGTCTTTTGCCAAAAGTACTGTAGATACCGATGTAGATTTACTGCACTAGAAGTACTAGACTGCGTCAATTGCTAAGTATACCGATCCCAACTTCTCCTCCAGCTCGAATAGTTTACACCTTAAAATCTCCTTTAACTTTCCGCTGCTGTCTCTTTGTATCTCATACGTGTTTCTTCAAACAAAAGACATTATTAGTTGGGTCACTTATCCCCAAAAATAATTCAATTTCCTCAGTGGCGTGGAGTAAAAGAAGACCAAACAAAAGAGTGTGTCATGTATCCCTCCCTTCGTCATTTCCAACCTAAACTTCCTCCCACAATATCAACTCAAATGTTCGGAAGGAGATCGTTGCTCTTTTTAAATAAGATGCTATCGAGTATAGATTGATCCGCAATGTCATTTCCAATAACCTTCCGCAAATATGCGACTTCACGTTTTCCGGAGCTTGTCGATGTATAACTTTTTCAGAGAAAGGCATGTTTCGTGATGCTCACATACAATTCGCTGAAATAACATTTTCCATTCACAGTTTTTGTTTCTTTTGGAGAAGATGAGCTGTATGACGTCTTAATTTACCCTATTTATGGACAAAGTAGCATACTTGTCCTTCATCTTAAGAGTGGCCAAGCTCTAAATCTTGCAGCTGGTGCTACTACCTTTCTCAAGTACTTGTCGGGAGAACAGAATCCATGACTACTTCATGGTACCTACCTGGCTAAGAAGTTACGCGTGGCATCAGCTGAAGGTTTTCCCTCAACTAAGGAAACTAGGGCGAAATAATATATTGAACACACTAGGAACGAATGAATAATTTGAAGCTTAAAAGAAAAAGACATCGTAGTGGTTGTTATCAAAGTATCTTCACAATGGTTATTTTTTTTCGCCAGACTTCGTGAAACACGCAATACACGATAGGAGTCGCTTGGTGCTTATCAATTGCGCAAGCCTAGTTGGGCGGAGACGGTGGCTCTCAGCTGTTATTCTAAAAGCAGTTTTTTCTTTCGTGATGGACGAGCAGATCAAGATATGCATACAGTTGCCGCCTACTTTGCGAGGTAGAACTGCGGTCGTGACAGGCAGCACTAGTGGCATTGGGCTGGAACTAGCGAAACAACTGCTTGAACGCGGAGCAAGAGTTCTCGTGCACGGAAGATCAGAAAACCGCTGCCGAAATGTAGCCGAAGCGTTAGCAAATAGATATGGCTCGGACATGGTGTGGTATCAGCATGCTGATCTCAGTAACTTTGACCAAGTTCGCAACCTTGCAGATTGGCTTAACACCAAGTCTTTGCATAAGATCGACCTCCTCTTCTTAAATGCTGGCATGTCGTATGCTGGCTATAAAGGCCCTGTGAAAAGCGAATCGTCTGGAATGGATCTCTTGTACACGAGCAATTTCCTTGGTCCCATTCTGCTTACACATTTGCTCCTACCAAGCCTCGAATCTTCTGACCTCCCTGCACGAGTTGTATTAACTAGTTCTATCCTTCAATGGGCTGGTGAGCCAGACCAGCTCACAAGCCCACCACGATTTGATTACTCCCTCAAAGGGCTTCTTGCCGCTTATGCGAACAGCAAACTGGCGCTCAATGTTTTTGCTACAGAGCTTGCTGCACGATTAAAACACAAAGGATCCAAAGTTCAAATTCAAGCATTTGCTCCTGGAATGGTGCAATCAAATCTTAGTATCCCAGTTGACCAACGCGACAAACTTATTAGTGCTGGAGATCCATCTCGGCCTCCAGAGTTAAGGAGATTCACTACCTTTGATGGAGCGAGATACACGTTAATGGCTGCATTTGCATTTGATGACTTTCCTATGGAAGACATCCAATCGTCATCTCGAATTTTGATCCCTTACCGTGTCCCAGGATTTCTTCTCTGGGGTGAGAAACCATTTTTACTCCGGACTGCTGCATTATGGCTTGCAGAAAACATGCAAAAAGCTACAGCATGCTCTGAGTCACTCTTTCTCTGGCCTGCACACCCAGCGTGTCTTAACCGCGAATTTACAAGCGCTTTATGGGAGTCGTGGAATGCACAGTTGCCATCTGATGCAGTATCATTACTGTAGATTGCACAATTCGAAAGGAGATTGCTGGCGCAAAGTGTGCATAGTAGAGCATGAATTGCTCCTTGTTAGAACTAAACTCTTGCAATGGTGGAATACGTGTTTTGAACTCGGCATTTCATGGTATTCCATTTTTCTTTGGGTTAATCTCATAAAAATGCAAACGGTGTTTCGGATAGATTACTTATGTTGAGTTGTTGAGTAATAGTAAGAGATTTCAGTAAGAACCTTATGTAGTCGAGTAATATACAACTTTTAGAAAATAATCAGCTTCACTTTGGCATAATATGTTACCGATACGAGGAAACTTGAGCTCCGTGCAAGTGCCATACAAATGTCACTTCTGTTAGGTGTCGCCCACTACATAGCTAAAAGATCGTTCTTGTCTACTAATTTGAGAAGGTCATTCACTACACTGTACTGTTTGCTCGAGATTGAGCTCATCATCTTTTGCAAGCACGTGCCGCGAATGTTCTCAGACCACAAACATGGTAGATCGCAGGATGGAAACACCCTCGCATCGTTCAATACTACCTTCTAGCCACATCTAAGTACCTATTATTTACTAGAACTTCCTACTACTTGTTTTAATAGGCTTGCTCATTTTTGTGCTGGCACACCATCTAGGAAAGATTATTGCAAAGGCTTGAAGATACAACTTCTACACAAAGGTTTATGCAAACCTCATTTGCCAAACCCGGTTGGATAACTACTTCTTCTCAATCAAACATATTGAAAGATCCAAACCCAGAGCAAAGCCCCTTTAGCCAGCGTGGAAGGCAGGAGATTGTTCTTTGACAGACTTGAAGAGCGGACAAAGCAAGATCTTTATCATGTCGCTTCGTGGAAAGCTTGCTCTAGTCACCGGAGCTTCCTCCGGTATTGGCGCTGCTGCAGCGTTGACCTTGGCGAAACATGGATGCTCTGTTGCACTCACTGGCCGCCAAGAGTCTGCTCTTAAAGAGCTCATGGACAAGATCAAACAAGAACTTGGTACTGACGCTCCCAAAGTGGGCTGCTTCCCGGGCGATGTCACTCAGGACAGTGATGTCGAACGCATTGTTCAAGAATCTGTTTCCTCTTTGAGTGATAATGGAAAGCTTGATATTCTTGTCAATTGCGCCGGCGTGCTTAAGGGTGGAGCTGTTGGTGATGCTTCCATGGAAAACTGGGACTTTAACTTCAATGTGAATGCACGTGGCGTCTTTTGCTTCATGACTAAGGCTATCCCCTACATGATCAAAGCCAAGGGCGAACCCACCAGCTCAATCGTCAATGTTTCTTCGGTCAATGGCCTTCAATCATTTGGAGGAGTGGCTGCTTACTGCGCCTCGAAAGCCAGTGTCGACATGCTCACTGATTGTGCTGCTGTAGATCTTGCGCCAAAGGGTATTCGTTGCAATACAGTGAACCCTGGCGTCATTGTGACGGAATTGCAGAAACGTGGTGGTCTTAGCGATGAGCAATACGATAACTTCCTCAAACGTTCTGTAGAAGTCACACATCCCTTGGGCCGTGTTGGCAAGCCCGAAGAAGCAGCCGAAGCTATCCTCTTTCTCGCGGATTCGTCCAAGAGTGATTTTATTACTGGAACTCATCTCACCATTGATGGTGGTCGCCGATGCCTTGGTGCGCGCTAAAGCACCATGATGCAACGAATTGAACCCAATGCTCATGTCGGAATACTACTACTTTTGCCCAAATGCATGACTTTATATTTTGAGACATATTTATGATACAATCATGGATCAATGCATTATCTTTTAAAGAATTCGTTTACAAAACAAAGTCTACCACTTCTATTAACGCGAGAAATTCTTGTTCATATATTAGCATGCAATTTCATGCATATTGCTCCTCACAGTAACCCAATGCGATCTCCACCCCCCTGCTGTAAACTAAATGCTTAGGTAGAGGTTACAAGCTGTATAGCTTGGCCAGCTCGAGTTTGAAAGGCGATTCTTTATATTTACCTTGAAACCCCTAGACATACGTAGAACTCTGCGCCACCTAGCTTTTCGAGGAGGCATAGACAAGAAACTAAAGTTTCAACCTGCTACATTGGAATGGAAAGTTGAGTCATAGACTTGATGTGATCCCCACTATGTAAATTCGGAGCCGACAATTATTACGAACTTTAAGGATCAGTATCAGAAGCTTGGTTACCTATACTGCGCAGGAAACTGTGTCCCTATTTCAATATCTCTTTTTACCTTTTCTTCTTTAAAGAACAATAACGATCCATATTATTGAATCATTTACAAGAAAGAAAAGTTATAAAATGCAGAGTTTATAGCTTAATACGTACATTAAAGAACCTTCAACAAGACTGTGTGAGAAACAGCCCTCCCTACTTGTAGCAAGAACTCACTGATATTGGATGAGGTTCCCACATAGTGACTTGCTATTTGCATTTACGATTGGGGGACTTCTTCAGCCATAATTAAAAATGTGAGTGTAGAACGACACGTTCTTGTAGAAGCCTTGTTCACTTACCATGTTTCAGTGAAATGTTGTTGTTTTGGACTTCATATCAGTGGTAGAACTTCGCCTCGAAACCCTGCCCACCAAAATAATGTCTCGCAGTCTAAAGCGTCAACTCTCAGCTTGTCGTTTTGAAGAGTCAAACGTTTAAATCTAAACGTTGATTACTTTGTGTCTATGGAGATCTAATGAGAAGTTTTATTGAAGCTGTTCCTGATTTCATGACGTTTTTGACTTTTTGTTTCGAGCACCAGCTACACTTCCGCTTGTGGACTTGCGTTTTCCTGGCTCTGACTTTACTGAGGAAGCTGAAGCCATCTCTTCTGCTACAACCTGCGAAGGCTGGCGCTTACGACCACTTGTACGAGCCGGTGCATCGCTAGGAGTTGGAGTAGTTGCTGCTGGCGGGGGGACACTTTCCGGGTAAGCAGAGGATGCAGGAGGGCTAGGAGACGGTAAAGAGGCTGTTGAAGAAGCTGTCACGCTGGATTTCCGTTTGTTGTTCCGAGCAGCCTTGGAGGAGCTTGCACGCGGAGCAGTAGATAAGCCTTGAAGCTTACGGGCTAGACTATTTTGCTCGTGAAGTTTACTTTGAAGTGCCAAAAGTTTAAGGATATCTTGACGAATCTTGTTGTACGCCTGGCAAACAGCAATAGTTGGCACTGGTCGCAGAGGTACATTCAGCTCGTTCAAAACATCATCCATCTTGGATTGTAAACGCGGTCCAATACCCGTGCTAGATAACGGAGTTAAAAATTCCTCGCTTCGAAGGTAAACACCTGGCTTTTTATTTTTCGTCTCCTTTTCTAGTGCTGCGGGATTGTTTAGAAGTTTATCGACGAGTGTTGGCGGAAACTGATGCAACATGGGAGGACCCTTGATCTTGTTTTTACGTTTGCTTGAAGTTGTAATACGAGGCTGGTCCTTTTGCAAGCGCCGAAGCTGTGTATCAATACGCCGTACTTCGTTTATGAGAGATATCTCTTCCTTTTCATCCTCCAAGGTTCGTGAGAAGAGTACTTGCAGCTGCTTATAGCGCTTGATATCATAAGCCTCATCGTAAGTATATTCCAAGAGTGCATTTTCTGTTTGGGCGATTGCTTTGGCGCTTACTGTAGCAGTGGACTCTTCCACGCGGCCCATAACAGCGTCCAGCGCTTCAGCACTAAGTTCAGGTCTCTCAACGTTTGTCTTGCCGGTCTCGGCCGAGTCTGCGGCAGCGGCGGCGGCAGCAGCCACAGCATACGCTGCCGCAGCTGCGACTGCTTTCGAGGCCTTCTTGCTCCTACGGGTTTGCACCACAAGCTTTGCCACTGTATAGTATCGAGCTTTCATTTCAATGACGCTACGCGACTTGGGGAGAGGCCAGCGATCTTCAATAACATGCCAGCGAAGGTCATACTCTGCGCAAAGTCTGAAGAGCGTATTGGTTTCCTCCCGAGTCCACCCGCTAACGTCTTCAGTAGGAGCCACAAGAGCCTCATATTCCTCGGGTGAGTAGGATACAGTAGCGCTCCTGCGGTTAAATCTCGCAAACGCGTAGTCGCTCTCTTCTGCTGCCTCGCGTTGCCAATGATGCAGCTGCAAATTGTCTCTGCGAGCAGAGCTGCTAAAGGCTTTCCAAGTCCACTTTACAGCAGGTTGTTTAGCGAAAAGTTTATAAATTTCGGCAGCATTGCTTGAGCTCGGCATTAACGGAGGCAATTCTGTGCCATTCGCTAGCAGGGCAAAGACCTCCTTGCTCATGCCATCGGGGCGCTTCGCAGTGTTGCCTTTGGGTCGGCTGCCACCACCATTAGCGCCAGAGCCACCTTTGGCCAAGCCCAAAATATCTGCCACATCACCCATGATTGCCTAAAACGAGATCTTTTAGGTACCTAGGTAAATCTGAAGTTGGTTTGGGGATTTGGAGAGTGCAGATTTGAGAGGGTAAGTGAGATATCGACAAAAAGAAGTAACCTCAATCTGTAGACGCCTCTCGTAAACTAAGTTAATCTCTGCACAAATACGCAAGAACACCAATGATAACAATATCCTGCAGAATAGACGCCGCACCGAGACCTTTGTCCCTTGCGGCCGGAGTGCTGGGAGCCCTGTCTGCAAGAAGAAGAAGGGATGGATAAAAGGGTACCAACGATGGTTGAGCTAATCTAGCGAGTAAAAGAAAGTTTGCTTTGAAAGGCACGGTGCAGCCTTTCCTCGCGGTAGATCGGCAAGTAGAGAGTGCCCCAATGCACCCGCTTGCTCAATCAACCACTAGGACGCCGCCGTGCGGCGAGGGGAAGGGCAAAAGGATTTGCTTCACCTACCGCTTAATGTTTGCACTTATCTGTTTATTTAGATTGTGACAGTTTATTAGTACTTTTGAGTACAGAAAAAAATAGGGCCATGGAGAATGGCAGCATTTGGTGTATGGCACAGAGACAGATTCCTTGACACATAATGTTGGGGTCAATTCGATTCGGTTCGGCCCGTGAAAGAATTGGATAGACTGGGACTGCGAGTCATAAGTAATATTGTAATAAGGTAGAATAAAGGCAACGGGCAATCTTGTTTTGCGATTAACAATCGGCATGAAAGCTTGCACTAAAATTTGGCGAATTAAAAATAATAGAGCAGGCTTGACAACCCGAAAAAGGACATGTATCAGCTGTTACAATTCAAAGAGGCTAAACAAAATTAAATGAAATTTCACAATTATTGACAGAAATAATGTGTGTTGTTATGAAAGACTACTACAGGTAACTAAAAGAATAGGAAAAGGTACTTGAGAGACAATCTTTGTCGGTATAGCAACAATCCTAAAAGCAGATGAGACAGAATTAAGACAATCTGATGTGAGGGGTCGAGTATCCACTGTAACTACTAGAACGATACAAGGAAGTTCAAAATATGTCTGGTGAAATGAATATAGTCATGGTTTTTTCCTTGCCTCAAAGAATTTTTTTTGGCTTACATGCTGAAACCAAGCTATCCTATCTTTACAGCACGACAGTGGGTAAGGATCGCTTGGGTTTGAGAAAATAAGCATAAAACCCACTGAACCAGGAAATCGGCCAGAGAACGAGGTAATTGCCTAGAAAAAGTTTCCAGGACTTGGCCGGTCTCCAATTCATTAGCTCCTGCGTCATCTCTCGAGTCAGTTCTTCTGCGAGAACTTCACGGACATCATCGACTCGATCAGAGATGATTCCATCCACTCCAATTCTTGCACAGTATCTCATGTGGTCACTGTCATTTACTGTCCAACAGAACACCTTGCGCCCACTCTCATGTACGCGTTTGACAAAAGTTGGGGAAACGTAATGCACATTTGGACTGAAACCATCGACATAATCAATCTGCAAGAGTTGAGAGGTCCAGCGCCAGGGAAAACACAACAAATGGCATTCGATCTCTGGGGCAAGCTGTTTAATAGTGAATAAGTATGTGTCAATGAAGGAGTGTACGATGACCTTATTCTCAGCCCCTGCGTCCTTAACAATCTCAACTACTGCCTCCGCAAGCCCGTTATATGGTGTTGGCCCAGCCCATGTAATCAAAAACTTGAGCTCAATGAGAAACTTTGCGTCATCATCTCGACCGGCGAAAATCTCTAGTGCTTCAGACAAAAGAGGCACTTGCTCACCTCGGAACTTGTCTCCTTTCTTAATACCTGCATCCAGAGACTTGATTTCGTCAAGGGTCATGTGCGGGATCTTGCCGCTGCCATTTGTCGTTCGATCCACAGTGTTGTCATGCATTATGATTACCTCCCTTTATACTCCAAGTCAGACCATACCATATGCCATGTCCAGCCAGGCACCCGCACCGAGATACATTTTTTCACACAAACACTCAGTTCTCCATGTTAGTTCCCAGTTGTAGATTGTGGTGATTATGGTTGCAGCGAGAAGATGCAATGGAACTCCCAAGCTCAAATAAAGTTTTATAACTAGAAATAGTAAAGTTAGAGAAAGAGGACTTACCCTGTTTTACACATCTGGACATCACATTCGACCACCGCAGCTCCAGCTTCGAGTGCCTTGCGAAAGGCAAGACAAGTGTTTTCAGGATACTCGGCACTGTAACCTCTATGACCCACCACGATAGAGTTTCCACGCTTTATAGGCTGTTCGAGGCCATAAATCTCCTCGATCTCCTCGTCATCCTCAGGGTCTGCGTCAACGCCACCTTCAACAGCTTCACGGCCATTCTGGCCAAGAGGGTCCAGACCCGTTCCCGTCGCCTCCTTCTCCACAAAGCCTGGTCGTGGGCTGACACAAACGTTTGACATCGTGCTATTGCTGATGCCCTCGACCCCGCTTCTTCCCGGGTTTAAGGTTTGGTGCGCAGAATAGTACGTCGGTACCTACTTTACGCAATTCCTGCTTGCAAGGATGCGCTTTTTCTGTGACGATCAAAATTTTGTTTTCTTTCACTTTTTGCATTATTTCTCAAGCAGTCGATAGCGTTATAGCTAAAGCTTACTCTAACACCTACTTCCCAGTCCACTACATTACAAGGGTCGACGATTTCTTGGGTTGGCATGATGATCTGTCAGCAACCAACGACATGGACTGTGGCACGATCGAAGGTCCAACTTAGGCTTTCGGTGGTGATGATTCCTTGAACAGGACTCAGAAGAATATGCTCAAACGCTACAATTAAAAACAATCATCATGATTCTTACCTCCAGAGGCTGCCAAGACGGGCTCAACCTGCGCTAACTCATTTAATACAAATTATTAACATGAATCAGTTAGGCTCGTATCCGGAGATACCCATAGACAATAGCAGAAACTTGCTCGACAATGGACCCTAGTTCAGCTTAGGAGAACCGTCGTTTACGTAATATATCTATCTATCCATCGTTTTGTTGCACTAACATAAGATTCCCTGTTCCTTATACTGCTAATAGTTATCAACTCCTTGATTTCGAAACCACCAAATTTATAACCTACTTAAACTGAAAGGCATTTATGAAACCTCATTTTGAAACCTCTATACATGAAACGTGAGGTTATGAAACGTAAGTCGTTTTATGGTCTAGTTCTGAGCCCAGGTAGACTTGAGGTCACGAGCAAGAATTACTCATTCACTTGGCAAATACTAAACTTTAGTATTCAAGGAGTCGCTCTGTACATTGATTTCCAGTGTTTAAGAGCAGCGTCGCTCGCCTGGAACGCGGCAGAAACTTCGAGTATCGAGCTAACCTCGATGCGACCCGTTCTCAACTACGGCAACAGATAGGTTCTTTCAGAATCCAAAGGAGTGCTCTTCATATATGTAACGTGAGGTAACGCGGGGAACTAACTTTAGCGGCGTGCCAAGAACATTGCCCTGAGGTATTACAGGTATTACGGGGGGAGGCAAGAAAGGACAGGAACCTGCAAAGAGTGATTGCCCAATCAAAACAGGATTGAATAAAATGCACATAATACTACACTAATACAGGTTATCAGGATGGCAAGAAATATAAATCATTGTTCAAGTGAGAGGCAAAACCTGAATACTCAAACGCGAAGATCTTGGTAAGCGGTAAGCTTTTCGAGGAACGGTGCTGTGGTCTTATTGTGATATCCTTTACTGGATTTTACAATCGATAGAAATGTTGTTGACTCCAACCTCTAGGCGTTTAGCAAGAAGTCCAGCTATGCTGGCTGGACGCCACACAAAGAAGATTTTGCGTGCATCATCTTCAAGCACAACTATAAACAATTCGGTCAACTCGACTTCAAGCAGCAGTCAAGTTGGATTTAAAGATACAAACGTAAGGGCACAAAGCTCGCTGGCAAGGTCAGCTGCGACTGTGCAAGCAGCATCTGATGACGCGCGATTTGTTGGTCTTACAGGTGCTGAGATTTTCCATGAACTCATGCAGGATCATAACGTTGACACGATCTTTGGATACCCCGGTGGTGCTATTTTGCCAGTTTTTGATGCTATCTATGAAAGCGATGCTTTCAAGTTCATCCTTGCTCGCCACGAGCAGGGCGCAGGCCACATGGCCGAAGGTTACGCTCGTGCCACTGGCAAACCCGGTATCGTGCTCGTGACCTCTGGTCCAGGTGCTACAAACACCATCACCCCCATCATGGACGCCTACATGGACGGTACCCCTCTCATCGTGTTCACAGGTCAGGTCGCAACAGCTGTGGCAGGTTCTGATGGGTTTCAAGAGTGTGATATTATCGGCATCAGTCAGCCATGCACCAAATGGAACGTTATGGTCAAGGATGTCAAAGACCTCCCTAGACGCATCAACGAGGCCTTCGAAATCGCCACCAGCGGAAGACCTGGACCTGTGCTTGTCGACCTTCCCAAGGATGTCACCGCTGTGGTACTTCGAGAGATTCCGGACTCTACACCTCTCGTAGCTGTTCGCCAGAAGCAGAAGGTGGAGCTCTTCCACAAGGAGCGCATCGGAGCTCCGGGCACTGCCGATTTCCAGCTTATCGCTGAGATGATCAACCGTGCCGAGCGCCCTGTCATCTACGCTGGCCAGGGTATCATGCAGAGCCAGCTCGACGGACCCGGCGTGCTCAAGGAGCTCGCAGAGAAGGCAAACATCCCCGTCACCACCACCATGCAGGGTCTCGGTGGATTTGACGAGCGCAGCCCGCTTTCCCTCAAGATGCTTGGTATGCACGGATCTGCTTTCGCTAACTACTCCATGCAGAGTGCCGATCTTATCCTTGCTCTTGGTGCACGTTTTGATGACCGTATTACTGGACGTGTAGACGCATTTGCCCCTGAGGCTAAGCGCGCAGAGCGCGAAGGCCGTGGTGGTATTGTGCACTTTGAGATCTCCCCCAAGAACCTTCACAAGGTTGTGCAGCCCACTGTTGCTGTCCTCGGTGACGTCGTGGAGAACCTTGCCAATATTACACCGCATGTTGAGTTCAAGGAGCGCAAGCCTTGGTTCGACCAGATCTCCGAGTGGAAGACCAAGCACCCCTTTATCTACGATGCCGCCAAGACCGATGACGAAATCCTCAAGCCCCAGCAGGTTCTCACCGAGCTCAACAAGCAGCTCCTCGAGATCCAGGAGAACTCCGGCCGCGAAGTCTACATCACCACCGGTGTTGGTAGCCACCAGATGCAGGCTGCTCAGTTCTTGACCTGGATCCAGCCCCGTCAGTGGATCTCTTCCGGTGGTGCTGGTACCATGGGATACGGTCTCCCTGCCGCCATCGGTGCCAAGATTGCCAAGCCTGACGCTATTGTGATTGATGTTGATGGTGATGCCTCATACTCGATGACCGGTATGGAGCTCATCACTGCTGCCGAGTTCAACGTTGGTGTCAAGGTTTTGATTCTCCAGAACAACTACCAGGGTATGGTCAAGGTGTGGCAGGATCTCTTCTACGACGAGCGCCACTCTGGTACCCCAATGTTTAATCCTCGTTTTGACCATCTTGCTGAGGCCATGCGCGCAAAGGGCATGTACTGCAGCAAGCAGTCTGAGCTCAAGGAGACCTTGAAGAAGTTCCTCGAGTACGAGGGCCCTGTTGTGCTTGAGGTGTTTGTGGACAAGGATGTCTTTGTGTTGCCTATGGTACCCGGTGGCTCCCCGCTTCACGAGATGGTTCTGGAGCCTCCTAAGCGTTCTCGTAAATAACTTAGAGGAGGTCATTCCTTCTTTACATGTGTATTTCATGAAGCAGCATTGCAGTAATCTATAAAGCTTTATAATTACATTTTACGCTTTCCTTTGATCATTGGAGTGAAGTTTGTGACGTTGAATTACCCAATTCTGTTAGCGATATGAAGTAACCAACAATCCTATCTTATCTTGCTTCCTTCTAATATATCCGCTCAAAATAAGAACCACAAGTGCAAAGAAATCTCTTTCGCTTGGCAGTCAGCAAAGTTGGTTGTTTTGTGAGGAATCGCAAGGTTTGGGTAGGTAGTTGCTATCAGCAACCTCTACTAGCAGCACTGACCTCTTGCCGTGAATCAAGAAACAATGGTGGTTGAAATTCCGGCAGGTTCTTTCCTCACTTCGAACCATCGAAGAACTATAAGGAATTCTTGAAAAGCCACTTGGGATTACGCTGCTGAGGAGATCTTACAAAACTGCACTACCACTGCAACATACAAATTACATAATCCTACAAGCTGACCATTTGCCATCGAGCAATGCAATCACTCCTTTCCTAAGGGCAATGCTTGAGACTCCAAGGCTCTGAAAACGAATACACATTTTCTCACATATATCTTGGTCACTTCTCAATCAGCTTGCTAGAGAGTCATGGAGTAGCTACTATAACTGCTACTACTAGCACCAATTACAAGGGTGATTACGTAGATAGGACCTGCCTGGCACTACCACCTCAATAAGTAGCACTATCACTTTGCAACTCAATTCGTGTCGTGGTGAAGTGCAGTGCTACAGATTCTGTTGTTGTCGCCATTACCAGTATAGTTCTCTGCTGTGCTTTCAGGTGGCCTATTATAAGGCCTCCATCCAGCACCACCACCTTCGGACTGACAGCCAGTTCCAGATTGCCCTGAATCGAATCAATCAACGTTTGAGCAATCATTAGGTACCTGAGTCAAAGACGGAGGTCATCGCACACGCAGTCGAGAAAGTTTTAAAGAAGATCTCTATGAATCACCTGCGCTGATAACGGGCACCTGGATGGATGTCGGTCTTAATAGCCGTCTTGCGATGCATGATTAATGTTATTACCTAAAAACTAAAACAGGTGAGCTCATTCTCAAAAGCACTCGCGGGAGTGGCCCGAGAACAGAAGACGGAAAGGAGTCAAAGGGAGGAAAAGAGCCGCCTATTAGCACTAAGTTAACATCAATTACAGAGCGGATACAACATCGTTTTCGATTGTAGACTTTCAATTCTGGCGTCATCAATCCTGCGCGTGTGCTTTTTAGTTTTAGAAACAAAAGCAGGCAGAGCACGTGCTACCTAGGTAGAATTATCCACATCACCATCCTTTGGACGGTGCCATCACGATCCACGACCCAAACTTTCAGAATATAACCGTGGACAGTCAAGACAACCAGGGTTTGCCTGAGTTTCTAGTTTGTTGTTCCATTACTTTAGAATTCATAAAAAGGAAAAAGGTAAAATTATAATTATTTATTGGTGGTGGACTCTAACCTATGATAGCAAGTGAAGTGGAGAATCCGGATCTGCTTGCTCGTGCTCGTAGTCGTGTTCGTGTTCGTGTTCGTGGAGCTGTACTAGCAGTTGGTGGCCTTTCCCAAAAGGGTATTAGAAAAAGGAGTGTGTTCTTGGCCACGGCTTTAGACGACATCGCAATGTTGATCGAAGATGAATAACCTTATGACTTCGACAGAAAAACAGAACTAGTGGATACCTCTAGAGGTACAAGCTCACATTTTCTACAGGAGTGCTTGTTTGTTTCTTTCTCGTGAAGCGCAAACGATCAAAGCTGAAGACTCACGATGCATCGTCCACAAAGGGTCGGTTGTTCTTTCTTCTGACACTGTCATTGTCTGCAATTGCATCCCTTTCAACGAAGAAGAAGCAAGCTTCGCGTGAACACATCCTTCTACATACTTGTTTTCCTCGCAAAATCGAGGAGCTCGTGGATATTGACCTCTTCAAGGAGCGCGAGCCAAGATCAACCTCGAGATTCACCTCAATATCGCCATCAACGGAGACTTGGCATACTGGACAACTGGCGTTATCCTCACTTGAGGTCGGTCGCCGCCCTCACTTAGTTCTTCAACCTCATGTGTTGGTCGAGACTCAAGAAGGACTTGGGAATCGCAAACTTGAAGGCCACCAATGGCAACAACATATCATCAACAAATCCACGGGAAGTAGGCGAATTGCTCGCTGCCACCCACCGCCAAGGGAGTCCTAACGTAAACCATAACTGGGATCTAGCGCTCCGCCAGTACAGCCTGAATGCCTCCTTTCCGAAAGCGTGTGGGACTGCCTAAAACGGAGTGCAATTCGTTGACGCATCGAGGTCAACCTCCCGAAACCGGCCCGCTTTCACGGCACTGACGCTAGACTTTCCTTCCTGCATCTGCACAGTGCGCCTAGCCTCTTGGAGGCAGCGCGAGGCCTAAGGGAAGGCATCGATTCCGCTACATTGAATCGCATTACATTGCATTACATTGCATTGCATTGCATTGCATTACATTGCATTCCTTTCACTTATTGCATTGCATTCCCTTCACTTATTGTTACTTTTATTGTTAGTGAAAAGAAGATAGAACAGGAAATAAATGCTACCTAGCCATTATGCTAACACGGCTAGGCCTACAATTAAGTAGTAGCCCCTCTTCCTCTTTTTTTTTTTTTCTTTTTTCCTTCCCACTATACTGTAGTTTTGCTAGATTAGTTTCTTTAAAAATAGTAATAAAAATAATAACGTTTTCAAAATAATAAAATAATGTTTTTAATTCAAAATAAAACAACCTAAATAAAGGCACAAGGAGCAGTGAATGAGGGAAGGACATTTTTAATCGACGGTGGTGACTCTCTTTTTTAGTTTTTATTTATTCTTTGAATTTATTAATTTACTTTAATTTAATTTAATTTAATAATTATAATAATAATAAATCTGTACGAAAACAGTGGATAGCGCTCACTCTCGCTTGCTTACGCGTGGCCTTCGCTGTACGCGTGCCCTTGGCCTGGTTCTCCTCGGGCACGAGTCGGCCTCTGCGACGCTGTGCCTGCGCCTCCGACCTCGAAGGCCGTCTGTCTGCATTTTAGTCTGTCTGTCTGTCTGTCTGTCTGTCTTCTGTCTGTTAGTGACTGCTTATGCGTGCTTCGTTGCTCTCCCCTCCGTGTGTGCGGTCCCGGATAACCCACTGTGGCCCCGGATACTCTACTGTAGTGCCCCCATTCTTTACTTGCAGGGCGCGCTATACCCCACTTGCGCCCCCTTTCAAGAAGTCCACGCCTTTGAAAGCGCCCTCAGAGGCACCAGTAAAAAGAAAATCACACAACCACCAGTGCTACCTTTATCGGTAGTCGCTCCCGTACTATCGAGAGGTCAGAAAGTTTTTCTCCATGTGGCATAGCATGTGCATAGCAACCCGTAGGAGGTAAGTTTGAAAAGCCTCTAAGAAGAAATGCTTAAATGAATGAGTGAGTGAACTTTAAAGTACTTAGTTTGCTTCTTTCTCCATATTGTTAGTGAAACTAAATGAACTGGCGTGCGAAGGACTTGAAAGAGCGGAGCGGCGAAGTTGACTACGACCCCCTTAGCGGCTACTTAGGGGTCGTTGATTGATTCATCTTCTTATGGGCACACCACATTCCTTTTGAATTTAGTTTTAGTTTCAATCTTTCATTCATTCTACAATCGATTTCTTTCAAAGCTTTCATTGAATTTAACGTAAGTTAAGCTCTTTACCTTTCTCAACTTAGCCTTCCTTGAAAATGAACCTGAAAACCAACTGTCCTGGCCCTGTCGATCTGCTCCAAAGCCCATATCCAGGCCGTCTGAGAGCAGCCTCCCCCTCCCTCACGGAAACGCAACTCCAGCTCCACAGGACATTCATCGATATCTGCATTGGTCGATTCTGTGCTTACATACATACATTTATACATACATTTATACATATACATCCATATACATACATTTATACATACATTTATACATACATTTATACATACATTTATACATATACATCCATATACATACATATGCATATCATATACATATAGCACACAAATGGATGAATGAATGAATGAATGAACGAACGAACGAATCAATACAATCTGCCGCGTTATGGTTATGATGTGCAGCAGCGACTTGTCAAAGATCAAGGCCCTGAGTGACCTCTGCGGGAGCCGGAGGAGCGAAAGAAAGCATCGCCTTCGCAACCCGAACTTACGACGGTCTGTATGTATCGATCTCTTTCCATAAACTGAAGGTCCGCATGAACTTTAAGAGTGTCTCTCTCTCTCTCTCCATATATGTGAATAAATGAATGTATATATGTATGTATGTGTATTGTTGATGATATGCATTATGTATTACATGTATGTATGTGTATATGCATGGAGGTGCTAGCGTTATGGCTAGCCAGCCAGCTACCACGTAATGTGGATGGGGCTTGAAGAGACAGAGAGAGAGTCCATCGTCATCCGTTTTCCCTCGGGAGGAGCTGCGCGGCAGGGCAGAGAAAGCAGAGAAGCGGCAGGCGAAGGAGGCAGCAGCGACGGCGCGTCCGAATATGGACCCTCGGGGAGAGAGCAGGAGCTGCGCCACGCGAGAAGGAGCTCCTCCTTCGCTCGCCTCGCGAGAATTGCCGTCAGTCAGTCAGTCAGTCAGTCTCATGAGTTTCTGACCTATTATGCCCTTTGAAAAAAGAAAATATAAACTTTTAAAATGGAAGATTATTAGGACAGTAAAAAATTATTTAGCTCGTTAGTTAGTTAGTTAGCTAGCTAGTTAGTTAGTTAATTAGAGAAAGTAGTTATTGAAAGTTAATGAAAGTTATTGAAAGTTATTTATTTGAATTTGGTTTTAAAAATGAGATAAAAGAAAGAAAGAAAGAAAGAAAGAAAGAAAGAAAGAAAGAAAGAAAGAAAGAAAGAAAGAAAGAAAGAAAGAAAGAAAGAAAGAAAGAAAGAAAGAAAGAAAGCGATCAATGCCTTTGAACAAGCAGCACCAGAATCGCTCCGCTCCGAGGCAGGCAGGCACTTCTCTTGACCCCTCGACCCCTAGCACCCATGCGGTCAGCCGCTTCCCGGCCCCTGGCCGTGTTCTCCCGCGCCCCCCGCGTCGCCGGTCTCCGTGCCCTCTCCACTTCTCTGTCTTCGTCTGTGCCCGACATTTCCTCGTCTGGCGTCCAGGCCAAGACCAACCTCTCCAATGATGCCGTCTCCAAGCCCTCCCTGCGCTCGCAGAGCTCCCTCGCCTCTGCCACCTCGCAGGCGGCCAGCGACGATGCCCGCTTTGTGGGCATGACCGGTGCCCAGATCTTTCACGAGCTCATGCGCGAGCACGGTGTGGACACCATCTTTGGCTACCCTGGTGGTGCCATCCTTCCCGTCTTCGACGCCATTTTCGAGAGCGATGCCTTCAAGTTCATCCTTGCTCGCCACGAGCAGGGCGCAGGCCACATGGCCGAAGGTTACGCTCGTGCCACTGGCAAACCCGGTATCGTGCTCGTGACCTCTGGTCCTGGCGCCACCAACACCATCACCCCCATCATGGATGCCTACATGGACGGTACCCCTCTCATCGTGTTCACTGGCCAGGTGCCGACTTCCGCCGTCGGAACGGATGCTTTCCAGGAGTGTGATATCGTGGGTATCAGCAGGTCCTGCACCAAGTGGAACGTCATGGTCAAGGATGTCAAAGACCTCCCTAGACGCATCAACGAGGCCTTCGAAATCGCCACCAGCGGAAGACCTGGACCTGTGCTTGTCGACCTTCCCAAGGATGTCACCGCTGTGATGTTGAAGCAGATCCCGGACTCTTCTCCTCAGGTGGCTGTTCGTCAGAAGCAGAAGGTGGAGCTCTTCCACAAGGAGCGCATCGGAGCTCCGGGCACTGCCGATTTCCAGCTTATCGCTGAGATGATCAACCGTGCCGAGCGCCCTGTCATCTACGCTGGCCAGGGTATCATGCAGAGCCAGCTCGACGGACCCGGCGTGCTCAAGGAGCTCGCAGAGAAGGCAAACATCCCCGTCACCACCACCATGCAGGGTCTCGGTGGATTTGACGAGCGCAGCCCGCTTTCCCTCAAGATGCTTGGTATGCACGGATCTGCTTTCGCTAACTACTCCATGCAGAATGCCGATCTTATCCTTGCTCTTGGTGCACGTTTTGATGACCGTGTCACTGGACGTGTAGACGCATTTGCCCCTGAGGCTAAGCGCGCAGAGCGCGAGGGCCGTGGTGGTATTGTGCACTTTGAGATCTCCCCCAAGAACCTTCACAAGGTTGTGCAGCCCACTGTTGCTGTCCTCGGTGACGTCGTGGAGAACCTTGCCAATATTACACCGCATGTTGAGTTCAAGGAGCGCAAGCCTTGGTTCGACCAGATCTCCGAGTGGAAGACCAAGCACCCCTTTATCTACGATGCCGCCAAGACCGATGACGAAATCCTCAAGCCCCAGCAGGTTCTCACCGAGCTCAACAAGCAGCTCCTCGAGATCCAGGAGAACTCCGGCCGCGAAGTCTACATCACCACCGGTGTTGGTAGCCACCAGATGCAGGCTGCTCAGTTCTTGACCTGGACCAAGCCCCGTCAGTGGATCTCTTCCGGTGGTGCTGGTACCATGGGATACGGTCTCCCTGCCGCCATCGGTGCCAAGATTGCCAAGCCTGACGCTATTGTGATTGATGTTGATGGTGATGCCTCATACTCGATGACCGGTATGGAGCTCATCACTGCTGCCGAGTTCAACGTTGGTGTCAAGGTTTTGATTCTCCAGAACAACTACCAGGGTATGGTCAAGGTGTGGCAGGATCTCTTCTACGACGAGCGCCACTCTGGTACCCCAATGTTTAACCCCCGTTTTGACCAGGTTGCTGAGGCCATGCGCGCAAAGGGCATGTACTGCAGCAAGCAGTCTGAGCTCAAGGAGACCTTGAAGAAGTTCCTCGAGTACGAGGGCCCTGTTGTGCTTGAGGTGTTTGTGGACAAGGATGTCTTTGTGTTGCCTATGGTGCCTGCCGGCTCCCCGCTTCACGAGATGGTTCTTGAGCCCCCTAAGCGCAAGTAATTTCATTCATGCATAATCTATCTCGCAATTAAACAAATTTATTTTTCTTTACAAATCAAATCAAGAATCAACCTATCATTTAAACTGCGCCGTCTGGAAAGAGTTGCTCCCAGTATCTAAGTTCCCTGATGTTTGAATCATCATCCTGAAATGGCGGAAAAGAATGCGAGAAAACAAACTAAAAAGGGATCATCACTACCTAATCATTTTTATACACCAATATCACCTTTTTATGAGTTAGTTGTCTCGCGGGACAGTCCACTCATCGAACAATTTGGGTTTCTACTGTTCTTCACTGTTGCAACATATGAGTAAACTTGATTGAATTAGAAAATCATGCTAGTATACGAAATTCCGGCTCTTGAGAAGAATATTGCAAGTCAACATCAGTCACAGAGTAAACTGTTCTGTGAAACTCCAATCCAAAAAATCGATTTTTTTTGTTTTTTGGAAAGCTTCTTTTGTTATTATAAGTTGGGGTAGTAATTCAAGAACATCACATTGTACTCTTTTTTAAAGGTCAAATAGCAGAGTTAGCTCGTTTGCAAATCTCTAAATTAATACCAAGTTGTGTCTTTTTTGCCTGTTGTATACTTTCTATGTCGCGGTGGAGACTACAAAATGATGATGACACTTGCATACAAGTATATTCGAAGCAATGGATTAGCAAACAAAATAAAAACAAGCAAAAGACTGCTTAAGCTGATATGTTTATATACGCAAAAAATTAAAAGAGGATTAGTCCAATGAGTTAGTTAGTCAGACTAAAAATTAGCTTCCTACATAGAGTACATGTGAAGTACTCGTAAGCATTGCATTATGGCGAGCAACTACGCTACGCTCCTGGAATTAATGATATACCAGCAGGTTTCTTTGAGTCAAGGACACTAAGTTTTTGCCAGGCGATTAACTCAAACATTACGATGTCATCGTTGACTATCGTATTCTGTACTAACAAGTAGCTTAATTAGCATTCTACACAAAAGAATTCATTGTTGCACAAGCACTGACACTTCAACATTCAAACCTACGAGTAGGTAATCTTCAAATCGGCTTTGCCATATCGTCAGCATAGTACCGGAAGTGCGAGTCGGAGAGAATGACAAGGCGCGGCATGATTTTTTTGTCTTGGTTGTTAGCTTGGTTTCTCGGAAATAGCTCAGTGGTATTTGTCATGATATTCGTAAAAGTCTTCACAGTATTCAAGCTCTTTCAAGCTCTTTCAAGCTCTTTCAAGCTCTTTCAACTTGTTCGAAGATCCAGAGGCTTGTGCGACAAATGAAAAGCTTGGAGAATCACAGTGGGCCACTCGGACAAAGCAGTGATGATGGCGACGACGATACGATGTTGATCATGTAGAGTCTGTAGTGCTACAGCACATTACTATGACATCACATCTCTATCACTGGCAGTCGGGAGAAGGTAACTGAATTTTAGAAGCATTTGCAGCTGCAGCTACCAGAACCCAGCTATAATAGTAGTATCCTAATGAAACCTAGCAGGTACCTTGTTTATATTGGAGCAACTCAGGTTTCGAAGCTGGAAAACTTCCTTTGAGAAGCATTCTGTACTATCTAGTAGTAGATAGGTAGGTACCAGGTATCGTTTTGCAGCGCACAACTGTTGAGGTACCAAAGTGCCACGAGCGTCATTTCTTAGAAAATGATCGAATGCAAAAGAACTTTTTTGGTGGAAAAGATCGCCCTATGGTGGGTAGTGCAATCGAGCGACGACCATCTGCCAATGGGAAATAAGGAAAACTGCGGCGAGGGCATTCCTTTCGTTAGGCTCACTATCATACTGCTATACTAACTTAACCATGGAAATAATTCGATCCGAAGATAATCATTGAAGAGGGAATAATTCAGACTACAAACCCTGATATTTGACTACTGCGATCAATGTAGTAGTACTCAACCCTCAGGGAGTAAGAGGTAGCTTACGACGTTGTCATGAGTTGATGGCTGGCCTTTATTCATCAGGAATCTATTCAAAATGTTAGACACCGACAAGCCACCAAACCCGAAAGTGAGCACCACGCATGCAATATAAGCTTTGAGGGTTGAAAGAGTTCCAAAGAACAAGGGCAAAGTAAATTGCCGGATTTCGATTTTCCACCTATCGTCTCTTAGCTGATTCTTGAAAATGAATCCTTCTAAACCTGAAAGTGCCTTTGCAAGCACACGAAGATCATTATCTAGACTAGCATCTAGCTTTAGGTCTGGATTTTCAACATCTCAACAAGAACCACTACCTTATGAAACCCCATTACAATGCTCGCAAGGCAATGTGCAGCATCAACAAATTGATGCTTTACAAGTAGATTTCGAGTCTCACAACCTTAGCCATCCAAACTTTAGTCCTTATGATACGTGGGCCAGAGGTAGCCCCTCAATAACTGATACAGAGTGCTTTCATCAGAAAGCTCGAATCCCCTTCCCTTCTGAAAATGCTTTCGAAACATTTAGTGATAGGCAGCAGCAATCCAGAGGAGCCTCACGCTCCCGACAGAACCGTGGAGTCCAATCTGACACCATATTTCGTCGATTATCCCCATCTCGGTCTGAAATCTATCGACTTGACTCCCGTACTGATATAACACATGGCGAATCACAGAAAACGAGTGATGAATTTCCCAATGGTACATATGATCCCGAATGTATAAACATCGAGAATGCAGCGCTTAACCCTGATGCGATCATGCGCGGAATTAACATTTTTGTCCCAATCATGAAAGGCGAGCGTCTTCCAGGAATGCCTGAGCAGGCTGAAAATGGTGATATTCGTGCAAAACGACTGGTGGACCGCTCAAACCTTCTAGTTTTCTTTGGGGCTGGTGCTGAAGATTTATCGCGTTTGTTGCATGTGCTTATTGTACCAAAGTATGACTATGTTACTTTCGCAGATGATGACGAAGATGATGGCATTGAAGGCAATGTAAAGCTTCGTTGGGCCTTTGACCTTGGCCCACAGCATATATCGCTTCTTCAAGACATGCATAAAGCTGGGCTAGATTTTGTACAGGCTAACCGTCGCTGGTTTTTTTCCCGATATAGGGGCCTTGACGAAGTCGAAGATCTGTGTGGCATCCCTCTGCAACAATGGATACAGCCGATTCAAGTTCAATTCGGATTTCATGTTCGGCCAACTGTTGGGTATCTTCATTTACATATGCTTGTAGGACCCGTTACAGAGTTTGGGGCAAGCTATGGAAAAAATTGGATATCCTATGACTCCGTGATGAGCTTCCTTGAAACAGGAACTTCCATGGATACAGTTCTATCCGAATCCCAAGTAGATAGCTTTCCCGAAGAGCCACGATCAAAATCAACCAGAAAGAAAAAATCTGGCAAGAAATCTAAGAAATCTAAGTCTAGCAAAAAGAAATACTGAACATTATATGAACAAATATTTTTCAACCAAGTATAGGATTCTCAAATTTGTTGATCGACTTGACCCACGATAGAATACAATTTACTTTTCATATTATTTCAAAGCGTTCTCAAGGTGGCGGTGGGGGTTATTCAATCCACCAAAAATCATGTCGACGTTTGATGCCTCAATCATCACCCCGAGTAAATCAGGAAATTGCATTATATAACAGAGATTATTTATTGTGCGATTAAAAATATTCAGCACTGCATCCAGTCTTCATATTGTTGATCTCTACAAAGAGGATATAAAGCATTAAGAGGTAGCCTGACCTGTAATGGGCCAGATCTTCACTTTTTGCGATGTTAGATATTTTTCTATATAGCTGAGCTATCAAATTTTCACGAGCATTCATCATCAAATTTCTGCCGGTTTCGATCGCATTCTCTCCCTCAGAGCGTGCGCCTATTCTTGAAGCAAGGTTTAACAACATCATACAAGAAGAGCGTGAATTTCGATCAACCATATTCTCATTTCTCGATATTTAGGCTATCAAAGAACTATTAAAGATTCCTTTTTCCCTTGCCGAGCTATACTACACTGAATCTTGCAACTACAAATTGCTTCAAAATGAATTAAGTTACTTCTGAAGACCTTTGGACTGGCTGGCTTCATTAGAAAATACATCATCCAACAATGAATGTATATGCGACACACCAAGCCAGCTCCATTAGTGCTGCAGCCACACAAAACGACACCTCGTCAAATCTCGACCCCCGTATGGCTGAAAATGCGCAGTATGCAGTAGTGTTTGTCATTCGATACGATGTGCGAGGTCAAGAAATGAAAAGATGGATCAAACGAATGCACAGTTTCTGAGTATGACTTCCTTTACCCATCATAGTATAAGTACTTCCAACATTAGGCGTCATAAAGAATGGCTAGCAGTTAGTATTATCTACATATTACTAGTAGGTAAATTTGGGAAAAGGATAAAATGTTTGCTCGTGAAAAAAACAGAGCAAACTCGAATCGACAACACTATTGCGAACCATGCGTAAACGTGAGGTACGCGCTAGCGGCGAAGAGATCCCGGATGGTACTGCCGATGGTGCCTACGCACAAGACAAGGACCTCTTGGTACCTGTAAGTGCGTTGGAGACTTCTGTCAAAGGGGCGAAAGTATCTGACTCAGAACGAAACAACCACACGGTACAAAATGATGTCCATCAAAGATCTCGTGCGATGTCCAAACAGAAGATCATTCTCACCACCATAGTCGTGTACACAGCCATATTTATGTCCATCTTGTTTTCTCAAGACATTCTGCAAACCTTGGAGAATTTCTACTATGACTGGGAGTTTGAACATGTAAGCAAGGAACTAGAAGCCTTGCACTATCCACTTGAGGATATCACAAAACTTATGGCAGCGCCGCGTCGTGGCCGCATGCACTTACTCACAGATAGACCCCTCTATCGTCCTGGCGAATCAATCCAATTTTGGGTGACAGCGTACGATTTACATACTGGAGATGCAATTCCTGAAGAGGTTCTTCAAAGATCCCAGTTTGAGTTTGTACTTCTTAATCAAAAACAGGTCGAAGTAGAAAGGCATCCTGTGTTCTGGGCAATGAGTTATTTTCAAAACGCACCTATCCCAAGTAATTTACCTGGAGGCGTTTATCAAATTAAAATTCAACAGGTGCGCGGAGAACAGCATGCTCAAACTCGAGCAGATCTTGGGCCAATCCTTCTATTAGGACCCGGAACTCGTGAGATTGAAGTTCGACTTGACTCCAAAGCGAACCCCCAGCTATCTGCAGAGGTACAACTCCATGCAAGGGGTTACCGGCCTGGTGAAAAGGTTCAAGCAACAGTTTCAAATGTAAGAGATCTGAGTATCGGAGATGGTTCTCGTCAGGGTGTATTTGTGCAGGCACATCTGCTTGTTGACGGAGTGCGTCGATGGGCCTCGTCAGTTCTACCTCTCGATGCTCAAGGCACTCGATCTTTTTGGCTTTCCCTGCCGAGTGAACCCTTTCACCAAGCTACACTCAGCGTTCAGGTAAACAAAGATCCGCGCATTAGAACATACGTTGTCCCTATTCCACTTGTTCAAGAGGTTCATGTCAACTTCTTCCCAAATAGCGGACATCTTGTAGAAGGTTGCCAAAATAAGGTATTCTTTGAGGCAAGGTCCTCACGAACTGGTGAACCTGTTGACATTCGTGGAAATGTCATTGACAGTAAAGAAAACGTGATATCTCATGAACCAGTGGAAACAGGTCATGAAGGCCGGGGCTGGTTTTTTCTTACACCAATCGAGAACGAAGCGTATTTTTTGCGTCTCACTGGAAGCGACTCGCGCGAGACGTTTGAGTTGCCTCGTGCTAGTCCTGGCATTTCCATCGACTCAGAGCCGTCGGGGGACTCTTCCAGCGTATACGAGGATGAGGCGATTCATTTTGAAGTTTGCTCCTCAAGAACAACGTCAATCAGCTTGAACCTTTGGAAGAACGACCTTCTTATCAGCAGCACCACTGCAAAGTCAACTAAATACTTGACCTCACAACACTCACTTCAATTGAAAGGATATAGTGGTGTACTTCGTCTGTCTGCCTCCTCGGAGCAGCACTCTCAATCATCGTTAGAGACTTTGTACGGAGAGATTTTAAAGTTCGTAGATCCTCTGCAAAAGATCGATGTTGAGATCTCAGGCCAGTCCACTGTTACTTCCAACAGTGCAATCTCACTAGAGGTTTCGACAAACAAACAAGCAAGTCTCGCCATCACTGTTGTGGACCTTTCTCGTTTGAAACAATACCCTACACGGCGCTGGCATCCCTCGCTCCGGGAAAGTGTTCTACTTGAGAACGAGGTGGATGAGTTCCTCTCTGTAAATGACTACTTAGGAGAGAACAGAAAGGCTCTTGATCTCTTGCTTGGGGTTCAAGGCTGGCGGAAGCGTCTCTTCAACAACTTGAAGTCAAGATGGTCCCAAAGAAATAGTAATGGCGAGTCTTTGCGCCTTGCCAAGTTGTTGGGTGTGCCTGAGACCCAGCTGTACTTCGGAGCCCAAGACCCAAAGCGCAGTACTCGTAAATCCATAATTCGATTCCAATCCCCGTGGAACCAGGATGAACAGCAAGACCTAGTTGCTTTCGCCGCTGTAGGTGGTATGCTCCAAGTTGAAAACCACCGTGACGCTCGTTTTCAACGATTTGTTCACTTCAAGAATGCAATGGCACTACCCGCTATGGGCGAGCAGGAAAACGCTAACATCTTCGACCAAGATGACATAGCAGAGGATTTTGGAGTTCCAGAGAACCCAATGCTAGCCAAGCGCATGGCTAGACACGGTGGTTTTCGAATTCGACAACAATCAGAGACGATCTATGCTAACCTTGAGGGCAAGACAGTTTTTGACCACCGGTCTCAAACCTATAGTTGGGCTATGAATTTCAATATTATGAAAGCTGGCACTTATTTGGTACGGATTGACGCATGGGATGAAAATGGTGCCCTCGGTCAGGCTGACAAAGAACTCGTGGTGTCGGAACCTCTTTCAATCGAACTCGACATCCCCGCGCATGCGTTCACTGGAGATGTGCTCATTCTGCAACTTGTTTTACGCGCAAAGCCTCATGAGGAAATCAAAACTTTCATTACTCACTATCCTTTACCTTCCAACAACAAGCAAGACTCAACAGGAAAACGACCCGGCGTTATCTATGAGAGTCAACTAAAGGCAAATTCTGAAGGTTTGGTTTCGGCCAAAATTACCGCCAACTTGCACCAAGTTGGCGTCAATACATTTCGTGTTTATGCTCACTCGGAGTCTGGTGGCAAGAAACGTGGGCAGTACAGTCTTCAGGTCAATGACTACGGAGTGGATATTGTGAAAAACATTGGTGGCATTACAAAGGGTGAAGTCACTGAAGTAGAAGAGAACTTTGGGCCTCTTCCTGATAACATTATTAAAAAGAAGGTAACTGTCGAAGCTGAGGTATTCTTTCAAATGGGTTCTCAGGTAATCAAATCCCTGGGTTCGCTTATCGCCGAACCACATGGCTGTTTCGAGCAGACAAGTTCTACAACCTATCCTATGCTACTTCTACTGCGCAGTTTGTTGAGTCTTGATCTAGAGGACCAGCGTGATCCTGGCGTACAGCAACTAATTGGCGAAGCGCAGGCGAAGCTTCGAAATGGTTATGCTAGATTGATTAAGTTTGAAGCCAGCACGGGCGGGTACGACTGGTTTGGACGAAGTCCTGGTCATGAAGCGCTGACCGCCTACGGCCTTGTGCAATTTGCAGAAATGCGTCGCCCAGAGCTTGGTCTTGGAAATCTCGTGGATGAGGAAATGTTTGCACGAACGAAAAACTGGTTAATGAGTCGCCGCGACGGCCAAGGCAGTTTTAAAAGATCTGTCAAGGCTCTTGATAGCTTTGGCCGTGCACCGGAATTGACAACTAATGCATACATCACGTGGTCTCTTCTTCGTTCTCAAGTGCTCTCCTCCACGGACCTGCAACCAGAAATTCTGCAGATGAGAGCCAACTTGGAACAGAGCATCGACCCTTATGTTTTGGCTCTGTCAGTGTCGGCCCTTATCGCTGTGCAATCCATAGAGCAACAAAAGGCTATAGATGCGGTTTTATTCAAACTGACAACCATGCAGTCCAAAGTGACAGGGTGTGTGGAGAAACCTGAGGCCATGACAATTACTACGCAGGTCAACGCTTTTGGCTACCTTAACGAGGTGACCGCACTTGCTGCAATTGCTTGGCTGGAAAGTAAGCAGCAAATCTGGCAGCCAAATGCACGCCGTGCTATCCAATGCATTGCAGCACGCATGCAAAACAATAATTTTGGTTCCACTCAAGCTACAGCACTGGCATTGCAGGCTTTCACCTTATGGAATGAGGCTCAGAAAGGAAAGGAAGCCAGAGGTGTTCTCGCCCTCAGAGTAAATGCCTTTCCGAAAACAAAATTGAACTTCACTAGTTCAAAGCAAAATATAGTTGAAGAATATGATGTTGGGCAAGAGAGTAAGTTTCAGGTTAACATGCTTGTCAAGTATCTGGCAAACCATATTCGTGAAAATGTGCCGTACCTTCTTTCCGTCAAGTACAAGGTTGGGCATCCTGTATCAAGTACTGCATGCGCTCTTCATATTGCCTTTGCCACACCTAAAATCACGTTATTTGAGCGTTTGACAACCAGTGCAAGGCAGTTCTTACCATCGCCGCCAACCATGGTTGGTTCTGTTGTAACGAAGCAACTGCAAATCACAAATACCAGGCGGGTTCCTGTCTCTATGCCAATTCTCCGAGTTGGCTATGAGTCTGGACTAGAACCTGATATGGAAGCCCTTCGCTCCCTCGTCAGTTCAACAGAAAATGGCATAGAGATGTTTGAGGTTACACCTGGTCTAGTGACACTCTACTGGCGTGGGCTTGAAGCAAAAGCACAAGAGGAAATCGCATTGGTATTCATTGCGCGACACATTGGGCAGTTCACCACTCATGCTACCCACGCATATTTATACTACGAGCCTGAACACCGAACCTATTTGAAGTCGGATTTTCTCACTATCGCGCCCCGGGCTGATGATGTATCTGCTACTGCCTAATAAATCTTGCGCTACGCAATGGACTAAACTTTCCAAAATTATCAAATAAACTATCACTTTTAGAACACCAATGATGTTGTTGTTCTTCTTGTAGCTGCTGTCGCTGCTAATGCTGATTGGACATGAACTTGTATTAGGGACAATTAAAAGTCAGAGTGAGTCGTTTTTAGTCTTCCTTAAGTATAGGGAAGATAAATTTAGCTATCTCCACAACCTTAAAATAATGACAAATTCAGTTCAACACAATCCGACTTTCAACTTTCAGAGCAACCTTCTTTCAAGTCAACGCAAATGTAACCTCAAGGCTTGAATTCTTAACAACCCGCATTTCGGAAACTACTTGCCTCTGTGTTGACTCTTTATCGATATATAGAGGCTCATAAATATCCATTGCTATTCCCAGAATTCTTCATGTCATTAATTCACATGATCTTGACTTCCTTATTCGAGTTTCTCAAACAGGGTTAATTACCCACCCACACGCCAGTTCGTTTTCGCAACATATCTCAGAGAATTCAATTATGTTTTCTATTAAGGCCTGAGGTTTGAAAATTCATTGATTCAATGCAACTTTGTTTGCACCTTTGTTATCTCAAACGAAAAAGTCGAACCTCGAAACGTCAAACGTCACTAAAACCATTTGTCCTAGGCACGGCAGATGGGCCCGCGGTCGGCGGCGCTGGAGCGTGAGGTGGAGCGGCTTCGCGCGGACCTTAATGCCGCGCGAGGCCGTGCCACAGCTCTCGAGGATGAGGCAAGACGTGGGGAGGCACATGCACGACACATGGCACGTCTGCTCAGCAAGGAGGGTCATGAGCGTGAGCAGGCACAACGCCGAGCCCAAGAGCTTGAGGTTCTTCTAACTAGAGCCAGACATGATCTCGAGAGGCGCCTACAGAAGCCTAGTCTGATGAACTTCCCCGCCCAGCACCAGCAGCATAACCAGCAGCTGGTCGCCACAAACCCGAAATTGATGGATGATTTCTCAAGAGACCCAAATGCTCAGGAGGGCAATTCACAACCTTTGCAAATTGACGTCCAAGCGAAGCTTGGACAACCCGAAAGACCTGAAGTAAAGGCTAGTCTTTTGGAGGATTTTAGAAAGGATGACCTCCAACGGCATTTAGACAGTCACGGGAATGGAGAATATCACCAAAATGGTGATATGTATGCAATTGAGATGCGAACGAGGCAGCAACGTGAACGGTATCTATCTGAGCTTAATGAAACGCGAGATGAGGTGAGAGATGCACTTGAACGACTGCACGAGAACTACGATTTGGTTTCGGAGAGGAATTTTGAACAACAAGAGGCTGCACACTATAAAGAAAGACTAGAGTCTGCCATGAAGGCCTCATTGGCGATGGAACGCAATGCTCAAAAGCACCATAATATGGTATGGGTGTTATGGTCAGCTTGCCGAGCTCAACGCCGAAGACTACTTGCTCGTGCGTTCTCATCATGGAGACTCCAGACAGAACGATATACTCGGATCTTGCAACAACACTTTCACAAAACTCAGCAGGAACGCCAAACGTCAATTCTGACCGCAGAAAGAGGTGCCTACGAACTAGCATCTCATAAGCAACGCAAGGCAGCTGCATTCCACTCTTGGCTAGTAAATTCAAAAGTACACCGCAAAGGGAAGGCCCAAGCTTTACGACGCATATTCGACAACTACAATAAACGCCGTTTGCTCGATGCATGGTCTCATCTCTATCACGCTCTTGAAGGCGCACGCCATGCAGAAATGCAACAAAAAGTATCTGAAATAGCATGCAAGGCTTCGCTCAGATGTATAAAATTCAAGACTCTTTGCAGAACCTGGCTCGCATGGAGCTGCCGTGTTCTCCAAAGGAAAACCGCTCGTGCTACACTCAACGTATGCCTGCGAGCTTTTCGAATTCGCAAACTTCGCGGGGGCTTCAACGCTTGGAAGATTTGCACTCGAAAACAATCGTCACTACATTTACTATTTATTAAGCTATGGAAGAAGATGATGTCTGCAGCTTTGCGAAACTGGTATGAATGGGCAATATATAATGTGAGACATCACGAGCAAAGTGGAAAGCATGAATTCCGTTATCAAACCATTTGTGACAAATTGACTCAACGTGAAGTTGTAGTCAAGAACGCAGCCTGTATACTGATTTATAGGTTGATGGAGCGCTACCACAGAGGATTGCAGCGTCGAGGATTTGATGTACTTTGCAGGAATGCCCAGTACATAGATTCCTGTGAGATACGTTTATTGCGTAAGAAGAGCCGTTCATGTTTCATTAAGGAAAGCTTGCATACATTTTTTAATGAATGGGCAGGCTTGATGAAAAGGAAGAAACTTGCAGAGCGGTTTCGTCTGCAAATCAGCTTCAATACGTTTCGCGAAAGAATAATCCAACGTATGTATGTAGCTAGAGCAGTAGACAAGCTTCGAAAGATGGCTCTTCGCAAGGCTCTTGCAAGCTGGAAAAGACATCTCATTCGTCGGACAAAGTTTTTCTCTCTGCTGCACAACCTTCGTCGCCTCTTACTACGTCAAACTTTCTCTAGATGGAGCCGTGTATCTATTCTCAAAGGCCGCGACTATACAATGGATCTGGTTGCGCAGGGTGTTGTTTCCTTAGCCCACGCATCAAGCGCTCGGGGTCTTGCAGCACTTTTTCGAATGAAACTTCTTACCCAAAAAAAAATAGCTTTTGAAAGGTGGACGAATGTAGTGTTGAATGTGAGGTCTATACACTTGGAAAGAAGCACAATTAAACTTGCCTCTACGCGACAACTTGTCATGGCTAATATGTGGTCTACTCATTATGCCTTCGCAGTTTGGAAGAAAGTTGTCCTTTATCCTGTGCAGGCAGCACGGCATCTGTATCACGCTCTTTGGCATTGCCGTACCCGTCGTGCTTTTAACCATTGGCGCATTGCTGCCTTGCGGAGGACTAATATGGCTTTTGTAACTCTATTACAGGAAGACATATCTTCTTATTTAGGCCATCAACGGCAATTTGCGTTGAAGCGATACTTTCTTGGCAAATGGTTTATGTTTGTAGCTCAAAGAAAGCTTCTGTTAAGGCTAGTCTCTCTTCGCGAGAAAAGTCTTTGTTCTGTAAACTTTGCAAAATGGAGGGAGCTTCAGGCTTGTGGAAAACAACTATCCCGCTTGAACATTGTGGCTGTTTCTTTCGTTCGTCGCCGTGCACTTCTTCGTTCTGCTTTTCGCGTTTGGCTGATTCGTACCAATAGGTATAGCTTGCTCAATAAACTAGGACGATCTCTTTTTCGAATCTCCGCGCAGATACACAGGCGACATGTTCTAAAGATGGCATTTAACAAGCTCCTGACTTTGACTCAAATTAAAGTCGATGTAAAGATCTACAAAAAGAAATTGATTGACCTAGATGCTGCATCAAGCAAACTTTTTCAAGCTTACACGTCTTTAAACGAGAATAGAAAGGATCTTGGCATATCTTTGCTCTGTGCTCACCTGACCAAGCATTGTCAATACTTACTTTTTCATAGCTTTGCTTTACTCAAAGCTAACTGGTGTGCCATTGAGGCCTTTAAAATTGGTTAAACCAGAATCACCTTGAGATTCCATTATCGAGGTATATGTTGGTTTCGGGCAATAGGGAGCAGTTAAGAGAGAATGGCTCAGGTTCAACAATTCCCACCAGGACAGGGAGGGAGAGTTTGCATTATCGTAAAACCTCAATCAGTCCATTAGTGCCTAGTCTACTCACCTCCCCGGTAAGTCAAGCTCCATCTAAACCTCCAGAGGATTTAAGAGGTTTTCCCTCGAGACAAGAACCAATTCATAGCCTAGCCTCAACTCCCATTGTAGAATCTGAGCATTCTACGACTATTGGGTTTCAGAATCTGTACCCGCATACTATGAATTCTGTAGCTATGAGAAGCAAATCTGAATATATGTCGCAGCCAACTACGCCAGAGTGTGGGTTAAGCCCTGCGCAAGGAAACCTTGCCACCGAGCAAACTCGAGGAACTCTTACAAGAGACTTTTTAAATAGAGATAAATATGAGGAAGGGATTGACGAATCTGTGTCCACATTATCATCAGCTGAAAACGTGTTTTCAACCACAGAGGGAGATAGTGGTTTTTGCTCCAGAGAACATTATTCGAAAGCAGGAGTTATATCTCAAAATTATCACCACTTAAAGCATGGGACGGAAAACATACATGCCATTCAGTCTTGTGGTCCCAATTTAAGTCTAGAATCCAAAGTTAGGCAAAGGTCTGGGAAACGAGACGAGACAGGCCAGGTGAATCACAACCACTATCAAGGAGGAATACCCGTACACGCCCGTCACCTTCAATATAAGGATATGGCATCTCATGCTCCTAGATCTTGCAATCCAAACTCTAGTAAAACGAGGAAACCTTATGCTCGCCATATCGACTTCTCCTTGCCGAAAAGCTCGCGAAGTAACAGAAATGTAGGGTTGTCTAGGAGAAGTGAGCAATCACAATCTCCGACAGAAACTGTGAACAAGCATCAAGAGCAAACTTATGTTAGAAGCTCTCTACTGAAGCAGAACCATTCAAACAACAGGACACCAGCTGTCTTTATCCGTGAGAACAATTTTTCCATTCACAAAGGCCAGACCTTCCCAAACAAGGAGAGGGTCGTACAGAATAATTCAGATTCTGCTCAGTCTAGAGATCAGATTTTTGAAAATTACAAGAGGGAAAGTGTCGACCCATCTGTAAAATCAGCTTTGTCGTATCAAGATAGATGCATCACGCCTTCATCAAACGAAAGCAGTGAAGAAGGAGAAGAATCAAATAGCTCTCGGTCATGGGGTAATGAAAAGGTTGCCTATGGTCACGACAATTCGACCAGTTATAAATCATCCAGAACTCCTAGGTTGGCAGTTAATTGCTCGTGCTTTCAGGAAGCATCACAGTACTTTGATGAAGTCTCCTTAGACAATCAGACGCCTCTGCGAGAGTGCAGTAACAGTTCATCGAGATCCCAGATTTTCGATCGAACGGAAAATGCACCTTCTTATTCTGCGTTTTCTGAAAGCTTGGACGGTCACATTGCTCGTTCGCCTCCAGGTGATCCAAATATACCTGAATTTGTGGTGTGCGAAAGTCCACAATCACAAGTCCCAAATTACAAAGAATCCGAAAGGAACCTTGCTGATTTAACAGGTGCTGACTATGCCACACGCGAAGATGTAAATCAACTGAAACGAGATCAGGCTCGTCTACTCGAATTACAAATTCTTCATGAAACAACTACTAACGATGATTTAGAGTTTTTTTTAGGGCAAATATCCAAGTCGAGGGCACAGGAAAACTTTAAACACAAGTAGAAATGTCTTCCACATTGTTCAATTTTTTTTATAATTATGTGTGGGCGGCATTTGACCGCGCTAGTTTGGGATTTTTAAATCGTGCAAGTGGAAATATTACTCACGGTCATTGAACGTTGTTCCAAGAAATTATTCAGATAAAATATTTTATGTATGGAGGAAGAGAGATAGAAGACAGAGAAGCCTAAGTTATTATAGTTAGTTTCCAGCTGATATTGCATGCAAATGGTCGAAGCCAAAACCTTCCAATGCTTATGTACGTTTTTCGTTTTGTATCACGAAAGCACTGTCTTGCTGTTTGGTGAGGTATTTTCTGTTGTCTAAAATTCTCGATCTAATAGTGCCTTTCCTAAAAAAATTCTCGTCATGCCCTATTATTCCCTATTTCAACCGATGTTAATCATGTTTTCCTTTAGTTTTTCAATTTTATTTTTCCCTTTGAAAAACCATCGGGAAATTCGGTTCCCCTTTACATCATTTTTTTCTTTCTTTGTCTGTTTGCTTTTTTTGTAATCAGTTTTGTCCTTCCAATTTGAGGGGAGTATTTAAAATCTCATGGATAAACCCCCCCATCTTTTCCTGATCTTTCTCATTTAGGTGATGATTCATAAAGAAACGCGCGTCTTTACGTTCTAGGTTTTTTGGAATAAAAAATACAGCATCATCAGCAAGACCAAACACGAATTCAGATTTGTTGGCACAAAATGATGTGATATCCATTCCATAAGTCCATCTTAGACTGCTATCTTCTGTTGTTTCATTACAGGCGCGAAGATCCCAGCATCGCACACCGCTTGAGCCCGCAGTGAATACGTTATTATCTTGGAGACTTAGCGAGCGTATCGTAGTCAATTTCTGAGTTCGAAAGTTGTAGATTTCTGTGCAATCAACACAGTTCCATACACAAACACAGCTTTTGGATGTGAAGTTGTCATTTGCAACAGCCGCAACTCTTTCATTGTCTAAGGCAATTGCGCTTATTTGGCCTTTTAGTTGAAAATCAACTTTTGCAGGTGTGAGGCTGTCATTAGGCCTTACAGTAGCTCGTTCATGCAATATCTTATCGAGTGTATGGATTTCCAACGTTCCTGAATTTAGTCCGACGGCAAGAAATCTATCACTCATATCTAGAGCAGTAACGTTTGACGTAAATTTGAGCTCGAGGAAGCAAGCGGGTGGTAAATCCTCCTCCTCTGGCAAGTTCCACAATTGCACTTTTTGCTGGCTGGCTAGTGCAAATGCCGAGTCGTTACTTGCAATACAGTGTACACCGGGACATTCAAGAGTTATCGCAGTCTTCGATGTAGGTAAGTGGCAGATAAATACGACGCTATCATTGTCAACCGAAACGAGGTAGTCACCACAGAGACACATGGAAACCGTACGCACGTTGGGACTTTTTATCGATTTCCGGGTATCACACATTTTGTCATAAACGTTAATTATTCCTGCACTCCCCCCAGTTACGATGAAATGATCATTCATGACAACAATGGATCCAAGGCTGTCGTTGCAGCCCTTCCAAAGGCCCAAACGGCTTTGAGTAAACTTTATCGATTTTTTTTCGAAATTATGGCGCATCACATCAAAAGCCGGGGGCAAACCCTCACTGGTATGAGAGCCTTTTGATTCATTGCTTACCCGTCGCATTCTGTCACGAGCTTTAATGATATAGTGACGAATTGAACCCTCTGGAAAGGATCCGTGTGATCCCAAACCATCACTTGGAGTCGATGTAACCTTATCGTCTACGTCTTCAATAATTAAGAGATTGTTTGGGCCTAGACAAGCACAAACCAGAGACAAACTGTCGGCAGTAATGCTGGAGATACTCTCCTTGATCTGGCTAAGTCTGGAATCACCAGGGATTTGGGAAAGCCCAGATAAAGAATCGCAAGCGACATGAACCACGTTTCCTTTTCGAGATGCAGCGACTAATTTCCCAGCTTCAAGATTTAGCAAAAAGTCAATGGAAGATCCCCCGGTCATTGCATGCAATTTATCATATGGGTTTCTTCCACCGTTGGGCAGCCCTCGCAATGGATTTGGGAGATTCCACATATTCAAGACACCAGTGTTCGTCCCTGTCACTAAAATGGCTCCGTGGAGAGCAATAGAAGTTATCTTCTTGTGGTGGGTTGGAGAACCAATTCGAGCTTTTTGCAGGAAATCTTTGCATGAATAGATAAATACTTGCCCATGTTGAAAACCTACAGCAATGATCTCTTCATCGATTGCTACGCTACAAGTTCTACCCGCCTGAACCTCCTGACCTCCGCGTCCATAGGGACGAAGCTCGCGTATCTTGCAACCTGTATTCAAATCCCATACGTAGGCCGCGTCCTCACCTATTGCTGCTACCATCAGGCCAGAGCTATTGACAACAACTTGGGGATTTTGGCGAGGAGCTGGCGTTTCGAAAGTGTATTTCAAGCCAAGGCTTTTAAGATCGAAAACTTGCCAAATGCCCTCTGCACTTCCCGACACGAGGTAGTTCTTGTAAAAAACCAACGCTGAAACACCTCCCGGAGCAAGCTCTCTAGGTTTAGATAATTCGACCAACAAACTCCCCCAGAAACGATCATGTAGAGTAATGCGACCAGATGAATCTCCGATTGCAAGAAGCTCTTCATGTAAGGCGACAATCAAGCCACAGTCGTTATTGCTCTCAAGGATACTTCCGAAATTCTTTTTTCGGGAGTGGTATCTCCCATATTCACGGGAATACGAGCTTCTTGGATTCTTTTGGGTCCATTCAGCAAGCAAATCATGCCCCATAAGAGTAGTGTCTGGGTTCTCTGCAAGATCTGTTTCAATCCATCTAGCGAAACCAGTATTTGTGATATAGATACAATTGTCATCACCCTTAGCTAATAGCCCATCAAGAATCCTGAGAATCTGACGAAACTTTCTCGTGTCAACCTTCAAAATTTCTTGAAAGACAGGCCCCGACAGGAGCTGCTTTGCTGCGTAAAGACAGGCAGGGATATAGGAGAGGTCAAAATTCTCGCATTTCATAGCTTTCTCCATCTTGCGCCAACGATGGAAGAAAGGAACAGCTGTTAACACTCTCTTCAAATCTTTATCTTGTAGGAGCCTACCCTTCAGTTCATATCGTCCTTTTAGGAGGTAAAGTGTGTGGGTTGCGAAGTCGAAAGATCGGCCAACTTTCTTGACAACTTTCTTCAGCAGCTGATCATCTCCAACATAGTCTCGCACGTTGGCTTGCAAATACGCAGCAATGTCACCAGAGTGGCTTCTCGCTGTCATGGTGATTAAGTCAAATTCGTCGAATTCTTCCGTACACAAAATATCTCTTTCTGCGCAGGAAAGGATAAAGTGTATGTTTAGTGGTCTCTCGCGTTTAGTTGATAGCCATTTTGCAATGGTTTGGAAGAACTCATCAACATCGTTTTTTGGTATCACCCCATTATCCAAGCCATCAATTACAACTAGGCAACGTGTAGCACGATCATCGTGTATCACTTTTTTGTATGGATCAGCAATCCAATCATGGAAGAAATCCTCGATCGAAGAATTGCTGCTCCGATCGGGATTGTTGAGATTGACAGCTTTCGCGAATTCTTTGTTGGACTGTGCGATTTGTGAGGCAATGGAGACTATGACAGAATGAATACTACAATCGCCAGGGTCAAATCGGTAGAGAAAATGAGTGGTGATAGCACTTGTTGCTGGGGATAAGCGATGGTTGGGTTTGCGTTGCGAGGTCCTTTTCTCTTCACTCTCCTTAGCGTCCCTCAATCTGCCTACAAACTCAGCCAAGAGAACACTTTTTCCTGTTCCACTATTGCCAATCACAAAAAGCAAATTGCTCGATGATTCTTTAAGTCTCCAATCTTCAATTTTATGTAGCATTCCTTCGTGAGATTCATGTTCGTATTCACCACGTTTGAGCTTCTCGTACGAAGAGCAACCAGTCCTATCAGTTGACAACATTTGCCTCTTGGATAACCTTGGAGTAAATCGCTTCTCTAAGTCCTGGGCAGAAAAAAATAAACTTCGTGTCACTGCACTTAAACGATAGTCTCCGCTTCCTCGGGTGTACTATTTTCAGAATCAACGCAGCTGTTCAACCATGCAGGCCCTAGTCTGGACGCGCGAGTTTCAAGCTCGATGCCTTTCTACGACGTATTTTCTCGCCCCAGTGCCACCTATTCCTGTCACACGCATACAGACCTCGGTTAAGGGTTTGCCAGGCCCTGCCAAGATTGATAAGCGTGTAGCATCATAATTCTTTTCTATTATTTCTATTATTATATTTATTTGAAAAAAATTAAAAATACAAGTATATTATTATTACGATAAACAGTGACTATTCATATCTTTTAAAGAACCCCCCCCAAAACATCGACGTTCAAGATAAGTACTAATTAGTAGAAATCATACTAGTAGATTAACTGAACTTTTGAAAAGTACTATTCTATTCCCTCTGTAAAAAAGAAAGAAATATGTTTCGATATTAGCACGTTTTCACGTGCCGGCATAAATACTTGCATCCCAGCTGCTTAATCCTAGATACCCTCTTGCCCAACACTTCTACAAATACTTATATATGCGGGGGTTGCCGCACTCAGCAGAATATTAGTAAGGGAGGGCGCTCCCGGGATTAATTATAACAGCCTCTATCCCGCTTCACTGTTTCTTGTACAAAAAGTACATCAATGCTTTCTACACTACTAGTATTAGTATTGGTTATTGGGATGTCAGTGATATGCAGGTACACACTATTCAGCGCACATTTTTTTTCTAAAGCTGTTCGAGATTTAACTAATCACCATACAATATCGGTTGCAGTGACAAACCAAAATTTTCTGATAAATAAAATATTTACTGATGGAGTTTCAAGACTAGAAACTTGTTATGAGATTGAGTAATAGTTATATAGAGAGTTGTGGCGTTGGTTCAGACTAGTACTGGTCCTGATCAAGCAAAATTGGCAAATATGGAGCTGGTCATTTCTTCTCCGTCAAGCCTTTTTCAAAATGTATTTTTTTCTTTTTTGGAACACCTGTATTTTTATTATTTAAAAGCGGTTTACCGAACCTGGTTTAGTAGTGCGCAATTTGACGCTGGTTTGCGTGAAGCAACCGCATTCTTCGAAAGTTCGAGCCTTCTAGATCCGTGCTTTCGAATTCATTGATCTGGGCCTGCAGTTTCCGACTTTGAAGAAACCTAGTTACTACCTGATCTTCTCAGATCATTACCTAACGGACCAAACATATTGCTTGAGTTTTACCCTAATTAAGTCCTAGTAGTAGAAATAGCACCGTCTCAACAAGCATGTTGAGGTACGCTTTTCAAAATCTACAAAAAAGTTTTAAAATAGACAGCAAACGTGAAAGTGCGCTGAGCAAACTGGACAACTATTGACGAAGCAGTTAAAGACAACTAATCTTCTTCGTCTACTCGACTAGGTAGTGCAGAGACCATTTGTTACAGGAACAGGAGCACTGTACATAAGCCAAACTCTTTGGCACGGGCCCAGGCGTTACTATAGCATTTGGATCGATGAGGATGAAAAGAAATAAAAATTCTAGGTGCAGAATATTGCTTAGAATATCCTGGGGTCAAAGCTCTGAGAGCTACTCTCGATTGTCGTTGAGCATTGAAAGTCCTAACATGAGCAGATGGCTAGTTGATTGAGGCATAGCAAAAGCATCCCCACACCATGCCATTAAAATTATGGTGAGATTGCTTCGAAAGATAGACTCGGGCTTCGGATGCGAAAGTAAGTTTCTCTTTAAGAAGCAAGACGTCATTAGGCGAATCATGGATACCTTTTATTGCTTTTGCAAGACACTGAATGATTAAAGCCTAGCAAATTGCTTCAAGAGCGGAACCTTGCGTCGATGCGAGATGAAGGCAGGAGATTGAAAGTATCAGAAGTGAGCGAAAGTAAGCCACAGAGGCTTTTACGTTCTAAGGTCTAAAGACCTTGATCAACTCTTGCCTGACTTGCTTCGTTGCTTATATTGACCCAAAATGCTCGTTTAAAAACTTTACTATACTCTTTCAGAAACTGCAAGTGTGAGATCATCGTGGGATTCATGCGTGCTGGATCTTGCAATCACAAAGGCGCAGTTTCACAAAATATTGAAAATCATCTTTGTTCCGCAACAGAACTTAATGTTACTAGTTTAGCATATTGGACCTTCAAGTTCTAAAATAAGTAAGGTAATAAGCAGCCGGAGCAACATCCTTTTAAAGAAAAGAAAAGGCAGACAAAAACAGGAGTTAAATGATCAAAGGAATGGAGGGTCGTCTCTGAACTCATGGAGAGTGCGAAGGGCATGTACCTTACGTTCATATGCTTCTGGGCTACGAACTGGACTACGCGGACGACCGCTTGAAGATCTTTCCATCTCGTCCAAAGCGGCGAGCTGCTGGGACTTTATTTCTATTCTTTCCACCAGATCAGTCAATTCACGAGATTTACTTAGGCTGGGTACTGCTACCCCAGTTCCATCTTGACCACGAGATAAATATGTGACAGATTCCTGATAGCGAGCTCTTAATTCGTCAAGTTCTCGTCTCAGGGACGTCTCCAAGTTCCGTAGACCATGAGTGGATCGCGGGGAAGGGATGCGAAATTTTTGGGCATGTGCGAGAGCAGCTTCTTGAGCAGAACTAAGAAACCGATTAGCTGTGGTAAAGCGAGGAGCGTGATTTGTATCATCATTTCCCGGTATTAATACATTGCGCGGCGATACCCCTTCCTCAGTCTCATCAACCTGTAAAAAAGGGCGATGAACTTCAGAAACATTGGCTTCTTCATACTCTTCGTACTCGTTTTCATCTGAATTGCTACCGTCTCCACTAACTTGGTACTCGGATTCATCATTGCTGGATGATTTCTGCTTTCTCTGACGTTCTCGAGGGCTTTGTATGCCATAGGCATAGTGGTTGGCTAAGCTCTCCTGTACACGCCCATAGATCGAGAACGAAGGACCAATATTTGCACCTAATATAAAAGGCACGGGTTTATCTCCATTTGCCTGAAACAGCTCTTTATCAAGACTCAGCCCACGGGTCTTTCTGTAACCCATGCTAGAATGGTTAAACACCCCGTTTTGTTCATGATGATAGTCTGGCACTCCTGGTTTTGCCGTGCTAGTTTGCGGCTTTGCTTTCCTTGTTGTCATCGCCCCAGTCCCATTTCTTTTCTTTATCCGTACAGCCTTCTTTTTACTTGAGCTTACTGATTTAACCTGTTGCAACGCAACTGGTGAAGTTTTCGATGATACGTTTGTCGCAGCTATTGAAGAACGGGTCGCCCCCCTTTTAATACCCGATGATACAGACTTTTTCTTCTTTATTGTGCTCCCTCCGCTACTCGCACGCTTTGTCGTAGACTGACTAGTGGCTTGTGAGAGCTTATTCATCAAATCCTCGTTAAGCACCAACAAATTACGAATTGCTGCTTGGGCCTCAATTTTTTGCGACTCCATTGCCACCAATTCCTCTTGCAAAGATTTTACCCGAGACTCCCGCATCTCTAATTGAGTACTCCCTTCTACAAGTTTGTTTGACAGGTCTTCTTCAATCCGAGTGCGTTCCAATTTTATATTTGCGAGTTGTTCTTCAGTGTCTGCATTGCACTGTTTCAAAGATTCAAGCTCAATTTGAGTTTTTTCTAGTTGTGCACTCACATCAGCAAGTCTAGAACGGAAACTCTCAGCGTTGCGGCAAGATGAATGTTTCGCTTCTTCAGACTGTCGCAACTTTGATTCTAGCTCTTCATTTTCAGCACATAGAGTACGAATCTTGCTTTCATAAGACTGCTTTTCACTCTCCATTTCAGCTCGCATCGTGAGGGTGCGTTCCCGCTCCTGGTCCAAACCCTTTTCGAGTGACCTGATCTTGTCCTGCAGGGCGCTCATGGCCGAAATTACTGCGGCGCTTCGTGCGGGCACATTTTGTATTTGATGAGCACGAGCCCAGCTGGATGAAGTTGTCGAAGCTCGGTCAAATCGTGTGCTTGACGATGGAGTATGATGAGGGGACTGCGGAAAACTATCGATAGATGCTCTTGAACTAAGCCGTGCAGGCTGGCGTTTGAAGCTAGAGTTAGAGTAAACGGAGCTTGACTTCTGCGATGCTGTGACGCGAGATCCTTGCATCCCATGTAAGGAGCTGGAGTACATCACATCGGGCTCTGCAGTAGTGTAGTGAGCCTTCTCTGCGCGGACCACGTAGGGTGGCAGAGGGGGTTCACTGCTATTCTCCAGTTCTGACATTTCTTCAAACCCAGGATGCTCCTCTGAAGAATCTACGGAGATGTCAACACTTCCACTGCGATGAAGGCGAATTCTAGTACCAGGCACTGAAGACGCCACAGAATCTAGGTCTGGAATATCGTTAAACGCACCATGGTTTTCATTATCTTGAGCTGCCCAATCTGTTGACTTGACCTCGCTCCTCTGGGCACTTTGAGACTCGCTTTCGTCATAGTATTTGTCCATGCTCATGTCTCTTAGAGATTTATCCTGAAAGTATCGCCCATGGCCACCAGCAATGCTTTCATTTGTGAGGAATGTGTCATAAAGTTGATCTTGAGATCTCGACGGCTCACCATCTCTCCTCCCGTAGTTATGGCGGTACCCACGCTTCTCCTGACGCTGGCCAAGGTGGTCCCGTGACAGGTACAAGTCCGCATCGCTGAGCTCCATGATGGCCTCCACAGAGCTTGCGGCACGCCAGCAATAGGATAACGTCTAAGTGTCCAACCGCGAGGCGCCCGAAGCTAATCTAAATCTCAATTCCCTCGGCTCCTCAAGGTGGCAAAGGAGCTCAAGATGGTTACCCTGCAAAGTCTAAACGAGAACAACGGGCGCCAAGGCACTGCGCGCTATGCGCTCGCTCAGGGGTCATAGCCTGAAAAGAAAAGAAGCGAAAGGAGAGAAAAAGAAAAGAAAAAGGGTTCTGAGTTTAGTCTACTTAGCAATGAATAGCTCAGTTGTAGTGCCTATCTTTTTTACCCTTCTCTTGGTTCTATGTCTTCAAATTGTTATTAGCCTTTTAGAAAAAGGTTATTATTATAGTTATGATTGATTATTATAATTACTTTCTAACTTGAATTCAACAGTGTTGATTATTCAACAAACTCCACTCCTGCCGCGAGAGGGGTTCGAGTCGCAGCGCTGTCGGCAAGCGCCTCCTTGGCGTCTGGGGCTGGGGCTGGGTTTGGGTCTGAGTAGACCGTTCGAGGCGCCTCGCCAGTCTCGCAAGGCGTGTTCTTTCCCGCTTCGTTCGCCCTGGGAAGGCACTATTACAATCGTACCAACGTTTATACATTCTTCATTATAGTGTTACTCAAATAGGCTTCAGCCTGAGATCGATTGTGCTCTAAATTCGTGGGACTCATTGCATGCAATTGATTAAATATTTTAGCGGATCGAGGCTTTGTAGTTATTCTTCATTTGTTTCTCGTCAGAAGTTGCACCTTTGACTTCAAATCTAAGCTCGAAACGAAGCAATATATCCTTGAGAATTTTGTGTGCATTTCGTAAACATGTTTTCATTCGGTGGTGGTGGAGGGGGAAGTGCAAGCTCAAATGAAGACACGGCTCTGGTTCATGCGATGTTAGTCATGGGGCTTCAAGATGGTGTACGAAGAGTTGTCCAAGCTGCCATTTCAAAACGCCAAAGACGCATCCAAGGCGAGATTGACCTTGATGAAGAACTTCTCGACAACTCTACTGAGGTCAAAGCTCTCTTGGATATTCTTGAACTTATCCTCTGGCACGGGCTTCGTACACAGAGTCGTCGTAAAAAGCAAACCCGGCCTAGACAAAACTCGACCTCGAGCCCGGACACATATCATTTTTGGGAATTTGTCCTCTTGCTAGAACGTGTTGATCCCTCTGCTTTTGGAGGAACAATTATGTTGGTGCGAGCTAACTCACACTGCGCTACTAGAGTTGGCCTCTGCCGTGCCTGGATACGAATGCTTTTAAACCAAAATGCTCTTGAATTCACAATCAGAGCGTTGTGCAGACTTGCAGCATCCTCTGGATCTGACTATTACGAGGACTGGGGATTCTTACGCTGGTCCACGGAAACCAACAGAACCTTATTTTTCTCTCTCCTCGGATTACTTAACAATGTCGGCTTCATGCTCAAGGTCGCAGGTGAACATCTTGACCGCCCTCCACCTGAAGGCCCAGCTAACTATATCACTATGAATTCACTTGTGTGTACAATCACGGTCGAGTCTGCTTTAGCTGCTGCATGCTCAGAGTCCTCAGATGACCCGCCATCAGTGCTGGTGGCCTCATCTGTTGATCCACCTGCAACAGGTCGATACATATTCCTGCAACAAGGGCTCTATGGAAACAAAATCACAGGATATCAACTACGATTCAATGCGAAATCCCAAGATCAAAACGCACTATGGGCGATCTACCCACCAAAAGAAAGTCAATATAGGTATTTTGCCAAGGCAACTGCCGATGGCCTTGTACCCTGTAATGATTGGGAGGTTGCAGAATATGCAAAAGCTGACTTTGACAAACCCCCTAAACTAGTGCAAATGTTGCACTCACAAAGTATCAGGGCGCGTATACATCCAGGAAAAACCAAAGTCAAATGGGGTAATCTTCTTCGATCTGAAGTTCAAGCTATTCGTGTTGAGGTACTTCAGCTTAAGCATATCCGGGAGAATCTTGATAAAGTCCGTAAAATTGCAATCAACGAGGAAACAGACACAACTGCTGCAGCCAATACAGATGAATCGATAGAAACGCATACCAATGAGAGAAAATTGCAGCCTAGTTTAGAGGAAATAAATCAAAGAACGGACGATCCTCAACCTAGTTTAAAGGAAGCACCTAGCAGGGAGGAAGATCCTCGACCTAATTCAGAGGAAGCAGCTATCAGCGAGGGAGAACCTCAACCTAGTTTAGAGATAGCTAGTTCCAGTCCCCCGGTGCCTCCTGAAGCGTCTCGCGTAGCAACTGAATCATTGGTCTATATATCCCAATGTGATAATAACACTCCTTCTCAGACCATTCTACCCAGTTCAGGCTTACCAAAAGAAGAAGATGCAGAAGGCATCATCAACGAAATCGGAAGTACCTCTGTCGAGGCTGAGATGCCGTGCGAGAGTCCATCAGTCTCAGATAAATTAATCAACACTACTACTTCTCTTGATGATGGGTCCTTAAGCGATAGGAACTCTACTATGTTTCATGAAGGCAAACAAAACACTGCTGTCATCGAAACCGTTAAGACACTTTCCAATCTCCACGAGGAACCGTCTGTTTGCAGTGTCAATTCTGAAGCAGATACTTCCAAAACAGACCATGCTGAAATAGACAAATATGATAGCACCGTCAAAAGCAGTCAAACAACTATCGAACAATCCAGCTCCTTGGATGGTGAATATGCCTCTGATATCCTGCACGCAAGTTCTAGAGCTGAACTTACTTCAAGCCCTGCAGAAGAGTCAAGTGTGTGTGATGACACCCATGAAACTACCATTTCTGATGAACAGACAATTCGGGCAGCTAATTTAAGGATACCTTTAACTGATGAAGCTGAATGTGCGTCTGAGACTGCTATTGGAATTGGAGCCAACTTCAAAAACGAAAAGCCCAGTGCAGATAAGGTTGAGAACCAGAGCAACAGTGATATTACTACACATGGTGTGATGAAAAATAGCACTAGTATGATGTCTGAAGCCGCAGTAGATAGGATATCTGCATCTATTGTAGACCAGGCTGACGGTGACCTCCACGATGTTCAAAGTGAAAAAAGTATCACAGAAGTCATTATGAATGATGAAGACACTGATAGTGAAAGTGCGGACGAAGGCGGCACTTCTCAGCCAGAATCTGCGGTCAACCCTCACTGCGTCACTCACAATGAAGATCTAGTCTGTGGTGATGAACATGATAATGGTAAGATCAACACAATTTCAACCGAGGGGGATGTGGCTGGCAACAAAAAAGTAGAAATAATTCGTGATAGTGGTAGTAATGATGTGGTCGAGTTGTCAGTTACGCGGAAAGAGACTTCGGGAGCTGCTCGTGTACGATTTGAGGATTTGTCTGAAGATAAAAAATCAGATTCACTCTTACACGCCAGCAGCGCAGTGCCCTCTTCCAACACAGCGTCCGAATTCTTAGAATGCCAAGTCGTCAATTTGGATAACACGTCACCCAAATTGCTAGATGTTGAATTACATAGTGAGCAAGTCAAGGCTAGCGACTTGTCATCAACTATTGAAGAAGAAGAAGTTCCATCTTCGAATAAAAGAAGTGTCAACTATGGTTCTGGGAATCCAACAATATCGTCCATCGACGTAGATGCTAATACTCATTCTTCCGATGACGAACGGGCTAATTTTGATTCAAAAATGGGATTGAAAAATGAAACTGATACTCTTAAGGCAGTGCCTGGCGACTTAACCATGACTGGTGTTTCAAGCAACACTTTTGAATCAGAGGTTGAAGAAGTTGATAAGGAGACCTCTGTAGTAGTCAAATATGTAGAAATGCCGGACAACAACATTAGATGTGTCAATGATGATGGTGCTGAGGCAGCGCAGGAGCTGTCTGACCGTAGTCCTGAGGAGATTTCTATTAAAAGAGCTCTTTCAGAACATCCAAAGGTGAATTCGGACGCGAGCTCGGCAGATAATATTTCAACTAGCGAGCAAAGTGATTATGAAGAACTTGAAGACACGTCAGGAATTGCGAAAGAGACTTTAGAGACAGTTCAATCTAGCCAGGATGGATCAGAAGTTAACTTGGCAGACATCCACCTTGGTAAGAACCCTGATGATGGAAAGGTGACGAAAGATGAACATGAAGCCAACATTTTCCTAGCTGCTTCAGATCAGCAGACTTCCTTCCTAAACCACTGGTCAACCGCTAGCGGCGAAAGCGCTGGTTCAAAAGAACCTAGGGGAAGTGGCGTTGGGACATTTCTCTCAAGAGTTGAGTCCGAGTCATCTTCAAACGATGGGAATCACTTCGGGACTGTTAGATCACTGAACATTTCAACCCCTTCTCTGAACTTGTCTACATTTGGCAGTACAGAATCAAGTGATATTCAGGGCCAGTCTCAAGAAGGAGACAGCACTATCAGCAGAATTGACCAAGAGACTATGGAGCAGGATGATACCCCGACCGCATCTGTCGAAACAAGTTCAGAGCCTCGTAATTCGCCTTCGATAGGCAAAGATGACCTAGACTCGAACCCTGATATCTCAAGCAGGGAGGCAGACGGATCTGAAGTTGAAGACAACATTCCTTCAGATCATGACGAAGCACTTGCTACATCGAGTGAGCATGACCCGGATTATGCGGATGATACAGCAAACTCACAAATATATGACGAGGTAAGTCAATCCTCATCGCACATTGATGCGCACGAGTCATTGAGCCTGGAATCCAGATTGAATGACTTTTCGTCTAGAAGGGGCCATGTGGAGTTTCAGAATATTGGTCATATGCTTGCACGAACAGAAGAGGAGGAAAGCAGTTATGCTAGTGGTCACGGTTATGAAGGTGACAGCGTCAGTCATGTAGCTCCAGATGCGCTTAGTATTACAAGCTACATTGGATTTGACGGCGAAAGCAATAGCTATGTCCCGCCCGATGGACTTAGCATTGCTAGCTATAGCGGATTAGAGGCTGAAAGTAGCAGTCATGCAGCGCTTGATGCACTGAGTACTACAAGCTACTCCGGTATAGAAGGTGAAAGCAGCAGTCATGCTCATCCAGACACTCTGAGCGGTCGCGGTCTGTCTATGGCTTCATCAGTCTCCTCTTCATCTTCTGCATCATCAAATTCCACAAAGACTTTTATGTCAAATCCACGTCGAAAAGGTAATATTCGTGTGACCATGGCGCGAATTGAAGATGGGGAAACCCAACTAGATTCGTCTTTAGATATTCTTGACATGTTTAATACAACATCAGGAAGAAAGCGGCGGTCGTCTCGTCCGGTGGTTATGCACACGTCTCAAATTGGTCTTGCTGCTCAGCATGGGGTGGCAGCTATTCAACGAGACAGTGAGTTGCTTCTCAATACTTCACATATTGTAAGTGTGCAATCCGATTCTAGCGATGACGATTTCACAACACCTGGCGATCTTGATAAAAGTAGTCAGGGTGAAGAAACAGAAGAGGAACGTATGACGCGGTATGCAAGGGAAGAGGAAGAATCACTAGCAGCATTTATTGCTGAACAGGAAGCAGAACACGCGAAACGACTTAGCTCTCAATCTCAGAGTAGTGAAGAGGGGGCTAAAAAGTATAATGCATCGCGAGCAAAGGAGGCATCGGAGGAAGATGGTGGGCTGCATGCCCCCCAAGTAACCAGAGGAGCATATGAAAAGCTTGTTAGATCGTATATTTGTGAAGACCCGGATAGCAAGACTGGACGAGAGCTTGCACATCAAATTTATGATATTGCCGGTTATGAGATCGGGCCTCGTGTACTTCTTCATGATAATGATAGAACCAGCAAGCACAAAGGTGCTGCTACTCAGGCTCAAGACGAAACAAGTCATGCGCAGACAAACGACCCTTCTTCAGAAGGAAAGCCACGCCATGGTAAGAAGGATGATAGCTCGCGCAGAGGTATCTTTTCACTCTTACCAGGGCGTCTCTCTTTATGGGGGGATACCTCAGGCTCATCTTCAATTTCTGAAACTCAGGAATTTGCACCGAGTTTGAACACTGTGAGAACATCTCGCACAGGGGTTATTAGTGAAGGCGGTGCAGAGAGCAGTGGCGAGGATGATGATGACGTCTCAATTGATATTGAAATCTCCTCAAACGCAAACCTCACCAGGGTCGAAAGCGCTGGAGTAGTGGGTCACTACATTTCGAAACAATCATCTGATATGCACGTTCGTTTTGTTATACGAGTCCACCTGCGTAAAATTGCTCGAATAGGTGGCTCCGATCATGACAACATCGGCATTGTCGATGCATCTTCATGGAATTCCTCTGATAATGATGCGTCGATCCTGCAAGAGTCGAATGTACCTTCCTCTCCACAGTCACTATCTACACCAACTTCTCGTTCTGCAATCTTTACAATTCACCGTCGTTTTAACGATTTCAAAAAGTTCCGTGCCGCGTTAGTTGTAGCTGCAGCCGATGCGGCCTTAGAGCCCGATTTAATTCCTGCTCTTCCTAAGACTGGGTGGCTTCGATCATTTGCGGAAGATTACATCACTCGTAAACGAATTGCTCTGGACGACTTTCTTCAGGATGTGATGACGTTGGACTTTGCAGACATTGCTGCGAGAGAGCACCCTGTGATTATCGACTTTTTAACTCGCGGTACAATTGTACCGTGGGATGATTCAGGTGTAGCTATGGACTCGGTGGTAGATCCACTGTCTCGTCTTGCGCGTGCTAAACACGGTTTTCACATTGCACTTATTACAGAACCCCGTGGCGACCCTCATGTTCTAGAAACTCGAGATAGCACTGGTCTTGCTGAACAAGACTTTCGCTGCATAAGCTGTGGGAAGGATATTAGCATCGCTCTCGGGCGTACGTCAGGGTTGCTCAGGACTATGCAGAACCCTGCTCACCGTTCGGCGCGCTATTGCCATTATACAGAGCGATGGTTTTGTCCTCATTGTTTTCATTGGGGCAATGATGGTGCAGATGATGAAGATGATCTTGGGCTTGACGAAGACGAAGATACTGAGCAGCCTCTTCACATGCAGAATAGACCAGAGTTCCGGCGATTTCTTCCCACTCGAGTTCTTCATCACTGGGATTTCGAGGAATATACAGTATCTAAGGAGGCAGCAGACTTCCTCGATAATATCAATCAGCACCCTGTACTCTGCATATCAGCAGAGAGTCCTCAGCTCTTTGGTGAGGTGAAAGATCTACAGCATGCTCGATTACTGCGATTGCAATTGGTCCATGCTCGGGAGACTTTAGAAAAATGTCCAAATCGCCGAAGCTCCATGGAATTTACTGTTCCGGTGCTCCGAACTCGCGAGCATCTTGCTTCAGAGACAGAAATGTATGCCATTAATGACCTTTTTGAACTGAACATAGGCAGCTTGATTCCTCTGTTGATGCGTGCTGTTGAGCAAGCGGCTAAGCATATTACCATGGACTGCACATACTGTAAGAGCCAGTCTGAGGTTTGCGCTGTATGCAAAGATGAGGAAGACCTGCTGTATGCCTTCCAAATTATGAAAGCTGTGCACTGTCGTGGTTGCCGTCACCTGTTTCATCGTACCTGCTTTGTTGAACTCGGAGGCGAGGATAACTGCCCGGTTTGTCATCGGGCTTAACATTTTTTAGCGTGAATGCAGCTAAACACGAAATTAAGCATTTCATAGGTCGATATTTCTTAGTATTATTATGCATATACATATTACAAATTAATTTTTTGTTGACATTACATTGCTGTATTCTACTGTTTTTCATGCTACTTCTTTATGCTTTCTTTAGAGAAGCTACTTTGCTTTTACGTGTGGAAACTTTGCGAAAAAGATTTCCAAATGTTTTCCTCTGCTCGGCGTTGACAGTAGGTGGCTCCAGAAAGGCAACATTATCCTGCGGATCGTCAGCAATACCGACAGTATCAGGATCTATTGGAGGCTCTAATGGTGCAAGTTGCTTCAACGAGTCATCATTACTATGACCACTAATTGAATTCGATTTTGGCTCTTCCTGTGCATCTTGTAGGCTTTCTGCGTCGTCTTCATGTTGGGATGAAATGTGGCGACTTGGGGACTCCTCGGCATCTGAAATGTTTTCGTTACTATGCGCAGGCGATTCTTTTGTCAAAGCTTGCTCAACAATCGACAGATTGTCGTTTGGTCTTGACTTTGATTCCGACTCTAGAAGAACTGTTTCTTGGTTTGAGCCACCATCAAATGAATGGAGAAGACTGGTTGGTTTTGATTTCCTAAAACTCAATCTGTGTTCGGCCCCGCCAGACATATCATGGTCTGTAAAAGAAGATTTGCTTTCATGTCTTGATAGTTGGTCATCTTCGTCTGCAAAGTGCATGTGGAACTTGCGCGTACGGCGGCGATCCATGACCATACGATGACGAAGGACCTCTTGTTGTGCTTCGTTCATCTGAGTAAGTGCAGCAGATGCTCTAGCAATACTTGAGGCCGGGAGATTCCTGGCTACAGAGCCTGGCATTCCCAAAACATACTCATTAATGTTAAGGCTAGAGCGATTTGTTTGGATTTGCACGACGCGACGTCGTGGAAATAGTGCCGAAAGGACTTTCATTGCACGCAGGTCAATTTCAGGGTTATTATAAGATGGAACAAGAATTCCTCCGTTTGCAATATAGAAACCCATATATCGTTCATCGAGCTGATGTATTGGAGAAATTTGAGATTTCAAGGCCTCAGAGCTAGCTTTGGTGGTTGTGCGAGGTACAATGATACCCCCATCTTCTGCAAAACGTGAGTTTGGCATACAGACAATATTACGCTGTCCTTCAACAAAGAGAGCCATTTCGTTTGGTCGCATTGGACTTATGTATTTCCCCTCCTCACGACTAGACGCTTCTTCTATATCCGAATCATCGTGCTCAGGACTAAGAAGAGCCTGGCCTCGACCATTCACTTCCACAAAAGGCTGCTCTGGCGCAAGTGTAGAACCTCGCAATAACTCCGGTCCCTGATACCGCTGAATACGCTCAACTTCACAGATCTGTCGAAAAACAGTTGATTTTGCACCTTGCGGCGCTTTCGCACAATTGTATTCTATAAGACGTACATCTCCAGCTCTAGCATGGGCAAAAGACACTGGATTGGCTTCACTCCATTTAGAAGGTACGTCGAAGAGTTGGACGAGTCGAATGTGATCTGGAAGCGATCGCCGAGCGCGAATGTATGATTGTCGACCCTCTACAAAGACTGTGACAGGCTCAAATTGAGAAAGAGCTGCTGCAATCTCAAGGGCTACGTCCTCGTCTGCATTTCCAAGAACGTAGGCTGTACTATGAGGTCTCCAACATGGAATTGCTTCACAACCATCTTGGCGAGGTGTGCGCTTTTGTGCGCCAGATTCAGGATCTAACTCCTCCAATCGAGTGGATAGTTTCCGATAGGCGGCCAGAAACTTTCCACCACGCACATATGGGGTTGGTGTAGGTGGCTCCATTGTCCTTGATATTTGTCTTTTGCTTGTGCTAAATGTTGTTGAAAATAAATTTAGAGTTTTTTCAGGAACGAGCCGTTGACTCCGAACCTTTAAAAGGAGTAAAGAAAAAAAGTTTAAAAGAAAAAGAGGTAAAGGTAGTAGATAGATAACAGGATAGTAGATAGTGTGACATTGAGAGAAAGATCCCAAATTTTACTTTGACGACCGAGTTTTTTCAATGTAAATAGATAATGGGTACCTACGAACTATCATGATACTAGCTAGGCGTATTTTCGCAAACAATTACAACAAGATGCAAGAAATTATAGGCGAGCAATCATCTATGCAAAAAGTTAATGGGACGAAAAAGGAGGGAACGGAGATCGGTCATTTCAGTGTGCGGTTCTGAGAACATATAAAGCTGAAAAGAACATTTACTGAGACGAATTGCTTGACAAATTAAATTCAATGCTCTCAATATCTATTCTTTCTCTCCAGATTTAAATTCAAAATATTCAAGAGATCCTGCTCCCGAGAGAAGATTCATATCTGTTTTCGCGCGTTTTGCATAAGGCCGGCTGGTGTTCACCATAGGAAGAATGTCATCATCCTCCTCTTCTCTTCTTCTTCTTCTTCTTCTTCTTCTTCAGCTCCACCATCGTCTTCCTCCTCCTCCTCCTCCTCCTCCTCTTCTTCTTCTCCATCATCCTCGGAGTCGTGACCTCCATCGTGGTCCTCTTCATACTCGTCTCGATCACCAGCAGCACCAGTACCTCCTTTCAAAGCCTGGTTGCTGCGCGGTTGAGGATTCTTTTGCTTTGCTTTGCTTTTGCTGAAATGCGGGACTGATTGGAACGCTCATTCATTGCGTTCTTGGATAAGACCAATATTCGTTGCAAGAGCTGCAGCTGTTCGTCGAGATCAAGCAGACGCAAAATATTTTCAGAGGGAACTCTCCCCTCTGCTCCCTGCATCAGTGCAATCTTAGCCTTATCACAAAGATCTGTGGAAACTTTGTATGCATACCCTTGATCAACAAGGTATTGTTGGCGTTTTGCACTGTATAAAGGTTCTTCTGTATCTGATGACACGAGTGTATAAAAGTGAGCATCAAAACTAGTGCTACTCCGACGATCTCCTTTCGGTCGAAGGATGCGCCCCAGACGCTGCGCCTCTTGGCGTCTAGAGCCAAAATGACCAGACATTTGAATAATTACATTTGCCTCTGGTAAATCAATAGCTACGTCACCAACTTTAGAAAGAATAAGGGTGCTAGCTGCAGGACTCAACCGGAACTGGCTGTACTTTACGATGCGCTCTTTCAAAGGCATTGAACCTGATACGTAATCGCGGTTCAAAAGGTCTGCCAGAAATCTACCGACGATGAGATGGTCACAAAACACCAGTACCCGGTCTCCGCGGGATTCGTGATAATTGACAAGATAGTCACAGGTGATGCACTTGTTTGGATTCATAGTGTACAAGAGCTGTTTAATATTCGCTGAGGGCTCATGAAGATACTCAGAAAAGAACTCAGGTGTCATAGGACAACGTACTTCCATGCACATGACACGAGCAAGATAACCACTCTCAGTTAGATCGAGCCAATTCGCTTCGTAGAGTTTTGGTCCGATCAAAAAGTTGAGATCTTTGATTTTTTCATCCTCACGCACGAGCGTTGCTGTAAGACCTAATTTACAATGCGCCTTAATGTTGGTCATGACTTTGCGAAAGTAGCGAGCAGGAGCCATGTGAACTTCATCAAGAATCATCAGACCCCATTCACGAGACCAGATGGCTTCCAGAACTTCCTTGGCATGCCTCGAGCGTTTCGCACCAGTCACAGCCATCATGCTGTAGGTTGTGACTAGAATGCATGGCGTCGTCCGGTCAACTTCATTTTTTACTTTCGAAGTAAATGTAAATATATGTTTCTTCTCGTCAACGGTTGAAAACTGTTGGAGTTGACGTCGCCATTGATCCGCAGCCTCTCCACCTGGGCAGAGGACGATGCAGCTTTTTTTAATTGTACAACATGCTGTAATACCCGTCAACGTCTTGCCAGCTCCACATGGTAATACAATGATCCCAGAACGTGCCCGGCCGTTACCGAACATTTTGCTAAGACTTCGCTCTTGGTATGGACGAATTTCAGTACTTGGTTTCAATTCAATTGGTAGCTTGAGGCTAGATTGATCATCGCGGAAGTCATATTCCTCCATAAGAGGGAAGTCAAGTTCAAGGGATGCTCTTCGAACGCGCTCTGCATGCGAAGCTTCAATCTCCAAACGATAAACACGCAGCCGTTCTTCCTCCACCTGAGGCTCTTGGGGTGATGGTTCAGGAGCAATTGTCTCGTCCTTAACATCTACCTTAGTAACAGCTTCTGAATTGGTGTTATTAAGTAGCATGCGCTCGTCTGTGATATCTGCATTCACATCATCTTCTTCGGCAGCTTCGATGTTTATATCGGTCATACTATTTAGGTGATTACCTTCCTGTTGAACCATCTCGCCTTGACCGAAACCATCGCCACTGTGGCTAATATCGAAAATACGTGCTGCTTGGATTTCTGGAGCTTGGACTAGGCGTTGAAGAACTGACTTATCAGGTGATTCTATGAACATGCGCTTCTCAATCAAAACAATTTTGGCTTTGCCAAAGTTTGTTGTGCACTCTCGGATGAATTTCTCAACATCCATCGGCAGCGAGACCTTGGAAAGACGGTCTAACACGGAGATGATTGAGTCTGCTGTTAGCCCAATAGATACTGCTGCATAAAGTGAGTACGACGTAAGTCGGTATTCGTGCACGAACCTTGGCCGAGATACGGGTTCTGCAACAGCGACCAAAAAGTCATACGCTTGCTTGTAGAACCTAGAAGATGCCTCGAGGAGAACTTTGCCTGAAGGTAATACCCAGACTGGTCTGATGATATGGTCAGGTTTGAGGTCCATTCCTCGAAAATCCAGAATTTCAAGTTGATTTTCCTCGTCTTCTTCACGAGCTTCTTCCTCCCGTTCCTCCTCGGAGAGTGCCTCAAACATGGCATCTTCTTCATCCTGATCCACTCGGTCATCCTGAGTTGCCGAGGTCTTGCTCTTGCGATTAGCTGCTCGGCGTCGAGGCCTTTTCCGCGAAACCTCTGTCTCCGAGTCTTCAGTCAAATCTAGCACGGACGCCATGATCTTGTATACAAACTTTGATTTACAAGACCTTTCAACTTCAAGTTGTTCAAATCCTTCATCAGCTCCTTCGAATGATCCTCAGCCTCGGCTGCTCTTCACAAGTGGGTTATACCTTCCATTCTTCACTTATAGTATATTGTGAAAAGTCAATCTTCAAATATTTGCTTGTATCGATTATTCCTATAAGCTTCTTGTGCGCCTTTAATTCTCGATTCAAACTGTAAATCGCAAGCTCGCTTACAAAAACAAAAGACAAAGAAAAAGAAAAAAGAAACATTCACCGGTACTTGTTAGACTAGTATTACATACTAACACACTAGTGTCTACTACAACCTAGCTAGGGTAGGTATTTCCCAGCTTCAAAGAGAAGGCTATTTGGACTCAGTCTGCGCAGTTCCCCGTCTCTGCTCGCTTACGCCGTTACAAATGGAGATCAATCGACCACCTACCCTCGTCTTCTTGCGGCTTCATTTGTACTTTTTGTCGCCCTGCTGGCGTCTTCTATGAACCAGCTCTTCTTTCCAGCCTTGGGTTCGTGGCTCTTCCATAACTCAATTCATTCAATCAATCATACATTCACTCATTCATTCATTCATTCATTCATTCATTCATCAAACAAGTTGCCAAGATCTTCAATCTAAAGTATCCCGGCCCAGCAATGCTGCTCATGGTCCTCAATGCGGTCAATGGACACCAAATAAAGTCCTCAAACCTCTGATGAAGAGTGATCGACCATTTCGGATGCACGAACCAATTGTCTGAGGCCGATACCATTGGCGTCGATGTAGTGCACCTTGTCGTAAGTAGGTGGTGCCGTTCTTCCTAGCTAGACTGCTAGGCACTAGATGCACTGGAAGAATAAAACTTTCCGAGTCTGTGCGCGCTTAGTGTAAACGGTAGCCTCAGATGTCCCAAACGTCTTCAAGATCTTTCTTTAGTTACATCAAAGGTAGCAAGCAATGCAAGAACTCTAGTAGGCTCGACATACAATACGAGTTATTAAAGAAAGGAGCTCACTCTTTGCTCGTGCGTCGAAGCTGGTCCGGTTGAAGCCAAGCCGGAGACCAGAACCGAAATTAGGCGCAGGTGGCGTGCCAGAAAGCTGTCGAGTTGTCCTAGTGCACGATAGCAGGAGCCTACTCGATACGCTGCGTTTGCGGGTTTTGGAAACCAGAGAGATCAGGAATCAGCGCAAAAACTCCCGACGCAGTGCAAGACTTGGTCCGTCTTGGGCTTCGCTTCGAAAGTCTTGATAAAAGCAAAAAGTGATTAGAGGAGACCTTCAGTTCACGCGCGAGGTTCTACGTTGGGGTGAGCTTGAAGAATACAAGTGTCAATATGGACTTTTCGGCTGGAAAGGCTCCCGCCTGGGCGTGGAGTGTTGGCACGGTAGTTGCTTATCTCGGTTTGTACACTGCGTACAATAAAAACGAGAAGAAGCTGAAGCTGGATGATGTTGTGGACGTTCTCGCGGTTCGCAAGGGAGCAGACCACTCCGCAGTGCAATGGAATAAGGTTATCTCACTTGCTGGCCTTACCACCTTGGGCATTTCTCTTTCCCCAGTGGCCATGGATCTTGTTGAAAACCCATACGAACTCATGTACATCTCTGCAGGTATGCTCAGTGTTCATAGTATGTACAGCGTCTACAAGTACTACGGCACACCGAATATCCCAGAGGTAAAGTCTTTCGCAAGCATCCTAGATGATGCCAAGTCTGACTTGCCAAAGGATCAAGTTGCTCTGAAGCGAAAGATTTCGGTGCTTTGTGGCATGGCTTCATCTCTTATTGTGAATGCCTGGCTTTTCGAGTACTATCCAATGACAACCCCTAGCATAATTTCTGCGCTCGGCCTGAGTACGATGCATTTTTACCTCATGGAAGTTGACTTCAAGGGCGCTCTGGCTGTCCGCCCATTTGGTTACCTCGCATTCTTGGTTCCTTTACTCTCGACTGCTGGCCTCACTTACAAGTACCTCTTTAACTAGAATTCAACCTGATGACGTCCTGTAATACAAGCAGTTATAAATGTCCACCGCAGTACGCCAGAAATCAAGACAGGAAATTCGACACGAATTGAATTCTCCTTTCTTCAGTAAAACCATTTCCCAATCTTAGGAAGTTTAAACTAAAAAGCAATGTCTAGGTCCTGTTTCTATGCTTATTTGTTCCAGAAGAGTCCCCTTTTTCTTTTTTAAATAAAGAAAAAGAGAGACTATATGTAAATAGACTTGATACGATGCAGAGCAGAGAATTCAAGGGTTGAGAGTTAGGAAATTGAACTAAGACGGCAACTCCATTTTTTAAATATACTTTTTTAATGTATCACTTGTGACTTTTCAAATTTAATTGATCAAGGCACCCAGTAAACTTAAACAAAATCAATTTATTTATGAATGCAAGTACACGGCGACCTTAGTATTTGTCTTGCTAAAAATTCTCTGGAAGTTCTTCAACACATGCTGATCATGTCAGAAACAGCTTACAAGGAACTTCAAGTTACCATATCGAAGCGACTAGTTTAACTTTCTAAATATAGGCAAAGTAACTTTCTGACTCTCTCCTATCATGTTTGCAAACTCCACCTATGACATTCACTTCGAAGTACTATTATGGTCATGAACGTTGCTCATTCGTAGCCCTCGGCTTCATATGTTATTATCGACAGTAATCAAGTAATTCATGTTGTTGTTCATTTTTTTCTTCCAAACTAAGTCGAAGTAAAAAGATGGGTCAACTTTCTTGGCAGCCATGCAATCTATCGCCTTAGACCTTAAAGGACATCATTTAAATCAAGTTAATTTTTGCTGGTGGCGACAGCGACACTTGCAGAATCCAATTTTCCCTCTCCTTCAAGTGTGGTATTAGTGTAACGGCTCTAGTTGAAAATGTTATCATTTTTAATACTTTGCCAATAGTACCAACTTTTAATGAAAATTTGTAAACTAATTCTGTTCTTTCGCGACCAATGGATAAAGAAAGAGTTGCATCAGAAATAACACATTTGAAAGCTTTCGGCCAGACTAGGTAGAGTTTCATCATATAGTAGACAAAAAGAAAGGAGAAAAGTACGTCCGAACATTAAGAAAGGAATAAAAACAATAGTTAGTCTTGTAGTTGTAGAACTTTATTCAACAATTTATTCGATCACCTCTTCTTTGCTACTACTGCAACTTTGTTTGGAGTCTAAATCAATGTATTACTGTTGAGACAAGGTCTGGTGGTTTGGACAGCTAAGCAAGAGGCATATTGCAAAGTGGAAAATGCATGAAGAATGACCACTGTCAGTGTCCTTACAAAAGCCTGCAACCAAAAGCCACTTGGTCTGATTCTATAGTTCCACAGCATTTGACTCCTAAAAGTTTTTTCTCAAACTCAGCTCCTATCTACTTTGAAGAAGTGTTTCGAACTCATGACACTGCTTCAAGAGTCAATATTCTGAATGCCCAATCGTCCAAGTCTAGTTCCTGCACTGTGTCAAAGTACTAAGGGTGTATCTCGGCAGGCTACTTTAAAAAAGAAAAGAAAAAATAAATGAAGTACTATAGTCAACCCAAGATCAACTATCTTTTCCCTTAGTCGTGACTAATGTATAAAAATAATTAATATATTATAGGACTAAATTATGTGATATCTCTTTCTTATTTTTTCAAAATTGATCCATAACGAATACGATAGTTGTGTTAACACATGGTAATGGTAGGTAGATAGATAACTACCTAAAAATCATAAGGAAGTTATCATAACGCCTTTTAAAAGTTTCAGATGACTATTTCAGAGCTACTATAAATTCTACGAAGCGACTCAAGCAAGCTTCGTTTTAAAGACTTCGTCTTCCTTTCATGGTTGTTTGGAAGAGGTTTCAAAAAGATGGAAAGGAAATAGCCTACACTCCATGGCTACTGAGTCTTCAGCGGGGAACTGTATACGACGAACGAAGGAAACTGGTATCAGGCACAAATCAGTGGTACTTGATACATCGGTTGCTGCAGAATAAATAATCTACACTGTGACCGATGCATATATTCGCTACGATATGAATGAGTCTCAGGCGCTGCAACTTCGATAATGAGATGGTCCAGGACATTCTTTTATAGTTCCCGACATCAGCTGCATGCATGTCTTTTTCCTCATGGCTCAATATCGGTGGCGAACAAATAGTACTTTCGAGCAAAAAAAGATGCACAAGAGAATCACAACAACCAAAAACGCTAGTTGCTACGTCAATGTTCAATTGTTAAAACCTCACTACTTATGAGTTCTATCAATTTTTATTCAATTTGGAATAAAGAAACAACATAAAACATAGTTGGCAATAAACCTAGGGAATTTATTCTTGTCTTCTGCAGTTGATGCAATTGATCAACGACTTTCTCACGATTGAAACGCGCGATTTCTTCATGGTATCCATTCTTTGCATACATGACCATACCATTATACTAAGCTGAACCTTTAAAGAGCGTTTTTAATTTTAAAATTTACAATTAAACTGTACTAGTTCATGGTAGGTAACAAATAAGATTAAAAATGAAAATGGGTAATTACAATCTACTAAGAATATTACTAATTAGGCTAGCTTTGACACTCTAAGAGATTTCTTTTTCGTGGACATGAAACTTGGTAACGGAGAAAGTCTTAAACTCGAGATAAGCCCAGAGCTTTGTTTCTCTTAGTTTACGATCAACCAATGGTCCTAGACTCATGAAATATTAGACTCTGCATCAGCCCTTCATAGATCCCCCAAAAGTTTTGCACTCGATGCTCAAAACACTCAAAGCACTGTGGCATTTTAGCTTTTTATGAATTCACAAATTAGTTTCACGACTCAAATTTATTCTACGACTTCAAACAGAAGCAATGATTCAAAGAATAATTACGTGACAGCAATCATGAGCCCCACCAGATTTAGAAAGTCGTGTTTGTGATCAAATTAGTTTCATAGGCCTTGGTATCTGCTAGTAAAACCAAAGTCGAAGTTGTACCACAAGTCTGATGTTGACTTAGGTAGCTAGCTAAGTTTTTAAAAAGAAGAAAAGAAAATAGAAAACAGAAACAGAAAACAGAAGAAAAACACTAAAACTAAAAAAAACTAAACCTTCATGGCTGGAATGGTAAAATAGCAGGAATAGTAATTGTATGAGTGACATTGTACCCAACTGATGCTGCCATTCCCCACAAGTTGATTCTAAGAACAACACGCTACGTTTGCATGCAGAACAATCTCCAATGATTAGCTTGGAGTATTTCCAATTGCAAGAATGATTGGAACCGCAGTATTCTACGATAGGTACTTGGAAAAAATAGACGACGATCTCTGAACAACTTTCAGAACTGAAGCAGTAGTTAGTGAACAACTGATCGAACAGACGATCGATCCACAAAATAAATGACTTGGACAACGAACTCAAAATCTTGCAAAGCTGTCCAATGCCTGCTTTAAAGAAATGGGCAGTAGGACTTGACCGAGGTTCTCGCCAATTAAAATTAGTTTGCTCTCCGCGGCGATGCTGCACTTCTCAAGACTTATTTCCAAAAGAATAATCATAATTGCCATCTCTTTTTTTCATGCATATGTCCACGGCAGCGACACCGCATCAAAAGTCTCGCTGCTGTACAAGTATCTGTCAATGCAAGAACTTCTAGCATTGCCTCCGCCTGGATCAGGCCAGTCACCATTGTCGGTCGATTATTTTGTTTGGCAAGAACGGTCTCCTTCGCTCGCTCGCTCGCTCGCTCGTTGCCCAGCTGCCATCTAAACACACATCACCGCTCAATCTGCACCCAGCTGTGCCAGAGCCACTGGTTGCCCTCGCCCGAACAAGGCAATCCAGTGGAGGCATCTATAGAGCTCACCCATTGCAACATGGGCTCTCCAAACTCGTGAGCATCTTAGAAGTCGTGCTGCAAGAGCCCTCGAAGCGCACAGAGCGCAATGTGCTTTGTGATGAAAATAACGAAGACATATATACTCTTTATTTTAACTTTGATCCTAATTTTTTCTTATTGTATTTTAAATTAGAATATCAGATCAAAAAACAAAAATTAAACCAAATCTTTATGCCTTCTTATTTCTGGTACAAATAACAAAAATAAATAGAGATGGATGGGGAACTTTAGATCGTAGTTCTAGTGGTTGGGCTCATTAACTCCATGAAGCGGTAGTACCTACCCTGTCATTTACTTTTTTGGCAGCAGGCCTTAAGCCCAGGTCCTAGTGTACCCCAGTTTGCGGGGGGAAAGAAGTAGGCATACATAGTACCATAAAATTTGCAGTGTTAGTTTTAATTTTTATCCTCACAGAATTCTCCTTGTTTCCAGTGATTCTCTCCAAGAGGGCTGTCTTCTTCTTCTTCTTATCCTTCTTTTCCAAAGATCAGAATTGCCCTCAAAATCATCGATAAAATCCAACAAAAGAAATAGCTTGGCGCTAATCTGGATCCAACTGAGTTTCGCCCAAAACTCACTCGAAATTGCGTAGCAAATTCATGAACTTGATTCCGATTCGTTCAATTGGTTCACCTTCCTTCATCATTATAATCATCCCCTGTGACAGCAAAAAGAAAGCACAGCCCATGTTTTCCATGTTTTATTTCATTCATTAAAAAAACTTTTCCATTGTAGCATAAGAATAGTAATAGAAGAAGCTAGAACACTGAAAGAAGACGAATAAGTTTCTCGCTATGGGAACACAGATTTGCCGTCAAAGACTCTCAATTCCGTCCGCGCTGCAATTGCCAGGAACGGCTTCGGAAGCTGCTGGACGGTCCTTGCCAATCCAGCCCTGCTCTTGATTTAATATGCTCGTGACTGACCAAGGCCACTACCACACAACCAGAAGACGTACCCTTCGCTCAGGGACTCTCAGCCGCGCCGTGCGTCGCACGCTGAGCAGTCTGTCTTCTTTTAACCAATTATTTCATATTAACTTTTTTGTTATAAAATAAATAAATAAATATTGAAATTTAGAGTACGTTCTCTTCTGTATTCCAAAGTATTCAGGTATTCATTCAATCCTATGGTTGTTGTCATTTCTTTCAGACACGATACTACCATTCATTACGCCTGAGAACCTGCTTTTTAAGCATCTAGCTAGAGCGAGACAAGCTCTTAAAGCCTGATATCATACAATAATAAGGCATCCATTGGCGAAGACTTCTTTTCGATCAATAGACTTTGCTTGTTTCTTTCTTTATTTCTTTCTTTGTTTCTTTCTTCGTTTCTTTCCACAGTAGCATCGCATCGGACCCTACGAAACAAAGTGAGGATGGCCGTGAGAACACTGGAAATACCTGGGTAGAAGTCGGTCTTTGGGCCTGGGGTTGGTGGCTGGAGCAAAAGGGAGGCAGGCAACCAGCGTAGCGCATGCATTTGATTGATTCTTATTCCAGGCCTTCCTAAAGACGATCATTGCCCTCTTCCTTTTTTTCTCTGTGGTAGGCCCTGCCTACCAGGCCTTAGGAATCCCTCGCCAGAGTACACAGTCTGTGAAATATCGCGCAAAGGTACTAACTAAGAGGGCATAGTAATAGTTAATGGTGATTAGAGAGAGTACACTTCGAAATAATCTCCACAACCAATATTGATTGATCTTTCTAACCTACTATGGAGTTCATTCGCGCTTCTTGTTTTTGCTCAGAGAGAGAGCTTACTTCGCATTGCAGGCAAAAACAAAGGACAAGATTGCAGGTGCCCAGCATCATCTCGTATAAGTAAATATGCAGTAGTAGCAGGTAGTACTTTTCTTCTCTTCGAAAAGAAAAGCGCCAACAGTATATAACAAATTGAAAATTGACGATTTATTATAATATTGTTATTATTTTTACTTTTAATTGAAATTTTAAATAGCCCTACATCTGGGAAATACAGCGCTATGTCTGTCTTCAAAGTCTCTCTTTAAATTAAAAAACTCAATAAAATCACCGTGGTGTAAAACAAATTAGTAAAAGAGTAAAGAATTTTAGAATGAAAAAAATTCTAAACTATTCGCGCCAGTTCCATCATGATCGCTCTTTCATTACCGCATTCCTCACTCGGCCCTCGCTCGCTCGAGGCCGGTCATTCAGGTTGTCGCGGAAGCTGATATAAGCGGGCTTGGGCACCAAGGGGGAGCACGGGGCGGGCAGACTTCGGCATTCCTCTTGTTGTTGCTAGGACTGCGCTGTTGTCGCGCCTTGATCGACCGCATCAGCATCGCCATCGAGACCCTGCGTAACCTCTCTTGCTCGCTCGCTCGCTCGCTCGGCCATTCACCCATCCAGCCAGGCTTCCACGCGTTCAACCACGCGTTCGACTCTCCGTTGCTGGCTGCAAAGGTCCTGCATACTTTAGGCTTGGCGAGGACTTGAGACGATCGTGTTCGTCTCCAGGGAAGGCTGTCAGCAGGTTTCTTGCTTCAGGTTGTCGTGGAAGCGGCGCATCTTGTATTCTTGTATTTGCGTCTCCTTTGACTTCTTCTTCTTCTTCTTCTTCCCTCCCTCCATATCATTCCATCGCCTCTCCTGCAGCTGTTGGAGACAAGCCTCCAACCTGCAGAATCAATCACCTAGGCCCAGCTCAGGGCAGCAGAGCTAGTGCCCTGGAACCGGGTGTATCAGGCGCTGAGGAAGGACGTCGGCACGGCAGGAAGTACTCCTCTTTCTTCTTTATCTTCTTATACAGTCAGTCCTTCGATCTCACCAACAAAAGAGCGCCGCCTTCTGTAATACCTACCTCCTTTCGCCAAACAAACAAACAAACAAACAAACAAACATCCATCTCGCAAAGTCTGCCTTCAAGTTCAACTCTGGCGAACCCACCCCATTCTGGTCACGTCTTCACCGGCTTTTGCACTTGCGATCGCATTTACAGTGACGTCTTCGACTCCAATTTTGGCTCAAGTTTTGGTTTCTCTGATTTTGATTGACGCAGATTTCGATTTCGATAGTTTCGAGCGCTCCAGGATTCTACCTGCGCCTAGGATAGTCTTATACATTTAGGTAGCAAGCAAAGAAGCGGCGGATTGGCCCTCGCTCGAGCGGCGTCTCGCTAATCCTGTATCAAGGATTGCTGCGCAGGCCAGGCGGTTTTTTCTCGTGCTACAAGTAGCACGAGGGCCCCCCGGTTTCACCTACTAGTTAATAGTACAGCCTTAGTACATTTGTAAGAAAAGGCTGAAGGAGTCTGATTGGCTAAGGCTCGCTCGCGCGCCAGGGATATAGTCACAAAACGTAGTGCGGCCGCGAGCGAGCGAAAGGCGGCGTGCTATGGAACTCCAGCGAGACGCAGGCGGACCATTGTGTGCGGCCAGTGGCGGCAGTGCTAGGTGTTTGGATAAGATAAACAGTAAGAGTCGGGCGGGCTCGGGAGCGCTTGCAAAGGAGGTCGCCGTTCAAGAGGAGGGCAACGCAAAGCAGTTCGCAAGCCTCGCGCCGGCAGCGGCGGCGGGGGCGATCGCAGCAGTGACCACAGGGTCCGGTTGGGGTGCCGGGACACCACAGACATCCTTCGAAATAGCAGAGGCTAGTTCAGGTGCCGGAAATAACACCGATCGGAGGCCCGCGGCGACCGGCGGTCTGGACTACGCAAAAGCTAAAAACCAAGATATCGATAAAAACCAAGATCAAAGCAAAGACCAAAGCAAGGAGCAAAATCAGCAAGTTGAGGAGGAGAAAGAAGTTATGGGCAGAGAGCAAGGAGATACGCTAGGCGAGGAAGCCAGAGCGGAAAAGAAACCTAAGACCACAGCAACTGAGACTAAGGATGTCGGAAGACTTCCGCGGAGGACATTGTCTAGTGTGGATTCCACGGAAACACTCATGACTACGGTGAGCAATGCGTCTTCGCAGGCTTCGGCACTGTCGATTGAGAATTTTCAGCTGGAAAGCCCCGAATTTGACATTCTCACCGTGCCAGCAGAAGCGCTAGTGATGACCTTTGCAAGAGTACTGTATGAATTCGCTGTTGAGCGTCAGGGACTTCAGAACGAGATCTCTCTTACTGATATTGAGTGTTTTGTGCACTGCACAAGTCGGTTCTACAAGAGCCAAAATCCTTTCCATAACTTTCATCATGCCTGTTCTGTCACGCAAGCTGTTGGATGCCTCGTGACCCAAATTGACGAGTTCTCCCCGCACGAAAGACTCCTACTTTGCCTGATTGCACTGTGCCATGATGCAGGTCACCTTGGACTTTCCAATCGCTACCTAGCACAACGGTTCGGCAATGTTGTTACGGTCCACAAAGCAGAAAGCAATTCTGACGCGAATGACACGGCCTCCGCGAGCACCACCACCACAACGACCTCCACAAACAGTGCATTATCAACAAATATATCAAAGTCAGCTCAAGCTGGAGCTATATGCCCTAGCGAGGAATCCACATCGTCTATTACAAACCGTAAACAAGTCCGCAAGAATGAAGAGTCGAAATATCGCAGTGAGAGCGACGATGCGGAGGGGGAACGAGGTGGTGGAGAAGACGATGCAGAGAACATGGATGTGGAAGACGAGGATGATTATGATTCTGACTCAGATACTGATGGCAAAGCCACAGTGGAAGCTGCAAAGGCTGCGATGTATCAGCCTATAACCGATCCACGAGAGGTCGTCTCGAGGAATGGAGTCCTGTCGACAATGGAAAAGCATCATGTTAAAATTGCACACAAGCTCTTGCGGCACCATCCTGTCATTCTGAGTGCCATTGCTAAGGGGAATGAACCCTGGTGGGACAAGTGAAGGGGGTATGCAAATTATATCAGCCTACGTTTTGGTCACTATTCTCTGCACGGACCTGGCCGTGCACGATACCCTCTTGAACGACCTCGCTCGAAGCAATGAGGGCGAGACGTCTCTGCGGAGTAAACTTCGCCTCGCCGCGCTCATTATGCACTGTGCCGACCTTTCTAATCCCAGTCGTTCTTTTGAAGTTAACTATGAGTGGTCATTACGCCTCGATGAGGAGCGTCGCCTTTTGGAGAGCTCCACAGACCCTTCAGCTCCCTCAGAAGCTAACGAGCTTCCTTCAGTAGGAAAATTCTCTCGCGGGGAAGTTGGATTTATTGAGCGTTTTATTGAACCTAGTTGGGTTCGCCTTGCTCAAGTGAGCGAGAGCACAAAAGTCGCAGTGGAGCCTTGGCTTAATGCGCTACGAAAAAATCTTTGGCAATGGAAAAAACTTGCGAGCGAAGGTGAAGTATCTGATACACCCGCCAATCAACGTCGCCGTACGGTATCTTCCACGCGATCTCTAATTAGCGATACCGATGATTTCTGCTGCATGGACCGCGTACATGAGAGCAAAACTTGCAGTTCAATATGTGCGTGTGCAGAGTCACCGGATGCGTGCTGCTACACAGATACGCGTGCACTGAAGCTTGCATGTACTCGCTCTTTCATTATGCGGACTCCCGCATCCCAAATTTGTTGTACAATTCTTGAAAAGGATAGGATCGGATCCTCCACGGGCAATGGATCTGTTTCCCCGTCCCAAATCGCATAAGGTAGCCTTTTGCAGATATATAAACCATAGACCATCCCTTCTTAAAAAAAGGTCTATGATGGATTTTCTTTCAGAACTTTTTTTCGTTTCCTCACCTTTTAATTTGCAAGTAAGATATATTCATATAGGTGATTATTTTTGTTTAATTCTCGAAAATTTGCTCTCCTTTCTCTTCCTGGAGTAGTTACAATAATTCTTCAGAATCTATTTAATGAAGATTTTGCTTATCTTTCCTATAGGTTTCCCCTTGTCAAGCTTACTGAAGGTTAAAATTAGCACTTGAATTGCAGTGTTTTGCGGTTTGCTAAATCGTAATCATTGATTCTCAGTGTCTTGGTCTAGCTCCTGTATGTGACATATGAAGTCTGTGGTCCGAGGTTGTTGCCAGACCCTTCTATTATTCACTTTTCATGATTATCAATAATAAATCCCATCTCTCCTTCGATGATGCCGCCGCCAATTTCAATGTACCTACATGCGTTATGTCAGTTATCACAACTTCAAGTGCAGAGAGAACTCTCCTCAACTAGGCTCAGTCGCTCATATCTTGAACATCCAGGGCCATTTTTCAGATTCCGACTTCAACTCACCAGGTCCCAAACTTTGCTCCTCATCTCTTCTAGTCCAAAAGAAGATAAACAATGAGTATCTTGGGCTTTTCTCATGGTGCTTTTTTTGGGCCCACAAGGGTGTCCAGTATTGCCTTCTTAACGTCCAGCTTTGGCTTTACACACTCTCGCACACTCTTGTACTAGGTATAATAATAATTTTGATGCCAGAAGTGCCGCTACTGGAGTGCTGGGAACAACTCATCTCGGAGAATTCTGGAGACGTTTCGTTACAGCTGCCGAAAATTCTTACGGTTCTGTCAATAATATAGCAAGCTTGATTCAATTACTCCACTGCTTAAACTCTCCGGTGCAAAGCTGCGAGGGTTGTACGGGCATGTCGTTCTAGTCCAGCCCCGCAAACCGTCCTTCCTTGCACATACCGGTTTATTATTACAGGACGTATTCCAAAGTAGAAACTTGGTGAAGCTTCAGATTTTTCTGTAGCATGGCCGGTAGTCTGAATGCTTACTACTTTCCGCGATGGTCTTTCGTCCGCTTTGAAGACGATGAAGATGCTCTCGGACGTGGACCCATCGATGTTTTATGTTTGCATTTTATACAGTTCTGTCACTCTCACTGGTCAGAGTTAGTGAGTTATAACCTCTTAGTTTTAGTAAAAACCCAATCGCTCATATTGGGCTTCTTTCAATACTTTCTTCCCTTGTATAATAAATACTTGAGAATAAATACTTGAGCGCAATTCAATCAATTTATTATTATTTAACATAATATGATAATATTATAAAATGTTAGCTGAAGCTCTCATCAGGCTCATCCTATTTTTGCCATATTTTCTTTAATCCCTCATGCATTAGCGCTCTAGGCCACGTCTCACGACCAGCACAGCTGCTCGCAGGCGTACCCAGCATCAAACATATCTCCCATTGAAACCCCGTCGTGACTTAAACTCAGATTGACGGTACTGATTCTCGTTCTCTTCTGCAATAATGGCTATTTTTATTTTATTTTTAATGAAAAGAAGGAAATGCGATTCCTCAGGTGATGAACGAACGAACGAAAGAACGAATAAACGAATGAACAGATGAATACTTGTTTCAAGTTATTCATCAGCAATGCTTTTCTTGGCACTTGCTAGTAGACTTGGATCGTACGCACTGTGTTTGTCTTTTGCTCTGGCGGAGTTCCCTTCAATGCTTCGTTGCTTGTTCAGTCAGGGCAACCTGAAAGTCGTTGGTCGCATTTTTGTGAACTCATGAGGATTCATTTTCGTGGCACATGGTAGAGGGGCAATTAGCCAAATCAGTAGAAGTACAACGCAATCTATCGAACGGTAGGTTAGCAGCGCTAGTAGTGCCTAGTACCTCAGGCTGTTTAGAACTAGATAAAAATAATACTTTAAGAGATTATAAAAGATAGCACAAAATCATTACAAAATCATTAGGTATAAATAAGAGTTCTACCTAACTAGTCATAGATTCACATTGCAATTTGCAGGATCGCGAGAGTTTGGGACGGCAAATCCTCATCAAGAGCCCGCCAGGAGGCACAACTCAGCGAAGCGCACAGGCCAGGGAGCGGAGAGGAATATCGTAGGGTAGAATAGGACATTTTCAGTCGTGTAGGATTCGAAATAGCAAAGATGGGTGAGATCAACAGTGCTGTAGCGCGTTACGGAGACCTGGGTACTCGCTTTGTGCACGCAGGTAACGACCCAGACCGCGTTTCTGGTGCGGTCACCACGCCGATTTCTTTGGCTACTACATTTGCTCAAAAGGCTCCTGGAGTGACAACAGGCTACGAGTACTCGCGTACAGGCAATCCAACTCGTGCGGCACTCCAGGAATCGCTAGCAGCCGCTGAGGGTGCAAACCATTGCGTGGCCTTTTCTTCAGGTTGCGCTGCTCTCGTCGCAATTCTGCACAGTATCTGCCGCACCGGCGACAAGATCGTATGTATTGACGATGTTTATGGTGGCACGCAGCGCTATCTGCGAACCTGTGTCGAGCCCATTTACGGCATGAAGCTCGTTTTCGCAGACTTTAAAGACCCGGAGGCTGTCACGTCTGCCGTCGAAGGAGCCAAGCTCGTTTGGCTTGAGACGCCCACCAACCCGAACCTTGAGGTCACAGACATTGCTGCTGTGGCCGAAATTACCAAGGCTGCAGGTGCTGTTCTTGTCGTTGACAACACTTTTCTTAGCCCGTACCTGCAGAACCCTTTGGAGCTTGGCGCAGATATTGTTTGCCACTCCTGCACTAAGAGCATTGCTGGCCACAGCGATGTTGTCATGGGTGCGGTTTGCCTGAACAACCCTGATATCTATAAGCAACTCTTATTCTTTCAGAACACTTTAGGTGCTGTACCGAGTCCGTTCGATTGCTATATGTGTCAACGTGGTTTGAAGACCCTCCATATTCGCATGCAGCGATCTAACGAAAATGCAGAGGACATTGCAAAGTTTTTGGAGGCCCATTCAAATGTGGCTCGCGTGTCCTGGCCTGGCTTAGAATCCCACCCTCAGTACTCCATCGCTCAGAAGCAGCAACGCGGTGGAGGAATGGTTATTACCTTTTGGGTCAAGCCTGGCCCTGACGGTGATAAGCGCGAAGCCTGCAAACGCTTTCTCTCAGCGTTGAAGCTTTTTGTATGTGCTGAGTCACTTGGTGCAGTAGAATCTCTTGCAGAAAGTCCGTCAATTATGACTCACGGCAGTGTGCCTAAGGAGAAGCGCGAGCGTCTCGGCATTGATGATGCCATGGTTCGTATTTCGGTCGGTATCGAAGCTGTTTCTGACCTCATTGCGGACCTTGACCAAGCTTTGTTGGAAATTGAGGCCGAGCATTAACTGTCTGGGCTACAGCTGACCAGGTCCAAACTATAGAGGTTGGTGTTTACTCCTAGCCCCGGCCTTCACTTGACACAAGCGCTAGTTAGATCTTTTCTGCCATTTGCTTCTGTAGATTGCTGCTTATACTACTCACCTTGTTGCAATTTGGGCTACCTATCATTTACTATAGCATTATTTTATCTCGTAAAACAAGCGTCTGTGAGAGGCTTTAGTCAGTATTCGTAATTTTATCCCATATAGTTCCTATTTTTTCTTTTGCTTCTCACAATTTGGATATGCATAGATGTAATTTCACCCTCCTGAATCACCAGATAGCAGAGCTTCCCGCAGGGCAAAAAGAAAAAGAGAAACAGAATATCTGTAATTTTGCAAAGAAATGAGATGGAGCAGCTAAAAATAGTCTGCTTCATGTGTTTCTCCTCGTTTGCATATCACCAAATGTATTTAATATTTTGTTAGCTCATCAAACTGTGCTTGAAACGATGACTTAGTTTAAATGTACGTCATTTTATAATTCCGTAAAGATAGAAAGTTTAGATTGATCGCTTCTGTCTCCTAGTCAACCGAGGCAGAACCCCAAATAATGAGTTTTGAATAATTAAGACATCGTGCAAAATGAAAAAGAAATCAACAATAATATTTTGGCAAGGCTATTATTAACACATAATGCTACGGACAAGAATGCATCGTCGGTCAAGATAGTACAAACTTTCGACGGCATTGCGGACAAGTATCGCAAAGAGAGTACCACCTCTTTGCGCATTCTATGTGGAGAGCATGATTACAAATAGGAGGAAGCAGAATACCCGTGTCATTCGACAGCTCTTCTAAGCAAATGCAACACGTAGAGTTAGCACCCGATGGGAGATCTTTGGGAGACACTTGCCTAAGTTCCAGATGATCTAAAGGAACTCGCATTTCTGCAGCGCGTAAAGCACGATCGAAACGATCAAAGCTTCGAGATGACCGGTGCTGCGTGTGCAGCGCACGATTGCGAATAATGTCTGCCTTTAGGGGATCGCGACGGCTCACCCATGAAAGAACTGAGTTTAGAAGCATTACAGTGAATTTTACAAGACCGTCGCATGTTGCATGATTTTCCTGCCGATTCAAACCATGACGGGCAAGATTCTTCAATGTTTCTTCTTTATCTTGTGAAGATCTAAAGGTAAGCTTATCCAACAAATCTGCTTGACGGAGTAGCATTGCATTTAATGTAGACATCAGGTCTTGGAAAGCGCTACAAACTTCATCCGTTGGTAGGTAACTAAAATTTGCCCAGCCTCTCTCGAAATTGTGCATATTTCTCTCCAGATCTAGCACACGATAAATAGAGTATGTTAAAGAAAATATTTCCAGCTCCTCACGAAGTTTGGCATGTAGTGCTTGGCACCGAGCAGCGTCTTGATTAAGCTTCAAGTGGAAAAGTGTGCACTCCGTTCTCCCCATCAATGGGAAATTCTTCAAGCCCGTGCTGCAGCTGGCACACCTTGCCCTGCAAGGTTAGCTCCTTCGGGTCAGCAACACCTTGACACAGAGTTTCAAAGTCGTTAAAAGCAAGGCTATTATCTCCCTGACAAGTGAGAACACATACCTGCTCATCGCCATGTGCCGCATGGCGGACTAGGAAGCGCTGTTGTCCTACCTCATCCTTGAAGGATCTTAGGATTTCCACTACATAAGCCGTCCGGCCGCCAAAGGTTTGCCTCGGATCTAAACTCGCTGCTTCCTCTTCCTCTCTACCTACTGGAATCTTAATTGTGCCCTCAAAGCGGTGTCCTGGTTTGAGGAGGTCGTACACTGTCTCCGCAGTAAACTGAGCCTCACTGATACTCGCACTGCCTTCGTCAACTGCATTTCCATCAATATTGCCATTCTGATTATTGGCATTCATCTGATCTTCGTAGTTCTGTACATGTTCTACATTCCCAACGCTAATACTCTGCATATCACTGCCATTGCTGCTACCAATGCTGTCATTGTTATTAAAGAGGCTTTCCACAAACCGAATGACATTTCCTTCGGAACTCAGTGAATCGCTGCCGTCGCTGCCATCTCCAGAATTGTATCGCAGGTGCTCGGCACGCAAACTATTTCTTAAAGGTGATGGGTATTCGTGTTCTGGTAAACCTAGGGCCAATCTCGCTGTTTTGACTCTGGCGGCGGCCTCCTCAACAATACTCGCGAGCCCTTCAACGTCGCACTCGCGGGCCTTTTGTATAGCACTTTCCATGGCTGCGGTAAGTTGATCGTGTCTTAGCACGCGAAGGACTTGCACAGCAAGGTCAGCGGTGTGTTCCCCATCTACACGCGTGGCGCTGCCAGGAGTCTGCACTGATTGCATGGTCGCAAATAAGCAAGACTGAAAGAAAGGGCAAGGTCAGAGATGAGAAGATCAGAACGACCTACGCAGAAGACTGGCTTTTCGATGAAACAGCAGGTTCCTTCAGCGCGAGCTACTGGAAGAGCTTCCGACCAGCGAGCTCTGCAGTTGGGCTTCGAGGGCGGCCCGCCTCGAATGCGATCTGCCGAGCCTACCATGCTATTTTCAGCATCATCGCAGTTATGAAGAAAATCGCAAAGTATTATGAACATCGTTTCTAAAAGATTTTTTACGATTGTATTTGCTATTATTTATTACTGAGGGGCTAAATTTTAATGTTATTATTTTATTGATCTCCTAAGTATTGCAGATCGTTGATACATGATATAAGCCAAAGAACGAGAAACCAGATCTTAGGTAGGAGTAGCCTAGGCCCAGATCAGCGAAATATGCCTACCGTATCGCGTGATCTGTACCGAGTTGAGACGATGTCCTTCTAGGCTTTGTCCGCAATTTGAGCAATCATCGTACGCGACTAAATCATCATCGTAAGCAATATGCCATCCACAAGATCTGACGAAGAGCTTGGGCAGATTTATAAGCTTCGTTTTACAATTGGTATACCGTGGTAGCGTTTTAGCGGATTCTATTCTTCAACCTTCTTTTCACATTACAATATTGAGATCTCTCTTAAGCTTGCTTGTATGCACATGTTGCAGGCACAAAGGCGAATGCTTCTTTGATGCGATCTTGACTGGCTTACCATGTCGGTGAGTGGATACCCAGTATAGATACAGCTCCTTTTGCTGTATCAAAAGCAGCAATCATATTCTGTTGCCCTCGTAAAGAAATCTTATCCTGGTTTCTTGTTTCCCTGGTTATTCAAGGGCCACATCACAATAAAGCTGCAGTGGTCTCGCCTTCTCCTCAAAACACTCATAAACCTTATTGCAAATGGCATGGTGGTCATTTTTGGCATTCTCACTAGGTTGTGAAACGTGTTGAATACCATACCCCTACGACTTCATTTCTTCGAAGGTTTGAAGGCGCCTATACTTCTTCTGAGATTTTGCTTCTATGCCTTCGGCCTTTCAATAATACGGCAGGTTCCTACAGAATTCGTGAAGCTCGTCCATGACAAGAAGGTGCGATCAAGTTGCACTCTATGCACTCTGGACAGTACTTTGACTAGTATCCATTTCCAGTACCTACGTGCTTACCGTGGAAGTCCTCTTCATGATTTGTTTCGTACGATGCAAACATGCTCGCTTGACCTTGATCTCGGCCTAAGTCATTGGCATGGCGTGGCTTGGCGTGGCTTGGCGTTGCTTGGCTTGGCTTTTTCGTGCAGCATCCTTTCTTTCATCAACCTCTATAGAGTTCCGCTCAGCTTCGTAAAGACCAAATAATATACGTACGTACTAGTAACTAACTTACGCCAAAAGAAAGTTATTAAAGAATCACTGAACAGAACCTGTGGAATAGCTACGGTGGCTTTTTTTAATCAGAGCTACAGTCGCGACAGATCTCCAACATCTCCAACGTGGTGGTGAGACCTGAGGCGGAGTTTGCGTTTGAGCTAAGAGCTGGATAAACAGTCTTTCCAGTTGATCTCCCTGTCAACTGTGGACAAGGGAATCCTTAACGAAAATCCGAAATGCCTTTAGAACGGACTTCGACGAGCAGGCTTGAGGCAAAGCTCAAGACTAGTATTTTAGGCCTCACACGGACTGCTGTGGTCGTCACTGGAGCTGTGTCTGGACGCATCGTGTCAGCGATACCGTTTGTAGGTTATCAAATTGGACAGCCGGTAGATCTAAAGGCGTCAGGAATTTCTTTTGCTGATGAAGACTCCGAGCGCGACGTGGTCGAGGACGACAATGACTCAATGTTTGACGCCTTTGAAATGTTAGGAGGTACAAGCACACCTGGATCTAGAGCTGGAGCAAGTGCTTTAGGATATTCTGGATACGGGGGTCTTGTGGAGTCTAATAGCTGGTGTTCTGAGGCCCCGGAAAGGACTCCTGGAGACACAGACTTTCTTACTTGGGCTGGGCTTCGCGGCGTATCATCTGAGGCAAATCTACAAGACGCCTCAACTTCAAATAGCGAGATCAACAGAGTACAGAGCGAATTCTCACAACAGCAGCGGCCAGAACAGCATATCCCAGAACCCGCTCGCAGCGACCCGATTCGCATCGTGATTGTAGGAGGTGGCTTCGCAGGCCTGCGGGCAAAAGCATACCTTGATCGTTCTAAACTGCCCAACACGATCGTTACACTTATTGATGAGAAGGAGTTCTTTGAATATACTCCAGGCATTCTCCGGGCTCTTACAAAGGGTGGTTGGGAAGACTTAACCAGATTGTACCCACGCCAAGGATTTGTGCAAGGACGCGTTAAGCGGGTGGATCGCGACAGCCTCATTGTAGAAGCGGGGGGAGAATTTCGTGTTCCATTTGATTATCTTGTTTATGCAGCAGGCGGTGGATATGGAGTTCAATGGCAATCCTCCGGAGTAGTGAAGCCTCGACCCCCAAGTCGAGGTAGGAACGAACCTTTGTGCGCACACGACCGCTGGAGAGATGTACTGAAGACAGAAAATGATATTGCAGATGCTAAGAACATAGTTTTCATTGGTGGGGGCTATGTTGGTGTTGAGTGGGTTGCAGAGTTAGCCGAGCGATACGCTGGAACAAACAAACGCATTACTCTTGTTGATCGGAATGCCGAGATCTGTAAAAATATGCCTCCAGCTTCGCGCAGATACATTGAAAGCTGGCTTCGTGGACGCGGGGTGGAGCTTTTCAAAAACACTCAGGTGATTGATCTGAATATCCACGAAAGCACAGTTTCTGTCATGGTTGAGGGAGAGAAGAAGCCGAGAGTGCTCTCATTCGACCTCTACTTTGAATGCAAAGGACTAAAACCCAACACTGAGCCGTTGTACCCGGTCTTCAAAAGCGCCATTGGTCCAGATGGCCGTATCTGTGTTGACGATGAGCTAAACGTAACTTCGCAAACGAGCAATCTTAAGATGGACAACATCTTCGCTGTAGGAGACGTAGCATCTCACAAACCTTCGAAACCTTGGCAAGGTACTGGTCTCTTCGCGGAACTCCAAGCCGAGATTGCCTGTGCAAACATTGTAGCAAATATTCTAGGGAAACCTCTACGATACTTTCCAGAAGGTGCTACGCATACTACAAGGGCTCCAGGAGTACCCCAGGCACAAGTTGTTAGTCTCGGCTTAATTGACGGTAGTTTTCGTCTTGAAAATTTTGTTATTAATGGTTTTATGGCAGCCTGGCTTAAGGTCGTCATTGAAGAAACCAAGCTTCTTGAAGCTTCTGGAAACCCTCTAGGGTACTACTTTTGGCAAATGTCAGAAAAGGCATTGATGCTGTTGTGGCGTACGACCAGTGCAAACCCCCTCAAAAAGTTGTTACCTGGTTACAGCACTCAGCATGTTGAGATGACGTCCCATTAGAATTCTTTGTCAAAACTACATGACATGGCCTTTGGCTGTAAATGTGCTTTCTCTATTCAAGAGTGAAAAACAATAGTGTCTCTTCCGCAAATGTTACATTTTTAGACACAAAGACCAAAGTCTGCAAGCTCATATTTATAACAACATTGTCATTTCACATTATACTTTTTTATTTTCTAAAAAAGAAAATCATTCAAGAAAGTCTCGCACGGGACAATATTAATTGCTTACAATTAAAAAACAAAACAAAAAAAAAAGACAGATTCTGAAGAGACTCGGTATATTCAATATCAAACCTACGCAAATGGCATGGTTTGGGCATTTGCTAGAATGAAACTTGATTTTATGTTTGGTTGTCGATAAGAAACTAAATAGAACAATATAGAGTGGGCTGCGTCAAAGTGGTAGGCTTGATCTACCCTCAAGCCAGGTTAAGCCTCTGGCTTCTTGCAGCGCTTTGACAGAATAGTGTAAGGCGGGTCCTCTTCACCGTCCATTTGGTCGTATTGAGGAGAGGTTGCATCAATCTTGAAGCCAAGTTTGTCGTAAAACTTCACTGCTGCCTCGTTGCAGTTGATTACGGTGAGGCAGATCCAGTCCATGCCAGTACGACGGGCCATAAGCTCACTGAGAAGCATAAGGTGGCGGCCCAAACCCTTACGTGCACATGCAACCTGATCAACCTGGACCTCATAGACGTACAACACGAGCTGATCCTCCTCGCGTTCAAATCGGTAGTGCAGAAATCCCAACACTTTGTCTTCTTGGCCCTTGTCAAGAGCAACCAAAAGGCGTGCTTCCTCGCTTTCCAGTTCGCGTTGTTTCTTCAGGGGGTTCCAACCCCAGCCACATTCCTCATAAGATGCCGCCATGTTTGCCTCAGTCATCTTAAAACACTGCTCCATGATAGATGAAGGCACGCCCTCCTTAGTGTCACGAGCGTAGAAATGCAGCTCGGCTTCGAGGCCATCTCGTTTGAAGTTGGCAAAAGCAGCGAAGCTAGCCAAGTGATTGCGGGGGGTAGTTTGATCGTCTTCGAAGCGAGCTGCGTTGAGAGTAGTCGTAATCTGCCGGCTCTCATTGGCAAGTCGAGATCGTTCTTCTTTTTTAGCAGCCTTCTTGGCAGCCTTTTTAAGCTCCTTCGCTGTCAAGGGTTTCTTACCAGGCACTGGCTTGCTCGCAGCAGGAGCAGCAGCAGGAGCTGCTTTCAAACTCACCTTGGCGGCAAGATCCTTAGCCAGAGCATTCACACTCGAGTCTGCCTGAGCAGGTGCCATTCTCGAAAATATTTGACAAATCGGAAACTAGTCCCTGTCCTCTCCAAACACAGGTTATCAGGCTGGGCGACCTTTTCTGGGTTTGCTTGGCACCCAGTGTTCATCGTCTCGCCATTGACTGATGGTTAAGTTCTCAACTTTCCTTATTTATTCTTTCTATCTACCTATAACAAACAGGAACATTTAATAAGTAAGGAGAACTTCAAGTTCTTTTGATTTGGATAATGCATAAAATTAGGCTAGTATGCTGCATCCTGCCAGCTTTGCCAAGCCGCCTCATAAAGGATGGCAAATTTACTCAAAGTGTCTTCTAGTCAAACCTTCGCTATTCTCAATGAGGTAAAATCTTGAAGCCAAAGCAATGAAACACGAATAATGGAGGGTAGCAGCAGTATTACTTACTACTGGTAACTTTAATTATGGTGGTCCATTTAAAAGAGACTTATATATTACATTAAAAGACTTATAATCACGTCCAGGCGCCAGGGCTTTCCCACATAGTCTCTCGCGGCTCCATCAAAACAAAGCGAGATCTTGTTCGTCACCCTCTGCGTTTGCTAGCCTGTTTCGCGCTGCATTCTCCTCCTCTTCCTTCGCACAACCTTCCTTCGTTCAATTTCTTATCCACGGTCGCGGTCGCCCGTCGTCGGCTCGTTTGATTAATCATGAGCTCCGGCCATGACCTTTCCGCCTCATGGACCTCTCTCGCGGGAGCACTGTGCGCAGGTGCCGCCATGGGCGCTGGCGTGATGATTGCTGCTGCTCGTAACTCTGGAATGGATCTTGCGGAATTCGGAAACGCTCCCAAGAATGCCAAGACTGAAGGCCGCCTCAAACCCGATGCTCGTGGCGAAATGGCTGCTTCTAGACAACGCGTGAAGCGCGTGCCACTCGACCAGTTCCGTGATGCTGAGAACGACCTGATTTTGAGAGCTGCTCGCGGAGAGCGTACTGAGCGTGTTCCTGTTTGGATGCACCGCCAAGCTGGTCGCTACCTGCCTGAGTTTCGTGAATTGCGCAAGACGGCGGACTTCTTCACCATGTGTCAGGACCCCGAGCTTGCCACGGAGGTCACTTTGCAGCCGCTTGAGAGGTTCCCGACGCTTGATGCTGTGATTGTGTTTTCTGACATTCTCGTAGTTCCGCAGGCTATGGGTATGGAGGTCCAGATGGTGGCTGGACGCGGACCAGTGTTCCCTGACAGACTCAAGACACCCGAGGATCTTGAGAGACTCAACTTTAAACCAGACATGGAGAAGACTCTTGGATACGTCTATGATGTGGTCAACCTTACACGCCAGCGTGTTAATGCTAGAGTACCGGTGATTGGATTTTCTGGTGCCCCGTTCACACTTATGGGCTACATGATTGAGGGAGGTGGCAGCAAGACCTTCAGCAAGGTACGGTCTTGGCTATACAACCACCCGGAGGCATCCAAGCGTCTGCTCCAGGGCCTCACTGACATCATCATCGAATACCTTGTTGGTAAAGTGCGTGCTGGTGCTCAGCTCCTGGAGGTGTTCGAGAGCTCTGGCGGTGAGCTCACCCCAGAGCTCTACAAGGAATTCTCTCACCCGTACCTATGTGAGATTGCCACCAAGGTCAAGGCTGAGCTCAAGCGCCAGGGTCTCCCTGTCGTCCCGATGACCGTTTTTGGACGTAACGTACGCCATGAAGGATCGCTCGAGATGCTTGCTGACTCTGACTACGATACCTTGAGCCTTGACTGGAACATCAGCCCTGCGGTGGCCCGCCGTCGTGTCGACATTTCTAAGGCTTCTCTCCAGGGTAACTTTGACCCCTGTGCGCTTTACGCCTCCCCCGAACACATCAAGGAGCTTGTTCGCGAGATGCTCCAGGGCTTCGGTACCCAGCGCTACATTGCTAACCTCGGCCATGGCATGCTTCCGGACCATGATCCTGAGCACGCTCACGCCTTCATCAAGGCCGTGCAAGAGATCTCCCGTGAGATGAACGAGCAGGCAAACCCTTAAGGGAAAATGTCTAGATCAATCAAAGATTGTGTATGCTTTCGATTGTGACAATGACCAAGATCGCCATGATTTGGAGTAATCGCGCCTGTGAGCATGTGATCGAAAATAAGATAATAGATATATTAATAGGCTGACTGAACTGGGTGGGACTCATGAGCTGAGAGCTAATGGGAGGAGGAAGAAGGCGGAGTATGAAAACTTAATTTTGCCTGCTTGGTTCTTTTTCTATCTCTCTTGTCGAAGCCGCAGCCAAAAGTCTCTGGGACCGAGCTTAACTAGCGAACAAAATGTCTCACCATCTAGTTTAGTCTTGAGGAATTAATTACACCATTGACATACCTAGAAAATAGTGCTCTCTCACTGCGCTTCCCCGCTGTGTATGCAGAGAGCATCTAATCTGGCAAATTTTATGTGCTACTTATGTTACTCTTATCTTGTCTTTCTACTTAGTTTGCTTGCCATCCATCTCATGTTGAGAAAATGTTGATCAACCCTTAATTTGTATGTCGTTATCATTCGTACTCTCGTGGATTAAAAATCCACTCTTCATTAATTAGGTGTTCACCTTCCTCATTTCGAAGAACAAAAGCTTAAAACTCGCGTATTGTTAGTCTGTGTCGAAACATACCTCTTACCGATGTGTCACTGTGCCAGGAAGTTTGTGTGCTTTGAATAGGAGACTAATACTTAGAGAAAATGGCCCAAAGTCCTTTCAATACTCAAGTATTGGAAAGAGGGGAAAGTCACCACGCAAACTCATAACTAATCATGTGACCTTGAAACGATTGCACAGCCGAATGAGACCAATGAAGTTGAAACAATATCAAGTTATCTCTAAACCTTTCAATCTGTAAGACCAGAACCGCCAAAATTATAATCCACTGGGTTCGCCAACTTAGCGCCTTTCAAGCATGATATCCCAGGATTAGCATGAAGCTTTGAAATCCTCTCCAATATATCACTGAAAAATGAAGCTTTGAAATCCTCTCCAACATATCGCTCAAAACCAAGTTCTACGGCTGCCTCTGCTCCTCAAATTCGAAGAGTCAAACCTCCCTACTTCGTTGCCGTTCATGAGCAACTTTCCCAAGTACTTCTGTGTGCTTCCAAATGCATCCAAATTCCTACGTCTTCTCAGAGCTCTTAACTTTTTTTAGAAGGCGCCACCCATTAACAGTTGGCTACTACTAACTACTCACTCGCTCCTCTCACATTCGTCATTGACCACGATCTTTCCGAGTTCAAAAATAGTAAAAAAACTTCTTTTCTTTCTTTTCTTTTTCTATTTTTTATTTTAAATAACTTTTTTTCGCGCGGACAAAAACCAAATCGACGACATTCATTCCTCGCACTACCGCGCCTCCACCGCGCCCTCAGGGAGGCAGTCCTTGGTCAAGCTTCATACAGTAACCGCCTTCCGCCCCTCCTTCCCTCCAGGCCGCCCCCATGCCCTCCTCTGCCCTCCTTCGCAGCCTCGGCAGCGTCTCAAGCAGCGGCCTGAGCTCGTCGCGGCTGATGACGGCACCGGGAACCTATAGAACGTTAAGAACACTTGGAGCCGGGTCCACTAGAAGAGCTTTTAAAAGAGCGGCACGTACAGTTGAAAGTGGAGAGACCTACAGTAGAGCAAAGGTCACATACAGTACAACAAAGCGAGGCACAAGTGAGTTATACTACTCAGAACACGCCGCTTCGGGAGCAACAGGCGGAAAGGCCGGCGGACAGCGACGGCCTCAGCTGCAACAGATCTGGAACTGCGATCGAAACGCGGAGACCCCGTGGAGACTATCTCTGGTTGCGTGGGCTGCTTTAGTGCCTGCGACAGTGGCTGTGTGTGCTGGAGGAACACTGGCTGAAGGAGACGACACAAAGGAGGTCAGAATGGCGGATGTGACGAGTCAAAATGGGGCATCGGCCATGGACTCGAAAGTTAACATGGACCCGAACGTTCAAGAAAACGTCGCCATCGAGGGCGGTGAGATCACTTATGAAATGTTTGTGAAAATGTCTTGTGAAGGCTGCGCTAAATCTGTGCGGAAGGCTCTTGAGAAGAACTCCTGGGAAGTCGTGAAGATCGATGTTCCCGCAGAGCTCGTTGTCGTTAGAGCACCTGCTGCAGCAAAGGAAGTCCTTGCTGCGGTCGAAACGACTGGAAAGGAGGCACGTATCATTGGTTCTAGCGCAGCAGACGAGGCGACGCTTATTGTGCCTGAAAACGTTGGCTCTTATGAAGAGAGCGTCTCAGTTATTGGCGAATTCCGAGGTCAGGACTTTGGACACGGACCCGTTCTGGGTGTCGTTCGGATCATTCAACTGACCAACACTACTGCTGCGTTGCAGCTTTCTCTTGGAAAACTTGAGCCTGGAAAATCCTACTCTATTGCTATTCACTCCTATGGTGATATTCGCCCTGGTCGCCAGGGTGGCGTTTTCCAAGGCAGCGCTCTGAGCTCTGCAGAAGCGCCGACCACACGAGATGCCGCGAAGGGAACTATCGGATTTCTTTATTCTGGCATTGCTGATTCCAAGGGCAACCTTGAGATGAACAAAGCTGTATACGGACTCCAGGTTTGGGAGGCTATTGGTCGGGGCATGGTGGTTCATGCTGATGACGAGGACTGGACACCGCTCGCGGCCTGCGTTGTCGCAAGAAGCGCAGTGGTTGGATCTAACCATAAAAAGGTCTGTACGTGCGATGGAACCGTCATTTGGGAGGCCTACTAAAGCGCACAGTGTTTCTTACTTTAATATTGATTGCTCTGAAAAATGGGGGCTCGCCAACCTTTACAGACCAAGTTGGATTTTCCTTTTATTCTCTTTCTGATTCGTCTATATGGCACATAACATTCAAGCGTTGCTGATCCTTACGTCTATATTGACTCTTCGAATATATAGGGGAGCGCACCGTTTCTCGAGCTGTTCTACTTGCTCGGTTGTATCTGTGGTATCTTTTCAGTTTCACACAACCTTGTTCATGATGTGATCTGTATTTTTTTTACAATCCTCCTTTGTGCACTAAATGTCTGCAGAGGAGACAAACATAGATATTCGCACAAATGAGCTTTATTGTAGCTAGTGAGGAGCAAAACAAGCAAGCGGATTACTGATTTTTTTTTCCCCTAAGAATTAAAATTGTGCATGCAAAGTTTTCTTATTCAGATGACCTTTCCTCTATCATTTTGTTAATATTTCAGAAGACAAAGAAGAACTTTTGTTGACAGCAGATTTTTCTTTTTAATCAAGGACTGAACATGACGGCTACTTTAATATTCAAGCAACTACCCTCTCGTAGGAAAATAACTTTTTCTTTCTCTGCGTGCCTGGCCTTGACTGTCCTTGCTCAACCCCTTGTGGGGTCTCCATTGAGGTACTGAAGCAATCTACTTCATTACCTTTTGAGGCAACAGTGGAAGAAAAGGAATCTGATGGGATACTGCACGTGGATCTTTTATTGTCCTGGGCATGTTGCAAACGGCCTGAAAATGTCTCTGGTTCACCATTGGCTGATTGTTGACGATCACTTGTACGGCCACGACGCCTCTGTAAACTACTATTCGATGCGGATCGACCACTTGGCATTGCGCTTCTAGATTTTGACGCTATACTTGGTGAATTGTCGCTATCTAATAAATTTTCTTGGGCCTCGCGATCACTCAAAAGCTTTAAAGGGCCATCGTCAAACTTAAAAATTGATGAACCATCTGCATCCTGTTCAGAAAGTGGGTCAACTGCCCCAGCAGCCATTCCCCATATAATTTTTAGGACCACTACTGAAGCCAGCAAGCCGCAAAAGTACAGCGCGTAGACATCAATGAAAAGATTCTGATGCCAGGGCAGGCCGCAATCTAAAGGCAGAAAATGAGACAACTCAAAATCCAGGGCTCGAGATATCCATAACGATGCACGCTTCGTGCCGCCGGCAACACGTAAAGAATAACCGAATAATCGAAGTTGGTGATCTTGCTGTACATCTTTCCGCGTTGTTCGAAACGCTTTTTTAACATCCCGAAGCTTCAAAGGGCCTTGAAAAATCCAAGACACAATTCCACTATTGTAACCATGAGCAGCAACTTCATGCTGCTCAGGAAGGATGGGGTAGACCAGAAGTCTCTTGATATTATTGCACACACCCGCTAAATGAACACATGACATATCTCCATTAGCAAGCAAAACAATCTGTTCAGCGTGAATGTCCTCCTCCCCTAGATCAGTTCTTTGAGCCTGGACGTCAGAATGCTGATGTCGAGCATAATAATCGCAAAAACGTGAGAGTAGATTGTAGTTAAGGCATCTTTCCCCAAGTTGAATCACAGTCATATTGAGATCAGCGCTGGCCCGGAATATCACCTCTAAGTCTTCTTGAGGGTAGGTTCCTTGCAACAACAAAAATTGATTTTGTTGGGAATGCCTAGGCGACTGATTGAATTCAGGACGCCCATTCCCAAAGTTTGAAGAAGCTGGAAATGAGGATATTCGGGAGCGTGGAGGTAACACCGCACCAATCAGCTGCTGCAATGGAGGCATTGGCCGAGGCTCATCGAGCCACCCGAGCACTGTGTCACTTAAGACAAGGCGTTCTTCACAGTAACCGCCTGGCACATCAAGGCTTCCTAAGTTAAGACTTTCGCGAACCTCGCTATAGCTTTCCTGGGCATATCTGGCATCTTGAATTCTTCCTTTCAGACGATGCCAAAAATTACGTAAGCGTGATAGAATATGAAGGTTTCCTGCACTAGGTCCAGCGCCAGGGCTTCTGACAAATGGCGGAGGCTCATCGATGTCTAACAATGTCCATGGGTTATGAAGGACAAATGGAGTCTTGGTGAAATGAGCAAAATTGAACCCCGCCAATGTGTATCGATCGACAACTATGAGTGCTGGCAAATCATGGTGATGTGGACCAGAGTCACGTCTAAACTCTAATTTATCCCCCACATCCCTCGGCTTCATTGGTTTGAAACCGTATAAACGCAGGAGGGCATCAGTCATGGACTTCTCAAAGAGCCTCCGTAGATCTCCTCTTGATGTGTTAGAAAGACCAGAACTGTCTCTTAAATTACATGCATAATTGTGAATCGTGCAAGACTCAATAGCTAGTGACATTGTACTGTCACAATCTAAATCATCTGGAGTTTTGACTTCGCTTAAAGGCCTCGGATCTGGAATATGGTCCAGAAGAGCCACGTCAAGAAGTTTCAATAATTCCTGTCGCATACCCGCAAACAGATTGGGCGCAAACCATGACGGAACTGCGAAGCGAACAGGGACTCCATACTGCGTTGCATATTGGCTAGCTATCTCTCTATATGCGCCCTATTCATAAACAATTCCCAAAGAAAATACTTTCGTACATCCAATATTGAGATGCAGTAAGCCGTTAGGAATCAACAAACTATTGGTTAGTCGAACTTTGTTCTAGATCATGAATCCATCAACGACTATTGATGGCAAAGATTTTTGTATTGATCCTGTATTGCCTAAACTGGCACAGCTTGTCCACGTTTGTGTATGCATCGTACACTGATCTGACGTGATGTAATGTGCTGTGGTTTGAGGGCGACTCCGAGGCATGCTTGATCTGACTTTATAACGTGTTTCCTGAAGTGCATGCAGGCTGAGGCTGCTGGCCATGATTTTAGCCAAAGTGTTTACAAAGCCAGTTGCACCATGCATGGCCGCTGTTTGGATTTTGCAAGAGCAGTGCATTACAGTACCAGGTTTTCGTGGCCCATGTCATGCTTCACTCGCTTGTGTGAGAATGCCAAGCTGTCTAGATGTAACCTCAAATGCACCATTAACACCATCAATAATCTTTTCTTGTGCCACTCCTTCATAACCCCAGAATTGCAACGTTGCTGCCAGGTTACTTCTGCGCCAAGCTTGAGTTGTCGGTGCAGTCTTTGGCGAGCCAGGAAACTCTACGGAGGGATTACTTTAAACTACTTACACTAAAGGATCCGCGTGGCGGTAAACGGGAACAGAAACGAAGAGTACATGTGGCGTACGCGACGCCTGCACTACTGACCCATAGAACTGCCAGATAAGCAGCACCAGCACCCAGACAAGGCCGTCCATCGTGGTGCTGAGATGCCTGATTGCTTACCTTTTCAATTGAAAGAAGGGTCCTTCTCATTTATTATTCTTCTACTACCTATAATAAGGTATGAGTAGCAGCTTTATTCTTTTATTTATTTTTATTTTTTAAAGTCTCCTCTCTCTCGTATTAAAAAAGTTGATTTCTTTTTTATTACAGAGTCCTTTTATGGGTTTTAGTACTCAGCATTTAGTGGTAAAAGAGCAACAAATCCTGCGTAATACGAAATAAGTTATGTCATTTTGATGATCACAAGCTATGATAAATCTTTTGCTTTGCAATTAGTAGGAGTAGCATTTTGGTTGGAAGGTATAGCGTTACCTAATAGGTTGGAGGAAGGAAATTCTTGGGACGTCTTGAGGCGACGAACTGGGCCCTATCTGTATGTTTGAGTCACCCATGTAAAAGCTTCAATGTACGTCAGCACGGTAAACTCTACACATGCACGTTTGAGCGAGAATAAAGCAAATAGAGAAGAGAATTGAGAAATGAAAAGTCTTTAGCGATGAAGCTGTACAAAATCTATTTTTGACAAAGGCTATTACATTCTCTCTTTTGAGTAGGTTATTTACTTGCCAAAGTTGCCCATCATCTTCATCATGTTGGACATAGCATCAGGGTCCTGCATCATCTGCTGGGCCATTTGCATCATCTGCGGGTTCTGGGACATCATTTGCTGGGCTGCTTGCATGAGACCAGGGTTGCTCATGAGGCTGCCAATGTCGGGCATGCCACCGCCGGGTGTGAAGCCAGCATCCTGGCCCATCTGGCGCATCTGGTCAAGTGCAGAAGGGTCCATGCCACGCATCATGTTGGCGAAGCTCGACATATCTGGCATGCCTCCAGCTCCGGCACCGCTAGATGCAGCATCAACAGTGCCCTTCGAAAGGGTGTCCAGCGTCTTTTGAGCAGCAGCGTTACCAGGCTCAAGCTCCTGAGCACGCTTCGCGGCCTTACGAGCCTCCTCGTGGCGACCAAGTGCAAGGGCAGCAGTAGACGCACGAGCGTGTGCTTTTGCGTAGCCAGGGTTTAGGGTAATGGAGACATTGCAGTCCTCGAGGCAGCTCTCGTAGTTTTTGAGGTACACATAGGCAGCAGCACGGTTGGCATAGTACACATATGTGTTCTTGCCAGCAGGACACAAATCAATGGCCTTAGAGTAAGCCACAACAGCTTGCTCGTACTCCTTATCCTTGAGAAACTGGTTGCCCTGTTCCTTGAGCTTGTCAGCCTCAATTTCGTCGCTGTTGTCTTCGGCTGCAGCAGCAGGGGCAGCAGGAGCAGCAGGCGATGCATCGGATCCAAACTTTTCAACGTACTTGGCCACAAGACGCTTATATTTATCGTTGTACTCCGCAGAGCCTTCTTCAACGCCGGCGAAGAATCCCTTTTCTTTGACGCGAGTGAGGTACTTCTGGAATTTAGGAGAAGCTTCAAGAGCAGGGTCAACATCTTGAGAGCTCGAGGCCGGAGTTTTAAGAGCGATATCGAGCTTTTCGCAACCTGCCTTGAAGACCTTCAAAAGGTCAATCTGGTTCTCATCAGTACGAGCGCCACCAAAAATCTTTGCAGCGACATCCTCAGCAACAGCCTGTGCAGCTGCAGCGTCGGAAGCGCTAGATGCCTTTTGCAAAAGGTACTGCACGAGGGCAGTCTGGAGCTCAGCCTCTCCGGTCTCGAGAGTCTGCGACATCTTGCACCAAATAAAGAGTCGCTCGGCGGTTTCGTGGGCTTTACAGCGAAAACGCACGGCAATGGCTTTGTTGGATTTCTTCGCGAGTGCGAAGTCGTTTCTTCTGTTCTAGAGGATTGATCGATCGATCTACTGTTTCCTCTAATTATGCACTAGGCACTGTCAGGCTCTTAACTAAATTCATTACAACTGTTGACCTAACTCTAGAGATAGTTAGGTGGCTACGTAGCTAGGGTATTCCTGGTACCTCATGTACATATCAACTTGGTTTGATTCTTCTCCTTATGAAGTGGTATCGCAGCTTGGCATGGTTTTTTATGACTGCTTGAGCAATTTAATTTCTCAGCCTCTTCATGGTGGAAAATGCGGATACTCTGCCGATTCTCGTGGGGTTTTATAGATTATGCATCGCTCGTCGTACTTAGATTATCTCCTGTGGCCAAACTTCCAGTGTCTTCGTTGTTCACGAAGGACTTCTAAAAAGCACATGCCAGCGTGGCGAGCGGAGACACCTTCGACATCACAAGAACCTTGAACGATCGGAAAGTCGAGTAGAAGCTTCTAATTGACGAAAAATGGGATTAGCTGGTGCTCTGTAACCGGTTTCCGTTGGTCTTTTTTAGATTCACACAAGGTAGCGGTAGTAACGATGGTGTTGTCATCAAAACTTCGGTGAGCCATTTATGGTAATGCGCCGGTTTATGGAAATGCCGGGGAAGTGCATTGAGGGGAAAATCAACGGACGAAGAAGCAATCGAAAATTTTGTGTAAAGCAGATGGGATGGATGTATATTCCTGAGCGAAAATGATCAATGTACGGCCTTAAGAAGGGGGTTTGAATTGACTGTTGATATGTGAAGCAATTCAATTGTCGATAAGAGCTACTGCAACGTTGTGAGTGGACTTTGTAAAATAATTTTCTCTCTATCAGGTTTCTGTTGTTGTCCTCGACAGTTTTGATGCAATTGCATCCTGTAAATTCGACGGTGCAATCCCAACCACCAGTAGCAGGTATGCCAAGTAGATGTATTTTAAAGGCGGAACTTCCATAGTCTAGGTTAGAGCTCATTTCTAATCATAACGACAGACAATTTGAGATGTCTGCTCTCTCAAACAACGATATCTATTCGACCAAGTGCAAGCGCACAAAACGATCTAATGGTGTAGTCCTAAACTTCATATTCGCAAGACTTTTGTTACATTGAATCAAGCAATCGGTTATCGGCACCACTATTTAGCCCTTGCATGAGCATCAATATTAGTATCCAGCTCATTACGTAATTATTAGAAGAATCTCAGCCTAGATTGTTGAGAATCAAAGATTCCCAGTAAAACCAGTCATGGTTGATTCACAAATTAATCAAAGATCTACAGTGAAGCCTCTCTGGAGTTTTCAGCTCTCCTTCATGTCAAACCGCTCAGAAATAGTGTCAGGCTTAGGATATATTTCTAAACTGATAATTTGCAGTCGCCCGAGGACCACAGCGCATCTCATGACGATCTTGAAGAAGTTAGCATCCTACCTCTGGAGGTACTACTGTGCACAAGATGCAGAACACACAAATCGATGGGGAACCTGGGTTTTCTTCTGTTCTCTCCATTAGCATAATAAGTAGGTATCTATTTACCTCCTCCCTACGGCCAGAGAGAGGACAGAGGTGGGGTACATTGCGAGTTACTTCTGCCGCAGCTTCTGGCCACGTGCGGCGAGGTCTTGATCTTCGTTCAAGTAACCCTTGCGCCTTGCATCCACAGAATGAGTCTTCACAATAGCGTGCAAGCCCTTGGGCACCATACGTTCTGCCTGGCGGCATAAAAGTACTCCACTGAGCGCATTTATAGTAATGTGCAAAAAATTTGGGGCGCCTTGAGGTCTCTCAGTGCCACGCTGTACATCGACGACAACTTCCACTATACTCCCTCTGGCGGCGCTGTTGAGTCATCCGGGTCTACAACTTAGGGGTATTTAGTGATTTTTTATCTTTGTTAAAATACGACTCGCAGAATACACCGCAGGCGCTCGTTTGCGAAGAATGAGAGGAAAAGCTCGCGCTACTAGCAGGTGGTAGGCCTTCTTATTACGATAAACTATGTTCAGTTTTTGATATCCTTCCTAGTTTTCATTTATTTATATTCTTCAACACCAACAAAATAGTCTAAAATAAAAATAAAAACATTCTATTTGGTATTCATTCATCCCGACCATACGCGAGGTTCGCAGAGTTGTTGCCGCCGCTGCTCAGGTCCTTGATCGGCTTCGATGCCGCAGACTTTCAGAGTCGATGCTGGAGAGAGAGTACTCTCCACTGCCTTCGTCTCTTGCAAACACGCGGGCAGTTTATGGTGTTGATGACACTGACGAGTAAGTGGTTCTGGCACGAGCCGGCGACGAAAGGGTGCGCACGTACCTACAGAACTTCTTCTCCAAATATTATGGTCTCAAGTGAATGAATGAATGAATGAATGAATGAATGAATGAATGAATGAATGAATGAATGAATATTGATGTAAATCGATAACTCAGAAGCTGAACGAAGTAAAGTCCGTGGCGTGGGCCGTAACCGTGCGTAGCTTCTGCTGCTCGCAGCCCACTGGGTGGTTTATTTCGCGGCTTCGAAGTTCGTGTCTCCTCAGCATCGCAAAACTGTTTGGGCCCCTACGAAATTGACGATGGATGAATTGCCATTTGGTGAATTAGTTAGTTATTCATCACTCATTCATTTGAGCAAGCACTTCAATTATTCATCCATGCACCCGTTGACTCTGGCAAAGCCTGTCTGCTCGGCCCGGCCCTCTAGGAGCTCGCAGAGCAGCACAGAAGCAGCGGCATCTGCGAGCAGCGCCGAGAAGAAGAAGAAGAAGTTGCGAATCAGAGGATTGAATCTCTCTCTCACTCTTCTGTGATCAAACCTGAGAAAGAGGATTTTCAATTTCCATAACAACAAACAAACTACGATTGAAATACAGCAGAAGGTACGTGCCTACGTAGGGCTCCTCCTGAACTACGGCGCTCTATTTTGACAGAAAACTCATCATTTGTTGTCTGTCGAGGGAAGCAGAATTGAATTTGGATGGGAATGACCTCTTATTATGGTAGTAGGCCTCTGGAGATGTAAAGAAAGAAAGTGAAAGGAAGAAAGTGAAAGGAAGAAAGAAAGAAAGTGAAGAAAACTATAAGAAAGTAATAAGCACAGGGAAATCAGTCTTGAGACTTATTATTAAAAAACATAACAAAATAAAGTAAACTAATAAATTGGAAAGAAATGATTTTTATTTTTATTTTGATTTGCAAATAAGTACTCACATCAAAGTTGAAAAATGATAGTTATGGATAGATAGATAGATATATAGATAGATAGCTAACAATAGCAGAACTAAGAACCTACTAGCGAGTATCAGTAAGATTAAGGTACTAGGTACTAATGGTAGGAAGGCTCATAGTAACAATTTGAATTTGCGATTCGCCGATTCGCGCGATCGATTGTTTGAAGGTTTGAAACAACATCGCCGCGAGGAGGGCTAGCATAACTGTTTGCCGCCGGGGGCTGGGACGTGGCTGCTGCAGGAAGGCCGCGGCAGCTGCTCCTCCCGCCTATCCCACTCTCACGCACTGGCGGCGGGTGCTAGCTAGTTCGCCGCGTTTGAGAATAGTCCGGGCACAGATTTTGCAGTTCGACACACAAGTTGACTCGGCCTCAGATTACAAGGGGCAAACCGGACGAGACTGACCTAGGCGAGCACTGCACGAAAGGGAAACAGGGAACTGACGGCGGCTTGGGCTGAGGCGGCTTGCTAACTTCTGCGAGGTTGTCGCGTTCTGATAAGCATCAACGAGAACTCGGATTACAAAGTATCAATTCTGAAGGGGGCTATATATTGTTATTCCACATAAGTCCCTACAAATTTCACTCTCAAGCATATACCGACTTGACTACTCCTGCTCGCAAGAGAAGCAAGTCTGGCTATAGGCCAGCTAGAGCTAGCTCAAGCACATCCCGGGCGCCCTCAATTTCCTGCGTAGAGAGCAAATTAGGAGGTTCTGGCATTCTGAATTCTGTGTAAAAAAATATATGTTCACTCTCTCAACATAATTAATATAGTAGAGAGACTACGTATATTACATTACATCACTTCACATCACGTTACTTATTGAAAAATCGAGGACAGAGAAACATCAATTCGGAATTCATACATATAGCGAACGCCATAGCTGGTTCCTGGCGGGGACGTGATGGGCGCGACGCAGGGGCGTCTGATTAGCGCCACGGAGGCGCGGAAGAGGTTCAGTCCGGTGGAAATTCGGGCGCTGCAGAGTGGGTTTGAGCGACTTTCGCGGTCTTCGCCTCAGCATGGGTATGGCGAGATCGGGCTGGTGTTCTTCAAGACGCTGGTCCTCGCGGACTTTCCGGACCTCCCTGAGCTGCTGGCGAACCGGATTTTCTTTGTATTCGACATAAACAGGAGTGTCTCGCTCGACTGGCTCGAGTTCATATGCGGATTGTGTTTACTGTGCAGAAGTAAGCTCGAGGAGAGACTGCGCTTTCTTTTTCGAATCTACGACGATGACAACAACGGAGCTCTCGCAAGGAGCACACTCCTGCGCTACGCAGATCTTCTTGACGACCCGAGGCTCAGTGATGAGGAACGTAGGTCCTCATACGACCTTGTCGACGAAATTTTTAGACTGTCCAAAGACAAATCCGTGGTACTCAGTAACGAGATCTCCATTGAAACTTTCTCCAAAACGATGGTACGTTACATGAACGCGCCTCTTCTTAGCTGGCCTACACATATCGGTCAGAAGCTTTTAGACCCCATGTTTCGTGCCGGGCTCACGATAAACCCGTCACCTCTGCCGTCGCCTGTGTCAACAGGACTCTCAAAATCTGTTCCAAATACACCTCGAGCGCTGTCTTCACCTGATAGCAACGAAAGCGAAGCTTTGCCTTATTACCCATTGCCGCCAACGACACCATTAGGAACCGCGACGGCCGCATTTACTAAACTCCGTTTTCAAGAACCAACTGCAGAACGTTTCACAAGCCCGATTGCAAGTACTGCTGCTGCAAACGCCGCGGCACCCTTGAACGGACGCGCTCACATGTTAAAGCATCACTCTAGTCGTGGGCAAGTTCTGGAAGGATCTACGTTTAAACGATTACACAAGCTCCCAATTCGGGACCTTTTAACTCCTGGCGAGTCCTGGTATGTACTTTCTGCAAAGTGGTTTCGTGCATGGGAAGCATATAGCGGCTATCATGGTGGTCGTGTGGATTATATGTCACTGCAAAGTTGGCAACAAGTGCAAAGACCTGGGCCTATTGACAACAGGGACGTCATTCGCTCGTTACGCCCTGAAGATGACGTAGCAAATGTCGCAGATTTGGGATCATTGGATCTCTGCTCGATGCGACCAGAAATTTCTTACCCACATGACTTTATCGTTTTATGTCAAGAGGCCTGGAATTTCTTGCACGATATTTATGGCGGAGGTCCTATAATCGAGCGTCGAGTGATCCCTGGTGAATTCAGTGGGCAGAAACCAGAGATTGAACTTTTCCCTGTGACACTTGATGTGCGTTGTGTCAAATTTTCTTCTGAATTTGTGCCAGTAGAATCGAAAGTGCCCGGTGAAAGTATTGAAGCACATTATGCGTCGGTATTCAGATCCTCAACAGATCAGAGGAGCTTTGCTTCTTCTTGTGATGGTGACAATGACAATCGCAATGATGATTTTGAAGACGATGACTTTCCAGGAGGCCCTGCTCGCATCCAGGTTTCAAGGAGATCGACGGTACGCGATCTCGAACGGGCGATTCTTGACCGAGTTCTCGAGCCCCGCGCGCGCACGAATTCAACTGAGAGTTTCTTTAGTACCTTAAGTAGCCAGGAAGACGGGGTTGCACGTAAAGCAGCTGCAATTCAGAACCGTGATCGCTTCTCCGCGGAGAGGATGCGCTTGTGGTGCGTCCTTGATGATAATTCGGATCCCATTAGCGAGGTTTTCAGCGGATCGTCATCAAAAACACATGGTTCCCATTATCGTAACTCGAATGTTAATGTGAAATTACTTCAAGATCCGAAGGAAACTGTGGAGGAGGCTGATCTTGAAGATGGTCAAACAATCCTTTTGGAGCTTAGCAGTGCGGATGGTAACTGGCCGTTGGCGAGTATTGAGACCTTGCGGTCATTGCAGCCACGGGATGCCAAGGCGCAATGCTCTAAATCTTCAAATGGGCGGGTCGTTATGCTTGGTGGAGGGCCGTCACCACATGAGACAGGTGCAATGTGGCGAACTCGGAGTAGCAGTAATAATGGAACAGGTTCGTATCTAAGTAGTTCTCCAACAAAATCTTCGCATACCACAACAGGACCGAATGACCGGAAGGGACCTCTTTCTATTGTCACGCGGACTTCGTCGATTGGAGATGAAACTTTTGCGCAAAATGCTCACCAGGAAACTCAACATGTTCTTGGCAATGTAGGTATGGCAAACCTCGGAAACACTTGCTTCATGTCTGCGTCATTGCAGTGCCTTATTCACACAGAACTTCTGAAGCAGTATATTCTGGACGATGCATATATTGCCGATGTAAACACATCGATCCATGACAGCACGCATGGACTCTTAGCTGACTCATTTGCTGATATTGTTCGGACAGCGTGGGGGGCAAATGGTCGGATTCCTGGATCTATTGCGCCGCGTCGCTTTAAGCGTGAATTGTCAAAGCATGATACACGTTTTATGGGTGTACAGCAGCAGGATGCACAGGAACTCCTCTCGTCTTTGCTGGATGGCTTAGCTCAAGATCTGAACCGGGTGCGAAGCAAGGCTTATGTAGAATTAAAGGACTCTGATGGACGGGCTGATGAGGAGGTGGCTCGTGAATGGTGGATTGCACATCTACGTCGGGAATTAAGTATTATTACTGCTTTGTTTTCTGGGCAGTTTAAAACCTTACTTCGCTGTGATACCTGCGGTTATGAGTCTGCTCGTTTTGAACCGTTTTCGGTGTTATCCCTGCCTTTACCAGACTCTCCTATGCGTACTGTGAATGTACACGTAGTATTTGCTGATGGTGCTCGCCCCCCTCTATTAGTTGCTTTGCGCGTGGAGAAGTCCGGAACCTTTGGTGATGTACGGGATGCTATTATTAATCTACAGCCTGGAGTTAATGGTAGCGTAGTGAGATCTCCAGCCAATGAGTCTGATGGGCACGAAGCGCGCGAAGAGCGGTCTCTTGAATCCGATCGTCTAGTCTTGGCTTACGTTTTTGAACGACAAATTTACAGCATAATTGAGGACGATCGTTTGTTGGAAACACTTCGAGCCCAGGACCCTCTGTATGCTTTTGAGATTCCCGTTTTGGAAAATGACGTTGGCTGCTTTGGAAAGGGTGCAAATAAAAAGCAATCTAGTCTCAACCGCAGTAAGGTCGACGACGATGACAGTTCTGATGGTGAAGAAGGAGTGGATGGTGCCACTACAAATGTTCCTGGTGAGGTACCCCAAGAAGACACAACAGGCTGTTCCATCTACATTGGTTCACGCGTTGCTTACTGCAGCAACTCTGATCATGCTGCTGAGCCAATGCTTGGAATTGTTGTAGGTACCAAAACTGCGAACAGGAGATCTTCTAAGCTGAACCAAAATGCTCACGAGATCATTTACGAAGTTAGGTTCAATACAAATTCTTATGATGCAAGTGAAACACGGACGGTTTTCCTTGCACGAAGTGAGCTCAATCCTGCGCCCATGCAACCATGCTTGCTCAAGATTGAGCAACGCATTTGGCATCGCCATGCATGCTATTTTGTAAACCCGATGCGCTCAGTAAATGTGGGTATGCCATTTGTGTTGATGGTCTGTCCAGATCAACTAAGTGGATATGCTTTATACGAAGCAATCTCTCGGCAAGTTAGTGGCACAAAGTTTGCGAGTGACGCAAAGGAAACCGTTGAAGATCAGCTTGTTGCTATGAGTCTGGATAATGAAAGTACTTATCAAAGTGATAATTCAAGGTCCAAGGATATAACTGATGAAAAGATCAGGGCTCGTTGGGGTTTCACAGTAATTTTGCTGGGGAGAAAGGGAAAATCGTGTGGGTGCTGCTCATGGATGGAAGCGTGTGATGGTTGCCCAGTGCAACCGAATGAAACACCTGTGTCACTTACTGCATCTGGCCCGTGCACAATTGCTGTAGATTGGGGAAATGGAGGGTCTGTTACATATCGCAACTCAACCTCGACGTCCTTGACAATGACTATTATTGATAAGCACTCTAGCGTGGAGGATGCTCGCCGTGAGGAACAAAAGCGTATGCCATTATCTTCATTGTTAGAAAGCTTTACAGAACAAGAGAAACTAGTGGATGCTGATCAGGCGAGGTGTGCACGATGCAAGGAATTTCATGATCATACGATGAAACTTGGAGTATGGCGTGCGCCTCCAGTCTTAGTGATTCACTTGAAGCGCTTCGATCGAAGCCGGAAGCTTTTAAACTTAGTGGATTACCCTACACGTGATCTTGACTTAAGCCCATACCTTGCACAAGCTATGCCCCCACAGCCTCAAAAGTCGATGAAAGCAATGATTCGGAAGGAACGACGCGAAATAAGGAAAAAGAGAATCTTTCCAGGTAGCCGAGGGAACACAGAGGCGTTTGAACAAGATGGCGATGATGACGAAGACAACATCGAAGAGGTGGAGCCTGAGGATGTTACGTCTGAATGTTGCGCGACAGTATCTTCACCACATAGTTCTCAGTATAAATTCGACCAACTGAGCAATTATGATACATCAACCTCTCCTGATGTGTCATCTGCAACCGCGAAGTCACCCGAGGAACTTGCGAAGGCGGAGGCAGAATCTGAAGCTTTACACCTTGTGGAAAATCTAGTGGATTCTGATTATGTTGGACTAAAAGCATATGGTGGCCATGAACACGGTGGAATACCCCCTGAATATGATTTGTATGGTGTTGTGGAGCACATTGGTAGTTTGGGTGGTGGTCATTATATTGCAAAAGCGAAAAGTTCGGTTTCCGGCAAATGGTATAACTTTGATGATCGTATCATTTCCCCTATTGATGAAGAGGATGCTGTGGATGCTGGGGCTTATTTGTTATTTTATGTGCGCAAAGACATTGCTGCCGAAGCAGATGTAAATGCTCTATTCCCCTGCAAAACCCCAGACTCCAAAACTGTCAAGGAGGCCCGAAAGGCATTGGGCCATCAGACGACAACAATGTCAGATCGGTGTTCTGTTATGTAAAGAAGACCATTGGCAACAATCAGGAAGTTACTCCTTTACCGTAAGAGTAGTTTCTTTGATTAATTAAATTAGTTCTTATCTGTTAAAACTGTTTTATCTGTTTTTTTGCGCTCTCTCTCTCTCTCTCTCTCTCTCCTATATATATATACTGCTTCTGATGTTGAAAATTGTATTATTCACAGACTTCATTTTTTGTTGTTGGTTCCCTTAGGATAACATATCGCCATGACGCGTTGACATGATAATACAATTTTTTAGAGTTAAAAGAGGTTTCAAGCCGATCGCAACAGCAAACAATTTAATCGCGTGGTGTCCAATAACATACTTTAATATTTGTAGAAGGGTTGCTTGGTCATCAGAAATACAGTAGCCAACAGAAGAAAATCAAAGTGTAAGTCTAAAAGAAAAAAACCAAAGGGTTCATTTTAATTGATAAGTTAATAAAGCGTGCGTCCTGTAGGAGACTAGACTTGGGCTTCCAAAGAGTCCAAAGACAGATCGCCATAAATTTGCAAAAGAGTTAAAACTTCTCCATTCAAATCAGATGCGAGGCCAAACTCGAAAACAAAAGTAAGCATGATAACTCTACAAGCAGACTTCAAAGAATTCAAATAATACATGTTGTGTATTTCTTGAGCTAGGTGCTACATATAATTTTGTTAATCTTATTCTTTCAACACGTTATGAGATGAGAGCTAAGTATAAAAGTGTTCATATCTAGATAAACTCAATTCCTTCATATTTGTGGCCGCCAGGAATGAGCTCCTCCTCGAGGTAGACATTTCCTTCGACATCAAAAATTGTGACGTATGTATTCTGTTCACCGGCACCATCAGCCTTGTCTTCAATCTCCATGCTGCGAAGGCCGAGAATGACACGATTGTTTGTGTACGGGACAAATTTGAAAGATGACCAACCATGGGTCGGCACGGACCTGCCAATGCTAATCTTCTTGTGGAGCTTATTGAAGTTCTCGTCATATACGAGCATCAGGTTGCTGCCCATAACCTCATCGCGCTTCTCGTCATAGGGGTCATGACTGACGCGCCGAGGGAGAACATACCAGAGACGGTTGATTTCATCAAAGTGAATAGCTTCATGAACCATGTAACCAGGGTACACGCTATCAGTATCAACCTGCATGCGCTCATAACGCTTCGTCCAATCCTCGTGCTCGACAAATCCACTTGGGTGAATGATTGAAATCCACAAATTGTTCCTTGTAGTGATGACACCATTCTGTGTGTACGGTTTGCCAAAGCTTCCAACGTACAATTTTCCATCCTTGACAGTTGCCCACTCAGTTTTCTGACCCTTGTCATTGTTGCCATCGCCCTCCATAAGAATGTACCGTGGAATGCAGACAGGCTCCCTAGAGTTCGTTATCTCGAAGACAGCTCCACTGCGGTCGTCAAAAGTCCAGAGCTTGCCTTGCCAGGTCGCGAGCTCGCTCAGCTCCAAACCACGGCCATCCTCACCAAGGTGGGACTCCAGCTGGAAATCAGGTTCCCAGTTGATGACCCACTGTCCGAGATTAGAGTCCTTCGAGAGTGTAGCCCTTTTGAAGAATGATTTCCATCCAGCGTGTTTAATGCCGAGTTCTAATTTGGATTGACGGTCCAAGTCGGCGACGATGGCGAGTTTGATGCTGTTACGGGTGGTCTGGCACCAGACTGTATCGCAGCCAATAGGCAGAGACCGAAAACTCCCATGGCCCATGACTTCTGCATCATTCCGAGCGTGCCATTCACGGTTGCCAAGAAAAGCAAGCAGGAGCAGGAGCAAGACGCCGCCAGCGACCACAACTCGGCTCCAGTCCATGAGCCGCATGAGCTTACCTGCGCCGCTTTTTTCGCCGAGAAGGTCTAAACGAGGACCCCCCCTAGCTCCACTGCGCCGTCGGCCAGCGCTCCTTACAAACCCCTGGAAGCGCATGCAACGCGAAGCGAAGCTGGTTTGCTTGCTCTCTTTGCAAAAAGTCGTTCATGAACGGGATTCTTTGCTAAATCTATACTCTACTTTGAGCTATATTCTTCACTTTGGCATACTACACTTTAATATTTTTGCCCCTCTGTAAACCATTTTTTACTTCATTATAAATTCAATTAGCACTTCATTTTGTTCTTGGGCGCTTACAAAATAATATATTCCCTTTCGCAGTTTCGCAGACTGAGAGAGCGAGGCAAATATCGCATTGGTGAACCTTTTATGAACGAAGAGCATCCAAAGAAGGTTTGTATGGATAGGTTGAAAGGACGAACGAACCCAGCGTCACAGATCTTGCATACTTTAGTTACGATGATGTACGAAAGACTAATACGTACATAGATTAAACTATAGGGAAGCAACAGGTGTACACGTGGAGGGAGGACTTGGACATAAGAAGAGAATAAATGAAACGGATGTTTTTATAACGTTCCATGGAATCGCGATGGCAGTCATTTAATAATTTAACCTCTATATACATAACGTAAAGAGATGCGCAAAGAAGTAGTACAACAGGATTGACTGCCTCTCTAGCTAGAGAAAGCTGGCAAATTTACTTATTTTGGTTAGAAACTGCAGGCTGTTAGAAGCAGACAGGCAATAGGTTCTTGAAAGGTAGTGTTTTCTCAATTCCAACTACAGCAATAGCGGGAACTGCAAACTCCCTTTTGGTAGAAAATGCACCAGTGCGAAATGGACGATGAGTACAAATAGATGGACTTGCCAAAGTACAAAAGTTGCACTTGGCTCTTCCGTTTTGGCAAAGAGCATGATTGTTTGGACTTTTTGAATTTACTAGTGATGTATAGGGTATGCATGCTCAAATTCTCAAGAAAGGGCGCCTAACTCGCGTCAGTATTTGGTCATTAGTCCAACCAGCTGCTGCAGTTAAGACTGATTATACTATCATTTCTGGATACTTTCTTGTAGAATGCAAGATTTTAGTTTATATTGTCCTGTAATTTTAGCAATAGCATGTACTAACACGTGTATAAGCCCCAGTCCATAATCATGATGGTACCAGATGATAGATGATTAGAACCCATTATAAAATCATGAAATGGGTAATCTCGTGTCGAGGATCCCTAACATTAGTACACTATGTCCATCAATACACTGCGTCCATCCATGCCTCGCTGTACTATCTCGGCAAGTCTAAACACTGTCGTAGCGCGGTATTGACAACTCGCACAAGCAGACCTTAGCATTACTACTCTTCCCGTGCAAGGTTTCTCGCCAATCCTGCATGGTGTCTCGCCAATCTAAAGCCCTGGTTACGAAGAATTAGCCCGCTGCTCTCGCCTTCAACCTGAAGCTGCTATTAAACCATTGCATGAGCCTTGATTATTTAACTACTTCATCTTAATCAATTATATGCTGCAAAGATGCATGTGTGACAAACCTATTTGTAAAAGGAGTTGTTTCCATAATCTATCTATGAGAACCGAAAATTGATGGATTCGCTCGCTAGCAGCCGAAGGCAACGCCCCAAGAAATTCAGTAACGGGCGTAAGTTTATTCCATCTAACAAATCAAATATGTTGCTCTTTCGAGATCTTATGATTGCATGGTATGACACTCATAAGTAGATGGCTGCGTTGACGAACCTTTGGTTTGATTGGATCAATGGCATTTCAGCAGCCTGCAATGTAAGTTTTTGTTTTGTTTTCGCAAGGCATCACGTCACCAACCAACCTTTGATTCGATTTGATCGACGACGTTTCAGCAGCCTGCTATGTAGGTTTTTGTTTTTGTTTTCGCAAGGTATGGCGTCTACAACCCGAGAATGTTTATTCTTATACATCAGTGCGATAATAATTACAATTGCTCTTGTGAAGTGATGACCACTTTACTGGGTCTTAATGAGTGTTGTACGTAAGGTTGATCCTAGAACTTTTTAAAGGTACGTGATGTGTCATTTTGGTAAGAATCCATCCTATCATTATGTGCACTGAGAGTATCTATATCTGCTAGGTTTTCTCGGCAAGCATCTCATAATGAATGTTGTATTAGTCAATGATACTAGAACGACCATGCTCAATTGGTGCATTTCTTAATTTGACAGTAAGCATTTCGTGCTGAAGTAGTATGACGTGTAAAATTTTATGACATCACTTCGATCGCTTTACACATATAGAGAGCTAGATGGCGCTATCTGGATATAGTTCCTCTGAGTTGAGATTCAGTCTTCATGCAGAAATAAACAAAACAAGTTTGGTTAATTCCAGTGAAGCTTTGTCCATTCAATTTCTGGTAATTACAGAATTCAGGCCATTTTGAACATGTATGAAACTCTTCCCCGGTATTCATAACTTGCCACTTTGTCCACTTTCTAAAATACAAATAAACTCATCTATTCAGCAGCATCGTGTTTCCACGGACATAAAAATTTTAATTTGGGTAAGTCGGTGGTGATTCGACAAAGTTATCTTTTATCATTCACTGCAATGGTGCGAGGTGCATTATCCTTTGAAAAGCTGCCTCTATTTTGAAGACTCAAAGACTCTACTGGTTGATTAGTCGTAGCACTCAGCCATGCCGATCTTTTGTAGTACCTACTTTGCGGTGGCTTGCGGAAACTTGCGGAGTGTGTGGTGTTCTTTCTCTTTCCGACAAACCTTTTGTCCGCAAAAAGGAGTAGGTAGGTTGCATTAGCAGCCTGAGAACACTTTCAGGTAACCTTCTTCAGCATCGCCTCTCAATCTTCTTCCAGTTCCCTGAACAAGAACAAAGGATTTTGCATTTGGTGCGGTGGTCAGTACGAGTGCCTTTTGTTCTTCAAGCAGCTACTTCCTCAAGGATTTTCTATGGTCCAAGACCTATATATTAAATTTAAATTAAAAAAAAAAAAAAAAAAAGTGAACGAGGGGATTTTCACCAATTAATTCTCTCTCAATTCTCTAAAATTCATTTACTTTAACAAATTGAAGCCGGTTGCCTCAAATCAATGTGAAAGGAACCGCAGAAGTTTCTCTTGGGTTCCTACGCCACGACTGCGCGTTTTCGACGAGCCAAGCTTTCCTCCGCAGCCTTATTTGAACCAACTTGCCCCCTGCCGCTAGGGTTTTCTTTGGTTCTCCATGATTTTGCGAGTTGTAAACTCACTCGTTCATACTGTCTACACCTGTGAACTCCACCCATTGTTGGCGCGTGCCGTCTCAGGCACAGTGGCTTCGCATCATCGTCTTCATTATGTTTGGCTAGGTACTGCAAGACTTTCCGGCCCCAAGTTAGGCGGATGTTGGTGATTGCTGGTAGGTACAGCAACGTGGACAATCATCTGTCATTGGCTTTTTTTTAGTATCAGACTGTGCTAAGTACGATTATTTAGGTACTCACTGACCGAGCTCCATGCAGGCCGCGCTTCATCAGCACCGTGTGCAGGAAATCTAGAGTATTCAACAATTCGTTGCCTGCAGGCTTGTTATCGAAGATGATCATTACATTGACTTGCCAAACTAAATGCTGACAGCCATCGGAGTCTTTACTAAAGTCCTCGAACACTCTCATTACATCTTCGTTCTCTCCGCTCTGAGACCTCTAACCCCTGCAGAAACTAGGCAGCAACATAGTCTCGAAGGTGCACCTTCTTGACTACCGGCAGGAAACAACGCCAACCCGCGACAGTAAGCTCGAGACCGACGCATTTTGACAACCACCACACGAGGACATGGCTGGCGACTGTTGCTTCGCTTCAAACCAATGGAGCACGCTTAATCAGAATTGAAGCACTCCTGTAAGCTGTGAGTTTTTTAAATAAAGACTCTGTTTCTTTTCCAATTTCTTTTTCTTTTCTTTTAATTATAATAATTTGTTTAAGAACGAATATTATTACAATAAAAAGGAATTTGACTGAGATAGAACCAAAAACTCAGACCGATTTGCACTTTCCAGCGCAGCCCGAAACCTCAGAGTGAGGGATGCACAGAAGCTCCGTCAAGACTTTTTCAGAGAAGTCTTTCTTAAACTACCTACTTGTACTTTCTGGACTGCACGACAAGTTTTGCACAAATGGACCCCGACTCGGATGAGGTATACATACTAATCATCCGAGGTATCAGGCGTTTGCACCTTAGATTATAATATTTATTAATTAAAAATATATACCTAAATATCATACTTTAGAATAAGACGTTAAAAAAAAAAAAAGAATTAAGCGAGCAATCGAGCAGGCCCGCAGAAGTGGGTACAACTCAGACTTTTTTGGCATGTACTGAGAAATGAAGTAGTTCCATTCGATCATTCGAATTGCCTTTCGAATTCTTCGTTGTACTGGAGCACGTTTTGATGGATTCAAAGTTGAGTAGGTCAATGGTCTGCAACAAGCGGCATCATGGCATCAGCGGTGCAGTGCTCGAGTCAAACTTAGCGCAATATTATCGAACAAAGTATCGTGAGCTGTATGGTTTTCGAGTAAACGCTGTGTCGCCTTGAAGAGCCTTTCAGAAGCTGGCAATGCTAAGAAGAATATCAGTGGAGGCTTCGCCGCCGCCACCATACTGTAGTCACCTTGAAGCTCGACTTCATGAGGACGAATGGCGCTGGGCTTTTAAAACTCATCATGTCAACTCTAAAAAGCTCTTTGTGACTTTACAATCCTAGGTACTAGTAGTTGTGGGGGCGAAATATTAATTCAAGTATAGCAATGGCCTTGTCTGCAATTGAGTAGCAGGTCTTTCTTTACCAACCAGTCATGTAGCTGGAGTGGGTTCTACCAGGCTGCCAACAAGATATCTTCAAAAGGAGCACCTAGCGACGTTCTTTGCCGCGTGTGCTCAGTTTTATTTCTATTGCTCTACCTAACTAACTATTTATCTGACTGGCAAGTTTTAATTTTTTGGTTAGTTTGAGTTCTTCTTGAGCTCAATATTTGTTACAAAATTACAACTCAATGAACTAGCTTCCTTTCATTAGGAAAAAAGAAAGTGAACAAAAGATCGTAGGGAGACATTTTCTAAAGAAGCAATGAAATTAACTCCAAGCGCAAGAGCAAAAGTAGCAGCCTCGGCTCTAGCATCTGGCGACCAGGAGTGGCACAACTGTATCGTCTAATTTCGAGCAATACCTGCTGCCGTTATGTCTCTCGTCCTCGGCCTTTGCTTTAGCAAGAGCCGACAGCGGCACGTGAGCCACGCGCGGTTCATACTTTAAACGAATAAGAATAATGGAAAACCGAAACACTGTTACGCCCGTATATAGAGACAAAGCTGAAGCAAAAACTTACTTTAAAATATACATATATATTTATATTAGTAGTAACTAAATTAAAATTATTAAAAAAAAATTAAAAAAAAAAATATATATATAATTAAATAAAAAAAGGAACGTCTTCAATAAGAAACCACGTACTGGCAAACAGCGAATAGCAACATAAAGACGAACAGGGCTTGCGGCGGCTACGCATACCACGGCAGCAGCAGTCACAGACAGAGTTGGAGAGAAGCAAAGCAACCAGGTCAAGTATTCACGCAAACGTTGGCGAGACTGTGTGAGTGGTCTTTGGGTAGAGCTACTCGCATCAGGATCCGGCTCGTGAGAACGCTTGGCCTGAGCCATTCTGCCTGTAGGAAAGGGAAGCAAGCCCAAACTAATCTAGCAGGCGGAAAGGCGACTGAGCAAGAAGAAATCAGGCTTAACTCGTTTGAGGGCCATAGTTCACCTCACAAACTTCAAGGACCAGCGAGCCTCTAGCTTTATAGGCTGGAGCTCAAGTCCAAGTCCGAGTTGTAGGGACTTGTGGCCTGCACCAACTACTTTTAAACTATTCTTTCAAGAAAAAGAAATCGTTAGTTGAGTTAAACCAGTACAATTCCGTGAGCAGAGACGCGGATGATGCTGGCCAGATGGCCCAGCCTTGCTGCAAATACTTTGTTGGTTGCGCTGTCAATAATAAGCGCACTTTTACACATCCACAAAGTTGCAGGAAATGCGGTGGGCTGGTCAAACCAAACAACATTTAGCGGGTATGCAGAGTATTGGCTCGATGGTGGCGGCATTACTGCAAACAATGCTTTCAGGCCGGCGCTTGCTTGCAACACCAACAATTCGTGCATTTCAATTTTTCCAGAAACCACCGTTCCAGATCCTTCAAACTCGGTTGTTCAGCTGTTTTACAAGCTGCGGTATGCCAATGGAACCTGGGGTGAAAAGTCCCTCGCGCTGTTCGAGAACTATGCATATGCAATAGATCACCCAAATGGACAGGTCCAGCCTTATGTTGCACCACTGAGTAACAGTGGTTGGGCAGTTGTTTTCCGGACCTTTGCATATATCTACAGGGCAAACGGGAAATGTTGTACTGGTGGGCAATCCATTTACGTCGCATATATTGGTCAGGAAGATGCTGAGAATGGTCTTATGTTTCGTGGAAGATCTTACGGAAACGCTGTAATCGCAAACTCTGTAGCTGGTGGATACAAACGCTATCCTGCTGTTGCTGCAGACCCAAATGGAACAGTCTTTGCAATTTGGGAAACCAACAATGCTTACCTTGCTGATGGTACAAATATTGGCACCGACAAAGATATTTTAACAACATCATTTTCACTTGCTACCTCCGATGATCCGTTCGGGAGGGTACGAGAAAATACTTCAGAGTATGACCTCACCGAGGTTACGAGTGTCTTTGCAGGTGCAACAACTGATACAATCCAAGATCGCAATGCAGTGATGTCCGCAGACCCACGCACGGGACGCGTATTAATGGGCGTCACTGCTACGATTGAAAGCGGATATGCAGACATTATGCTTAGTGAGATTAAACAAGAGAGCAATACATGTGGCTGGGAAGATCGCCTTCGATTAACAAACTACGATGGTAAAGACTCAGACTTGGCTATTGCTTGGAGCCCCTTTTCCGATACATGGATGGTGGTGTGGAATCACCAAAGTGTCGGTATTAAGTGGGCAAAGCTTCAGCCCAATGATGAAAGCCTTTTAGAAATGCAGGAAACAGGATATGTAGATCACCTCATGTTTCCAACTCGACAAGGAGACGAAAAAGTTATGGTCGTAGCAGATCCACTAATGGAAGGCTATTGGTCGGTGTTCTATCGTTATGAAACCCCAGGGACACACTTGGTAAGGGTCGCTTATCGCATATCCACCGACGATGGTCAGACATGGAGCTTGCCGTATTTCGCAGATATCTCAGAAGATTATGATAATCTTGATATAGAGTTGTACCGCATTACCGCAAGTGCCACATCATCAGGTGATTACATCATCGCAACAGTATGGAGGAATTCGAGTGATGATGATTATGGAGCGTATCGCGTTATGAACACAACCCATGAGGTGGTTTTTGGAGACCACAGCGATTCTGAAGTCGCACCCCATGGTTTTGTCGTAGATGAGTCTATTGATTTCGCGTGTTTTAGCATCGAGTTACCAAGCGATGGAAGTGTGGTCAATCTTACAAGCTACGTACTTGAAATGGCTCCGGAGCAAGACCAGTGCATTCACATGATTGCTCCGAACATCTCAGGTGCGCAGGTCCATATGTCTTTTGAAATCTTATTGGACCTTGAACTAGATAGCTCGTATCGAAATGACTCGAGCTGCCCCTTCGACTACCTTGCTCTTCGAGAAGAAAATAAACTTAACAACACCCCCTTTCTTGGGCCCCACCGGCGACTGTGTGCAAAAGGTGCATATGAGGACATTCAATCTACTGGACAGGAGGCTTACTTTTTCATTGTAAATGACCTTAGAGGTCTTGGAGATGACGAGGGCAAGCTTCCCGCAACTCTGGTTGCATGGGCTACACCAATTGCCAGTAATGAGACAGAGTCATCAGATGGCGAACTTGGAGGAGGCTCGATAGTTTTTGAAACTCGCTATGCAGATTCTTACCAGGAACTCCAAGATGCTCTTCTAGATGAAGACTTTGTCCATGGTGAGATTGTTGTCACTGCACCGACAGTTTACGTAACTGAGGAGCTTAGAATAAGAGCCGGAACCAACATTTCTCTTGTGGGACAGCCTCGCGAAGGTGAAAGGGTGCAAATGGAAGGCTGGGAATTTCTTCGTGTTGAACTCGAAGCAACAATGTGGGAAATGACAAATATCCATTTTCAAATGAACAAAACAACATTCCAGGGCTCACATCGTTATGGCGGCATCATTCTTGTACTTGGGCGAGTGTGGCGTATATCTAACTGTGTGTTCTACAAAACTACTGCTGGCGGCTCCCTTGGAATTCGTCAAGGTGGTGGTCTCACCGTAGAAGGTCAAATTGATGAGGTTGTAGACTGCGTATTCCAAGAGCTTACTGCAGCTTTGGGCGGTGCAGCAATCGTCAAAACCCGAGGATCTATCGGCCTTATTGATCGTTGCCAATTCATCGATAACCGACAGAGCGGACTGGGTACAGGTAACGCAGGTGCAATCGACGTTATGGGGTATATTGGGACCATAAAGGATTCTTTATTTTCGGGCAATCATTGTGGTGGAGGCGGAGGTGCAATTAGTATTGAAATAGGCGCAGAAATAAGGAACATCATCAGCACTAATTTCACAGACAATAGCGCAGAGATGAGTGGCGGCGCCTTGGATTTCAAAAAAAGGAGTGTTCTTCCGAGTCTTTGGACTGGTAGCATATTTTCTGGAAACTCTGCTGCTGTTGGTGGTGGAGCGCTCCATGTTGTTGGTGCCTATGCCCCAAGTTCTGAGTTTTCAGCTTGCGACGACTCTCATGCGTGTATTTTCAACAGTACTTTCGACCTTAACACTGCGTTATACGGAGGGGCAATATTTTACGAAGAATCTCCTAACCTTGACTCATACGACTTCTATGACTGTTCCCTGGCAAACAATACAGCTACACAAGGTAGTGGAGGAAGTGTATATCTCGATGGAACTGTTGCAGCTCTTTTCTCGGAATCATTTTTTTATGGAAACTCTGCATCAGAAAGTGGTGGAGCCATTGCATCTTTAGCGGGTGCCGAGGTAGATCTTGCATCATGCATCTTCGCTCTGAATGATGCTTCGTCACAGGGTGGAGCCCTGTACTCTGGTGCTGGCACTGTGGCAAGTCTTAGTGGAGTAAGTTTTTACAATAACTCCGCCCAATTGACTTGCCGCGAAACGTCTGGATGCGAAATGACCATTGCATGGTCAAATCGGACACGATGCAGTGCCATTCAGATTGATGTTGGAACGAGTACCTCTCAAGGTGCTTATCAGACTGCTGAGTGTTCACTTAATGAAGCTATGCAGGCTGCGGCAACTGATGGGTGTACAAAGGGTGTGGGAGGTAGTATTTACATTGCTGCTGGTGTCTCAGCACACATACATGCTTGTCATTTTGAAGGAAGTAACCCTCTTCCACAAATTGCAAGCGGGTCTACCTTTACCAGCACCACTGGTGATGTTCTTTCTTTTGCAGACGAAGCTGGTCGTTATGTTTATTCTGAGTCCCGGTTTCGTCTTTCAGAAACCACCTTCGATGGAGATGCTACCTCTTTCGCTCCATCCACCGCAGTGATCGGGTGTCCTGGTACGTGTTCTTCCGATGGAACATGCTATGAAAACGAGGACGGCTACTCACCCAGTGTTAAGTGTGTTTGCACTGGTGTTGTTGATGGCGACGATGGCTATGAAGAAGGTGGATGCGAGTTACGTCGTGTAAAGTCTGTTCGCTCTCAAGCTGCTGCAAAGTATTCTGAAGATGAATATGATGCTGATGGCTATGTCGACCTGACTTGGACTTGGAATGGTGACGAGCCAGATTATTTTGGAGTTTATCGGACCGCCACCCGAGATGAAGATGACGATACTGTAGATCTCGCCCTCGCTTGCACTAGCGCTGACGAGTCTCCATACGTAGTCGAAGACTGTGCCTTTACGTTAGTGCCGGGCATTCGAGGAATTCGTATGGGCCTTCGAGAGGGTGAAGGTAGCTTCTTCCGTGTTGTGGCAGTAATGGATGGGACAAGTACGAATCCTAGTGATGCCATGAGTACCGCTTCGATTGTATGTAAAGCTGGCTATGAACGTGTACGAACTGAAGACGATGGTGATTACGAGTGTGATCAGTGCGCCCGTGCAACTTACATTGAGGATATTTCGGTGGGTTGTGTGGCTTGTCCAAATGAATTACAGACCACCGTCGGCGTAGCAACCTCAGCGAATGATTGCGTTGCTCCTTCAGGATTTTATATGATGACAGATAGCTCTGGGAGCATTGATATTGTCACATGTTCTTCAGGGCTGGACTGCAACTCAACCGGTTCCACTCTTGAGACCCTAAAGCTACTACCCGGCTATTGGCGTGCATCATTGACCTCTTCAGTTATCCATGAATGCCCGTACCCGAAATATTGTATCGGTGGTAAAGGAATATCTGAGAACAGCACAATATTTGAAAGCAATTTAAATGGAAGTAGGCGAGCCCTCTCTGTATGGTCTGACGCTCTGTATTGCGCGGACGGCCACACTGGCCCCTTTTTGCGCAGTTTGTATTGACGGTTATAGCAAAGGCTCGGATGGAATGTGCACCCTATGTACAGAAAGTGAAACACGTGCTGACCAAGCGATTCTATATAGTATTCTGGCTGTCGCGTGCATTATATGGCCATTAGTGATTGGAATCCTCTTCTCTAGCGCCCTCTCTGAAAGGGATCGCTCTAAGCCGGCCAGTGGCTGCTGTGCAGGCCCGCGGAAATTGTTTCGGATCTCTCGAGCTGGAATATCACAGTTTATGTCTCATGCTCGTGGTCCAATCAGCATTCTTATTGGATTTGTGCAGGTCATCACAGGTTTCCAACGTGTCTTTAGCCAGACCTATGACTTTTGGTCGAATTGGGGAAAACTCACAGTAGTATTTTCATGGTTGAACGTGGACTCTTCCAAGCTTCCTACAAGAACAGGTTGTGCAATCTCCAATACCCATCAGACCAAAGTTATCCTCGCGACGTCTATTCCTTTGGTTTTGTTAGCGATCCTTTTTATTGCCTACGCGATTGTTCGGTGTTTTGTTAAGGCGGCCAAAAAGAAAACAAGTCTCGCTTCGGCTTCTTGGTTTCTTGCAATCTTTCTCATCTTCTTAGTTTTTCCTTCAGTCAATACGACAATCTTCCAGTCGTTTGTCTGTGATCAATTGGAAGATGGTTCCCGCTATCTGCGCTTTGACTATGCAACCAACTGCGACGACATGGAGATGCTTTTAGTTATTGCAAAAGCCATGGCCGTCATTTATGTACCTGGCACTGCTATACTTTTTTCTGTCATGATCTCTATGAGTCATCGTCCATGTGTTCACGGCGCTGCGTTTTTGCATGAGCTTTATTACAATGAGAAAATTGAAGGGCGCGAAAAAACCTTTCGCCAGCGTTTTCGGCGTTATTATGAGGTGATTGAGCTTTTACGAAAGCTCCTACTTACATCAATTGTTTTGCTAGTTGCTGACGGAACTGTGGGCCAAATTGCTTTTGTTATCTTTGTAAATTTTCTGTGCTCAACTTTGCAGTCTCATGCACGGCCTTACGTAAATCCACTCGATAACATTATGGCATCCATATCCCATGCTATGATGTTCTGTATTCTTATCTGTTTGCTTAGCTCTACAGTGGTTGAAAACCTTGTTGCTTTGGAGGCTGGTGTTATTTGCATTATTTTTATTGTGCCTTTGTCTGCGTTTATTATAATCGTCTTCCGGATCTCTAAAAGAGCTCACAACAGATGCAATTGCTGCATCCGAACAAAATCTTTGCAAAATAGAAAATCTAATAATGATGGGAAATGTGCTGACTCGGAGCCTGATACCCCGAGTGACAAAAGCGTTGCTATTGACGAGGATTCGCAGGGAGATTTGCCATTGATTGACAATGTAAAGCTTGACGATAGTATTAGTGAGAAGGAGGTTTCTAGACCTTGCGGAGGCGAGGGATATGAAACAGTTGAAGCCATTTCAGAAGAAGATGGAACTTCGGCAAGGACCAATTCGGTGATTATAAAGCAAACTGAGGACAGCACCCTGATCACAGCAGATAAAACCATCAGTCGCCATGGCCTGTATCCCAATTTATCGTTTGAATTTGAATCATCATCTCGAAGTGGTATAAGTCTTGCTTGCACGTCGAATCCGCCAACACCAGGATCTTCTTCGCATAGCCCTGGAACTAGCTTCTCTACCTCCGACATGCTGGAGTTTCGTCATGGTGCCGACCACCCCGATGCTGAACACCTATCATCTGCTGAGAAGAAAGGAGAAACAGCTGAAGAAGAGAAACTCAGACCGTTTACTACAGCTGTAGACCTTCAATAATCGCCACCGTTCATAAAGCTATCCTTTGCCTGGGCATGCATTCCCTCAAGGAAAATTATTCTCATATTGTGTGTTACTTGTAGGTTTATTTTTAGGTCGATGTATTGAGATTTTGGCATCCTGCTCATGAAAATGCTCCAGGATGAACTTCACTCAGCTTATGTTTATATATATAGAAATTAAAAAGGTTCCTGCTTAGATGTCCAAAGGCTACCCCAAACCAGGCCTTCGTTTACATAAGTTAGCTTCTCCCCCACATTTGGTAATGACAATGCACATTTTTCCAGCCGGTGGTGCATTGTATTTGAGGTTGGCCAATCCTTCTTTTACAAAAACATAAGAATTATTGGGTTATTAATAGGGTTTAACGATGTGTAGGGATTCACGGTTGAAGCTCAATATTGATGGATTATGATAGTCTTGGCGTGAAAGCTCGAAATTTATCACCTCAGATCTTGACTGTGTCAGGATGTCGCACATATTGTAATTCAAACTTGCAAAAACAAACAATTCTCCATTTCCTTTTCTTTTTTAATTAAAAAAACGTTTTTTAATGGCAAACAAAAAGGCGGGAAGAAAACGTCATTCTAATTAAGTATATACCCCACCAAGCTACCATGTGTTCGTGTTCACCTATTAAACCAAACCAGTGCCATTGGACTTCGTTCTCAATCGTCCAACATTACCTGCTACTCTACTACATCAACCCCCTTGAGATGCGTGTAGCTGCGGCTCTTCGACTAATTCTCCTTTTTCTTTCTTTCTCGCTTTCTTTCCCTCTATCGTAAACAGTATGATTAGTAGGCCCAGATTATATTTATTTCCAAAGTATAACTTTGAAAATGAGACATCTTAGATACCCTTACTCTAGACTTAGGTAAAGAACACCAGTCGCTAAAAACTTCCACTTACAGTATGCACTAGTAATAATCTAGAAGGAACTTACCTGCGCATGCTATACCTCACCTAACTAATACCTTAGCACCTATGAGTCAAGAAATACGTCAGAGTCAGCAATCCTGACTGACTGAGAAACACACAGTGCATTGCTGGAACAAACCATCAGAGGTTTGAAGGTCAACTCAAAAACCAACAGCTTTAACGATGTTGTCCTGTTCTTGATCATAAGAGTGGTGACTATGAAGGAGAGAAGCTTGATGGAGCCGACACCCCGGAAGAGTGTTGAAATCGCCTCTCTAGGTCCTCATTCTAAGGAGATTTGACACGCTTTTCCTTTCTTTCTTTCTTTCTTATTCTCTAATAGTTTTAAAGGACCCGTGTATTTCTAACATAGTGCACCTACGGTAGCTACGAGTAGCCCTTACCTAGTACTGGTTTGACTCAAGGTTTACTTAGCTTTGATTATTTTTAAAAAATGGAACTAGAAAATAATAATAAGTTAAGAGCTAAACATGTGCTCAACGCGGTGTGCCCGAGGCTCGCGCCAAAGGTTCAGGCAAGTTAATGACAAAACAGCAACAGCGACGATGTTTGGCCATCGGAATGCCGGACCTCGCCTCCGCGCCGGCCCCCAACAGCAAGCTCGGAACGCTAGACCTGCTTTCGAGGTTTCACGCATGACTGATGATATGTAATTTGGGGTCTTGTGATTTTACATGAAATGATGGCATCTTCGACCAACTGTTGGTCTTCTAATGCACTAAAGAGGGACATACGTTTGGGCGAATTGCTATTACTTCGTGCTCAGGAGCCTTTCGATAATTGTACCCCATCATGCAGGTGGCTCTGAGATCTCCCAACGATGCGTGACCTTTGCTCAAGCTTCGAACTCCCCGAACGAAGACGGCTCCCGTATAAGTTGCAGGGACAAGTCTGCAGTTTGCATCATTCTTTGTAAAGATAGCTGTGCCGAGTCGAAGATGATGTTCCACACGTGATGATGCATCGTCAGAGGCCTGAGCTTTGGCGACGTTGTGCATCAACTTAAGAGACTTTCCTCCATCATAATAGCCATCAGACGTCGAAACGTGGATAAATTGGCGGGGAAGAAGCAATAAGAATCGAAGATCGAGCGCCACAATACTGTTCTGCTGAGGTTTCAGACTGCTGCAAAAACGCAGAGTCCTGGTTGGACTCTAACTTCAACAATTCAGCCAAGAATTAGAAGTCTTCTTGATTTGTGCATGCATACAAGCGCTCCAGGCTTTTGCTTTGTTTTAGACGAAAAGGCAAACTACGTATTACTTCTTCTTCTTCTTCTTCTTCTTCTTCTCTTCTTTAAACCCATTGTCCCATTATCTTGTTTCGTCTTGGTAATAGGGTGCTTTTTTCCAATAGGGTGCTTTTTCTTTTCTTTTCTTTTCTTTTCTTTTCTCATTTCTTTTCTTTCTTCACTTTTTGTAGAGCACTTGCGCATTTGGAACTTTTTGCATGGTACCTGCATAGGTAGCTCAAAACGACGACTCGGAGGTGGAGCTCAAACCGCGCAAACTAAAGTTCAGGAACTTAGCCGACGCAGTGGACGCCACAGCCATAGCCTTCGCTCGCAGAGCTTGTGCAGAGACCAGAGACCAGCAAGCTGCAAAAGACTGTTTGCGATATGAACGGAAAAATGGCCCAGGTTGTGCTTTGCTCTAAAACCAGGAGAAGAGCATTTGCTTGCTTTCTCTCGTTCACCAGCGCACCTTAAAGTCTTTACTAAGCGCTTAAAGCACTCTTACGAACCAGGGCCGCTCTGTCCTTTGCACGTTTTTACTCGAACTGAAAGATGCAATGGATAGTATTGCTTAGTCCGCGGTCAACTTTAAGGAGCGCATGCACAAAAACAAATTGTCCGAGCTTTCGGCGTAGGATCAGCTATGACTTTGTTCTACTAGAGGTATCGTTTTCTTTTGAAAGGTTTCTTGGTAGCTGATACACAAACAAGACTGGTGCTCCTGGGCATTAGCAGTATCTAGGAACTGAGGAGTCTAACTACAGAAAACAAACGAAACAAGGTTTAAGAGGAAGGCCAAACCAAATTCCAGCAAACCCGAATCAGAGAGCTGGCTGCTGCTCAAAACAGGCATGCAACAAGAGCAAAGTAGGTAGGTACTCGCTTACCTCATATATTACCCGTAATGAAGGCTGTATCCACTGTACTTAGTGCACTTGTGCTCTTTCTTCAATGGCCTCGGATGCTGGCTGCTGCTGGAGGGTGGGGGGGAGTAGAAGAGTTGTGCGGTGCAGATGATGCCTTCTATTTTCCAGGATCAGTACGTCCAGCTATTGTGTGTGATGCTGCTAGCGATTGTCTTGCTATATACTCCGTTGTATCAAATTCCAAAAAGAACTACGTACAACTCAAATATAGAACTCGTAATAGCTCAACAAAGACATGGAGTGATGAAGCGTTTGCGCTTCTTGTGAGTAGATCAGACAGTTCGGGTAGCAAGAATCGCATTCAAACCCAACCGCAGCTTGTTGCGCTAGGTGACCAAGGTTGGGCGGTTGCCTATCGAAATATTGCCGCTGAAATTTACAGTGGGGCTCTCGACACAACTTTTGAGAGCGTGAGAATCGCATACATCAATAAATCTAGCTCTCTTAATAGACAATTTTGGCGAGGAGATGAGGAAGGTTACGCGATTGCTATTTCTGAAGGCTCTGGATACAAACGATATCCGGATATCGCAGCAGACGCGAATGGAACTGTAGTTGTTGTTTGGGAAACTGTTAGTTCTGCAGATTTGGATCTTGGAGATGATAAAGATATTCTTGCATCCTCATTCTCTCTCAGCAGTGACTCTTCGCCGTATGCGCTGCTTGACGATTTTATCTCAGAAACTGCCTTGACGCAGATTATGCCTGTCTATGCAGGCTCTGAAACTGATCTGATTCAAGATCGCAATCCTGTTCTCGTTGGGAACCCGAACACAGGGCGTATCGTAATCGCGAGCACTGCAACAATCTCAGGAGGGCATGCCGAGATAATGTTCGCTGAATCAAAGTCTGGATTTGACCGTGCGTGTTCCTGGGAAAATCGCATCCGTGTTACAAACAATCTGGAAAAGGATGCGGACGGTATGCTTGCCGCAAGTCCAGTAAGTGATACCTGGATGCTCATCTGGCAACACATGGGTCTTGGTATTCGCTGGGCACGCTTGACACCTGGGGCTACTGATAAGCTTCGAGTTGAAGCAATGGGATTTGTTGAACCCATCGCGTTCCCTTACATTCTATCTGATGAGGAGATGTACATCATCGCGGACCCCTCACAAGCAAAACGTTGGGCTGTATTCTATCGCTGGCAAGTGCCTGGGACAGAAAACGATGCAAATAGACTTTTCCGGCTGGTTTTTCGAATTACAAAGAATGATGGTGAAACATGGAGCTCGGCTTATTTCCTCGATGATGAAGTGAATCCATCTGAGCAACTTTTTGAGCATAGATTTACGACTAATCAAAATGGCGAGATTCTCGCAGCGATGGTTTTCAAAGATCTTCATTCATCTTCTACAGGCTCATACCGCGTTGCTAGTACAACGAGCAGAAAGCTTTTTGATTATACTCTTAGTGACCAATATAAAGTTGAGGATATTCCATACCAAGAGTCGACTTTGGCTGTTTCGTGCTTCGAATTAACGCTGCCTACAAATGGATCGCAGGCGAATGTTGTGGACTACCTCACAACTATGGCTTCAGCAATCACTCAATGTGTGAAAATCACGTCCGATTCCCCAGATCCTATCATCAACATAGACATGAACATGACTGAGAATATGGAACTATTCGAAGAGTACCTGGGTAGCTGCCCATTCAATTTTATTGGCTTTCGAGAGGCCAATTCCATTGCATCAGGGGATTTTGGAATTGGCGAGAGTCGGAATGTGAATGACCTTGGGGGGCTGACCCGCAGGGTCTGCACAAAAGGAGGTTACCATGGTATCAAGCTGCATGCGAAGGAGGTGTACGTATTTGTATCTTTCAGTGATCAAGCCAATGATAGTGTAGACGCAGTTCTCCCAATCAATCTCACAGCTTGGTCAAATTCATCGAATAGTAGCTCAAACGAAAATGCAGAAGAATCGGAGTTAATTTCATTCCAATCTCGCAAAGCTAATTCATATGAAGAGCTAGCTGATATTCTTGACGATTCTACATTTGTTCAAGGTGAAATTCTTCTCACAACTGATTCAATCGACCTAACATATGAACTTGTTATTGAAGAAGGAAGAAACATCTCATTGATTGGAGCTACTTCATCTGGGGAGCAAGTACAGGTTCGAGGTGGTGAATTTATCCATGTCCATCGGGGTGGACTTTTATGGCGCCTTGAGAACATGATGTTCTATCGGAAAGCAAGTATATTTAAGGGGGATAGCCGGTTTGGTGGACTTATTTATGTACAGGGAACGCTTGGGCGTATCAAAAACTGTCTCTTTGAGAATTCCAAAGCTGGCGGCGATCTTGGTCAAAGATATGGTGGAGCGCTTACTGTAGACGGTCGTATTGATGATATAGTCGAAACGACGTTTCTCAAAATGTCATCTACAACGGGAGGCGCTATTTCCTTAACTGGCCGAGGTCAAATTGGAACCATTCGCTCTTGCACTTTCGACTCAAATAGCCAAAACGATATTCGAGCAGGAGATGCTGGAGCATTATATGTGCCCGGATATATTGATCGAATTATAGATACCACATTTATTAGTAACTCCTGTAACTCTGCAGGAGGAGCGGTTAATATTGCGTCAGGTGGTCAAGTCCGAGTGCTTGAGAATGTCAACTTCATTAACAACACTGCTAATCTCGCTGGTGGAGCAATTGCCTTTGAAGCAAACTCTCGTCTTCCAGAAGTTTGGCGTGGTGGTCAAATTACAGGTAACTCTGCTCTTGTAGCTGGCGGGGCAATCTATATAGTTGGTGCCTTACCCTCGCTAACTTTTAGCTTGTGTTCTGAATTTGAGGCCTGTTTTGGCAACCTTATCATTTCAAGAAATAAAGCAAACAAAGGCGGCGGAATCTACATTGAGGATGCATCGTCTGTCTCAGCCTTCCGTGTTAATGGTGGAGTTATTTCTTTAAATGAAGCATCACTTACATTGGGAGGTGCAATTCTCCTGAGTGGAGGCCTTGTTATGGATTTATGGAATGCTAGCTTTTCATCAAATACTGCTATTACTACAGGAGGTGCAATTGCTCTTACTGATGGGGCTCGTCTAGATATCGATGGCTCAGAATTTACAAATAATGTAGCAGATCAGCAAGGTGGAGCTTTATTTGCAGACCTGGGCACTATTCTTAATGCCCAAAACTCGAATTTTACTGAAAACTCCGCTAGCTTTACTTGCCGAGAGCAAACAGTCTGTAATTTGCAGGTGGAGTGGTCAACGCGCTCAACATGTGGAGCATTTCGCATGAACTACAACGGAAGTTCATATCAAACTGCAGAATGTCAACTCACAGATACTGGATTAGCAGACGCATCAAAAGGTTGTACTAAAGGAGTAGGAGGTAGTATTTATCTTGCTGCTGGAGTTGTTTCTCACATTCATAGATGCGATTTCCGTGCAACAAATCCACTCCCCAAGGTTCAAGAAGAGTCCGCTTATACAGACAGCGTTGGTAACACGGGATATTTTGCCGATAAGGCTGGACGATTTGTTTACTCTGAATCCAGATTTCGCTTGTCGGAATCAACATACCAGGGCAAGAGCACTTCATTTGCTCCGTATACCTCGATTGTAGGATGTCCTGGGACCTGCTCGTCTCTTGGCACATGTTTTGCCTTTTCAGACACTCCAAGTGTTACGTGTAGTTGTACTGGAGCAGTTGAAGGCACTGACGGTTATGAAGAAGGCGGATGTAGAAGACGGAGAGTTGGGAATGTCATAGCTACTTCCACACAGTACACTGCTACGAATAAAACCTTTTTACAGGAGAGCACACTAACTTCAAAATGGCCTAAGGCTGAAGGCTATGTAAATCTTTCTTGGACTTGGGAAGGGGATATCCCCGACCTTTTCCTTATATATAGCACAAATCAGCGTGACATAGTAAATGTGCCAAGCTTGACCAGCTGTGTTGAATCAGAAGACGCGCAGAATGTTGTTGCTCCATGCGTGTGGGTCAGGGACCCAGAGGCTCGCACTGCCTCCATTGGACTTCAGGGCAACACATCAACATTTTTCCGTGTACGCGCATCTGTCGCTTCACTCTATACAACTGACAGTGATGCCATGAGTTCTGCTTCTACGATTTGTGAACCTGGAGCTCAGCTTGTTCCTGCAGCTGCGGATGGCTCATATCTATGTGAATTCTGTCCACGAGGATTCTATGTGGAAAATCCCAAAATAGGATGTGTCCAGTGCCCAAACGAACTCTTGACAACGAGAGATAGAGCAACGAGCGCGAACGATTGCTTTGCTCCTGAGGGATACTATTTAATTGAGTCAGATAATGGTGAGGTCGCTGTGAAACCTTGCATTGAGACTGAAATGGTATGTAGCCAAGCCGGTCACACCATTGAAGATATTATCCTGCAACCGGGGTGGTGGCGCGCGAAGCTCGATTCCGAGGAGCTAGTCGAGTGCGAAGTCGCGGCTCGCTGTATTGGCGGTGATGGTCATTCCGGAATGACAAGCTCAGGGTCTAGAAGGGCGTTGGATGTATGGACAGATCCTATGTACTGCGCCGAAGGTCACCTTGGACCCTATTGTTCTGTATGTGAGGATGGCTATTCTCTAAACTCCAGTCAAGTTTGTGAAATTTGCACAGATGAAAGAAGCACGGAAGGAAGAATTGCATTTTATGTTATAGTCGTTGGTTCAAGCGTTTTATATACTTTGATCATTATAGGTCTGTTTTCCTATGACACCTGGCAGTACACAAAAAGAGATTCTCCTCGTTCCTCTGGTTGCAAATCTAAGGTTCCTAGTTGCCTTTCAAAATGTTGGTTATTTGGTATTTTTAGAGAGGATGCTCGGGAAAGGTGTACCTCTACAATTTTTATTGCTATAGGATACTTTCAGGTGGCTTATGCTTTTCAACGAATTTTTGGACGAAGCTATGTTTGGCTTGGGGAATGGGATGGCTTCAATAAGGTTATTGCGTTAATAAACTTCGATACAACGCGTGCATCAAGTTATTTCGGTTGCTTTATCCAGGAGGATCAGGCAATTCGAGTTTTATTTTCTACCTTGACTTTCATTGTTGCGCTAGTATTGCCTTGGGTTTACTACCTTATTTACTCTCAGCTGTTTATTCGTTTTAGAAAACTTCGTGTCGGTTCATCAGAGTTTAGCTCAAAACTCAGAGCAAGGTCATGGACTATAACATATTCCGTTATTGTATTCTTGTATCCACAAACAAATTTGACGATAGTCCAGACATTTGTATACCAGGATCTTCCAGGTGACAACACAACTAGGTTTCTGCGTTTCGATCCCTCGACAAATGTTGAAGATTTAGGGTGGTGGTGGTACTATGCTGTGTTTGCGGCAATTTTGTTTAGCATGGGGCCTGTTTTCGTCTTTACAGTTTTGATAAGCTTTCGCGTCAGAGGCGCCGAGGGCTTGTATCAGCAGTACAGCGATCCAGAACGTCTGCGACAAGATTTTTGTCGCTTCACTCCTGTTGTGCGTCAGTACTTTCAGGTCTTCGATATGGTTCGCAAATATCTGCAAACATCCGTAGCTCTTTTAGTCATGGATGGCACGGTGGGCCAACTTGCCTTTCTAAACCTGGTTACTTTTATTGGCACAATAATACAGTTGCTTTTAAATCCTTATCATGACACTATTGACAACTTTGCTGCAAGTGCATCATACGTTGGTCTCTATTTCTTCCTGACGATCATTCTCTGGACCAAAGGTGGAGACATCGACCACCCTCTCGCGGCTCAAGCTGGGTTATGGGTTCTCTTTGGCGGGATGCTTGTCTTCTTTGCCCTATGCATCTTATTGAAGTGTTTTACGAAGGTGCGCAACCACATCATGGAGAAATCATCATCATACAGCTCCTTCAGCGGCAAATGCACAGAGTCTCCTTCTAATGGCGGAGACAGCGCATTCGAATCAAATAAGCAGGCACCTTTGGCAGGCGACTGTGAAGGTGCTGATCTTTACCCAGATGGCGAAGCTTTAAAATGGCAAGAACTATCTTCGCAATACGCTGTAGAGACATCTACACCTCTGGATGAGAGTAGACAACGTACTTGTGTTCTACACTTCAACGAGTTTGAAGAGGAAGGTACTCAAGAAGCCATACCGGTAAGCTTTGCTGCACCCTCGGAAGACTCTCTTCACGCACCAGAGCCTCCTCTACGAGGTGGTGCTAACCTACCAAATTATCTATCATTCGAGATGAGTACTCCTCACCCCCACCAGGCAAGAGCTCCTCGAACTTCGCCGCAGCCTGCAGCAGCAAGTCCTGCTCGCCCAGGCGTACCCCCACCTCCACCACCAATCCCAGATCGTCCTTGCATTAAGCCAGACTCAGACTTGGCTCTCACTTAAAAGCCCATTGTCCAATTCCTTCGTCCACTTCTTCTTCTTCTTCTTCTTCTTCTTCTTCTTCTTCTTCTTCTTTTTCATACCTAACCAATCAACCTTCAACTTATGCAGACATCTTCGTCTCGACTTCTCCTAGGTTCGCGTTTATCTTGACCCCATCTGGCGTTGCTTACGCTTGATGAACTCAAAGCAAAGTGGCAACTATCACGCGCCGTGATATGCTCCTTGTTGTCACGAGTGAGATCCTAGGTTGCTTGCTTCTCTTGCTTGCTTCAACCCAGCAGGTAGGCAGGCAGGCATGCACGCCCGATCTCTCGTGCCTCGACGCTGTCGCTGCTGAGCTGCTTCATTCGCTCATCCGCCATTGCTTCGCTCCCTCAGTGCTTCGCAGGTCCTGTCCGTTCACGAGCTGTGCTCTTCAACTCAGGCACCATCAAAGCAAAACCAAAACAACTCTGTGACACCTAAAAAACTCAGCGCTGCTCTATAGAAATATATCTATCTAGAATGCCTTCAACTCTTTCAGCTCCTTCAACTCTTTCCTCAAGAGAACCTCAGAGGATGACCCTTCCTTCTACTACTGTGGGTAATTCGCCCAAGTCAGTCTTTCATTAGGCCGCGCGTGCTTATGCCATCCATTTCCTTAATTCTCTGCTCTTCACTCGGTCAGTGTGTACCTATCTCTCCAATTGCACGTGTTCATTCAGTGCCTCTTCAGCACGTGCGTACGAACCTCTGGTACCTCTCCAGCTATCTCCCGCTCGAGTCAGCTCGTGCCTGTGCACGAACCTTCAGCGGCACGCCGCTTAAACCTTAAAGCTTGAGCGGTTCGCTTCAAGTTGGAGTTTCTTTCGCCAACTGCCGCAGCGTATCGTGCGTGCTAAACAGCTGCTGCAACATCTTCTTCGTCTCCAAAGTCCTGCGACGCGAGCAGGAATGAAGGTACCGCTTTCCATTCCAATCGACGGAGAATGAATGGGCTTGATTCACGCTCTGCAGTCGAAGACTGAGACTGTGGCCTTCGTCGTCTCTTGCCAACAAACGACTGCCTCGCTAGCCCAAACCACGAGCAGCCGCCCGGTTCGAGCGAGGCCGAGGCCGTTCTTCTTGGGCCTTTACACGTACACCGACGGCATCGACGGCATCCACGCGTACCTAGGTATCCATCCATCCATCCATCCATCCCTTGAGAACCAGCAGCGTTGTTCGTTCGTTCACGGCTGATGAGCAGATCAGTTTGCACGGCAGGCAGGCGTGAGACGTCGCCCAGGTTCTTCAAGTCGCGAAGGCTGCCGCTTGCGCAGCCCTCCTTCCGGAGCAGGTCTCGAGGTCCTCAGAGTCCTCGCGTCCTTCGCAGCCTCGAAGCATGCATGGTTCTTCGAGCTAGCTCCAAGTTTACCCACCCAGGCAGCCAGACCTGGTGCCTGTGACCTCAATCACTTTCGCCCTCGACCTCCTGCAGGCGAGCAGGTCGGCTTCTCTGGGCTTCTTCGCCGTGACGTCCTCGACGATGGCGTTGATCAACTCGTACTGCTGAGCTTGGTTCTGCGAGGACGTCAGTTCTTCATTCGCATCAATAAGTTGACTCAACTCTCATTGTATCTCTAACTTCTTTTTTTTGATAGTTTTTTTGATAGTTTTTTTATTTTTAATTTTTTTAATTAAATTAAAATTAAAATGCCTAAAATAAATTTACCTTTCAGCTTTTCCCATTGATTACTTTGCCATCATTGTCATATGTGGAAATACTTTCTTCAAGATCTTCTGCAAAACGCATTCTTCGACACGCGCACAGCTCAGTCGGCGCATCGACATGGTCGCTGCCGGGTCTCGTAAGGCGTGGGGAAAAGGGAGGTCGACTTGGTCGGCGGACCGGTTCGATGGAACGACTGCGATCTTCGATTGATTTCGCAAAGGAGGAAAGCGAACTTGAACCAAGAGAAATCGTAGATCGTTAATCCGATTATCAACTCGAACTAACTCCTTTTGTCACACTTTGTTCTTTTAACCGAAAAGAGCGAAACTTAATTTAAAATTTAAAATTAAAAAAAAAAAAAAAAAGGGAAAAAAGGGAAAAAAGGGGAAAAAAGGAAAAAAGGAAAAAAAAAGAGAACCCGACCCTTTTTTTCACTGCTAGTCATTTGCTTAGGAAGGCCCTACCTACCTGCGCCGAGATTGATTTACTTGACACATTTTAGTTTTACCTCACCTTTGCAAAGTATATAAATAACTAAGTCACACACATACATATACATACATATACATACATATACATACATATACATACATATACATACATATACATACATATACATACATATACATACATATATACATACACTCTATCTTCAACTCAATCTTCGTTGCAGAGCTCCTGCCCATCCCGCAAGCAGGCCGGCAGAGCGGGCTCGCTCGCCTCACCTCGCCTCGCCCACCACGCTCGAGCCACCCGCCCCTCCAGCCTTCCAGGGGCCCCGGTTTCGAGGAGCCGCCGTAAACCGTGCGATCAAATCGTTCAATCGTTCAATCGTTCAAATCGATCGTTGAATCGATCATTCGATCATTCGATCATTCGATCAATCGATGCAACGAATGTAACAGCGCAGTCAATCCATCCATCCATCCATCCGTCGCGAACTACCTGCGTACCGTCGCCAGAGGCAGGCAGCAGGCACCTCTGCTGCCGCCGCCTGCTCTCAGGGCTGCTGCCTCAGACCAGGCAGGCAGGCCTTCTCTGCTCCAGCTCTGCCTGGTCTTGGAGCTAGCTAGCTGCAGCGAGCTCGAGCTGCAAGAACTGCAAGAACTGGGAACTCGAGCTGGCGAAGAACTCGAGATGGCGAAGAACTCGTTGGCGAAGAACTCGAGAGATTGCAAGCACTGCGAAGGCGAAGCAGCGGAGAGCGAAGAGCGGCTGAGAGAGTGAGAGAGTGAGTGAGTGAGTGAGTGACGGACTGCCGCGGCATGTCTGGCTGGCCGGCTGGCCGGCTGTGGCTGCACGAGGAGGAGGCATGCATGCCGCAGCGGCGACGGTCTCGACGAAGGGGACGACGATGCGAGCGAGACTCGGGTGCGTGGACCGGGGCAGACCGGACTCCTCCAGAGCAGCGCAGAGCAGATGAGCCCCAAGTGGACTGACTGGCTGCAGTGGAATGGGCTAGCTTGCTAGCTAGCTAGCTAGCCAGAGCGAGCGAGGGGAAGAGTGAGAGTGAGGAAGTGCACGGATGATCCAGTCAGTCAGTCAGTCAGTCAATCAATCAATCAATCAATCATCAGTCAATCAATCAATCATCAATCAGCAGCAGTAAGCAAGTGCACGGAATTCAGGGCTTGAAGTCTGCAGGAACACTGAATGCCACTCACTGCCACTGCCAGCTCGAGAAGGGCCCGGCGCTACATTCGTTTCGTCTGGCCGTCCCGAGCGACTCTGGGCCGGAACTTGCTTGCTTGCTTGCTTGCTTGCTTGCTTGCTTGCTTGCTTGCTTGCTTGCTTGCTTGCTTGCTTGCTTGCACATGACATGCATGCATGCGAATGCGTGGGTGCTGGCGATGATGGGAGAACCCGGATTAAATAGATAGATCGATTGACTGATTGATGGATTGGTTGGTTGTTTCAGTGCTTGCTACGCAGGGTTGTTTAACTATGCTCTATCTATCAAACAGATTATTGGAGTGAAACTGCAGAAGAACTAACTAACTAACTACACGCAGTAAGCAGGTACCTCCTAGTTCTTCTTCTACCTACACACGCGCACACGTTCACGAGACCACTTCACTTCACTTCTCTTCTCTTCTCTCTCAAAGGATGAAAGAATGAAAGAATGAAAGAATGAAAGAATGACAGAATGAAAGAATGAGACGCAAACAACGATTCCTTTCTCTTTCTTCTTTTCTTATCTCTCACTGGTCGGTTGGTGCCCTCTCTGGATGGCTGAATGAATGAGTGAGTGAGTGATTGATTGAGTGATTGATTGATTGATTGATTGATTGATTGAGTGATTGATTGATTGATTGATTGATTGATTGATTTCTGGAGTACAGCATTCCCCTTAAGGAGGGACATATTTGGAACCTCTTGGGGTACGCAAGGTCCTTTGGGAATTGATTGCAGGCAAGCAAGCAAGCAAGCAAGCGAAGCAAAGCAAACACTGATTGCGGAGCCTGGGAGGCAAGTGGGGATAAGCGAGTGCAGCCTGCGTGCGCGGAGAGAGCGAGCTCTGTGACGCTGTGCGTGCATGGTGGTGATAGGTGTCGAGCAGATAGCTAGCTAGCTAGCTTGCTAGTGCGTTAGTTGGTTTGTCAGCTGACGAGGATAGCGAGACCACTTGGCTCGGGCTCGTGGGGCTGGGACTGTACTGTGCTGTGCTGTGCTGTGCTGGTGAGCAAATTACATAATATCATAATTTGAGGGTATAACTTGAGAGGACCACCTGTAGCTAGAGGCAGCACGAAAGCAAAACCCAAGCCAAGATATCCACCATTTGCTGCGCATCTACTGATCAACGAGCGTTGAGAAGAGTATAGCCCAGGCACTTGCCTGGGCGTAACTAAGCTAAGCTTAGCACAAGCAAAACCTTCCACTCAGACTAACTCAAGTCTGCAGAGAGGAATATATTATGCAGAAGATGGCGGCTGCACAAAGTCTGCCAGGCGCAGTGCCTTTGAAGACAATGGCAATTCTACTTCTGCTCTTGACGTCTCTTGTGGCGCTACCTTACAAAGTTTCAGCAGCTGCTGGAGGCTGGAGCGAGGTTGAGGAGCTCTGCGGTGATGGAGAACTATGGTTGAACAGTGACACTCTTGAAGCAAGCCCTTCAATTAGACCTGCTGTTGCCTGCGACACAGCAGGCGACTGTATCGCTCTCTATTCAAGCATAACAGATGTAGACCAAGAGATTGTCCAGCTTAAATATCGCACGCGTCCACACGACAACAAGACTTGGTCTGAAGCACACTATGCATTCAACATCAGCAAGTCAGCCGACTCAAGCCTACCTGGACGAGGCCAGTCTATGCCCAAAGTCTCGTCGTTTGGAGACCAAGGATGGGCAGTGGCATTTCGCAACCAAGCACCAACTTATTACGGAAGTAAACTCAAAAAGACGTTTCAGAGTATCCATGTTGGACAAATTAGCAAAGCAAAGGCCTTGGAGGGTGGGTTCTGGACTGGTGAGGAAGAAGGTTATGGATTACAAATCACTGCTGGAACTGGATACAAACGTTACCCTAATATTGGCACCGATGATAATGGTACCGCTGTGATCATTTGGGAAACGCCAACTACTGATGGGCAGGACTTGGGCGACGATAAGGATATTCTGTCAACATCATTCTCAGTGAACGATGGCACTTCTTCGTATGGCCTCTTAGATAACACCATGTCCGAGACCTCTCTCATGGAAGTTACCAGTGCCTATTCAGGAGCAGAAAGTGATTTGCTGCAGGATAGAAACCCTTCCCTACTCTCGGACCAACGCACTGGACGCATTCTTCTAGTAAACACTATAACATTAGCAAACGGCCACGCTGATATTGAGTTTGCAGAGGCGAAGGCAGGTTTAGAACGCTCATGCTCTTGGTACGACCGTGTTCGTGTAACGAACTATGGTGGAAAGGATGCAGACGTTCATCTTGCTTCGAGTCCTCACAATGACACCTGGATGCTCATTTGGCAACATGAATCTGTGGGAATTCGGTATGCGCGACTAACCCCAGGTGACAATGGTGCTCTCAGAGTAGAAACAACTGGCTTTGTACACCCAGTTGCTTTCCCATACACCTTATCTGATGAGGAAATGTTCATCATTGCCGACCCTTCCCAAGCCGGCCGTTGGGCCGTTTTCTATCGCTGGGAAGTACTCGGTACTAGTCTCTTCCGCCTTGCCTTCCGAGTATCAGAGGATGATGGAAATACATGGAGTTCAGCCTATTTTGCTGATGATGGCGAAGTGTCAAAACAGCAGCTGTTCCATTTTGGACTTACTACAAACAGTGAAGGTGAAATTTTCCTGGCTAGTGTCTATAGAAATCTCAATGACAAAACTACAGGATGGTGGCGTATTTCAGCCACCACGAGTGATGCACTGTTTGATGTTGTTAACTCTGCTACAGATATGGTGGAAGACATCCCATATCAAGATACCGACCCAGCTGTATCTTGTTTTGAATTGGTCCTCTACTCAAATGGCACCCACACAAATGTCACTGACTACTTCACTTTGGCAAGTTCGCCGGTAGTGCAGTGTATCAAACTCTCCACATCTGTTCCGAACGCAACAATTCACCTTGATTTAAATATCTCATCAAACATGGAGTACTTTGATGAGTATTTGACCAGTTGTCCTTTCAATTTTCTGGCTCTTCGGGAAAGCGACTCGCTCACTTCAGAAGATTTCGGAGTCGATGAACTCAACAATACCAATGTGCTTGGAAATATGACCCGCCGCGTCTGTGCAAAGGGCCACTATGATGGAATTGAGCTTTGGTCTTCTGAGGTGTATGTTTTTGTTTCCTATGAAGACAAAGTCCAGGATGACATCGATACGTTACTGCCAGTAGACCTTACCGCGTGGGTATCGCCAATAGTTGATGCAGAGGATGAAGTATCTGCCAGTGACGAGCCATATGAAATTATGTTTGTCTCTACATATGAGCAGCTCAGCTCGCTCCTTGCAAATGACACCTTTGTTCATGGAGAAATCCGCATCACTGCAAATATAGATCTGGTGTACGAGCTTGTTATCGAACAGGGCAAAAATATCAGTCTCATTGGCGACCCATCAGAATCAGATTCAGATAGAATTCTGCTACAAGGCGACGAATTTCTTCATGTTCATCGCGGTGGAACTCTCTGGAGATACGAGAATTTTCAGCATCAAAGAAACACCTCGATCTTCGATGGTGAGCATCGCTTTGGCGGACAGATCTTTGTACAGGGCACTCTAGGTCGAATCAAAAATTGCTACTTTTACAACGCCAAAGCAGGAGGCAGTCTTAGCCAGCGTTTTGGCGGCGCTCTTTTAGTTGATGGTACAGTAAATGAGATCCTTGACAGCACCTATGAAAAGATGTCAGCTACCACTGGAGGGGCAGTTGCTCTTACTAGCCGTGGCCAGATCGGCACTATCAGTAATTGCATTTTCACAGGAAATACGCAGAACAGTATCCAGGCAGGAGAAGGAGGGTGTATGTATGTTGCTGGGTACATCGACACAATCATTGATACAGTATTCAGTGACAATCAATGTGAAGGTGGTGGAGGTGCAATTACTGTTGTCTCTGGAGGCCAAATTCGTGCATTTCAAAATGTTGATTTTACTGGTAATACTGCTGGCCTTGATGGAGGTGCTGTTGAGTTCAAAACCAACAGCATTCTTCCTGAAATCTGGCAGGGTGGAAGCATCGAGAAAAACGAAGCTAGCGTTGGTGGAGGTGCCATATACATTTCAAATGCTCTCCCATCATCTGATTATAGTGTTTGTGGTGAAGCTCAATTGTGCATGATTGATGTTCAATTTTCTGGTAATTCAGCAAACATGGGTGCTGCAATTTATGCTGAGGAGAGTCCTTCCGTCTCGGCCATGAATATTACATCATGTACATTTACCTCCAATGAGGCCACAAAAACCTCAGGTGGTGCAATCTATGCGACTGGTGCATTTGTGATTGACGTAACTGAATCTACCTTCACCAAAAATACAGCGACTACTGTAGGTGGAGCTGTTGCAGTGGACAGCGGAGCTGAGATTAACGCAGTCAACGCTACATTTGATTCTAATACAGCTGCTCAGCAAGGTGGAGCGATATACGCAGGAGTCGGAACTATTGCAAATATGAACTCCACGGTTTTCGTGGACAACGCAGCGTCATTTACTTGTCGTGAGCAAACCACATGTGACCTTGTTACCTCGTTCTCTACAAGAGCGAAGTGTGGTGCATTCATTTTAAGCTCAAACAGTTCAATGTATCAGACAGCAGAGTGTCAGCTGAATGAAGTCTCACAAGCAGACGCCTCAGAGGGTTGTACAAAAGGTGTTGGTGGTAGTATGTACCTTGCAGCAGCAGTGACATCACACATTCACAAATGCGACTTCCAAGCTGACAACCCACTACCCACAGTGGACGAGAGTGACATTTATGTCAATTACAACGGTGTGACAAATTATTTTGCTGACAGCGCTGGACGCTATATTTATGCGGAGTCTCGTTTTCGATTCTCAGAAAGTACATATGCTGGCGCCAGTACATCATTTGCCCCATCCACATCGATCATCGGATGCCCCGACACTTGTTCCTCGCTGGGCACGTGCTTAACTAGTTCGTCCTCGATCAGCGTTGAATGCACGTGTACAGGAGCTGTGGAAGGTGATGACGGCTACGAGGAGGGTGGATGTTCGCGACGTCGCGTAAGAAATGTTATTGGAAACTCCACTTTTTACACAAGAGATGAAGAAGATGAAGATGACAGCAGCGTAGCAGATGGTTATGTTGTTCTAACATGGACCTGGACAGGCGACACCGACATGTTTTTAATTTATCGAACAGATGAGCGCGACTCAACCACAATGCCAAGTTTGTCGTCATGCATAGATGTGTCTGAAGCTAAAGCAAATGTCCCCGACTGTATACTTGTTCAAGATTCAACAGTGCGATCAGCAGAAATTGGTTTGGAGGTGAGCACACCAGCTTTCTTTCGTGTTCTTGCGTCAGTCTCCTCTGTGTATACGGCAGTAAGTGATGCAATGAGCTCTGCATCAATTATTTGTGAACCCGGTGCGGAACGCGTACCCGCTGCAGAAGATGGGTCATATGAATGCGAGTATTGCCCTCGAGGTTCTTATGTTGAGGATGCCACTGTGGGTTGTATTCAATGCCCAAACGACCTGCTGACAACACGAGGCAAAGCAACAAGTGTAGATGACTGCTTTGCCCCCGCTGGGTACTATTCTACTACTGATGAGAATGGAGACATAGTCGTGTACCCATGTGTTACTGGAATGAACTGCAGTAGTGTTGGGGAAAGTCTTGAAGTTTTAGATCTGTTGCCGGGGTATTGGAGAGCATCTCGGGATTCCGCAAGTATATATGCGTGCGAAGTTGCAGCACGGTGTGTTGGAGGAGACGGCAGTTTGAAAAACACCTCTTCAAACAGTTCAAACCGCCGCATGCTATCAGCGTATACTAATCCATTGTATTGTGCTGAGGGTCATACGGGGCCGTTTTGTGCTGCTTGTGAAGATGATCTTTCTTATAACGACTCTGGTCTTTGTACCGAATGCACGGATGAAAGGAGGAACTTGAGCATTGCTAAGTTTTCGGTTATGGTTATATTCACTTCGATTGGTTGGCTGCTTATAATATTTGCTGTATTTTACTATGCCCAGAAAAGTGTCAAGACCAGGAAGGCTGATAGGTGTTCCTGTGTCCCTTCATTTTGTCGAAAACGCAGCAAGGTAGCCCGCTGCAAGGCCTGTTGCTCCTGCAAATTTCAAGCTCATGTGTTCGAAGATTTGCTGATCACATTTATGATTTCTCTTGGATTTTTTCAGATCGCTTACGGCTTTCATCGTATTTTCGAGCAATCATATGACTGGCTCTCTGTATGGGACGACTTCAGCAAGGGTATGGCATGGTTCAACCTCGATTCGTCGAAGTTATCAAGCACATTTTCCTGCTTTATCGAGGACACCCAGTTCTCGCGGGTCCTGTTTGCAACCATCATGCCCATCGTTGCCCTGCTTTTGTTGTGCATCTCCTTTTTGTGCTTTCAGAAATGTCTTGCCTGGTTTGAATTTGAGAAGGAAGAACAGAGGGAGGACGCGCGCGGGAAAGTCACAGCAATGACATGGCGACTGGCATACTATTTGATCGTGAACATCTTCCCCCAAGCAAACCTGACAATCATTCAGACATTTATTTACGATACTCTCGAAGATGGTACACAGTATTTACGATATGATTATTCTACAGAATATTCTACAACATCTACTCTGCACTATTATTCGTTAGTGATGTCAATCATTTATAGTGTTGGCCCAGTGGGACTACTTTCGTACTTGATTTACTCGCGAACTCCCGGAGTGGAAGCATTGTATGAACAACATGTTGATCCCGAGCGAAAGACGAAGGACTACAGCCGCTTCACATACAAATTTCGTGAATATTTTCAAGTTTTGGATATGATCCGCAAATATTTTCAAACTTCTGTGGCTCTTCTCGTTGCAGAAGGAACCGTAGGTCAGCTTGCGTTCACCTATTTGATTACGTTCGCTGGAACGATGGTGCAGATGTATCTACACCCTTATCGAGACTACGTCGACAATTTTTACGCCTCGATGGTTCATGCAGGTTTGTTTCTTCTTCTCACTGTCATTCTGTGGTCTACTATTGAGGACAGCACTTATATTCCACGAGCACTTGCTTGTGGAATTATTGGTTACGAGCTTTTTCTTCTTCTTTGGTGTGGTGCAACTAAAGTTAGTAGTATTTTACGCACTATCTGGACCTGCGGCCATGATGTGACGAATCCTTCTTTGTTTAATGGTCATAGAAGGCACAGACGGTTGTCCTCTGACAAGGTCCTCAAGGTTGATGTTGAAGAAAGCTCCCCTTTTGACACGAAAGAGAACTCTGTCATGCTATACGATTCAACTCAATCGCTTCATACATCATCTTTGCCGCATCATATGATACTTCAGGGAGAAATAGACCTTTCAAGTAACTCAGATTCCTTTGAGGACGACGAGTTCAGGAAGGGCAGATCGGGTTTTCACGAGACCCTGAACCGTTCTAATGCATCTCTCCTGGATCTCGAAAGCTTCTCAACTTCTGGTGTTGTACCAACCGTTGCATCGCCTCCAGCTCCGTTGCTGACGCACGCAATGACTCCACGAAGCGATATTTCCCTTGAGCTGCGATCACCTTCTGAACAGAGCATGAAGCGCCCTAACAGTGAAAATGAAGACAATGCTAAGACTGCAGAAGATGATGAGAAGAGTGCACCAACAACTTCTACCACAGAGAACTCTTCGTTCCAAACTCGCTTTAATAATTCCACAGATGTGGCTTTGTCTTAATTGTTTGGCGCGCCTGCTACGGCTACATCAAGGCTCGTCGCTGCAATCCATTAAATTGCAGTTCTCTAATTTTGTAAACTCTAATTTTTCAAGTCCCTCACATTACTTGCCTAGTTCCCTTCAAGTTCTGCTACTTTGTCTGTTATTCCCTTTTGACTTTCATTTGCTGCAAGTACCTAGGTACTAGGTGCCTAGGCATGTATTCCCAGCAGATGGTTATGTTTGCTTTGTGCCATGCCACACGCAATAAGAGACCCTTCCCAAGTAATGTGCGTCACCCACCCTTCTAAGCACCATCATCTAGGAAGCAGCCGCACATGCCACAAGCAAGCAAGTGACGCACTAGCAACGACTGCTACCTTTGCTGCCCGGAAAGCATCAGAGAGTGAGCGATTAAACTTGGCAATTTCAGTTGTGGTGTATCAGTTTATCGAGGACTTGCCGACTGTCTTCATTCCCCAATCGAAGTCCTGCCCACCCTGTATTTAGCAAGTGGACTTCTTCTGCGCCACGTGGTCGTCTTGCGCACACCCGCCCATCGTACACCTGCCACCTTTCCCTCCTCATGCGCTATTCTGTGGTCCCGATACTCTACTTTGGCGCGTTTTACTCCACTGTATCCTGGACAACCACAAATCGGTTATACGAAATAGCACTGTGACATGTTAGATTTAACTTCACTGTCCCAAACGAAGCCGGTTCTCCTGCCTGCTGCGATTTCCAAGGGTGGTGCAGCACTTCTTGAAGCCTGAGCGGGGCACCGATGCAGGTGGAGGGCCACTCTGAGCCACGGACCTCCTTGGCTGTGCAGAGCCGTCAGCATTGGCTGCATCGACTCTTCCCTTGCCTCAGCTCAATCAGTCGAGGCGCTACTTTCCTGATCATCATCATCGATTTTCAGCCCAAGAGAAAGAGAAAAGAGAACTGCAACCTACTTCCACAAACGCTCCACAGTACACACTCAAGGCTGCAAGTGAAGTATTCCGCCGCACTATAGACTATCCCCCCGCCACACTATGGGCTATTCGCGGCTACTATGCGTTATACGGCCCTCGTATGGTCGCGGAGCCGACGTGCAATGAAAGAGAATTTTCAACCAATTGAATGAGGAGGAACAACCGTAGAACTCACCTACTTTAGCATAAAGAAAGGTGAAAGGACTTCCGCTCCCACCTCCTCATTGGTTGAACAATGGCAAATCGGCCAACGGGGAAGGGTGAGCGAGCAGCATCGCAAATAAGGACCTATCGCATTCTACGCGTATCTTGAATGGTAGAGGAGATCCTGAAAGAGGAATTGTGTGACGAATGAATGAATGAATGAATGAATGAATGAATGAATGAATGAATGAATGAGTAGCTATTATTCAAGAACTACTTCCTATTAATTTTAATTTTATAATTTAATCTTTTTTATTTTTTATTTTTATTTTCAATTTCTTTTTCTAGTTTTTGTCATTTATATAACCAAATAAAAAATTAAAAAAATACACAACATTAACATTTGGAGAGAAATTAATTAGTTCATGAGAGAAATCGACTCACAGCTTATGTACAGAAAAGCAGAAGAAGCAGCCAAAAACGAGCTTCGGGGATCCCAAAGGTGATATTAAGCCCAATGCATAGGGCCGAAGCACTCAGGGGATGTAGAGATCCCTTGTAGCAGCAATCTCTACGAACATGATCGCAGGGACTGACACATACCCATCATTCCACCGGTCACGAAGCTCGTTCAACCGTTCTGCTATCCGTTCTTTTCTGCTCATTTTCTCACCCCTTTCTAACCAATAGTAGTTAGTACTACCTAGTTAGGTATCCCGATGTCTTTACATGGAAAGAAAAACCCGCATACAAAGAACTCCCCAATTGCGAATTTCTTGAGACCTGCTCGCGACGGGAGCTTCGGGCAGCTGCAAAATCATCCTAAACGAGAGAGCAAACGTGTGCATTTCATCTAGCCTGACCTGCTTTCCCAGAAGCACGGCCCTCCCAAGCGACACAATGCAGGCTACCTAAATCTGCAGGAGCTGAAAACCTTTTCATCAAACCTCGAGCTTTAATTTAGGTTTTTCTTTCTTTCTTTCTTTCTTTCTTCTTTCTCTTCTAATTCTTGTTACTTGTTATTCCTCCTTGATTATTGACTTAATTATTTGTTTGAGAATAAAATAAAATGAAAAAAGAAAAAAGAAAAAAGAACAACTTGAACTCGAATACAACAAATCAAATGATATAACAGTAATAATGAGGCACGCACAGAAAGAGAAAGAGAAAGAGAAAGAGAAAGAGAGAAAGAGAAGGCCGGTTTTGCAGCAGCAGGGACTTTGATCCACCTTGTCACGAGCAAAGCAAGCATCGCTGAGTTCTCTGCTACCTCGACTGAGCTTGCTTGGCCGACGGACAGAACGACTAGACGGTGGGGATCGTCGTCGCTGTCGTTGTAGCTGATAGGCTGCTGCTTCGATTGTCGAAGTTTTCACTCGACTAAAAAGAAGTTAGTCAACCTCAAACAAACTCGCAACCCCGTCCAAAATGGCGCTCAAGATGGACGCCGACGAGACAACTGTGCCGATGGCGACGGCGGTAGGCCACGGAGACTCAATGTCCGGATCCGATGATGGGTCCAACAGCGCCGAGGCCCGGGCCCACGCCCGCCTCTCGCAGCTCATTTCGCTCGGATCTGGGGTAGTCTCGTACGCCAAGACCGTGAACCCTCTCCAGGGCCTGAACAGCGTGGCGGATGCAACTGCGAAGATCCGCAGCGAGGCCAAGGATCTGGTTAATCCTACTGGCTTCAGTAAGCCCCAGACCAGATCCGAGTGGACCTCGCGCCTCAGCGCGAACACGCGGCATTTTAGGCTGTCGTACTCACTCATCTATGCTGTGACCCTCATCTACTTCGTGCTCACATCTCCGTTCCTTCTATTTGAGCTCGCGCTGCTCGCAGGTCTCTGGGCGTTCTTCTTCAAGGTGAACAAGGCTGAGGACGTCATCAAGGTCGGCAAGTATGAGGTTGGCAAGAGTGAGAAGGTTATGATTCTTATCCCTCTCACAGCCTTCGTGGCCTTCTTTGGTGGCATTTTCTCCACCCTCTTCTCAATCCTCTTCTTCGGTACGCTCTTCACTGGAGTCCATGCCTCCTTTCGCCAGCCTATTGAACCTGACCCACTTGACGCTCTCGACGGACCCGGACTCAACCCGCCGCCGCCACAGTTTGTTTGAAGTGAAACACAAGATCAAGATTGATTTCTGATCTCGTGCGAGATCGCCGATGAAACGCTGAAATGCACTTCGGTGGATCTCAACAGACTGCCTGGCGAGGCAATGAGAACCCTCAGACGTGAAGAATACCATATGCATGCAAAGTAGCGGTCACTGAAACACTTACTCCGCTGCACTGTATACATATTCGCCTACACGGAAGAACACATGATTTACGAAAAATTACGAAGAACTACAAAGAAGAAAAGATTACAAAGACACATGCGTACATACACACATACGTACATAAAAACGTATATACACAATACTTATACGTACCAGATGCAGAGGTTCAGAGATTCTCGCGGGCATGCGCAGAGCTTTTGGTGCTGAGTTCAAAGGCAACAAAGGCTACCGAGGCGACTGACGTTATGTGGATTACGTGTTTGACCCAAATCTTTGCTGAGGTGACGCCGTCCTTTATTCATTTCTGCATTTAATTCCACATTTAACATCGATGATATCCATAATCTCATGAACTGAATCGTCAGCCGTACGTTGTCTCAGGCTCAACTTGATACTGACTTAGTAGTACAATCTCGGAAAGAGGATTTCAGCTGCAACCTTGACGACCAACTAAGATGGTCAATTCGTTGAATTCTTGCATCAATCCTTGGTTTCAATCACTTGCTTACATAATGTATTATGCATACGAGCAAAAATCGACTGCCTAAATTCATTTTCAAAAATGAGGGAGGCCCTTACAAAAGGAAAAGTATTCCCAAGCCTTAACATAATGGAAAACATCTCCTATATGCTCAAGTTTGTTGATTTTCCAGAGGACGTGTAGCACGTAAAATACTCTGCCGCGGCGGTGGACGTGTCAACCGCAGGTCCACATGAGCTCCTCCTTGTTGTCGAAACTTACTTGCGCTAGGCTCAGCTTCTGATGAGATGATGCTGCTTGACACTCCAAAAGCAAACACAAAATCACGCGGGCTTTTTGAGTCCACTGGGATCTTCTCGTGGTTATTGATCTCGCCGCTTTCCTCCTCTCGCATGTCTATTATTCGCTGCCGCCTGGGCCGAGGCGAACACTTTTCTATATCATTAGACTTACAAAGACGTCCTAGTCGGGTTGAATAAAACGTCCCGAGCTCAAGGCGATCCCCAAAGGGGTTGCCTACATGGTCAGTGAGATCTGCACGGGATGTCTCCTCATCAATTATTTCACGAATAAGCGGTTCTTCTGGTTCTAGACCTGGCGTCGCCCTGATTTCATGCGCAACCTTCGGACCATACGTTAAAGTTAGGCTTAAGCCCTCCAAGATTGTACGTGCGATTTCAGCCACTGTTGGCTGTGAGTTCGACTTTTCTTTGCTATGAATACTCTTGCGACTAGACAGACGTTGAAGAACTGGCTCTACTCCCTCGTCTAAAATACGACCTTGATGGATTCCCATTAGATAACTTACAAGAGCATGCAATATGCGGAGTGCTTGAGTGAGCAAGCAATCGACACTTTCGCCCTCCTCCTGTTCAAGATCTTGTACAAGCTTACACATAGCCGGCATAATTCCAACACGAGTGAGCTTAGGAATTGCAAGCATATCATCTTCAGTCATTTGCGCAAGTGCCAACAAAGCATGAAACCTAACACGAAAAGGAAACTTCGAACCAGTTGCTAAGTTCATCAATGGCTTGGCGCAGTTGTATCGACCTCGTAAAATCATTTCATTGCAAGATCCATAAACTGCATCGTGTGTATTAGCTACCCGTGCAATGACCAGCGCAGCTTCTCCATGTAAGCGTGGATCATAATCAGGACTAATAAGGCAAAGAACATCTACTGCATGTCGAAGCACGTCGCTAGAGATCATTGCAATCTTACCCTTGTAGGTGCGTGCTAAACCCGCACAAAATGTAAAGAAAGAGGCAGGTAATGCTGCAAGGCGCTCAGCATGTTCTTCATTTGGCTTGTTGTCCTCACCTATTTCTGCACGGCCAGGTAACATTGCAATAACGGGACCAATAGCATCCATTTCCAGAAGCCGTTTTGCTCCACTATATACGCTGGCAAACCGGCTTAAGGCATAGCAAACTGAGGTTTGCATGCTCAGATCTTTTGTATTTTGAAGAGCTTTCAAAAGACAAGGACCACAACTTTCCAGAATTTCGTTCCCAAGTTCTCGCGCTTTCTGCGTAGGAAGTCTTGATCGCACGTCAGCCCAGCCAAGGCTTCGCAAGCCCTGCTCCGCTGCCTTTTTCGCATTTTGTCGAGCTCGGCTAATAAGTGCGCGCCGTTGCACAGATTCGTCTGCATCGTCAAGGTCATCATCTTCTTCACATGGCGCGTCCGTTTTTGTTTCCGAGAGTAAGTCGCTCAAAGACTCCTTTTCGAGGCCTTGATAGAGGCATAGAGCACCAAGGAGACTTGCTGCTTGGCAGCACAAATCCTTATAGAGTGTATGAGTCTCGTGTGCAAATCGAAATACACATTCACTGAGAAAGGCAACGTACTTTGCTTGTTGCAAGCACCTCGCCACGTCTTCCCGCGCAGTTCCACGTGCAATTGAACAAAGCGCTTGACAACCACCTGCAGAAGCAACCAACACTAAATCTTGAACCGATTTATGTAGGTACTCGTACTTATCTCCTAAAAGAATTGTTAATGGTTCCATGAGTCGTTGGAGTTGATGATTCTCAGAGATAGATTCCAATATTTCTGTTCCACAGACATTACTAGTTCGTGAAAGCGTAAGGGCAGCACTAGACACAAGTTCTACACGTTCCAACAGACCTACTGGCTCAGAGACAAACAGGAATTCTAAAAGTGGAGTCAAAGCATCAAACCGATAAATTAATGTTTGCATAGCAGCTCTTGAAACAACTGGTTTGCTTGAAGAAACTAGAGCAAGGATACTTGCTTCTGTACATTGTCTTAATTCCGCCTCGCTAGCAAAAATGTCAAGCTCTAATATACCAAGTAAAGGTAGCTGATGACCACGGACTGTTAAAGAGGGAGCTTCCATATTCGCATAATCACTCACATCCTGCAACCTGACCGGGTGCAAGCTTTGAGAAGACATTAAGACGATACCAAGAAGTCCATATATTCCTCCAACTTCTTGTAAAATGCGTTGAGGAAGACCAGCTGCAATCAACGCATACCGTGTAGCTTTGCACGCACATAGTTGGGCAAGGAGTTGCAGGCTTGCAATTTGTAAACCAGCTGTGTCTAGGTCTGATAAGTTGTGGAGTAGAGCACTTAAAAACTGTTCTCTTCGCAGCGAAAACTTCGATGTAAAACCTTTCAAGTTTTCATGAAAGGTTCTCTTTTCTTGTACAAATGCTATCTGTGGATTTGCAACTCCGCTTGCTAACTTCAAGAGCACCATTGTAGCACCTAGTCTAACTATCCCATCATTGGCCTGAAGTTGGTAGCGGAGCCAGCGCAAAAGTCCTCCATCACGTCGTCTATCTATGATTAATGCAGCCGCATCGACCATTCGCCACCCAGGATCAAGAGCTCGTCGAAATGTTGACAGTTTCCCTAAATCTTCTGTTTTTTTTGCCAAAGCCCCCCCTTTGCGTAAAGCAGACCGATTCGATGAAGTGGGTACGTCTGCCTCTGACACCTCCTCATACCTTTTACCAGCGCGTGCCCAGGCATCATACCATGCAGAAGGAGACTCCCCAAAGCAAGTCGCACCAGCTAATAAATCAGCAACTTCGATTGCCATGCAACGATCCTCGACAAGATCTGACTGCAAAAGAATTCCTAACAAAATATGTACTCCGCTTTGAAGCAGTGGTAATTGTAAGCACGGCTCAGAGGCAATATATGCCAATGTTTGAATTGCAAGCATGCGAGTATCTAGGGAGGGGTTTAAAGCAAGCTCAATTATGGCTAATGTCCCCCCATTCTCCACGATCATTCGCCGGTCTTTCAAGCGAAAGAACTTATTTGATTCTCCAACAAGACCACATAATATACGGAGGATGATGACTTTATCGGTCAAGGTTAAAGATGCAGCGGGACTCTGACTAAAACGTCGCCATTGTTCCAAAGTATCCACAAAAGCTACCAGCAAAAGAGCGCGACGTCGCACACGGAACTCTAATGGCATATTTTGCGCTTTCTTGCGTTTGAAGACCCGCATGCGGTGCCAGCTTTGAATAAGCAGAGCAGCTAGTTGAAACTTTCGTGCTAAAATTTGCGATGCTTTTTTAGCACAACCAAAGCGTGACATTTTTTCTGGCAAAACAAAGACAATGTCAGCAACAAGTTGTGAGAGTCTCGATGTTTCTGATGTACGTCGAGTTGCTGACAAATCAACAAACAGAGCCCTTTCCACCAATGAAGGCATTAAAAGGTCAATATGATCTCGAGCCATTTGATGTCGTTTAATTAGCTTGATTATCATCTTTGTTGCGACTCGTCGCCTTTTAGCCTGGGGTGATGTTCGAACTTCTTGGATAAGCAGATCCAGGGCTCCTTCGATTTCAGCCTTTGACCATTCGTCTGTTTCCCAATCCTCATCCTCACTAGAGTCTGCGTATTCACCCTCAGCTTCTCCGGACTCATTACTATCGCTTGGGATCACGAGCTGTTTTTCACCCGGACGTCGACCTCGCTTTCTACCGGGTCCTTCCCCTCGAAGCCGCAAAGACTGCCGCCCTAGCTCCTGCACCAAAGCGCTTCGTTCTTCGCGCTCATCTCTTCTTTGGCGTCTTTCCTCGCGGTGGATTTCGTGTGCAGATCGTTTTGCTGGATACTGAGCCCGAATTTCCTGTCTCAATTTGAGCAGCTCATTTGCAAAATATCGCTTGAATGCAAGTGAGTTTTTCCCCGTTCGAACTGCACGGTCTCCTGCATCCCCGTACCATTTCTCCCAATCAAACTCCTTGGTAATGAGCTCTCCTGCAGAGCTCGAGTATCTCACTACACGTTCTTGCAAAGGCATCTGCAAAACTTTCCCCGTGCTTTATGCGCTGCACCTTCGACTCCGTCGTATATTATTAAATCCGAAGGCTGTCCAGCAAAAGCCAACGGGCACCTCTACGAGTGCTCTCAAAACGAGGTAAAAGTTCTACACGCACGATGGCTATTTAGTTTACATGCAGAGCGCGAATAATACCTATTGCCACCACCGCAGACAATTTTCTTGAAGCAATCTCATTTTCCAATCAATGACTTAGTAAATTTTAAGTAATTCACTCAATAGTAAGTGTCCTAATAGTTAATCATATGTGGAGAGCAGTTCTCCACATATGAATCAACGGTCTCATGGGAAAACAGAATTGGGTTGCGCAAATTAAGCCCTCAAGAAAAGGGCATAATAGTACATACTCCACGATGATGAAACTCGGTTCGAGTTCTCTGGCGCAGAATCTGGGAGTGAACTAAACTTTAAAAGGCCCTTCGGCGGCCTACTTTGTCTTCCGGGATGGAACCTTTGGGCAAAGAACAATTATTTGCACCAAAGGCTGGTGTGCATGGGGGCAATGGGCTATGGGCAAAACTTGGCGGAGGTGAAAATGCGGGAGATGGAGGAAACAACTCTGTCGAAGGCGCTAACTCTGCTTCTCGAGAAGAACGTCTTCGTAGACGCGAGCGAGAACGAGAGCAGAGAAGACGGAAGCCCAATGCAACGCCAATGAAACTTGAAGCTCCTTCAGAAACCACAATCTCAAGTGGGTTTGGAATATATGGGAATGATGCTGGAAGAGGGGGTCCAGGGCCTGGTACTGCGCAGCTTTTTGATGACAGCAAACCTCGATTAGCAGATCTTTTTCACGCTGTTGAACGAGGTGGCATGAGTCTTCAGAATGTTGCACCTCAAAACCAGCAGAGAAATCACGAAGAAGAAAAAGCTGGGGAGCGAAGAAAGCGAGCCTATGAAGCGAAAAGGCAGCGCTTTCAGGTGAAGTCAAAAGAGTCTAGTAATGCATTGGATCAAGAAGCACGCAAAAAACCTGTCAATAGCGCTTCGAGTGGCTCATACTCTCAAGAGCAGATTACTAATCTTCATCGCGTAAATGAATCTCGAACAATTCAGCCACTGGAGCCTTCCCCAAGGTTCGCCAAGCAATCAAACCGATTCGAGGATTTCGGATCAACTTCGCGACTATTACCTGGATCTCAGCCAAGTGGTGATGCATATACAAGAAGCAAAGGTCAGGATCATCCTGCGTCTAATACGCAGCAGTACAGTAGCTCAGGTACTGAAAATACGGAACAATATTTCAAAGGTGGTGGTGGTGCTTTAAAGTCCCTGAATGTAGAGCATGGTGGTAGTATGCCTGGGAGCGATCTTGCAAACTCGCATAGACAGTATGCTCTGGACCAGGAGAAACACATTCATGAGAGTAGAGTACGCCAGGGAGAGGAAAGGGGTTTAGGAAGTATGGCAGACCCCACTGCAAGCATAGCTTTCCAAGAACACCCAAGATCCGGGCCATCCTCAAAGCCTTCTTTTGCACATGATTTAGAGTTTCAAGTTCATGAGAAGAAGAAAAGGGAGAATCAAAATCAATTTTTGGATCGTCAAGCTGACGGCGCACTTCCCAACTCATCAGATTCTAACCTTATGAAAGCTGTTGATGTTCGTGCACGATATGCTCAAGATTTAGAGCAGCAGATCCATGAAAAGAAGTTAAGGGATCAAGAGCAGAATATCGTCGAGTTTCGCGGGGGTAGCGGAGAACCAAATCATCAGCACTTTGCTGATATTCGTGCAAATGAAGAAGCATTGAAGGCACGAGCGCGCTACGCGCATGAACTTGAACAGCAGATTCACGAAAAGAAGTTAAGAGATCAAGAACAAAATATTCTTGAATATCGTGGGGGGAGTGGCGAACAGGACCGTCAGCGTTTTTTTGATGCTCGTGCAAACGAAGAAGCTCTGAATGCACGCGCGCGCTATGCACATGAGCTAGAGGAGCAAATTCATGCAAAAAAGCTCCGGGACGAGCAAGAAAAAATAATAGAACGCGGAATTGGCAATGCGGCTGGTTCAGCATTTCCTGTGGAGCCTAGGAATGATCCATCAAATGTGCAGTACAAAATTGAACAGCCATTGCAAGGTCTCGACCCTCGCAAACAGTATGCAAAAGATTTGGAGCAACAAATTCATGAAAAGAAGCTCCGTGAGGAGCGAGATAAATTGCTAACACAAGCTAAACCTCCTGATGACAGAGGTAAGGCTTCGAGTAAATACAGGTACACAGCAGAAACAGAAAGCCTGGATGCACAAGCAAAATATGCTCGTGAGCTTGAACAACAAATTCATGAAAAAAGAATACGCGAAGAACAGGAGAAGTTGCAGAACGGTGTAAATGGAAGTCGCATCAATCAAGGTCGCGGCTACAGTTTAAGCCCACACAAAACGGAAGGAGGGGAAGATCCTCGTGCACAATATGCTCGTGAACTAGAACAACAGATACATGATAAAAAAATGCGAGAGGAACGCGAGAAGCTTCTTTCAAGAGGTATAGACGGCAGGAATTCACACAATAGTGGTTTTGATGCAAGTCAACACGAGGCTACCGATGCGCGCTCCAAGTACGCTCGAGAGCTAGAACAACAAATGAGAGAAAAGCGCATACGTGATGAGCAAGATAAACTACGCTCACGAGGTATGGACATCTCGCAGCATCCGGGCCAAATGCATAGTTCTCAAATGCAGAATGGTTATACACCATACGAACAACCAGGAGCTATTGATCCCAAAGCAAAGTATGCTCGTGACTTAGAAAAACAAATCCGAGAGAAGAAACTTCGTGATCAGCAGCAGACAATGGAACGTCGTGTTGAGGAGGATTACAGTGCACCAAGTCCGGTTGCGGCTCATGCACACCGCAACGTCAATCGTGCCCTAGGATGGGGGCCAAGTGATGATGATGTCAAAGCTGCAAAAAAGATGGAATACAAACGTTTTCTAGAAATACAAATGGCTGAAAAAAGGAGACGCGAAGAAGAAGAGCGGGCTAGTCGCCGTGGAGTACCAAGTGCAAGATCTATGGGTGATCCTCAACGCTTAGCTGGAACTGGATTTAATTCTCAAAGCTACGTGCCACCCGGTACAGGGCATTTGGGAACTCAAGGCTATGATCCAATAAGGGGAGTACAGCAATCACTACATCTTCAAAATCTGGGATTCGGATCAGGCCCAGGAGTTTCAAATGGTGGTGTATTTTTGCCACCAGGAGGTAATGGAGGAAGCATGGGGTATCCTGCATATAATGCAGGTAATGCAGCAGTGTATTCTGGAATGCAAGGGGCTCCAGCAGGATATCCTCAGATGCATACACAGTTTGGACCTGGAATAAGCAGCCAAAGTGACGCATACCCTGGCATGAATCAGCAATTCGGAAACGGAATGACCCACACAGTTGCACCAGAAGGCATAGGGATGCCAGGGCCTCTCCAAGACTTCACCTCAGCAGTTCCAACTCTCGGAATGCCTACTGGGTATCAGCATCCACTTGATAGTGCGCGAAGCCAAGGTGCACTTTCTCCGGGGCGAGCACGTTTACCTCGTTTCACTCGGCTAAATGTAGATCCAAATGATCCTGCTGTCCAGGCAGAGCTTGCCGAAAAGAAAATGAAACAGATGGCTCAGCGAAATGAACTACTTATGCAAATGGAAATGGATCAAGAACGCAAAGCTCGCGAAAAGAAAGATCGAGAAAGACAAGAAAAGGAAGACGAAGAAAGACTTGCACGTGAGCGACTCGAGATCCAAGAGGCTCTAGATCGCGAGAAAGATGCTCAAAAGAAGAAGCAAGAACACCAAGAACAACTTGAGCAGCAGATTGCAGAGAAGAAACGCCAGCGAGAGGAAGAAGAATTGCAACGTAAGCGAGAAGAAGAAGCAGAGGATGAGCGCATTGCTCGAGAGCGTAAAGAACTTGAAATGAAATTTAAAGAACAGATGAAACCTGGGCAAGAGCCTATTGTTCAGAGCGCACGTTCTCATCAACCTGACACGCACCAAATGGCTCCTGCCACTGAGAAAGCGAATTTATTCGGACCACCATCACCATTACCTGGGAACGGGCCAGGAAATCTGCGTGGTACGGCGCATTTGTTTGACTCACCTCGTCAAGACCCAGAGGTTAAAGAGGATGACACTGATGCACTCGTACATCATCCAATGATATCATCAAGAAAGAACTCAAGAAAATCAATGTCCTCGTTGATTCAGGCCCAGGAAGCTCAGGAAGACGGTCAGCAGCGGCCAGAAAGTTTTTCTGGATCTACACGAATACACGACAATGCTTTACAAGCTCTTCTTAAAGAAACAGCAGCCGCACGTAGTGAGCAAGCCAGGACGTTAGAAGCCTTAGAACTCGTTCGGGAGCAACTTGAGGAGCTTAAGCAAGATCAGCAAGGCGGGCCTGACGTAAATTTCCATAGAAATGTGTTAGGGTACATACCTGCTCCGCAACCTCGTGGTCGATCTGAGCGATCTCGCCGAGGTATTCTCCAAGATACCGGTCGTCGAGTTGTGAATGGTCTAGAATCACCGCTAGAGCGCTCTATGGACATAAGCTCAGAGCTTGGGTCGCCAGCACTTCGCTTTGTGGATTCTTTATTTCCCTCATCCCCAAGTGGGAGGGTAATGAGTCCATCATTCAATGAAGATCATGCATTGAAGAGCGAATCAAAATTTATTCTTCCTAGTGGGGAGACTTTTGATAGTAGGAATGCTCGCGGAGGACAACATTATTCTTTCTCAGATTCAACAAACACCGCTCGCAAGAATCTGCTTAGTCCTGTTAGAGGCAGTCCTAAGTCCCAGGTGCCTCAACCTCAGTCTCCACTATACTCTCGCTGTTCTAAGGTTAACTCGGGAAATACAGGCGTCCATAGTACGGAACGATTGCTACATTCCCCAACACAAGAAAACCTGGAAAATCAACATATAAAGGGGAATCGAATATACTCACGAAATCCTCAGCCTGTTAAAGGTCTGCATATGTTGATGCCTCAGCCATCAAAACGATCGCCTCCTGCTCCTCCTCCGTGTCGAAGTCAAAATAAATACCAAAACAGTCCAACAAAATCAATGCATATATCTTGGTCCCCGAAGTCGTCTTCCCACACGTCGATATTAAGCAAATCTACAACAATAGTGCGTGGAGAATACAATGGTAGTGTGTCTGGAACAAAAAAAAAGCCATCAGATGAGGACTTCGACATTTACCGCATTCACGAAAATAACCGCAGCCGCCTAGCTAAATTAGAGCAAATAGGCGATTGTTCAAAACTTCATGGAGATCAATTAGACGCATTTTTAGAAGATTTCTTGGATAAATCTGACTCGTTTCGCCCCCTTGTCAATGTTCATCCTGAAAGAAACCTTGATTGCGAAACACGCTGGCTGCCCGCTTCCAAATGCGATTAAGTGTCTAACATGTTACATGTGAATGTCAAGTTCATTACATTTAGCAATAGTCTATTTTAAATGATACTCTTGATTGTTTTCAACATTGCGACTCTATTATTTCGATACATACCTGAATAGAAACTACTTTGTGCTTGACAAGTGTCTATATTCAAAGTCTTTTTCAACTCTATACCATGGTATGATATTGCACGTTCTTCGTTCTTCAGGTTTTTGGAGCGCTAATGAATTTACCAACAATCACTGAAGACAATGTTACCATGAAGATATTTATCATCATTATGTATACGTCAACTATAACAAGTGGAATCACACCCGTATAACAGATCAAGTGTAATCAAAAGAGTTTTAATATGGCAGAATGATAGAAAATTGCCAATCTGTCAAATTCACTGCTCAATCCTATGATAAAATCCTTCAGTTAAAAGCTTACCCTCAGGACACGCTAGGTCATACTATGTTGCAACAGTCAAACGAGCAAAAGTTAAATAAAACTATTTACTAACATCTACAAGTGCCTAAACCAACATCAAATCCTATTCCTCAGCATTATACAATACTGGTTGTCTTCTATTGACACCAGTTATCTGAAAAATATCGTACAAATTGTCAATCCCGAGCGTCTCCTCTTTCATTCCCCCATCTACTCCGAAACAAAGATTCAGGTTCCAATACATTTTATCTAAACCATCGCTTCATTGCACTACTAACTTTTCTGAGTGCATCATCATGCTTCTTCTTCATCTCTTTTGTTTCTTGGCCACACAAACCGCGGTAGGTAGGTAGGTAGAGGTACCTAGTACCTAGGTACCTATTACATAATCAATCAAATAATTTTGATAATTGACTATAGTAGGTTAACTTTATATCGCTATAATGAGTTATACATTTGAGACTCCACTTTTTAGAGAGTCATGAGTAGTTTAAAAACTTTCAATTTAAAACAAAACTTTTTGAATAAAAGAAAACAACCCTTTAAAAGAATGTATAAATCGAATGAATGAATGAATGAATGAACGAACGGGTGACTTTAAAGGTGGCGGTCTATCAGTAAATAGGCCACTAATATAGGCCCCTTCTCCGTTCCAGAATCGTTTGTGGTCGCGACCTCCGATCGAGGCAGAGCGCGGCGCAGCAGCAGCAGAGCAGCGCGAGCGGGCACACTCGCCAGGGATCTAGATTTATCTTCGCAGAGGCTTCTGCGAGCGGAGCTTTGCAGACGGTGGCACTCATCGTCAGCAACCCTTCCATTCACCCAACCATTCAACCGCGCTAGGCCCTTCGCTTCAAGCCTTCTCAGGCTTTCGCTAGCTCAGGCGTGTTACGCACAGCTGGCATTGCGGGGCACCTGCCGGAGCTTCTCAAACAATTTATCAACCCGTCGCAGAGGTAGCAACGGGGGCTTTTGAGGGGAAGTGTTGTCGCCTGAAGAGCTTTTTCTCAGCTCAAGATTTTTAAGATTTCTTAGTTTTCTTCAGATTTCCTCGATCTGTATCGATTGCTTGGATTGCTTGAGATCTTAACTCAGATTTCGGATTCGCAGGGCGGGCGTCACGTATAAAAAAACTTAGTCAAGATGGCGAAAGCAAAGGCAAAGGCCGTGGAGAAGAAGCGCGAAAAGGTCGTAGAGGACAAGACCTTTGGCTTGAAGAACCAGAAGGGTCGCAAGGCGCGTACTATCATCAAGCAGGTGCAATCCTCCGTGCATGGCTCTAAGGGTGGCGAAGCTATGGCTGCTAAAAAGGCCGCTGACAACAAGCGTGCGAAGGAGCAGCAGAAGGCTGCCGAGAAGGAGATGTTGGACCTTCTCGGAGATGCCTATGCGCTGTCTGGCAAGAAGAAACCTAAGTCGAAGGAGACCAAGAAGCTCGCCAAGAAGGCTGAGGACGAGAAGAAAGCCAAGGCTGAAGAGGACATGGCTCGCCAGAAGGAGGAGGACGAAAAGGACTTTGGTGTCCCTATTTGCCCTTTGCGCGATGTCTATGGTCTTGGCCAGAAGGCCGTTGTGGAGCGTCTCTGCGTGGAAATTGACCATAAGGATAACCTTGTCTCCAAGGCTCATGATGGTACGCCATGCCTGCACGTTAAGGTCAGTGATGGAACCACCCGTAACCCGATGACCATGGTCTTCATGGGTGAGACACCGCAGACCTTTCAAGTTCAAGGTTGGCATGATTCTCGACGTCCGCCAAATCGCAGCCATGGTTCGTGGTCAGCGCGTGTTGCTCGAGGTCCCCAAGGGAGCGCAGGGACTTTCATCGCCCGAAGAAGGCATAGAGTGCTCCGTATCTGAGTGCAGTGAGCGCTTGACTAAATACATCAAAGAAAAGATTGTCGAGGAAGAGGAAATTCGCGAGCGAGGTGGAATTCCCATTGAAGAGCGTATTGAGGAGGAACGTGCAAACTTGACAGGAACTCTCACCCCTGTGACCAAAGAACGTTTCTTCGCGTGGAAGGAGAAGAAGCGGAAGGAGAAGGAGGAGGCCGAGCGCCAGGCTGCAGAGTCTGCCAAAAAGGCTGGAAAGTCTGGTACCAATGTGCTCAGTGGAAGAGCTCTGTTCCAGTTTGATCAGTCCATGTTTGCGGATGATGAAGGTGCAATGGACGACAAGGGATATGAGCGTTCGGAGGACTATCAGCCCGAGGATAATGCACCGACACGTGCTTACAGCGATGGCAAGGACGAAGAGAGTGACGATGATAACGACGATGATAACGACGATGATAACGACAACACTGATGCAGAGGCTGAGGAGGACGGCCAGACTGGCGCCAGTGCGAAACCACCTGTTGCACCGAAGAAGGATGGTGCGATTCAGGAAACTTTGTATTTGGAAGGCGGTGATGATGACCTCGACGATTTGGATGATGATGATGATGATGATGATGATGACGATGACGAGGAGTAGATTGCCACTGTTTCCTAATGAGTCGCTCTACCAAGTCATGACATTGCCAAGTTTATATTCGCCTCCAGGGGTGCACAGTTAGGTAACCAAGCCTCGCAATGCCGTTGCTTGTGAAAAGCAAAAAAATAAAGATAACATCATGGTTGATGGCGAGTTGCATAGGATAGAATAAACGTTCTAATCCTGGAATATTCAATGAACCTTTTTTTAATTGTTTAGTTGTTACACTATTCTTGCTTGTTAAGCTCTTTTTCATTGGACCTATTTCGTGTCATAGCGTCGTCTCCTTACTCCATAACTCATTCATAGGAATAGGATAATGGAAAAGATACCATGGCTATCCACAAGCACGCTAATCATGGAAAGCTCCTTGCATCTTTGTTGTCTTGTAGCAACAAACTCCTTTTTCAATTCCTGATCCAATCTCTATTGTGAAACTGTGTTGAGAGTTTACCTTACTACATGAAGTTAAAAAACAGAGGAAGAAAGCACTGCAGAATCCCAGACAAGAGGCATGGGAAGCACCTTGATAACTTTATTTGTTCTAGGACAATACTCAATGATCAAGACGGCCTGACATTAAGGCTTTAATTTAATTAATTCGTCACCTTGTTCGCCTATGCAATTTATATATTGAATAATCTTCCAGACATGCATTGAAGCAAACGAGTAGTTTTCTGAGAATGTAGACTCGATAGAATACACTGCCAGCTAAATTAAAGTATTAAAAAAAAAACTAGACTTTATGCGCATTTACGAATTACAAGAAGGTAGCAACATCACAGGTTGCGAAGAGCCTGAAATTTCCTTGGTAGTTGACACAGAATCTATTCAAAATTGTGTCTCTTCCACGCGCACGTGGTTGTGTACACACAACTTCGAGAAAAAGCTTTTCAAAATGACCTCAGACACCAGCTTTAAAAGTATCAGCTTCTTAGGTCGACTTCTTCTTACCGTTCGTGACACAAGAGTTGATAGTAAAATCATATCCCTTTCCGAGCGTACCCAGCGACTGGTCCGCAACTTGGGGGCTCAGCGGCTTTGGTTGAGAGCTATGCGGTTTCCAGCCAATCATATAGACAATATCGAAGGTCGCTGGCACGTATCCATCCTCGTCACCATAAATGTGTTCATAAATCGCAGCGGCAGCAAGGAAAGTATCCCGAGAAACAGCAGGCCTGCGGTTCCAAACAGCGTTAGACTCTCCCATGAAGCTAAGGTTCTCCATACATTTGAACGCAGAGCTAAATTCCACAGTAAAAGTCTCAGTGTCCACAGTTGTGAGGTTGAATCCAGCATTAGCCAAAAGGCCACAGGCATCCGCATGGCGAATCATCGGCGATACATGAGCACTAATTCCACCTTCGCGTTCTTGCTCTGCAATTGCAAGTGACGTACGGAGCTCATGAAGCGTATCGCCACCAAGCATAGCCGCAATAAATACACCGTCAGGCTTGAGGGCGCGTTGCACCTTTTGGAGCGTCTCTGTGAGTCCATTTGCCCAATGTAAAGAAAGTGCACTTACAACTACATCAACAGAGTTTTCTGGAACTGCCTCGAGACAATTTTCTAGAGGGCTCACCAGCGATTCCACGGTAATACGCCCAGCAACCTCGCGCTCCGCACGTCTTCTCGCAACTTCTACCATCGCCTCTGAAGGATCAAGCTGGATAACCTTGGTGATTCCAGCGGGAGCCTCAAAACCGTCTTCATCTTCAAGTCCTTGCTTCATGAGTTCTGATACACAGTTTCCTGTTGAGCATCCAAGATCAAGTGCCACCTCAAGATCTTTAGACACATCTGCAATACGATCTACAATTCGCGTTGCTGCATGGTCTCGAAGAAACTCAAAATCACCGTTGCTGGTCTCAAATTTGCGAGCTGCACGGTCTCGATGAATGTTCTTCACGATGGGTTCAAAAGGATCGCGAGTAGCGCTCGAAGAGCCTGAGAGCGTCCTTCCGAGCCGCACAAGCGAATCTTCGGGCAGCCAACATGCCGCCTGCCGGCCCCGAGACGCCACACTGAAGCCTCCACGAAGCATTTAACTGGCCCACCTGGTGTACTAGATTGACTTGCACGAGCTTGGAAACCTAGCGAAGCTCTCGCTTTATTTCTGCAACGCGAATCTAATTTGAAGTTTCGGAGGTATGGCCAGGAATATACGAGACCAACTGCGCTGCAGACAATGCAATGCAATATTTTGCACAACGCAGTTTTGTTCTTACCACTATCATAGTATTTACTAAGTAGTAATAGAAAAGCCTCCTCTAGCTTAGACTGTTCATGGTAGAAGCCATTCTCTCGTTTTGTGTTCTCAAAGAAGACAAATTGTGCGAGAGAACAATAGGGCTCTCACGTTTAAGAGTTTCGAGCTAGTTGCGAGGAATGAAAGTAAAGTGTTAGCAAATTTTGATTATAGCAATGCATAATCTCCGTTTTATGTGGACCAAGGATTAGCACACAATGCCTACGTTCAAATTAGTCTTCAAGTGCGACTGCGTGTAGAAAGACAGAGAAGCTATATATCGACAAGATGGATTCGAAAAAAAGAGAGCCCGTAAAATGTTCATCTACATACAAACTGTAGAGGCAAAATCGATTCATAAGTTCACAATGCACAGTTTTTAATAGGGCATATGTTTATGCGGGCATTGAATACTTGAAATGAAGACAAGAAGGAAGGAGGAAATAAATCTATAGCTAAACTTCGTGCTTCTATTCCGATTGTTAGTTTGTCTATTTTTGTCCTATTTTATCGCTGTTTCAAATCCTCAAGACAAAAGTGATCACTCAAGCAGCTCAATAGGCTGGTTGGATTGCCAAAGCTCACGTGCAAAAGAACTGTAACTCTCCGAAACAGAAACCTTGTACTCAGCTGGGTTCAAGTTACGAATATGATCCTCGCGCAAAATAGACATTTGCTCCTGGACGAACTGGCGGGCCTCCTCAACAGTCTTGGTACCAACAAGCACCTTGCCCTGCTCAAAGACAGGAATCAAAAGCTCCTTGATTTCAGAAGGACGCACATCGCAGCGTTTCCGCTCAATGTAGGGATGGCAACAGCGAATTGTATCACCAACCTTGGGAGGCGTCTCATCGGCATGCTGCATAAGGTCCACCAACGCAAGCGAGTTTTTGCCAATGAGACGGAAAATGCGCTTCCTGCCTGGAAGAGTGGTTTTATTAAACTCATTAGAAAGCTTAACACAAGCCTGACCTCCACACTCCACAAGCTTATATACCATTCCAAGCGCCGGCTGAGCCTGGCAAGTTACAAGGTTTGTACCAATTCCGAAAGAGTTAATTTCATGGCCCTGCTTTGCAAGAGAGTGCAAAACATCCTCGTTAATGTCATTGCTGGCTACAATCACAGACTTCTCCAGGCCGTGCTTTCTGAAAATTGAACGTGCCTCTTTGGAAAGGTACGACAAGTCTCCGCTATCGAGGCGAATGCCAATAGGTTTCTTGCCAAAAACATCGCGCAGCACAAGTGCGACGCAAATGTAGTTTGGTACACCGCTGTGCAGAGTGTCGTAGGTATCCACGAGTGCGAGAAATCCATCCGGAAAAGCCTGAGCATAAGCAACAAAGGCAACCAATTCAGACACGTTCGAGTTGTGGAAACCAAGCTTCTCACGCATCTCGTACACGGGTTGCCAGAACTCACGGCCATCGAGCTCCGTCGTAGAAAGGTCCTCCTTGGAACGAAAGCTGCAAACAAAAGCATGCGCGTGAGTTCCCTTTACGTCAACAGAGAAGAGTTTGCCAGCGAGGAGATTGCTTGTGCCATCAAACCCTCCAACACAAGCATAGCGACTGGCAGTCATGGCACCATCCGGGCCTTGAGCACGTCGAAGTCCAAACTCCAGTAGGGACTTATCAGGTCCTGCAGCAAGACGCATGCGCTGAGCATTTGTGGCAATGAGAGAAGCAAAGTTTGTCAAGTTGAGTAGTGTTGTCTCGATCAACTGACACACACCCAAAGGGCCCTCTACGCGAAAGACAGGCAAGCGCGGGAACACAACGCTGCCTTCTTCTACAGAGTACAATGTGACCCCGCGAGCGTCAACAGTAGAGAGCCATTGGAGAAATCCTGGGTCCAAACCCGGAATCGCGGACTCGAGGTATTCAATGTCAGACTTGGAAAAGCTGAAAGAGTTCATGAACCGTAAGACTTCTTCAAGGCCGCAAAAGATGGTGAACTCGCCCTTGAAGGGGTTCTTGCGAAAGAACATTTCAAAGACAGAATGCTCTTCATGACGATTTGCCTTCCAGTATGCGTAACACATCGTAACCTGGTACATATCCGTGAGCAAAGGAGTCACCAGCGAGTTGTAAGGCACGAACCCATGGCGCCTCGAGAGAGGACTATTGGGTGTCGGCACGTTGTCATCCGCCATCCTGGATTTGCGATACTTGTTTTGCAAGTAGTCTATATAGAAGCTTGCAGCTTCTCGGATCAATCAAATTTCCTTCGGGAGCGCTTTCTGGAGCCTCAACGCAAACCGAAGGGACCTCGAGATAGATTGAAGAGGTGTTAAGACAGAGCAGGTCTAGGCGTTTGGTGTCGTGCAAGCGCTAGCCAAGTCTTCGAAGCAAGCTCCAAGGACGGCAGCAGCAAGTTCGCTGACCAGATAGATTTGGGTTTGCGGCTTGAGACGACTATTACTTTGGTTCTGCGAACGTTCCTAGCAAAAGCTTTCTCTCAAAAGGAGGACTGACGAAAAACAAAATACCTACAAACGTTAAGAAAAGAAAAAGAAACAGAAAGAACCAGAAATACTTCAAAGAAGAAAGACGTGAGTTCAGATCTTTGCAGTTTCCAGCAGATGCCATGTGCCACCAAAAGCAGCAAACGCACAGCCTTCTCGAATACCTTCCACGACCTTGGTGAAAAATTGTAGCCCGATGGGACGACTATCAAGACTTTTAGTGCAACTATAATTGTAGGTATTAGTACTATTTTTCTGTTTTTTTTGTTGGCATGAGCCTACCAACCTATATAGTACTATTACTACAAAGCAGTTGGGCAAAGAAGAAGAAGAGAAGAAGAAAAAGAAAAAGCAGCGATTGCAATTCATGATTTTACATTGAAAGTGCTTACTGTCGCGTGCAGTGTAGAGAATCGTACTGCCTCTCCGAAACTAGAACCCTTCTATGGCTAGGCCATCAAGAAGATAATATCGAAGGTCGACCAATGGTAGGTAGTTTCTCAGAACTCGGTACGCTAGCTGGATGGTTTCGTTTCGACTCCTTTAGCGATCTGGTCCGATCTACTATTTTGTTTTAGTTTTGTAGAATCGAAAAGAAGAATATTTGCTCTTGGTAACGAAGGCTTAATGGGTACTAGGGGAACGGAAGAAAATGATGAAGTTTAGAGGGATATGGGCCACATAAGTAAAGGAAACTACAATACTCTCACCTACCTACGAACGTACTTGCTGCGCACAGGGATAACTTGGATTTGGAAAATCATCATAATTTAATGGAAGAGTTGAAGTCCTTAGGGAGTTTGCAAGGGAGTGCTTGCGTGAAGTTTGCTCTTTCTTTTTTTTGTCTTCTTTTTCAGCAGAAGTGGTGATAAAAATATGAAGCAGTTCTACGGGCAAAAGATTAGTGCATAATTTTTAGCGACTAAATAGGGTCATTCGGCGAGCGCAAAAATCCGCCATGTGCGCTAGTGCCCCTTGTGATTCCTTCCCGAAAAGTGGCCATAGCAGAGGATAAATATGGGGCGAATTCTGTCCAGTGTGGACCTCGACCTCCTTCTTTGCTTCTTGGAGTTTGTCCTTAAACACCTCGATGTCGTCACGAAATACTTCGCGTGACCCAATTGTGAGAAGAACAGGCGGCATGAAATCAACATCTGCGTGAATTGGTGAGATCTGCGGATGAGTGAGCGCTACATCTTCTTCTCCAGCATAAGCTACAGAGAAGTCACGCAAAATCTCTGGTCCTGCAATGAAATCTGTGTTAATATGCATTGCATGTGATCCGCTCTCGCAGGAATGATTCATCCAGGGAGACACAAGAATAAGGCCGCTCACCCCTGCAATATCCTCGCGAATGCTTCTTAAGAAGGAGTGCTCTGCAACCGCGAGAGCAACGCCTCCTCCGGCAGAATCCCCACCTACCACGATGGAAGTTGGACAAATATCGAGCTTATCAACTACGGCATCATATGCGCATGTTGCAAACTTCAAATTAGCAGGAAATTTAGTCTCTGGAGCCAATGGGTACTCAATCGAAAGCACGCCACATGTGATGTTGTGCTTATCCTCCAAAAGGCGGACCAGCTCGACATGAGCAGAAAGGTACATTCCAGCATTTCCTGTTGCATAACCACCGCCATGGTAATATAGAACAATAGGACAACAACCCAATTTGGCATTTTCACCCCTCGTAATCCAAAGAGCATCGTTCTCTCCATGGCCAAGACCCAAGTCAACATTTTGAACACGGGCACCAATCCATGGACTAACTGCACGCTGTATAGCTGCATGACAGTCGATCATACTCCTCGATGCTGTAACATGGCCAATTCGTGCTGCAAAACCAATGGACTTCACAACGATCTCCTCAAGCATGGTCCAGTAGGGGTGCTCTGAGGTGCCGAGAACTCGTCGCATAGCAATGATGATGGACTTGCGAACAACAAAAATAAGCACTTGCACCGTATGAAGAGCATTCCTATAAGTCTTTCTCGTTGATTCTATAGAGTGGTTGTGCAGAGCCACAGCTATAGCACTGACAATAGCTAGCTCCCAGCGCTTTTTGCGGGCCCAGCGAATCATAATCGCTCCAAACAGCAATCTCTGCAAAGTTTTCCACATACCTGTGGAGGGCTTAGCCGCAAAGCTGCCACCTCGCTGTTTGGGGCCCATTGCTGTTTGTTGGCCTTTACAATCAGCTGAAGCGGGAGGTGTCCAGTGTGACGGCTGGGTTTGACAATAGACTCTCTCTGAAAAAGGTTTGCTAATCTGAGCGCTTTGTCAGGCATTGTGCACGCATGGGGCGAGCTCGAATTGGGCCAGTTCTGTACTACGGGAGCTGGATTCTGTTAGGGAGGTACCTACCTACTTACTAAGTAGGTACCAATTCGCCACCGCACGCAATCTCAGCCCTGGGGGTGTTCTGCAAGTTTACGCAAGAAAGCTTGATCCAAATTCGAGGACAACCTTGAGAAAAGGCTGACGAAGCGGCGGCGTCGACCGATTGAGACTTACTGTCTACCCCCTTTCCCTTTTTCGTTGTACCTACTACACTACAAAAGGTGCGGCCTGGCAATCTGAAACAAGCGCCATCAGTCGCCAAAAGTTGGCTCTCATCGTGAACGATTTACTGTTGCAGTCAGGGTTGAGTAGGCTCAAAACAACTTAAGCAGTTGTATACAGTGTCAGAGGAAATGTAGCTATAGCTAGAGTTGTTCAGAGTAAGTAAGGGTCTATTTAAAGGCCTATTGGACCGTTCATGAAGTCTTTGCAGTTTTCTTAGATTTTAATAATCTTGTCTACACACGTGCCTTTGTCAAATCTGACTCACTCGTGTGAACCTGCTAAAGATGCATGGCTTAGGTTATTTCTGCAAAAGATGTTGCGTAGGCCAGTAGCCTAAAAGTAAGGTTGAAGCCATGACGACTTCTAATGTTGGCGGTGCAGTTCGGTCGCCGTCGAAAGCTCTAAGTCGAAACCAGAGCAAAGCAAGCAAGAAGACTGTCAAGGGTGCACCCGAGACATCGAGACCTGATAGTGAAGGAATTGCTGCACATGCGAAAGTTGATACAGAAAGTAAGCAGGAAATTGCTGAGCGCCAAGAGGCCACAGCGTTAGCTGAGCTAAAAGAAGATATCGAGCGTGCGCAAGCTGCCGCGCGAGAAGCACTCGAGGAGAATGATATTATTGGTGCTATTTCTATATATACGGATGCAATAATTGTATTGGATGACACAGAGCAAGGTCGGTGGAAAGCAAAACTTTTGTTACGTAGAGCCCGTGCACATGCAATGCGTGGAGCAATGTACCAGTGCGCAGACGATGCTGCCCAGGCTGCCGAACTGGAGCCAAGAATGCAAAAGGCTTACCTTTTAAGAGGCCACGCTTTAATGTCGACCCAACAATTCGGTCCTGCGTCAGAGTGTTTCCGTCGCGGCCTCGAGAACCATCCTATGGATAATGCACTTCGCTCTGGCTTTGAGGAGTCCGTGCGTCGTATCCAAGGCGCTCGTCATCGCTTTTCTAAAGCTTTTGACAATCCATTTGTCCAATCCTTTGAAGACTTCGATGTCGATGATGTCAGCTCAAATCTAAAACTGCTCAGTGGTGTTGCGCTTGAGCTTAATGATGTCTACCAAGCCGAGGGTGACCGAGTGCGTGCCCGGGGCCTTGATCATGATCCATTTGATCGTGCAGAAGAGGATCGAGAAATCATGGCATACCTTCACCGTGCTCGATCAGAACTTTTTGTTTTATTCTGTTCATATCTTCATTTTCCTCGTGATGCGCCTGATACAGAATCAGCGATTGCGCAACTTCAAGAGCAAGCGGCGGCTGGAACCCATTCCTTAAAACGAATAAACCGTCGCAATCTTGATTTAACAAAACTTTCGTCGGGGGGGAGCTTTGGCATCAAAGCAAAACGCATCCCAATCGGGCAGTGGTGTCGTATGACTGAGGAGCAGTTTTATAGATTCTCGGAAAAGCATATCCTTACTGAAAAGTTCAATGACTCTTTTGTGAGTAGGGTTTGGGCAAAGCTCGTTGCAGCTGATCCTCAGGGAACAATACTCTTCCCAAAATTTCTCGAAGGTGTCGTTCGCCTTATGACGTTAAGGTTTCGTGCAAAAGACATTGATCGTACTGAAAGGTCATGGCGTACCTTACAAATTTCGCGACGCGTGTTCTATGCCCTAGATAAATATGTGCTTGCTTCATCGGAGGTATATGCTACACTTTTACCTCAGCTTTCCAGAGCAAGGGTGTACATACAAATCTTAAGGGGGGAGATTTACAGGAGTAAGCGTGTAGCAAATGTCCGAACCTGTTTTGAGCCTAGGCTTGTCCGAACATTTGATTACTTCAAAAAGCAAGGAGAAGAGAATATGACTTTTCAGGAATTACTGGAAATGACACTTCGAATCAATCTAATTGATCGTCACGGGAAAAACATTGACGATATCCGTGATACGGCCGTCGCAATCGTCATGTTTGCAGGTGATATTTCTAGTCGTTGTATTAGTTTTGATGACTTCGTAGATATTATCATTGGCTGGTGTGACGCCCTGACGCGTGATAGTGAGATGGTTCCTTTCCATGAACGTCTGGAAGCGTTTATTACCGGAGTAATATTGAAGCCAGCGGAGCGACACTCCGGACTTTGCAGCACAGCCGCGCAGAATTATAAAAAATGATGTTAAATGATGGCTTGTTTTGAAAATCTTCAACTGATCTGAAATCTATTACTTTGAGCGCTCGAGAATAAAAGTTCCACAGCTTATCATTTATTTTAATTTTTTTAAGTATTATATTTTTTTAATTCATAGGCTAAATTGGGGAGGTGTGAGAAATATTTGATAGGGAGCTAAAGTTGTGCCCCAGTTTGAGCTAAGTATTTTATTGCTAACAGTAAATAGATAGAATCTCAACTCGTGAAACCTTGGTATCTTGTCATTTAGGAAAGGAACACTAATATGGCCTCTGCAAAAGTGCAAACAAGATGCTTTGAAGGCCAAGTAAACTTTAATGGTAAGGGATACCAATGATTTGGCGAACGATATGGTTGATGTAACCAAAATCGCCATCATTAAGAATCAACACATCGTACACGTTCTGGTATTCATCAATTCGATCTGAAATGTTGAAGTTGAGAAAGCCAACCTTTAGCTCGCGTGTGCTTCGTACATCCTCAGAGAGCAACCCTTCAGACATGCTAACATCACCAGTGCTGTCACCAACAAGCAAAACCGTAGAATCATCACTCATATTTCCCCATTCCTCGACAAGGCGTTTCCGAACGGCCGGGTCAACATGAGTAAATGACTTGTTCATCACATGAAACGGCTCGCGACCTGCCAGTTCAGCCTCAAACCCACGGAGAGTCCCATCCTCATTGTAACTAAATTTGTTGGAGACAATGGTAATGTTCTTGTAAAGCTGACCTCTCTGCCTCAAAACTTCTTCTAAAACATCTGCAATACCAGCTGAAAAGATAAGCACCGGGACGCCAGCGTCATTGAGCATGCTAAGGAACTCAGCCACACCTGCTCGAAGCTCCATCTTGGTGCGACGGACTGCTTCGGGAACATACTCCTTGCGAAAACCAGCATCACGCAGTGCATCGTGGGCTTTCTGTACCCATTCGATCATGGCAACACGCTTTTCTTCAACCGAAATTTCCGAGGAGACCTCCATTGGAAAGTACTTTTCTTGCAGGCCACGAACCTTTTCGTGGTATGCATCAGGAAGTAATCCACACTCCTCGATCGTGCGGTGGCATGAGTAACCTCTATCGCCACCGACCCAGAAATGCGTCATCGTATAGTCGAAGTCAATTACGATACGAAGTTGACTTTTCCCAGCCTTGACAAGAGTGTCAACTTTCCTCTGCAAGTCATCCTCATTAGTCTTGAGTACCTCACCACGCCTAAAGCTGGAATCCGCAGCGCCAGCCTTAAATCTTGTGGCTACAGCTACAGCTCCAGCTCCAGCTCCAGTATGGATACCTCGATGATGGATAAAAGCCCGGCTCCGAACGCCCGCGAGGAGACCAGAGGCCACTGCGACGGCCCAGGCCGCTGCTCCAAAGCTCGGTGAGTTCATTCCTTTCGCCAAGATTTTTCTCAACGCGGTTGTGTCTTCGAGCGACGCTGATCTAGATATCGTTAGAAAGCGTTCTGTTGAGGTGCCTCGGTAAGATGAATTGGTTTCATTGAAGAAAATGAAGAAAATGAGAATTCATTCATTCATTCATTCATTCATTCATTCAACTTGAATGAAGAGAAGTCTGGGAATGCTTTTACAATTATTTTTTAAAATTTACATATATATGTTTAATTGATAATGAAAATAATATTAAAAAATAAAAGTAATAAAAATAATAAAGAAAAACCTTCAATCATTCATTCCGCACCTCAAAAATAAGCTTCTTCCGAGCGCTGAGAGACGATGCCGCGTCGTCCGGGCCGGAAGGCCACTTCCGCCACGGTACATTTGGCACGTTACGAGCATCGGCGATGCTTCATCGAGGCTAGGACGAAGTTTAATGAAACAAATGGCATGAGAAGTTGAAATGGAAAAGAGCGAGCAAGATGGCGCTTTTCTCTCGTCTCAATTGATCGGGCTTCTTCTTCGTCTTCACAAAACGTTGACCATTGCCATCTGAATCCTCCTCACTTCAAAACTTGCAAAGAAGCAACTTTCTCTTACGACATCGCCACGGTCCCAGGCACCTATGCTTGCTGCGACGCTCGCAAGATGAGCTTTCCATTTCCTTGGTCCCGATTTAGATTCTTGATTCTAAGCCACGCGTTTGTGTTTTACTTCTGTTCGTGGGAAAAGTGCATGCATCTATCGATTCTCTGAGCCTCGAAGCACGTTTTCATTTCTGTGGACCCTTTTAGTGTTTTGGGTTTATAGCTTTTACTTATTATTATTGAGAAACTATTTTTATTGTTTCTTTTATGAATTAGATTGCTGTCAATATCGTTTTGGTTTTGCAATATCGCGAACAGGTTCTGCTGTAAACACGAAATGTCTTTGACAGGTTTTGCGACCACGATGTTGCGGTCAGCTCCAGCAAAGCTTGCCCAGCGGGGACTTTGCACCACGAACGACCACTACGCAGCAGTGCGAGAATCTTATCACCGAGCGTGGTTTTATGCCAAAGATAGCCCATACGAGAAATGGCAGCTCGACTGCATCGTTGAAGCCCTGGGCTCGGGTCTAGAGAGCGAAGAAGCACGCATTGCAGATATTGGAGGTGGAACGGGGAGATTTGCAGGCCTTTTGCATCAAAAGCTCGACCTGAAGCAGAAGGTTCTGTGTGTCGACATGTCTGAAGAGATGCTTAAGGAAGCGCAGAAGGTGCCCGGTGTTTCTACGAAGTGTGCCGACGCAGCTTCTTTTGCGGCATCTCTGGAGCCCAAGAGCTTCGATCGGTTTCTTTTGAAGGAAATTGTTCACCATCTTGGATTCGAAGAGTGTGCTGGAATGTATAAAGACCTCGCTCGAGGACTCCAAGATGGAGGCAGATGTGTCACCGTGACGAGACCCAAATACGAATTCGAGTACCCCATGTTTGATGCTGCCCGTAAGGTCTGGGAGTTAAATCAAGAGGATGCAAGCCTATATGCTGGCTACATGCGTGACGCAGGTTTTAACGACGTGCGCTGCAGTGTGCTTGAGTTTCCGGTGACTATGCAACTGAAAGATTGGACAAACATGGTAAAGATTCGCATGTGGTCAACCTTTAGTGAATCACACTTCTCAGAAAAGGAGCTGTTGGAGGGAATCAAAGAAATTGAAGAAAAATATCCTACAGATCTAAATGGCAATGTCAGTTTCAACGAGAAAATCGTTCTAATTCAAGGGTCTGTGTGACAATTGCAAAACAAAAAAAAACAAAAAGTAGTTAGTACATTCACAATAGAACGTTAAAAATTTATGCGAGGCGAAGATTCGCTTGATTTACCCCCCCCCTCCCGCCTCAAACCTCAGCGACACTACATCATTATGCAGATTTTGACCAAACATAACCCTGATAATCAAAATAACACGTTGAACAACTTTGTTTTACTATATACTAACTTTTAAGAGCAATAACTTTCCTATACTGATATATTATTGTCCTCGAAAGCAGGTGGCGTTGGCCTCATTTAAAATAATGGCCAACAATGGGATTTCGCGATAAACTTTCAAACCCTTCCTTCAATTCGAGGGAAGATACTGTGAAGGTCTTTTCATTAAATATTTTGTCAGGCCCTTGTAAAATACGACAAAGACTGAAAAAGGCATCTTCCATGACACTCTCTGAAGAGCCCTTCATCTTTTCCCGCATTTGTAGGTGTACTTCATCTAAAGCGATACAGCTTGTCTCACCAGCAGGGTTTGCCGTGAGTCTGTCTCGTGAGACCTCAATTCGTTGGTTGATGCTGCTTCGCTTTACAGGTCGCTCGTTTGCATTATCTTGAAGCAAGGTATTTCCGCCGCGATGTGTATTTGTACTCAAATATGTATATGCAAAAATACAAATACAGATATGTTCAAGTAAGACGCTGACTAATACTCTTGTTGAAAGAGACAATTCACTGCAGTTCTTCCAGTCGGGTAGCATTAAATCATCGTCAACAATCGCAGAAGCACAAGCACTGTTATCAGTCACCAAGCGAGCTACGATGTCAAGCGCCCCAGTAGAAAGCCCAATCTGCGCGCAAATCACTGGAATAGCGAGTAGTATAGTTACATAAAAGGCTGAAAACCATTCCCCTGGACTCTCCAATGCACCCATGGGAATGGTTCTCTTTGAAGCGTACATAAGGCGATAGCATATCCCTCGATAAGAGAAAACTAGCCTGCAGGATGCTGCGAGAGGTAAAAGCCCCCAAGCGCTTGTGAACATGCAAAGGTAGCCTAATTGAACAACAATATTCAAGTAATCGTCGTCTTCAGCATATTTTGGTAAAAGAGATTGCAATAAAACCTCTTCTGCATTGTAGGAGTTTCGATCTGGAGTATTTGAGAAAAATCGTAAATTTTTCAGTACATGAGGAGCATCGCATAAATTAGCTTGCATCTCTTGATACAAAGCTTCACTTCGGCCCATTTCTTCGGATTGTATTGGAACCCCCTCTGTTGCAGATTCAGGTTGCTTGTTGGTTTGCCAAGCAGCAGTATTTATAAGTGTCTGAGAAGAAAACCCGCCTCGCGATATTCGAAGAGCTTGTAGTTTCCTTCGTGCGCGTTTCGCCTTCATTGCCAATTTTGCAATACGCATGGGAACGAAAAGATCTAGGAATCCATTGACAAATGAGGTAACAATCACAGGAGTCACAAATGCCTCATCCAGACGAATTTTGTCTGCTCTCCAGCCCCAAGGCGGTACAATAACACCAAAACCAGCGTCAACAAGCCACGTCTGAATTGCCGCTCCGAAAGGTACATACAGGAAAGTAATCGAAAGATACCAAACAAACATGTTGAGCCAGATGAAGAAAAACGATTTGCGAACATAAAACTTCTGAAAGTTCTCGAGAGTTGCATGCGCTTCAAAACGGGTGAGTCGAAACATTAACTTGCGAAAAGCATAAGTCTGAAAAACGTCCAAGATAAGTCCCATTACGATACCTTGACAAAGAATGTACACCCATCGATCTGTTCCAACCGTTGCTGCACTTTGAGAAAAACAGACACTCCAGTATCCGCAATTTGATGGTTGCACGCTATACATAAGTGGATATGCTTCTCGATGTATAAAATACTCTTCATAGCACGCCTGGGGCCACAGTTCCCTAGGAACATCTTCCATATTTTGAGTTCCATTTCCAATGCCTGTCTTATAAAGAAGAAAATCACAGCACTCACATGTTGGAGCGTGTTTACCGTATACGTACCACTGAGTAAAGAAGAGACTGACTGGTACAAGTAAGACGATGTTCAAGACTACAAATACGACAGTGATCAAACTAACGATTGTCCTACGTCTATGACGTTGAACTTGCGATAAGCTTCGATAGTTAGACGGGACATGGGGGTTTTCAACACTTTTAAGTGGAACAAGAACATGCCGACTTTTCCAAAATTTAGCTAGATGCATGTATTTAATTGACCAACGACGTGCAAGTAATGGGGCCCATACGCAGCAAGTAAGGATACCAATAACACCAAGGTCAATTATAAACATACTCCAGAGCGCAAACCTAACCAAAAAGTAGTGAAGAGTACATGCAACCATCAAGCCAATCACGCCAGTGCGGTAGAATAACATAAACTCAACGCAAGTAAATATGCGGTCTCCAAACTGGATACGAAGTCCTTCTGCATGGATGTTGTCTCCCCGTTGCACAATCCATTTCTCCCATATATGCATTAAAAAAATGCGATATTTTTCAAGGCGACTTTGTGATGGGCTCGTTCGTGGAAACCGGAGAGTCCTTAAAAATGATTCATTCCAGACCTCATCTTGCAGTGGGAAAATATCATCCACAATCTGCTCTAGTGGCGTAGAACGTTCGCCTCCGCATATTGTGTCAAACATACACATGGCACCTTTGGCATCGATGTTAATTTCATCTAAAGCTCTTTGGATAATACGATAAATTAGCACAAGCTCCTCTGCAGGAGTGAGGTTTTGCATCACTTCTTGAGCATGATCCTTAATGTGGTCTGAAGTTAAGTTTAGGCAAACTTGCTCTCCTTTCAGGCGTGCTTGCTCGCGAAAAAGCACTTTGTTCCGTGCTTTCACCTTTGCTTCTTGTGAAGCCTGAGACTGCGACAGAACAACACCTATATCCGAGCATACTGCCTCGGTTCCTGCTCTTGGATTGTCGCATAAGTTTGTTGTCGCGTCTACGAGAATGACAACTTTATCTGATGAAGTAGCCGAGGACTTAAGTATTGCAACTTGCAGATTGGCGGAAAGAAGAGCTCGAATAAGTCGTCGAGGGAGTGCACTGTCTTTGAGATTGTTTAAACGAAGCACTATTGCCATGCAGTATGCAAGGTTTTGCTCTGATGAATGGAGCTCCACTTGATCCTTTTCCAGCTCCTGCACGGACTTGTGGTTGTCACCATCTCGCAGCTCTAACCTGCCATCGCTGCTCTCCTTTGTCTCTGCGTGTACACGGACCATATCCAGCCTTGCAGTTCCCAATGCACCCAGCGAGCATAAACATTAATTGGGTTTATAAATGTATGAATTCACAAGTGTTTGTAAGCCCGCTTCGCAAAAATAATTCCCTTAGCCACAGGCAACGTTTCCCTCTGCGGCCGTCTAGTGGAAGTGCATCGAGTCTCGACCAATTGTCGTTTTGATTTCGTTTAGCTTCGCTCCAACCTCTTCCGGCTTTTGAAATATGATAAATTGCGGTTTCCAAAAAGCAAACTTTGCTCGCCCTACCTGTAACTCTGACGCAGAACAATCCCTAATCGTAACGGCACCTACAATTACTGCATCACAAGATTATCACTTGTCCCTTGAAAATTTTAGACAAACTTAGCTCTTCTCTGTGGCTCCCACAAGTAGACTATAGTATCTGTAAAAGTGAACTATTTAAAGTTTACCCAGTTTCCTGTATATTCATAAACTGAAATATCCAATTGCGTTAAAAAAAAGCTTTTTCACGGAGCAGGGCTTCGCGTGACTAGGTAGGCAGTAAGTAGGTAGTAGGGATGGAAACAAGTGAAGAACAAGTAAAGAATACAAAGAAATGTGTATATTTATGGGAAGGTCTCAAATGGCTTTTTCGAGGGATATTTCACTTGCAGGAAATAAACAATAGAACGAAGACCTCTATTTTATAATCATTTCCCTAACTAAAGACAGATAAATAGACAGATAAATAGATACTAGATACTTGGACAGATCCTCTCCACTGCCTCGCGCACTCGCCGCTCGCTCGCTTGACCGACTGTGCGCGCTGCAAGGACCCCCGCGTAGCGTCTAGAGTTTCAGAATTCTGACTCGGTTCCCGCGTGGCGTCTATCACTTGGGCGCGGAGAGGCAAGAGTCCATTTGAGCGATCATCGGGTCATTCCTCTCGACTCCATTTGTTGGTCTTCTCCCCCCTTTGGGCAGGTATCTTGAAGAGAAAATCTTTGCAAGGTTGCGAGCATTTGCAGGGTTTTGCGATCAACAGTTCCACAGTTTGTCAGGATTTCTAGGAATTTGGAGTTCACTCATCTACAGATTTAGAGACCCAAGATGAGCGGAAGCGGAGACCGCATTGATGGTGTTTTCGCCACGCGTATGAATCAGCAGACCTACAAGGCCAAGGTTAAGGGAGCCCAAAAGGGTTACGAGCTTCTGAAAAAGAAGGCTGATGCTTTGAAGGCTCGGTTTCGTGCCCTCTTGAAGGAGATCAAAGAGGCCAAGCTTGCTCTGGCTGAGGAAATGCCGGCAGCCTTCCTTGGCCTGGCTAGTGCCATGTACTTGAACGAGAAGTTTCGTGATAATGTGGCATACGAGGTAAAGGATGCCACTGTACGTGTTTTTGCCTCGGAAGATAACGTGGCTGGTGTCCGTCTTCCAGTATTTCAAGAAAACTTTGTGGAGACTGAGGGTAACAACCGGCTCGGTCTTGCACAGGGCGGCCAAAGCATTGAGCAGGCCAAGAAAAAGTTCCAGTCTCTTATCCTTAAGCTCGTCAAACTGGCTAGTCTACAAACCTCCTTTGTCACCCTTGACGAAGCCCTCAAGGTCACAAACCGCCGTGTAAATGCCCTTGAGTTCGTTGTTATTCCCCGCATGGATGCCACAGTAAAGTACATCGCTAAGGAACTCGACGAAATGGAGAGAGAGGAATTTTTCCGCCTTAAGAAGGTTGTGGCCATGAGTGACGACGCCCCTCCCTCTGATGGCGACTCTGAAGTACAACAGCAGATTGAATCGAACAGTCTTTTGCCTGGTTACGAAGAATCGAACGAAGACGATGTCATTTTCTAAAAAGGAAAAGGAAGGACAAAGATTAAGTTGCCTCTTTCTGTCGGAAAACTCACGGCAAGAGGGGAACAAAGGGTATACGCCTGCTTGCTGCATCGTGTGCTTATTGCAGCCTGAAAGCAGCCAACTGTGCGACTGTTTTACATTTAAAGGGAGGCATTGCATTCACCTAACAACCCAAGAATTGAGAAAGTAGAAAGATAAAGATAAAAAGGAGATTACCGTATAAAGCGCATCCCTCTGCACCTCATCGCTGTTGGTCTTTCATTATTTCAAGTTCATATTTTTGTATAAGCTTAAACGAGGCTCATTAAGAGAGACTCTCCAACACTATCTTTAAATGAAGGAGTATAGTAGGTGGCATTGCCACAACAAAGAATGTACAACTTTTTTTTTTGCATCCGAAGAAATACCGTCCCGACTTTCATAGTTTTCAAGAATACTCCCAATTAAAAACAGAATCAACAATAAGAAAACAACTTCATAAATTTTACGATTATCGATGTAGCTGAGGAAAGTGTCTTTGCCTAGATGAATAACAACACTACCGGGCCGAAAATGCAAATGTAACTGAGGATCCGAAACGTCTTTAAGAAGGACTTAGCAATAACGTACACGAAACCCTGATTCTGATCTGGAAATTTTAACTTGTGTCCATCATAAAAGATAGGGTCCCATAAGTATGTATTCTCCTTCTTCTCTTTTTTTGTTTTTTCCTTCTCCAGCTCCATCATAAAGATTAATTATGCAAAGAACGTTTTGGAATCTGGTCTTAATCAAAATCCAGAGATCACGATCAGAAATGGATAGCAAGAAACTAAAGAGACAAGCACATCATGTGCCAATACACTCTAATATTCTTTGACGTCTTATGCATCATCCTCGTCCTCATCCTCACCTGATAAAGATGAAACCCACTTAACAAAAGTCACGAGGAACTCCATAAAGGTGATCTCACCTGACCCATCAAGATCAAGCTCCTTCCATCGCTCAACACTCATGAAGCCACTGATCAGGTCTTGATGTGTACTGCCGCTTCTTGAAACTGAGCCCTTCTTTGGTGGTGCTGGATTGAAAGCAGGTTTTTGAACCTCAACCATTTTTTCTCCTCCGCTCGACCTGCTTCTTGCACTGCCTGGGCCATTGAGGTTCGTCACCTCGCCTGTCTCAATGTCAATTTCACCACTCTCTGACTCCTCCTTGTGCTGCTTCCACTCGTGCACCGCCACGTTTCTACCCGACGAGGAGGTGCGCACCAGCTGCTCAAACTGGATGAGGCTATTTTTGTCTTTGCTATTCTGTCTGCCAGCCAAAAGTCCTCCGAGAGAGTCTTTCCAACTTCCTTTGCGTTTCTGCGAAGCAAACATAAGTTGAGCAGGGTCAACTGAGTTGCGACGAGATTGAGAGTCGCGACGCCGTTGATTACTAGCTCGCGTGTCTTTGGTCATTTCAGCCTCGCCAGAGGTTTCATTTAGGGCTTTCTCCATATCTTTGTAAGTAATCACTCCAGAGCAAGATACATCAAATGCAAGAAACATTTCCGTCGCAAGTTCAAACACACGCCTGACACCCTTTGTATCTGCGAATATTTTTGATCTAACTTCGCTGCTTTCTTCCTCTGAGAGCTCAGGAATAAGGTCAAGAATGTACGCCAACCCAATGCAGCAAATAAGCTCCTTAAATTGAACAGATCCATCTTTCGAAACGTCAGCATCTTGAAAGATCTGTACAATGGTGTCCTTTTTGATAGAGGGATTAAGCTTGCCCATGAGAATTTCAACTTCGTTGAATTCCAAACTGCCACTTTGGTCTGTGTCTGTCTCATCATACAAGCGATGCAATTCCTTGAATGTCTTTTGCATCTTCGGAAAGTTCAACAAGACACGATTTACACATGAACTGTGAGAGCGGCCAGCCTGCATACGCTCTTTGTTCTTCTCTTTCAGAGTTTTAATGACACGCTGCTCCAAAGCGCTCTGCGCTTCGTACGTAGTCGACTTCTTTGGAGGGGTCTCATACTCCAGTGACCCAATTTCTGGATGCGAATTGCTGCGGCTGAGGCGCTGGATCGACAATGTCCGCACCTCAGGAGCAGGTTTTTTCGTTATGCTTGAAGTAGCACCCATTTTGGCACTAAGTGCCTTGCGTCTGCAGCACTCAAGAGCGTAGAAGCTCTTCTACGAATATGATTACAGGCTGTCAGCACAGAGGTCTGGAGATTGTTTCTTCTCGATCCTGAATCGCCGCGAAGATACAATTCTTCTAATGTGTGTCGGCTAATGCTACTTAATTGGATTTCCCACGAATCTGTAGATGAAGATCACTTGGTTGATTGATTCTTTGCACTGCACTGTGCTGGTATGAAAGATCTCCTATTCTCAAAGCGTATTGGGTCCCTCTTCGCGCGACGTCCACCGCGAAAGCAACCAACAGCTTATCCACAGGCCAGACTTTGCTCTTGCTAGTGTCGCTGATGCAAGTGTCGCTGCTCGTTTGGCAAGCTGAAATGCTTTGCAGACACAACTCCACCAAGTCTTCGGACTCTCTACCCAAATGTTACCTATTTAGCTCCTTACGATTCTACTGAAAAGTGAGTTGATGTGCTTTGGGAACGTCCAAGTCTTCTGCGCACCAGTATAAATCACCTCTTTAGTCGGTGTTTCCCCTGAGCTAGCGAAGCGGGTCGGCGCTTCAACTCTTTCGAGGGCCTTGGCCTCCTATGCCTAAGTCCACCAAGCACTGTCGGAAGCTGCAGCAGATGCAACGTGAACGAAAGCAGGATTTGCTCGTTCAGGCAACCTTGCAAGCTAAGAAACAAGCAACCAAATAATCAACTGATTTCAAGTTGATTGCTTACCTAATCACATATAAACACTTGCACACACATACACACTCAACTACTTCCTCTTTACTATTGTATCAAAGTTTTACTTTCAGGAGTAAAGCTTGACACAGCTTCGTCACTTCAACGGAGATGTAAACGCCCTCTTCCTCTTTTGTAACAACTAGAGACAGGCTAGGGTTTGGCTACCACTTCCGTTCTGCTGAGATTTCAATCAATTTCTAAAATGAGCAGTGAATCATGAGTCAATGAACGAGTGGAAACAATGTTTGTCTAGATGCATGCATGCGTAGATAATGCTGTGTCGTGGGCAACTTTGATACTATAAGCGAGGCAAGCAGTCTTAGTGTTGGTGCTTTGTTAAAGGTACTTTAGAATGTTGGCGAACGAGCAATTTTTTGACACCTTTTGGACTCTAAGCCCTACCTTCCTACTGATCAATTTCTCGATTTCGGGCACTTACCACGAAGTCGGGAGAAAGCTGTCACGACACTAATTCACTAATACTCTTACTTTGTTTATTTTTCGGTATGGAGTATCTGCAAGGAAAGGCCTCCACAAGTACACGCTTACTTTGAGCGATTTACTTGTCCTACGTCGCAAACCCGGGACCAGGCGAGCTCTTTGTCTCTTGTGCAGAGTAAACGGCATCTTACAAAAACAACCTTAGTCCTGACACGTCTCCGCGCCACAATCAACGGATACTTTATGTGAGAAACTCCCTCTATAACCCCTACAGATCTCTAACTTTTACTGTCTACTCTGCAACCACTATTATCGGCCGTCTCGCGACGAACTCGCACTGAGTACATTAATTTTAATAAGCCCCTATACTCTTTTTCCATTTGCATATTATCATAGAGAAGGACTGGAGCGGTTGGGGTGTAACTAAGGACTTTGTATCGAAGGATAGAGTTCTTAGATACCCCTGGTGGTTGGGATGCAAAATTTCCCTCGCCTTCGCAAACTACTAACCACGGCGACGATCTCTTCGCTGAGAATCGCGGTTGCGATCTTCTGCGCGCACGTACGCAGGCACCTGAGCAAGACCCGGGGTGGGATCTTTGCTCCTCGCTGTGTTCATTTGAACCTCAAGTATCTCTCTCCTGTTCTGATCTTGTCTTCTTTTGGCACAACCTGAGTTAAGCTTGGCACCGAGATCGAAGATCTGGGCTCTTGTCAAAAGCCACAACTCGTTTATCTAAATTATTAATAGGTTACGACAACTACGAGGGGAATCTGTTTGATCTAGCGACATAGGATCAAACCAAACCTATCATTTATTTGGAGATCACCAGGTATAGATTCCCTGGTTGCAATACTTTGCATCTTTTGGCATTTTGGATTTGTCAATCTTATCTTGAATATCTTAATTGCAAATCATCATGCCTGGCGGCTCAAGAGCCGTGCCTACTGGCAGAAGAAATGCTGGTTGGTCTTTTGAGCCAGATTGGCTAATAAGTGGAGGGGATAAAGACCATGCTGTCCTTGAGGAACTCTCAACGTGTCCATCATGGCTCACGTTAGAGAATACCCGTCAAAACGCGAGCTCTTTGAACATTACTCAGAATATGACTGTCAGACGCTTGGAAGCCCTTGCGGATACTCAACAATCTCTTTCTAAGGCGAGCAGTCGAATTGAGAATGAACTTAGGGAGGCTCGTAATCAAATATCGCTTCTGCAAGCCGAACTCCACCAACGCGAGGCACTCACACGACACACAAAGGCTCAGAATCTTGTCCTTCGCAGTGAGCTTGCAGGGTGCAAGAAGAACGTTGCAGATCTCAATGCAGAGCTGAAAGACTTGCATGACCACGTTCATTTTTTGCGACACATTACTGCTCCAACCCCAGATGCTGGTGCCTTAGATGCATCACTTGCGATGCTGCGCGGACATGAACTTGAGCAGGCAAGAAGTCGGGAGAAGGAAACCAGGGCAGCGCTATGCACCTCCGAAACAGCGCGAGAGCAAATCCAGATTGATCTAGAAAATGAGAAGCAGAACCGTAATGCAAGCGAAACCAGTTTTCAAGCAGAGATCGACCGTCTCAATCTTGAAATTGCGCGATTTAGTGCACTCCATATTTCACGTGAGAACAAAAATATCACCGATGAGGCAAGGTACCGGGAGAGTCTCTCGCATCAGGATCACAATCTTCAGCGGGTCATTGAAGATATGAAGCGAGATCGTGAAGCAGCAGTGGCTCGTGAAAACGAAAAATGGCGTGAAGAGATTGCTAAAAAGGAGGCTCAGCATAAAAAACTCAACCTTGAAATCGATGATCTGAAGCGCACTGTAGCAGATCTTGGCACTAAAAATCGCGAGCAGCAGAGCCAGCTTGACCTCGCTTGGGCAGAGGTACGAGGAAGAAACTTGCCCGATCCGCGTCGACCAGAGACTAGTGATCGTAATACTCTTGAAAGAGAGCTCGCTCGTCAAAAAGAAAAGCTTATGGCCGAGTTTGACCGGGAAAGAGCCGAATTGCGTCGCGAAATCGCGCATTTGAATCAGTTTAGTGCCACTAAACCTGTTTCACCAAATACTGCTGGATATAGAGCATCTGTGGAGGTACCGCGTGCCTCAAAAACTCATGAAATTGGTGTCAACACAGAAAAAGATCCTCTCCTAGATCGCCTTGGAGCTTACCATGCTCAATTACAGTTGGCAACTGACGAGCTGACTCGCTCAAGTGAAGATAATAAGTTTCTCTTTGGCAAACTTGTTGCTGCTTATTGTGCAATTAAGGCTTTGCATCGCCATGAGGACGGGGTTTTAATTCCCGCAGTGGATACTGACTTCCCAGGCCTTCCAGAGAAGCTGCAAGTTCGTATCAATGAACTTGAAGAGAACCAAAACAAGCTGAGCGCTTTAGCTGAAATGTGGGAAGAGCAGGCTAACGAGCTTGAAAACACGCTTGCTGATCAGGAGCGTATTACAGCTGAGCATAAAGCTTCTCTTGATCAAGCTGAGCAAACTTCAGATAAGTTGCGTCAAAAGCTGGCTCAGGCTAAAAAAGAGTCTGAGGAGCGTATTGAGGCAGAACGCACATTGCTTCAAGAGAAACTAGATCAGGTTGGTGATGCTCTTGATCGAAGTGCTCGTCGAATTGAAGACCAAGAACATCGAATTGTTTCCTTGGGTAGCCGTAACGAGGACTTAGAACGCACCAAATCTGTCCTGGAGGCCGATCTTGCCATCGCTGAAAATGAAGTTATTCGCTTAAGGACAGAGCTTGCTCGCAAAAAGATGGAGCTTACGCGCGCAGAGCGTACTCGTAACCATGCTTCAACTCAAACCAATGAATCTTCTACGAGCCCATTCTTGCTTCAACAGCCTGCACAAATTTTGACTCGCGAACATTTAGACCGTGAGAAAAAACGGTGGGAGGCTGAGAAAAACAAAGAGTTGAAAGCACTTGAACGAAAGTTCGCTTCGTCGTTCAAAAAGCAGGTGGCCAAGGTTTTGGGCTCGCGGCAAGACCTCCCGCGCAAAGAAGCCCTGGAGATGTCCCTTGTTAGCGTTGATACAGAACTTCAGGATGCTCAGGATCAATTTAATATTCAGGACTGTACTCCACCGGTAGTGCAGCTTACTTCGCATATTCCAGTACTTTCCTCTCGAGGAGTTAATACTTGGGACTCGCATACTACCCGTGAGTTCCCTACAGTTCCACGTCAATTACTGCCAGCTTACACCGATTCACAGCAGCAAAAAGAAAATTCGGCAGCGAATTCACGGCGATGGGATCCTGAAGAATCGTATGCGCGCTGGAAGAAGCAGCAGGAAAAAAAGAAATCTGCAACCGCAACTGTAATTGCTTCTACAACTACTAGCAAGGAGGTTGCTATTCATCAATCAGTAGCTCTCGCTTCAACTCCTGAAGAACACCTAGGGCGAACACCACAGAAAGGAGCGCAGAGGCCGGTGAAACGGGTCACGTCAGCGACAACGCCGGCTTCCGTGACCCGACAGGCATCTGCGATGTACGCAAGAAGAGAAGGAAATCGCATATCTACACAACGTGAACTTTTTCAGGAGGAACCCAACCTTACGTCTACACGTTACTTGACGCCCAAAGCTACACCTTCTTCTGCAACCCCATCATCAAGATCCCGGACAGGGTCATCAGTACTTAAGGGCCGCGTTTCGTCGGCTTATAAGGTGGCAGCCCGTTCGCCACCTTCCCCTCCTCCACATATTTCAAGGAGAAAGCCAGTTAGAGTCACATCTGGCACAACTACAACTACAAACGTGACACCGGCAAGTGCCACTACACCCTCTTCAGGCGGTCGTCGACGGCCTGCTTTTCGGTGATTCATGAACACCTCCTAAAGCCGTTCGGCTGCAATTGTCGGTCTTCATGATTATTAATTAACTTACAAATCGGCATGAGTGAATGAAACCAAATCTTACCCTGCTCAGGGGAGGGGGCAGTTCCCTCGTTTTCTTTCTAAAAAACAAACAAACTGCGCACTATAAGGGGGTGTCTGCATTTACGAGCTCTTTGGGCAATTTTAATGTCCCAATAAGACACACCAATTTCGATAGAATACAAGGACTATGATTTACGACGAAGAACAGATGGCAGTTCTATAATTGGCCATCGCGGGAAGCAATATCTCAGTTTTCAAGAGACGCTTGAGACATATTAGAAATAGAAAGGGGGAGGGACCACAATGTAATACTTCCTAACTCTCTTTCTGTAAATGCATCAGTTACAGGCACTGACAATCTGCTAGGTGACTTTGACCACTATTCCTTTCATGTATGCAAACTTCTGACACTACAAAATATGTTTGCATGATTTTATTAAACTAGACCTAAACTCTGCCACGCAAAATACAACCTATAATATCTCGTCTGCTGGCTTAACCAGCAAAATATACTACACTTTTATATTGTATCCTATGATGTATACTAGAATTAATTAAAACCATTAAATCTGTAATTTTATTTGTTTTCATGAATGAGGATACATGTTGATCATTTTTGTTCACAGCAAACAAACCATTTAGATCAAAGATAAATTAGATATAAAATAAATAAATACAAGTAAGGGAAGAGCAGGCGAACGGTTGGTTGAGCATTGACTCAGGTTTTATAAAATTGTGCAAGGATAGCACGACTCTGAAGATGCATTTTCTTCTGAAGCATGTGGTGATTGCTTGTAGGCTCCCGCTTGAGTTGGAAAGTCTATCTTCCCGGTAAGATCTTCTTGAAAATACATTGTGTTTTCCAGGTCAATCATCGGGTTGGGGCTGCATTCGAGAATTGTTTGCCGTATTATGGTGACTTCCTGAATCTCGCCAAGCTTTTTTGCAGAGACTTCCTTTTGCAATGTGCGTGGTTTAAGAAAGTCCTCTTCAAAAGTCTCTTCATTGCAAAAAATTGTTTCCATAGAAACAACATCCTCATCTGCTTTTTGTTCATCCCTCTTCTCAACCACATGTGGATCCTCTCCGGTTTGTGTAAAACCCTCAGTGTTGGTCTCAAGATCGTGCGCTCGCTCTTCATCTTCGATCGTGCTTTCTTCAGTGAGCTCTTTTAGTAGACGTTCTGCGTACGGCAAACCCCATGCAGCCAGGGAGCGAAGGTTCTTAAGTAAGTCATTTTCTTCGAGGTCAATCCCTTCGAGGTTTTCGTGAAAATCAATATTCATTCGTGTGGACTTGTTTAGTCAGTCAGATGCGGCCACTCTCCAAAAGCTTCTTGACTTCGATCTCTGCTTGCAGTCGGTATATCTCACGAGATGAGCAAGTGTGGCTCCTTGTCAAGCTTCAGAGGCCCGGCTTGAGCCTTCAGCCATCCAGATCTGCCTTTAGCAGGCTGCACGAACTCGAGCGTGAGTGCCTGTGAAGTGAAGCTTGATTTGGTTTTGGTCTCGTTCCCACTTCTTTTCGGAAAAGATGTTTTCACAAGTGAGGGCCCTAATACGGATAACAAAGGAATAAAAAGAGAAAAGTGAAAAACAAGAAAATAGTGAAAAAGTTATGGCAACTAATATGGAACTTGAAGACAGCGAAAATGAAATAAGGATAGGCTGGGCATTAGGAAATGTGACAAAGGGTCTGAGGAAATTGTTAGGGTCATCTTCGATTAGGAAACGAAAGAAGTTACTTTTGTTCTCTTGGAGTCAGCAAGGTACGCACATACGTAGGTAGCAGGTTCCTACCTACTCTCGATTAGAAAAACCACCTCTATTATAAAGAAAGAATAAAATAAAACCGGCCAATGGAAAACATCAGCAAAAACCGCGAGGTCAACTTGCTATGCTTGCGTTTAGAGAGATTGAACACGCGTGAGGTTTGCTTTCACTTTACTCGTTACGTTTCTCTATTGTTGTATTGCAGGTCAGTGGAACCTGCTTCCGAGTTGGGGCTTATAAAGACATCAGCGAGGAGGTACCTTTTGCTGTTTTATTGTGAGAGAGCGAACAGAAGTTTTCGCAGTACTTGAAGAAGCAGATGCGTTGTGTTTTCCTCTTCACCAGGACTGCGGGTGTCCATAAATAATGGCGGCAGCTCAGTGATTAAGGACTATTCAAGATGCTGTATCGATTGCCTGGGGAGGCCTCAAAGGGTCTAGAACGCGATGAAACTTCTTTACTTGGCAGAGCAGCTTGCTCTTGTTCTACTTGATACAAATGCTCTTGGATGGCATACATATAATAGGCTTGAAGTCTTCATGTCCTTCGGCACAGGCGCTGTTGTGAAAGCCAGGACACTGAGTGAACAACCATCTTCGTTTGTATGCGCTTTCTCTCCCTTAAACATCGATTTCATCGTGCAAGCAACGCGCAGATATACAAGCGGCAAGTAAGACAGTAGTAGCAGTAGCAGCATAAAAAGCGATTGTGTGGCCTCTTCAAAACAAGCTTCGACACAACCAGAGCTACGAGTTTCCTGTATGTTATTTTCAGAGGTCTGGTTTGTAGTGCAAGTCGATAAAGACAAGACCAAAATGAAACAAACTCAATCCTAGTCTTTAATCAAAAGCATGGTTGAAGTGAGTGAGCGAAAAACTCGTTCGTGCTGTTCTTTATTCAATCGCATTGTAATGGAACAAATAAGAACAGTGCGAAAGAAAGAAAAATCATCTCCAGGATCTCCATCCCGAGAAGATAGATAGACTTGTTAATCGTTGATTTTCGAATTGAGGCCAGACACAATCAAACACGCAATAGTGCTTTACTTGTCGCATGCTTTGAGCTTGGGTCTTAGCTGATCTCATCGTTGTAGAACATTCTTTGCAGCTTTCATCAAGGTCATCCCCGTGGTAGGATGGTCATGGCCTCCGTCCCGAGACCTCGATACTGCTTCTTTTGCTGTCTAGCACTCCAGCTTTACCTGTTTGTTAGCTTCTGTTGGGTAGAGGCAGAAAGTCGTGGATACAGATCTAATCTTGATTTCGGGCATATACCCAATCTAGATGATGATTCGTACAAGACGGACCCTATAGCTGTTGAGGTTCCTCTACAACGCCCTCAAAATGTAGAACCCTGCGTCGTGGATCTTGTAACTAACGCTCACTTTGGGCTATCACGAAAAGCTCATGTACAGAAAGTTTCAGTACCTGGCTGTGCTCACGATGTGCATACAGTGAGCATGGTTGTGTTAGAACTCAATGCTACTGTCAAAGGCCGCCAGTTTGATCGGATTGGGGGTTTCTGGATTGATAATCTCAAACTCCTTCACCTGTCTACCCCCGAGCCACTCAACCCAGGGAAAATCAGGTGGTTTGTGGAACGGGATATCACAGAGCTTGCACGCAGCATCGTGGGCCGTCGAGCTCCTTTCCAGGCTATTCTTGACATTCCGAACGTTGTTACAGGTCCGTACACAGGCGTGATAAATGCAACTGTCAGAGCGTTAATCTATCACGGAGGCATAAGGAGACAGCCTTTACCTATGGCAATTGCTTTGCGTGCCCCTTTTAAAGATCCTACGAAACCCTGGGAGGGGGGAACGTTGATTGGGACTGAGCGCCTGCAAGTGAAATTTCCAAGCCAGGCCCTTCGCTCATGTGTACAGAATGATTGCCAGCTGAAGATCCTCTTGTTTGCTTCTGGGCACGGTGGCTCCGAGGAGTTTTATTATCTCGAAGCTCCTGGCGGCTCTCCTTTTAGAGAGTTTATTGTCCACTTTGACGGGAGCCCAGTCACTGCCATCGTTCCGTTCCCAGTGGTGTACACTGGAGGCATCAACCCTCTTCTGTGGAGACCTTTGACAGGTATTCTTGCGCTTGACGTAGCGCCCTATGAGCTTGACGTGAGCTTTCTCCTAGAAAGGGTGCGGGGCAAATCAGAAGACCATACTTTGGAGATAGAAGTTCTAAAGAACAGTGAAAAGGGGGTGTGGTATGTAGACCCAGTACTTATCGTTTATCACCGTCCTCCAGGCTCATACAAAAGTCTAGGTTTGCATGTTGGGCCGCCGCGGAGTTGGAACTCACCTTATATTACAACTGAGATGACAACACTATCTGGAAGTACCTCTCGAACTCAATCACACGACATGTCCAATGGGGATGACCACGTCCATATTGAAATGTCAAATTTAGTCGAAGATGATGTAGTTTATGGGCATTTGCACACTACATTGCAAACTGTGGACGCTATCGAGCATCAAATATACAAATTTGCGGTGATGGAAAAAGATGGGGATGGTTGGATTGCAGCAAATGTGAACGAGACACGATTTATCTCCCGTGAAAGTCGCAAAGGTACGGGCTACATTGCCCTGGAGAGCACCTATAGCGGACGTGCTTATTACAATATGTCCAAAGGGGGGCACAGAGCTTCCTCCGCTACCCAATCTATCACTGTGTGGGACAGGCAATTAGATGACAATGTCCAACCCTGCTTTCAGCGTACAGAATCTCAAGTAAACGGTTCCCGTATCCTCGAGAGACAAGGCCAGGTTCGAGGTGGGAATGTGACAGAACAAGGAAATAGCAGCTTGATGACTTGCGATAGTGGTGAGCTTCAAGTTGTGCCTTGCGGCGCAAGTTTTTGCACAAAGTTAGTTGAAGAAAAAAGAGAGAGCCACATACGGCTCGAAATTACTTAGATCCTTCCATTAAATAGCGGGTCTTTTGGTATGCGAAAAAGTACACAAAGCCACCAATACCAATCCAGAACACACGGGGTCCCACACCAGACATGAGCTTGCCAGCGCCCTCATCGCGAACAATTCTCTGCAATGTAGAGACGGCTCCATCGTAAGGCACTCCCTTGGGGTCATGGCCAAGCATGAGGCGGGTCTTAACAACGTCGAGAGGGGTGGTGAGCGCAGCAGCGAACGCTCCAGACATCGAACCGGCAGCCGCAGATTCCCACGAGTGGACAGTTCCATCTCCACGACGACGTCCAATCTCGACCTTGATGGCCTCCCAGAGCGGGAACTGAATCATGGAGAAGGGAATTTCACGAAGGACAGTGGTCCAGTAACCCGTGTAGAAACCAGCGTAACCTTGCTTGCCAACAATACCACGCACAGCGCTGCCGTTGTCAGGGTAGAGACCCGCCTGGCGCTTCTGTTTGATGTTCTCAACAGGCACACGGATGAGGCAAGCAGCCATTTCACCGAGAGATGCAGCAGCCATCTGAGCCTTAGTGTCACTCATGTGGCCGGAGAGGGTGGACTTAGTGGTCTCGTAGGTACAGAAAAACAGCGAAGCACCAGGCACAGAACCCAAAGCAGCCACACCAACACCAGCGAAGAGGTTAGAGAATCCACCAGCAGCACGGAAACCCATGGGGGACTGGAGACGCGTCTTGAGTGAATCCAGAGGCATGAGGCTGGTATCTACGGCAAAACCGGCGATACCGCCTGCCACAAGAGCAGTCGTGTCGAGGCCCATCTTGATCAAGCTAAATTTATGAACTCAAGTCTACGAATCTCGCAAATTTGTTCAATAGAGAAGTGACTTTGATCTCAACAGAATCGTCCGTCAAATAGCCCTTTCTAGTAGCTAATAGGTGAAGTCGAATATTTTGCAGACTAAGGCAATCTGCGCCAATCCCCAATCAGCTCGTGACTCACGCCTTTGTGAGAGACGAGAAACCTGCAGGTAAACAGAAAGAGAAGATGAAGATTAGGCTCCTCAGGTGTATACGCCGGCCCAACCAAGCTTGCGGCCAGGAGGAGTTGATTTAGGTTCGCCAGCTGTGATGGAGTGATCTTTTTACTTTTCTTGGCCTCCATTCGCAATGTAAGTGCAAATAGAGAGGTCCCTCGCCGCGGTCTGCACAACTCATAGGAGCTTCTAAGCATGGCTACCTTCTAATTAGTACTGGGTCGTTGCAGGAACAAATGCGCAATGGCTTCGAACATCCTGGAAGAGACCATGATGAAGACATTCTGTTGACCAGTTGTTGAGAATAGTAAATTGCGGAGAAAAGAATAGGAGTTAGCTAAAAAGATCAAACCGTGGGTTTGAAAAATTCAATGTAGGAGGAGATAGTTGAATCAGTTTGTGGGTATTGTTCAAGTTATATGCGAAGATGAAATGTTACTGTGAAAGATGAAATGTCGATAGATGATAGGGGGCAGGTGGTGCATGATGGGGATTAATTCTTGAGGATTGAGAGGGCGTTTTCAATTGAACAAATACATCACACAATAAAATACAGTAAGGAGGCACTAGAAAGTTGATGATCAGTTGTAAATGAATAACACAAGAACTTTGCAATGAACTTAAAAAAGTTAAATTTTGTATATTTTAACGGAGTTTTGGACAAAACAGCAGCAGGTCTAGATTACTTGTTTGATCGATTCAAAGGTGCACACGATACCCATGATAATGGAAAAGATCAAGAGGGCCCAAGCAGCATAGAAACGGAAATCGTGCGAGCTTGGCTTGAAAAAACCGTCGGGGCTACGAAGGGCAATATAACTAGCTGCAGGGAGAATAAATCCCAGAAGCATTGACACCGACGAGCCTGCTAGGTTCCACACAACAGCAACACCGGGCACTGCCACCATGCTAAAAACTGACAAAATGAGGATTACAGACGTGACCAAAACATGTAAGAGGCCTTCCTTGGTCCACAGTTGTAAAGGCTTCATGATTGTACGTGCAAGACGACGACGGGTACGTTCGAGTTGCGGGGTGCGGAATTCTGGTGAATCAGAACTATCGATAATCTCCAGCACCTCTTCATTGTATGGAGTTTCAAGATAGTCCAGCGATCCCGGTCGGACAGCTGCAGAACTTCTGGCGTTGGCCGCCTCCCCAGACGCTCCATCAGCTTCACCATCGGCATTGATCTCATCATCATGGTGGCCACGGCTCAACAGACGCTCATCAGCTTCGGACGCAGCACGACGTTTCTTGTCGCCAACGAACAGAAGAGTACCAAGACGAATGGCTGTATCACGGCATGGGAGTACAAGCAAAGGGTAACTCAACATGAGAGAAGAGAGAAATCCTGCGCGACCGACATTAATGAGAGCATCATCACGATTGAAGGCGTTAAGAATATTATCTGGCACATTGTCCACGCAAGTAGACGAAGACTGCGCATCGCACTTGTGGTCGTAAGCGAAGAGATATCCGGCGATGGAGACAATCGTGTAAAAGCAAACAGCCGACATGATAGTGGAGAAGACAACGCAGTCAAGGCGGTGACGCGTAGGCTTTCGCAGGCCGGAATGGACTGGGAGAACATTGAAGTGGCACATAAAGGAGAGTTCAAAGAAAGGCATCGCGTAAAGGGAGGATTCGATATCCGTAGAAACCCACTTGATATCATCGGCTTCGATAGGCCGGACATGCTCAGCACGATCGACACAGCGCCAGATAACAGCACCTGTGAGAAGAAAAAGAGCCAGGAGGCAGCTAAGGCTAGTAAAGCGCAGGGAATGGAGAGACTTTGCATAGCAGAGAGGGATCACAGGAATCAGACAGCAAATGGCAACCAGGTTGTGACCTTGTTTGGAAAGGCCGCTATTACCTGCAATGTAAGCTTCCACAAGCGGGACTGCCAAGTCGCGGCCAAGCACAAGATAAGCAACACTTGCGAGGAAGGTCATTGCGATGAGCAAAAGCATTGTCAGATATTTGGCAGGTACACCAAAGCTGCGTTCCACTACCTCTTCATAGGATTGAGCACCACTTCGTCTCGATGCAGATATGAGTAAACGGATTGAAAATGCACTGATCACGCCACTTCCAAAGAGGTAGACCAAACCCAGGGCAACGCCGGTGCGTTGAAGGGCATACGGCAGAGATAGGACACCTCCGCCGACCATGGTGGCGACAAGGCTAAACACCGATGAGCTCCGAGAACTCTGGCGGTCTGGATGATGCATTTCAGGCTCAAGCTGAGCCATCTCGTCAAGGTGTGAGTCAAAGCTCATCGATGTGATGTCATCCCGGCTCATGCCACCTCCCGTAGTGGTAGTCATCCTGCCTAGATCAATCTATACTATGCTAAAGCAGATCGGACGAGATTAACTTCAGCCAAGTCTCGATCTCAAACACAATTCCTGCTTCAGAAGACAGATCTAAACGATCGCTGTGGAATAGACTTTGCTTCTCTCTCCAAATTTCGGGTTCCTGATTCCTCGGGTTATCCGAAGTTACTCTTCAAAACGAGCAAACGCAAGTAGTCAACAGTGAAAGTAAGCCGATGAGCCGGCTCAGTTGCGGGTTGAGGTCCCCCCTGTTGCACCTTCAGCACAAGCTTTCTGATATTACAGTTATTCTCGGGCCACCAGCGAAGGTTCTATCACGCAGTAGCGCCACAAAGTGGCCCCGAGTGCACTCCGAGATCAAATATGGTTTTGGTTGCCAGATCGTGGTATCTTGATCTTCTCTCTCATCTCCTGCCCCTCTCATTCTCTTCTCTTTCTCTCTCCCTCTCAAAAGTTCTTTCACCCTTTCTTTGAACAGTCCTTGGAAGCGCAGAAGAAATAGAAAGACAGCAATCTTAAAAAGAAAGAAAGCAAAAAGTACTTGAAGAAAGTGAAAAGAAACGAGCAGAAAGAGGGGTAAGAAGAAATGGAGTGTCTAGGCAGGTATCTATCTATAGATATAGATGTATATGTATTTGTAAGTGCATAAAAGGAGGACAAGAATCCAATGTTATTGTTTATAATTTAATAAAATTACACTCAGGCTCCGGCTTAAAGTAATAATAGCCTGGTAATGAAAAGTATTTCTCCACAAGCAATCAAATAAAAAGGTGTCCAAAGATCTGTGCAAGCTGGTGTCGTGGAGACGTCCTCGTCTTTGATCCCGCACGCCACAGAGCGTACTTCTTCCGGCTCAAAGCAGCCTCGCGCCACATCACCTCCACGAGGGATGGTGAAAACTACTTGTTCATTGCATATACATTCATTCATTCATTCATTCATTCATTCATTCATTGGTTCATTCACCTATTCATAGGAAGAATCAGATGTCCTCTTCAAAGCTTCCTCTTGAATTATTTTGGACATGAGTCATTCAGTAGAAAGCTTCGCGCACATCGAAAGTTTTGCGGGAGGATAACTCGCTTTGCAGAGTCTCCTTCAATGCAAGTTCGCTTAAAGGCATATAACACCTTCGATTGCCGTGCAATTGAAGACAAAGAGGAAATGAATGGGTGACTGACGACTGACTGACTGACCTCATCGAAACTGCAGAAACCTAAGCAATCCGTCGTCAAGAACTCGTGTGTTTCATGCCATCGATACCCAGACTTGCTTGCTTGCTTGCTTGCTTGCTTGCTTGCTTGCTTGCTTGCTGCGTCGCGACCAGATCAAATGCAAATGAGCTGAGGCTCCCAAATGCGTACGCTCGTGGCCACAATCGGTGCGAGCTCGCAGTCCTGAGCGCAGCGGACTTCCTCAAGAAGGCTCTTGGAATGGCTTATTACAACGTGATAACAGCGGTGACGACGATGGCTCCGATGACGATGGATGGAACTAAGACATCAATTGGAAACCAGACATAATTATCGACACCCAGCGTGGACAAAACTCGCAGCTTTCAGACGAGCCTCGGCCCGCGGCCAAAGCAGAGTGAGTGCATCGAGGAGCGAAGGAAAGATCGCGCTTCCACTGCGAAGACAGCACCGGTTCTTCTTCTTCTGTGGTTGGTTCTCAAATGCTATCACATACATCATCCGCATTACATCTTCAGTTTACTTATCAAATACTAAACATATTACATGGGTAGGACTACATCAAGCCACCCAAACCTGCGTTTGTGCCATCGAAAGGGGGGTGAGGGCTGGCGGTGGTCACGTTCTTGCAAGGCGCCTCGGCCTAGGGCAAGCCAGATAGACAGCCGGCCGGCCAGAAACATTGTTGGCCTTCAGAATAAAGTTGTATTGCGATTTCAGAGTCAGAACTAATGATGTCTGTCTGCCACAGAAGAGGCCTACAGGTACCTAGATAGGTACTACGACTTCTACTACTACTACCTACCACCTCGGGACTATTGCAGTGCACAACGATTGATGTTAAATGGTGCTGTCTTTAGGTCTCTTGGACCAGTGATTGGGGTTCATGAAGCTTGACCACAGGGTGCACGAAGAAGTTCAAGCTGCATCTCGCTGTCGTCATCAAAATTCAAGACTGAGGTTCATCGATTATGGTCAAGACTTGAACGAACTGTAAGGGGGATTACACATAGTACCAGGTAGGCGAAGCACGGAAGCGATTGGATGGCAGGTTGGTAGATCTTCAGGGATGTTCGAGAGAGGAAACTTAATCGGAAGCAGGGCCGTATGCGGGTGCTAGCTAGTTGTATTTTTTTGCTTCTGCGTGTGCTTTCCTTGAGAATTGTGTTTTACAGCTTTTGAGGTTATAAGGTTAGGTGGCAGAATGTAGGTATTGCAGAGGTGCTACAACCCGAGTGATTTTAAGTCGTGCTCAGAAGCAATTGATTGGCTGATTCAAGGCCACCTTGGTAAGATGGGCAGCAAGGAGCAACGATTTGAGAGGTCCTAATTCCTATGCTTTGGCAGCAAAAACTGTTCAATTGTACAAAGACTTCAAGCACCATGCTTGTGGGAGAAGAAACAACACTGTCCTACGCCATGTCAAAAGAACGACTCTTTTATTCTTCAGTGTACTAGTAAGTGGGTACCTGGTACTTAAGTGCATTGCACGAAGTGCTCTGTCTCCTTCTCCAAATCGTAAAGAAGAAAACCGAGAGCCACTGCAAAGTATTAGGAAAACTCGAATAAGGTTATGTTTTAATTACGTGACCTGGGACTGGGATGATTGATTGGGGCGAGCAAGTAGGTTTGCCAAACCGTTGCGATGAAGTTCTCGATTAACCTCTGCCATCGAAGGCTCGTCCATCTCGTTGTCAAAGACCTCGCGCAAAAGCCGAACCAAGTGCGATTCACGAGGCGAGGTTCGGATGACTCGGCCCACCTTACGCAAAGTTGGAAGTCTTTCTACGTAACTAAATGTGCGCTTGAGTTCACGTTCCTCATGAACATGACCAGAACCTGCCTTCGAACGACTGAATAGCTCACGCTCGCGACGTGAGTTATGACGCCGCTCCATTATACGTGCCTGCTCACGTATAATTTTCTCTTGACTATCGCTACCATTGATGAAGGAGGTTTCATCGGGGTTGCTCGGGTTAGCATCCTGCAAAAGAGCAAACTCCGAGATACTCTTGTCGAGGGCCTCCAGTGCGAACGATGTGATGACATTGAGGACAACGATAACACTAAAGAGATAATTGAGAATGAAGAAGACATATACCAGAGCGTTGCCAGTTGCCTTATAATACCCATTCATTGTCATATTCCAGTCATTTACGACTAAGAGCTGAAAGAGTGTAAGCAAAGAATTGGCAAAAGTGATAAAATTTGTAGCACCGAATTCGGCCTCATTTTCAAGCTGCATCTTGAGCGATCCCATAGCTACAATCGCGGTGATGTACATAAAAAAGAAAATGACTCGAGAAAATACATACAGAGCTGGAAGCAGGTACACAATCATTTCTGTAAGGAGGCGAAATTGTGAAACCGATCGCAGTAAGCGCAGTAAACGAAGCTTTCGTAAAAACAAAAAGAGATGCGTGTGACCACCGAGACGCAGTCGAAGAATTTGCGAGAGCGTTCCCACTAGGGAAGAAACCACAACACAAAATTCGAATGTATTCCAAGAAGACTCAAAGAAGCGCCGTGGGCGAGCAGCATGCATCCGGATCGCTACTTCGGCGGAGAATAAGAGCGTGCAGCACGTGTTGATGATGCGGAACGGCAGGGGATCATCATAAATGATGACGTCAATGTCAATCGTAAGGGCGGTAACTGTGATGCATCCAGAAACTACTAGTAGCGCGTTGACAGCAAAGTCTAGTGTCTGAACCTTACCAAAGAAGGGTACCCAGGTCCTGTGTTTTACAACACGAATCGCCATGCGTCGGCTAGAAGACATTCGGGCCGCCTTTTTGAGAGCTGTTCGCATTGAAGTGGGTGTCGATTCGTCAAAGTCGCTCTCCGTTAGTGGTGTTCGAGGGGCATCAGAACTACGTGTAAAAGATGAGGACCGCATTGATCTCGAGCTAGTATTCATATTAGCAGTGCTACCTTCATGGGTACGGCGGCCATTGTAGTATGGGTGGTGGAGGCCAGGAGCAATACTTCCAGTGTCAAACTCATTTTCAAGACCATACAAAGAACTCGTAGGCGTGCCGCCGTTGCTATAGTTGAAATTTGAAAAATACTGGCTGTTGTTTGTGCCCTGGCTTGTGTAGGTATTCTCCCCAACATTTCCATCCTGGTCAGTGCTTTGCTCAGCATCCTCAGTAGCCCTAACACGGTCAGCCGTAGCAACTGCTTCTGCATCTGCAGCAGCAACCATATCATTTTCTCCGAGTATGGCCTCTACTTCTTCTTCCTCAGAAACATGTTCCTTAATTGTGAAGTGCACTACAAGGAGAACATCCTCAAATTCGTCACGAAATACAAAGCCCGGTCGGCGACCATCGCCCAGAAGAGTGACGAGCACTGGGGCATCTTCAACACGGACACCTAATTCAATCATTAAGTCTACCACGAGTCCATCGGGAAGACCGACCCCACGTAGATTTGTTGGACGCAGAATGGGCTCCATGCTTTGGATGTATTCCTGTCGCAGCACGCGGAATGCTGCAGAGGTGCAAGCGCGTTTACGAATCGCCTGACGTTTTGCTTCCCATAATAAATGACGTCGATGCTCTTTATAAATGACAGCTAAAGTCAAGTTCAGCATTAGAAAAACAGAGACCACCAAATAACAAACAAAGAATAAAGCGCTCCATGGATTTGATTTGTAAGCAGGAACCATCACTGAAGGTGAATTACATGTCGACAAAAGAATGACCAGGGTTACAATGGATTGTCCCATAGAATTAAAGAACTGGTCACCTTCTGGTGAGCCGTAGAACAGAAAAATCGCAACAACCGCAAAGAAGGTGATTTCGAAAGCCAGCAATAAAAATACCGCCCTCACGCGCCAACATGTTCGTAATATATCGAGCACGCGGCGTCGGACAAGGTGAGAATACTCAAGCTGAAACACTGGTCGTACAACGCGGGCAAATCGATAGTAAGGTTTTTTGCATATGACAGCAAAGAAAACACTCGCCAAGAGATCTACTAATGCAATTGCAAGGGCTGTTGCATGGATTTTAGCGAAGCGGCTGCGCTGCAGCTGTTTAAAGTCGGTGAATCGAATACGCAGCGAAAACATCAGTGCAAGGTAGCTCCAGGACAGGGCTTCTACAATATATGTCCACACTGGTTGTGTGCCATCGTTTTTCTCATAAAACGTAATAAGTAAGTATGCAATAAGCGCTGCATCAACAAGCATGCGCATGCCGGTGCTCTCATAGATTCGCACAAGCCATAATGACTCCGGGTCTGTGAGATACGAAATTCTGCGATCAAAGAGCGCAGCCTTTATGTACATTGCCGCGACACGAACTGCATGCAACCTTCGCTGCACCACCATCCCATCATCGCTTATATCGCTCACATCTGAGTAATGTGTTGCGCTGACATTTGCGAACACGCTATCCGCAGCATCCGCCAAACTTGGCAGACTTTGGTACCCTGAAATACCTGAAATCGATTGTTGCTCCAACAGTCGAGCCGTCTCAAGATTCTCATTATTTCGCCGCTGGTGCTGTTGATCCCAGTTAAGGTCTTGATCTTCGTCAGTTTCTGCATCTTGGCCGCCTTTCCCGCTCCACCCAGAGCTTGGAGATCCTGATGAACTCGGCTCTCGTACCTCAGACACGGGCCATAGGTTTGAACCTGATTGGTTGCCAGTCTCCATGAGATCTTTGCAGCTTCGTCTCGCTGGAAAAGACGCAGTTCCCCACGTGAGCCGAGTGTCCCGCGCCTTCCGCACAATGCGACGTGACCACGTCGTCGCAGGCGTGCGGATGGGGTTCTAGTTTTGTATTGGTTTTGCTACAATGAGTATTGTCACTGTTATTACACGATGAAGCAATCTTGTCTTCAAGGTTAGATTGTTTTCACTTCGTTTCGTTGATTGATTTTTTCTTCTTTCACATTTATGACGAAAGACTATTAAGATAATTAGGTACTTCTTCAAAGTACAATGCTAAAAACTACTTTTAAATTATTACTTATTATCATTGCTATTGTGGTTATTAATATGATGATTAATCCTTTAGAAATTAAAGTTAACATAAAAACTATTTTTAGTTCTCTAGCTAGAGTTTTATTATTATTATTATTATTATTATTAAAATAATAATTATTTAAATACAATTATATATATAATATCATGATTAGTTTCATTTTAAAAATTAAGAAATAAATAAAATAAATTTACTGACTCCGTCATGAAGTTCGGAGCTTTTGAGGGAAAATACTGAATAAATGTATTATCGCGGGCTGGCTTAAGAAGAAGATCATTCGCGCTTGATTTGGTTTCATGTTTCATGGTGGTTGATAGGTCAGTTGGCTGCCTCACTAAATTGGCAAGAAGCATTGCGTCTCTCGTTTGACCACACGTGGCGTTAGAAAGGAAAAAGAAAAAGATTTCTTCCTTACAAAACTTGGAAAGTACAATCTCACTCATAAAGTCACATAGCTCACAACTCGTGCACTGCCAAGATTCGACTTGTGGAATACAGCCTATGCGAGCTTAACTTGAATGGTCGCTGTTGCATGCTGTAGGCAAGATAAACACCATCAACAAATGGTATCGGAGAGCCTTTTGGTATCGTAGGAGGTGACAAGCTATGTGTCACTTAATGAATGAAAGATATGTGAGCAGGACGTTGCCTAAGAGGAGCATTAACACTATCTAATAGGGTGACAAATGCCTCTTATAGGTTAAACTACTTTTCTGTGGATTTGATGGGAACAGACCTTCATTTGAATATACGGGATTATGCGTTTGGGATTTTCATTATTCGTATAATAAACTAGCAAAGAAATTTAGCAACTTGGAGTATGTTGTTGGGTATCGTCAAGTATATTATATATTTTAAAAAAGAATCTGTGTAAGCTGAGGTGCACTCGGTAGTATAATATGAGAAATGCCAACGTTGGGTGAAATTATGCGCCTGCAAAAAAGAAAATGCCAGGGAAGGAGCACTTCACTTTATGGTTCTCAGTGTAGTTTAAATTGTTTCTTTGGAAGTCTGGATGGCGTTGGCTCTCTTTCCAAGACTTGACAGTATGAATAAAAGAAATTAAAGCACAGTACCAAGTAATCTTAACAATTGATGATCACCAGACCATGCTATGACTGAAGGTAGCACGCGGTGCAAATCACCCACCTTGGTTTGACAATCAATGGGATGCTATACAAACCACCCATGAGATCAACAAAATTGAAGATAGCGCCAAAAAACCTCTGTTGAGTTAATCTCAACTGTTGCATGTGATTCTTACACCTTGAGGACAACGTTCGTGTAAGTATTAAGGACGTCCTTCACAGGACCGGCAGGAAGTGCAGAAGCAGCGCCATACACACGACCGTGACCATCATCCTTACCAGTAGGATTAGGGTCATTGAGGCACTCCAGAGTGCATTCACGAACGTCTGTAATGAAGCGGTCAGCGTTGGGGACAACAGGAAGAGTTACACAAATATGAACTGCAGCCGGGCGTTGCAAGGTGTTCAGTGACCACCCACGGTGGCCCATTTTATCAGCAAGCATGTAGATTGAAAATTTTGTGGATCCAAAGGCTACAATCATAGCTTGTGCATGGCCAACAATGTGAATGCCCTCGATCTCTGAAACTGCTTTGCGGATTTTTGCGGCAGTGTCCATGATCTTCTTAGTTGCCGCAAGAAAGCCCTTTTCACCCATGGCAACCATTGAAGCCCACGTGCAAGCAGACAAAGCACCAGGACGGCTGCCAGCAGTACTAGGAGTAACATAGACTCCACCAAGCCACGACGGGTAGCTAAAATACTGGTAGGATCGGAGCTGCGAGCTACGGTAAAGGACAACGCTCGTTCCCTTTGCTGCATAGCCGTACTTGTGAGTGTCACAGCTCATCGAAGTTACACCAGGGAGACTGAAGTCGAACTCAGGAATATCATAACCAAGCTTCTTCGCGAAGGGAAGCACAAAACCACCAAGGCAGCAGTCCACATGGAGGCCACATCCAGCGCGAACAGCAATCTCAGAAAGAGCAGATACAGGGTCAATCACACCGTGCGGGTACTGTGGCGCAGATGCATAAATCATGATCGTATCAGGCGTGACATATTTTTCCAGGACACGTGGGTCTACGGCACATGTGCTCTCATCCATAGGAACGTGAACAAGCTTAATGTTAAGAAGTTCGCATGCCTTATCAATTGCAGCATGAGCTGTTACACAAGCAACGATTTCCGGACGCGTGATTCCACGCTCCTTGTAAGCCCATTCACGATGAGTCTTAGCCGCCATGATGATAGACTCCGTTCCACCAGAAGTCATTGTACCAGTAACGCCTTTGTCTCCACCGTTAACAAGATTAGACGTCATGGCTACAATTTCAGCTTCGAACTGCATTACACTTGGCCAAATATCCGGGTGGAGAGGGTTGGTAATGTTGAAGAGCCCGAACACCTCGCTTTGCATCTCAATGTGCTCATCACCACCGTGGTAAACGGCACCACTGACCCAGCCATCGTGCCACTTGCTTTTTTCCTTGCCGTATAGGGTACGCATCTTGGCGAGGATTTGCTCTTTAGGAACACCTTCCGATGGGAGCTCGAAACGCTGCTCGCGCTCGGGGTCTTTAAGCGACTTCTCCAGGTCTTTTTCAACTTTGGCATACTCGGCAGCGATTTTATCCTTCACAATAGGGATTTGCTTAAGGTAGTCAGCAACATCTGAGCCAATCATATCCTTTAAACGTTTGAATGTGAGAGTACGCAGCTCCCGACGAAGAGTGATCAACCAACGGATGCATGCCACAATGGTGTAAATACCCACAACGTCGCCAATAATCCTAAGGTAGTATGAATTTTGCGTGAAGAGGTGCGAAAATGCTGTCAAGATATTTTCATGATAGCCATGCTTGCTCTGGCGAGCCCTAAACAAAGCCAAAGCGAGTGCTACAAACGGAAGACGGCGGTCCCGCGTAAGTGCTGTGAAGACTTGACCCATCTTTAGGATAGTAATCAATTTGACTGCTAAACTCTACCTTAGGTTCGCTGCCAAATCTCTGTCAAGTTTTAGTGATTTCAACACCTGTTTCGTGCTCAAATGTGAACTAAGTGAGGTAGGTACTTGTGGAGGACACACGCCACGGGTATAACAATCTATCTTTTTCTGCTCAAAAAGGAAGACGATAGGAAGTACTACAATACTACCTTGTTCCACACAAGCTCAATTCGTTACGCACCTACTACGAGGCAGTTTCGCAATGCAAAGCAGACAAGCAGCCCAAGCAGTAGCGTTCACGAGTGGGGCCTCAGAACAACCTTAGCAACGAAAGCTGACGCGGAACTGCCTTCCGCTTCACTTTCTATAAACAGGCGAGGAGTCAGAAATCGTGACGCTCGTGACCTGGCCAAGTTTGCGGACTTTCGGACTCTCGCCTCAGACTGAGTTTCGCCTCGAGCTCCCCTTCGAAGCAGACCCAGCGCGTGCACTTGCCCAAGACTGCGTCGCACCTTTCCACAGTGCCGGCTTGCTGGAGCAGCTCGAGTTCTGTTTTTGCTGTGCGAGAATGGTCTCCAGGGCTTTCTTTCTCCAATTATGACGAATGTTTGATTGTTCGTTCATTGATTCTTTCTTTCACATTCCAAGAAGTTACTTTAACTTATTTCAAAATTTTATGGTCTAAGAGTCGGATAGCCACGCCTACATCGCTTCCTCTTCTTACACCTAATTAAAAACACAAACTTGATATTCCTCTCATTAGGGTCCATAGCGCTTTTCTTTCTTCTTTCTTCTCTTTCTTATTCAGTAGGCTTTTTCCTCTTTGCTTTCCTTCAATTCGTTCATAAGTTTAACAACTCCACTAACTAACTGTGTATTCCGCCGCTCCTCCTACTGCTCGACCCCCAACTAATTCGCAGCCCCACCTCAGCGCATCGGCCGCCATGATTTTGTTTCGCGTTGGCTGCTTTTGGGGTCGCACGCCTCCTGTTTTAAAGCAGGTTTCTTTCGATAACTATTTCTTTTCCTGTTTCCAGACTTTCGTTCTTTCACCGATTCATTGCATTATTCTTCTTTCTTTCTTTTGCGTTCTTTCCCTCTTTCTCAATCGCAACCCTTTCGGAGAGGGTGAGTATTATGGAACTCTTTCCGTACTTACCTCTATTCTCTCATATTAGTACTTTTATCCAATCAGGTGATATTATAAACCACACTCCCACTATACCCCCTCATCACTAGCCACGAAGGGGGGTATATTACGAAAACATGTATTAGGAGGAATCCAGTTTAGATATAGTATAGATAACTTGAAGACTTCTGGCTGAACATCGTTTAGGAAATAAGGTGCCAATATACACCCCTGTGCACTTCCTCTCATGCATTGCAGGACACAGAGCAGGTGTCAAGTCGATCGCGAGAGGTCTCAGTGTTTCATAGGTAGTAAGTAGGAACCTACTTACGGACTACTATATCATCATGTACTCTTCTTTACGCTCCAGACGCTTGAAGAAGAGCTGACTCAAGAGGTATCTATTGCGATGGATGGTGCCAATTCGAGGACTTTGGCAATCGAGATTGTTTACGATCGAAGTATTACTTGTTCCACAGTCTTGACGCAGGTTTGGAAGCTCTGGTTGGTATGATCCACGTTGATCAGGCTGCTGTATGAATGGCTGCCTCATTTTAATGTTTTAACCCTCAGCTTTTCTCTATTCATTTTCCATTTCCAATAATTTTTTATATTCTTAGTTTATCGCGACTTTCTTACCACTTTTGTAAAATTTAGTTTATTTAATTGAGCAAATCGCAATTCGACGATGGAATTTGCTTTTTGAGCGATTGATTGCGAACTTATTTTGCGCCAGCAGGGCTTGCCAGCAGAGAGCAAACTGCTAGCGTCCACGAAGAGCTGCGAATGCTGAGATTTTCCTTCAGTTCGTTCCGTCATTTGGCTGGGTGCCTACTTGCTATCATTCTGCCAGATGAGTGGCTGTCTTCCGACCAGACTGGGACTTGCTACCTGGTCACAACACTCACAATCATTCTCACAGACCCGCACTCTCGTAGCGGCGGTCGCAAGTTCATCGAGAGCGCCCTAGAGCACATTCCACGACATTATACAAGACGTTTGCTTGCTTGCTTCCTTCCTTGACGTCTATGACGGTGTTTATGATGACGATGATGCATGGCGATGTGTGGTACACATGACTTTATCAAAGCAAGTGAGCAAGGAGGCAAGTCACCCGAGATCAGGGAACACATACGTACAGACCTGCAAAGGTACACTCTGGCGAAGTGACGTGTGTCTCCTCTGAGGGACTAACTCACTGTTACTTCACTTTTACCAAATGATTTCCTTTTCACGAAAGGAAACTGGGAGTAAGTCAGCTGGATAGACTGAAAATGGCCCTAGAGGTGGCGACGAGAAATTCCACGCCGGAAACCTTTGCGCCATGCTCCATGCTGCATGGATGCTGCAGTGGTAACAATGGTTCTTCGCGATGAATGCGCATTTATTTCATACTTTAGGGGACCGGCGGCGGGCCTTGTGAGGTTCAAGGGCCTTTGCCACGACACATGCAGGCAAGGGGCTTGGTTATTGCAGGTTACAAGACGAGCCTGTACCGGCAGAACACGACTCCTCATTTGGATAAACCATGCCAAATATTGAATTTAGGCTGCTATTGGTGTTGCCCAGGTTTCCAGCGTCGTTCAACTTCTCCTGCGCCGCTGTTGTGTATGTGTAGACTGCCGTCGCAAGCTGCTCAATTTCTTGCACAGGACGGTCAGAAAATCTGTACGGGAGTTGCTGGATGAGGAAATGAGATGGAATTTGCCCATTACGGCTCACATCAAGAGTTGAAAACACAGTCATAATATCGGATGTGTTCCATGATGGGCAAGCAGATTGTGCCAGACGCTTAAAAGTGCTGTAGCGTATAGGAATACTGCGGCTGCGCGAAGCACTCAGCTTCTCGATGAACTCAAGTACTGCCTTAGAGGCAGCGTCCTCTTGAGTGAGAGAGTCTTGACTAGAGAGAGACGCATTGCGGTGGGGCTTTTCGTTTTCTTCCTTGCTCTCGGCAGGTTTTGGACGAACTAACGTAATCTGCTCTGCTAGCATAATAAGATCCTCGATCTTACGCGGACTCAGCCGTCTGATGCGCTTAAGAATAGCATTATATACAAAACCAGTGGCATGGGCACCCATGTCTTCGATGCTTGCCTTTCGCCGAAGAGATGGCATTTCGTGCATACTCTGTAGCTTCCGGTTTTGGCGAATTCGCACTAAACTGTGAGTCTCGGAGCTATTACCCGCTGATTCCGAGTCTCTTGGGGGCGATGCTGACATAGGTGAGGCGATAGAGCTGAAAGAGGTATGTCGATTGCGATGAAGACCGACCTCGCTTGCGCATCGCAATAGACCTGTCTGGTGGTCACCGACGCTTTCTTCAACTTCCTCGGCTTCTTCTACGAACTCATTAGGTATAGAGAGAATAGGGGTGTCCTCAATCATTGCGACAGCAAGGCGCAGGTGAAAATCAGTGGCGCGAGGGTGAGGAGGGCGGCTACCTCTAAATACAGAACGAAGCGCGCTTTCTGGAGGATTCATGCTCCCACATCCTGCCGAAGACAGAAACATGCAATCCCAGATTCGCTTCAGTACAACTGGGTCAGCAACAACGTCATCATCAGCCCAAACCTGCAATAGCCATTTGAGCGCAAGGAGTTGGATGACTCCATCCTTATCTACACTCTTTACTCCTGCAAATTTGCGCGGGCTAACTGTTTCTGTGACAGATTCTACTGCATCCATAAAGCCTTTTAGTTTCCGAGGCCCTTTAGCATAAAACTGACAGCCCATAATGGTCTCACAGAGTGCACAGAGGACCCAAAACGCACGCTGCTCCTCGTAAGCCGTGGCTTCTGGGCTGGAGTCGTCATAGAACTCTGACAAAAGGACCATGGTCATATGGTGAAACCCTTGCACATATCCAAGGTCCGGATTACGTGTACCAAATGCCCGCAAGATTTTACGAGCACTCTCGAGAATCACCTCCTGGTCATATTCCCCATGCTGTGCCCAGAGATGCTGGATGAATTCCTGTTTGACACGTTCTAGATCCCTATCGATCTGCTCGTCCTCCTCAAGAACATCCTCTGAGTCTCCCCGGTTCCGTAAATACTCTTCATACGTGCAAATTTTGCGAGGATGCGTCTCTCCACAATTCTGTGTGCCAGCACTTGACTCAGCTAAGTTGGCGTCTTGCAAGTCTTGCGCATGGACCGTTACTGCGTTGCTCGACGAAGGTTGAGGCGTGTCTGTAGCAGCGGTGAATTCCGCTCGGATGCCCGCCTCGCGAAGCTTGGCAGCCTCTTTGGCAGCCGTAGCGGCCTGAGAGCAGAGGCTTGAGCCTCCGCTCAGCACAAACCAGCGCTCTTTGCGAGACAGCATGAGGTCCTTCCAAGCCTATGCAGCGCAGGAAAAGCCTCGGTTGTGCTCGCGCCGTGCGCTGATTGATTTCTTGAAGTGCCTTTTCCCGATTTCGCTTTGAAGAGTTTTGTGAATTTAATTAAAAAAAATTAAAATTAAAAAAGTTCAATTCAAAGTTTCGCTCATAAATACTGCAATGTCCACAACACCTTAGTAGTTTCATCTAGGTCATCACTTTTACTTTATTTCTTTCAATTTGATACTATTGCGATCTCACTGTGGTTTGTGTCTTTCAAGCTTTTCTTTCCCTTTCGCGTTGTCCACTTCAGGTTCTCTTGTCCTCTTCTTCCCCAAACTTGTTCCCCGAAGCAGCTGTAGTTGAGCAGATCCTGATGCGTTATAACTTCATGATCCTCAAGCTGACATGTATAAGGTTTTCCTTGGGGTGAAACCGATGATTACGAAGAATGTTGATTTGGTAGGGCCGCCTATTGCAATGCGGTTCTATACAAAACTAAGCCATCCACGTTTTGAGTTTTCACGGTCACTTTTCTGAATTAGAACTAGCTGCGAATACAGTAATTTTATTCTTGGGCTTTCTGCAGAACCCCTTTAAGACAACTCGTGTCGTCAGCACACGCATCTGAGAACATTTGTTGGCTTGCTCAATATCCATCTTTATTTACAATGGTAGTCTGAGACTCGGTATGTTCCTGGTTGGTTCTTTAAACGTTCTATTTAAAGGTTAAATATCCATTTTCCTGTACATGAGAATGAAAAGTGAAAGATCATCGTGGCGTTCACATTCATTCGCTCGCAAACTGCTCTCGCCGCGAGGCCGTATTCACCGTCGTTGCGCTAACTGCCGCAACACGGGCGGCGCCTTTGGACGATGGCACACTATGATCAGTCCACGCAAAAGTCCCACTGGACGTTTGCCAGGCAAGAAGATATTGGTAGGTTGCCGACTGAGGATGGGCTTTGAGGTTTTGCTGTGGCACAAGAGCTTTGCTGTGCGCTCGCTGAGCGGGACTTGGGCGCCTTGAAGGGTTGATGACAAGCCAGCGCGATAAACTTGGCGTACACTTGGTTTCGTGTATTTTTGCCACGAGTAGAAATTTAATTATGGAAAGGACTTGCAAAAGGGAGGTCTACAACATGCATCCGACAATGCTATCCTGATTTTGAAGATCGATATTGTGAGAGTTTTAGAAAATCTGTGCAATGATCATTTTTGTATAGGTGCTCAAAGAGACACGGGAAACTGACAAGATACCTGTAACTCCTTCGGCTATGTGTGAATACGCTTAATTTGCATTGTGACTGGCTTGATGTAAAATGTGTTTGGTTTCCGCTTGCGCGTGGCATAACAGATCGCTTACGCAAGAAAGCCCGCAAGTCACAAGTATCTCGGGCAGAAAAAAAAGGTGTGAGTAGGGATACTTTACTGACATTGGAGGAGATGCAGGCTGTGGAAGCTTTGTATCTGAATAAGATTAAGTCGTGGTGCCTTGACCCTAAAGAAGCCCGCACAATGAATGAACGCCTCGTTTTGGAGGATCCGAGTGCCGCAGACGCAGTGAAATCCTCGAGCTACGCTAAAACTTTATTTTGGACATCAGTGATTTACCTCAAGCGGTTCTTCTTAAAAAATTGCATGCTCAAATACAATCCCTTCATCATGCGTGCTGTAGCAGTCTACGTTGCAGGAAAGGTAGAGGAGATTCCATTAACGAGTGACTTGCGTGGTGTCCGAGTTGATCGTCTTGGAACCTTGGCAAACACAGCGCCAGAAATGATTGTTGAAAGCGAGATCGCCTTTCTCGGAGGAATTGATTTTGAACTTTCTGTGTTCTCTCCTCAGCGACCTTTGGATGGGCTTTTCGAGGACCTTCGTGCACGCGAGCCTTCCAAAGCTAAGATATGGAAGTCTTTAGAGACTGTGGCAAATACAATTTTACAGAACTGCATATTTTCTGATGTGATATTTCTGCACAGCCCATCCAGGATAGCCTTTGCTGCCATTCTCGCAGCACACGGCGAGGCCAAGAAGAAGCCAGACTTTACTATCGATGAACTCTTCCAATGGCTTCTTCCAGAGGGTATTGAAGCTCCAGAATCTTTGAAAGAAGACCTCGTTCAGCTTGGCGAGAGTCTAAAGGAAAACAAGGGTGTTGTGAAGAAGGTTGGCGTACTTTTGCGTGCAAGCCCCAATGCGGAAAATTGGGTCCGGAAATGGACGAAGCATTGTGCGAAGCTACCTGCGAACAAACCTGTGAAGCGCAAGCACAAGGATGGTGAAGATGGAAATAAAGGTGACAACGCAGATGCCAAGATAGAAGAAGAGACAAAGGAAGTTAAAGTGAAGAAGGAGCCGAAAATTAAGGAGGAACCTGGTGCAGAGCCCGTAAAGAAGAAAAGAAAGAAGGACAAGAAGGACAAGAAGGAGGCTAAAATTAAGAAAGAAAAGATGGTTAAGCAAGAAGATGATGCTTGAGGTGGGTTTAGATAGAGTGGTGCTTGATCAAGTTTTTTGACGTCGCTCTTCGACTTATATTTTTCTCTTGAAAAAGCAATATTGCTGCTGCGGCTCCTACTTCGCAAAGAAGGGATCACTTGAGGATAGTAAGAGTTGTCTGTTTGCTCCTGTAAAAGATATAAAGATTTAAAGATATAAAGAGAATGTACCAAGTAAAACCAATTTTTAGGCAATCATTCAATCAGAAATGTCTTGTGAAAGCGATGTGTATGAATTTCTGACAAGCATTATGACATGAAGTTACATTTGTAGCTTATTCTTGTTGCAGCAGTTCTTCCACGATATGTCAAACTTTTGCCACAAGCGACCATGAAGGAACTCGCATAGTAGTCGTTGAGTTAAGCCCTGATACTGTTCCAAATAAATCTCTCAAATCTCAGGTCGAAATGAACCTGGGTTACCAAAGAGTATATATATGTATATTTTGTTTTTTTCCAGAGAGGTTGGATTTCAAGCTTTTGAATTTCTGCGTCTCACAAGTCTCAACATGAAGTTGATGAAGAAGAAGTCTCAAGTTGGACGCCAAAACAATTCAATAACGAAAAATATAGTTTCAAAAAACAAAAACGCTGCTTATTACTTACTCTTGCCATGCTGCTTCGATTTTTTGGTCTTCCAGTCATTGTAATGATCAGCGTACTTGGCGTTGCGACGGTATCCAGATTCGCGCACGAGCTCATCGGCCTCAGCAGGTCCACGCGAACCGTAAGTGTACGGGATGGGCTTGACTCCACCGCTCTCGATAGCCTCAAGCAGAGGGGTGACAATCTCCCATGCTGCGACAAGTTCATCATCGCGCACAAAGGTGGCCTGCTTTCCACGAAGGACATCAAGCAAGAGGCGAGTGTAGGCCTCAGGAATGGCGTGCTTGTCGTAGCGGTCGTGGTAGTTTAGGTCAAGCTCGCTCTGAAGAATGCTTGTGGCGAGACCGGGCTTCTTCACGTTAAGCTTCATGTAGATGCTCTCCTGGGGCTGAAGAACAAGCACGAGTTCGTTGCGAGGGATCTCGCTCTGGCCAAACATGGCAGCAGCTCCTGCAGGATCTTTAAACTGGATACGGACCTCGCATTTCTTCTCATCGAGAGCCTTTCCTGCCTTCATGATGAAGGGCACGCCATCCCAGCGTTTGTTATCAATGAACATACGTACAGCTGCGTAAGTGGGGATGTTTGAGTCAGGAGGCACGGTGTCGTCGTCGAGGTAACCGGGGTCGGTACCGTTGGAAACATATTGGCCAAGGACAACATCTTCGAGCCTCCAGGGCGCGATGGCAGAAAGGACCTTGACCTTTTCGTCGCGAACGTAGCGAGAGTAATCAGTGCCGTCGTTGGTGTGTCCTGCAACCTTGACGGGGGGCTCCATTGCGATAATACTGAGAAGTTGCATGAGGTGGTTCTGCATGACGTCACGGATAATTCCGTTGGAGTCAAAGTAGCCACCGCGACCTTCTGTGCCGAAGGGCTCCTTGAAAGAGATGATTACGGATGCAATGTGGTCACGATTAAATAGAGGTTCGAGGAAGGCGTTGCCGAAGCGAAGGGTGACAAGGTTCTGAACCATCTCCTTGCCAAGGTAGTGGTCGATGCGGTAGAGGTGAGACTCATCAAAGAACTCGGCCATGTCAATGCCGAGTTTCTTGGCGGACTCGGTGTCATGACCAAAGGGCTTCTCCACAACGACGCGGGTCCAGCCATTTTTAGCCATGCCAGCCTCACGAGTGGTTTGTACGGAGTTGAGGAACTGAGCAGGAGGAATGGCAAGGTAGAACATGCGGTTCTCGACGTCCTCCTTTTCACATTCGTGAAGTTCACGAAGCTCATCTGAGATCGCTTGGAACTCCTCCACGCCGTCGTACTGTCCGTTACGGTAGATACAGATGTCCAAGAAGCGCTCAACATCCTCCTCGGTGCCACGATCCTTAAGGTAGTCGCGGATGCGCTGGCGAAAGTCCTCGTCACTCATCTTGGACCGAGCGTAGCCCATGACGATGGTCTCACGGGGCAATGCACCAACGCGGTGCAAATCAAAGATTGAAGGGTAAGTCTTTTTCTTGGCAAGATCACCAGATGCGCCGAAAACGACCACAGAGAGCTTTTCCTCGAGCCATGGCTCCTGCTTCAGGTCAAGAAAGTCTGCCACATGGTACTCCTCCTCGGAGATAAAGCTTTTGAGCATTTTGTCTAAACAGGTGGGACTTCCGTCAAATATGTGAATTAAATCTCAATATCGTTTGGGTTTCCTGCCTCGCAGGCAGCTGGTGTGTCTTTATGCGAGCGAGAAAGCAAGCAAGCAAGCAAGAACTAGCTAGCAAGCGAAGTCGGCAAGACTCCTGTTGTCTTTAATAATCCTGTTAAATTTATTAATGCCCACGATAACCAGTCCAAGCGTGTGTGCGTATGTGTGAGGGGCCAGTCATTCATTCACCAACAACCTCGTTAGTTGCCATTGTCCTCCTTTGCATTGCCAAATCCAATTCTGTTCTATCCCCGGTTCAACAGAGTCTCTCGCCATTCACTCCCAACCACTCCACTGACAACCAAAGAAAACACGCAAAGTAGAAACCAAAGAAGGAAAAAGAAGAAAAAGAAGAAGAAGAAGAAGAAGAAGAAGACGAGCAAAGAAAGCGCGTAAAAGCACTTTAATAAGGCATAAGAAGACAAACAATTGGAAAAACTATGGCAAGCCACCCAACGTGCTCTTCATGTTTCCATCCAAAGTAGCGTACGAGTACGCCTAAAATGTGCTGTTGCCACCACTAGGTATAATGTCCCCTCGCTGGTGTTTACGCACACTCTCACGCGTCATCTCGACTGTACTGGCAGCGCATTGCTTTATTCTCCGCTCGCTTACGTACTTCTGAAGTCCTCCATATCGTTCATCCATACATTCAACCATTTGAGTCATCAACATCAACACTCAGTATAACGCAGGACATCTTCATCGGCAGCTCCGTACACCGTGCCAGGACGAGCTGCCTGCATTGTTATCCTCCCACCATTGAAGCTCCTTCGCCCGCTCCTCGCTGCTTGCACCAAAGCACCGCTCCACCATCACTCACCGCTGCGCGAGGCTGCCTCGCTCGAGGCGCAGAACTCGGGTTTTGATTGCTAATTTGTCGCGAGTCTTTGTTTCTTCCCTTCTTTCTCTTTTGAATGTTCAAACTACTTGTTTTTCTTTTCTTCCTCTCGGCTACACCTTTTATTCCCTCCTATTTCTTATTAAACTTTACAACTTCGAAACAATAATTTTAAACAATAAAATTAAACATATTTACATATACATATAATCAACATGCCATAAATACCACCATTCTTATCGTCCTCTCTTTTATCCCTCTTCTTCACTCAATCCATCGGTCCATTCTTTTTTTTTTCTTTTTTCTTTTTTCTTTTTTCTCAGAATCTCATCTTTGTCAAGCAAGGGAGGTACCTACCTATCTCACTATGTAAATAAACATTTTTATAACCTTCTGGATGAATGAATGAATGAATGAATAAAAAAAAAAAAAAAAAGAATGCGTCTCTTGCCGGACTGATGGGCGAGTCCATCTATAAATTGCCACAAGTTCTCCTCTTCCAAGCTTCAAAGCAAACACACAAGCATCCGAATCAAAGCCATTCAAGCCAAATCAAACCCAAATCAAACCCAAACCAAAGGCAAACCCAAACCCAAAGGCAAAGGCAAAGGCAAATTCCCCGCTATAGAACTAAACTCATCAAATCATTCCCATTACATTTCCTTCAAAGTTAAACAAATGCTTATTCATCTAGTTAGTTAGTTAGTTAGTTAGTTATTTAGTTAGTTAGTTAGTACAGTCATTTTCACGTAAAAATAAAAAACTACAACTAAAATTTAATTTTAAAAGGAACGCCAGTGAGCGAACGAGAGAACGAAAGAACGAAAGAACGAAAGAACGAAAGAACGAAGCGCTTCGCCTCGAAGAATTTGAATTCCCGCCGACGCTGACGCTGACGCTTCGCCTCCCTCTTTGGCAAGCGCTGCTCTCTAAGTGCGCTCTCAGGTCCTTAGACGGCCACGGGCGCACCCAAAGCCGCCTTTCCCCCTTGCCCCGCTGCCTTATCGCCTCCCTGTCCGCCTCAACCGCTGCCAGCCTCGGTTTCTTCGACCTCGGATCACCTCGAGGGACCGTCGCTTCGCTGTTCTTTTCGCCCTTCCTGTTCTCTGTTCTCCTTGTCTCCTGTTCTACTCTTTCTCTCTCTCTCTCTTTCTCTCACACCTTTGCGTCAACACTCCAGCAATTCAAAATTTAAAACAAATTCAAACTTCAACTCATTCATTCATTCATTCATTCCTTCTTCTTCAGAAGGTGAAAGCTCAGTCACTCATCAATGATTATTCGATCAATCACTCAATGGTTATTCAATCAATGAGTCGATGAATCAATGAATCAGTCACTCACTCGTCGATCGATCGTGGCCGCCAGAACAGAGACGAGACGGAGCAGACTGGAGGGCAGAGAGCAAGGCGGAGCTCCTCGGCGCCGTGGATGGGAGGGATGGGTGGCCTGCGCCGCCGTCGGGAATGGCGGACGGAATCAATGCGCACGCCGGAGACTACTCGGGCGGAGCTGGATGGAGCGAGAATTCCCCTTCTCCTTCGCCCAAAAGCAAACAAACAAACAAAAAGAAAGAAAAAGAGGCGTGAAAGAAATGAATGAATGAATGAATGAATGAATGAATGAATGAATGAATGAATGAATGAATCGATCGATCGATGATCGAAAACTCAGGAATTAATCAATCGGAAACTCAAGCAAAGGCGGAAAAGTCGCGAGCTCTCTCTTCGGAAAGGCCTCCATCAGTGTGCATCATACTATAGCGGGCCACCTCACGTCGGCTGTGATGATGCGAATGGTCGATTTGAAGAGCTTCTTGCTCTCTTTACGGAGAAGTAAAGTGATGCTGTTATGAGAGAGAGAGAGAGAGAGCAGGAATAAAGAAAGGAAGGGCGCGGGTCCTTTCTCTTTTGTTTTTTCTCTTTTGTTTTTTCTCTTTTGTTTTCTTTCGTTTTCTTTTTTCCCACACTGAGAGCTAAGCAAACCTCGAGAGTGAGAAAGAAAGAAAGCAGGAAACGATAAACAAACCAAGTTTGCGAAAACCAAAGGGCATTTGAGACTTGCGAAGCTGCACGCTCTTACGCTCGTACTCGACATTCGATGCCCGGAAACAGCAGATTCAGGCCCAGGGCGTGTTTAATATTACAGCTAGCAAGCAAACTAGTCAGCAAGTAAGCTCAACCTTGAGATGGATGGGTTTCCCTCCTTTGAAAGCAAGTAAACTTTGCGAATCCTTCTTCTTTCGACTCTCACCTCGAAATGAGGCAGACAATTGAAGCATCATTTTCTAATATGTATGTATGTACCTATGTAGCTTTTAGAAGACAATCTTTGAAAAAAAAAATACCACAAATAATCAATATATACATACAATGAAGCAAATGATGGTTGTCAGTCAGATTGTTGGTTTGCTTGTTCTATAAACCTAACTACTCTATACATGTCAACTTTAAAAAAAGACAAAAGTTATTCTTTCCATCTTTATAACTTCATTAAAAGTAGAAGAAGAAAAGAAGAAAGAAAGAGAGGTTCATGGTGCGTAGCACTTCATAAGCACCAGCTACCGCAAACTCACCACGTTTTGTGTTTGCTGGTGTTGAAAGGACTCGTCATCCGTGGCGATAGAGACAGATAGATAGATAGATAGATAGATAGATAGATAGATAGATAGATAGATAGATAGATAGTTGGTTGCGGAGAGACCACCACAGGAGAAACAGAAGGGCCACGACGATGCCGAAGCTACTACCGAAGAGATCTGAGCAAAAGCTCCTCCTTCGAGTCCACGCCTCCTCAGAGTCCCAAACAGCGCAGCAAATAACGCCCTTTCTGCAGCCCTTTCTTCGCTTGGTGGGCTTTCCATCGCTCAAAGCGCGACGCCAAACATAAAGAACATAAAGTACACAGAGGAGTCCTAAAGCTGAGTAGCTAAGTAAGCGTAAGTACCCATCACATCATATATGGTATGTATGCACGCTCCTCTTAGCACACCCTAAGCTCTGCTTAGCCCCTCGCGACTGTACTGGACCCTCCTCCTCCTCCTCCTCACAGGCGCCAGCGCTGGGTCCTACACGCCTCCTATCCTTAACCATAGCCATCGTCCCTCACAGCACAGCAAGCCTGTGTCTCGCCGCACTTATCCGCCTCATACAAACTTACTCAGCAGCCCTCGCGGTGCCAGATAATGGGACACAGCCGTCCCCACTTAAGCACGCGCACCGCCCGTGAACCGGTGGGACCCAGAAACATGAAGCGAGCTCCAACTAGAAGGGTGCCGGAATGACGCACTTGCGAGAAGGCTTTGGGACACAAGAAGTCTGTCCCCGAGGCCGTGTTCTGGTCGCGGTGCGAGAGAGATCTTAGCGGAGAGCTCGTTCTGAGATTGTGCTCTGGGATGATGATGCGCAACGGCCTCGTGGACGCTGCGGATATCGGCCTGGGGCTGGCGAAAGAAGCTTCGTATGGGTGGTTGCCTGCGAAGCACGGGGGTGGAAGGTCGTTGGGAATGGCCTCGGAATCGTCGGCGGCAAGATCCAGGGTCGCGGATTCCCCTTCTTCTCTAATGCACGCTCACTTTGGCTTTAATTAAATTATGGCGCACACGCATTTATTCATTTAGTCATTCATTTATTGAATGATTGATTTGGAGGAGAGCGAACTGTGAGCTCCAAAGTTGGATTGTAGATGTTACGGTCAATGTGGAGAAGATCGATCGCACGAGTTCTCTTGGGTTTTGGGAACGCCGGTCCGTGGCACGCTGATGGAGACGAGGGCGAATGCAAGCGCATGCCTTGAAGCAAGCTGCCTCGCCAAGTTCGTGGGTTGATTTGGGGCACTCGTTTTGGAGAGCGCGGTTGTGGTTGGCTGTTAACTTGGGTTTTTTGCCTGGGTTCTGGCGGGACCAGTCAGTCAGATTTGATTGTTTGCGTCTACTTTGATTGCGCGATATGAAAGAAGATCCGCTAGGAAAGCACATCCCAACAGAAGTCAAGCCAAACGCGAGGAAGCGCATCCTTATCCATAGTGTATGCATTTCAGGTGAACCTCAAAGCGTCTGCGAATCCCCATTCCGGGATCGCTAACTCATCCCATGGTGTTAAATTTTAGTGAAAATAATATAATATAATAAAATAATAGCAGTATTTTATTGTTATCATTCTATTTATTATTACACTTGTTCTTTTTTAGTTTTTTGCATTTAAATACTAAACTTTAATAATAAAAAACAAAACGAATGAAGAAAGAAACGCTTCTCCTTACTTTAAGGAGCAAGCTAGGTAGATTAAGTGTCCGGTAAGCCGGAAGTAGAAGCAGAGCAGAGCAGAACTGAGATCCGCAAACAGCACCAAACGATGATGTTTTTAGAAAGAAGCGATGGCGCCTTTCTTGATTTAATGGAAACGAGTGTGCCACGAAATCGTGACCTTTGCGCGAGAGGGAAACTCGGATCACCACGACAGAAGCGCCGTTGAGTAAGGCTCCTACGAAGGAGTCAGGAACGAAGAAGCTTACGACTTATTGCATGGCTGGTTCTTAGGTCCACGATGCACACCCTCATCCTTCGCCTTCCCCCTTTTCTACCGGCGGGCTTTCTTTATTCCAAAGCAGAGGTTGAAAGGCTCCTTCCTTCCTTCCTTTCTTGTGCTTTTTCTTCTTGCTCGATCGATTTGGAAAAAGAAAGGGACCCACTTAGAATCACAGCAAATCCTCGTTCCTCTGTACACTCCAAAAAATCGCCGAAGGCTTTGCAAATGCAAAAGCAGCTCAGCGCACGTGCGCTGACTGAGCCTTCTATTCATATTGCCCTTTCCATTTTAGTTTTTCTTATTCTACGTGGATTCGAAGAAAACAGCAGAGCAGCTTTTACTTGAGCTCTTTTTTTATTCTATTTTTTTAATATTACAATTTAACTTTAATTGACTTTTTATTAATTAAAAGAAAATAGAAACAGCATAATAGTAAATAAAGCGAAGAAAATGAACATGTACTCGCTCGCTCACTCGCTCCTTAAACGGCTTCGAACGGCGATTCCTCTTCGGACAAACCCGCGATATTTCTCAATCAATAGATGCATCTGCTCGAAAACCTGCACAAGGCCATGAATCTGGCACGCCCTCCAAGTTCTGGGAGGTAAAAGGGCGCTCAAAAGCGCTTATCTCCTGATTTCTGGTCCTAATTCTCGTCTTTTTTAAATCAAGAGGAAGCCCGCATATACTAATAAATTAATAAATTAATTAATAAATTAATGTATGTATGTATGACATATATTTGTTTATTAATTTATTTATTTATTTATTATATATGCAGGAAAGAGCGAGGAGAACAAGTGATCATTGCGCTAATATGCGTTTGTTCCTCTGCAAATCGACTTCGACAAGAACCAAGAACGACAAAGGTCACCTCCTCCACGGCTGCGTTGCCGCTGTGCCTCTGATTGGCGGGGTCGGCTCAGGCGGATCGCTCGGAGGCCGCGCGAGGCCGCTTGGAGCAGGCCTGACAGGCGGCCTGGCGCGGCTTGGCAGCAAGCAGCCTTCGCCCGCGCTCGGGACCTCGCGAGCCTCGGCGCGAAGCGCATCAGCGCCGAGGCTGCAGGAAAGGACTTATAGGCCGCCCTCTACTGTAGAACAAAATGGGGCGCAAGTGGAACAAACTGAAAGTCTACAGTAGGAAAACCGCGGAATTAAGAGCGCACCTGTGAATCGTGGTAAGTAGGTGTATTTTCGTGCATTTATTTTCGTTTCGTTTATTTATTTATTTATTTATTTATTTATTTATTTATTTATTGTGGTTTCGATGTGATAAAAGAAAAACTGGTTTTGTAACTATCTACACTATCAACTTCGAAAACGATCTTTTACATGGTCCCTAAATATAAAAACAAAGGCCTTTACTAACGCAAGTTGTGCGTGTATTTCGGGGTAGTAGAGGTTGCCGGCTTCGAAGAAGCTCGCCTACAATGGTGATTAAGGCCCTTTCGAGCGTTTCTTCGGTGCAGAGAGGCCGCGTTAAGCGCTGTTCTTCACCTGCCGAGGCTGCATCGGAGGAACGCGCGAGCAGCTTCGTCCTCTTTCCTTCCCTCCATCGAATGAGCGAATGAGGCGTTCACAGGCTATAATTTGTTTCTTTGATTTAGTAAAATTAAAAGAAGATCTCTTTCAAGTGGAGATGAAAAAAATGCCTCTTCTCACTTTCTAAGGAAAATTAAACTACTACTTTAAATTAAGCAGGAAGAGAGAAATGAGTTGAGCAAACATCGGTATTTTTGGTGGAACACTCATCACAAGATCTTGAAGAAGGAGAAGATGATGATGAAGAAGAAGAAAGATAAAGATGTGGGCTCAAAGTGCTCGATTACCTCTCTATACCCGCGCGTAGACGCCCCAATCAATCACAATCGGTGATCGATTCTTTTGGCTGAAAAGATTTCAACCCGAAACCTATGCGTATGATAGTTAGTTAGTTAGTTAGTTAGTGCGACCCTGCAAAAAATATGCAAAAAGAAAAAGAAGCAAAGACAGATACAATTCCATCATGAGCTCCTATGCCGTGCGTAGGTACACCCTACCCGTCTATACCTGCCTAATATGCCTACCTACCCACATTCTCTTTCCTATCTATAAGAGACCTCGCAGAAGAACCCCGAACTTGCCTGCTCAGGATCCTCCTCAGATCGGCGGCTAATCGCCCTCGAGGCCGACCAGAGGCAGCTGAAAGGAGCTTGGGCAGCGCGACTTCACCGCCTTCGCCTGAGCGCCGGAGCTTCTTCTCCAGGACCAGATCGAAACAGAGACAGATATCCAAGGATTGGACAAAGATTGAAGAAAGATATTAGGATCTTCAATCCACTCCTATCCTCGCGACGAATACCGCAAACGATAGCATCCCCTAAAGGTAACGCGGGGGATTAATGTGAGTCTTAGTGATTCTGATAGGTGGGTACCTAGAAGGGGTCTACTTTCTAAGCAGGGATGATGGGAAGAACGGTTTTTCACGTTCTCACGGTCTTTTCCGAAGGCTTTGATTGATTGATTGATTGATTGATTGATTGATTGATTGATTGATTCATTCATTCATTCATTCATTCATTCATTCATTCATTCATATATTCATTAATTGATTCATTCATTCATTCATTCATTCATTCATTGATTGAAGAAGCAGCGGGAAGGAGAAAATAACCGGTTCTTGTGGGTCTTTTGAAGGTTTTGGATGCGCCAGAGTCCAAAAAGAAGAAAATAAGCAAAGAACAAGACGCGTTGAAGAGAGTGCGTCAATTGTTCTATTGATTGATCGATCGATCGATTGAACGAGCGAAGCGAAGTTTCGATTCTTGCTTCCTTGGCTCGCTAGCTTTAAAACATAAAGTATCTAAACAGTAGGTGCCGGGAAGTAGTACGTGTTTTTGCACATGGGAAAATGTGTTTAAACGGCAGAGAAAATAAAACACTTCATCTGGGCCTATTTTAAATAATACTACATATATATATATATATATTTTTTTTTAATTTTATTTTTTCTCAACTCGCTTATTTTACATGTTTTGGTTCTTCAATTTGCATATTTTAATGTAACTAACATAAGAGATTTTAAATTGAAGAATAAAGTTTTTAGAAATCACTGGCCGTACTGAAAGGCGTTTTAGTTTCAAGCGTTAATCGTTTACGGTAGATGGGACTTTAGTCCGCTCCGTTGGACTTTGAACTAAAGAAAGAGAGAACGCAAGTAAGTAAGCAAGCAAGCAATCGAAGAGGTGATTTGTGACCGCAGAAGCTCAATCGTTTTCTTCTCTCTTCTCTTTGTTGTCTACGCTGATCTTGAAAACCACGATCAATGGCCGAAGAAGCGAGGTGGACAAAGACAAAGCATTGGGCGTCTATGTTTGGTTTTCTTGACCAGCGCCGCTTTAAAGTGGCAATAAAACACCTCCTGCCAGCAAGGGAGAGGGAGAGCGCCGTGGGAACGGAGGCCGGAAAGCTCACAGCCACAGAACACTATGTCGATTTAATAGTTGTTTGCTGTTTTTGAAGAAGGGTTATGAACACTAAGAAGGACCAGAGACAAGTTTTTATTTTTGCTTTCTTTAATTTTTTTAATTTTAATTTTATTTCTTTTACACAGGAATATAGAAAGGTATTAGGAATGCTTGAATGCGACCCAAAAATAATGAATATGGGCTTAAGACTTACCTCTTACTTTTTATAGAATCATGAAAGAAGGACAGGCACTTCATTTCTCTTGTAGTAGTTGCGTAGATGACATCAGAAACACAGCTTCTTTCATTCAATTTATTGTTGCATTCCGACAGCTGATGCGTAATCCCAGGTCGCAACAGCGAGTGAGTGAGTGAGCTACGAACAACAACGTCAGCAGAGATTGACGATCTTTGCTTCTTCTTCAGATTGAGAAAGCTGACATGTACAACAAGACGAATCTTGAGATAAAGAATGCTTGTCATAGCAAGGACTTACAGAATAACGAAACTGATAGACCCATTTCGATGAGCCCTCTATAGTGGTGCTCATGCAGAGTTGTAAGCGAAAAGGACCTTGTTGATAGTCTGCAAACATATGACGCAGGGCTTCCTTCCCTCTATTATGCCAAATGATATAACTCTCAAGGGTTTAGCTTTGACCTTATTCTATTACATCAACACAACAAATATGACACTCCTCGCAGGACCATCTTAGAAGGTAGGGCGGACCGGGCTTCATGGTAATAATGCCATCCTCGGGCATCTTGTCGGGCGTTACGGGAACTTTAAGTGAAAAAATGCTGCGAAAGGATTTGGAGCTTAAATGACGCATGGGCGGAGCGTGGCTTCGCGTGAAATCGCGTGCTTTGCCGTGCGAGCACTCTTCAATGATGTCAATACGCACAAATCTCATGGATTCAGGACCATCGTTTGATCATCTTGCTTAGAATAGAATTCAAAGTTGCAGTGGTATAAAAAACTGATGCTGTAATTGTGGGAAACGCTTTTAGTTAGACTTTCCGTGGAACTATGTTGTTTCATATTTTTAACAAGTTTGTAAAGTTTCAAGAATAAATTAGAAGGGAAGATACGAGAGCGTTTAATGTAAAATTAAGATTGATAATGATAAATAGCGTATACTCACTCCAAATCGCAGTCTTCTTTTGCTAGTTTCACTCAAATTTACTGCAAGGAAGCTGCCATCAACACATCTATTTACTCCTGTGAAAAACTAGAGCGCGCAATATCAGTTCAACTTTCCTATAAGAGTCAAAGAACCTTATTGACCAGTACCAATGATGTTGCGATGCATTCCTGACAGTGACCATTGAAAGAGTCAGTGGCAAAACGACGTTAATTTAATTTAATTTAATTTAATTTGTTATTTTCAAAGTTATTCCTTTCTTTTATTATGGAATGTTAGAAAATATTCTTCGCTGTCTATAATGATTGCCTCCCTGTCAAACTACAATTGTCGCCCTACCTACGCCTTGGCACGCCATGACGTTTGCAAAAATAAATACTTCAAGCAGCAAGCTCGATACCCACCCTCCCTTAGTGAGCGCTAGAGATTAACATATTCTTGACGGCGCATTGCTCCCTTATCAGAATAATTTAGAAAACAATCAATCTGCTGTTTTTGTTTGTCTGTTTGCTTGTATGTTTCACATCTGGTGAGCAAGCATCTGAAAAGGGGCTTTTTTGCATTCCCTAGTTCCTTTTTCTTTCACTAGTCGGGCAAATATAGGTCAGATTGGTAGTTAGACACACTTTGCTTTGTTAGTTTTAAAGCATTTCTTTTTCTTTCAGTGGTGGAAAAATGATTCCACATAAGTGTAGACAGTCTCGTGGGAGCACGCTTCATGAGAAGTCGTATGCCACCAATTTTTCTGCTTTCAACAACGAGCATCAGAGCCGCGCACGACTTCAGAACTCATGTCGTCCGGCGACTTAGCCGTCAACACTACGGATAGAATATGCAAACACTAAGGCACATATATTTAACAGGGAACTGAAGGAATGAATGAACTCAGCTAAAAAGCAGTCAGAAATAAACACCATGGAGGGGAAATGAGTATGCTCTGGCTAGACATAGTGCCAATAAATAGGAGTAGGTACTACTACAGCAAGTAGCAACAGTGGTAATAATGCTTTGCAGCAATATGACTGCAAGGAATTGCTTGCTTTCGTCAAACTAAACAAAGAGAACCCATCGAGGTAGAACAACAGAAACGAGTCAATGAACATCACCACATGATTTATCATAGCGATGAAATACCCTAGCTCCACATTGAAACGCGCTCTACGTGAATGATCTTGAGAAATGCTTGATATACCATTGTTATAAAATTATCTTTCATAATCTGGATCTTCAACTTCGCGTCGGCGAGATTTACGGGAGGACTTTGACTTTTTTGACTTTTTATCACCCGACTTAGTCTTGCTCGATGAGCCCAAGGAATCAAGCTTGGGACCCGCTTCATATGCTAACACCTGGTCCAGCCAGACCCTGTTCAATGGGTGGTCTTTGGTCTCATCAGCAAATTCTACTGGTAAACGCTCAGCAAGATATGCCTTGCTATCCCTCCAATCCACAGCATAAGCCAACACACGGACGCCGCACAGAATTGACTCATAAAGAACTCGCGCGAACAACGGGCAAGACTCGTGAGCAGGCCGAAATCGGTCACAGTCATTTCGATTGACCAGAAATATAATGGCACTATCTAAATTTTCATGTTCGACAGTTCTTGATGCATGGATCTGTGTCAACTCGTGTACGTGCTTGATGGCGCGTGAAGATAACACTTTAATCTTCGGCTTCTGTGTGCCACCATGAGGGAATACTGCAGATCGCAATGGGGCACCAGTATCAATATTTACAAGACAAGATGGTAGCCTTGCCTCGAGCTCGCCTTTCGACTTGCCGCCAGGCATTTCCTCCGGCAAGTAATCTGCACAAACAGCATTCTTGACCTCAATCAGAGTCTTGCGACCAGAACTTCCATAGTCCAGGACAAAGTCTACACGGCTGCCGCCGTAGGTCTTTTGACTTGTCACAGAGTATCCCGGCTCAAACTCAGGAAACCAGCCTTCTTCTAGGGATTTTTGCACGAAGGACTCTGCCAAGGCTGGCAGAGCTCCAACACGCGGACTGGTGCCATCGAGTCGCGGTGCATCAAAGCATAAAGAGACTGTGTGCGTTGTTTTCCTAGATTTATCATTTTTCTGAGGAACCTCGCTCATCTCCACAATGCGGCCTTTGTCTACCATTCCTGCACAACCTAGTGACGGCGCATGGGCTTGCACAATCTTCTCCGACCCGTCCAAGAGCATTACATCGGCCACATACGGCGTACGTACGACTTTTGACGGCCTTGCGATAACCTTGCCAGAAACGAGTTTGCCAAGATCCGTAAGAAGCCTGGGGATACCTGATGTTGTGCCTTTCATCATAGTCGTTTCACTACCGTTTTCAACCTTTACCACAGAACTCTTGCTTTCAGATTTGCAGCTGTCGCTGCTCTTTTGCAGATTCTTCGAGCGAGAGTGTGAGCGTAAGACTCGTTCTGAAGACTCACTTGCTACCTCAGATTTTTGGTTTCGGCGGCGACTCTTCGAAGGTCTCTTTGACTCTGACGAGCAAGATGTCGAAGACGATGTCGCAGACGAAGACGAAGACCTTTTCACGACCATCGCCAGAATTTTGCTTCAAGTTCGTATGGATGTTCCTCAAAGATTTCCACGCCTCACGATGTGTCGCGGAGATCTTTAAAGTACCTCAGAACCCTCGCAAGGGCCTAGTCAGGCAATGAGGCACAGGAACCTGGATATTGAAGATGCCAATGCCGAAGGCCGCAAGAGGGTGAAGCTGCTTGAACGGAGGCGAATGGCACCTCGTTTAAAGTAGATATGTCGGAGGTACACGACTGCAAGGCCCGCCTGTCGGGATTTTGCCTAGATCGGCAGCAGGAGCACAAAGAAGAGCAAGATCTGCGTTTTCAAAGAATTGTGATTTCCGGCTCCAAGAGAGTTCGCGCTTTGCTCCATAGCGACCGGCCCCTAGTGGATCAAAACTCGCAAATTAGTGCCAGAAGGGTCTCAAAGATGCTTTCACAAGCCTTAGACCGCACCTAATCTTCAGATCCGCCGGATCTTGCGGCTTCTGCTGGACTATTTGCCACCCATGAGTTTGAGATCTCATTTTTAGTAGGTATCCTCAATTGATCGAAACAAACTCGATTTCCTCATCCTTCTCTCTAATAAGGCTCAAGCAGGGTGTTTTCATAGATTCCCCGATACTCTGGAGCCAACCCAATCCATCGTCGACGCAAGAAATGTCACATCGACCTCTCTCACCACTCTTCGCGCGACCTCAGCGAGCCTCGAATCGATGTAAGATAAGAGACAGAACTCGAGATCAATCTTTCGCTCCGGAAATAACCTACTTATGCTCTAATCCCTATAGTGTGAGTCTGTATAAAGCCCTTTCGTCTCGTTTAGTCTATAGTAGGTATATATACATGCAGTCAGAGATTGTGCATTTTGAGTAAGTGGATTAGGAAGAATTCGAGCGCAAACAATAGGAACTCATGACGCTTTGATGAATAAGAGCTTAAGCTTCGCTTGCAGCTCTTCGTTACCTCCTGTTGACCGCTATGCTATAAATGCTGTTCTCGTAGAATGAGCTTTGGGCGAGCGAGTGATTATGCTGAAGGTGGCGTGATATTGTCGAGCGTGCCAAAGTACTTCAATTTGGAGTGGTGATAATCAGGTTGGTTGCGTGTTGTTGTTATTACCTAAAATGATAGGCCTCTGTATGTAGGTATTATAACTCAGAAGTAGGTCAGTCAATCTTCATAGTATGATTGTGATGTCTTTTCTTTCCTGAGAGTCAGCAAAGCAAAACGATAACTCAGAGGTTTGACTCAGTGTCTGTCTGGTGGCAACGACGCCACTTTACATTGATTTCGTGCACAGGGGAGTCTGCAAAACGCATTCTCTGGTCGTTGCGGATCGGATCTTTGAGGTTCAACAAGTACTGTTTCGTTGGAGTTGCAGGTGCTGGGTTTGACTTTAACAATGTCGGTGCCCATGCGAGATGTAGCGAACCTTGAGGCAAACGAGACGACACTCTGGGTCGTGTCGGCGGTAATTGTATCGTTTGTAGGCATCTTTGCGAGATACCTTGATGACGTCGAGGAGAAGAAATACGGAAAGCTTCTCTTGAGGTTTAGCAACCTCTTCTGCGCGACCTTTTGCTGCGTGGTTTCTGTGGTTTATTATTCCATCGTGGTTGTGCAGGCCGGTGGCGGCACTATTGAGGGATTTGTTAAGGTTCTTAAGGGTGAAATTAAGATGAATCGTTTTGAAGAGTACCAGGCCGCCGTGGTGCATGCCACAATGCTCGCATACATGGCACAAGATCTCGTGGGCAGGCTGATTTGGAAGAACTTTCGACCGACCTTTGTTGTGCATCATGTGGCTTGCATTGTAGGCCTGGCTAATGCGCTCTTCTTCGGTCAGAGTGGAATGTTTGGGGCTGCAGTAGGCCTTTCGGAGTTTACGACGCCGCTTGTGGCTTGTATTGAGATTGCCAGAGCGGATGGTATGAAGAAGCCCATGTATATTGGCGGCGCTCTTCTGTTCTTTCTCTTCCCTCTCCGTGTGGCGCTCTTTACGTACTTCAACTATCTATGGCTTTTTGTGCATGACGAATCGCCTGCGTTCGGCACAGACAAGTCGAACTTTGTTGTCGGCGTAACTAGCATGATCAGTATCATCTTTCTCACTCTCCTTAATTGGATGTGGTGGTCTGATTTGCTTAAGATGTGCTTTAACGCTTTTGTGGCAAAGGAGTCTAAACTCCCTGAGGCCTCTTATGCTAGCCGCTCAAAGCTTGAAAAGAAAACTGAATAAAGTTTGGTCACATTCCTATCCGCGTTTTTCATTTGCTGGAGGTGCAGGTCGCGTCCTTTTCTGCAGGCTTATTGTGAATACTTTGACTTTACAATTCACTCTCACTCACAACTGGAGTTATGGTAACAATACAAGAATGCATCGTTAGAGTGATATCTTGATTTCATATATTTGCCAACTTTACGATTTTCCAGGTTGAGCATCATTCAGCAATTTATAGAGCAAACACAATATAAAGGGTTTTGATTGCACTCGAATAGGTTTGAAGATATTCCAATGGAAATATTGTATGCAGGTAGTTAGTACAAATTGCACACAATATGATGAAGAAGTACTAGATTAACACATCATTGACCTTTTTCCAGCTTCCCTTGCGCCCCTTACGCTTTTTTGTATTTGATATTTTCGAGCATAGAGAATTTTCATTTTGCAATTCTATTGGAGTGTTTGCATCAATGCATTTTGTCTCATTATCATGGACTTTCAGGAAATTTGTGCAGAATGATTAATAAGAATTTCTTTCTTGTGTCATACTTTCTCATAACTGCCTTGTTTCCAGGTGAGGACTCCTTTCTTTAGCTCCTTCTGTCCTTAACACCTGTAGCATCTGTAGCTTCTCCCCCACATTTATAACCCCCCCCCTCTTACACACACTATCCATATCATTCTTAAATAAAAACCATCAGCACTTGCCGCCCAATCTATCTCCTCAGGTCTATGCCATGCTTTTATACCTTCCCACTCTCCATCAAGAATCATCCATGCTACGAGCCTCTACACGGAATTAATAGTAGTAGACAATTGGCCACCTGCAACTAAAATTTCATAAAAGCCATTACCATCAAGGTCTGTGACTATGTTAATCAATCAAAATTGTAGGTATTAGATAACCTTCAGCAACCAGAAAGCTAAGCGACTCGGTGCGGAAACCTGATCTGATCATTATGAGAGCAAGTCAATCCACTACAACACTATTGGTACCAGTGATCATCTCTTCATCGTCATAGTAAAACAGTCTATGTTCAGAGCAAGAATAATATCTCCAACAATCGTACAAAACTTGAAGTGCCCCTTGATGCCTTGTCAACTTGAAACATCGGACTTATTTGAAGCACACTCAAGAGCATGTGCTTTTGTCGAGCCATATGAAGAAGGTCTGGCTGGATTTCCCATTTTATGCACCTCAGGTTCTGCTTCAGGTGCTGCGAAGGATGAAAATTTTCTTCCATGGTTTCCCTATTCTACCTGGCCATGATGATTGAACATGTAGTGCCTACTAGTAAATAGTAAAGGAGTGCTAATGATGGAGGATTGACGTGTTTCATATGAGTAGGAGCCATGAATGAAAGAAACGAACGCGAAGCCAATCTCGAAAACCTGGCACTGGCAATCTCTTTGGCATTGGGCAGTAGGGTGAAGAACAGGTTGTGAATTGCCTTGCACAAAACCAGATTTTAGCTCGCGGAGTGCGGGATTGAGCCTTGTTGCGAAGGAAAAGAAGCCTTGACATAAGGCCCAGACAGCTGGAAAATGGCGAGCCTAAATGAGGCCGGTGCTCCTCGAGGTTCCAGTCGCGATGACGAGTACTATCGTGAACTTCTTGCTCGTGTTGATAATGCGATTGTGGAAACCAGGGATGACAGTGATGGCTCGTGCAACCCAGCGACCATGTGCAGGTCCTGCGTAGCGAAAACTGTCAGTGGCGCTCTGATTGGAGCTGCTATTGTCACAGAGTGCCTCATATCCGTCAAACTTCTTTTCACCTCGGATAGCACCCAGGTCCCATCAGGTCAGCAATGATTCTGGTGGTGAGATTTTGGTCGCTTATATTTCATTCATACATATATACTTTCTAACGCTTTATATACTCGCTCTCTTCGGCCATCTCGAGCCAATAGAAACCTCCGCTCGAAGATTCAGGTCAGATGGATGCCGCTCGCCTACAAGCTCCAATATACATTTATCCCTTGTTTCTATGCAACTACTTTCGCCTAGACCTGGGCCATCACTATGGCAGTTCTGACCCTTTTTTTTGTTTTCTTTACTAACTCTTACACCGAGACAGTCTGTCTTTGGCTCAAGTCAAGAAATGCCTTACTGCATGCACCTTCCCCAAAATGTGAATTATTGACATGCTCGGAACCCTTCCTTTATGCAAAGAAAATAAAACAAACCAACTTTTGCTCTTTTTACCTAAACGTATCTTCCTTTTCCCTGACCAACTTGCCATTCCCTCAGAACCTTCACGAAACACCATGGCTAAAACTAAGGGGTCCCGTTATGTCAGCTCAAATCAGAAGCAAAGATACGACTGGATCCATGACGAATTCATATCAAATCCCTCATTACTTTGGAAATATAAAAAGGCATTCACATTTTCACATTTTTATTCTTGAAGGAGCTATAGTGTGTAATTTGCAAACTACTATTCACAAATACTTCTCTCCCAACAAAGCATCATTAATAGTTGGGAAACATCTCTTCTTCTAATACAAAAAGTATCTTTATTTCTTTGGTTTCATTTGTTTCTACAATCTCATTATAATGAGACATTATATGTTTTACTTTAAGCGATGATTTCGGGTTTTGCCCTTGCATGCAATGTAATATGTGAGATTTATTGAATTATAGTAGACCGTACTACCTCGATATCCGAGGCAGAGAATACTAGACCTTTATTCAAATCTACAACAAGACTGCTCACAGCACTGATGTGGCCGTCATAAATAATTTCGAGCCGGGTCCCATTAACAAATCGAAGAACTCTGCCGCGGTCCGTACCTAGCAAGTCACCTGCAAGCGCTGTAATTAATTCGCCAGGAGGAAGAAGTACTTCTTCAGAAAGGCTGGCGTCAGGCGATACTCCAAACGCAATTTGGCAGACCGAATTCTCTGTCGCGCAAATGAGGACATCGGAGTCTGAATTTGCAAATCCTACGAATTTAAAATCCAGCTGTGACAATTTCAACACAGGCTCCACATGTGCAGCACCTAATTCGAAAAGAGTAACTGTTCCTTTTTTGTCAGCGACGGCAAAGATATCCAGCATTCGGGTATCTGCGCAAAGAAAAGCTGCCCTCCCTCCCTTACTGTGATCTTGAGAACTCACTGGAATCCGTATGGACTCGTCCAAAGTACCATTTTCAAGATTGACTCGAACCATTACAGCTTCTCCAAAGCACGAGGCTGCAGCAATCCAAGATCCAATAGCGCAAACAGAAACAACGCTATCAGACGGTGCAAATACTTGCATGCTTGAAACGTTCCCTGATGAAGCGAAGTCAACTACACGAAGGCTTCCATCTGAGCAGCCCAAGACGCACATCGTAGGAGTATTTAAAAACGAGGGCACAGCATGCATTGCATCTTCAGGATGGTGGAGAAATCCTACACTCAAAATTCTGGTGAACTCATCACCAATGCTTACTTGAGCGAGTACTTCCATTGTAGATGGTTCCCAAAGAAGGATCCCTGATGTGCTTCGCTTCGAACAAGTTGCCAGGAGACTACCATTTGAACTAATGCATAGTTCATCGAGTGGGTGTTCATGTCCACGCAGAATCGGAACTAGTTGCTCATGTACCACGCTGGTATATATGCACGAACTAGCAGCAGTTGCCACTAAGCCATCGTTACCCTGCGCTTGCCAACATAAATCTACAATTGGATTCTTATAGCTAAAAACATGCGCAGGAATACAGCCAGCATCAGGATACTCTTCACTCACATCCCACAAAACGACCACACCCGTACAGACACCAACAACAATATGCTTTTCGCACCATGCAATTGCGGTTACTTCATCTTCCGCAGCTTGCCATCTTGCTAGTTCGATACGCTCTGGTAACGCCATAACATAGATCTCTCCATGAGTATCACCGATAGCAAAAACGCAGTCAGCCTCGTGTGCACGAGTTAGCCAACGTGGAGCACGCGCCACACATGTGAGATGCGTGCCATCGTCGTTCAGCCGGCGCAAGTGTTGGATCGTGTCCAAAGACAATTTACTTCCATGCTCTGCAGGCACATCCCAAAATGCTAGCTGTCCACACAGACCTACAGTTACGAGAGATGAAAGAGAGGTCCACAGTAAGTCAAATGCAATGCCATCTACAAGTCGATGGCTCGCTTGCAAGGTACCGTGCTCCACATCCCAGACACAAAGCATCCCATTATCCACGGCGCCAAGAGATGCCAACCTTTTTTCATCAGATGAAAACTGTAGAGCTTGAACTCCAGCATGCAGGTGTCCAATCATAACATGAAGAACGCAGATATTGTCTGCTGCCTCATATATAATAATTTCGGCGCATTTTCCTTCGCCAGAAGCTGCTGCAGCGCCCCCAGCAGTTGCAAGACCTGCCCCTGTAGCGACATATCGACCAGAAGCTCCTACCGTGACGGCTGACACCGTACTATGATGCTTTACAAAAGTCTCCTGAGCTTGAGAACTAAGATCTTCAAAGATCACGTGGCGTCCACATGTATAAACAAATAGACCTGAGCTCGGGTGCCATCCCATGACTGATGCTGACGAGATATTCAAACCAGTGACTCGGAGACTATCCGTATGAGTGGGGATGCAGCGTGCTGCTTTAAGATTTTCTGTGTCGTCTGCAGCAAGCTGCCGTCTTGGTGGGCAAAATTTTACGTTCGATCCATCAGCCCATGCAATACTCGTGGAACTTTCTGTAGTGAGAGGTGATGCAGGAGACAACGATGTCCCAACGACATTCAGACCGGTTACTTCAGCATGTCTCATCGTGTTTACCTCCTCAAGGCTTGGGTGATATTTCATACCTTCCTCTGTTATTTCAGTTTGAGAGTCAAAGGTCAGCTCATCTACAAGGCATTCCTGGTTCTGTCCCGACGTGATGCATCCGATTGCAATGTCATCTGCTGCTGCCCAAGGATTCTCACTTGGCTCCCCCAAAAACTCCCACAAGAGCATTGTCTGGTCCCGACCGACAGAAGCAAAGAAACGCCCATCTTGTGAGAAATTAGAATCAAGGACTTCCGATGCATGTCCAATAAACCGCTGCAATGTTGGCGCTGCGCCACTTAAACGCGCATCCCATATCTGTAGCATGTTATCACTCCCTGAAGTAGCAAGATAGTCCGAACCATGTGGACTAAGCGCCAAAGCACTGACAGAAGCAGGGTGCATGGAATGTGTATCACGTACTAGTGTTGCATCCCATCCTTGATCAGAGCTATACAATATGCGATATTTTATAATGCGATTATCGGCCGTAGAGGCAATCAGTTCTGTACCATCAGAAGAGAAGGTTAATGCCAAGAACACAGCCTCTCGACCAAAACTACGCGACGCGCGCTTAATCTGCATAACAACATGCATATCCACGAGGCTCAGCCCTGGTTTAGTATTAACTAAAACAATTTCTTGCTTGATCGGATGAACCGCAGCAAGAAGCTTCCCAGTAGGATCAAGTGCCATACATTTAGGGGACCAACTCTTGTTCTCTATTTTTGGAACACCAAAAGATGTCCCAGCTTCATCAAGAGGAATCATCTTGGTCGGTTGAAAAAATTGAGAGCTATCGTATACACAGATGTGACCATCATCACCAAGGGAGAACACGCAATGCCCATTGGCGTGGATCCCCACGCCATATACCGCTCCAACGTGCTGTTTGTACTCGTAAATAAGAGCTGTAGCGCATACATCAAAAACGCGAAGAGCCCCGGACCGGTAGCCGCAGACGAGCAGGTTTTGGTTCGGATCTGGATGGTACGCACAACATAGCGCCTCGTCCTCATCAGATGCAAATTCGTACATCTGCTCACAACCAGGCACTGACCAAACACGAACTGTGCCATCTGAAGATGCTGTCGCCATTTCATTCTCACCGTGGGGACCTGTGCGAAAACTAATGCAAGATACATCTCCTCCATGCGCACGTAGTTTAGCAGTGTACGAATGGGATGAAACATGAAGAACACCCATAACCCCGGCTATTGTGTTGGTGAGAATCTCCAACCCATCAGGAGACACATCAACTGACCCAACGGGAGATTCGTGGCGTGCTTCCAAGAAAAAGTCTCCAAAGTCTAACGGCCATACACGAACATGCTGATCCTCTGAAGCGGTAACGCAGAATCCTTCGTTAATCGCAATGGCGTGAATTGGTCCATCGTGAAGCCGATAGATGCATAAAACTGCACGACGCTCATAATGGACAGCCATCACTGTTCCAAGATTAGTGGCAAAGAAAACACGTTTATCAAGTGTTGATCCGGGAGCTGAGCCACTGATTCCAGGTGTTGTGCCTCCGAATGAGCTCTCGAACGCCAGATCAGTAAATGTTGCTTTACGAGCAAAATCGTTCAGTACCACCGGAGTGCCAGGAAGGTGCCGGTTGCGAATGCGCCAGAATCGGATATTCTCTCGGCCACCAGATACTAGCTGATATGCGTCATAAGGGGAAAAGCGAACGCGTGCAATATCGAATTCGCAGGTCTGTCGTGCCACTAACGAAATCCGAGTATCGGCCGAATATGCCCCCTGCTGGCCCTGATGTTGGACAACAGTGGATGTGCTACCAACAGTTCGCTTACTTTGAACCCCTGAGATGCTCCATACACAAAGCTGCATACGATTATGCTCGTCACGGCCAACAGCACAAAGAAAACTCCCGTCACTACTAAAATCTAACGAACGAAGATCGCCTCCAGGGCACGTAGCAAGTACAGAAGTACATCTACCAGACTCCGTATCCCATAGACGTATAACCGGGTTTCGACCATCTTGGCTAGATGCTAAAGTAGACCCAATCGTATCTAACGCTAGGCAGTTCACGCGGGCGGTATGTCCAAAAAGCATGCGCTGCTGCCGTTTCGGGTTGTCAACCTTACCTATAATTATGTTACATGCACTCGCGTAAATGATGCTCTTGCCATCGCGAGACCAGATAGGTGTTGCACTATCAAGGGCGCAGGAATGTCCAACATAGGTATGAAGACGCATAATAGGGTCTGGGCGTAATGCAGGGGGGGCTGTTGAGCTGGCGATAGATGGTGAATTTCTTACAGAGGAAGGTGAGGATGGCTTCATTGCTGATGACTGTGACCCTTTACGCATATTGTTCGGCGATGCCTTTTTGATGGAACTAATCCTTCGGGGCTCACTGGCAAGTTGGTTGCCCTCCCCATGAATGTTTTCACTAATTGCTCTCTGTGACAAACCAATACGAGGTGAAAACTTCTGAGAACCATTTGTTTGGTGAGATTGGCTTCTTGTAGATGATCCAGGAGCTCCTTTTCTCCTCGAGCTGCTACCACTCGAGTTACTCATTGGTGTTTGCCCGGTTTCAAATCTAGATGTTTTGGATTTGTTATTGACAGAGAAAACATCTTTACTTGCAACACTGGCAGCGTCGGGTGTAATCAGAGGAGAAGGAAGGCCATCTCCTTGGCCAGCTGCAAGTGAGCGAATTGGCACCGATGTCGCGGAAGAATATGTTGATATTTGGGGGATGGAGGGTGCCCAAATCACCGTGTTCGTTGAAGTTCTGGACATTTGCATTGCGGAAGGCATGGACTCCAGATTGACCATTTCACTATCTTCATTGAGGTCTGGTGTAGAACGATATGGTGTTTCAGAAGTATATACATTACGCAACTGTACACCTGCATGCACAGTGATTGACTTTAAACACCAGTACTCGCTGGGTCTTGCTGGATCTTTATAGCGGTCTAGCAAGCTTGGCACATCAAGACCTACAGTGTACCATTCGTCTGCTAGATCAAGCGGAACAAGAATTCGTGGGCCTCTGCGACCATAAACTCTAAACATATTGCTCAAGGTGATGCGTGTTGCAGTCCCGTCCTTGCAAAGAACTTCAATGATGATGGTAAATAGCTGATGCGGCAAAGGGCGAACTTGAACGTAGATAAAACTTCCCGTAAGTCCAAGCCCGGTGTGCTTCTTGCTCGGGATCTGCAGGGTGTTCGCTGTAGCAACAGCTCCTGCAACTCGAACCACATTTTTGCCAATAGCCTTGTCCAGAACTTGCTTTACGTTTCCTTCACGCTCACAATTAGACCAAACACCCGTGCTTAGGCCCACAAGTTTAAAGACATCAACAAAAGGCCGTTGCCAAATGCTCGACGCTGTCGAGCTCCTTGCAGATGCCATGGTATTTTCCGCCAATCGTACGCGTCTTTGGCAAGGAACTTCAACTGACACTATCTGCCAAAACTTAACAAGCACTCAGCAACCTCGAACCCAAATAACCCTTAGCTTGAGTGTGAGCTACCTTGACCTACAAGGAGCGAAACCTTGGTATCTGGAGTATGAAGTGATGGTGAAAGTTATCAAGGTTGCTCTTCAAGCGTTTTGTTCACTATAATAAACTTTGTCGATCTTAGGATTAGACAATAGTACCTGCTATGAATCATCTTATCTTTCCTTAGCATTGTCGGTTTTCACTCTGTCCTTATTATTCTAAATATAATTTGTGTTGTATCAGCCGGTGGAAAAAAAATTCAACGTTTTTCATGTTCTCTACATTTCGATGTTCAGCCTCCGAAGGAATATCTTTGCATAAGCAGTAGATAGTATTCAAATTCGCAGCATCCACTATCTGGTGCTTTTAGGGCGTCTTCTAAGCTCTTTGACATGTACTCCACCGCCTCCTCATTTGTTGTATTTCTCTTTAGATCTGCTCTGCAAGGCTACACCACCAGGTACTCGGTACTAGGTAGTCCTTAAATAGGACTATCCTATGTTTTTTATGTAAGAGCTCTTATACATCCCAAGATCAAGGATAAAATGGAATATAGGTAAATGTAATGAATAATAGTGATCTTGGGTGGACAATTGGCAAACGGAGTCCACCTCCATCGTCGCTCAATCAATACTTCGATCAACGTCGGCTCGAAGGCGGGCTCGGGTTGCTCTGGCGCTGAGGTGGCGTTACAGAGCGCAAAAGAGCACTCTGGCCCAGAAAAGGCCTTCTGGGACCCTTTACTGGCGTCCATACCGGTGCCGCGGCCTCGAAACCTGCGTGCATAGAGGCATCCAGCCAGTCCCGAGGCCATTTCGTCTGCTTGACTCCTCATAAAATATAGGGTCCAATAACCCTATCTCACAAGACAGTAGAGAAGGGCACGAGGATTCATATCAGAGCCTCCTCAAAGCAGCATATCATAATTTGGGCATCCGAAAACATTGATTTCTCTTCAGAGGTTTCTACAAAATGCAGCTCTCAAGACTGGATTACTTGTACTTGCTGGGGATTGTAATCTTTGTCGGTACGTGGAACTTTGGCACGAACACTAAAATCTACCATGACCTTCATGACAATTTAAGACGTCATGAAGAGACTTTCCCGCACGTACTTGTCAACCCGCTCGGAAGCTTTGCGTCTATCAACTTGGAAAATGAGCAAGCGAATTCGGCTAAGAGCGGCGACGGTGAAGGAAATGGTGATGATGATGATGATGCCGCTGCTGCCGGTGAGGAGGATTCTGGCGATAACGAAGGCATGCCTGATGATGGAGGAGAAGAAGATATGCCTGAAGATGGCGGAGATGGCGGAGACGGAGATAATGACAATGACAATGGCAACAGCAATGACGGACCTTCCGCAGAGGCGATGGCTGCCTTTCAAGAGGAGAAAGTCAAGGCTGCCGAGGAGGCTCGCAACAAGATGCTTGAAAGTCTCCTTCTTGAGATGAAACTCGATGATATGCACAAGGCTGATGAGCGTGGAATTCTCCCTGCTGAGACCCGTTTCTCGTTTGCGGTTTCGCATGAGCCTGGTGCTCTGACTGATACATCTGATATGGACGATGAGGAACTTGAGTTTGCAGAAAAGCTCAAGGAGGAGATGAAGAAGTGGACTGCCGAGCTGGAAGAGCTTGACCGCATTACCCACAATGACCCAAACCTTGCAGCAGAACCCAAGTGGCGTGCCAAGGTACATGACCAGCTTCTTTGGGAGGAGCAGGAACTCAAGCGTCTGCGTGAGGTTATTCGCGAAGAGAGCTTTGAAACCATCACCGGTACCGAGGTTCAGGAACCAGACTTCTATGCACTGACTGAGGGCGAAGCTGATAATGACTCCGGTGATGATGAAGATGACAGCAGTAGCAACGGCAACGGCAACAATCATGGAGGGTCCTCCCACGCCGGAGCTGCACACGAACCTAAGCGCCATGCAGTTACTACTCAGCCCAAGGTTGTCATCAAGGGTGATGTTGGTCAGTTTGCCGATGAGGTCCGTCGCATTGAAAAAGAGATTTCATTCTGGGCTCACACAACTTCCAAGTCCGTTTACATGTGGGGCAGCAAAGCCTATGTTGGTCGTGATCAGGAAACTTATATCCGCAGCTTCCAGCAATTTGGATGGGAGGTCGAGCGTCGCAAAAAGGAAGGCCCAATCCCTTCAAAAACACTTGCTGCCGATGAGCATCCTGTTCTTATTTGTCTTGCTCTTAAGAATGACGATTGCTTTTCCTCCAGCGGTCTCTCAAAGGTCGACCGCTACCAGCGCATCAATCGAGTTCTTGGCCTTCGCGCTGTACTCTGGAGTAAGGACAGCTTCTGTAAAACTGTATCGCAGGGAACGCAGGGTGAGCCAATCTTCGCTGATTATACTTTCCACTGCTGGCTTTTCCCCAGCGAGTGGAGCTCGGCCAAAGAGTATGCTCAGCAGCACCCGGATGACTCCTTCATTGTTAAGCCGCTGACCATGGGTGGCGGTAAGGGCATCACTGTTGTTGATGGCGAGAAGGAGCTGAGTAAAATTCGCCTCAAGACGCACATCGTGCAGAACTACTTGAGTAATCCTCACCTTATCCAGAACCATAAGTGGGACATCCGTACATACGTTCTCGTGACTTCGACTGTACCTATGCGCGCTTATGTTTTCTCTCGCGGAATTATTCGTTTTGCTTCCAGCGAGTACGACCCCAATGCACGCAAGGGAGGTCGTCGTTCTCAGTACTTGACTAACACATCAGTAAACAAGAAGTACGTGAACCAGAACGTGACCGAGATCACCTGGGCTTTCGAGGACTTGCAAAAGTATCTCAACAAGGTCGGCCAGGACTATGATACGCTGTTCAAGCGTATACAGATTGCCATCTCTATTGTTATGCTCAGTGCAGAACAGGAGTGGCGTCGCTACTACAGTAGCCACTCTGAGTCGCACTGCCCGAACTGCTTTCAGATCATGGGTGTTGACTTGATTGTGGATTCCAACATGAATCCACGTGTTATTGAGGTAAACGGCCAGCCAAGTATGAAGCTTTCAAAGGACAAGACTGACCATTATTCCATTACCAAAATGCGAATGATGTCCGATATGGTCGCTATGCTGTTTGGTGCTGACTCTTCCGTAGCTGATGATCTCTTGACAGATCTCAAGGAGATTGATGGTGAAATGCTTCAAGCACTCACCAAGCAAGAATGGGAATACCTCTTGGAGTACTACAAGGAGCGTCAAGCTCGTGGCCTTTGGCAAAAGGTATACCCGAACCTGGAAAACCAAAAGATCCATTCCACATTTCTCGAGCAGCAAAAGCGCAACCCGACTCGCCTTGCACTGCATGATATTCTTATGCACCTCGAGCAGGTCTATGAGGATCGACAGAAGTCTAGGCGGTAAATTATATCTTCTACGTATTAAAACCATTATGAATGCTAGTGTAGAAAGTGTTTTTATTCTTTAGCACTTGCCTTCATAACAGATGTTAGCTTGGGCATGCGATAGTTTAGGACTATGAGCAAGCCATTTGCCAAACATTAGCGCTAGTTTAGCTACCCATTGAATTATTGAATGGGAGCCTTCACTCACCTCCTCCTCCTCTAACCCCCAAGCCCACGTCGGTCATACTGTTACATGCGACCCTGTATGGGAAGAAAAAAGTAGACCTCTTCTTTTTCCCTTCATGATACCTCAGAATGCGGTCATTCTTCTTTTTAATCAAAGCCGAAACACCTCTTTAAAGAAAAGTAAAATATCAGCAGCAACTTCCGCAATCGCATCCTTATCCTTGTGTTTGCTTAGGTTCCACAGAGCATGACATCTGTAGAAAGTGAGATCAAGAGAGCAGAAACGTGGTACAGTTCAAGTTATGGGTAGTGTGTTGTATATACTTAGAGCCGTCTTTGCAATAAGTAATTTACTAGCTCTGCTCAAAATAAATTCTGAACTTTCTGTTGCAGGCAGTCGTGGGGAAGCATTGAAAAATTATTAAAAAGGTAAACGAGAATAACATTTATATGTGTTTAGTGCACTAGATCTCTTTTGTCCCGTCTTATTTGACTTCCTTCAAAAAGAAGAAAACAGACGAAAAGAGAGTATAGAGCAGATGTGAAAGTATGTTGCTGGTGGCTGATGATAGATCGTTTTTAGATGTATATGGTGATTCCCCCTTCGCAAAATACAGAGCCTGCTAGCAATATCAAATATAATGCTTTCCAGCCCTTTCTCGCGACAGGCCTTTACATCCCCATTGCTGGATATATAGCTCGCAGCTTCCGTGGAAGGGTTTTGTGGCTGCATCTTAGAATCGCAATTGGACTGTCGTCATAGAGGAGCATTTTAAAAGCCCTGATTTATGCATCAAGGTGGTTCTCGCGCGTTTGCGTGGAGAGTGTTGTTCACGCAGAAGGAAGGCAGGTTTTTAATACGTTGACACATAAACTTGCTTGTTTGCTTTGTTTGCTGTCGGTGACTTTACTTCTTGGCCTTCTTGGCCTTACCCTTTGCGGGCTTTTTCCTTGCAGGAGCAGCCTTCTCAGAGCTGCCTCCAATGTGCTTACCGAGAAGCTTGGAGAGGATCTGCTTGTCACGGTCGTGATCGTTGGTCTTCTCGGAGGGATCAAACTTACGCTTCTTGCTGGTCTTAAGCTGGCGCGTAGGCTCTCCTTCCATGGCTGCATCAAATCGACCAAGCGAGGCCGTAGATACTTGAGCTGTTTGCAGGCGGCTCATGACCTTGTCCTTGCCGCGCTTAGAGGCACCTCCACGAGCGCCCTTGACGTTGAGGTTCTCAACAGCGTGAACAGCTGAAGCGTCACCAGCCTCGGACCTGTTGCGAAGGTAGTTTTTGCGGTTCTTGAGCACGCGGAGCTTCTTGGCATTGCGTCTCTCGGCGAACTTGTCAGTGTCGGGGTTCTCAGAGTCCTTGACCTCGATGAGCCAGTCATGCTGGTCATCATTTCCACGCTTGTAACCCCAACGAGGGGCCCACTCCTGTTTGGCCTCGTCCCAAATCATGCGATCACGCTTACGCTTCTCAATGCCTTGATCACGTGCGTACTTCTCCCAACGGGTTTCAGGCTTAGGCTTGGGCAGAGGCTTGTGGCGGGGAAGCTTAAATTGAGGTGCAGGAAGCTCCTTGAGAACCTTGCTACCTTCAACTCCAGGGAGGTTCATAAGATCGCGGAAGAGCAGGTTCACGTTCTGCAAAGCCATCTCGCGAAGGTAGGCGTTGCTCGAGACCTTGGAAGGATCCAGAGGTGTCGTGTTAAAAGCAGCTACATGGCCAAGGTCTGCAGTGAAGCTGTTGGCAGCAACAGCGAGTCCTCCACGTCTGGAGGTTGAAGTTCCAGGCTCTCCTTCGACCTCCTCATCATCGGAGTCATCCTCATCGTCCTCATCGTCATCCTCGCCATCATCAGAGGAGTCCTCGAATTGGCTGACACCATTTTGACCAGCTTCCTCCTCATCGTCTTCATCATCTTCTTGGCCCTCCATCTCTGCATCAGACTCACTCTCCTCAACATCATCTTCTGGCAATTCCTCTTCCACGATTTCAGATTCCTCAATGACCTCCTCCACAACAGGCTTGGAGACCTTCTTGCCAGCCTTCTTGGCAGGCCGCGTGGTCTTGGCGGGCATCTTGGCTGGTACTATATACCTGCTAAACTACAGCAAGTTCTCGACAGGAGTCTCACAAAACAAGGCTTCAAGACCAAGCCAATGAAGAATTATCTCCCGGATTCTTTCTCCTAATCCACGTTGCGCTCCACGATGCCCGCGACCAACTCGGACTCGTGGTTCTGCTGTCGCTGCACAAGGGCCACTCGCTGCAAAGTGGTCCAACCCCAATAGACCTTTTTTTCCTCAAGTCCAGACCCATAACTCACTTGTAGTTTTAAAACTCCACTTCCGCTCCATACTTTCCACTTTACTCCACAATAGGTTATACTAACAACCTATTGTATAAGCAATGCACAGTACTACAATCTACCCTCCGCCGTAAGGTATATCCTATACAGGCCCTCACAGGATAGACTCGGCGCTTTTTCCTTTGCCTGGCTGGTGGTGTAAGTGAACTATACGCTGCTTACTATGGGGTATACAGCCTATACTACACTTGTACGATGTCTATAATCTACTGTACGGTATTGGTGCTCCGGTGACGTTCTTATGGCAGTGCCCTAGTAGTACTCGGTAGGCACGGGAGATTATGAATAACTAACTCGAAGGGAAAGAAAGACAAAAGGGTACGTAGTAACTAACTAACTAACTGACCAACTAACTAACACGTTTCTTTCATTTCTCTTTTCAATGGGAGCATATTACTAAGGTAGCAATATGTAGCAGAGAGAAATGCATACCAAAATAGATAGATAGATAGATAGATAGCTAAGAAGGTAAAATTCATTAACTTTTGATTGAAAATGGCAGATAATGATTCAATCAATACATCAATACTCGTCGGCAAGCAGCAGAAGCGGCAAGAGAGGCGGTGGAGCGGAGCTCGAGCGTGGTTGCGGGAGGGCTTGTGGCGACGGCGCGTCTCTTAGGAGCTGAGGAAGAGCACCTCGTGCTCTCCTTTGCATCTTCTCTGTGTAAGCGGGCTAGGCAAACGTGCACTCACGGATTGGCTCATTCGTTCATTGCTTGATCGAGGTTAGAAGCAAACCTCTGCTGCGTTTGGTAGCTACGTCAAGTGCACCATTTCGATCGGACCTTTGCTCGCCTGTTCCTGAGACCATTGGTCTGGACGATTGTTTAGTGCTTTAGCTCGGTGAATCAGTCTGAGAGATCGCAAAAGCCTTGAAACTCCAAAGCCTTGCTCATTCTGCAGCCATCCCAAAAAGGCCTTGGCGCACAGGTGAGTTTGTTAACGAAGGAAGAAAAGAAGCCTTAAGGTTCAAGCTTTCGTCAATCTGCGAGGGCTAAAGTCAAATCAGATCAATCTTGCGGACCTTGTACCCTTGCTTGACGACTGATTGGTGTGGCTTGTGACTAGTGGATTGATTAATTGCTTGTGACTGTGACTACTTGTGACTGATTTGGTGGCCAAAAAAAAATGGCGACGGAAGGTGTTGAAGAAGTTGTAACGATGTCCGGAAAGACGGAGGAGGAAAAGAATCAGCAGCAGCAAGAAGAATCGGAAGAAGTTCCGGCGAGCAGCAACACCAACAATATCCAAGCCGAGGATGATGACGAAGATGCAATCCTTGGAACTGGCCCCAGTGCCGTTGAAGTGTCTAAGGACGAGGAGGATGAGCTCCTAGGACCCAGCGCCGACGATGACAATGGGGATGATGACAAAAATGACAGTGATGATAAGGGAAAGGCTGAAAGCAGCGAAGGAGACGATGCCATGGAGGGGGAAGACAACGACGATGACAAGAAGCAGCCCGGTGATGACGGCGGGGATGCTAGCAGCAATGGTAGTACAGGGCAGCAGCTTAAACGTAAGCGTCTGGAAGGTGAAGAAAACGAACTTGCTGGCGAGAAGTCCAAAAAGAGCAGCATTGCACCGGAAGACGAAAACCAAGATGACATGGTCAAGAATGATGATGAAAACAACAACGAAGATGATAGTGTCGAGGTAGATGAAGTTGCTGACGCAAAGCAAAAGGAAGTAGCCGAAAATGACAAAGATGATGAGATGATCAATGAAAAGGGCGAGTCGGCCTCTGAATCTACTGACAAGATCTCAGCCCCTGCCAACAAAGGCTTTGATATGTTTAAGGCATCACCGTTTGCAGCTTTAGCTGGAAAATCTGCATCCCCATTTGCTGCAGCAGGCACCGGAGGTCCTTCTCCCTTTGCGTCAGCCAGCTCAAGCGGACCATCTCCGTTCGCATCAGCTGGTACTGGTGGTCCCTCTCCCTTTGCCTCTGCTGGCACTGGCGGCCCGTCGCCATTTGCCACCTTCGCCGGTAGCACATCCGGGTTTGGACAACTTGCCTCGCAAAAAGGATCTTCGTCCATCTTTGGCGGTAACTCTGGAGCTGCCTCCAGTAAGAAGAAGGATGACGATGACGATGCTTCCAGTAACGCTGATGACAAGAGCGATAGTGGGATGGAAAACAGTGGTAGCAACAACACCAACAGAGCCAAGACTGAAAGTGAGAACGAACCTGATGAAAACGCCGTCTTCGGTGGAGAGGGTTCTCAGGCCATGGAAAACAGCGCAGAGCCTACAGATGTTATCACAGGAGAAGAAGAAGAGGAGTGCATGTTCAGAACTCGGGCAAAGCTTTACCGTCTCACCGTCGAGGATCCCGATAAGTCCGGAAATGACAAATCCGCCGAAGAACCTCCAAAGCCTGTGAAACGAGTGTACAAGGAAATGGGCGCTGGCACTGTGCATATCAATATTCCTCGCGGATCTGAATGGCTTCAGGACTCCAGCAGCGCTGCGCACCCTCCGCGTTTAGTAATGCGTCGTGAGGGTGTTCTGAAGCTTTTGTTGAATGCCGTTATGTGGAAGAACATGCCTCTTGAGCTCGCCTCTGAAAAGGTAATTCGCTTCACATGCAAGTCCGTTATCGATGATCACCAGGCCCAGGGACCTGAAACGTATGTATTCAAGCTGCCTCGTGCCGATATGTGTTCTGACTTGTACAAGCAGCTAATGAAGGCGCGGGATATGTGCCCTTAATTTTATTGCTTCTTGCATGCAAACCAATGCCACCCTTTTTTTGTGCAAGAACAGCGTAGAAGGCCACATGCCTATCAATAATAACACTGCGCCATCTGCCTTTCGGTGGGAATTTACCTTCTTCTTGTCGACTTATAGGTATGCTTTTGTTGACTCCCCCTTCAAATTGACATTTTCTCTGACCACAATGACTTGTGTAGCACTATCAGAAGTCTTCAATGGTGGTTCTATTCGGCCTGTGCCTGGCTGTGTCATCGCCCTTTCTATTGACTTTATAGTGTAGGTTTTCCTGCCTCATTTCCCATTTTCATGGACCGCTCTCTGCTTTTTTGCTTAAGAAAATGAGTATGGATCTGTGTACCAGATAAGGCAAGATGATTCTATGTATTTGTCTATGCACTTCTTAACGATGCTCTCCAGATTTGCGAGGAAAAGCACCCCATGCAAAACTAAGTTATTCTGTTTTTGCTTGAGCTATCTTTTCCAAGCATGAGCAGATTTTAACCACCGACTTGCCTTTATACGTAAAATGAGGTACCGACCTTTGAGAATGCCTTTCACACCTACTGATTTAAATCAGTATCATGGTTATGTACTTTGTCCATTGCACAAGAATTGTGCAGTCCAAATTACATATCTGAACGCCCGCCTGCCCACAGTAGCTCCACTGATTCTCATATTATATGGACAGCTGAAATATGTTCAACCACAACCGGATGGGAAGCGTCAGGCAAATACCAAGGCTAGGCTACGTAAATCAGGTCAATTATCCATCCTATTACAGTGAAGCTTTGGATGAGCACATATGATATATGGCAAGGTCTACTTAAAGAAATGACAAGAACGAAACAAGAAACAAGAGATATGATAATTGAAAACACTGTGAGAAATGAAGTTCCCCCATCTTTACAGAGAAAGGAAAAATGTCTTTTACGATTACTACTTGGTTTGATTGGCACTCTCAAAATTCCTTTGACTTTGAGCTGCATTCTCGACTTTCTCACCTGCGCGAGTGGTTGCTGGTGCTGCTGATGGTGATGGCGATGAGGCTTGATTTTGAACAGTTTTATCAGACTCTACAGAATCACCAATTCTGTTGTCTGCGATGTTGGCATCAACATGACGGCGAGGCGAGCCGCGAGATAAAGGCAGCTTGGCTGCTACGACATCTCCAGACTTGGCAGTGCCACTGTAATCAATATCATGGTTATCCGCGCTTTGATGGGGTTGGTCAGCTGAAGCTGATCTTGGCGAAACAGATGGGCTCGGACTGCTTGTCTCACTGCGGTGTCTTTTACGTTCTTCTCGATCTTTTCGTTTCTTCAAACGTAGTGCACGAACAAGGATGTTCATATCGTCATTCTTGACTGTCTTACACCGCCCACTTGTGTTGCGCCTCGTAGGTTGAAGCGACCGCAGGGGGCCATACGATTTACTGTATTCCATTGCATTTTCTTTGTTCACTCGGGTGAAGGTTCCAAATGTCGGCAGATTGCTGAGAAGCGTTCGCACAGATTTATCCTGCCGCGCTCGCTCCTCTTCTTGCATCTGCAAACATCTTTTTTTCTCAAGCTCGGCCATGGATTCACATGTGAGAAGCTCCTCAGCGTCGTCGTTTTCATCGTCATCAAAATCATCATCTTCATCTTCATCATTGCTACCAAGGCTGCGTCGTTTGCGTCGGCGGCTTTTGAATGGGAGTTTGCTGCGCTTAAGATTACCTGAAATGGCACAATCATAACCTTCACTTTCGTTGGCCCTTTGAAAACCTTCCTCTTGCATATTTTCGTTGCTTGCATTCTGGAGCGGCCTGCTCGTGACCCTTGCACGTTTAGGAGTGCGACGCAAATTATCCATCCCGTGTTTTCTCTATAATTTGATACAATCTAAATGGCACGCAGTTTCCACACCCCTGGATCAGACAGAAGTTATGCTTTTGTTTCGCTTGATGATACCGCTGTCAATGTCCTTTCGCTCCGTTGTGTTGCAGTTCCTCGTTTCGAGGACTCAGAAGAACTCAATCGAGACTAGTCCGCACCAACTCTGTTCTCAGCCACAGGCCGCTACTGAAGCGACTTCGCAAGACCAAGCTGGCACAGACCTGTCCGCCAAGAAATCCAATAATGCTTGTGAGTTCAACGCAAGCGATGTAGGTCTGGCACTAGCACGCACAAGACAGGGATTTTAACTGTATTGCGTATTGCATTACCATATACCAGTGGCACTTTTATTACTTATTTCTTTTTTTCTTTTCTTTTTAATCGTCTCGCGGTAGTTGAGTAGAAGGGAACATGGGGAATGCTGGAATAATTATTAGTGTTTCAACTGCTGAGGTTTCAAGTTGCTTCGCGGGATATAGAAAGAGTTGGAGTCTTAATTGAGTAGAAATGCTGAAAGTAAACCTTGAAGGAATTTGATGAGCAATGCTAAATCTGGGTGGCTGAGCAAGAAAAATATCAAACGGGGTTGGTCTGAAGAGTAGGTATAAAACTAGGGCTCTGTCGTTTCTGAAGTGAGGATAAACTAACCATCGCTCTATGCTAGCTTAGGTTTAGTGGAAACCTCAAAGAGATGAAAACGGCGTTGAATTCCAAAGTGCAGTTCTGTATTATGTGGTACTTGTACATATGTCATCAATGATCAAAAGGTCAAACGCCTTATTAGGGAAGCATCCAAGCCATGCGCTCTAATTTCACAGGAGCACGCCCACCCCGGATATTATTAATTGAAGATTCAGACGCCGGTGGCGGGGTAGAGGAGGTATCCATTGGGTCTTCATGGGTATCTGTAGCATGCTGTTCATCATCCCCGTCTCTATCTTCAAGTCTGGAGGACGAGATTCCCTCGATCATATCTTCGTGCGTCGTTGTAGAAGGTCGGGTGTGTGGTAGAGCAGACTGAAGAGCAGCTGCATCAAATGCACGCTCCTCGTCGTCGGCGAAAGTGTCAAGACGGTTTAACAAAGAGGCACCGTACTGTTTTTTCAAGGCATTTCGAAGCCCATTTACAGCTGGCTTCAGAGCTACTGGTGCCTCATCTATTTGTATCAGAGATGACAACGCCCTACAAAGGAAATTGTCGATGAGTAACTCGTTCTGAAAAAGATCCTTTGGAAGAAGAAAAAGTTGATTTGCCATGAGATCGCAGAAGTCAGAAATAGATTTCGAATGAGTGCTTTTCAGGGCTGTACTTGAGGATACCATGTGGATCGCAGTTTTCCAAAACTCGAGACCCTGAAGACTTGAGAGATAGACAAAGCAAATAAAGGCAAGCTGGATCTCACCCATGAATTGAGTGAAGTGATTTTCGTAGCTGAGCTCAAGCAAACGCAGAATCAGTCGGGAAGGGTCCAGTTGGAGTGCAGTGATTTCGGCTGGTGTAAGCCAAATGCCCTTGGAGCTTTTGAAAAATTCTGTGCCTCTGCTAGTTGAATCAGTCTCCATAGACCGGAGATTTTTGCTCACTCTTGCGAGGTCCGGCAGGACAGTAAATTGTGGAGCACAATATGCCAAAGATTCTTCAGCTGAAAACTTAGAGACGTCATCAGGGATTGCATTCAACACAATAGCTCCAAACCGAATACCGACTCTTGCGAGAACTTGGTCATCCCAGTAGTTTGTTAGGACCTGCCACCTTGCAAAATGCTCTTGATCATATGGACCTAGATTAGCATCGAGCTCATGACGGAGTACGGCAGCCTCAACGCGAGCATTATCTTCCTCATCAACTTCAACAAAGTCCTCCAGTTCTGGCCTCCACCTCAAAGCCTTTACCCTGAGAGCACCTTCACCAAGTTGCGAAGCGTTTCCCAGCTTTACAAAAACTGCTCGCGAAGGTCCTTCTGAGCCTTTTTGACGATAATGAAACATGCGAATACCAGGTGGAATTCCTCTGATACCCATGAATGATCTGCCAACAGTGAAGGACTTTATATCTACGCCTGCTTGGAGTCCTGTCGGAGCTTCGAGACATGCTATGGCACATGAAGCGCTGTTCATCAGGGCGCTCATGGAATCGCCATCGCCATATTCACTACTGTCCGCAGCAGCTGCTAACGCTTCTGCCAAAGCAGCTGCGTCACTAGAGACCTCTTGCGACATCTCTGCCTTAGAGCGAGCCTCTGTGAACGCACAATCAGCAGTTTTCCAAACCAAGTGTATGTAAACCTTTTGTGAATACTTTCTGTGGAAATCGTTCGTTCATAGTACCTAGCCTGCATTTGAGAAAAATTGGCGAAGGTAAAAAAATAATAACAATATACCTACTAGGTACCTATTTACGTACTTAGGTAAAAATGATGAAAAAAATCAATACCTTCCTTCCTTTGATATAGCTGTCAAATCACAATCAAACTCACAACCTGAAGACGCCCCAAGGGTAGCGGCGAGCGACGGTTGCGAAAAGCTATTGAAGGTCTTCACCAGTGCAAGCCTTGGCCATCCTTGCTCTCTTACGATGGAGGACTCTTCAGCTGGCCTGAAAAGGCGGCTCTCGGATGCGGACATGCCCTCGGCCAAGAAGAAGAAGCTTGGCAAGAAGAAGAAGGCCATCGACCCCGCTACCACCGCTGCGATGCCTGGTGGAGGCGGCATTGGATCTACCAAGGCAGAGCGTGACGCAGAGCTCGAAGACCGTCAGCGTCTAACGGCACTTCTAGCGACGTTTTCTACGGATCAGATGGAGCGCTATGAGGCCTTCCGCAGGTCGCACTTTGATAAGAATAAGGTGAAGAAAGTTATTCAACGTGTTGCAGGTGTGGACTCTGTGAGCAATGAAATGGCTGTAGCTCTTGGTGGTGTAGCCAAGATCTTTGCGGGAGAGCTTATTGAGCTGGCGAGGGAGGATATGAGCGATTTTAAAGGCCCCATTCATCCCATGCATATTCGCAATGCGTACAGAAAGTTGCGCCAAGCCGGCAAGATCCCGTACCTTCCCGCCCCGCCTAGGGGGCTCATCGACTAAAAGAGTCTGTCATGTCTAATGGTCAGACTCTGCATAAAAGATAGCCTGACTAAAGTTGAATCTGGGCTTTCCAAGCTGAACTGTATGTTGGTTGTACCAACGAAGTATGAAACGTGTGATTCCAAAATAATCATAACTGGAAAAGTGTATGAGGGCAGGACATTCAGTGAATTGACATCCAAATAACTCGGCAACAATAAGGGCATAATATGGTTAGCCTGAAATGAGTTCTATTAACATTGTTTGAACTCTTCTGACCGAAGCTAAAAATGATGAGTTTGATATTTCCTGTAAAGCGACTTTGTCCTTAGATGACTCATCTTTGGGTGATCAGTGCCGGACCCAGTAAGGATAGCCCGGGGAGTCCCTGAATTTGAACAAAGGATCGTATTGGTCAGAAATAACAATTGTACCATGTAGACACATGGTCAATGTGAGTTACAGTGTTGAAGAATGAAATGAGCCTTTTCTTTCGGATCTGATACTGCAAATTGGTTTGTATGATACCTTTGCGACCGCGCTTGCAAACCCTACATTACCCACTCAGCTATCTATGATAAATGTGAACTAATTAATAAAGACAAAGATGAGCTATGTTAGAAAAAACGCATCCTAATGAGACTGCCCATTTTCTAATAGATGTTAGGAAGGCCATATGGCAAAGAGTTTCCTCGTTAACTATTTAGCTTCTACAGTGCGCCCTTGTTATAAAAAGCTCTTCTGTTCTTTTTTCATGAAAGGGGAAGCTTTTTCACATGATGAGGGGCATTGCGTGTTGTAGTACACATGTCCAACTGGGGCTTATTCTTTAATTCTATGAAGTAGGTCCCATGCTATAAAGAAGCGTGATTGAAATGATTGAAGGTAAAGTAATAAGTTTGGAGTGATGTATCTGTCTATAGTAAACACAAATATGTTCAGCCTCAGAGCCTTCACTACTGAATGGCGCACACCTTCGACTTCGTGCTGTCTTTAATAGCAGCAACTTTTCGGTTCTTCTGGGCGGCCTTTTGAGCGGCCTTTTGAGTAGCTTTCTTCTCAGCAATATCATGCTTGTTTATTTCCTCAAATCCAATTTCTAATGCCTCTTGGAAAATAGCGTTCTTCCCAGCCCAAGTTAAGAAAAGGCTTCGAGGCTCGCTAATTCGAACCTCGAATAGGGCATAAACTGCGTGATGAGAAGAAAAGTGTTGCCCATCAGAGCTCATGTAATCCAAGGCCCTGCGCTCTGATCGAGACTCTTGACCTTCTTCTCCAGAAAGGATTTGATTGACCAAAATTCGATCACACCATGCAGGAAATTCAGCATCGCTAAAGTTAGCTGGGCCTTCGACCTCTTCATCTCTAGTGTCCTCTTCTCTAGGCGTTGCTTCATCGCTATCTTGATTTGTCTTTGCCTTCCCAGTATCAATAGAAGGTTCTTCCTCACCCAAGCCGGATAACTTTTCCTCATCAAGCACTGGTATTTTGGGCGAGGAATCACGTCTTGTATATGTATATGGGTATGTTGGAGGGAATCTTATTTGCATTTCTTCATAGTCCGTGTACATCCCACTATTATGCAGTCCATCGAACTTCCTCAAGAGCTCGGAAAGCTTGCCACTCTGAAGCAGTCTCCACCCACTGCTGTAGTCGTTCATATTAAGGCGATAATTGAAACCACCCATCCACCAAACATAATCAGCGCGTTTAGCTAAAGGTTTACTCAACTCATACCTCCCTGTTGGTGCTCGCACGCGTGAGTTAACTTCAGAATAATTGAATTTGCGCGATAGATCGCCACTTGCACTATGGCTTGGCTCTAGGAAACAGTTGACAAATAGAAAAGTCTTTGTCAATAGCGCAAAGGTCACCGCTTGTGCGCCCTTCAAACGACTCTCTCGGTTTTGCGCAGAAGTTGTGAGCTCCGGTACGGTACTATCTATGTCGGCATCTCTATTGTTGTTTGTATCATCATCACACCCTATCGGTATGTAGTCACTTGATATATCAGAAAGAAGCGGGAACAATACAGCATGGGCCAGAACGACTGTGTGCATATTGTTCACTGATACCGTACGCAATTCAGCAAACCCATGCGGCATTACAGCCATAATAGCTCCACAAACACTCCTCGAATCCATGTTCAGCGCTTGTAGCGCAATACAATAAATATCGTATCCAAATGGGATAAGATCTTTCAATAGTTTTTTTGGCAAATTCCATGCCCAACCAGCGTTATAAGTGATTGTATACACCCTAACTAAGCCACTCTTACCGATCTCACCAACCCGTTCTGTAATATCTTTATCAATGCTCTCTTCGTTGGTATCGATGTCACTTGGGATTCTTATTGAAACATTTGGTGCAGGTTCATTGCTGTTTTCAGCAGTGCTCTTTAATGGTTTCACAATTCGTGGCCCTCGACTATTCCCATCATCCAAGCTATCATCTATTTGCCGAAAATCAAAAGATCCTTCCCTATCAACGGCTCTTGGTGGATCTCCTGTTGGTTCACGATGCGATATTTTTCCAGGCACATCTGTGCTATCATCAACATCGCCATTCTCACTAACACGACCGGCATCATTCTTTCCTCCATTGTTCAATGCGCTCCGAGGAGATTTTTGCATTGAATCCTGACTTCTTACTGAAGCAGGACATTGCGCGATACTGGAATGTGGTGATTTTGTCTCAGCGAATCGAGAGCTATTGTCAACGGTGGGAAATTCTTCATCCCCACGGCTTGTCGGATACTGTTCGTTACTGTCTGCTTCATCGGTCCGTTTTTTCGAAGAATCACCACGGCTGGAAAATTGCAACGGAGGTACATTTAACTCCCGAGGAAGCTTGGAGGGATCTGCAGAAATCCGAGGGTCAGGGGACTCTAGTCGGTTTGGAGGTTGGTGTAAATCAACTGATGCATCATCATCACGAGAAGCATAATGCGAGCGAGGATTTTTGTGGTCTTCCTCGGTTTCCCTCCAGTCACCCTCCGGATCTCGGTTCGATTCTTTTGATCTGGTGTTTATACCTTCGCTAGAAGAAGTTTTGGAGGAGATGATATTATATTGTCCAGGCCGAAAACGTCCCATAATACGAACATTTTGTCGTGGTATACTTTGGCCCTTGGTCGCATCAGTATATTGCACATTCACTGTCCCATTTTGGCGAACTCGAGACACTTTGCCAAGACGCCAAACCTTGCAAGAATCATCGTAAACTTGCACTTTGACGCCCCGCGTTAAAGTCAAAGGAGGGTCTACTGCTTTTGCATCAATATATAACGTAGGCTCATCTTTGCCATTGAATTTTGGCAGAAACTGAATAGCATTCGCGAGAACCTTTGCCCGAGCCTGGAGAGAATCGAATGAGGTTTGACCAGATGCTTCACCATCTGCAATCCAAACGCTTAGATCTGTTCCGTCTGGCAAGACATGCAACCTTACGTTGAACTCAAAAGGATGCTTTTTGTTGAAAATAATGGAAACAGCTGCTTGTGAGCCATCATCATTTGCGATGGCGCGCTTACATAGTACCTCAGCCATTTCAACAGGCGCTGCTCAAGAATCCAACTTTAACGTAACAAGAGAAGCTGCCCTCCGAGCACTTGCCCTTACAACTAAGCCAAATGACCTAGCTGCAGGGTGCAGGTAAACAAGGTCGAGTGGTAAAAGAACTATTTAGCTGTTTGCCTCAACACCAAAGCTGCACATATGCGTGTACAAGGCCTTCCGTGACTGGGTGGTTAAATGATACTAACGCCCTCGTCTTGCTATTGCTGGTTTTCTCGTTTCCTTCTTGCTACTATTCGTTCCCGTTTTCCAACTACTCTCAACTAATTACTGACTCGTCTAGTATTGTTTCCCCAACAACAATCAGTAAGGCTATCTCTTTAAATATTTACTATTGCACTCCTCCGGGAACCTCTTTATATCAACACTGCAGATTCTCTCTGCAGCAGGTTCCCGTTACCCTCGTAATATACGCTTCTCTGCAAGTTGGTACTCTGCCCAAACTTTAATAAGGCTTTCCAAGCTCTCAAATATTCTCAAGGCTATGATTGGTGCTCACGGACGCAAGAATCGCCTATGCACATGCAATTAATCTATTTTGCTTATTCCCCCGCTGGGCTTCTCATTTCTCCAAATCCCTAGTTTCTGTAGCACGCAACACAGAAAGAAAGAAATCGTCGAAGATGGCCTTATCTCAACGGCTATCTGGGTTGCGCAGTCTGCAAATGGGTGGCTGGTCTCCAGACACTCTCTCTTACTCCTACTACTATGATGACTGAAGGAAATAAAATTATGTGTGGCACAGAATGAAGAGCCCAATATCGACTTGAGATTGTGCAAGCAAACCTGAAAGGAATCAGGATTTCAAGAGACAAGTTAGGCTCGCCAGATTGTCATTGGATCACGAGCTCACCAAAAGAGCTTCGGGAGTTTTGCAGCGTGGATTTCCTGACCTGCCATGGCCATTTTGGATGCTCGCATCGGTGGAGATGCTGCAGCCACTGCCTCGAAGAAACGGCCTCGCGATGAAGAAGATGTGAGTAAATCAACCCATGAAGGCACTGCTGGAGCGACTAAAAAGGATCAGAAGAAACAGAAGAAAGCTAAAGTCACGGATGAATCTGATTCAAGCAAACCCAAAAAGACCAAGAAGAAGAATGGCAAGAAAGGTGCTCAGAGCATGTCCAGCAAACAGCGAACTAAGGAGCGCCAGGATGTCTCTCTTGAAGAAAGTGGAGGCTCCGTGCACGCGTGGTTTCAACACCGCTATGAGACAGATGGGAGCAAGCTGTCCAAACTGGAGCTCTACCCTGGCGTTCAGCCGTACGTGGAGGCAGATTTTTGGAGCATGGAGTCCTGTAGTAAGACTTTAGGCAACTTGAAGAAACACCTCGACTCTAAGAAGAAAAGCACTGTTCTCATCATCACACGCTCTGCTGTGCGCGCTTGCGAGATGCTCAAGAATTTGTCTAGTCTCCAACGGCCTGTTGGAAAACTCTTTGCCAAACATATGAAACTTGAAGAGCAGGTTAAGTACCTTCAAGGCCCTGGCAGCAAACTCGACGCTGCTATTGGCACCCCGAACCGCATCCTTAAACTCGCCGAGACTGGTGCCCTGGCTAAGTTCTTGCAGAATCCGGAGGGTATAATTCTTTTTGACCTGGACAGAGATGTGAAAAACTATCACGTTCTTACCATGCCCGCAGTCAGCTCTGATACTTTTCTGCTGCTTCGCAAGTGCTATCTTCCTCAGAAGTCTGGTTCTCGTGCCAAGCTTGCTATGTTCGGCGAGCCAGACGAGATCTGATTGCTCATATATCCTTACCCTGATACTACCAAGCATTAAATTTGACCCATGAATACATCTAACACGTTCCAAACATAGAAAATATGCATATGTTTACACCATATATTAAACAAACAAAATTTACGATAATATCATGTTTTCTTTCAATTTCTCTATCTATATGCCTATCTAACCTTTTTAAATTCATCAACAAGACGCATACAATAGTTGCTTGCAACCTCTGAGTGATCCATATATATCTTCTCTCGATTGAGAGTTTTACCCAGAGGAAAGAGATGACACTGATTCTGCTCCTGGCGAACTTGGGACAGACACATTCTTTGAATATAAGGTCTCGATATTTGGCATTTTCCCAGCTTCCCAAGGGGCTCCCGTAACAGCTGGCTGGAGAGCGCTTCTGTACGCCATGGTCAAAGGTACCTCCTCGCCATCACTAAAATCACCTGCCGCAACATCAAGCTCGCCTTCCGATAACGAACGAGAGTCATGCGAAGCCCCTCCGTCATTATCATCATCGTCTTCATCACTGGAAGACCACTCCAGCAAGGTTGCCTGAAATCCCTTGGATGAGGTAGCCTTGTTGGATTCTTGTTCCAGTGCAGGCGTCATGAATGAACGCACACCCCCATGTTGGCGAGCATGTGCCTTGGGCAAAACCAGAGTGAAAGATGTCCCTACCGACTCAGCTTCAGGTGAAGGAGGCTCATGAACAGCTGAGATATCCAATGCAGACAGATCTTTTCCCTCCGCATATTGTGATTGATCCAAATCATGCGATCTTTCACCAATGCTATCTTCGGCATCAGAGCGGTCGTTGTTCGGAATGCTTGGTCGATTGGATGCTGAATGAGTTGATGCAGTGTCTGTATCCTCTAGGCCTGTTGTTTTACTCTCTATTTGAGATGCAACGTCCGTCCATAAGGCTTGCGCATCTGTCTTGGTTTCTTCGAGATGTATGTCCGTGGTTGCTTCTTCATATACTGTCTCGACAGCAAGAGACACAACTGACCGCATCTGCTCTGTCGTGCTGGCTTCGAGATCTCCATCTTCAGTTTGCGTAGCAAGAGAGACCACATGATGTACAGACGAGGGGCTTACATCGTGACCTTGAGTGAGCATCAAACGAGTAGCTAGACTGTCTTGCTGAAATTGCTGTTGTTGTTGCTGCTGCTGCTGCTGCTGCTGCTGCTGTGTTGTAAAGAGAGATTGCATGCGATCTAATGCTACAGTAAGAGTTTGCATTTGTAAAGAACCAAACTTATCAAGAGCAGCTTCAAGGTTTGCAGCTCTCTGCCGCTCTTGTTCAATAAGAAGCTCTTGCCTTGTTGACGACTCTGACGCAAGGCGTGATAATGACTCTTCCTTGAGTCGAAGTTCAGTTTGAGCAGCTAAAGTGCGTGCTTCTGCCTCACGCAAGGCAAGTCGTTGTTCATGCTCCACAAGCTCACGCTCGCGACTGCGCACGTCCTCCTCACGAGATTTGAATCCTCGTTCGGCAGCTTCAGCAGCCAGTCTAGAGGCCAGGGCCGCATTGGATGCAATTTCAAGTGAGTCTCGCGGTGAACCTTTACTTTTTTGAGTTGACTCGGCATTCTCAGAGGCTTCGGCAGAAGCCTGATTTGTAGAACTAAGTTGAGCAAGCACAAGGTTTGTCACAAGACTAAGAATATTTTCATCGGACCAAGGTCGCATATTTGTTTCGAGGTCCCAGGCTTCTTCGAGCTGCTTGCTGGATTCCTCGAGTTCGTTTTCTTGAGTTTGAGGCAGAGAACGAACAGCATCAGTGACAACTTCGCGCGCCGCATCTCTCACCTGGCTTGGCTCGATATGCTCCCCGTGGTCAATAAACCATTGAACAACGCCTCCAGAAATCAATGATGCTTGAGTAAGATTCTCCTCTTGGGTACCGCCTGCAAGCGAATTGCCGGCTTGATGAGTTGTGGCGCTTACATCTGAAGTAACAATGCTATCAGTTGTCTCTCGCACAAGCATTTCGGCTAAAACCCCGCTACGAAGATAGCTTTCGAGCTGCTCCACAGAAGGTTGTAAAGGTGTCGGTTTGATTCCCAATTCTCTCTCTGGAACTGGAATTTGCGAAGCAATATTTGCGTCTTGGTAATCATGACATTGCGGCTCTCCAGTAACATACACAGTTGCAACTTGATCAATATCAGGAATGCTATCAGCGAGATTGGATGTTTGCTTCGAAGCCGGAGTTGGCTCTGGTGCAGCCTGGTGCTTGTGCAATGCAAGCACATCTCTGATACGGTGCACCATATCTCGCTGAACACGTGCAAGTGACCCGGGATTATCAAGATGCCGCGCCCTCGCTGCGCGTTCACATGCTACCTCCACGACAATACGCGCAGCGACGGTATCGAGAGGTTCTGCCCCTCCCATCTCAAAATTGTCGTCGTCATAAAAGGCTTTATACAAAGAAGAAAACGCCCTACCACAAGGAAGCGAGCCTTGTAAAGTGCTTTCTATCATTTCGATATCAGAGTCTACAGTATTAGAAATGCGTGCAAGGAACTCTGCCGATGGGGGTTGGGGAAGCTCTTCCGCCGCACTTGAGGCTCTTTCTGCCTCAAGATGACGAGATGCATCTTTAAGAGCTTGAAGCACCTGCTGATGAGCCCTCAAACTTTCTGACAAAGTGACTCGCACTGCAGTCTGACCAGCCTCTTGCAATGGATAACCGTTCTTTGCGCAATGAAAACTAATTGCGGAAGCCAAAGATGAAATCTCAAGGTCTCCTAAAGGAGCATCTCCCCTCGCCAATATCAGTGCTGTTCCTTGTACTGCTGCCATTGCAGCTGCCAAGTCTGCAGCAGACGCCTTGGCGATAACAGGACTCTGTGTAAAGACTGCAGAGGCTGCTTGAATCGAAGCACGTGCTCGAGCATCGATGTTATGGCCCAACATAGCAAGCTGAACACCTTGTGCAGCACGCACAGCTGAAGAAAATGCCTCAATACCACTTGCAGTTGCAAGGAAGTCGACTCTCCCAAGCAACGATGTAAGAGCCATCTTTCCTGAAGTAGGAATTGATGATGCACTAATGTGCTGATGAGCAAGTGCTAGAATTGCTGCTTGCTCATCTTTTTGCAAACTTATACATTTTACATCAATCGCAGAGAAAAATTGTTCTCCAATGGTCAGCAACTGAGTAATCTTTTCCACAGGGACGCCCTCATCCAACAGATTCTCAAAACAAGCTTCCTGAAGTCCAATCCTGTACGCGAACATCATTTGGAGGAAGTTAGCCTGAGCTACGGCAAGGCTCTGCACCCACAAATCACGATCTGCATTAACGCCTTGTTGGCATTGGGCTAGAAGGGATCCAACTGCATCATAGCTGAATCCCATAGCAAATTGCTTCCGCTTTCCTAAAGTCTCGCAAAAGCGTGTGACCATCTTTGTAATTATTGAGCCAGGTAAAGCAATTTTTTCAGGTTCAGGTTCTGGCTTGTCAGTGTTCTGAATCTCTTCTTTATAAGAAACATTACTAACCAACGAAATGGCGTCAATATTCCCAAAAGTTGGTTCATCCCCTTGAGCTCCCTTCTCTGAGTCAAGAAGACCATCTCTTAAGCGGGTGCCGAGTGTGTTTTGAGCGGCACGTTCAGAAGCTTCAAATGCAGCCTGAGTATGGCGTCGATCGTCTAGTGCATCAAGAATTGTACTTATTTCTTGTACATCGTCGTCCCCAGAGGGAGTATGATCTTGAGTCACATCTGGTTGATGTTTTCCAAGCCTGGTCTCGGGATTCATCGGGCGTAGGGACGATTCACGGTTCTTTGCGATTTTCGCTGCCGCTTGAGCCCTTTCACGCGCACGTTGCTTGGCTGAGGCGGCCGCGCGGCGTCTGCGTTCTTCAGCCTCCTCTTCTCGTTTACGAACCCTTTCACGGGCGGTGGGTTGTCTAGGTATCTTTACCGTGGGTTCTTGCACAAAAGCTTGCTCGCTCGGTGGTTCATCTGAGTTTGTATTGAGATGATGTTCCACTGTTGCTACAAACCCCTGATCATCATCCTTTGCAAAAGTACCGTGTTCCTCGTACGGCTTGATAGGCACTGATGACGCTGATTTTGCAAATCGTACGTGCGGTTTGCGCATTTTGGTTTGGAGAATTTTAGGCGGCTTTGGAGGTTCTTTAGCATCGAGTGGATGTCTCATCCGAGCCCATGCCTCAGGACCCATCCATGGAGCAATCGGCTCAAATGTGGAGATCGCCGTATTTTCCTTGTCCGGAGCAAACATTGGCTGGCGCCTACTTGCTCTATGTCGTGCATCTGAACGGGCTTCATCCTTCGCTTTTCGGGCTCGGAAAGCAAATGAATCCTCGACGAAAGCAATAATATCTGCATCTATTTGACGAATTTTCTCTCGGATAGTTTGGACCAGCTCTCCATCTGTGGTAAAGCTGAACGGATCAAATACGGGTTGGTGAGACTCTTGTAGCATGGCATCAATTTGTCGTTTGCGAAAAGCAATATCCTGAGCTTCTGCTTGTAATAGGGTATGATCAAAATCTTCTCGATGGGGCATCCATATAGGCTTCGCTTTTTCCTCTGATTTAGCCATCTCAGAGCTTATGAAGCCAAGAGGTGCTCGCACCACCAACTCATTCATATGACGGTAGCTTTGTACTAAAGATGCAATTCGGTCATGTAAGGCCCGTGTTGCATCTGAAGTATCCTCTTCCATGGACTTGATTGCATCTGTGAATTGCGGGAATTGGTCCAAAAGATCAAGGGTTTCGGATTTCGCTGTTTTAAGGTTTGCTTGTACTGTAGACACTGATTGCAAAGCTTCTAGTTCGCTGCGAAGGCGGGCAAGTTCCGCCTCAACCATATAACCGTGCGCTTTTGGGCTTTCATGGAATGGGTCTTTAAAATTATGTACAGCGGAAGCCATAGCCGATGGTTCTATTCTCTGCTGTTGCTTGTCAGGAGAAGAAGATCGACTGCGAGAACCCAGAGCAAGTTGAGAGTTATTTCTATTGATTTCCTTTTCCAAGAGAGTGTGTCCTGAAAGCCTTTTGGTCTGTGTATTTGTGCGGGATTTGTGAATATATGGCTTATGAGCTGGCGATTGAGAACGTCGATTTTCTGCTTTTTCGTTGGCTACTGCAGTTGTGCGTTGTTTGCGGTTTTGGTTCTCCTTATTGTCATCGGATATCATCGCATCTCTTGAAATGATTTTCTTATTCTGACTCCCTTGGCTCTGATGTTCGCTGCTTCGCGTAGCCTGAGAAGCTGGACGGGAGTTTGGGCGGAAAGCTGACTGTGGGCGTTGTCGAAAGGGAATAGATTTACCTACCTTTTCCTTCCACTCTTTGCGAGCAGCTGCGCGCTGCGCAGTTCGACTGCCAATGCCCTTTGGAACCCCTGTCTCGGTATACTTAGCTTTCCTCTTTGCCTCGACTTGCTCTTTCCGTTGAACATCTTGCGAACCAAGGTCATGAGCAGATCGAGATGCTCGGAGCTCCATGAGTTCCATATTCTGAAGAAGTTGCTGACTGGCTCGTTCGATATCTTTTAATTCTGCAGCCAAACTCAATGGAACTTTTCCTGATTCTCCATGAACTTGAGGAGTCGAAGATCTGTGAAACCCTGGAATATCAAGCGAGCCGTCCATTGCTGAATGCGGTGTAGGAGCTCGACCTTGGTCTACCTCCTCGACGACCCTACCTTGAAAACTTTCAAGTTGGCTTCGTGCCATCTGCTCACGGTCAAAATGGTTTGGAGATGTGATTGTCACATCAATAATTGGTGACACAGTCGTTCTTGAGCGCCAATTTGGTTCGTAGCTACGCCTGTAATATGTATCATCATCCTCGAGCGCAAGATCCTTGGTTTGAACAACTGGAAACCGCTTTTGTGAACGATCTGGTGTACTTGGTTTCGACGGTGGTGTCCCCGTGGGCACTTTGATCATCCTTGGAGATACTTAATGTCACCGTCGGGTTTATGGCGAATCTAGAGCGCGCAAAACCACTTCAATAATACCCTGCGAACGTTGCAGAGATCAAAGAAAAAGAACACAACTCCAATTCAACTCATGTACGACAGTGCGTGCGCCTGTTGGCTAAATAAAACTGTAACGCAGAGAATGAGGTCGGTACTGAGCCAGTCCACGAGGTCTGGAGCCTGCCTTCGAGGAACTGAGAATTCGAAAGACGGTAAAAACTTGAGTTTGCGCTCCGTTTCTGCTGGGCGTGCCTAGTAACTAGGAATGATAACAACCTTACTTTAAGTCTGTTAGTGGAAAAACCCTTTTGTTGAAAAAAAGGGAGATAGCTAAGACTCCTCTATGTAGTCTTATAGATCTCACCTCAAATGGGATGCGCTTTGAGAATGATGTTGAACTTGTGCTTTGAGTGGTATCACCGAGGTACTTAAACTCTTTCCAATTGGTGTCTGTTGCAATCAGTCGTGGTTTCTGGTCTTGAGAATGGGTGTCTGTCAGGGGGATGGAAAAGCCAAGTTAGCAAAAAAGCTGTAGTTCATAGAAAGATTAGTGCGTTGGAAAGGTAATACCACAGACTGCGCACTAGAATGCAAGACTCTTGGAATTCCCTAATTTCGAGTTTGGGTGAAATAATTGTAAATCCTGTTAGACTTGCTCTTGGTTTATGAGCTTGCCATTTTGTCAAAGTCGAGGCACATATGTTGTGGGCATTTAAGTCCTTTCCTTGATTGAAGACTTAGGGAAATTCGTCCCTTCGACGCAATTGCTCAATAATTGAGATTGAGGGAATCCCCCACGCTATATCTTGCCTAATTATTGGTATCTAAACCAGCTTCACGTCATATCTACGCACAAGCTTCTAACCTGCAGAACATTACACTCATCTGAAGGTTCGGTTCCTCTTTTCATAAGACTTCTGCCACTCCTCGTGAGTGTTTAAAAAACTACTCTTGCTAGACCTAATCCTATGAAATGGACTCAACATCTTTCGATCTTCGTTGTCATCGTTCCTCGCAAGTTTGCATTTTTTTCATAGCCCAAATGACCAAATGACCAAATGACCAAATGCGCCTCCTGCGCTGAGCACTCCGAGAGTATTTGCCATCTATGTAAAACTATAGAACTTCTACATAGTACTCTTTCTAGAAGTAACTAACCGGACATAGCGGAAACTTCGACAGCAAAATGCGCGCAATTTTACCTGATTCGACTGCAAGTTGATCGTAGCAGTACTGCTTCAGGCCCGGCGAGCTCACTGGCGAAGTTTGCTGCTAGTGGGCACCTCAATTCGATCTCTGGCCAGTTCGGAAGAGCTTGGTTTCTGGGTGAAAGGACCTGGGGTTGTCTGGCTTGAAGGCCGTTTGGCTCTATTGTGCACAACCGAAGAGACCGCATCGGAGAATCTCAATAGCGAAGGACTGACTACTACGAGAGCAGGCAAATTTAAAAGAACGAATAAAGGCATCAGCTCCTTGCAATGGAGAAGAATGCTACCATTGAGGCCATTGTAGAGGCCTCAGACTCGGCTTCTAGCGATGATTCTGATGTTCCTGAATTGGAAATCTTGAGATCTGGTACTCTAGGCCTTGAAAATCTTGCAGCCGAAGGGGACGAGGAGATGCTTCCGGAGGCAACGCCGCTGCGGAAGGTCAGTCTGACCGGCATATCGGTGTCGGCATGGCAGCGCCTTGCCAAGGTCAATTTACCTTACAAAAAATGCAAACGCAACGTAAATCGCGTTATTCATGAGATGGAACGTTTTCAAGGAAGTGGTATGTATCAAAAGTGCGTGTACCTCGGGAAGTGGGCTCGTACTGCACTTCAAGATTTAGAAAAGAGTCTGGAGGAGAAGAAAATCCCAGGAAAGGACGCAACAGAGACAGTCCAGTGGATTAGTGATTTAAAGGATCGAGTAGAGCTCATGATGGCGGAAGCACAGCTATCACTGGGTCACCTAATGTCTGTTCTGTTTCTGTGTGACAAGATTATTAAACGACAAAATGATAAAATGGCAGTGGCAAGATGTCTGCAACTTCGTGCGTACATTATGGTCCTGATTGGCGCAGACAAACTTGGGGAAGAGGATATCAGGGCGTGTGTAAAGGTCTTAGAAAGTGAGTTTCAGTGCAAAGGTGAGGAGTTACCTTCAATGACCTTGGCCCCACCGCCAGATATTGAAATGACCTTCAGTACTGCCGACTGGCACCGTGTGCGCAGGAAGGTCATTCTGGAGCGGTATCCAAAGATTAGAAGCCTTTATGAATCGCGTTCCGGGAACCCCGGAGATGGTTTTTGGGAAGCCATAATGTTACTATTCATTTACAGTATTCACGTGTCGACAGGAATTCTTGTTTCATATTTGAAAAGCTACATTGTTTCGCTTCTATTATCAGCAACTGTTGGAGCTGCTGCGGTGTATGGCTTTCAAGCTTTGAACCATGACTTAAGTCATGTCACACGGCATCCAGGATTGAGGTATCTTGCGATGACTATCGCATCGACTCTTTGCGTATTTCCTTGGGCAATGTACTATCAAAACTATCATGCAGTCCATCACGCTTTTACTGGTACTGATATGGATCGGGACGGGGATATTCTTTTCCAACCATGGTATTCACCTCCACATGTTCAATTCACAATAAACATGACACGTCCCAAAAAGTCTCGCGTTATTTTGAAACGATGGTCAGAGTTTTTTGAAGACGAAGCTTTAGCAGCTGATCATTCTGAAATGATTCGAGAATTCATGGATCGAGGGGACAAGTTTTATAAGTTTAACCTGGATTTGTCGAACTCTTGGCCGAAACGACTTTTCTGGGCGTCATTTGTACCGATGTTCATGTACATTATGTTTTGCGTTCGAAAGATTCTGCTTGATCGAGCCCATCGACCGATGATCCAATATGAAGGGCTCATGTTGATTGCCCAAATTATCGCGTGGAGAATTGGAGGGCTTTATGCTCTCATCTATGTTTGGTTTTCAGGCGCATTCTCACATGGCGGAGGTTGCCACCCTTACTTTGGATTCTGGCTCATTCAGCATGAGAATACATGGCGTAGTCCGGAGTTAGATGAAGAAATTACACAGTATTCGGATGCGCTATCACTCGAACAGCTACTCAAACTTCAACCTCAGCCAACCATATCTTACACGGGTTCTTGCATTTGGCAGTATGCAAATTTTGGAGAACTGCAGCATGTGGAACATCATGATTTTCCCATGGTTCCTGCAAGACATTATCCAACCATTCGAAAAATGGCCCCCGAGTTTTTTGATCATTTGCAATCTCGCGATTCGGTTATGAAGGCAATCAAAGCATGGCTTTTTGCTCCATCTGATGAGACCTGGATGCAGGAACATGGCGATTTTGCTCGACGTGATGTGTATATTGATGATCTGTGGCTACGTCGCTATCGATATCCTGAAGATATAGATGAGGCCGCTCAGTCTCTGCTTGATCGCATCACGCATCCAATTCACAACTCTTTCCTTCTGGGATGCTGTGTTGCCTGTGCGCTTCCAATTCGTGGCCAAAAAATTAAACCGCATAGTGTATTGATTGCGAAAGGTGCAGCACTATCGTGTGGTTGTTCTGGAGTACCTCTCCATGTTGCTTGCGCAAAATCGCTTTATGCCTGTCCTTTATGCAAAGCCAAGGTGACAATAATTCCAACGTATGCGTATGCAACCCATCTTCACCACTGCTTGTCGATCTCTGCATGTCGGGAGTGTGTGGCATTGACATTAACGATACCTTCTGTGAAGCAAGGTCAATTCCCATCATGAACAATCTCTTCTTCGAGAATCATGTGTCAATAAGAGTAGTTTTGTGACTGTAACATCGCTTTTCTGTTTATTTCTGTTTATGAATAGTAAGTAGTATGATATGATATCCTGTAAATAATCAAATTGATTATATTGCCCCAGCGTGGTCGTTAGGCGAGAAGTTGTCTCGGGTCGCTTGCATTACACACCTCCGTACATTTCCTTTCCCAGAGCTCTTTAAATACGAGTCCAATATTCATCATCACCGGAAGATTGGCTCCGCATCCCTGCGCTTGGTTTGACAATCGAGAATCTGCCCTACGCGCCTCTTTTAGCGAACGGTCCAAGTCACTAGTGGCGTTTGTTCAAGTCTTTTTTTGTTTTGTTTTTTGAAAGAATAGCAAAGCCATTTATTCTGACATCGTCACCCCAAACCAAATTGTTTACAGAGAAAGGAGCGCACACAATTGGACCAGCAGAAAGTGCTCCTGGAATTTGCTTCACTGCGGCGGTTATATCCTCCCGCCGCGGTGATTTCCCCCAACACATGTAGATCTGGAGCTTCAGTGTAGTAAGATTTCTCAAGCAGCTAGCAACCATCGTTATTGGATATGAGCAGCTAGTCAAAAGGCCAACATCCGAGCGAAAAAGGCGACGTCGAAGACGAACACGACAAGTACTCGGGGCCGGACCCTCTCTTTGGTCGACTTCCAATTTCCATCTAGGGCAATCTTCGAAATTCTAAACCCATGTATCTGAATACCAACTACCTAAGCTGCAAACGCGCAAGGCGTGGAGGCGTTTGTTGCGCACGGAGCCGTGGGCCATGATGGCAAACGTCTTCGAGGAGCCCTCGCAGAGCCCTCGCAGAGCTATGCTTCTTCGTCCCAGCTCAGTATGGGACGAGACGAAACGGGTCTTTCGGGTCTTTCGGGTCTTTCAGGTCTTTCACGGCGAGGTCAGAAGAGAAACCACAGACATACAAATTGCAAACAAACCGGCACTTAGATTGATCGTCCTTTACGATGGTTCGACTGGCGTACGTGCGTGCATCTCGAGCCAGGCCGAGCCCAATATGCAGCGCAGAGCTCTTGCAAACGCCTCTCGAACTAGCTGGTAGACGAGTGAGCTCCTGAGCAGCGAAAACCTCTGGCGTGGCGCTCTGCAGGCCGCGTGCGGATTTTAGGCGGAGCCGGGTCGAGCAGACTGCCGCAGGTCAGCTGGAAACCCGGCGCTCAAGGCGCGCGAGGAATCTAACGACCGCGGGGAGTGCCCCAGAACTTGAACAACCGATCGATCGATCGATGAAGTAATCGATGGAGTGATCGATGGAGTGGTCGATGGAGTGATCGATGAAGTAATCGATGAAGCAATCGGTGAAGTGATTGATGAAGTGATCGATGAAGTGATCGATGAAGTAATTTTGATCATTCAATCAATCAATCAATCAGTCAGTCAATCAGTCAATCAATCAGTCAATCAATCAGTCAATCAATCGATAAATCAAACAATCGATAAATCAAACAATCGATAAATCAAACAATCGATAAATCAAACAATCGATGAATGAATCAATCGCAATTAATTGATCGATTGTTCAGGCATGTGCAACCGTCGCAAGCGAGATCTTGGCCAGCGTTTAGAAGAGCGACGCGAAGGAGCCGCACAAGGCTCCCAAAGGCCGCGAGAGCACCATAGAAGCAAGACGCCAAAGGCGACGGAGCGGGAACCGGTGGAGCTTTCATCGGAGGTTTCTTTCCTGCACGAGGATTGAGTGCTCAGCGCCTTTGACTGCGCTCTTTCCCATCGTGGACGGGATACGCACCGATGCATCCGTCGCTTTGAAGGGAAGAAGTTGTAAACCCCAATTAAGTCCTCTCATTTATGGCAGTTTGTTTTCATCCATCATATTCGTTATTCGGGTATCCTTTTTGTTAGGTTTCCGTACATGTTTGAAAGACCTTCCTGCCTCTCCTTACAAATAGCAGGTCTTCTTCTTCTTCTTCTTTTTCTCTTTTTCCTTTCCTTTTCTTTTCTTATCTTTTCTTACCTTTTCTTACCTTTTCTTATTTGTGAAAATAAAGAGCTTTGCTTTTCAATTGAGAGCTTTTTGTTTGTTTGTTTGTTTGTTTGTTTGTTTGTTTGTTTGTTTGTTTGTTTGTTTGTTTGTTTGTTTGTTTGTTTGTTTGTTTGTTTGTTTGTTTGTTTGTTTGTTTGTTTGTTTGTTTGTTTGTTTGTTTGTTTGTTTGTTTGTTTGTTTGTTTGTTTGTTTGTTTGTTTGTTTGTTTGTTTGTTTGTTTGTTTGTTTGTTTGTTTGTTTGTTTGTTTGTTTGTTTGTTTGTTTGTTTGTTTGTTTGTTTGTTTGTTTGTTTGTTTGTTTGTTTGTTTGTTTGTTTGTTTGTTTGTTTGTTTGTTAATAAGAATAAGGGAGAAAAAAGGCAGGAGTCGACCTAAGAGAGAAAGAAAGACTTTTCTCAGAAACCGGATCCTCGCGGGACTACGTATCTCCGGTCCAGTGTTGCGGCTCCCGGGTCCCCTCTTGCAAGCAAGAAGACCTGGGCCACGCCAAACCGGTGATTATCTTTGCTCAAGTGCCTGCCACGCTTCCTTCGTCTTGCGGAACGACAAATGCTTTCGTAAAGTTAATCTTGGAATCCTGAAAGAGCATTTTGCTGAAGTGAGTGAGTACTTCTTTTTCTTCTTTTTCTTTCTGACAACAAAATAGATATCTCTCTCTCTCTCTGCATATGTTTATTTTGTTATTTTATATTCACTTCATTTAGTGTTTAACTGAAAATAATATCTTTGGAATAAAAATTGTTACGATCATGGAAAAAGACAGTTAATGCATGCCCAAACTACGGTCTTCAACCCTGGTTCTTTCAAGACACCGGAGCTCCCGAGTCGATTCTGGGGCCTTGATTTAGAGCCCCAAGAGGAGCTCGCCGCCGCCTTTGAAGGCCTCTTTCTACGCGAGAGCCTGCGACACGGTTTGGCATTTGCAGAGGTTGGTTGGTTTGCATTGCATTTCAGTTCTTTCTTTCGTTATCTATCGTCGTCAAAAACGAGAAAGGGAAAAGGAAAAGGAAAATGATTTCTATTTCCCAATCAATCAATCAATCAATCAATCAATCATCGGTGACTTTGCTTTGCATTGGTTTGGTTTCCTCTGCTTTGGCCGTCTCGACGCTGATCTTGAGCGAGGCGGCCAAGGACACAGAGGCCGGCTCCGAGAACGCCACCAGCGGCGGCATCGCCTGTTTCGTCTGCAGCTGTCTACATACATACATGCATGATAGGTTTCTGGATTTGTATGGAATGAAAGGCATTGAGCTCTTTTGTTGTGAGCAGTTGCGGAAAAGAGTCACTCACGCGCAATGGCCGTATATTAATTATTAATTAGTAAGAAGAAGAAGATACCAGAGTGAAAATTAACTAATTAATTGATTGATTGATTGATTGATTGATTGATTGTTTGTTTGTTTGTTTGTTTGTTTGTTTGTTTGTTTGTTTGTTTGTTTGTTTGTTTGTTTGTTTGTTTGTTTGTTTGTTTGTTTGTTTGTTTGTTTGTTTGTTTGTTTGTTTGTTTGTATTGGTTTGTTTGTTTGTTTCAACAGTGGTTTTGATGATCTTGACGACAACTCAGTTTGGGCTCTTCCTCTTCGACCTCTGCGAACGCACTGTTGTCACTGTTGTTCTGATGAAGAGGACCTTTAGCGGCATCTTTAGCGGCGCGAAGGGGACTCGTTAGAGAAAGGAAGCAAGTTCGTCTTCGGGTAGCTGGATAATAACGACGGCGAGAAAGAAAGAATCAGTGATCGATTGTTTATGACGAAAAATTGCAATGAAAGACTATCCGTATAATAATTATTAAAAGCTTGAACGTAAAGGACTTTAGGAAGAAAGAAAGAAAGAAAGAAAGAAAGAAAGAAACGACTTTTCAAGTTAAAAACAAACGTTCATTGTCGATTCCGATTGGCTCAAGTTCGAGCTCAAGTCCAGGTTTCGTTTGTTATCGATCGCTTGTGCTCGCAGCATAACCGGTTCTTGGTGCAGTAAATCGCAGCGGGCGCTTGGAAATCGGGCTTGCGGCGCGGTAGTCGTCTTCCTCCCGCGCCGGGAGTCGAACTCCTGAACGGGTTCTTCGTTTGAGTGGCAGAGTGTGCGGAAGATTGAAGATTGAGGGACCATGATGGCCATGACCAGTGTCTTGGAAAAAGACCCTGTTCAGGTACTTGCACGAGTGCGCAAGAACAAGCGATTGGCAACGACAGGATGCCGAGCCGAAGTTGAGGTGATCATTGGAGAGACCCCAATGCGGGTGACAGAGCAGCATAGACTTGAGGCCAAAGTCAACCCGAGGAAATCAGTGATTGAATGGTTCGAGACGGAGCTTGCTCCCCAGTTCGTACACGGGCCAGTGAAGGCGCAGGTAGTTGAGGATGTTAACGACATCACACTGTACTTTGACTCGCGATTTGTGTTTGACTGCTTCATCACGGGAAGTGATGAAAAGTTTGAGCATCTCGACCACCTGTGCGACCCAACTCAGTACGAATTTGCGCAGAGCGTAGCATTAGACTACTTTGGACCACGCAGAGTTCCGTCGCATTTCCGAAGACGCCAAGCCATCCTCGTGCGAGTGCACAGTCTCATTAAGAGACACTGGTTAAACTTTGCCTGGTCAAAGCTGAAGCAAAGAGCTTCACCTAGCCGGAAAGTCAATGAGCGTCTCTTGGACCTTCTCTCAAGGAACTTTGCTCGCAATAGGCGTTTACGCTGCCTCCGGGAGGTCTTTCAAACATGGAGTATGACAGCAACTAGAAGAAAGAGAAGGCAGTCACTAGTTGGTCGTCTTGTTAACAAAGCGTCGTTTGCACAAAAGAAAGCAGCCTTTCAGGCTCTTTTTCGAAATGCGCTTACAACAAAAGTGGCAGATTTAGTCCGGGAATACCGCCCACAGCAAGCTGTCAACCGCCTCGTTGCTAGCGCACAGCAAAACGACAGTGCGCAAGGGGTTCTTTCACCCCAATCTATCATTAAGCATCTTCTTGAGCAACACCTTGAAGTTGATGATGATGTTGTCCGTCGTGTTATGGGAAGCCCAGCCCGCGTCCAGGCAAGTCTTGCAAGACTAAGACCGCCACGCTCTTCATCTACAGGAGCTCGTCGCAATCGCTCACATCTATCTCGCCGCATAAATGCTGAACAAAGCGACGACGACAACGAAGAAGAAAGTAGCTCGAGGGCTTCTATTAGTTCAGCTGAGTACCTGGCACATGAGGGAGAAAAAAATGGGATTTCTCATAGTGCCACAACACTGGTTAAATCGGATTATAATGAGCACGCAAGTCCCGACTCACCATTTCCAGATCATGGAGCTCCCTTCGTCTCGGCCAAAAGTGAAACTGCTTTCTGTAAAGAAAGTATTGATGACAAAGAAGATATGCGGCCAACGTTAGCGTCTGTGCGCAGAGCTGCGAATGGAAACTTTCGGCGCGCAAGCCCGCTCTCAGAGTATCTGCGAGCCCAGCGCTACCAACGTGAGCAAGAAGCAATTAAACCTTGTATGACTGGTTGTGCAACACCAGAAAGTACAAGGTCCCTTGGCTTTCATTGGTTGCGGTCACCAGTTCCCCTGCCTCCTACTCCAGAGCAGTTTTCGGATTTCAATCAGGATGATGAAAAGTTCGACCCTCTCGCATGTGACGAAAGCATTTACAGTCTTGGTAGCGCCGGTCAGAGACTTGAAGATTTGGACGCTATGCCATGTGTTGAGAATGGCATTGAAATGGAAGAGGTTCCAGGAGATGAATGTTCAACCGTATCTTGCTCCGAAATTGGTTTCAACGCTGAAGAAAATTTCGAAGATGATGACTTTGAAAATGGAAATGAATATGGAAATAAAGACGAAGACAAGGATGCAGTTTCCAAAACTTTAGACGAATCAAGTAGTTTTTGTATTCGCAAACCGCCCAACATGGAAGAAGGCCTAGGTACAAGACCAAAATCAGACTCAGTTTCATCTGGGGACAGTGCGCTCTGCGCTTGGCGACAGCAGGCATTGAGAGAGCAGAAGCGTTTACGGCACCATGGCATGGAAAAATCATTTAATTCAACCGCAGAAACCATTGATGGGGGCGAAATCGGTCGAGACAGTCTTGGACCACTTGCTAACCAGCCATCTCGAACTCGTCTGAACAGCGAAGATTACCTTTCAATAAGCGCGCGCCTCTCGGTGGGTGCTCGAGACTGGCAGCGCCGTGGTACCGAAGTGCCAACAACTTCAACATGTACGCCGCTCTCTGCAGGATACGTAAACACCTGGAAGATGTCCTCACTGTCACCGTCTTCATCCTCCAACTCCGTCTGCTCCCAAGATACATACAAGGCAAATACCTTTACACATTCAAAAAGGATGAGAAATCTGAGCTCATTTGAAATACCCGAGACACCAGGGCCAGAAAGTGATGAGCAGTCTTCCTTTACATCCCCTCTACTAGCTTCCTCAGCTTCAAGCTTTCACAAACACCTCCAAAGACACGACATGATTCCTAGTGATGCAAGCGAGACTACTGCCACCACTGGAGTAATCTCAACATCCTCATCTTCAGTGATATCATCTTCTGCGCAAAGCTCTGGTGAAATTGCTCTCTTCTTGCGAAATCTTGAGATGGAGAACCTTCTCCCTAGGTTCATTGAAGAAGAGCTCACTGATGTTCAACTTCTTGTCAAAATGTGTCTGCGAGATAAGAAAGAATTCAAAGAAACTCTGAAAGAGATGGGCATATCGAAAATAGGGCATCGCGAACGGTTGATTCGTGCGCTTCTTGAGGAACACGATGTTTTTCAAGAAACATCTTCACGAAAGTCCAGTATTTCTAAAAAAAGTATTGGCAAAAAAAAATCCAGACGGCGACGTGGGCCAAAGCTTGAAGAGTCAAATGTTGTTCGAGCCCTTCAAGATTCTCAAAGAAGGGAATCCGAAGCAAAGCGAGTAGCATCAACACACTCTAAATCGAGAATCAAGCAGCTTTCTAAGGAAGTCCTACGGAGTGTTCATGATTCCTTAACAATTTCTGTGGAGCGAGTAGCTCCAAATAATCTCCCTCATTTTGACACCAGTGGGGTCAAGCAGATTCGTCCATACCTTCGTAAATCCAGAGAAGTGCAATCCTTTGAACTTCGTTGCAACTATTACCGGCGGCTGGGTTTAAAGGTGTAAGTCGTGATATACCCGCGTCAAACTTTTGATTTAATTCGGCCAAACGTAGACATGTAAATTAGCGATGTATAAAGATACATAAATGAGAAGCTGAGATGCACAAGCGCTCTTTATATAGATAGATATATCAAACGACAGATAAGATAATTATTCAATTCATTTAGATGCCTATACTTAAAAGAGCACGCCGCTTTAACCTAGACACGTAATGCATTCATTATATTTCCTCCTCTTGCTTTCTGACGTTGCAATGTATGCACACTAGCGATGTTCCTTGAAACCCAGCAACATCTAAGCTGTTTTTAACACGTTTTTGTTCACGAAACTCGTGTTTGCATAATTCGGAACTGCGCAAACGCACCGGTGCATCATTCGTAAGCTTTTGACTTTCACCATCGCATGTCCCATCCCCTACGGAATGGTCTTCTTGAGCAGCCTCACTGTTTTGGTTGTTGTACCGCTGTGAAAGCTGAGCTTTTACAAGAACTGCTTTGAATAGCATCTCCCAATACTTCAAAACACGTTCAGTGCGCTTTCTCCTTGCTTTCTCTAAGCGCTCCAGTTGAAGAGCTTCGGCTGCATCTCGTACAGTTTGCGCATGTGCAGATGCAACAATAACACCTTCGATTTTGGGAAGCATACGAAAATCGCGATGTTCGAACCCTACCATTGCAGGCGCATAATCAATACCAATACTTTTGGCAGCTTGGGCAGCAAGGTCAACACGTACATGTTCGGCACCACGAGGACAATGAGCTGGACTCCACATCTCGACATTTCCATACTTATTCTTAGGGATTTCCCCGTTTGGACCTACCTCTGGAGGCTCGTAAGCATCAGTTTGCCAATATCCATAAAGTGATATTTTTCCAGTTTCGTTGTCCTCGACTTCCGAAGAGCTACCATCGTCATCCTTCGTTTGCTGCTCCTGGCCATTGTCAGGACTGCAAATCACTTCGCCTTGCTGTTGTGCATTTTCCAGAGTATCGTTTAAGCTCTTCGCCACAATATCAAGCTCTGCAGGCTCTACCACATCAGACAGGGGCTGCGTTGACGTGTTATCAGCAGCGTTAGTGGATGTAACTGTTCCATTGCGACGGATAGGATCGACAAGCTTATAAGGAGATTTCAATTCGTCAGAACGAATTACGCGAGCTTCACGTCGCCAGCCTGTTTTAGATTTGAGCTCAGCAATGTGTTCTCGCAAGTGAACTTCTGTGCCTTTGAAGTATCCTGCAGGTTTTACACCTGGTTTGATAGCTTCATAACGACGTAAGTGCTTGAGTAACACATAAGTGGAGTGCCTTCGAAAGCCATCAAGATTTGTTGGCATGCCTTCGCATCGCGCTTGTGTCATGAGCTCTTGCTCTTCTCTGGAAACTACCATAGGCGATCTTGCAATACTAAAAGCTTTCTTTTGTCTTCGCGATAGCTTTGATCCATTTTGCTGAAGCCACTGGCGTCCTTGCTCCTGAAGACCAAGCAAGACGCAAAACTGCCACCAACCGTCTTTTTCGTTATGACGATACTTTGATGTAGCTGACCAGCGCTTCGAGTAGCGACGGGTCACATCCATGGCAAAATTTCCACTTGAGATACCTACTATATAACAGTTTTGAGCCTCTAGATTTCCTTTGATCCCTACTGATCGTTCTAAAGGAAAAACACTAATCCAAAAAGGCGTACCATCCTCGACTTCGTCGCTATTGACATTCTTTTTCAAATCGACAAACTCCGAATCCAGGTTTTCGTCATCGCGTACCTCCCGCCGGTCGTCATTGTCGTTGTCGTTGTCGTTGTCGTTGTCGTCATCGTCATCGTCATCGTCATCGTCATCATCCTCATCGTCGTCCTTTATTTTGATCGGCGGAGCCCCTTTGCCCTTCGGACCCTTTCCAGTGCTTCTTGGTGTTTTGCCAGACCTAACCGCAACTATTGAAGACTCTTTATTTGCTATAGTTGGAGGTCTTATCAAAATCTCAGCCCAGTACTCATTGTCTCGTGAAGGCTGTCGTTTAGATTTTGGCTTGTTTACTTCAACAATCTCATTGTCGTCTAAAGAAACTTTGCTTGATTTCGAACGGCTTTTTGATACAACTAAGCGTCCTTTCGGGTGAAGATTTGTGACAAGACGGCACGGAATTCCTACTGAGCGTGCCAAAATAATGAAGATCTGCAATAACTCTAAACGGCTTCCTAAATGTTCTTGAAGCACGCGCGCAAGTCGGTCCGGAGCTGCTAGTTCAGAGTTTCGACATGTTTCGTCAACACTAAACGTCTCAGAAAACCATCCCACATACACCTTTGCACGCTTCTCTGATTCCATCACCCGGAAAGGTTCCGGCATCACTGTATGAGCTAGTCCCCACAGCATTTGAGAGTCACAGGCCTTATTAAGACGGAGAGCGCGAGCCAACTGACACAGAAGATCCATGCGATGGACCAACTCAATGTGCGTCCGGGTTCTCTTTGATTTAACTTTCTTCTGCTTAGCATTTTCATTCGCAAGTACAACCTCCTCAGCTGCAGCTGATTCTTGAGCTGTCTTTTGCTCAGATTTTTGAATAATTTGTGAGATTTTAGGATGCGACTGAGGCAAGTGCTGCTGTTTTTGTGCAGTTGTAGATTTTTGTCGCTCACGGTCTCCAGCATGTGCAACGGGATTTGCCCAAGAAATTTCGAGTCCATCATCTTCTTCTTCATCCTCATCCTCGGCATACTCTATCTGTGATCCTATGTTAAAATCAAAGTCGAAGTCTTCCTCAGACTCCTCGTCGCTCTCAACATGCTTGTTCTCACTCCCTAGGGTTTTTGCTTGCATATCTATATCTAAATTCGCTCCATTCTGGCCCTCCTCCGAGTCCTCGTTCTGGGTGGTCATGGGCACCACAATATTTGTGTGCTTCTCCAAAAGCACTGCCCAAGAATCAACAAGTGTTCAGCTGTGTTAAAGAATACCCTGAGTTATCTCCCAAGGTTGGAGTAGTCCACAAGTCTCTCGACTTCTCCGTAAAGGCTGTCGGGAGTTGGAGTTCTGCTACTCCATTCACCTCCGCCTCGAGTTTTGGCGATGCACCCTCATAAAAGTAACTCTCACATAAAAGAAAAGAGAATGAAAACGTTTATGATTTTACCTTCCTAGTATATACTATTGTCCTGCTATGTATTACTACTAGTATTCACTTGAAACAAGATCATCAAATAATCAAGTTAGAACGCACCAAAGCCTCACGTCAATTGGCCTTGACTGGGCGGCGCCAAAAGCACTTTGGGCGGCGCCACAAAGCACGGGGAGCTTTGCGTTCGTCCAGGCGTCTTGGAGCGCCTGCGCTATATATTTGCGGGGAAGTTTTGCAAAGTCCTCGCGGAATCTTCGCTACTTAGAGCTCTTGGGCTGGGTTCAATTTTGAAGCAGAGATCGTCACGCAGAGCGAATTATCACGCAGAGACTGCTTTGAAAAGAGGAAAAAATCTCGGGACTTTGATTGGAGCCAACAACAAGCTCCAGACCTACTCCATAAATCTGCAGATCTGACCTGGGTCTTCGCAGACGGTTGTAATCATCTGGCTACGAAGTAGATCAAGGTAGGCGTGTTCTGATACCTTAGAAACCCAACTGCAAGATATTGGTTCACAAATCTTGAGCGAGCAAATTAGGAGCCTGCAGGCGCTATGCTGGAAGGTATTGTGGCTGGTGTGCTCAACAAGTCCTTGGGCTGGCTTATTGATGACCTCAACCGTGACAATTTGCGTCTTGCCATCTCGAACGGAGATATTTACTTGCAGAATGTCAAGATTCGAGCATCAGTGTTGAAGGACGCTGGACTCCCGCTAGAGCTTGCACAAGGTGTTGTCGGAACATTGAGGATTACGATTCCATGGACAAACCTTTATAATGCGCCAGTTCTCGTGCAGGTAGATGACGTATACTTGCGAGTAGAATGCATTAGTGCGGAGCAGGCTGCACAAAGCTCATCTCGAGGGTCTCCAAAGAAACGTGAGTTTGAAGACGATAATGAAGACCGAGACGCGGTACTAGAAGGTCTTGATGCCTCAAGAAAAAAATCCCTTGCATCATTTCAAAAGGGTCTCCGCCCCGCTCCTGCAGAATCTTGGACTGGTCGCATTATAACAGGAATTACTTCAGCTGTAATCCAGAACATGGTCGTCACAATCACTAACGTTCATGTTCAGATCGACCATTACGATCCCAGCTCCCAAAAGACATTTCAGATTGGCGTTGCTTTGCCTAAGCTCAAAATCGTCCCAGCTACCTCGTCGCAGAACATGGATAAGGGTTGTGCAAGCAAGGTTGCATCAATTCATGGTTTGCGAATGTACCATCGCGAGCCTGATCTAGCTAACACTGCTCCACTCGATATTTTTGAGCAGGAAACGTATGAAGAAGATGGTGTGAACTTATTTCTCGAGCCTCTCAACATGGAAATGCGCATTCCTCAACTCTACGTCACGGGTCCGCCTCCCAGCTCAAAACCAGCACTGCAAGTGTCCGTGGATATCGAGCGTGTACTTTTCAATCTCAATTCAAAACAGACAAAGCATGTGATATTAGTTGCTGGCTTCTGCGCAAATGAGAATGCCGTTTTATCTAGTGGGTGCAGACGACCCCGGGAGCGACCTAACAATAGTCCAAGGCAATGGTGGGCGTATGTTATTTATCGTATTCAAGAAAACATCCGTAACAAGCGTCGGCGTACATCATGGCTACGCCTTGCGAGCCTCTTTACTAAGAGTCAAACCTATGCGAATTTGTATCGACGAAAATTCCCGCAAGGGGCAGGCAGTATAGACCAGCTCCAACCAACACTTCAGCTCTCATCAGGGGATCTTCACCGATTACAGAGTCTGGAAGAATCATTGACAAATGAGGAGATTATGGCTTTTCGTACACTCTGTGAACTTCGTCTCGTAAACGAATATAATTTAGAGCAGAAAGAGAGTTTTTCTCACAGATGGCTTGGGGTGGGAGGGAGCTCTGTGGATAGTATCCGTGAAGGTGCATCAGCGCTTGCTCGTGCCGAAGCAGCCAAGTTTTATAACTATATCCCCAGTCCTGATGATAACATTATTCAAATTGACGCCTTTGTGGCTTTGCACGAATGTAAGGTCCAATTAGAGGGTCTCCTCATTGTGCAGATTGACTACATGGCGATCAAGGCCATCAAACAAGGCCACTCGACGAAGGGTAATGTGCAAATTCTCGATATGCGCGTGGACAGTGAGTTGAGAGTGTCAACAACTAGTATTCTTGCGTTTTCCGATAAGGGTGTTGGCACACCCTGCTTTGAAGTGAACTTTGATGTACGAGATATCGGTGAAGATCAAAGCAGTATTGCTATCGAAATTGAGCCCTTAGACTTCTGGCTTGACGCCTCGCTACCACGTGCGATTGAACGTTATGCAGATGTTTCACTCCTTTCTTCATCACACATCATTGACGAAGAAGATATTATCGTGGAAGAAATCGATGCAATGAAACGCTACAATGAGGGAACACGTCGTGATGCAGTGAAAAGGGTTTCAAATACCAGAGTATCTCTACACGTGCGAAAGTTTAAACTGCATGCTCCGATGCCTTCTCAACCCAAGATGCGAGGGACCAGAGCTCTGGCGTCAGCGGACTCTGTGACTGAAGATGCGTTGATGCTAAAGGTTGGTGACTTTGATTTGCGTATGGTAAGCTCCCCCAAGACATGCGTTTCTAATATTAGTATCTCAGGCCGAAAAATCGGGCTGAACATTGTCAAAGTCCTACCTGAACGTTCGTGCGTACTCAATGGAGTTGATGATACTGCAATCATTCAGGCTTTTGACTTTGACACCGATGTTGCAATGAGCCTTTGCCCGGAAGACTCAACGACAGATTTACTTCATATTTCTTTTGAGATGGGTTCAAAACTGGACATTGTAGTTTCCTCACGCTCTTTGTATCGTGCTCTAGGCTTAAGTATCGCTTTAGAGCGCGCATTGCATCTTCCTTCGTCAACTCGAGATCCAGATCTTAAGCAAATTACTCCAGACACACTTATCGTGTCTCAGTCAGAATGTCTTAGGGTTGGGAAGCGAGTGCGAACACGCATCAATGCTGATGTTATGGCCATAACAGTAGCGTTGCAAGCTAGTGAGTCTCAGAAGTCTGCGCAGTTCGCAATAGAGGGTCTCAAAATACAACAGATCGCTCGTACCTTTGGGAACTCAATCTCACCTGAACTTAAAGGAAGTGAGAATCTCAGATAATCGGGGGATTATTGATGCAGTTTGTTTAACAGAAACGTCAATATGGAGGAATACACAGTCCACTCTGCGACCCTCATGGGCTCCAGTTTTATCTTACCTTGGAAAAAAGCATAATTCAGATGCATCAAATGTCGATGAGGCGGTGGTGGTAAATCTTGCTACCATTTACTCAAGTGTAGAGGATCGCTTGGCCGGTTGCCTTTTCACAATTAAGCAAGAGCTTGAGCAATGCACAATGCCATTACTTCAACAAAGAGCCCGTTTGTTAGAGCAACAAGAGAGTCAATCCCTCACTCACCCTGCTAAACTTCAAACAAAGTCCCGCAGCCTATCAGCTGAATTTGTTGCTGAGCAGACAAGCCTGTGCTTAAGACGTGCCGACGATACGGACGACGTTGCTGTGTTTCGTCTAGCTTATCTCAATGCTTCCTTTCTTGACATGCAAGGCAAAACGTATGGTAATCGCACTGATGCCGAACAAGATTTCCTCGCAACAATCACATGCGGAAGCGTGCGAGCGTTTGCTGGCGACCCTGAAACCGCCGAAGGCCTCGCCTGGAGTGGGGTTGCTTGGCCAGGCGCTAGTCTGTGCGATAAAGACTGGGCCAAGAAACCAACCACAGACACGTGTGTGGCCGTTCGAGTTTTACGAGAGGTTGAGGGTGGCCACTTTGATGTGAATGCTCGTCTTCATCAATTGCGAGTTCACATTTCCGCCCCCATCTTAGAAAATCTTCTTCAGTATGCCAATGAGTTGCAAGTACTTGTGTGTCCAGTGACGGATTCTACTGAGGACTTTAGCAACGAGAACCATAGCAAGTATCAACGCTCACCCACAGATACCCAAGGAGCTGATGTTATCCTTGAGATATCCGACATTTGTGTTCTCATTCCCAGGGATCCTACCTCACGTGCTGCCCAGGAGGAAATGTTTCATTGGGAGGTTAGAGATATGGTTGCTTCCAAGCTAGACCACTTGATGTTACAAGGGTCGTATGGACCTGGTCGCCTAGGGACAACTACTGATGGCGGATCACGGCGCGACTCGCTTTATTCCGATCCGCCTGCTGATTTAGACGAGAGTGGTTTTTTCTTTGACGCTCGTTCAGCTGTCTCAGAAGATAGTTATGCCCGTAGTACCATTTTTGATTCTGCCTTTTCTAGCCAACTTACGTTGACAAATCTCGTGGTCGAAACCTGGAATTTCGAGCAAGATCTTTTTCAAACTCTCTTACGCCTCTCGGTTGCGGCATCTGCTCAGTTCGAGCCTGGTCAACAACAATTGAACTTAAGTGTAACCCCTACAACTGCCTCTTGCTCTCAGGCCCAATATGCACTTCTCCTGGAGGTTCTGGCAACAAATGATTTTAACCGAGTAATGAGTGCGGCATCATCAAACACGGCCTCGAATGAATTTTCGGGCGGTGCTTCTCAAGCACGCTCGTCAGTTGCAGAAGCCCCCGAGCGGCGTGGCACGAGCAGCTCAATCGCGCCATTGAATGACGCTCGGCAGGTTGTGCTTCAATGCACTATTGAATCTTTCATTCTTTCTCTTTACATGGACTCTGGAGGCGACAGCGTGCCTAGGCCAAGAGTTGCTCGAGCTAACAGCTCTAGAAGCCGAGCAGTTGGTGCAGAGCTCTTCCGCTTCTATGTAGAAGGCGTTGAGGCTGTCTTGGATAGCCCCGCATTCCCAGATCAAGGCAAAGGATCAGTATCTTTGCAACACCTAGAGCTCACCACGCTTGAATCAGGCAAGCGTCCACAATGCTCTTCGTTCAGATCGTGTGCCCTTCTTTGATCTTTCATTTGCGCTTGCACCTGATATGGTACAGGTATCTGGGCGTCTTGCGAACCTTGCTGTCGATACTTTTGAGTTGATTTCTGCGACAGTAAAATTCTCCCAAGTACAGAAGTACAAGCACCCACAAAACCTTCAGTTTACAGACCAAAATTCCCCTGATACAAAGCTTAAGCAGCAAATGACAGGACAAACAGGTGGAGCGCCAGGCCCGGCATCAAACGAAGCGTTTTTACGGATGTACTATGCAAGGCAAGCATATACACCAACCCGTATTCAGCTTCCCAAAAACGTACACTTTGAGATGATTTGCGAAGAGCTGGTGGTCTCGCTATCGCCTGCCAGCGCGGAGCATAAGTTGGTGTTTTCTATGGCATTATATGCACTAGCTAAGGTTAACAAGGACAAAGATGCTCTAGTGGATGTAAAATTAGGGGATATCAGCCTTGCTCGTTGTCTTGAACGCAAGACTATGCCAAATACAGGCAATGGCGAGTTGAAAGCTAAATCGGAGATTCAATGGTATGTAATTCGTCCAATGTCTTTGGACCTTCACTCATTGATCAGTATCCCAGGTTCTCATGACCCGACGCTCCTGCAAGATATTATCTCTGCTGAGCTTGCGATAGATAATTTACAGATTGATATTGGCAAAGAAGACTACCTACTCTTACTGCAGGCCTTAAATTTTGGATCTGAAGCGGCTTATATTTCGAAATCCGAGGGCGAATCTTCGATTCCAACGGACTCTCCTTCAAGTGCCACATCTCAATACTCGCCACTGCCATTGCCTAAACAGCGCGAAGTGAAGTTCAACGTGACTCTGAAAGAAGCTTCTTTGACATTGTTTGAGGACTGGAGTGAGTTCCGACCTCCAATTATGCAAGCACGGATGGAACATCTGCAGCTTCTCCTTTCCCAATTCGATTACAAAGACCTTCATGCACAGACACGAGCGGATTTTGAAATCTTGGTGGCAGTATCGTACTGGAACAAACGCCATGGAAGCTGGGAATCTATTATTGACCCTTGGTTCTGTCACATTGGTGCTGACAGTCCTCAGTTCTCCAAGGGCACCCCGAAGGAACGCTTAAAACACACGCTTGGGTATGACAAGGAGGCGTCTGTTGAGCCGCTGCGCCTTGCTTCGACGTTCATTAATATTGAATCGTCGCAGATGCTGAACCTCAATGTAACATCTGCTGCAGTTCATCAGTTGCAAAAAGCCCAAGAACTTACAAGTGCTGATTCTTTCGACAAACACAATCAGTTTGAATTTGCACGTGATCGTCGCCGTATGGGCAATGGACGAGAAGGTACCAACAATTTAATAGTTCGTAATGAGACTGGTTCGCAAGTAAGCGTGAGCCTTCAGCGAATTGATGTGTCCGCAACTGGGGGCTTCTTTGGGCCTTTGTCAAAGTCAAGTAGCACAGAGGAAGCTTACCATTTTACACGGATGGTAGGCTGCTGGGTTTACAAAAGTGATCCAACTGGTGCTCTATGGCGAAAACGATACGCTACAGTAGAGGGCAACTCACTCAAATACTATCGTGACTTGAAAGCCTTTCGTCAAGCGAGGCCACTCGGTGCAATTAACTTAAAGTCTATGATTAACACGGTGTTCCTCCGTGTCCAAGGCATGGTTCCTCCACGACTTTACCGAACTCAGCGCATGCATAGAGAATGCGCCTTTCAAATTGTCACAGATACGCGAACATATGGTTTTGTTGCGTTCAGCCTTGAGGACAAAGAGCGTATGGTTCGTGCACTACTCGGAGTTCTTTCTGAAGAATTGAGAACTCCGGATGTAGAGGGTTCCCATGGCATTAACTTGTACCCTAGAAAGGTGTATACCACATCAATTCATGCTCAAGACTCCAAGGATGTTCGCATTCTTCTAGATGGTCACAATCTTGATGTATTTGAAGGTAATGCAGATCTCGATTCCGATTATGCTGAGCAAGAGACACTTGTTCCTCTAATTTCTGTGAATTTGCAGATGTACAGTAGCATCCGAAAACTCAAGGGTAAACCAACAAGTCATTTGGGTGGAGAAGCACCGCCGAAAGATCGTGTTGAGTTATTAGGCCCTGAATATCGCATGATCATTGACAACAAATTTGGAGGGGATGCTACGGAGTTATGCTCCGACATCCTGTCTCGCATGCGTACATCCCTCACTGCAGGTGTTGAATCCGAGGAAGGGAGTAGCGAGTACCTCTCTTCCTCTCATGGTGAGTTTCTCCGAGTTGATTTCCATTTGAAGTCTGATTTCTTGCAGGTCACCTCAAACAGTGAAAATGGCGAGGGTATTTCAACTACAGGTTCTATGCAAAAGCTAGATTCTATAAGAGCAACATTACTCCCTTCCGGACATGATGCCATTGTTCAAGAGATCACTGATGCGAGTGGGAGCATCTCAATCGGGACGTCTGCTGGATGGTGTGAATTAGATCAGGTCTTGCGTTTTGATTTTTTCACAGATGGGGCTCTGGTCGCAACTACACACATGGTTCTTCCTTCACCCAAAACTTCTGAAGACCTCCTGCGAAGACAAGAACTATCAATCTTCCGCATTGGTTCAAGCGTCTTCGGACAGCCAGATCTCCGTGCTCCCTGTGGTACCGTTGCTGTAAATTTGACTATAGCGGAAGCGCTTGCTCCAGAAGCCGCAAAGGTGTCTTCGAAGCATAGTGAAGGGGCGACCTCCGAGGCTAGAGCCGGCGAAGATGTCTTCTTGCGTCTCTTAGATACAAATGATGATAACCAGTCTCGAAAGCGTCAAGCATTGGGACTCAGCGTCAAGGTCGATGGCTTTGTAGAAAGCGAGCCTATTCCAGTAGATCACGCGGGCCGATTCGCAATTTCCTTGAAATCGGACTCCTGTTCTGGAAGAGATATGCCACTACTGTCTCCCCTTTCATCTCCTGTCTCTATCTCTTCAACGGGCGCAGTGCCGAATATTGTTCGCAAGGACAATGCACCACATATCGCATTAGTTGATGTACACTTTGAGGAAGGTACCAAACTTGTAGAGATATCGTCATGTGCTTCTTTGAAGAATCGACTCATGGATTCTGTGAAGTTTGAGTTTGAGCGCCTCTCACTCTGTGGTCCTCTGTCGCCAATAGAGGACGCAGATCTAGGTGATGATATAAAACAAAGCCGCTTTGCATTTGATCAGCGTGTTGACACGGCATGGGTGGTTAGCTTACCATCGAGTTCGTCCCGCAGTTCAGTTGCCCCGGAATCGGCTTGGGCAGAGTACGCAAATCCTGAAAACTCAGAATTTGATGTAGTAATGTATTCCATGGTGTCTGGAAGCAAAGATTATGATGCCCCAAGTGCATGGTTGATACAAGGGTTTTGCGTTGAAAGTAGAAAGTGGGTCAATATGGACGCTCGTTATAAGGTTGTCTTCACTGACCCGTTCCAAGTCCGAAATTTCTCCATCCCACGTAAGCACCAGAAACGCTGCACCAAAGTTCGAATTAAAGTCATACAAGGCTGCCGCATTGGTTCTGAAGGCCCAGGCCGAACTAGGCCAGCTGGGCAGAGTTTAGATGAGCAGTTCAATACTGTTGATAGACTTACACCAGGGTCACTTTCTGGGAAGGTGTCCGTTGGAAATTTGCTGTTCTTTTGCTCACCAAGCCCGGGTGATGCTTTCCAAAGTAGCTGTATAGTGGAACCAGGTGACGAGATCTATATTCCTATTGAGTGTTTGGACCTTGGTGGCATTGTCTCTATTGATGGTGGCGAGCCAATTCGAATCCACGAGCTTCTAGTTATCCAGCCCTGGCGCCTTTCTACAAATATCGCGCGGCGGAAACCTCGGTATATCCCAATTGATCGAGGTTCAGGCAGTAGCAATACCCATCAGACGAATGCCCACGCTGTGTTTCACGTAAGCTTCCACAGTATCAGAGATGTAGCCAAGAGCCTGAGCGAAGGGGTTGGGTTATCCACTCGATGGGTGATTACCCTTGACCCCCCCGTGCGTGTCGAGAATGCGTTGCCGCATGCAATAGCTGCTCAACTCCTGCGGCAGTGCACAACAAATGGAAAGAGTGAACTGTCCTCTGAGGGATGTAACTTAGTACACGTACCTCGGGGTGGCCAGGAACATTTTCTTTGCGTAGACCCGGCCATTGGCACTGAGGGAGCATCATGGGAAGAGGTTTTAGATGCTTCTTCTGTTATTGATTCTATTAAGCTTTACTTTCGTATTTATCGTGAAGCGGGTAACCTTGACTGTGCCCAGTATGACGCTCCAACGATTCTCGGTGTAACCAGAGAAAGTAGATATAGTGTTCCATTACAGAATGACCCTAACTTGCTCATTGATGTGCAAGTGATTCCTGCTTCTGCAAAAGAAGAGCAAGATTCTGATCATCAGCACATGCACGCTGACAAGGACGACGATGATAGCTATTCTGCAACAGACAGTGATAGTGATGATCTTGGAGATGAAGGAAACGCCTCTGTAGCTCTCATGGTATCTTCTCCACGAGGCGGATCTCGGTCTGCAGTCTATGGAGAGGTGGGCTATTCTTCGCTAGAGGATTGGGAGGGACAGGAACCATGCTTGTGGCGATCAAGGAGTGTTCCTCCACTCCGTGTGGTTCTTTTTTGCCGATTTCTTGTCCTTAACTGGTCTGGACTGCCGCTCATTTTTTCGGAAAAGTCATTCACGAATCAGCTTCGTTCTAAAGTTGTTCCACAACAAACTCGGGTGTTTGGGGATTTTGAAGAGGAAAAGAGTTCATCTGAAGTGGATGACCATGAGGGTCATGAAAGCGAGAGCAAAGATCTCACTGGGAAGCTGGAGAAAATTCCCCTCGGAAACAGTGGCTCAAAATCTGCAAAGAAGATTGTGCAGATTCACATGTTTTCACCAAAAGATGATCAAATGGCGATCTCTCTTACCGGCGAGCGCAGTGGCTGGTCACGTGAGTTTGGCCTTGTAGTTGGAATGTCCGGAGAGGTAACAATTCCGCCAGTGTCTGGAGGCTCTGTCGTGCACCAAGTTGGTGTCCAAGTAGCAGGTGGGTCGGGCATATTCTTACGAACCAAAGTTGTATCTCTGACGCCACGCTTTGTCATTGCAAACTTGACAAATCTCCCTATCCAAACTTCAACAAATTGGTGCTAAAGAAGGAGAATGGCAACTCAGCCTTGAAGCAGGTGTCTTTACGCCTTTCCACCCCACTGACATCAATGGAGATGGCGATTTGGATGATAAGGACTTTTCTGCCAGAATAGGCATCAACATGAACAAATTTATGGAGGATGATCTGGGCAACGACACCCAGGATAATCGTCCTAAGCTACTTGTGTCACCACATTTTCGGCTGGATATTGTCAAGGAGCACTTGCTTCTCCTCACACCTGACGATGCTGAACCTCCCACCCTGCAATTGTGCACATCGGATAACACCCTAGCTGCTCCTGTGATCCAGCGTTCTTTTAATGCCGCTACCAAGGCCAAACATCATGCTTCAACTTTAATTACCGCAAATGTCGAACTAGTAGACAATGTTGTGCGTATTATGCTTGGTAATCCACATTCGTCCCGTGCATTTGAGTATCGTATCGACAATTTGAGCTCCTTTGTTCGCGTTGGTGTTGTACAGCAGCGCCAGCCGCATGCGCGAATGGTATTGGTTAATCCAGATGAAAACAATGTCGAGTTTATATGGCCAGACCCGAGTCAATTGCATACAGTTGAGGTGCATCTCGAATTGATCGGTCTAGACGCCATTCGATTTGCTGCAAAGGGCAAGCATCGGAGCGTTATCTCAATCAACTTTGATAGTATACAGGAGCCTATCACGGTCAAAGTTGGGGAAACTCCAATTGAAATTCGCGTCGTGATTAAAGGTATTACTCGTGTGCTATCTGTCATTGATTTATCAGAAGCCAGAGCTCATCAGCAAGTGCGCAAGGCTTTGCAAGAGCATGTAGAGCGAATTGAGACGCGTTTACTTTCCGACCAGCAACTACTTTTGAATAATTTGACCGTCATGGAAGCTGAGATGGAGGTTGATGGCAATGGAAAACATTCAAGTGCTTCTATGGATCGAAACCCTCTGAGCGCTTGGAGGAGTGCCGCACCCCCGGCAACACGCACTCATTTGATCTTCACTTTGACAGATATTGTTGAAAGTATTGAGGGTTATTCGTTCACAGTCTCATCGCTATCTCTTCATCCAAGGCGTTGGAAGTTATATGGACGTCCAGCCGAGGCGCCCACAAAGGACTCTTGGGTGCTTCTTGATGACCGCACTGCGTCACATGTGCGCAAAGATCTGAGATACTATCAAATATCGCAAACTCGTCATGAACATGTCACAATGTTTCGCTTATCTGCTGGCTGCCCTCCTTGTCACCAATTCAAAATTGAGGTCGAGAGTACTTTTGAAGTACGCCATTTGAACTTCTATAGGTCAAGCACATCCTTGACAAACACTGAAACTGGCGAGAGCGAAACTACTGAAATTTCACCAAAGGGAAGCCAACTATGGGTTGCTCTTTTGGAAGCTCGTGATCTTCCTGTGATGGATATGTATTCCAGTGATCCTTATGTGAAATTCCGCGCCGGAACAACAACAAAACAGAGTAAGACAGTGTCGAAGTCTCTTCATCCATGTTTCGACGAGGAATTCTATTTTGATTTGTCGTCTCCTGAAAGTGAAAACGACGCATCAATTCTGGAGTTGGAAGTCTTTGATAAAGACTTATTTACGGCTGATGACTTCATGGGACAGGCTCAAGTGCCTCTGAATTTTGATGTGCTTGATCGCGGTATGCCTGTCGAGCTTTGGGTGGCATTATCTGATAAAGGTAAACGCCGAGGCCAAGTTCGTCTTGCCATGCAATTATTCTCCACTCCATCTTCCTCCAGTGCGAGACCTGAGCTTTCAGGTATTCGGTTTCCAGTTCTTTTTGAGCAGGAGCTTAGATTGTTGCGGTCCCTTCGTGACAAACTAGTGAAGGAAGGGGGTGTCTTGAGAAGCATTCAGACGCTTGGGTCAATTGGTGGATTTGAGGGTTCATGGGGACGGCATTGGTTGCGCCGGAGCTCCACAAGCCGGTCGCGATCTTTCATGGCGACATCAAGCAGTATTTACGGAGATCCTGCATTAAATGACCCTCTGCAAGATTTTGACACAGATGTGAAAGTGCGACTTAGCTTGACAGTTCTTGAAGCTGATAAGATTTAAGTCCTTTCTCTGTAGGATGGAAGCGATATAAGAAAACTATGAAGAACAGCGATATCGAGGTTTATTGTGTAGTAACATATGGCGAGCGCATTCTGCGAACGGATCCCATGCCTTTGGTTATGCATAGCGATTCACACAGTGGTGCTCCTCGTGCGCAAGAAGTGCAAGGAGCTTCTCAACAGTTAAATTATACCGACCGAACGTCAACTCAGTCTTATGACTTTGAGGAAAACTTCGATGAAGCCGGACCTCTGGGTCTCCAGCTCGAACGCACTGATGAGGGACTCTTTTTGATCCGGGGTATCGCTTCAGAGAGCCCTGCTTCGCAAAAATCGCGTATCAGACTCGGCCTTGAACTTGTTGGTATTCAAAATACGCGTCTTTCTTCTGACTGGAGTTTGTCTGCATTGCGTGACATGCTCAGTACATCACCTCGTCCTCTGCGACTCCGATTTCGCGTGGATATGGTGTCTGTTCATCCGGAAGCAGTCCCAACTGCTGTTGAGACAAGTCAAGAACTAGGACAGATTGCTTGGATGCAACAGCTTACATTTGACGAAGCAGATACAATGCGCGCGCGGGCAAGACAAGAGTTGTCTTCATTTGGAGCTGAACTCGAAGGACGCCAAGCGCGTATTGCTTTGTATGCGCGTAACCCGAAAGAAGCTCCCTCGCTGGATTTAAATTCTACAAATGATACTGACAAGCGTGTGCTTGTCCCGCTCCTTTACATGTTTGGAGATGATATCGAAATTGACAGTGAGCTAAATGTAGCACGAGAAATGTCTGGTGAACGAGACCTTCTCCTGGGGCAAGGGACCATCTTACTACCCGAACTAACGAATACAGCATCAATGCGTCGCCATCAGCTTAATTGTCCACTTCTTATATCAGGAAATGTCCAGGCTGGTCAAGTATCACTGGAAGTTGGCTGGAGTATTTCTGCTCCACGTCCTGCTGATGTTATCAATTTAGGATGTGATGTCCGTCTTGCAGGACTTGGTGCATCCTTGATCGATACCAGATCGCGGTTCTGCGAACTTGCATACTTCTCTCTAAGTCAACTACGATGCTATGCCGCAAAACACGGCAATGGGCGGCAAGTTCTCGATATTCGCCTCGGAGGTATACAGTTAGACAATCAACTTCCTTCCCCAGTGCATCCAATTGTTTTGAGTGCTGCCCCTTCTCCATATGCATGGCTCGCACAAGAAGACTCATGCAAATCAAGCAATTTTTTGCGTTTGGATGCACTTCAGCGTTCTCAAGATGAAGGAAATATGAGGCCAGCAGCTTTGCTAACTGTTGTGAAAAGAGATATTGGTGACTCAAACTCAATGTACGTGGAATATTGTGAAGCATTCTTACAAGAGGTCAACGTTCGTCTCGAAGAACGATGGCTCACGGCAATTCAAGAGTTCGCGTCGTCTTTCTCGTCAGCAGACCGTGCGAATGTCTTATCACAAGAGTCTTCATCAAAGCTTCACCGCAGCCATGACGATGAAAGTTGTGAAGGGGGAGAGGCACGAGACGATAAGGAAGCTATTTGCCGGGCATTCAGCGCGACATCTCCTTATCAGTGGGTGCGTACGTTGTCCGCGAAGAAATCTGGTTCTGAAGCCGGCGCGCGTTTACTCATTGAAAGGGCTGATCTGAAACCTGTCAAAATTAACTTGAGTTTTACCATGACTTCTGATGTTGAGTCACGAGACGATAATCGTTTGAAAATTCTTCATCTTATGCAAGGAATACCGGTGTTGGCGGCTCTGTTCAGCGCGCTTGTTAACACTGTAGCAAATATCTCAGATGCACCACTTCGCTTCAATGCTCTACAGATATTTAATGAGAGTTTGTCTCAAACGATGCTTCGAAATACATTTGTGCAGCATATTATGGGGCAATTGCTTGGGAATCTGTCTCAAATGGGAAATCTGTTGGCCTCCGCAGACCTTTTAGGAAGTCCTGTACAGCTCATTGGTAGTTTTGGACAAGGCGCTTATTCATTCTTTTATGAACCAGCTTTAGCTATGTCAATGGGTGGCTACCTTTCTATTGGCACAGGTTTGCGCAAAGGTGGACTCGAGCTAGTTCGCAGCACAACTCATGGTGTATCATCTTCATTAGAAAAGTTTGCTGAGTCTGCAAGTCGTGCGTTGAGCCAGGCCTCCTTGGATGCTCGCTATATTCGACTCCAAGCCCGCCGAAGGAATGATGTCGTGCATGAACCCATCAATTTTGTCGAAGGAGCATTGGCTGGTTCTGAGGCACTTAGCTTGGGCGTTCTTGATGCAGTGACTGGTGTTATCAGCCTCCCCTTCCGTGAAATCAACTCACGCGGACTAGTTGGTTTGGTAACAGGTCCTGGCAAAGCTGTTATTGGTATCTTTGTGAAACCATTGTGTGCAATGTGCGATGCTTCTGCAATGTTTTTTAAGGGCATCCGCAACACAACAGAGACTCTTCATAAGCACCAGCTTCCGATTCGTTTGCCTCGCTTGGTGCGCGCTGGCAACCGGCTTGGCCCTTACTCCGTTCGAGAAGCGATCGGCATATATCTACTTAGGCGTTGTGGTATTGCTGACACACAGACTTACATATATCATGAGTATGTATTTGGATCACCTGTACGGGGGCTCGCTTCAGGCTTGCTCAATTCGCACTCAGAGGAGGATGCTACCACCTTTGAGCGACGCGTGGAGCGTAATCCTTTAGTTTTATTGGTGACGGATGGCCTTGTCTTGATTTTGCATGTACGCACCACTGAGACGCTTTGGAGTGCCCCTTTAAGCACAGTGCATATAACAGGTTTTGGACGACTTGTAGAGATCATTCTTTCTTCTGGGCCTCATGTTGTGCCAATTCTTCGGCGCGACGTTGCAAATCAGCAACCCTTTTCACGTCGAGTTACACCAGGTATTGCAGATCAGATTGGTGACGCCGAACCCTTACGCATGGGTTTGCGTTTGTATTGCAAGGCTTCCGAGACTGCCGATCATGTCCGTCGAGTTGTATCTTTGGCTCAGGAAGGTGGACCTGCCAGGGAAGTGGCGTTGTCACGAGAGCAAGAACGGTCCTTGCGGATGGCTCGACTTGCTGTGCAAGACCCCACCGGTGCTAAAGAACTCGGTGCTGCTGTGCAAGAACATGTTCGAATGATTCTATCTGGAGAAGCCGGTGCGACATGCGCAACAAGTTCATCAGATGAAGGTATAGACGGAGACTGGCTCAAGCGTCGTTCCTTTCAGGATAGAGATGAAAGGGAGGCTAATCAGGGAAATGAGAGCGAGAATTCAAGTCCTCCTTTAGAGGAGAATGGCGAAGCAGTAAGAGAAGAGAAAACCTCTAGCGATGACTTCGAAAGGAATACGACTGAAGTTTGTAGAGGTCAGACTTTGACTATCCAAAGTGTTTCATCTTCTGCGGTTTGCCAGGTGGCAGGCATGAGCATCTTGAAAGCAATTATTACTTCCCGTAAACTGGTAATTGCAAGATCTGGCAGACCATTTGTCGCATACAGGATTGTAGTTGCTTCAGCGGAATCAAACGATGTTTGGGTGGTATGGCGTAGATATTCTGAGTTCCGAACCCTTCGAGACGCATTGATGCGTCAGTTGCAGAAGTCCCGGACTGCCCTTGCTATTCCTGCGCGCTCTGTATGGCGTCTCTCGAAAACTGCATTAAACCAGCGACAATACGGATTAAATTTGATGCTTCAAGACATCATCAAGAACTCAATTATACGGGAAAGTCCATTAGTCATTCAATTTTTGACAACAGAAGCTGACATTGTGAGCGAGTCTTGGACTGTAGCATTATCCAAGCAGCTGCAGGATACTCCTTCATAAACTACATGTTACCTTTAGAGATTTAAGTTTATTTAAGAATTATGACTCATTCTCTTCCCAATTATAAGATGCTAGTGGTGGTGCATGATTGGAAGTTACTATCATTTATTCATTGTGATAAGATTTGAAATTTGATGAGTTCCATCAATCTCGGAGAAAAGTGGAAGCATTCTTTTGCGAGCTTCCAGAGAAGAAACAAACAAATCAAACTGATGTGAAGTTAGATCACCGTTAATGATTGAGGCACAAAGCCGAGACTAGATATGAACTTTTGTCATCTTACAAAATGTTAAAACTGTTATGTTAAAAAAAAGTGTGGATCACTTGTGCGAGGATCCACTCGAAACCTGACAAGCCATGATGTCAAAAAAGTATTGAGACTCAAGCACACCATCTTCAGCAAGATCAGTGCAATGAACCGCGTTTTGTACCTTGTCAGTTCCAAAACGAGCACGGAGAGTATTTGGCCGTAGGGCTTTAGCAACCTCAACATCATGCGGACCGCATAGCTCTCTTAGCTCTGGGACGCAGTTCTCTGCACGAACCTCGATAGCAACACAAGGGCCTGAAGATAGCTCAAGGGTTAAATTAGAGTATTCACTTGAGTTAATGACCCCGCGATAGACCTCAGTGAAGTTCTCCACCTCTGATCTACTCAGATTAAACAATTGCATGGCAGAAACTTCAAAGTTCGCGTCGGTGACTGCTGAAACTATTGCGCCAGTGTTACCACCTCTTACTGCATGAGGCTTAACGAGCAGAAGAGAACAATTGTCGAAAGTAGCAGTAGTACTGGGCCCAGAAAACAATTTAGTAGTGTTTGCATCAGAAAGTCTCACCTCGGCAAGTCTGCAACCTTCCTCTGGGGCTCCTCGAAATAAGGCATTTCGTAGATCTTCGTCGGTGCGGCAGCCACCGGTAGGACCAACGAGCTCCAGAGCGAGTGCAATGCCATTGGCAGAGGAAGAATCGTTCAAGGTCTTCAACTTAATGAGAGAGAACCCTGCGTCCTGAGCAATAGAGATGACAAGACCAAAATCGCGGTAAGCAGATCCAGGAATAACAATTGTGACGAGCCCTCGATCACTTGTGAAGTGTGCTTGGGTTTTGTCGTCTGCATAGCCAGTCACTTTGAATTGCCGAGCATAAATTGTGACCTGGGCACCCTCATATAAATCCTCAAGGCTTACGTCCTTGTAAGGCCCACGCTTGAGGAATACACGCTTTTTGCTGAGGTCAAAAATTGCAACCTCATTCGGCGTTGACCCCGGATTTTCAAAGTACGTAAGCACGTAAGGACGTGGTCTCCCGGCAAGTTCGTCATACCACTCAATCTTAAATTTATAATCTACAGCGTCCACCATTTTTGTGATTCTTGCGAAGACTTGTACAGTTGTTGGTACTGTTTGGCCGCGCTCAAACCGCTTCACTTCTCGTTTCGTTATACACGGGGCTGATGAACAAAAGCGGTTAGCAGAGCGTCTCAGTTTGACTCTACCTTTCGCGGGCGCTGATATCGTGGCGTGCCTTCTGGCTCTCACGAAAATTAGGTTGAATACAAGTCGCACGATGCTGCGCAGTAGTCACTCGATCAAAGTAGTTTGCGAACCTAGAAAGGCAAGGTCTCCTTTTTCATAGCGTTGCTTCTCTCTTTCTTTCAATTAAAAAACATTTCATTTTATCCCTTTCATTATATTCGCCTTTTCTCCAAAAGTTTTATGTGTGATGATTGACGGAGAACCCAACGGATTCCTTGAATGATAAGGATAGTAATGAAGCAAGTTCATCTATTGGGTCCTTGATGAAAGTGGAGAACATAAAGAAGCGGAAGAAGGTCGATGATGAAACTCCTTTTGGAGTTCTTTAATAAAAAGAGCTAGGCAGCAATCTTCGCTCTAAGTCAAGACAAGGATTTGTCCCCCTTAAAGTACAGTCACTTCGATTTTAATCAGGATGAAGAACGTGAAAATTCTTGCCGCCCTCCACTGTTTTGAAGGCCCCTGTTTTTGCTGAGGCTAAAAGCTGTTTAGTATTTTTTTCAAAGAAAAAAAGAAGTAATGCATAATCTTGGAAAGTTTACAACCAATATGTGGAGTTAATTTTTTTAAAATAAACATATATATTTGATTTCAAACAACTTTGGATATTGAAACCAACTCATGGTAGGTGTTTGTGATGAAGAACCCAAGGGTAAGAATTTCTCAAAAACGCAAAATCTAAGCTGAATTCAGTGCTGCTGTCTTCATTAAAAAAAATACTAGAATAGAAATTTTAAAAGATACATTCATAACGAGCTGTGCAATGAAAGTTCAAATGGATGAACGGCATGATATTAAAATGAAACCTTAACTCCGCAGAGAAAAAATGCTATGACAGGAGGCTAAAATCAAGCCCAAATGGTGTTCTTCCTTTTTAATGCATAAAAATGATGAAGAAAAGCCTACATCGTAATGTGTGGGATCTCTTCTTCTTGAATAGATGGTCTTGCAATGCCCTGGGGAAGCCCCAGCGCACGTTTAATTTCAGTCATAGCTTCGTGAAGTTCCTTGATATCTGCTGAGAGTTTTTCAACAGTATGGGCATCGATCTCACTAGCAGATAATTTAGCAGAAACATCATTTTTTGGAATAATGTTTGCACTATTTACGCCTTTCGCAAGTTGTGATACATTGTCGAAGAGATCCGCAAGAGGTACGCCTGCTAATTTACTACTAGGTGCATCTTTGGAAAGTACAAACACTTTATCTGCGCGTGATAGCCGCGTCTTCCGAGGAGGGTTTGTAAAGACGTATGGGATATGATTTCCTTTGTAATGATCTGATAAGCGTGAATGTACACCTCGAAGTAGGCCTAGTGGGACCATGCCGTAATCTTGCGAAAGACTTTCGAAAAGGTCACCGTAAGTACTGTCTTGCATTTCCCTAGGAACGGGAATTTGGAATAAATGGCTTTGAGCAACTTCTTGGACGAACTGCTTTTGCATGGCTATCTGGACCAAGTCCTCCGTCTTACCTTGAAAACCTTCTTGGTTCTGTATTGGCTCATCTCCTGATTTTCCTGCAATGAGCTGCTGGAATACTGTTGTAATATGTGGATTGTAAAAGGATTGGCAAATGAGGGTGTCTAACATTGATGGGGAGTATACAATACCCGCAATGAATTGAACAGCCGTGTAATAAGAAGCATTTGCGACAGTCTTGTTTACATGTCTCTCAGAAAAAGACTGCTGCTGCTGTGGTTTCAGGCAGTCCCCGGAACTTTTGTCTCCACCAACATCAAGAAATCCAACATTGGACTCGTTGATAAGCTCAGTGACAATTTGGATGTTTTTATTCAGGCCAATAATTCCTTGATGAGCAAAAATTGCATACGCATCGCTCATTGTTTCATCACCAGCTACATTTTGTGCGTCTCGAGACTTTGCAAGTACGATTGCGCGTGATGCAAACTGTGCTCCTGCACGACTTAAGTCTCTCCGTTCTGTTGCTGATCCTTGGACAAAATATATTAAGGGGAATTGAGATATTTGATTCCACACGTGAAATGGCAACGGTTCCTGATGTAGGATAACAACAGGGAGCATTTTAGCGAGATGTCGAGCACGCAAAGTGCGTATAAGAATAAACAGTCCCGAGAGATTACCACAAATAATAACATGGCCAGAGACATTTGGAAAGTCTCGATTGAGTGAGGTCTGAACAGTGATTTGCTCTAAAGGCATGGGCGAATCAAGAGTAAAATAACTCTCTGCATCTGGATCTTGCAAGTTATCGATCTGATGCTCATTCGAAGGGGCCTGGTCAGCCTTAGTTTTGGCTAACGTGTTCTTCAAAATACCCCACCCTCTAGCTTTTGCCCCGTTTGTAGAGTTTAAAGCAGACAATGATGCTCTTCGTATTTCTTCTGGTGTTGGGAGTGCATTACTAGATGCGGCTACATCGCTACCAGTTGTTTTACCTCCACTGCTCTCATGCATGCTATGTCGGCGTACTTTTGCTGTAACAATCTGATGTGCAAGCTCTTGCCTTGGGTCATCTGAGCGCTGTACAGTGTATAACCGACTCAAAGAACGAGCTCCCTTTTTTGCAGAGCTAATCTGTGTGTGTGTGAACGAACGGTATGCTACATCAAGATCACCAAGATCTGCAGACTCCAAATCTTGAGCAATGACAAAACAATGGACATCGTATTCATCTATGTCTGGGATGAGGAAATGACCAGGATTCATGATTACTCTGGAAAGACCAGCGCAATTGAGCTCCAAGGCGAACATAAGAGCTCCTGTTGCTGAATGAACAAGCTGAGATGCTTTGGAAAATGGAACATTACGAAAAATATGAGACAACTTTGTACGGTAAATCTCAAATTCGCTCCCCTCGTTGTACTCTTCTAGCCATTCTTGTCCTTGATCCGAGTTCTCTGGAGCATCAACAGACATTACAAGATTTCCTATCATAGTGATTACTCCAGGGCATAAACAAGCCTGGGCAAGAAGGTTCATTTTAATCTCGTTGACGCACACAAGCGGGTCTTCTCGAAAGGAAGGCTGGATGCGTGTCTTCAAAGTATTGGCATTATCCAAATCATCTTCACTTCTTGCTTCACTACCATGAGAGCTAAATTTTGTGAGTGATGTGTTATGATGCATTCGTTGTCCAATTTTTGAGGCCATTGCGCCTCCAAATTGAAAGCCTGTTCCTGTACCCCCGTCATCGCTTAGATCATTTGATACGTGATCTTTCATCATTATTTCATGGCTCAAGGTGAAGTGTTGCTTATTCTCAAGGCGCAAAAGCTGAACACAGGTGCGGATATCCTTTCCAGTATACTGTAAAACAAAACGTTTGATTGAAAGGGCTCGCAAAATTGTCGCCGCGTCTTCAGTGTCTGCATCGTTCGTGAACTTATTGCATAGTAAGAAACAAGTTTTGCAACGCAACACACTTGCACGTAGTAGGTCATTGGGGTCCAAAGGAGAACCTTGTAAGTACGTTACATTGATGCTGTATTGGGTTCTCAGCATATTCTCCATTGCTGTCGAAGGGAGCTGCTCACAGAGAAGAACGGCTTGAAGATCAACGCTTCCGTGGTCTTCATGAAAGAGCTCTGTCAAGAAGGCACGAGCAGCCATGACATCAAGGGAGCCACATACAACAACAAAGTCTGTTCCAGGTGCAGGATTGAAACGATTTCGTGCATAGATAGAGCGAGAAGACATTAATGTCACCAGATGATTGGTGCTCTTAGGAATATACACCAAGGCAGCGCAAATAAGGATTGTAACAGCAAGCTTGGACAGATCACTTTCGGGATTGATATCACCATATCCGACAGTGGAGATTGTCACAACGACGAAATCTGTTCTCCAGCATATTTTGTTTCGGGTTTGAAAAAGCAATTAATTCCCAGGTTAGTACTTACACAGAGAATCCTATCGTAATGTTCAAGAGGATCAACATGAGTGGGATAACTTACACAGTGCTTCATGAAATTGGAGTGTTGCTAAAAGGTGCGACTCTCGATAGTTGTTCTCAAATATATGAACTAGTCCTGCACAGAAGAAGCCCGCAGTGATGACTGTCGTGACAAGCAACGTTATTTGCTGGCTTACTTCGGATGTCGTATTCTGTAGAATGAAACGATTAATTCTGACAATTCTCAATACTCGCAAGACACGGATGAGCTGATATGCAAGCATAAATTCAGCGCCAATGTTAACGAAAGCAAAAATCACGGGAACCAGAGTAAGTAGATCGATCGATGCCATTGGGCTTCGAATATACTTCAACCGGTCGTCCGCTAGAAAAACTCGTAGAATATAGTCCAATCCAAAAAATGCACAGAATGCAGTATCAATGGTCTCAAACAGTTGCTTACGTTCATCGTCATATGTTTCCCACACATATAAAATACATGACACTCCTGAAAGAATAATGTTGGTGAAGTCAACAAAGAAGCCGACCCATGTGCTAACCATTATTCTTTGTAGCCAGCGACGAAAACGCAATCGATCAGTACCATGCCTCCTGAAGAGTACTAAATTACCGATGGAATTAACAAGGCCTCGCAACGAACCATTATAATCTGTACTAAATGGTGGCTTGCCATCGCTCAAAGCAATTGCATCACTACCTTGGTCTATTGATGCTGGGTATATTTGAGATCCTGACTTCTTGTTTGATTGATCACCATTTCCTTCTAGATTATTATTTCCTTTAGACCTTCGTTTTCGTCTACCTGTGACAGTAGCGGAGGGTTGCGGCTCTTCACTTTGGTAGATCGAATTGCGTCTGCTTCTTCGTTGACCAACAACTGAGTTCTGTCCTCGTAAATCACGAAGAGCGAGGGATTCTGGACTTTGGGAGAATTCTGCGTATGAAGTATTGCCTAGATCCATTCTTTAAAATGCACTTAGCAGAGTTGCGCAAATATTCCCAGGTCGCAGCTTTACGCAGAGTGTTCGTCTACAATGGTGCTCCTCATCCAGGGGCAGATGAGTGTTTGAAAGGCTTTTCTTTGGTTTATTCAGGTTTGATAGCCACAGCAAGTAAACAAGGGCGACCAAAGCAGGACGAAGCAAACTCGTTGCGTATTGTTGTCTGACTCAAACCAAAAGACTCACTAGGTGCTTAAGATAGCCTTTACCTCTTCCCTTGCCAGGCCTAAAGTTAATATCTGAGAGAGTGAACCAACGACACTGACCTACTTTGAGCACTGACGAAGAACCTGAGCACGAGTGATGCACTCGCCTTGGAGCAAGCTGGTCTTAGGAAGATCAATCCTCTTTGCCTAGCTTGCCCAGCCTTCCTATGATTCGATGTGTATTTTTTTGTTGGTTGAAGCCAAGTTACCTAAGAATAAGCAAGATGAGGGATTAGTATACCTCTTTGATTTCTTTAATTAAACTTAAATCCTGGTGGAACGGCAAGTAATATTATTTTTAGAAAAGCTGGTTCGCATTCTTTCGCCACCACTGCACACCCTGTTCTCATTTGCTGTTTCTGGTGGCATGTACGTCCATTTGCAATAAGCATAATATCTAAATCATCTTCTGTAATTCGCTTTATTTTATTCCAACGAAGTGTAAAGAGTACTAACAGACAGTTATTTCAGTTGCCTGTTGCGATGAAATACTATGCATGTGTACCTTGCATAAAGATTACTTACTATTTTGAGATGACTAAGTTTTAAAATAAAAATTACACAACGGCTATATTGATAATAAAAACAGTTCCAAATGTTCTTATAACTAAAGACTTAGGATGAGGTAACTCTTAAGACTCTTGTCATTCAACCCATGACAAATGATTATCATAAATATCTTGATGTTTTAACGGAAAGCACAGAGAATATCCGAAAGATAGTTGATGTAATACAAAAATTGTGAATTCATAGAGGCATCCTCCTGGATTTCCTTTTGGAAGCTATCTTAACCATGGCTTTCTGTAGCTCAAGACAAACTTCCTTGCTTTTGCCCAGATCTTGGCTTTCTTCTCGTGGTCTTCTCGTTTTTCTTTCTTCCAAAGATCCGAGAAATATGTTTGCTTAACGTGACCTTTGTTCCTCTCCTACTAAAAACAAAAACAACAACAACGAAATTTAGATACCAGTCTACAGACTTCCTGGCAAGATTTAGGCACAATCCGGCCTCCTACTAGACTCCGTATGCTTCTAGGTGTCTAGTTAGTTGCATGAAACAAAATTTAAAAACGAAAAGGTAAGAGAGATGTCAATAACCCTGTATAATTTATTACTATGCAATACCTTTTGAATTGAATTCGGAGAAATGCAATATCTCTCACTAGTTGGAGTGAGAACTCAAGCCAAGCAATCACTTGTCTAAACAAGGCAGAGGATGGTATCATGGTACCATATTATTTGATGACGCAAGTTCCATCTTTCAAACCAAAAAGGATCAAGCCCAAGTTACCTCTAATAATAGATCTGAAAAACAGTATTGTTCTTTACTTCTGGCATCTAGATGCACCTTATCACTACCAACGAGCATGAGCTGTTTCGCAACCTTAAAATGGTTTGACTCAATAATGCAAAACCAAATTATAATGACTTTTTCAAGACATTGTTCCGAGAACAAATTTACAACGTCTGCTTTTTTTGCAGTCTGAAGAAGTTATACAATTAAGTTCTGACCTTAAGCACTGCTAATAACAAACTATCTGCCGGAGCAGGATAGCAATATATTGTGACGATTTATTTAGACAACTTTTTACAGAATATAATCAGGTCATATTCCGAACACAGTTCTTTGTATCAACTTTTATATTTACATTTCAATGTTAGGTTCAAACGCAGGACATGGCAACTGGTCTTACGTAAGTTTCGCCCAAAATTTGTATAACTTAGGGCCGTCTGAAGTTGCACCACTCCGCAAGGCTTACTCTTGGACCATCAACCATCAACTATATGTCTTATGTTTTAAATTAATTGTGTATCACTATGTTCTGATCAATTGCTGAATTGGTTAGGAGAAACCTATCTAATGCGCTTGGATTAGCATTAGGCACCTACCATGGTGATTTTTGGGGGAAAAGAACAAAAGAGATAATGAAACACAGATGTATCCGAACAATCTAGGCAGCTTGAAGAACTTCGTTTTCTGAGCTTGGTAACGAACTGGTAGACACTCAGGAAAGCGCGCAGTGTATTAATGCTGAGTAAGACGAGGCAAAGCACGACCTATGATAAATTTAGCTCCTTTTGGGTTTCTTCCAAGTTCAGCCATGGTAGTAGGTATATACTATACTCCTAGGAAGGCTAATACATTGGAATTGCCTGTCATTTCTTTGGTTGTAGGCCACTTGCAAAAGCCCTTTGAACTATTAATCTCACAACACAATCCCCAGGACCCCTGGAGTGATGCGGGCTCTTTGGAGGTCATCAGAGCTATGGCGGCTGCCATCCCCAGCACTTGTACAACATTCTCCAGGTTTCTTTCTGGCTTCATTGCGACCTCGAGGCTTTGCTCACGGCCAAGGAGCTGCCTCAAAGCTTGAACGGCGTCCTATTCAAGTGGAGGCAATCTCTAGGTCAGATCTCGCACCACTGAAGTTTCGAGCTTTCGATCCTGCGCTAGGTGTACAGGCTTCTGGCGCTGTGCTGGCTCAGCAAGGAGAGACCGTCGTGCAGGCAACATGCGTTATTGGCCCTGCGATGGAATCGCCAGAAAGCTTCTTCCCACTCACCGTGGAGTATCGTGAGAACGCTTCTGCTGCAGGTAAAATTGTACGTACTTTCACTCGCCGAGAGCAACCAAACCGGGAGTCAGACATTCTTGCAGCTCGTGCTATCGATAGATCATTACGGCCTCTTTTTCCAGAGGGCATGCAAAACGAACTTCAAATTATTTGTACGGTATGGTCCTTTGACGGGAAGCACGACCCAACGATTGTGGCCATAAATGCCGCATCTGCTGCTGTTCATCTTGCGAACATTCCTGGATGGAATGGGCCGGTTGGGGCCGCACGAATCTCAGCTATGTCAGAGCCTTCTGCCATTCTCCAGGATGTAACATCGTCTGAAGCAACTATTTTGCATATTAATAGTGCTTCCCAGGATCATCATGATGCCTCTAAAGCATGGTTGAATCTGATTGTGTCCGGTTTGGGAGATAAAGATAAAATTACGATGCTAGAAGGATCATCTCGGGAGCTGGCTGGCGAAACTATGATGGATGCTATTGCTCATGTACAACCTGAGATAAAGGCAAGCGTGCAGGCACAGAAAGATCTCATAGCATTTGCCCAGCCTCCTGATGCACAGGTCAAAATTTTGCAGCCTTCCGTAGAGCTCCGAGGTCTAGCTGAATCTTGTGTGCATGACCTCGTCGGTGCGCTGTTCAGCAAGCCCCAGAGAAGCAAGGCTTTGCGTGGAAAAGCACAAGCAGCCTTTTGGAAAGTGGCGAGCGAGCGCCTTACTAAAGCTTGCGAGAAAACGAAGGTTCCTGACAGTCCCACTAATCTCAGCTTTCTACAGAATATCGCAATCCATGATGCGTTGCGTGATGGCATTGCTCGTAATATCTGTGGTCACAGTGGTAAGGAGAGCCCGATGCGTATGGATGGTCGCTTTTTGAGTACTATACGTGATGTAAAGGCTGATGTAGAGGTCCTCCCTGCTGTCCATGGCTCTGCTATATTTTCTCGTGGAGGTACCCAGGTGCTCTGTTCTGCAACAGTTGGTCCTGCTCGAATGCAGAAACGCATTCATCCTACTTTAGAAAAGGTTCGTGAACGACGTGCTATGTTGCAATATGATTTCCCGCCGTATTGTGTTGGACGCACGGGCCGTGCGTGGGGTCTTAATCGTCGAATGGTAGGTCACGGAAATCTAGCTGAACGGGGTGTTCTTCCCAATTCTTGCTCCTATTTTTGAAGACAAAAATTCCTACCCTTTTGCAATTCATATTGGCTCCGAGGTTACTGCATCGGATGGCTCCTCTTCTATGGCGACAGTCTCAGGGGCCAGCCTTGCTTTGATGGACGCTGGCGTCCCGATTTCGAGACCAGCAACGGGAGTCTCTATTGGTCTCTTCATTGATCCAGATAATACATCTGAGTTTTGCACTCCTGTGGACATTCTTGGCATGGAAGACCACTTTGGTGGGATGGACTTTAAGCTTTGCGGGACCACTGAAGGCTTCACCGCGTTGCAACTTGACATCAAACATCCGTCTATTTCAAGTAACATGATTAAGATGGCCTTTGAAGCCGCTCAAGAGGCCCACAAACATTTAATTAGTCGTATGTGTAAGGATTCGGGATTATCAGGACCACGACCTACCCTGAAAGCAGATCATTGGGTGATTCGTCGTATGAGAATATCTCGAGACGTACTTGCAGGATCCGATCTTGATACTATTCAAGAAATTGAAGATAGCCTAAATGTCTATTTTGAGGTAGATGAGGATAATAGAGTGCTCACAGTTTTTGCGCCTAACAAGAATAAGATCCCAGGCGCTTGGAAACTTTTGCAACAAAAGGGCCTCATTTTGTAGATTAGTCTTGCAGCAAGAATTGCAATATTAAAACAAGAAAAAATCAGAAAAAAGGTATTTTGGAATTCTTACTATAGGTTCTGACTAAGGCATGGGGTATCATAACAATAATGACTAGTGGACATAAGAAGGTAATATATATGCAACCTTGATCGATGTAAGAAAACATGCACAGCACGTTCACAACATCTTAAAATGATTCAAACTTACGAATAACGAAACAATTTTTAAACCTGATCTATTTTTTGGAGAGACGATTCAGCTTTCCCCCAGCGCTAGAAACAGTGTCTTTTTAAAATAAAGACTAGTGACACTCAGAGGTCTGTTTGTTCACCCAAATATCATATTTGGGCATTTGGCCTGCCAGTTCAATTTTTAATTTTAAGAAAAGGAAGAAGAAAAAAAGATAAATGAAACAAGTTTTTTATGCATCCTGCCAAGTCTGTTTGACATCCAAGTTATAGATTGAATTAGCAAATAGTCAACAAAAGAAAACTCTGTACTATAATTTCCTTATTAGTAATTTTGTGGTTCTCCATCATAAGTGGATAAGCTAGATTAGACAGCAAGCATTTCAAGCTTCTCTAGAAAGTTATAAAATAAGCTGTATATTCACAGTTCCATCTTTTCATGGCTACACAGGTAGAAGAAGTATAAACTATAGTAGGCTTGTTTGCCGTTTGTGTATCCGTGAAAGGTAAAGGCATACGTTGTTATTGAAAGGTGATGTAATTTTGGAAAATATTATAAGTAATATTAATTTTAAAATGTAACAAAGTTCATAGCTTTTTGCAAAGTAAGCATAACGATTAAAAAAGAAAGAAAGACAGAAAGAAAGAAGTAATGAAGGATTGGACACCGTGAACACATGAAGCTAGTTATATGTAAGTACAACAAAGAAGAGATAAGTCTCCCTAGTCGGTATTGCAACGAGTCTGTAAGCATGCACACATTGAACCTGCTGAAAGTGGAAAGGTCATTGAGAAATCGTGCAAAGATCCGTTCCATTTTTTAAAAACAAGCGGAAGAAGATCTCAGCTAAAAATTTAAAGTTCTATCGTGGCGTATTTCTTGTGCAAGCAACATGCTGATAAACGAGCTATACAACGTTTTCGGTTTGTCTTTCTTTTATAGGTTCACAATTTTGTTGGTGATTGGAAAGTATAAACGGATATATATGCTACTTAACTGCTCACAAGTTATAACTAAACAAAGTAGACCACAGTGAACGTTGTACCCTCTGCTTTAAAAAAAAAATAGTATAGGCGTTGCAGCTGATCAGTCTGAGCTCACTTTTAAACTGTATACACATCAGACGCTATATTTTAGAAATCTACAAACCTTAGATCAACCAGTTCCATATCTTTCGTAGGTACATGGTTACATATTAAATAGTTGCTGATTAGACCAGCTAGATTGGAAAAGTTCAGGCGCCTGCGTGTTTCATAGGTAGGAACAATGTCTCACGCCAAAATTGTGCCATCTGCGAAAGCTGCACAAGCACGCTCAAGTGGAGAAGTAGAAACAGCACGTGACAATACGACAAATAAGAACATTTTCCATGTCTTCCTGAATGCCTATTCGAGGCTAGCGTACTTGCGAATAAAAAATTACTACAAATGGTCTGCGGCTGTCGTCCTAATAACGATTGGCATTGCCATCTATCGGTATTTCTATGCAGTAGATGGTGAAAGGCAGATCTCGCTGAATGCTTTAACAAATACTGTCTTCGCCATGGCTAAAGTGTTTGACATGCGCCTACAGAAAGATCTTGCAATCCAGAGTCAGGTAGCAAATCTATGGGGGCTGGAGCCAAACATATCTCGTGCAGGTTTTCGGAGGTTCGTTAAGAGTCCGGCATTTGAGCCAACTTTAGAGACTTTAAGTGGGATGTCACTAATTCCTTATGTCCGAAATGAGAATCGTGAAGCTTTTGAGTCCAGAGAGGATGCAAAACAGCTCCTAAGTGATTGTTGCAATGGTACAGTGTACGATTTAGAGACTAGCACATGCAGGTCAAGTCTTGCAACTTTGTGTTCTCTTGGACATTATTCAATCGTGGAACGCGTGAACAATACACTCACTTCTTCACCTGAGTCTGACACATACGTGGTGGTCGACTATATCGAGCCTTTCGAAACTAATGCTGGTGTTCTTGGCTTTAACTTGGCTTCGAGTGCTACACGAAAGGAAGCATGGGAAAAAGCCGTCGCAACTGGGGAAGCAGTTTTCACTCGACGAATCCAATTAGTCCAGAGTGATACACAAGAGTACGCTTTCCTTGTTTGGAAAGCGCTGTATGAAGATTCGGCCAACGGGCATTATGTTTTTTTGAATGAATCGGACACCGGGCTACCTGTTGGAAGTGTCAATGGAGTCTATAAAGCAAACAAGTTATTGAATGCCGCCATGGACATTTTTGGAACATCAGAGTTGAATAATTTGGATATTTTCCTTTTTGATGCTCTCGCAGCAGAAGGAGAGCAATTTCTGGCGTATTATTCATATGATGTAGATGATCCTTTAGAATTAACCGAGTCTTTTGCAAGCCTGAAGCCGGACGATGTTGGCGGTGAATTCGGCAATATTCAGCAAACGATTTCAGTTGATGGTGCCGATGCCCAAATGCTGTTGGTGGTTCGACCAACCAGCAGCTTTTTCGATGATAAAGATAGTGATGCTCCATTTATCCTACTTGTGTGGTCTATGTTGCTTATTCTCGCATCTCAGGCTGAACGCCATCTTGGCTACTTGTCATCGTTAGCTAGTAATGCACGCAGACTAAGTGTCACTTTTTCAAAATAATTTGTAATAGATTTTTTATTTCATGGTTGTCTAGTTAGCTTCTTCCATGATTTTTTAAATAGTATCTTTTGAAGAGTACTTCATGAAATTCTGTCTTAATGCTTCATTTCACCTGCACAAGCGTAGAAATATATGTTTGAACAAAAATGTAAGCAAGAAAAGTGTAGAGATAAAGAAGTATGGGTCTCTACTCAAAGGTAAAGGCCCATTGGGAGGTGTATGGATTAAGCTTCCTACATCCCCATGAGTAGGAGGATTCCATGACAGTGGGCTTTCCCCTGTCTGGATACTTATGAACTCAAGTACAGAGATCATGTCACCATGTTCACCTAGATAGCTTCTTGCGGTTCCATTCTCATCGAGGTGCAATAGAACGGGAAATGCTTTTGGAAGTGACTTTCCTGGAGCAATTTCGGATTGGCGACCTTCGATTCCTACGAATACTACATGAGGGAAAGCGCGTGCAGCTCCGAGGACAATTGGGGCGAACTCGTTTGCAAAGTGGTTTTCTTGAAGGTATGCAAAAATCACGCACTCCCCATAAAGGCGTGCTTTGCTTCGATCAGCGACCTGGACGATAAGATCTAGAGATCAAACAACGGAGAACACTCCCATAAACATCAACAGTATCATTAGAATTCGTAATGTAACAAGCAGTAAAATGGAGTTTGGAGTAGTTAGTTTACCTATTCTGCTCACATTGTCCTCGTCATCCTTGTCTTACCTGAACGATTACTCATTAAATAATATAAATTTCCCTCATGGGTGTTACTCGCTATTTCTTTTTCCACAAGAGTCGTTTGTCTTGCAGAACCAGGAAGATCACTTCTGTCTATGTTGGCTTGATCCAGCTGGGTCCAAGGGCAGCATGCTTCGTCAACCCCTGGAACGCACTCTGTGCGAGCATCCACTACAACTCCTGAGTTCATGAGTTGTGCGGATAGCTCAGAAAAGCTTCTGTGGTCCTCGACAAGCACGCGTCTCCTCATTTCACGATGTAGTCGCTCTGGCCACGCTTTTATACCTTCTGAAGCCTTCAAAGAGCTTCTTGTTGGAGCGTTTATGTATTTAGACATAGTAGAGTTACCTGACTAATAGCAACTAAACACAGATAGTTTTGGTGTGCTTTTTTTTTTTTCCGAAGTTAAAGATGAATTTCTATGTATTTATATATATATATTGATAGGATCCACCTCTGACTTGTGGCATTTTCTATTTTTATAGATACCTTGACCATAATACAAACCATAAACTGCATTTAGAGAAGAGATCACAGCTGGGGTTTCCTTGTAAAGGAATTATGATAATATTTCAAATTGCGAATAATGTATGAAGGAAAAATCTTGCGGAAAGCCTCAATTAAAAAACAAAAAACCAAATCAGACGAGGCACTTGAAAGACATCGGGGGACTTTCAGTTATTGTGAATATGCAACATGCTCGTGAGGTTTTGACTAGAATATGTTATAACAAAATCATGGCAAAGTGATACATAGCGTTACGAAGATGATGCAATTGACAGAGTCGTAGAATGAGGCACCTGTGTGGTAGTCTTATTATATATTTTGGCTGAAGAAATCTGGTTTCTTACGTGTCGAAATCCTGACCCTTGTGCAACCCCACCAGTCGCTTGAAGTTTAACAGCAGAAGAAAGCTCCTTCAGGGCAGCTCGCTCAAAACGTTGAATGAGGACATTGTTGTATCGCCGGGAAGTAAAGAGCTTCATATAGGACTCATGAAGACCCTGATCATTAAGAGGAGGATAAAGCCGCTCAAAATTTCCTCTGCGAAGGCGCTCACCAGCGACCTTTTGCACAAGTTTACGATCGGCTTGGGGCAAAGCAGCCCATGGCTTTGCCCCAAGGCCAAGAATATTCCTTGGCTCTCGTACCTTCTTGGTTTCGACAGAAGTTGTTTTGCTGTTTCTTCTCACTTTACTTGCTTGCTGCTGTCCAGATTTGAGAGAAGCTGCTTCTGAAGAAGATTCAAATGAATCAGCATTCGGTGCTGGGATGCCCACTAAGTGTAACAAATCACAAATCATCATCGTTTTGACTTTTCTGTCAAGTGGACTAGCAGTCATAAGGGAAGGGGAAATATTGACCTCGACAAGCCATGTCCGGAAGTCACGGTCAATCATCAAATCAAAGCCGAAAAGTTCAAAGCAGCAATCCGCATTGGGAACCATGGATGCCATTTTTTGATTCACATCGTCATCTGCGGCAATGCAGGTCTTCACAATAACGCTCTCCATATCACGACGGATTCTGCCAAGAATATCTTTGCCATATGTTGCTTCCATATAACGATACCACGCAGTGAGGGACCATTTTGAGCCCACGGCATCATCCTCAGCATCTTGATTAGGCTCGAAACGTTCACTCTTTTTATTGATACTATAATTCGTCAGATGCCGAAAATTGTTCTTCTTGCTAGAAATCGACGTTGAGTAAGGTTGGGTGCAAAATCGAACAAGACCTTCCGGAAACATATACACACGAAGCGGATCATATCCAGTGACTAAAACATATACCCGGATGTCAAATTTGAAGCGATTTATCAGAAGTGGGTTGTCTATGTAACGCTGTACAATGCACCCCCGGCTCCGAGACGCCTTTTGATGTGTAGCCTTTTTTGATTTTGATACCGACTTCACAACATCAACTGCTGCTTGATGAGAAAGAACTCTGATTCCTCGGCCCTGTGATGATGCAAGAGGTTTTCGAATCCATGTTTGCCGTTTTGCTTGGGGAGCAGATAACACCTGACGCAAACGAGCAGAATGAAGAGGAAGGATGAAAGTCTCCGGTAGAAAGTTAAAGGCATCCGTTCCATTATTTTCCCGCCTTTTCCGACCAATGGTAAAGGCAAGTCGATCTTTGCGACCAATTGTCCAGGATCCTGCAAAATGATTATGTCTTTGAGAGGGGCGGAAAGCCTTCCACTTTTTGGCATGTTTCGTCCATACGACTCGAGCTCGCCTTTTCTCTCCGCGGCCACCAGTCATTCCAGCCCTCACAAACACATCTTTAAGACAGTTGCGTTCCCAATAACTACGCCAACGGAAAGCGTCAGGTTCACCCGTCCTTGCACTTTCTGGAACAGGTTGAACAAGCACGTGTTCAGCATCTTTTGCTCGATTCATACTCATCCACTCTGGATAATCAAACCAAATCGTTGGTGGAAGTCCGAAGGGTGAGATGAGTGCTTGCATGGGGTAAAACGGGTCTGTGTCTGCGTTCTCTGAACGAGATCGAGTTGTGCCGCTTTGATCTCTGGCAAGAGAGCGCTCGCTTTGATCGCCTAATATTGAATTCATATCCTCATCCTCATCGTCGTATTCCTCATCGTCCATGTCTTCATCTTCTGCGTCGTCGTCATCATCACCATCATCGTCGTCGTCGTTGTCATTGTCATTGTCATCATCTTCATCGTCATCGTCATCGTCATCGTCATTGTCATCATAGCTCGCTTGATCATCAGTGTTTTTCTCATTGTAATTTTTACTGACAGTACCAGCGTTATTATTATTCTCGATGCTTATGCTTGGCTTTTGCATACTGGTATACCTGTTACCTATACTTCCATTGTCTTGACCTTTCGAGAATAGCAACTTCCTTTGGTTCATGACAGTTTCCGCAGGTCCGAGCTTTAAACTTATTCGAGATGAGGAGGAGGCTTGAATGCTCGTTTGTTTATGCGCACCTGGTGCTTGAGCGGCATTCATTGCTAGCCTTTGGCGGTGAGCCCCGGTTAATTTCTGTTGTAAAGACGCCACTTGTGAATCCGTGAGATTTGCGTTGCTTGTTCCAATATTTTTCTTGAGGACTCTTGATGAAGTTGCGTCAGCCTTGGGCTTGGAGGATCGTCGCGATTTGTGAGCTGATAAACTCTGCTGCCCTCTAAGTGCTTTTTCATGCGACGGTTTTCCATCAGTGGATTCGAAATCGCTAGCTATCTGAAGTCTTGTAAGATTACGTATGAGAGTCTGAGTAGCGACAGGCACCTCAATCACACCGTCTACGCCTAGCCCTTCATCTTCGTCCCATGCTCCTAGTGCTCGGTCCTGTGCTCGGTCTTCCTCGTTATCCTCCTCGAGACTAGGATTCTCATTCTCAAAGCGCCGTTGATCCATGAAACGAATCTAAAACCACTGGTCAGGTCCGTCTCCAAGGTATCTTAAATATCTAGAAAGCCAAGCCAAAAGCAAAGGGATGTCTCTGTGCTGATTGCGTTTCCTCGCAACCTCCAAAGCCCTGGGATGTGTCTAGATTAGCGTTCTGCACCTCGTAAAGGCCTCAAATAAGATTACGGTAGCGCCTTTCTATTTTTTTCTGCTATACTATTAGTAGAAAAAAGAAATTAATAATAAAAAAGTATTTAGTGCTCTTTGATAGGGTTATATGAGTAACAACCACCATTTTTTCTGTTTTCTTTTAGAATTATGTTCGCCATACTACATAATATTATATATTGGTTGTGAAGAAGTTGAAGATCCGTTGAGGGCTCCTTCTGAAGGTCATACAATACCAGCCCTCAATCATCAGCTATGGCGGATTTATTTTCACTAGTAAAATTTCAGAAAGTAAAATTTGATACACCTAGGCCGGGGAAACTCAACTCCGACCTCAGAGCGCGTTCATACGGTCCTGGAACTGCACGTGTGAGCCAAGCACGGACTTTGAAATAGGCGGCTAATTCATAGTTAAGTCTAAACGTTCATAGGTGAAGAGATTATTGTAAAGACTAGCTATTAGACAGTCAGCTTATTATTATTACTATTATTTTTTATTATTAAAAAACCAACTACTTCATTGGGCAGAAAAAAAATTAAAATTAAAAATTGATTTGGTTTTATTACAATCTCAAATACAAAGTCAAGGAATAACAATCAGAGGTAGCAAGCTTTGAAGACTCGAGCCTGTGACCAGAACGGTCAAGAGGACTGTCGGTTATCGTTCTCAAGGCAAAGTATAGGTGGCGCGGCCTTGGAACGAATCCTTTCACTGGTCTGATCTTTGTCAAGGGATAAAAAAAGATAGAGGCAGTGATGCAGATTTCTGCAAGCGTGGCTGAGGCCGTAGTCCTTTTCACCGAGCCAAGGGATCGTGAAGCAGCTGTAGTAGATTTTTTGGAGGTCTCACTAGATGCTCTCCGAATCAATAGGAATGACGCCGATGCAAAAGCTCATGAAATAAAGACGCAAAAACGTTTGCGAAAAGCAGCTCGAACTTTTGGGACGTCAGGGCAAGAGGTGGAGCGCTGCTTGAGTGCCTTTGCAAGATTACTGCTTGAATGTGCTCGCCATAGACCAAGTCGAGCTCAATATCTTACTGCAGCAGAATCTCTCCCATTTTCTGGAGAAACTAATGAGGCGATTTTTGGTTTTTATCAAGAGCACTATGAAGCATTGCAACACGCACTGGATGTGCAGGATGCAGGGACAGTCACTTCTGGAGTCTCTGGAGCTTTGCCTTGGTACCGTGACGCTAGTTGGCGCCTGGATATTCAAGTTTCCTCACGGCGCGCTGCAAATGACATCTGCCCTAGCTTCCTCTTACGCATAGATACGAGTGATGATAAGTCACATGACTTGCAAGCCTCTGCAGCGAGTCTTAGATATTTGCATGAAGAGCTTAGTGATGCGCTTGCCCAACTTGACTCGGTTCATGTGAAACGCGTTGATAAATACTTATGATGAATTGCTATTGAAAGTGCATGATGTCACTAGCCTGGTATCTCCATTGTCAAACTTATAGCCCCCAATTTATGCGGGAAATACCTCAGATATACGACCTTCCTACATTTTTGCATAGGGCTACATCTTTTCTTACACTCATCTAATTGCTTAAACTGTCCTTCTTAACATCATGTAACTGTCACCCAACAATGCGCATAACCCCTTTTGAGACGATTGCCTGAATTGCTGGTAAGGAGCTGGATCATTGCTGGGTCGTTTCGTTCCCAATGCAAGTGTAGATTGCTTAATGTATTGTATTTCTCGCCATCACCTCGTGTCTCACTCAAAATACGCTAATAGGTTTTCAAGGAGGACCCGGTCTTCTTGATTCTCTTCAACAATGGGATCATGCTAAAAACTTCGCATGCGTGTATTGGGGGGCAGCTCAGCGCTCAACCCTGTGAGTATTACCTTTGCATAAAAGTTTGGGACTTGATGTTTATTTAGAAATATTACGCTACGTAGATTTGAAGAAGCCATTGGAAGAGTTTGTCACGGATGATCAAAAGATAAACAGCATGTCTCAGAATAACTTCCCATAGTCTTAGTTCTGTCATCTGCTAGTTCGAGGAATTTCGCTTAGGGGGTTTTAATTACTGACTACGGGTCTAGGTACCAGAAATGCGGTGTCTCTATACTGCAACACCCGTCTATGACACATTGGTGAATCTTCACATCAAAACATTGTCATTGGTTACTCTACCCGCTGTTCATTCCAATGTCTAAAAGTAGAAATAGGAGCCTGTATATCTATATCCAAATCATCATTTTTAAACTTAAAAAAAAGAAAAGAAAAAAGAAAAGAGAGAGCGTAGCGTTGAAGCAGAAATTGATGAAAGAGACCCAGACTGCAACCTTTGCATCCATCCGCTGGGTTCTTTGTCCTCACCACTCGCTCTGTGCGAGAGAACTAGTATTGACTAAAATGGTTGTTTACGCTGTTTACCTCGGTGCAGGCGCACTTGCTGCCGTTGGCGCTATGGCACTGGGGCCATCTGCACTCATGCCGCTTCGTCAAGCTTCTGCGGCGGCTCTGGCACATTTAATCGCAGCAACAAGCTCTTCTGCACAAAATAGCAACAGTGGCATTCAAACGACATCAGATTCTGTTTTAAGTGCTGTGAGCGCAGACGGTGTATTTGATTGGAACTCTGCAAGGACGACGGTGGCAGCTATTCTTTTATGGTACGCTGCTGTGAATCTCACATGCATTGCTGGGCTGTTTTACCTTCGTGTATGTCACAACCTTATGGGTAAAGATAAAGTGACAGGTCAGATTCCGTGGTGGTCGTATGTTATATTCTGGCCATTCCACTTTGTAAATATGGTCCTAGTATACTCAAAACGTTACATCTTCCGTCGCCATATTCCCTTGGCTTCAGAGGTCCTTCCCGGTCTTTGGGTGGGGACTTATTTTAGCGACGTGGCGTATGCTGTAGAGTGGCAAGGAATTGTAGACCTAACTACTGAATTTTCTGAACGTTCCCGTGCAAAGAATTATCTTTGTCTTCCGAGCTGGGATGGGATTCCAGCAACGCATACAGACCTAACACGCGGAGCCGAGTTCATATTGAAACATTGGGAAGAGGGTCCTGTATTATGCCATTGTGCTGCTGGTATTGGGCGCTCAGCAACGATGGTTTGCGCAGCTCTTTTGCTTGCAGAGAAGGCGAATACTGTGGATGACGCCGTCGCCATAATTAGGGAGCAGCGCCCTATTGTACGCCTAAATGTGAAAATGAAAACCGCTCTCAATGCTTGGCTGGTGGATATCAAGAAGCGCACATAGTAGGAGATACTCGATACTTCGGTCCTTTCAAGTCGAGCATAAAGAAAAGTTGACAATCTAATTGATCTAAAAATAGTTTTCTAACCGAGTAAACGTTTTGCAAGAGCTGCTCCCGCAGCAGAGAAACCTTTTGATTTTTTGGATGGTTTATGGGACTTGGAAGATGACGAGCTTTGGGAGCTTTTATTAATCTTAGCTTCCCTGGATTTAGACGCGTTTTCGCTTAATTCATACGCGATCGCTTCCCGACGAGATAGGGCCGGAACTGAAAACGTGTTATTAGAGGCTTGACTTAACCCAGATTCGTCAACAGTAAGATCATCATCTCTGCTCCATCTACGGATCGAGCTTGGTGACTTGAATCCGACTTCATTTTCTAGGAGCGAATATCCAAAATACAAAGGCTGGTTACGTTTCAATCGGCCGAGGCCATGTTGTGCTGCGCCACCTCCAAGAATTACGGTTTGCTCTGTGAGTCCAGAAAATTCCGTAATGGAATCGTCAAAATCCTGTTCAATTCTAGTATTGGAGGATACAATTTTTTTGTCACAATTGCTGAGCTGGGTGGCGCGTGGTTGCGGCATTTGAAATGCAGTCTTTGATGATGACGAGGATGAGGAAGGTGCACCCTTGTCTTCCTCTTGATCGAGTGAAAGATGGTGATCTCCAAGAAGTGGAAAGCGGGGCAACTTGGCATGTGTAGAGTTATTAAGCCAAGGTGCCTTCGCTGCTTTTGCTCGTGCAGTCTTTGCTTCTAACTTGGCAAATTTGACGTCTCGTTGAGATGTATGTGTCTTGACAAATTCATCTAGCCGAAGGTGTGTTTTCCCCATCAGTTCTTCTCTTTCATCGTCACTATCAATTGGTGGGGCGTCTGGAAAGAAGTCCCTACGAATAATCTTTGTCATTTTGCGGACGTAGTCCTCATCTTTTAAGACTCTTGGCCTTACGCGACGCCGCTTCTTTCCTACTACACTTTGCACAGCCAGTGAAGTTGAGGTTGTGCCATCTCCATCCACCTTGACTTGGTCTTTCTCTTCACAACCCGACATATTTGCCTCCCTACAGAGCTAAAAGACGACTTCAGCCATCTACAATTGTTTACAGTCACGACTGGGACCTTCGTCGTTGGTCGCGCTTGTCTTCGTGCGCGCAATGCTGCTTATTAGTCCACCGTGTGCAGATTGATGAGGGAGGAAAGAGAGTTATTAAATTTAGAAAGTAGTAGTACTAGAACATGTGGAACACGATCAACCAAACAAACTCGGTCACGAAGGAAATAAGATAAGGCAGACTTGCCGGAATGGGCATTACAGTAAGGCGCCTCATGATTTTGAGACCTGGCCATTAGCAATAGCTGGGGAAATAGCAAGATAGAAAACGGACTCCAGAAGTCTTCTGACTCATGCTTGTGAACTTTCAGAAACGTTTGTGCTCGCAGTTCCGTACCTACTGTCAAGGAGCTGGTCAGACCTACACATGAACAAACTAGCTGACCTCCTTGAAATTAACAAACAAAACACAACAAATTACTTCAGCCCTTCAATTTCCCTTTCCCATTTGTTTTAAATTAAAAAGAAAAAACGAAAACATTCCAACGCAAAAACTTACTAACTCTGCTCCTCGCGTTCTGAAGCCTAGCCCGAAAGAAAGAAACTTTTTAACATAGGTCCAATGATCTGTAAAGAAGCGAGGAGGTTTCTCCTTTCTCTAAACCCCCAGAACGGCGAAACAGAAAAACAAAAGAAGAAGAAAGGGCATGAGCAAATGGACTATAACACTCCTCATGCTACAGGCCGGGCCCAGCTCGAATCGAAGTTTCTCTCAGCCATTACGAATTCCAAAAAAAAAGAAAACGATTACCGGCACACTGCCTCTATTCTGACCGATCTGTCTCTCTGGATCTCAAAGAAATTCCCACTTTGAATGCGAAGATCTATCTATCTATCTATCTATCTATCTATCTATCTATCTACCTATTTTGCCATTCCGAGCCCCAAACCACATCTTGAAGGTCTTGCTCGCTCCTTGTTCGTAATCACTTTAACTTTTTAAACAAGATCGGCAGTGGGTGGCTTTCACGCGAGCGAGATCGCGGTTGCACGAGGTCTGGTCGAGCCGAAATCACCCAGGACTAAACAACTATGCTAAGCTTGTCTTGGTCTCCTTCCTGCTAACCAGGCAGCAGCGTCCTTCAGGAACTACCTACGTTTGCGAGCTAGTCCATTTGTTCAATAACTCTCGAAATGTCGAGCAAATGATCGCATGATCGCATGTTCGACTGGTCGATTGGTCCATTGGTTTGTTCATAGACTGATTGGTTTAGCAGTAGCTGATCGATATCAGGTCAATCGATCGATCGACTTTTCGAGTGTAAAAAGTCACCAGGACTGCTTTCTCAAGCGAAGGCTCTGCCACTGGCTGCAATTCACGGGCCTCTCCTGCAGCCCCTCGAAGTCCGCTCCGCGTCCCTTCTAGCTGCCCCCGTCGTTGGGATGAGCGCTAGCTAAGGTGTTTCCCATGGCAATCTGCGTCATGTCCGCCGACGCGGTCGGTCGAGTCAGCCCTTGCCAGCAGCTCCCAAGGTGCTCGCGCCACGCCACGAGCCCAGCCGCTCCAAATCGCGAAGGAGGCAGGCCTGCAAACTGCAAGACCTCGTGCCGGCACCCTGCTCAACAGCCAGCCTCGACGCTCGCGGTGTCTACGTCCAACTCCTGAGTCGAATGCCGCGCTGCAGTAACGAAACTAACTGCTCGTCCGTGTTTTGAATTCAGATTTGCTCGGAGACTCCCTCATTTTGCCATCTTTGCGGCAATTCGCGCGAGATCCAACCGCACAGCAGCCATTCCAAGAACTCCAAAGCCAGCCAGCTTCCCTTTCCTTCAGCGAGTCGCGCCGCCCGGGCAGCGCGCGGGCCATCGCCGCCATCGCGGCCACCTCTTCTGGGATCTGGCCGAGTTGAGTTGAGTTTCCGCTCTGACTTCGATGTGAAAGCAAAAGCGATGATTTCAAGATTTGAATTCATTCTTCGAAAGAGAGAACACTAAGGTAGGACCTGCCTAGTCCCTGTTACTGCTTGCTATCCCTCTCTCTCTCTCTCTCTCTCTCTCTCTCTCTCTCTCTCTCGATCTATCTTTCTTGCGTCATTGCATAGTATTATGGAGAAAGCGGTTGAGAACTCCGGAACTCTGGAACTGCGTACTGAGCAGTAGGAGCTGGCTAGCGAGCGCTCTCTAACTAATGAACACTAAGCGCCTCTTACCTACCTTGAGCAATTAATTTCTTTTTCAAAACTAAAAATGAAGGATGAAAGAGTGGAACTTCGATCTTCGAGAGAGTCATTGGTCATACTATCATTCTCTTTCTTTGGGACACGATGGATGGGTCATTGAGAAACAGAGAGCTTGGCCAGCCAGCCAGCCAACCAATCAATCAATTTATCAGTTCATGCACAGAATCCTCCACGTCAAGGGCTCGTGTCTGAATCGAATCGGAAGGCAGCCACGCAGATCGCTTGCTTCGGCAGTGGACACGGTCGCTGTGGCGGCTCCCGCATCGAAAGTCAGCTCTCCTCGCGATGCAGGGACCGCGATTTGTCAGCGCTCGCTTCGCCCTCTTCGGCTGCGGTGATCGTCGATTCATTGAATGCGCTCTGTTCGTCCATATTATTATTATAGATAGACTTCGCGAAAATGACGTATTACTTTTAAGTACAACTTTCACTTTTAAAAATTAATTTTAAAACAAGCAAACAAACAAGACAAACAAAACAAACAAACAAACAAACAAACAAACAAACAAAAAATCCAAAAAAACAATCGTTTGAGTTAGAGGATAAAATAATCAAAACAAAATCTTGAAAACGATGAACTCAACGACATCAATCGTTTCGATGAGACCTGTTGAGGAAAAGCCAATCATCATCCGAATGGCCGGTTCTCTTCGTGGCCATCGCATTTCGCGTCACTTGCAAGGGTTTAGAGGCAGAGGAGAGGAGCATAGCACTATCGATTGGTGGGTACGGACATAGTAGACAGAACAACTTGAAGCCAGGAGTGAATTGAATTGAATTGAGCGCATGCACTTACTGCCCATATATGTAAATATACAGGCAACCTGGCTACATCTGCGGGCAAAGGACGATGCGATCCTGGAACGTCTGGACCGCGCAAATAAGTATAGGATGACGCAAAATGCAATTACCGCCGCATAATCTCGATCTTCAAATTGCTCTCAATTTGCTTGCTCCATCCACGTCACGCTGTGGAATGCATGCCGCTGCGCGCGCTGGGGGTTTCGGGTTTGCGTTATCAAGTACTTCTTGACAGCCACGCCAACTGAAGCCTTGCTGCGACATCCCAACCTCGAGCGTGCAATCTTGAAATCCACATTGTCAATTCTCGTGTTAGCAAATGGTACCTGTTTACAGTCGACGGGGTCCCGTGCGCTTTTTATTGATTCAACTATATCTATAGAAATACCCAGCATATATTGTGAGCAGAAGGCGCTCCATCTTCGTTTGCCATAAGAGCAATAACTGGTCCGGGTGACCTTTGTGGTGTCCGACGAAACTGTTTCATTCATCGCAGGTTAAAACTTCTTTTTCCACTAAAAGAAATATCTTGTCGTTTATGATGCAGGTAGAGCCAAGAGCACTTAGGAGAGCATGAAAGGTCAACGTTTTCGAGCCACCAATCAAAACTTCAAGCCTGCATGAAACCAACGCACGTGGGAATCGTCTCCGAAATGAAATGCGAAGTATCGTATGTGCCGGCAATCTTACGCATGCGCCTCGATCTCTGCAAAGTTCGGACGCCATGTGCACATCCCATCAGCGCTGTTTTCTTTTTGCAAGAAGAAAACCGAAAAGTGCCTGATCGAAGATCGCGAATTAATTCCTTTCTCGTTGGAATTTTGAACAGTCCTTTCAGAATTTTTAAAACAACCGCCCATAAATAGATTGAAAGAAAGATAGATGTATTGATAGATACTACCCCTTCTCGACTCATGGCCGTCTCCCCATTACATGCAAACTTCCTTCCTCAATGCCTCAAGTTGATCAGTCAGTCTCCGATTACCGCCGACTCTTACCCAAAGCTTTCATAGACCGCCATGGCAGCTTCGCTTTGAACAGTTTGCGCATTCTTCTTCCATCGCGTGGAGCAAAACAAAGCCCACTTTGAAGTTGTCGAAACCCACGCTCTTCGGAACTTTGGTGACCAGCTCGAGGATCTCTTTTGTGCGGGCTTCAGACATCTTCACGAGAAGGTCTTTCTGCTCTGCCCAAAGCTGACTACGGCTGCCTCGATTTGCGTGAGGTCGCGGTCTTCGCCATCGCTCAATAATGCTCAGCGAATTGCAAGTTCAACTTGAACTACTCAGAGTCAATATGACACGTAATCAATGAATACATTCATTTATAAGTAAATAAACAAACAAACAAACAAACAAACAAACAAACAAACAAATAAACAAATAAATACCTAAACAAATGATTTGGGTCAAATAGAGCACTGAGCCGAAGGGGAAAATGGAAGCGCTCTTGTTTTTTATATTTCTTCGTTTGGTTGTCTTGTTGGAACTCCCGCCTGCTTTAAAAGAAGCAGCTTCGAGCTCGACTCTTCGGCTTCGCAGCGATCCCTTGCAAAGAAATTATTGGCACAAGTCTGTCCATGCGCAGCCTCGCGACCATTGAAGCAAACGCCGCTGAGGTCTCGAGCTCTGACGGCTACTGCAGCCAAAATGCCAGTTCCCGCCAGTATCTTATGGGGCCACGCTTCACAGGTAGGTCCGTACACGAGCACTACGGCTTACTAGGACTCTCGTGGACAACGTCCACCATATTATCCTCATTAGTATTCCCGCTATGAGGGGCGCTAGGACCCACGGAAGATTAGTCCCCATCCTATTTTACTGTTATGTTTATTTAAAAATTATATTTAAAAAAAGAAAGAAAAAAAGTAGGCGCTTTCAGTTTTTTCCAGTTTTTGAGATCTGCTAAAATAAGGCACAGCTTTATTTTATAATAAGTTTCGACGCTTTGTTTTCACGGAACATCAGCAGAGGAAGAGAGCAATCAATCCAACAAACAAATTGACAAACAAGCTTCAAGGTGTGCCTAAATCGAGGCGGTTTCGCGACGACGTCCCTCCAAAGAACCGCCGCGCTCCGTCGATCGATACTTCGAAAAGAGGGCGTCGCTGATGGAAGAGGGTTCAAACGCGAGGAATTCTCTCGGGCGCGCGCTTCAGATTTCGCTGCTCGCCGTCACTTCTCAGTCAGTCAGTCACCTTCTCACCTTTCTTTTTCCCACTTTGTTACTTCTTTCTTTCTTTCTTTCTTTCTTTCTTTCTTTCTTTCTTTCTTTCTTTCTTTCTTTCTTTCTTTCTTTCTTTCTTTCTTTCTTTCTTTCTTTCTTTCTTTCTTTCTTTCTTTCTTTCTTTCTTTCTTTCTTTCTTTCTTTCTTTCTTTCTTTCTTTCTTTCTTTCTTTCTTTCTTTCTTTCTTTCTTTCTTTCTTTCTTTCTTTCTTTCTTTCTTTCTTTCTTTCTTTCTTTCTTTCTTTCTTTCTTTCTTTCTTTCTTTCTTTCTTTCTTTCTTTCTTTCTTTCTTTCTTTCTTTCTTTCTTTCTTTCTTTCTTTCTGCTTGCAATTTGTTTTCATTTTAAATAACAATTTTACTTAGTAATGAAATTCTCAATTTGAGTTTACTCTTTTGATATCATTTGGTTCTACAGATTTAAAAACTTTCAGTCTTCCCGAAAAGGCCATAGGACCGCCTAGCTAGCGCCTGGTAGCTCCAAGATCTTTGGCTGCCTCATAGAGCCTGAAGAAATCGATAGCCGTCCAATACAGAGGGCGCTGCTACCGTTTGGTGCGCGCTCTTCTCCACGAAATCGCTTCGCTTCGCGTCGGATCAGATCAGATCAGATCAGATCAGATCATTTCAGATCATTTCAGATCATTTCAGGTCGAAGCAGAGACAAAGAAAGAGATCGGAGTCCCGTTTGCCTTTTGCTGTTGGTTGTCATCATTTCATTTCATGCGAATTGACACAATCTGAGGAAAACTTGCGGGTCATCGAATGGGCTCTTAAAGGAGGACGGAAACCTTGAGCTCGATAGATAGATAGGCTCTCAAAGCGACCCATCGTGATACTTCGGTCCTGAAGCTCGTGTGTCAGAGCTCAAAGTTTGAGGGCCTTTCCAATTCAAAGGGTCAACTGATTGATCGATTGATGGATGGATGGATGGATGGTTGGTCTTTAAGCAAATTTTAGCCGATCAATCTGTTCGTGTTAAACCTGCGACGATACTAACGCAGTTCGCTGGAAAAGCGGAATGACTGCAATTATTATGCGCTTAATTTCAAACGAATTGTTTAAATCGTCAAAATGAAGACTCCTGCTGACAAAAACAAAAACTTTAAATCTTAAAATTAAAAATAAGTTAAAAAAGTTTTACGCTGGTGACGCTTTCAATTCTGCTCGCGCTTGTTCGTCTCCATAGAGACGGCTTGCTTACTTATTAAAGGAACTCTCTCGAACGCGGCACTTGACTTTTATTCCCTCGGGCCTCCCTCCTTCCAACTCGCCATCATAAGGCTCGTGACAGAGAAAGAAAAGGAAAAAAAAAAAGTAAAAAAAAAAAAGTAAAAAAAAAAACGTAGAAGACTGACTGAAAAGAAAACTTCAATTCAACCATCGCCGTTCTGTTCCCATGAGGTGTTTCAACTTAAGGTTCTTGAAAACCTTAACTCCGTGTGATGATGAGGGGGGAGGGAGTGCGAGCTCGCTTGAAATCAATCGTTCGTCGTTCATGCACTGCCGATTGGTGTTGTCCAAGCGCCGACGCGTAAGCAAACACAGAGGCAGAGGGCGCTGCGCTGTCCTTTGTTTTCCTCCGCAGGGAGAGCCCAATGCCGCGACCCGAGACGTGTCTTGACCCGTGCCGGAGACCTTTCGGCCGACTGCGCATGCATTGACCCTGTGCTTTGCTGTCTCCTCCTCTGCCGTTCTAAATTATAAAAACAATCACATGAAAAATACGAATGTAAGAAGTTTTTACTTGGAAAATAAAATCCCTTTTATAAAAAGAAGCTTAAAAGCTATATTTAAATAAAGGAGTAGTACTTTAATTTAGAAAATGAGATTGCAAAGGTGAGAGAGAAGAGGAGAATGAGAAAGAGAGAGGCTCTTGCTTTGATGACGAGGCTTCCGGCGACTCCCTCTCTAAGGTTTTATCTATCGAGGCGTCGCTGAGGCCAAATCGCGTGTTAAGCTGGCCGGAGTTGGCGAAGGGTGAGCTTTCAGCCTTTCTTTGGGCCGCTCGAAATCGAGGTTGGAGACAGGTAGAACAAGCCTCGGGCTCCTCAGGCGCTTTGCTTTGGAGTGCCCGAAGAAAGAGTAGCTTTAAGTCTCATCGGCACCGTCATTTGGTTTCGATGCAGGACGACTGCAAACATTGCTGAGGCTTTTCTTTCTTGAAAGATATCACAATCATGACTGATTCTAAATTGGAAATAGATTTTGCAAACAAATCGATTTCCAAAGCTACTACACTACAGAAAAACATTTTCAGAAAAGGAAGGAGGTGAGAACAGAACAAGGCTCGTTATGAGCCAGGAAGGAGCCTAAAGGAAGAAAGCTGAATGAGGAAAGACAGCACATTGCAAGGTGAGGACGAAAGGACGGAGTCCTTAAGCTGAAGTTGAAGTTGGAGTTGAAGTTGGGTTTGCAAGGCAGAAGAACAGAAGAAGTTTGCGTACATTTCAGGTGTGCATTTGGATTTGTGATGGCAGCAAACTATATACAAGACAAAGTACCTACCACGGCAATGTCTGGGACTTGAATTCGATACGAGATCCGAGCTATTCTAAGTTCGCAATTTCTGAGCATTTTGCATGCTCGTTTTACTCGGTCGGCTCAGATGTAATACCTTCGAAGCCCGAATTGAAGCCAAATTGTGGTCATGACATTTGGCGCAGCTGATTGGTCATCTGGATGCCTCGGATATGGAAATTGATTGGTGGGCTCATTTGACTCTGTTTACGGCTTAGGGTGGTTTGATTGTTTGATTGAGTGAGTGAGTGAGTGGACAAGAGAGATCGAGCGAGCGAGGGAAGCTCTTTTGGATGTAACATATCTTCAAAGTGGCAGAGGGATCTGAGTAAATGAAAACCTGCCTACTCCCGAGTTTCTTCCATTGTTTATAACGGTAGGCGTTAAAGATCCCTGATCATCATGATAGTTACGCCAACTTAAAGTCCTCTCAGGACCTGGTCCGATCACTCGAGGTAACGCAATTCTGAGAAAACAGCACGTATCTTGAGACCCTCCAGGGAGGCTGAAATAGCTGCACGCTTTCTGAAATCTTCTAGATGCCACAACGCCGAAATTTCACAGACGACCATTATATGGGTCCACTGCTGTCTTCTTCACAAGTTGTTGAATTCACACGTCTTGACCGAGCTGGCAGCAATCTTCCAGCGATATCCTGCCTGCATCCTTGCGTAGGAGTCCAGGAGAACACTGTAGTTGACAATGATGGTACCTTGGCTCTTGTCCACCGCGCTCATCAATTTGCCTCGTGCTCCAGCGGCTTGCCAGCCTGCCTCAAGTGCTCATCGGCGCCACACTCCGTTCGGCGTGTGGTTTTGAGAAGATGTGTAGTCCCTCCTGTCTCGCATCCACGCTGCCACCAGCAGGATGTGTTCCTGGCAAGCCTCCTCTCCGCTGTGCACCATGCCCTTCCCGGGCGAGAGTTGCGTCGCATTTGAAGATATGCTCCCCAAGATTATTTACTCGCCAGAGCCGCCGCCATCGGTTCCAACGCGACGATTTTCAAATCAGGGTACAGCTGATTTTGAATTGCCTTTGAATTCAAATACATACGGTAATGAATGACGTGTGCTTCCTAGTGCGCACTTGTAATTGCCTTTGAGTTGCTCTTGAAAAGAAAAGCCTAACTACCGGTACCTAGAGACAGAGAGAGAGAGAGAGAGAGAGAAATGGAAGGTATCTTTCTTCTTTGAAAAAACTCAGTGTGGAACAACTTCTTCAAGAATCAGCTACCTACCAAAGTAATAAACTGGCAAAAGCCGCAAGTTACATGTCCATCGTGTCGCTGTCTCCTCGCTCGAGAGTGGCTTGTTTGCGTCTCGGACGTCTGTTCCGCCTCGCAGGCATTCCCTGTGGTCGCCTCTCAGCCAGCCCAATCGAGAGTACCTTCTTATCAGAGAAGCCAGGAAAGGAAAGGAGGGCGGGCAAACAAGCAAACAAGCTGGTCTTCTCCAGACTAAGGAGGGCCGATAAAGGGAGCGAGAACTCGCAAATGAAAACTGGTTTACAGGACAAATATACATATATATAATATAAATATTACATACATATCTTTACATATATACAGAGAGAGAGGAGAGAAAAAGGAAGAGGAAGAAGGAAGGAGGAAAGAGGTAGTTAGCTGTATAATAAGAAAAGAATAGAATTTAAAAAAACTAGAAAGGGTGACGGGGCTGGAAAAACTGCGGCCTCTCGGCGGGAAGGCGGCCAGAAGGGATGAAAGCTCCAGAGCCGCTCGAGTCTGTGGACCTTCCTGCGACAACCAAAGAAAGACCAACGGAGGGACCGGAGAAGACCCCCGTAAAGCACTTCGTAACCTCAATCCAACTGGCTCGGCTTGCATAGTCTGCAGTCTTCGATGATTCTGCGAATCATCGCCTTCGTAGAATTAGATCCTACTCTATTCTGTTTCTATTTTATGTTAAAGTACCTGCTAAGAGCCCATTTGTTTGAAGTTTCGCCCTTATTTATTTTAAAAATTAAAATATAAATCTTTGAAAATTAAACTGGATTTTACAAAAACATTGCTCTTCTGAAGCACTTCTAGGCTCACTTAGCTGTCCTTGATTAGCTTTGTTTCTTGATTGCTGGGGATAGCAGAGGGAGAAACAGCCGCAAATGGAAGCAGGTGATCTGCTGAGGAAAGAAACAGACAAAGTCTGACAAGCCCGCCAGGAACTACAACGATCACAGAGGCAGCAGCAGATCATGGCCTTCGAAGCTGCTGCGCAGTGCAGAGGCCCTTCTTGGCGAAAGGAAGGCCGCAGTTCTGCGTCCCTCGAAGCAGATCGATCAATGGATTTGCCAGAAAAACATTGGATCTAGAGTTATTGTAAATGGCGGACGATTACTCTTTCTGTTTCTCTTTGAAAACTTTTAAAATATTATATATATATAATTTAATTTATAATTTTTTTAAAATATATATATAGAAGAAGATAAACAACCTTGAAACTATCTCTATCTATTGCAAGATCTTTTCCGATGTTTGAAGATAAGCGCAAAGGAAGCCTGAGCTTGAGAGTTAACTCGCTAGACACCTTGTAAATCAGTCGATCGCTCAGTCAATCAATTTCACAATTTCACAATTTCACAATTTCACAATTTCACAATTTCACAATCAATCAATCAATCAATCAATCAATCAATCAATCAATCAATCAATCAATCAATCAATCAATCAATCAATCAATCAATCAATCAATCAATCAATCAACATTCAATCGACACAGATGAGTAGCCACTGATGAATAAATGGTCTCGAATTTTCGCCCGAAACCTTCGAAGTAGCGATGGATCGGCATTTCGAGCACTATTGCGGACGTTGAGCGGGTGTCTGTTGAGGGACGTTCCTGCTTTCCCTGAGCGATCGATGGTCGTCTGAATGTTCTTTCGTTGCTCAAAGGGAAAGAGGAGGCAGTATGATTTCTTCGCTTCTTTAACGAGTCATCCATTTTGTTTACCTTTTCATCCACAGATAAGTAAGCAAGAAGAAAGACGGAAAACAAGAGAAAAAGAGAAAAAGAGAAAAAGAGAAAAAGAGCGACGGAGGACGATGAACGGAGAAGGAGTCATTGAAAGGCTTTTCTTTCTTTCTTTCTTTCTTTCTTTCTTCGAGTTCTTTCTCCGCTGCAGACAGGCACACAGAAGATCGGTGGAGCTTTCTTTATTCTGCCTGCACGCGCAAACACGACAAGCCGCTTCGGGGCTGCCCTTCGCAGCCTCGTTACAGGCAGGCTCTGGTGCTTTCCGAGGCTGCTCCACGGCGCGAGTGGCCTCTGGTGAAGTGAATTGAGCTTGCTTAGGGCCCACGGAACTGGACTCTATCTCCATCCCACGGCAGGAAAACCACAAGCGCAAGAACTCCAAGTGCCTGCTTCTTCAATTGAAGTATAGATAGATTTCATCGGTTTTAAAGGGAAAAATGTTCATGAAAATTGAAAAATCAACTTTTAAGAGTAATTGATATGTTTTCGTGGAGAGAGAGATATTCTTCAGATGGAATATATATGATGAAAGGAGCTAACTCACTGTCTCAGAGACGAAGGTCTTCGCGCCGAATGCGTTGTTTTGGTCAAGCAATCAGGTTCATGCTTTGTGCGCGCCAAACGCAGGCGCTCGCGCAGAAGGACACAGAGTCTGCTCTCGTTGGCCGAAGAAGCTCCTCGAAATCGCACGGTATCGGTCCCTCGAAGTCAGGTCGTCGATGCGTGGAGCGCTTAAGAAGGCCAATAAAAAGCAGAAAGCAAAGAAGAAGGACTTCTTTTTCCAAGATCAGATCAGACTTCTTTATTTGTTTCTTTGTTTCTTTGTTATTTGTTTCTTTGTTGTTTGTTTCTTTGTTTGAAAGAGAAAAGGTCATCTCGATATACATATTTTCATATCACCCACTTTCTGTTGGGCTGGGCCTACCGGTGCCTAGCAAAGGCCTACATGGTGAGCGAAACAGTGAAATGTGATCCTGAAAAGAGAAACACTTCTTGGGCAACAGCGTTGTTACTTGTTCTAGCTATTCCTAAGGCACGAGAGGCGCGTGGAAAATGACTCGTATCGACGACGAGGCCTCAACGAAGGAGAGCTCTCTTTCTCCAAACTGCTCTTTCTAACTCGGGTCAGTCAATGATAAGCGCTATCTTCAGCCGAAGCCTCGAGCAGACCCATCTAAAGAGAGAGGGCTTCTCAGTAGAGCCCACGCCTCGAAAGCGTTTCTTCGTCTAAATCTGGTGCCACAATAATCTATATCTCCCAAATGCTCTGGTTTTCAAAAATAGTTCGAGGGGTAATCTTTCTTCTTCTTCATTTTTTTTTTAAATTTAAATTAATTTATTAAAAACCTTTTTATTTATTTTTTCAATCAGTCAAAACAACGTTGTTTTGAAAAAATTAATAGTGGAAAGGTGTTACTTTTCTATAGGTAATAAAAGTGAGAAAAGTACGTTCAGGCAAAAGCCTTCGCGGGTGCGTGCTTGCACTTTAATACTAGCTAGTACCTGGTAGTGTAGCTACTGCAACAGCACATTTCAATATCCTCTCCTTTCCTGTTGGTTTCTCCGGAAAATCCCCTGAGAATGAGAAAGAAAGTCGGTCAGTCAGTGAGGCAGGTTTTAGGCATCTGCGGCTGAGGACGCAGTGTGTGAAGCCTTGCTGATTAGTAGCTATTTAACCGAGCAGTGCGAGGGAGGGTGCCTCAGCCTGCCTCTGAAGACCTCCTTGCCTCGAAGGATCGCCTTTTTCAAGCTAAATTGTTTTTTCCATTCATTTGTTTCTTCAGCGCCACCTGTGGAGTATATATATATATATGTATCGATGGGTTACTTTTTTTAAAATTCAAATGAAAATTAAAACTTCGAATAATTATAATAGCCCAGGATTAAACAAAATAAATGGGAATTAGAGATGGAAATGTAAGGCGATGAAGAAATCAATTGTAGTCTTCTGTGTAGAGGGAGTAAAGAAAAAGAAAGCAGGACGGAGGGGACACTTGCGAGAAGGAGTTGCACAGACGTAGAGAGAGAGAGAGCGAATGCAAAAGGAAGGTCAGTGGGGCGAATAGAGAACGAGAGTGGAAGAAACACCTTTCTTGGATTTACTTTTTTTTTAAAATAAAAATTTGATTTTAATGTTAAAATGGGAGAAGAATTGATAGTATAGAAAGTAACAAACAAACATACGAACAAATTGCTAAGATCAGTTCATCAATCACTCAACTGAAGTCTGGCGTCCTCTCAAACCCCTCTGAGGCAAGAAATCCATTCCGAAGAGCAAAGAAAACCCTGGGCAAGCAAAACCCGCAGCAAATCCCAAACGCAGCAAACCCGGAACTGTCTGGCCTGCCACGCAGCCCAGCAGACCGAGACCGTGGGAGAACCAAGAACTCCTGATCGCTCTCGATAGCGAGCAAACACCAGGCAGAACAAGTTAACAAGCAAACAAACAAACAAACAAGCACCATGAGCACGGTCAACGTGACCGAGCTCCAGGAGCGTATTGCCATGCTCGAAAGCCTTGTGCTTTCTGACGGCGATCTTGCTCTCGTCACACAGGCTTCTGCCAACCAGATCTGGGTTGTCATCGGTGGTATCCTTGTGTTCTTCATGCATGCTGGATTCACCATGCTTGAGGCCGGCTCCGTGCAGCACAAGAACGCTGTAAACATCCTCTTCAAGAACATGGGCACCATCTCCATCGGCGCCTTCTTCTACTACCTCCTCGGTTACGCCTGGGCCTACGGTACCGACAACCTCGAGTACAACGGTGACGTTCCGGACCCGAACGTTGGCTCATACCGCTTCATTGGCTCTGGCAACTACGCCATCAACCAGGAGACCAACGAGACCCGTGACCTCTGGTTTTTCCAGTGCGTCTTTGCTGCCACTGCCGCCACTATCGTGTCCGGAGCTGTTGCTGGCCGTATCAACTTGACAGCATACTTCATCACCGCTGCTTTGCTTACCGCCTTTGTTTACCCTGTGATCTCTCACTGGATTTGGGCCACCGGTGGCTGGATCTCCATGTTCCAGTTCGACCGTAGCGACTCAATCTTCGCTGACGAGGGCGGCTGCGGCATGATCGATTTCGCTGGATCCGGTGTCGTGCACATGACCGGAGGTGTTGCCGCTCTTTGGGGTGCTTTCATCCTCGGACCCCGTCTTGGCCGCTTTGATTCCGATGGAAAGCCCATTGACATCCCTCCCCACAACATTACCGTCCAGGCACTCGGCGTTTTCATCCTCTGGTTCGGATGGTACGGTTTCAACTGTGGTTCCACGCTCGCATTCGATGGACCCAACGCATCCAAGGTCGCCGTCACCACCACTCTCAGCCCTGCTACCGCTGTCCTTACCTCGATTGTTGTTGGACGCCTCATTGAGGGTCACTTCCACATCGGATACGCTCTCAACTCCGCTCTTGGAGGTCTTGTTGCCATTACTGCCGGATGCAGCGTCGTCGATGACTGGGCCGCTGTCGTCATCGGATTCATTGCCGCTCTCGTATACATTGGCGCCTCCAAGTTTATCCTCCTTGTATGCAAGATTGATGACCCCGTCGATGCCATTGCTGTGCACGGATTTTGCGGAGGCTGGGGTGTGCTCGCCGCCGGCGCCTTTGCCAACCCGGAGTTTATTGCTTCTGCTTACTCCAGCACTGAGACTTGCCGTGGCTGGGAGACACCTCTTCAGTTCCGTATTCAGGTCGTCGGACTCCTGGCTATCTTTGCATGGGTCAGTGGTGTCATGATCCCCTACTTCTTTGCCCTCAAGTTCCTCGGATTTCTCCGTGTGCCTCCTGAATGGGAGCAGAACGGTCTTGATGTGTCTGAGCACGGTGGCAGCGCTGCTTTCGTCGGCGAGCATTCCGAGCATGGATCCCCTGTCTTCAAGGACAAGGACACTACCTCCGCTGAGCAGCACTACACCAACGAGCCTTCCAAGGATGTCAACATGGCTTAAACGACCTTTGGGTGCAAACCGAAGACTCGCATGGATCTTCGTCATCCAATATATCCCTTATTCGCTCCCCCTACCCCATGAACTTAGCACCGTACTCGTTTGACCGTTTGTCCATATCGTATCAAGTGCAGCGGCAACACACAACAAGACCAGGGAGTTCTTGATCAGTTTGTGCAGTGCGTAGCTCTCATTTTTTTTTTTTGCTTTTCATCGACAATTGCAAAGACTCTTTCTCATACTAAACTTTCAACGCATCATGTATTATTTTGGTGAGTCAATTTACGAAACCTTGATTGATTTGATGATTTGGCCAACTCTCCGAAAATATTGAAGTAGGATTGTTGATTCTTGGTTTCATCTCTGCAAAGATGAGATTTGCGCGCTCCAAATGCAACAAGCTTGAGGAGTCTGATTGTATGACCAGAGAACCACAAACTAATTCATGTTGAAAAGATGTTGATACTGTGTTTTATGGACAACGTGAATATCAAGAAGTTTTCAGTGTCTATGCAAATTGAAGAGCTTGTGTCATTTCTCGTGGACCAAGACTACAACTTTTGAAGACGTTCACGTGTAATCAACTCTAGAGTGCTTATTGCGTAAGAAATTTCATTTCGTCCTACAAGGGAACCCTAGTAACTTCCAAGATCAAACTTGCAGCTTACTTACCCAATATAGACAGACCTCTCATACAAACGCCACAACCTAAAGAAAATCAATCCCATAGAATGCCTCCCTCTAATTCTCATCTTGTAACGTTGGATCGGCTCGTAATTAACATATACGCCACTACTGATCAAAACACTCTTTAAATCCTGCCCCCCCCTCCTTTTTCTTATCGTTTATCTATAATCTAGCAAGACGACAACCAGAAATGCACACCTGAAATGATTTGCAGCACACTATTCTTCCCTTGCAGATGCGAGCTTGAAGGTTCTCATACGACAAATACTCTCTGTTTCGTCAAGGGGAACCCCAGGGGACTTTAAATGAACCCGCATACCTCTCTTTGGTCTTAAATGCACAAAGTCTAGGCTAGTGCAATTCGTATTTTTCATTGTGCACACCTGTGCATTCCAAAATCGAATAAATATGGAGAATCATATCGCTATTCAAATACGAATTAGTGGTCATTGCGCACCAGCACAAGCCTTCTGCAGAGCTCTTCAGTTCTACTGTTTATCATAGCTACATTGTTACAAAGAGCTCCCTACCCAAGATTGTGCTGCAATTCGTTTCCATTATTTCTCCTATTCTTCGTCAATTCAGAATTGAACATCCCCGGCCTATTGAAAAAGCCGCTGTTCTCGCACTCAGCACAATCAGCTACTCTCTTGCACGATCTCCACAATCTCTAGCTGGTCCATGCCGAAACTGGTTATAATAACATGACAGGTCCACTCTTCTTGGGACTTGCGATCTTTCGTCATGCAAGACTCGGGCCATCTAGTCAGGGAGGCTCCCATTTATACCCGGAGGCTCCCGGCTGCGGACCATTTGGTTGTGACGCCGGCTCATTGGAGTCCCGGAATTCCGGGCCTGCGCCCAAAGGAGAAGGAGAAGGTATATATATCTAAATGAAGGTCTCGTCGGCTCTGGCTCCACCTTACCTAGTTTTGCGAAACAGCCTTGAATGGAGGAGCGTGGAAACTAGATTGTAAGGATGGAGTGGTACTCTTGTCAGCTACTTGAGTCCGAGTCGAGGGCTTTCATCGGTGGCCTTTCTTTCGGCGCCGTTCGCGTGGCTCGAGTTCCGAGCAAAACTCAGGAAAACATTTGTTTTGCTCAGTTTTCTTCCTAGTTCTCCCATTTCTTACGACTACTTTCTTGCTTTGCTCACTTGTTCATTTATTTTCAACTCCTTTTTTTTTTTTTTTTTTTTTTTTTTTTTTCCTGTTTTGCCTATCTCTCTCTTACTTTGAAAGGATTAATAAATAAACCCTAACTTGAAGGACTTTTAGTAAGTAGAGCCAATAAGTTTTACCGTCCTGAAAGCAACTTTGTAATGTAAGAAGGAACGTACTCACCAGTGTTGGTAATAGATTAGATACATGCTTATTTCTGCTTATTTTTAATTTTAAAATGTATAGTTCTGTTAGTCTATAAATGTAAGACTTATCTATTTTCACTTTTACATATGAGGGGTATCAGGTTCATCATTTTTAAAGATAGGTCCTACGATTAAAGATGTTTTTAATTTAAAAAAAAATAAAACAAGAAAACGTTTGTTTTTTGTTTGTTTTTAAATTAATTTTTTACCTGACAGTGAGAAAGGAAACAATAGACTTTCTAAGAAAACTTGAAATAATTTTAAATATATGCATAGGGTTTCATAAAACGGAAATAAAGGGTATTCATTAGAAACCTTCGTTGAGATATATTATACTTTCATGTCAGAGAATAACTAAGCGAATACTGTCCTAAACTGCGAAGTGATTGAGTGATCGTTTTCACAAAGCTGATCCCTATCTAGATGCGCAGATGTTCTGATTGAGGCATTGTGTGCCTCGAAAGCTGATGTGAGTACCTGCGAACCTTTGTGGGTAAGCGTGGATTGCTCAATTCTGAGTCGGTACCTGATGAGCCAACTGCACGTGCCAATAAACATGAGGCAGTCAGATGTGTCGATATCGCAGAGCACACCCCTTCTGGTCACAATTTAAAAACGCAATTTCACGGTTATGAAGCAAGTGTAGATTTCTAAAAATGGAGCTCATGCAATTGCAACGGGTGCTGAAAATCGTTTCGCGCGACCAATCGCGCATGTGTAGACATACTGGTATTTGCTATTATGGCACAACGGGTCGCTCGGGTCTCGCAGAATTTCACGCTGTACATTGAACTAGAAGTAAGCCAACGAGATCGTTTCGTGCGAAGGCACAACTCAAAACTACTGCATTTGTTTTTGTAACCATGCATTTGGTTCGCTCGCATCAGCTTTGAAAAAGAATTACGAGATTGAGCTTATCCGGAGACTATGTCAATTCTTAGTTTTGCAAAGTTTAACACTGAGTCATAAAAATTGTAGAGTGGGCTTTGCTCTAGGGCAACTTCATTTCCAAACTTGTGACCCGTGTTCAAGACGTCAAAACAGATCATCGTAATACGACATGCTTTGTTAGTTGTTAATATACTGATCAACTGGTTTCGGACTGCGCTTTTCGAGTTGCAAACGCGAATTCTCGCGTTCGGTTTCATAATCGAATGAGATTTATCAAATCAGCGCCGCAAAGGACGAAAAGCTATACTGGTTCCATCCTTAACTAAGTTAGAACTTGGTACTACAATAATGACTCAAACAGCACCTCCAAGACGTCGCGTCATCGCCGTCATCGAGGCGTCGAACCGGAGGCTGCTCACTCAGTGATGATTATTTAATTGCACTTCAAGTGCGTAAACAGCTCAATGAGGTTCAATGTAAAGTTCAACGGTTCTCTGATAAGTGCGACAGTGCAGGACCAGCCAGGACAAGCAGAGAAAGACAACTAACCCCCAAAGCAGTTTCATATTTTTTATGGAACTTCGATTTGGTTTTCTAACAGGGTTTGCGGTAGAAGCATTGTCTCTGCGACCTCGCAAACGGCTTGAGATCGCCATGGCTCGAACTGGCAAGCACATCGTAATGCACAGGTTCTGAAACTTTCTGTTCATTTATAAAATTAAAAATTTTCTGTCTCTCTTTTTCCCCTCTTCAGGTCGTTTCAGCAAGAGGGAGTTTCACTTGAATCCCAAGCTTGCTTGCTTTTTTGTTTGCTTGCTTGCTTGCTTGAAGACTTTTCCTGCACCACGTGTCCATAAGCAAATCCCGCGCAGAAGCTGAAATCCAGTTGCTTGGAGAGTGGTGGGCCATGAGAGCTCAATCAACATAGGGGTGTAAAGGTAGGCCATAAGTACCACGGAGACAAGTCCCTGACGGGCGAGCAGTTCGACGGTTCTCCTCCAGACATATCGAATGAGTCCCAAGTCCTATCGCCGGATGTACTGTAGAACTTTGGTCAAATCGACCATCCATCCGTACGAGCACTGCGAGACCACACAGAGCGAAGGAGGAGGGAGCAAGGAATGGAGGAGTGCGGATGCACTGGTATCAAGCGCGGCGCACGATTGTAAAGTTTTGCGTATTGCGTATCTAGATGGTGCGGCAATTGACAGCCAGGCCTGGGGATGTGAAAAAAAAAACGCCAAGCTCTTTCTGGTTTCGCATGGAGACCCTAAGCTTGAACGTATGGAAGTCAAATTGTATAAATATTGGAAGGGACAGTCTACGATAAAAGTACACTTAGCATAGAAGAGCGGTAAAAGGGATGGAGAATTGGGTAACGATTAAAAATAAAGGAGAAATAATGCTGAAAGAGGAGATGGCGGGTTCGAGCTTATAAAATGAAAGCAGAACCTTAACAAGGTATCGTAATTTTGGACGTCTAACCAGCGACGGAGGTTGTGACTGTGAAGATGTCTGCCACTTTCAATTACACATTGTTTGAAGAGCGACTTTCTGCTTTGGAAAGCTCAACATCGTCTCTCCAGAGCAATGCTGACCAGCTCTGGATTCTAATTGCAGGTTTCCTGGTTTTCTGGATGCATGCGGGATTTACCATGCTTGAGGCAGGCTCAGTGCAACACAAAAATGCCATTAATATTCTCTTCAAAAATATGGGCACTGTCGCTATTGGATCCTTCTTCTACTACCTGGTTGGGTATGCATTTGCCTATGGTACCAACAACCTCAAAATGAACGGAGATACTCCGAACCCTAATGTCGGCACATACCGATTCATCGGACAAGGGAACTTTGCTATGTCTGATGAAACGAATGAGACTCGCCATCTCTGGTTCTTTCAGGCTGTATTTGCCGCCACCGCCGCCACCATTGTTTCAGGTGCTGTAGCTGGGCGAATTAATCTTATCGCTTACTTTTGCACAGCAGCGTGGCTCACCGCTTTTGTCTATCCTGTTATCTCCCACTGGATCTGGGCTACTGGTGGCTGGATTTCTATGTTTCAGTTTGCCCGGAGCGACTCTATCTTTGCTGATGAGGGAGGCTGCGGCATGATTGACTATGCTGGCTCCGGTGTAGTCCACATGACTGGTGGAGTTGCAGCATTCTGGGGTGCAGTTATTCTTGGTCCACGCCTCGGGCGTTTCGATGCTGATGGTAAAATTGTAGACATTCCAGCCCACAATATTACGGTCCAGGCTCTCGGAGTGTTCATCCTCTGGTTTGGATGGTATGGCTTCAACTGTGGTTCAACCCTTGCATTTGATGGCCCTAACGCCTCCAAGGTTGCAGTCACTACTACTCTCAGCCCTTCCACTGCAGTTCTCACCACAATCATTGCAAGCAAGTTCATGACTGGTCATTTTGATATCGGCATGGTCCTTAACTCTGCTCTCGGTGGCCTCGTCGCAATCACCGCCGGCTGCAGTGTCGTTGATGACTGGGCTGCTGTAGTAATTGGATTCCTTGCATCGTTTGTATACATTGGAAGCCTCCAAGCTCGTCTTGAAATGTCGTATTGATGATCCTGTTGATGCAATTGCTGTCCATGGTGCATGCGGTATTTTCGGTGTTCTCGTTACCGGAGTCTTTGCTAACCCGGAGTTCATTAGTGCTGCTTATTCCAGTGCCGAGTCTTGCAAGGGTTGGGAGTCAGCTTTGCAGTTCCGCATTCAATTTGTTGGAGTTCTCGCGATTATAGCATGGGTCTCTCTCATGATGGGACCCTATTTTCTAGCTCTCAAAGCAGTTGATTTCCTTCGTGTATCTGCTGAATTTGAGGAATCTGGACTTGACATGTCTGAGCATGGCGGCCAAAGCGTCTTTGTTTCGTGTGATACTCCTGAGCATCGTGCATCGATTGCCAAGGCTCGCAGTGGAAAGTCTGCTTCTCTCGACAATTCTGATTCGAACTCCTCCGGTACGACCAACACTAACGAAGCCCAAATGCTACAACAAGCATAAATAAAGCATACAATTATATGGCTGATTTTCGAAGTGAGTTTCCTTTTCTTAATAGCTAAGCTTGAAGCATCGCTTTCGCTGCAGTTTCGCGTCTCAGGTATCTGCATTTTGAGTGTAGTGCAACAACCTAGAATAGCAATCCTATGCTAATTTAAATCTTTCTTATATTTTTTAAAATTACACATTTCTTCCTGGAAATCTTAAACAGTCCGTTCATGCCAAAACCTGAAGAACACATAGCAAAAGCAACGAAGAATAACAACGTAACGGCCCTAGTTCAAGCCCTTGAGTGATTTATATTTGGTTTTAGAGTATGTACCTTTGAATGTGCTGCGACAATTTATTAAAAAAATTCTTCTTCTTTTTTTACAAATAAAAAAGAATAAGCCTATTTTGTTGGTTTGTGTGACATTTAAATCAAGAAGAAAAGAACAACTTAATCTTTGATGATTTTTTAATGCATTTGTAGTACGACCGTAAAGCAGCGATCAGGCAATAGCCAAATATCCTTGAAGACGATTGTTTGGGAAAGGAAAGAAATTGTACACTTATTCATCGTCCTCGACAATAATAGCCAGCTCCATCAAGCCCTTGAGTGTACGCTGTGTAATTTACAAATGATCCATCACATAATTGAAAGGTAAAAAAGAGTTAGTTTCATGCAAAGATATCCTTTTGACTTCTTGGCTTTCATCTTTCGGATGAAATGTCCAGAAGAAGGGGCTAATGAATGACCAATTTGGTACAATAAAGGGCAACTGAAAAACTTACGAACGCTTGCTCCACAACTGGAGAGTACCTATATTGTGCTGTTTCTGTCTGTGGTGCGAGGGCAAGCAAAGCATGCATCGAAGGCCTATCGAGATCTGGCAACACAGATTTTAATGTAGCTTTGATTTCCTCACGAGAAAGGCAACCAACACCGTCATAATCAAGATCGCGGAATGCACTAAGAAGCTCTCCTTCAAGCTGATCTCTGTCTCTACCAAAGACCATTCCCCAACCGTCTGATGCATGTAGAGTTTGCATTTGCTCTTGTTTTTCGACAAGTTTTTGACTATAGTGCATACAAGAATGCACCATGAAGGCAATTCTGGGCACAGCAGCTACGTAGTCCACCATACCAAGGTCGTCGTCATCTGTCTCTGAAAGAATTGAGCAAATCTGAAGCAACGTCAAGCCAAGGTCCATGGAAGACAAGGCCTGTTGAAGATCTTCGTGTGAGAGTTTGCCTGTTTTCTTAGAATCTAGGCTCTTACATTCATCAAGAATTGTGACATGAAGATCTTGTACGTCTTGTGAAGGTGCCATCCACTCTTGAGCAGTCAGCTCCGTTAGAAGCTCCATGCAAAGAGGCTTGAAGGCTTCATAAGCGATTTTCCCATCTTGATCTGCATAAGTCTCAAACATGAGAACGTTGCGCTCCTTGCGAGTCATGCCAATACGGATATCGGCTAGGCAACGTTCAAACTCATCAAGATCAAGGGTTCCATTTCCATCAGTATCAGCCTCACGAAAGATACTAGTTAGAATCTCTTCAAGTTCCTCGTGTGGCATACCATGGTAAATGTGGCTTTCAGCGTCTTGCTTCACCTTGGCCATCCGCTCTTCCTCTTGGCGTAGCTCATATTTAGCGACAAGAGTTTGAATTACACCCATAGCAACAGGAATAAACTCGGCGTAGCTGACAAGGCCATTCTCATCTCGGTCTGCCTCAGCGAGGATACGACGAACATCATTCTTACGAAGGCCTAACTGCGCACCAAGCTTATTAAAAACCATTTTGAACTCATGTCTATCCAAGGTATGATTTCCATCGACATCCTGTTCACGAAAAAGGCTGTGGATGAGCTCTTCAATCTCCTGAGGACTCATCTCAGTAAGAATTAGACCAGGGTCCGGATCCTCAAGGATGCTGTTACGCTTACCACTTCGGAACATGCCAGCTTCGGGCTCTGATTGCAAACGTCCTTCAAAGTATTGCAAGCAGAAAGTATCTAGATCTTCGGGTTGCTCGCGAAGAATTTCGCGAGCGAGTCTGCTTACAATCTCAGGAAATCCATCCGGCATCGCGAACTCTTTCGCATAGCTCGACGGGATGCTGTTATTGCGCGTCTCTGTCATGATGTCTTTAGAATGAGCTAGCTTTCCTCTCTTTGCAGCACTATATGCTATGCGATCTCTGTCTTCGCCCGCGGTTTTACACCGTCACCAGTGGGCGACAAGCAATCCAGTGGAAGTGGCCAAACACCGCGTGAGGCACGGCAGCTTCGCAGGATTTGCAGTGCGTCAGCTACGCCAAGCCTCGGTCAACAAGTGAAAGGCACTCTATTCGTCCCGTGTGCACCTTTCCATTTTCGCCTTCTCCCCTATCATTAAAATGACATAGTCCGCGCTTACACTGAAGCGAGCCGTTGGAAGGGGGTATTGTAGACGTTTGATTCTATCACCATCGCATAGTTATAGAGACCTTTGAGAAATATTGAGGATACAACTTCCACAATGCCCCTACATGCTTGTCTTGTTAAATAAATAAATTTAATTTTAAAAAAAACAGCATCAAAAGCTATAGGAATTACCAGAACGAGAAGGTATAAGAAACGCCGTCTTTCTTAAATGGTAATATTACTATGTGCTATTTTTCCTTAAAGAAGAAAATGGTGAACATGGGCTAATTTGAGTTATTCATGATTTGAATACAATGGTCGTCAGAAGTAATAGCTACATACAGAAATAATTGGAATTGTTCTTGAGGAATTTGGTTGATCCGGCCTTCATGAATGCCAAAGTTCAGAAAGTCTTGCAGCAACGTTTTGTGCAAGAGCATCAGCTTCAAATTCGCTTGATAAATACTCAGCTTCCCGGCCTTGCACGCTGTCATGGGGCGCAGCTTCTAGCGAACTATTGGGATCTGGAACTGGCGACCTAGGGTGGTTATCGAGCTGTTCATTGAGCTCCTGAACTGATTTTTCCAACAGATCCATTGCAGCTGTATTTGATCTAATAAGTGAAACCTCTGATTCATTCATATTTGTTGTGTACTCTGCAATTGCCTTGTCAACTTCTTGTGCAAATAATTGTGCAACATATGCTGCTTTGTCAGTTTTTTTGCGGCCTGACTTTAGCGAAGAAGACCTCGATGAGGGTTTTTTACTACTAGTAGAAGTCATTGATGGCTTTCTGCTGGATGGCCTTCTCTTTGTCATTGAGGAGGATGAGGATTTAAGCGACTCACCAACGGGTAAACCTGCTGATGAGATAAACTTTGCTTCTGCGGGGTGCTGCAATCTTGAGAAAGTATCATTGGACTTTGCTGCACGTGGGTTTTGTGATACTGGTCTCCTAGTTGAATGGTCCCGTTGCTGAGATGATAATTTTGTACGTGCAACCATGGGTGGCTTCGTGTGGTTTTCATAAGCCCGAGATGCTTGCTTATTTGGTTGGTGATTTTCGCGCCCTGTGCTGTGTGAACGAATGTGTGCTCCTCTTGTTGGTCGATAGTCAATATCATCAGGAATTAGAACGCTAAAGGGGTCGTCTTCGAATAATATACCAAGAGATGCAATAAGTGATGTTAGAGATGAGGACACTTGATGTCCACTTTGCCATTTGACAATGGCAGACGCGATGATACTGCTTGCACATGGGATACTCATGGAGTTTTCTTCGGGAATAGGTCGCATTAGAAACCCTGCGTTTGGCAAATTATTGCGAGCACGAAGGAACGCATCGATTCGAGAGGTGCCTTCCCTATCAATGTTATCCCGCAAATCTAGAATCGCCAAGGCGTCGTTTGACTGCTCCATTGCGTCAAGCAGGGATTCTGTTCCAGCTCGTCCGATGGAATTTCCGGACAGGTTGATGGCCCCAAGCCAGTCATCAGCAGCAATTTCGTGCGCAAGTGCTCGGGCAAGACCATCTCCACAGTTATTGTTAGAAAGGTCTACCGCAAGCAGGCCGGTCATTGCAACTTGATTGTACTCTTCCATCGAAAGCAACGTGGCCTCCTCTAGACCGGTGCGTCGCAAGCTTTTCCCCCAGCGTTTATCATTGCGACGTTGAGCATGACAACGAAGAATGTGCCCTACGCCTCCGGCGCTTTTATCAGTGAGGTCGCATGCCGAAAGTGTCAACATTTGAATGGTCTCATTCGAGCCAAGACCTTCATAAAGTTCTGCGAATGCTGCATCACCAATCTTCGAACCCCTAAATGAAATTCTTTCAAGACCCCGAGCTTGACCGAGGCCTGCTCTGACTTCGCGCATTGCCTCAGGACCAAATTTGATCCCAATTAATTCGAGGTTCTTGAGCCTTCCAAGGTCTGCTTTAAGTGCAATTTTAAGCGCTATACCAAGCTGAAGATTGGGCTCTGGTCGCAATACCAATGCCTTCTCGCCTCGATGGCCGCGGTGAAATCTTCGCCGTGGCATCAGTGCCGTAACATCGCCGGTTGCATTGCGAACATCTAAATTTGTTGCCGCAACCTGCACGCCAAGCAAAAGCCTGATCTCCCGCAGATTTGCTGTACTAGTTCTTCTCAGCAGGCCGTTAACCACACGGAGATCATCTTCCGTGCAGGAATCAACTTCTGCCCAAAGAACACCATATGCAAGAAGACCTGGGTCTACAGCAGAAGCACCTCTGCTCTGGCGACCCACTTCGCGCTTGGCATCTGCAAAGGCCTTTTGAGCAGGGTGCACATTGACAGGACTGCCCTTTCGAGAGAGAGAGGCCATGGCTCTAGCAAGGGATGAGACGCCGTTGCTCGTAAAGTCAAGGCGGAACTGAGTCCACTAGAGACCCCTTTTCGCCAAAACGGTTTTGCTGCTTTATCTTTCTAATCGGTGCTATCCGGGTTGTAGAAGTTCTACAGTAATCGTTATGAAAATTTTGGTATAATAAAAGAAGGGCTTGTCAAACGTATGGATTTTCACAGCTTTAGAAAAAATAGGAATTGCTTTGGGAGTCAAAGAGATCGATCATTGAGCCGCTTGTAGATAATACGGACTGACACAGGATTCAACAGGGAAATTGATCGGCAGAGGCGTTGTTACCCATCTTACTGAAAAGACTGTGGGGCTGATGAGTTTATAGACATACGGGGAAAATGTCTCTCAAGAAAACCGCTTTCAAGCTACCTCATTAGCATCTGAGAACCGTGACACAAGGCCTTTCTTTGTGACATACTTCTGATTTTATTCTGTTGGGTATGGTGTTTGTCTCGTTATTATGTGTTATTATATGTTATATTATATATATATAATAAAAAAGAGCGATCAGCTAAATGGTTTGAAAATGAGGTTGCCAATAATATCAAATGGTGCAGTGGGCTTTGAATAAGGCTTATAAAGCAACAGATAAGTGTTTTTTTCAGGGACTCAAGGAAATTGATTCATATCTGAGGCAGGAAACATAATGAAATATTTTTTTCTTCAAGATTGACTACTACAGGGAAATGTGTAAATCTGGCTGACTTGTGATGCGGGGAATACATCACGAGGGAAAAGATACGAACTACTTCGTTTGAGTGAGGGTTTAGGAAGGGGCGAGTAGTACGTTTGTTTTGTTTTTGCGTGTTTTGGGTGTTAGGGTCGCGTTATTGGTACCACTCTGTGAAAGTACACCTGTCTACTAAAATTGTAGATTCAATATAGATATCACCTGCATTTTGGAGTGGCGCAGTTTTTTGTATTTTGGCAGGAGGCATGATCTTGCGGATGCCCATACTTTCTAGTAGGAAAAATATGGCGCTTAGAGCAGATATGCAAGCACAAGGGCACATGTTATTTATCCGTACAACCTTGATGTGGGACCTCAAAAACAACGGAGGAAAAATCAAGCTCGGCCTACAACAAGGACGCTTGTGCTGACGATGTATCATAAGCTGGGCGAACATAGGGAGAAACCTAGGAAGTTCGGGGCGCAGCAAAATCATGCGTGGGAGGAAGGCAAGTAAACGGGAGCAGATTATGCGCACAGTTGCATCATCGTGCTAGGGTATGCACCCATATTTGGGCTTTTTTCTGCATGGTAGCTACAACAGTGATGCTACAGCAATGCATTTGAAATGTGAAGGGGTTTAGATGCTGTCCATGCCAAAGACAGAGCGGAGAGCCTCAAAAACGACGAGCTGGCCAGTGGCCTGAGGTCCAAATCGAGCCCACATCATGAAGCTTCCACGGTAAAGGGAGAAGGGACCATCGCTACGCACAGTCTTAAGGACGCAATCAACGAAGCCGTTGTACTCGGAAGCGGAGGCGTTCATGAGCTTGGTGCGAATCATATCAATGGGAGCTACAGCAATGGTCATAGCAACACCGGCGAAGGCAGATGCGAGGAAGACGGTACGAGGATCCTTACGGGGAAGTCCGGTCTTCTCGACAACGAAGCCCTTGGAGGCATCAAAGACAGCGAGCTTGGTACCGTTCAAGACACAGGCACGGAGAGCATTGGCGGAAAGACCACGCCAGAAGCCGGTGATACCACGCTCTTGGTGAACAGTGTTGATCGCAGAGCCCAGGGAGACAGCCTTGCCAGTGTTAGAGATCATGCGAGTCTTGAGAACGTCAAAAGGGTTACCAAAGAAGGAGCCAAGAACGCCAGCTGCAGATCCAGAGGCGAACTTGAGGGCAAAAGGAAGCTCCTTGCCCTTGTCTTCAGGGCTGGTGTAGTAGACGCCCTTGACAACGTTTTTGATAGGCTGGTAGCATCCAAGCTTGATGGAGGTGTAGGCAGCCTCGCGAAGAAGAGCTGCAGGAAGACCCTTGTAAAGGGAGCCAATGCCCTCCTGAGCAACCATGGCAGAGATGCTGAAGTTGCTGTTGATCTGCATGCGGGTCTTGACCATGTCAATCGGGTGGGTGCCGTTGACGACCACAATGGCGGTCAGGCCGGCAAGACCCATTTCCTTGGCGAGCTCCGCCACGGCATTCTTAGTGTCACTCATGCTGCTCAAAGTTTCGGCTGTTGCCTGCCTGACTGACTGACTGACTGGTTGTCTTGGTCCTTTGTCCTCTCTTTCACTAGATGCTCACTGTTTCTGTTTTGCTGTTGCTGCCGCTGTTGTTGCTGCCGCTGTTGTTGCTGCTGCCAGAAAGAGCTCTGACTGAGTTTGGGTTTTGCTGGCTCGACCTAGGTTTGTTTCTGCTCGATGCCCTGGTCGCTTGAGTGATGGTTGCTGCTTACTTTTCCGCCAAGCCCGAACGCAGGATCGTTGGGAAGCGCAGAGGAAAAAGAAACATTGAACCAATGAGGGATTTGTTACTTACTTACTTACTTACTCAGAAGACTACCATGATCCTAGGTGCCCTAGTGTGCCCTTCCATTAACATCGAGAGATAAACACAAACAAATCAATGAAAATAAATAAACACTATTCATTCATTCATTCATTCATTCATTCATTCTTTTTTCTATTTATTTACAAAACAAAAAGCTCAAAGACAAAATCAGAAAACCAAAGCCATCCATGCTTAGCCGTCAAAACTCAGGAAGCAAGCAAGCAAGCAAGCAAGCAAACAAACAAACACAGCTCCGCGCGACCTCTTCGCTCGAAAGTGCCTGGTTTTAAGCAGCTTAAACCGTCGGGAGGGCGACAATTCGCCGTTGTTTCCCTTATTATCGCTGCGGTGCCGAGAGAGCCAAACACGGGAGAGAAAAAGAGAAAGAAAGAAAGAAAGAAAGACACAGAGACAGAGAGAGAGAGAGACAGAGAGAGAGAGATAGAGAGAGAGAGACAGAGAGTGAGTCGCGTCGATCTTCTGTATAAAGAAGGCCATTTCCAGCTTCTTCCTGTTTCAGAATGGGTTTGAATTTAAACAAAGAACGAGGTTCGCACACTCACACACTCTCACGAGTCGGAATTCGATTGAGTGCATAGGAGACAGAGAGAAGCGCGGTCTGCAAGTGCGCCAAACGCTATAGCCCACTTTACCGCACCTATACTCTACTGTAGCGCCGCGCGCACAGTAGAACAAAAGCGCCGCTAACACGGCGTGCCGCCGCCAGTTCATTGGCCGCGCTGTGGGGAGGGTTCCCAGGTCGCTGCAGGGGGAGATGAGGTAGCTGCGGGAAGACCTTGAGAGGGAGTGTCACTGGACAGAGAACAGGGTCTTATGAGGGGGGGGAAAGACGTGCCTCGGGCTCGCGAGCTCTGGAGACCATGCTCAAACTGGCGCCAAAGCTTGTGGCAATGGGGTACAATAGGCCCTGGAGGAGCGAAGAGAAGACATAAAACCCTTACGTCGCTGCTTTATCTGTTCACGGCGTCAGATTTCAATATCGGCCAGCTTAGAATCTTCTGTTCCCTTCTATTCTTTGCTGTGCATCATCATCGCCTCGACCATCTTGAATGTAGTGCGTACTAAGGGTTCAAATAGCCTAATCATTAGCAGTTGCCATGCCGGTCCAAAGGCAAGATGGGGCTCTAAGATCTCATCGTCCTGGACAGCTTTGGATGCGTGTAATTAATTGTTGAGGCTGGAGAAGAGTATATTATGCGAGAGAGAGATTTGGCTTTAGAGGCTCTCGTGGATCTCAAAGCGATCGGATGAGCGATACTTATCGATGGACGTGGCGAGTTTGCGCGGAGATGCAGCTGTAAGAGGCCTCTAGTTTATCTTTATTTCAATCGATCAGTCAACCTTGAAAAGCTAAAGTTAACATATTAATTAATTAATCATAAAAGAATCAGTCCATCAAAATCTAAGTCAACCGATCAATGAATCGATTTGCATTTTTTGATTCATTCGTTTTTAACTTTTAAGTAAAATTAACTAATAAAAGACTCTGGAATCAGGAATAGAGAGAGAGAACGAAACCCGAAATTTCTGAGACGGAGTATTGTGAGGGTGACAGAGTGTGAGAGAGACACAGTGAGTGAGTATCTGTCACACATCCCAAACAAAAAACAGGCAAGAAACCTGATATTTGGAGAGGGGCCACCTCGAATCGCGCGCCCTCTCTTTCCCCTCTCGCCTCCACTGCGCCCGAGCTGACAGTGTGCGCGGGGGGGGGAGGGCATTTTTCTCTTGTTTTTCGCCTCACTGCGCCACCGGCTGCGGGAATTCCTCCGCCGTGATCAATATTGCTGCCTATCAATTACGCGTCAGAGGAGGCATAGGGGCGGGGTGGCGAGCTGCGGGGCTAGAAACCCGCAGTGAATCTTAGGCCCGACGATTGCTAGGCGGAAGAGTGTGGGGCGTTCTTTCTTTTTCTTTCTTTCTTTCTTTCTTTCTTTCCTCCTTCTTTCCTAGTTCTTCTATGGTTTAGTAGTGTTCAAAAGAAGAAGAAGAAGAAGCGGTGGAAAGGAAGAAGTCGCACTAAAAGCGCTCGTCATCGTCTTGGAAAGAGCTGCAAAACTGCCCTTGGCCCTGCCGTGGCCAAGCAAAGGGAGGGAGAAGCAGACTCGCGCCGCCAGCTCTGCCCTCCTCCTGAGGGCGTGTCCCGTGCCCCCTCGGCTCTGGTCCTTCTCGAGGAGCGGCACTTCAGGCTCTGAGTTTGAAATGGGCTCTGGAATTTAAGGAATTTTGAATTCGAAGTTGAATTTGAATTTTGAACTTGAAGTTTTGAATTTCGAATTTTGAATTTTGAATTTGAATGAATTTGAATGAATTTGAATGAATTTTGAATTTTGAATTTTCTTTCAAGTCTGAGTGCCGGTTGAAGAGCGGATTTCAGACTGCGATTGCAGAATCTGTACTCTTCGAATGTGCTCTGTTTCGTCGTCGCGAAGAGACGTCGAGCCCTCGCCGATCGATTTGAAGGGGGCTGGCTGTCTGCTTCTCCGCGTCGCGCCTTGCGAGTTGGGCTGAGGCGGGTCCAATGGAGACGGCCAAGCACGTTGTGGGTATGCAGTGACGCCGTCGCCGATTTTGTAGCCCGTTTGCCCGCCTCGGGCCCTTCCCTTTTTGTGCACGAGCGCCGCCGACGCGCCGTTATCCATCACTCGACCTCGACGGTGGGCGCTCCGGGTGCTATACAACGCCCAGGCTTGCTTGCTCTGTCGGTGGAATGGAGTCCTGAAGGAATAGATAAGGCAGGACTTGAAGGAGGAGGATATCGTGGATTTTGTGTGCGCATGACCTGCAACATATCACTGTTGTCGTGTACTAATGGTTGCTCTCGTTGCCTTGCCGCTCTTGGAGACCATAAAATGATGTCGGAGGGTAGGTGGGTCGATAGATCGATAGCGGGGCCCCGTCGGCGCGTCGGCGGGAGCTCGGGCTTGCTATTAGGCTCGCTTGGTTCTGAGCCCGCTCGTGGATTGGTCGGGGATTTGCAGCGCGCCATCAGCAGCATCGCCGTCGAGGCGCTCTCGGAACATTAGTGTTCTGTTCCTATTGTTTCTATCATACAAGCGACATGCAGGGGTGAAAATGAATGCGAAAGTGATGAAGAAGCTAAGTTCGACCTGGAAACAGCTGCACCCACACAATTAGAGGCCTAAGCATCATTTCAGATCTTTGACTACGTCTTCAAGAGCAAGAGATTGTGCAAGCAGAAGTCCTTTCTCAAAGAACAACATAGAACATCTCATCGCCAAGACACCTGACTACTAGTTCTAGATACTACCTACGTTATAAAACGCTGTCTAGTGGGAACGGGAGATGATGATGATGCGATCAATCCTAAATTTACAAATGGTAGTAGTGAATTAAACAAGCCTTGGAGTTGATCGGAGTGAATATAGTAAATCTTTTATCTTTTTCTTTTCTTTCAATAGAATTGAAAAATGAGTTCGGAATCAAGCTCGGACTAGAGATTGCGACACGTGGAGAAGAGATAACGATAAATGAAGGCATGCTGATTTTTGAACAACAGGAGATATTTTGCAATGTAAACACTGAATTTGGTTGAGTAAATGGTTCAAAGAAAGAGCACCTAAGTCCTGCAAATCGTATTACGATTATTTGAGATGATTAATCCGCGATTTAGAAGCGATGACGATGCAAGTATCTTCCCGCCAGCAATATCGAGTTGAGCTGCTAGTCTTTGGGGAATTAAAGAAAGTGTGAAATTGCTTTCAGGAATTTGGCACTAAGTAATACGACTACCAAACCTTGCCTGAGTATAGAATAGGAATTGCCAAAACTTATTTTAGTAGAATCATTGCCTCAATCCCGAGCATCACAAATCGATGACCTAAGCAAAACGTAATAGATGAGATAAGGATAATACTACGACATCAACAGTATGCATCAAACTCCGGTATTGTAAATCTGGTTGGACTAGTATTTCTCTGAGAATGGACAACAAAGTGATTGTAGCTCGGAATTACACTATACCGCGGCTTGAGAAGGCAAGTGCCTGCAATCTGAAGTTTAAATTATATACGAATCCCATGATTCGACACGCTCCCTTTTGTTTTGTTTGCTATTTAAAAGGCATATCAATCAGCTTGTTGTTTTTAACCTCTCATATAATAGTTGTGTTTTCCTCAAATTAACTTTGTTCTAATTTTAATTTTATTTCTAACATAATTGTAAAAATATTCCATATTACTTTTATCACTTTTAAAAAGCTGGTAAGGATGAAAGTATATTCGAGCTACCAACGCTGTGGCCCAACACAATCTTAGCATGATAAGTAACATTAATGTACATGAAAATATAATTCTAGAAAGTAGTGTACTTTTGTATTAGGTGTAACATAGGACAATTTCGATACAATACTTTCTATGATGTAAGCCTAATTGTGTCTCATGACTGAAGGGATTGAAATACAAAAAAAAGAAGTCGCATAAATTTTAAACGCTTTCTTCGTCTTCATCCTCGTCTACATTTGTAACCTCAAGAGTAAATTGGGGATAGACACGTTGCAAAACTTCAAGCGTCTTTTTCAGCAAGGTTTCAACTTGATCTACAGGTGTGTAATCAAGCATATCCGAGGAAGACTTAGCAATTGTCACAATGCTCGGAGTCACCGGAATGGAGGTCAGAAGATCCACGAGGTGCTGAAAGACACGCTCGATTTGGTCATCCGTTGAACGGTGATGTGGTAAGTCGAGATTAGGACCGCACGAACTTACAAGATCTCGTTTTTCCTCATCTAACTTTTTCGCAAGAGTGGCAAACGCGTCGACAGAGCTGTCCGTACTCGCATTTCTAGGATCAAAACAGTCTTTTAGTTTTTCGAGGGCTTCGGCATCGTCGGGAACCCGTAACACTACAGCAATAACACCTTCATGTTCCTTTTTGGCAATATCGTGACGAAGCTTAAGTTCCTGGTCATCATCAACATACGTGGGCCTGGTCTCCGACATCTGTGCCTTACCCTCATCAACTAACTCCAGGGTAAGATTTGTAGAAGCGACTTGGTCCTCTTTTACCACACCTTGCTTAGCCTCAATATTTGAATGATTTGCAACGGTCTTCTTTTCCGCATGTAAAGACATATTTGCCGTTGTAAAACGGGTTTGCCGGGCCATCTCTAGTTGACGCCAAAGGAGCTGTGGACCTGCATACACTTGTGTGCAAAGGTCAGCTGCTTCATCACCAAGTTTGTCTTGGAGGTCCACGTAGAATGGGTTGTTGACTGAAAAATAGTCTAGGCAAATATCGAGGATCCATGGACGTGTTCCAAAGACACCCTCGATAGCATCCGGCGTACACGCATTCTCATCTGCAACGAATAGTTGCATAGACTTGACATTTTCCATTTCGGAAACGGAGCACGAGAGTCCCTCATCTGCATAATACGGCGCCGTCCAAGATACTCGCAGGGGCCCGCCTCGTACAATTTCACCATCTTCTGTAACAACTTCGTCAAAGTCACTGCCAGGCGCTTTGCCAACCTCAAAATCCCACAAACCGTCTGGAAGCTGATCTGCCCAAGGTGGTCGAAGCCACGTAATCCGTTCAAGATGACCTGCGTAAACTGCTGGCAGGATGAATTCTGCAATTCCAGTCTCAGATCTCGCAAGCTCGTAATGCAACTCGCGAGGCTTGAACACCAAGTCAGCCGGCATTCGAGGTGGGACCATGAGATCTGGATGTGAATCTATATGGAGCATCGCTAGACCTGAAAATGCAACCTCGCCGACCCGGATTGCAGCGTGAAGGCTCTCTAGCGCCTCATTATGGTCCCCCGATACATAAACAGGTAGCGTGCCGCCCTCGGTACCACGGCCTCTGCGCTGTCGCTTCAGCAGCACGCGGGCCTCCTCTGGTGCAAGCTTGCCTTTTCTCAGGGTGGGCTCCATTGGTGGTCTGAGGCACCACTTTCCTACAGCTCCGAACGCAATCTGCACTCGCTACCAGTGATCTTTTGCTTCCTGTGCTTTTAGTATCGCTAATTCGCGACGCTACGCAAGGAGCTTGCCAGAGTCCAGGTTGTGACTGCTCTTGTTTTAGTTTTATTGATCATTATCGTCAATTCTAACGTCGTATGTGTGTCGTTGCCATACGTTTGCCACTCGATCATTTGGAATTTAGACGCACCAATCTCAAGAGCATTGATGGGGAGGTGATGCTTGGTATGTACATGAACAGGTCTATGTCCTTCACAGAGACAAGCTTTTGCAGTGCAGATAGGCCCTATGGGTTTTTCAATTTGTTTTCTATTTAGTAGGTACCGAGGTGTTCCCGGTTTTGATTTTTGGTATGCTATTCCACTATATTAGGCAGTATTATGTTTTGTACAACCAAATTAAAATAAAATAAAATAAAATAAATCATCAATTCAATAGTCTGGGGGATCCAATGAATGGGATCAATCAATGAAATGCTTTCAATTTGCGAACGCAGCTTAGACCGCGCCTTGCTCTTACAAGAACTTCCCTGTCTGGAGAAGTCTGCCTAAATCATGTCAAGGCCACGCGGGACAGTCCTCCTACTATGCGACACGCCCGTGCGTCTGGTTTTAGACGATGGCAAGGCGCTGGAGGGTGTTGTGCTCACGTTGGATCCTGAAACAGCCCTGGTTTATGTCTTGTCTCCCCCCGGAGAGGTTACTGTTTTCGCACACGCTGATTGTGAGTCTGCCGAGACTTTACTAGAGGATCACGAGCTGCACAAATGGTGGAATGAATTGCAGGATGCGGCTTCCGAAAAGTTTTCTGAGAAGCAACTTGAACTGAGTGAGGTTGACGGCCTTGACGATGTGCAGCGCAAGAATCTTGCGAGCTTACCTTTACGGAAAGGAGAGCAATGCATTGACATATTTGCAGAGAATATACTTCAGCTAAAAACTCCTGTCAAAGGGCCACAGTCATGCGTTGCACCCAAACGAGGTGTGGACGCAAGGCTTGAAAACATGCTGTTTGCAGATATAGCACAGGTTTCTGCTTCAAATACTGCTTCAAAAAATAAGAAAAAGGCAAAGCCTACCAAAAACTCTTCAAATACGGTACCGCTTCCCAAGGCGGCGACAGCTGAAGTGGGTGTACTGTGCTACGATGGCTTTGTTGAACTCAATGAGAAAACAACGCTGTTCAAGACGAGCGTCAACCTGCCTAGATACTCGAGCTTTGCCCCCCAAGTCACAAATATCGGAGTTGGAGAATACGACCCGAGCTCGGGAGTTCCGCGCAAGTATTTTGCCCAGCGCTATAGATTGTTTTCTCGATTTGACGACGGTGTGCAACTAGACGAAGAGTCATGGTACTCAGTGACACCAGAAGCAATCGCAGAACACATCGCCGAGCGCTGCCGTTGCGAAGTCATCGTTGATGCCTTTGCTGGAGCAGGTGGTAATGCAATTCAATTTGCTTTCACATGTGAAAGAGTCATTGCGATTGAAATCGACCGCGCAAAGTTGGAGATGGCTCGTCATAACGCTCGCGTCTATGGAGTTGATGACCGGATTGAGTTTATTCACGGGGACGCTCTGCAAATTCTGCACATGCTGGAACGCGAGAACGTCCCCGTAGATGCTATTTTTATAAGCCCTCCGTGGGGAGGGCCCACATATCAGAATGTTGACTCTTTCCTCTTAGAACATATTCAAGTAGGAAAATATGACGGGGCTGGATTGTATCATGCAGCAGCAAGGGTGACCCCTAACGTGGCGATGTTTGTACCGAGAAATACAGCACTTGAAGAATGTATTCTGTTTGAAACGGACAAAGTTGAATTTGAGCAACATGTGATTGATGAGAGAGTGAAGACATGCTCAATATACACAGGAGACCTACTAGCAGCACGTACTATAGGTTTGCAGAAGGATATTGCCGTGGAATGTGAAGAGGGAGGTACCAAGGAGCTTTTTGATGACCTCACGAGTGAACAAGCAGTGAAAAACTGATACAACTATTTAAATTGAAGCTGTTGGTTACAAGCGCAACTCCATAAAACTTCTATTCCTTGACAGAAAACGAATTATTTGTTGAAACAAATGGAAAAGCCTTAGGACTCAAAGGCATTTCAACACGGACTTATATATTTCGGCTCATATTGTCAGTGCCGTGTGCCACTAGCCAAGCCCATTTGGACAAGTCTAGGGAGTCTTTCGAACATTTGTATGTAACATGATGCTTTCTTGTTTAATACTTTTTTTAGTCTATTAATAAAGTGAATAACATGGCTCTTCATTCCTCTAAATGTCGGGGGAAAACGGAAAAGCACGGCTTTGCTCAAATCGAGGAGGCTATTCTCTAATCCATCTCCTCAAGCGTTTGAATTTCTTGCTCAATTTGAGCCTGGGCGTTTTGCTGTTGTTTTTGTTGGTTCGTGATGGCACCTTCCTGCGCATCGACGTGATCTGCGTACTTGTTGAGGAAGTCCAAAAGCTCCATGTCTGGAGTCGCGTCTTGCAACGCGCCACTGTCAACATTTCCCAAAGTAAGAACCTGGCATCCACATGTAGGATCAGTACAACCGCGGATCTCCTCAACACTGACATGCCAACGGCCAGCGCCAGGATCGTCAATACGTTCTACCCAGATGACTTCGCCATTGATAGCCATGACCTTGCAACCCGAGATCCACTCATCCCCATACATGGCGTCAAGAACAACACCAGGCTGGATACTGTTAAGGCCGCACAACACCGGCGGCTGGTCTGTGTGGGAAGCAGAGTCCACGCTGTCTCCATCAATTGGATAAATTTCGAAAAATATCCGTGTGTCGCCCTCAAAGGTCTGGATGTGCGAACCGTCCTCTTCATCTTCAAGAATAAGGCGGAAGGTACGGGTTCCATTGCGAACTCCATCCAACAGCTGGTTAACCCGCGCATCAACTTTGTCACTCATTGCTCCGCCTTCGTCCTCGTCATCGGAGTCATCATTTGTGAAACGAAGGAAACGCAGGTTCATAGAAACGGAATGCAAGCACCCCTCAACTGTGCTCATGGAGCCTACACGAGAACTGACCTCCAGGTCAAGCTCCGGCACCCTGAATGTACAGCCGTCAGATCGCAGAACCTCACGATTCAGATCTGATTCTGACTGAACATCAAGAATAATGCGGCGTCCATACCCCGGTTCCAATGGCACGACACCTTCATAACGAATTGGCGCCACGGAGCGGACCTTGCGGTAAGTGTAAGCACATTCTGAGCAAGTAAAGCTCTGAATTTCTGCGCGACCAAAGCGTGGCAGGTTCATCTCGGCGCGTTGAAACTCACCGGGAGATCCGCATTCTAGACAGGCAGCTTCAAGCTTTACAACGTCGCCGAGATCCAATTGGTTGTCGACGTCCTTGAAGATCTTGAAGTTCTCAGGCTGCCCAGCGCCCTGACCTGTTGCAACAGCTCCAGAGACGGCAGCGTCAAGCTGAGATTGTTCATACTCAATTGCCTCACCGCGAGAAAGCGCCTCTAGCTGCGCAGGAGTGAGCCTCGTCAAGTCCACGCGCGAAGGAACTTCGGTCCTGTCGATGTCCGGATGATCTTCCATGACGACGGTGCTGAGCGCTGTGCTTGAAGAATCGTATGGACAGTGAAGGCTGTAATACACGTAAACCAAGCGAAGTGAAAAACGGTCCCAAGCGTCTTCTCAACCTCCTCGCCCTTCAGCGGGGAATCAGGATATGTATGAGAACTTCGACGATGAATTTGTTTGTATGACACTTTATTTGATTTCGGCCATTGATCGAAGTTGACTTATTATAGGAGACCACAATCTCATCTACTTTTTTAATTTAGAAAATGTTTTTCAAAAAATAGAGCGCATGATCAAAAAATAAGACACCTTTTATTATTTCTATGCTGCTTGAATGATATAGAATTCCATTTTTCAAGTAGAAGAAGGTAAGATGTTTCACATTGGTGGTAGCAGTCAAGGGAATAGATGGCTTTTCACAGTCTAAGTAGGTTCAGTCAAAACCTATTTGGTCCGAGGGGAACAACCCTTCAAACGGAGACGAAGGAATTGTCAACATACATTTTACATTATTTAGAGTATTAATTTATTTTGTCTCTCAATTTATTTTCTTAGACATTTGATGATTCGATCTTCACAACAGTAAGCAGGCACTTCTTTCATCTTGTGTTGCGTCAATTTGAATCATACGGCGATACTTTATCATACATTGATTTTGCTTTGGAAAAGGCAAGGATTCTTTTGAACGTTGATTGCACGAGGCTGCGGGCCATGAAGCCGCTTTAATGGGTCAACACGAGGCATAACCCCCAAAGCCTGCCCTTGGTTTTCATCTTGCTGAGACCGGTCATGTTTCGCTTCTTTACGCTTTAGTTCTTTTGCCCTACGATTCACATCATCTTGTTTTTGAGCAACCTTGATCATTTGCTGGGTTATCGGAACGTCGATTTTCTCTCTGGCCTCTCGAGCAAAATGTAACCTCTCGCTTTGAAGCAATTTTTCACGGTGCTTCAAAGATAAATCTTGCTTGTGGAGACGGGCTTCCTCTTGCCTTTTCATCTCCTCAAATTGTGCTTGGCTGGATGCCAACTTAGCTTGAAGCTGCTGAATATCTCCTTCCCGAGAGCGGAGCGCATCTTCGCGGAGGTTTAAAGTTGTAGTGCGAAGATCAAGATTGCGCTCGTTATTTTTAATGTCTTTCTCCCGACAGTTGACTTCAATCTCAAGCTCTTTGAGCGATGCCTTCTGTGATTCGAGGTCACTTAACTGTTCCATCAAACTTGCGTCGCGAGTATCAAGATCGCGCTCGCGATTTTCAATGTCTATCTTCCGAGAGTTGAGTTTGCTCTCAAGATCTTTAAGGGCTGTCTTCTGAGAGTTAAGCTCACTTGCCTGCTTCTTGAACGCTGCATCACAAGAAGCAGGATCTTTTTCAAGCTTTCTTGAAGCTGTGTCACAGGAGTTAGGCGTACGTTGTTCCTGCTTAGGAACTAGCTGTTGAGAATTTATATGTTGCGAAATTAAATCTTCAATCACAACATCTTTAAGACCGTCAAGGCCTTCTCGCGTTGTGAGAGTTTATTCTGAAAACGATCGAGCTCCTTCTTACGAAGATCAAGATCCTGTTCCTGACAAGAAAGTTCCTCCTCACGCTTCTTGGCTTTATCTTCTGTGATAGCAAGACTTTGCTCACGGCTTTTCACAGCTTCTTCACGGGAGGCAAGGCCTTGCTGATGCTTCTTCACGTGCGCCTCAAAGCTTTGCTCACGGCTTTTCACAGCTTCTTCACGGGAGGCAAGGCCTTGCTGACGCTTCTTCACGTGCTCCTCAAAGCTTTGCTCACGGCTTTTCACAGCTTCTTCACGGGAGGCAAGGCCTTGCTCACGCTTCTTCACGTGCTCCTCAAAGCTTTGCTCACGGCTTTTCACAGCTTCTTCACGGGAGGCAAGGCCTTGCTTACTCTTCTTCACGTGCTCCTCAAAGCTTTGCTCACGGCTTTTCACAGCTTCTTCACGGGAGGCAAGGCCTTGCTCATGCTTCTTCTCGTGCTCCTCAAAGCTTTGCTCACGGCTTTTCACAGCTTCTTCACGGGAGGCAAGGCCTTGCTCACGGCTTTTCACATCTTCTTCACGGGAGGAAAGGCCTTGCTCATGCTTCTTCACGTGCTCCTCACGACATGCCAGGCTTTCTTTCCATATCTCAATCTCGCTTTCACGCGCAGACATTGTATCTTCTCGCTCCCTCACAGCTCCTTCGCGCTTCTTCATGGTTTCACCATGAACGGAAAGAGCCTGTTCACGCTTCTCTAGAATTTTTTTAGAAGACTCGATGAACTCAGTATCCTTAGTGTGTTTTTGAAGTCGCTGTCTATAAAGTTCTTCTTCAAAGAATCCCCCGGAGAGTCGCCCAATATCTTGTTCGATTTCCTTGAGAGTATAAATCTCCTCAAAAACGCTGTTCATCGTCAAGTCGAGGATAGCAAGGAGGTTACCCTTTTCCTTCGCAGGATAGAACCTCTTCAAGGAAGTGATGGCATCGATGACCTTTTCAACTTTGTGGCGAATCTTGTCTTTATCGCTCTCTGGAAACATCTCATACTCTGCTTTCCGTTTCTTCGTAGGTATCGACGGCGTTTGACTACCAGGTTCTGGGCCATCTGCGTTGTTCTCTTGGTCCTCGCCCCTGGCGGAGGAGCCATCAGAAATAACACTGCTATTGTCCAGGTCAAACATGTGTAAAGGAGAGTTTGTTGGTGACCCCCACTGCGGCTGACGCAACGGGCCCACTTTCTGGTTTTGTTGTGGCTAAGCTGCTATGTTGGTGGTCTTGGGCAGGCTCAGCAGTCTCGGCAGTCTTGTCTGCTTCCTCTCGACTTTATTTTTGTTTTTAGTTTTGGTTTTGGTTTTGGTTTTGGTTTTGGTTTTGGTTTAGTCTGTATTTAATTATTTGTTAATTTAAAAGATGGGTAAGAAATTTTTTTATCTGCCTTAGTCCTTAAACACTTATTTACTGACACATGGTAGGGCCTAGGGCTCCCATGATGAAAAGGTTTTCGCGATTAAGGCCTTCGTCGCAATGCTTCTGCAGAATGGCCCGTGCAGAAGCATTCTTAACAGAGTTCCCCTTAGGATGTGGACACAGCAAAGCCAAACCGATGCAAAAATACTTTCGCTCTCAAAATGGTTATATCATTATTTATGTATTTTAAATTAAAATTTAAAACTCAGCTATTTTGCACCCATGGTAGACTCCTATAGTTTATCATAGCTGCAAACCGTAAATATTTTAAAGTTGGCTCCACATAATTTGGTGCTAGCGGCTCCTTAGCGATTTATAGTAGCTTGCTTGTCGGAGAGTGATTTGAGAGCGGCGTGTTGCTACCCTTTTTTAAAAAAAAATAAAATTTAAGACGTAGTACTTTTCAAACTATCTTGCTTATCAGTCCGTTTGGCAATACATGCTCATGGATATATCGTTCATAGAGTATCGGGAGGGTATTGATACCTCCTGAGTGTACCTGTTTAAGCAGTGTTAATTGTTTCCCAATAATCTGCTGCTAGCGACTCCTTAGCGATTTGTAGTAGATCTGCTTGGCAGAGAGTGAATGGACAACTTTGAGAGCGAAAATGCGGAACAGAGACGGAACCTTTGTCCAGAAACAGTGTGTTTCTACTCTTGACAAAAAACTAGGTGTACTTTTCAAAGTACATCTCAGTCCGTTTGGCGATACATTTTCATAGATATATTATCCTTAGAGTATTGGGAGAGTATTAGAAACTATCTATTGGGCATCATGAGAGCATAGAGGATGTAGTAGCAAATCGCTGTTCCAGCAAATAGCTAATTGTAAGCGCTCTCACTAGCTTGTCAGAATGAGGGGTAGAGTCTTTTAATCACTCACTAAGGTTGTTTTATCATTCTATAGGCTACAACTACCTACTGATTAGTTTAGTTGTCTCTTAGACGGTAGTGGATATCGCATGACAGCCTACTAGATATCATTAGGAATCGAGTAGAAGACGCCTGAGAGTTGACATTGAGGATCGCGTGCAGTTCGACGTAAAGGGTCGTGTGCAAGTGTCGTACTCGCTAATCACGAATGGTAATTTCCCTCATCAGAACCTTGTATGAATATCAACGAATGAGCGGTATTTACACGTCCCTATTCTAGCACTGCGATAGTCCACTATTATGGTCCACTTAGCGCCGACCTGTTATGTTAGGCCTGTTTTTTTTTGGACAAACTTGAATTTTTGAGCAAAGAAAAAAAAACTAACTAACCCTGATTATTTAAGGCAACACCGTGGACGAGGTCGCGGTGGTACAGGAAGGGGTAGAGGGCAGTGCCCGCCCGTCCTTCTCATCGTTATGGTGGCTCCTCCCCCTTGGTAGTACCATCACATCCTCCCTACCTCTTTGTTTTCTGCTTGTTTTCCTCTTTTTAATACAACAAATACAGCTGGCGATGATGTTTCATTATGGAAAATGCTGACTATGAGATGGTGTTAATTGATAAGGAAAAGAATGGACCAAGACTATGAGATCGCTAGAGACAGGATGGCGGAGATGAGGGCGAGGTTGGCAGATTCTAGGGACACACCATGTAAATTATAATTGGGACGTTAACGGCATGGAAGACTTGAACTACGAATCACCCAATGGAGAATAGTGGGGAGATGGATTTTTCATTATCTCTTGGCCCGCCTCGATCCTAGCGAAGAAGTGTCTTCTGCGAATGAATTCAACCACGGTAATGCGAGACTTGCATCTTGATTAAAATCTCACATGCGCTTGCCAAAGAAACAGCAGCTCCTACCTCTACCTTTCAAGAGAATCTACGCGACTAACTTTAATTCTCATAGTTGGCGTAAACCTTCTTTACAGCTGGGCTTTGGTAATTTATAGTGTGTGCCACAGCTAGTACAAAAACCAATAGTTCTAGGAACTAGTTGTACCAGGTGACGACGGTGAACAACTAGCGTCCAGAAACCTGTTACGGATTTGGACCATATAATCGGACTTCGGTCTAATAAAGAAAAAGACAAATGTGCCTTCATGAAATCGTTTACAGTAATAATTTCTTAATATTAAGTATATCCTCTCATGAGAATGGCTAATTTCTCTTCCTGTATGATACTTTCTACCTTCATTGACAAATACTCAAACCCTTCGTCTATAATCTCGAAATGCCGCTCCCGAAGGACTCTGTCAACGATATTTTCAAAATCTGTCCTAGACGGGTTTTCGCTGAGTTGATCAACGCAGTATTTCCCTACATCACTTAAACACCGCTGAAGAAGACTGCTTGCGATATCAGTACTGATCTTTCTCTGCTCACGGTGCTGCTGAAGGTCCTTCTCGAGACTCTGCTTTTGCTTTTCTAGTTCAGACACTCTCTCAGAAAGTCTTTCCACCCGGCTGTCATTGGCAAACTTCTCTGCCTTGAGATATGTCTCATAGTCTTCTTTTTGATTTCGAATCGTAATATTTAAAGCTCCAATAATATTCGCAAGTCTCTGTTTTTCAATATTAGCAGAGTTCTGGGACCGAGTGAGTTGATCCTGGAGAGCCTGTACTTGTTGCCGAAGCTCTGCCGCTACTTTTTTCGAGGTAGTAAGCTCATTCTGAAGGATTTGTCTCGTACTTTGTGGTTCAAACTCTAGCTGATTTTCTCCAGGCTTGGCCTTTATCAAGTCCACTAACAATTCAATTGCCTTTCCCATGATTCCCTCACTCATGGATGTCATCTGTTGTCTCTCGCCAGTCTGATCTCCTGCGACCAAAGACTTTGCTATCTTTGAAATTGGATCGTATTGAGACTGGCCATCCAGAGTGCGTCCACGCTTGGTTAGGAGAGGAGCTGGATTATATTTCACACTAATTACAATTAATAAACTTGCTGCTGGTACTATTCTCACACATGAAACAAGATAATTGCAAGGTTTACTGCGGAGGATGTATGTCCATCGCGATGTCAAGAGCTCGCCAAATTTCTTGTGTGAGTACCTCCCATCTACTCGATGGGTTTTCTTCATCATGATCTCCGCTTGGACTCTTTCGAAAATACAATTGGCGTTCTTCAAAGTAGTCTCATCCAGGACTTCTACGTCATTGACGAAGATATTGTTCACTTGAATGGTAATGTCGAACTCGCTCTCAATGTCATCTCCAGAGTAGGCCAATGATTTGCGACAGCCCTCAAATACTGCCTCTAGTTCTGCACGTCTTTGTCCCCGCACTACTTGCTCTTCACCCTTCTTATGCTCGCACTCAGTTTCGACCTCAAAACTGTCGCTGCTTTCACTGCCAGGCCACAACCAAGAAGGAAGGTTGCCTTCCTGCGCCGGGGGCGGTGAGGTCGGGGAGCTCATGTCGAACGTGCGTGTGTCAGAACTATGAGGCCACTTTTCGTTTTGTCTTGGCGCTTGTGCCCAACGTGTTCAAAATCGTCTCGATGAGCATCCAATGAAGGCTACAAACATTCGAGGGTACTTTGGGGTTTGCTTGATCTCAATCCCATTCCCTCTTCAATACTCAATCCTTCTACAGAGGCATTCTCCTTCTTCATCTCCTCTGGTAATAATTTTTATAGGCCTTTTTATAAAAGAAATGAAATTAAAGTAAGCCTACTGCTAAGAGTTAGTTATTGATTAGCAATGTCTTATACCTTAGTGGATAAGCTAGAACCAAACTAGCTTAGAGCCATTCTATAGGAAACGGTACAAGCCTAGTTTGCTCTCAACATTAGAAACCTGATAGTAGAAACACTACTATATGAAGTTTTAGTAGTGTTGTTAGGTAGGTACTAGCGGCAGGCACGAGTGATTCGTGATTGCGAAGGGGCTTTGAAAGCTCAAGTTAGAGCGTGGAAACTCTATTAGAGAGACATGAATGGAGATGAAAGCAGCACAGGAAAAGCGAAGACGGGAAATGTTGAACGGTCGAGCGCCTTTGCATGAAAGCGAGAGCATTGGCAGAGCAATTCAGAAGCCAGAACCGCGCTCTCAAAAATGAATATTGAAGTAGACCTCCTTTATGCCCCTGCTCTCGAATATTGCGCGGGGTTCTGTATCTCTGCACAATCGGTTTGAAAACTTTCTTCTATGGTGAAATACTTAATATTGCTATGACATGTGTCCCTTTGTACAGGAACAGGATTGGATCCAGTGCATGAGAGCGGCGAGAGGGGTAGAGTAGAACTAGTAGTGTATTTGGCAACAAGGAGTTGTAGGACTATCTACCCTTTTGAGAAGCAGACATGGATTCTTGATCTCTGTTTCTTGCGTTGATCAATAGTGCTGACAAGGTCCAAAGACACACAGTTGAGAGAGAGAATGTTGAGAGCGAGATCTATGATAGCGGAGATCAATGGGTAAGACACGCAGCCCCGGAAAGTTCGTGATCAGATCCTACGTATTGACCGCATTGATGCCTTGAGGAAAGGGGCAAAAGCCTGCTAATAGTAGATTGGCTAACTACTGCAATTACTACTCTCAATAAGAGTGCCTCGTAGGAATGAGATTATTCTTCTTTTTTAGTTTTTAAGCCTTCGAAGTAAGAGTATGTAAGGTACCTGCTTAATAAGTAAATAAGTATAAGTAATACCTGAAGAGATGGTTGTGATGCTGATTCAATTCCGAAATAGGCGTGGAAGGAAGTGGAGCACAGCATGTCTGATTGGGACTCTGACTCCGATGACGATCATCTCACATTGTGCGTTGACCAGCCACGCCCCCCTCAAAACAAGGGTCTGTCGGCCATAGCTGGAAAGACTGGACAGGGCAATGATGCGCCTCCTGATGACGTGCTACACGAGCATTCAGACGCTGGGCGGGACAACGAGGCTAGAGACAAGGAAGACGATGCTGGTAACAAGAGGGCGAAGGACAAAGAACCTCAGGCCGTGGGTCAGGTCCTGCCTGGAGTGCTGGGGTCGAACCAAACACCTGCCGCAGGTTTGCCTTTGAATTCGTCAACTTCAAGGACAGGTACAGATGCTAGTTTGGCCTCAAAAACGAATACATCGAAATCGCCTCGTGGGTCTCCGTCAGAAACTATGCCAAACTTGACAGAAGCTTCAGACAATGGATTAGGGCTTCGTCCATCCCCTTCTCATGAACAAAATAATATGCCAAGCGCAACGCAAAGCTCAAACCCTGTTCCAGCAAGCAGTCAGGCTGCTTCTTCGTTGACTCAGATCACAAAAAGCCGAGCAGCAGCACGAAGAGATTCGAGTGATAATGACAAAACCATATCCAATGAACGTCAAGCCCATCGCAGCACTTTACAAAATGGACGTGAAGGCTCTTCCGTCGAGGTAGGTAGCCCTTCGGAAGGCACCACTGAAAATGCTGTGGGACAAGAAACATCGCAGACCTCAGATTACACTATGGTCCTTAGTAAACAGCTCAAATCTCTTAGCGAAGAGGTATTGGAAAGAATGGGCCAAAAGAAAACATTGTCAGTATGTTTGGAAAGCAACTCTGATTCTTCTTCTTCTTCCTCTTCTTCTTCTCGGGTGCAAAAACTTAGAGCCTACACCAAAAAAGATGATTATTATCGCTCTGAGGTTGATTATGACGAACAAGAGATTCAAAAGAACTCGTCAGAAAGTGTTTCTACAGAGGAATTAATGATACAGAATACTAAGTATGCCTTCCTAGCTGCCTTTGCTCTTGTGGAATCGCCGCTTAGAATCAAGGCTGTTAAACGAGCACGGAAAGGTTTGCTCAAGGTTATCAAAATTACTTTTGAGAAAAAACCATTACGTAACACAGGCCCTGCCTCGCGAAAACGTCCTGCGCCATCCCTTTCAAGCGAAGCTAGCACTCGCAAAAGGATGAAGTCTGCTGAAAATAGCACTTCAAGAACTGAGGAGTCTCACAGAACTAATGATGATGCTCCATCATTGGACGTAGACCTAGATTGTATAGATCTAGTGTCTAGTGGTGATGAGGAAGAGAGTGAGGAAGAGAAAAAGGAGGAGAAAGAGGAGGAGAAAGAGGAAGAGCATAATAATGATTCTGGAACAAGAGTCGATAGCGCCATCACTGATAGTGTGGTCAGAAGTCCTCGTCATGATGAGATAGTTGGTACAAATAAGTCTGGCGACAACAACCATCACAACGACGATGCAGTCAGTGATAAAAGCTCCCCCGATCTCCCTCAGCTTGACCATGTAAGTCCCGAGGATGAAGCCGATACTAGTATCACTGCTGCCGAGGATGAAGCCGATACTAGTATCATTGCTGCAAACGAGTCCGATGTGGAGTCTGAAAATGCTGCAAAGGATCACAACGTAGTTTCCTCCAAAGACGAAAGTTCACAGCCCTTGTTATCCTCCAGTCCTGAAAAGGGACCTGGTAAAGAGCAGGTTACCCACTCTTCATCATCTAGTGAAGATACTTTGCAGAATATTTGCAGTCCTGCAACCACGAATGCTGCCTCCAAGCATAGTGTTGGCACGGAAGCAGGGGTGAGCAAACCGGTTGCAAACCTCACCTCAACCTTAGATTTTGTAGAGAGTTTTTCGGGGAAACATCCAAGCAACCCAACCTTTGGTATTGGACGTTCCAAATATGGTGGCAAACAATTTAGAAAACTTTTCAAGGAAGTACTGGCCAATAAGGATGATGCAGGCTCTTCAGCCCAAAGCAAGACACTAGCCGAGCAGAAGCAAGCAAGTCTCCGTAGAACAACAATTTCCCGCGATTATTCTGCTTCCAATGACAAAGCTCGAAACAGGAGTCGTGTTCGTATTCTCAAGGCAAATGCTGTAAGGGAAGAAAAGCGTCAGGAAGAAGATGAAATGCGTAATGAAGATATGGCAAGCCTCTCAAACAGAATTCAAGAAGACGATTTTAGTGCCACTCAGGACACCCTCACTAGCAGCCAGGATAGTCTTGTTAGCAGCCAAGACGACTATTCAGACGATGGAAATGATGATGGGCAAAACCCTGAGAAAGAAGGCCCAATTACTAAACATTTGTCTTATCAATCTAGCCCAAAAAAGAACCAGAACATAGAGAAACCTGACTCTAAGTTCTCTACTGATCATTCTGCTATTCATCATAATGAAAGTGATCCTGATGACCATGATGATGATATCAGTCAAATGCAGACACAGGGAATGGACGATGATGACGATAATGAGGATAACGAAGCTGGGATAATACCTGAACTAAATTGTGAAAAGTTAGGAATACGAGAGAGCAAGAGCAATGCACTTGAGAGTATCGCAGAAAACCTCATGAAAACAAATCAACAAAGCATTATCTCATGCAGGAAGAGAGATGGTAAAAAGGATCGTTCATCAGAGCACGGTGCTGAACACAATGAAATTGACAAGAAGCAGAGCAATGAAGAAGCACGCAAGGAATCATCTCGGGGTATTGTTGCGAATTCAAAAATTACTGCTGACAAGGAATACCGTAAAGAAGAGGAATCCCCTATCGTTATGCACCAGGAGCAACCTGCCACTGAAGATTGTCAAATTTATAAGGTGGCTACTAATCAAGTTAGCAACCCGTCTCATTTAGAAATACCGAAGAGAGAGATACCTAGTGAAGCCACGCGTCTTAACGTTGACGAATCTAGCAGGAGTACACCAAAGATCATCACCACTGGGCATGCTAATCAGGAAAGAGACGATGTGCCTTCTCAGAGAATTGCACCACAACATGAGCACATGAATGATTTGGTGCAGCTCAAACTTCAAGAAAGGTCAAGTCAAACCAAATTGGAAAGTCCAGGTCAGGACCCCCAAATACAACCAACGGTAAAACTTCAGCCACTACATCAGCAGCTACAAACAGGGAATGAAGGTCTATACTCAGCTACTGGTGAGTCTCAAGGTGTTTTGAAAAGATTGAATAAAATCTGTCAGATTCTGGGAGAGTCAGCTTCAAAACTTCCTGCATATATGAATAGTGAGATTCTGGAAAACTTTGCAAAGTTAGTTAATGAGAATATGGACCGGGCTCAGAATCTAGGTGAAATCTCAGTAAAAAATGCTATCGATTTGGTCTTATCGTCTCTAAAACCACAAATCGAGAAAGACTCTATTAGCGGTTTGTGCAAGTTAATTCTTGAGGCCAGAGCTCTGAGTGATAAGATTGAAGATAAATCTGTCTCATCAATCGTCAAGCGGAAACTTTGGGCAGAGGATATAAGTCATTATAAAAATCGGATAGCTGCTCTTGAGAAGACAGTCTCAACTCTTCAAGCCCAACCAGATTCCCAGAAAAGGGAGGCTACACATGAAGAATTAAAAATTGTGGAAGCTCAACTAAGACAGACAAAGGAGAAATTGAAGAATGCTCAAACCGAACTCAATATGCGGCCCACCCAGCACCACGTTACCAAACTTCGACAAAAATTTGAAAAGGCTGCACAACTATCAGCTAAGGTTCAAGCCGAGCTTAAGAAAGAACTCGAACAGCATCGCGAAAAATTATCTACATGCGAGACGCAACTCGAGGCAGCGCAAAAAGCTGCATCCCTGCATGCGAATACAGAGTTAAATCTTAAGAGGGAGCTGGAGGAGTGCCGCAGTAAAATATCTGATTTCGACGTAGAACGCAAGGCAGCTCAAAAACTTGAGTCTGAGCTTGTGAAAACGAAGTCAAACTTTGAGAACGAGCTGCAACAGTATCGCGAGAAATTGTCTAAACTCGAGGCGGAACGCGAGGCGGAGCGTAAGGAGTTCGATTGTAAGATAAATGAGCTTACGCATTGCAAGAACGAGCTGCAACCCACCCTGGAGAAGTTGAAGGGTATCCAAAATGAGTTGACCAAATCTCAAAAGGAGTTGTCGGAAAGAGAGGAAGAGCTAAGGAAAGCAAATGCAACGATTGATAGCATGAAATCGCAGCTAAGTCTTCCTCCAGTAAATACGAACAGAGATCCGTCTCGTTCACGAAGTAGATCGCGTAGGTATGAAACTGATTCACGGCGTTCGCACTCCTCTGAGAAATCCAAACGTTCTGATGATCGCGACTACAGGAATAAAAGACATCGTCGTGATGAGGATTATCAGCATAGGTCGACTCGGAATGAATATGAACAGCGGAGATTTTCAGATAAGAATGATAACTATGATGATCGCGGGCAAAACCGTCCTTACAAGCACCGTTATCACTCGGAACGATCGCATGCGAGATCAGGGTATTTCCCTCCTAGCGCTGATCTGCAGAACCCATCGAGGCCCTCAAATGAACCTATCTCTGATCACAGAAGATCACAATCTGGTTTCAGCAATAATCGCATGCCGTATGAGCCAGGCGCTCCCCAGCCTCAGTTCAAGAGCTAGATTTGTAATAACACGAATGATAATAATGATATGAACTTATTTTTTGTTTTGAATTTTGCATAATGGTCTTCTTGAGATTATTTCATAACTTCATATCTATTACATATCAGTATTAATCTTTTAGAATTACACGCCTACCCTCTGGCGACTCCCAAACCTCTCGCTCGTCTAAAGGGCAGCAGCAAATACAAGGGAAGAGCAACACCCCAATGACAACAGAAAGAAGACCACAATAACGTTCACTCTGGTATTTTCCAGCGTTTTGTTGCTCAAGAGGAACGCCTCGTGCTGTAAGACGTGGATCTCCCTGGGGAGGCGCCATAGGTAGGCACTGCATTGCAACAGGCTGTGGTGCTGAGGAAGTAAGGAGAGTGCTTGGAGCATGAGCATCCTCTGCCGGCTCGCCTACGAGCGTTGCAGGTTCGGCCTTTGAAACAGACATTTTCTTGTTCAATATTTTTACCTTTGAATATTTTAACCTTGACTTTCGCGCTCGACTTATATGTTCTTGTCTTTCAAATAACAGTCTTTCTTGTTCTGTGTTTTGGTTTTGCTCTTGCAAGATTGCGATTTGTCGAAATTTAATTATTGCTGTACTCAAAGCTCCTATACGAAACTACGTCAATCTGCTCGAGACTGGGATACTGCAAGCCTACTACCTCCTATATTCCCAGTCAACGATGCGAGTTAGAGCAGGGTTAGGTGTAGATAGGTTTACATCGAGCGAATTGCATCCGCAAAAACGCATCCTGTAAGTGCCAAGGGACTAAGTTCAGTGGAGGACTTTCTGAAAAATGATCCGCATACTTAAAAATAAAATAAATTAAATTTATTTTTATAAAATTAAAGAAACTAACCTCTCTTTATCATCTGGTTTAGTCATTTAACTGAAAGCCAGCGAAAGGAAGAGCTGATTCAGTCTATCACAAAGCTGAGATGAATACATCGTACCACTTCTCAAGAGGCACACAGCGCCAGTGAATGCAATATTAGAGACTTGGCTGGATTTACGGACTATGCGAATTAAAAATCTGCTCCTATGTCGGAAGTGCTGAACGACTTGATTCCTAACCCAGTCCTTAATTGCCCTTTTTAGCAAGTAACCTGCTGTCAGCAAACGTTGGTGTTTATGATCAAGCTTGTATTGATTCCAATCTGAATGGAGGCCATTGGGGATGGTATGTAAGTTTTTAAGGATGTGCGTTTCAGCCGAACAGTTAGAAGAAAGTGTCTCTTATATGAACTGACTTAAGCTGAATTAGGTTTTAGGTTTTCTGAATAATCACCCTGGCAGCCGTGTACAAATTATATGTCAACGCCACTACATGGTATCAAAGTCTCGTTTCATATATATTTCACAGTCACATTCTTTACAAATGCGTTTCTCATAATTATAATCGCTATATCTTGTAAACCTCAGAAACTGTTCAGGAAAGAACTATTTTGCTTAGTTATAAAAGTTAACATTATACGTATGTTACGACACCGCTTTAAATTTAGAAACACTACCTTGATGTGTGTAAACATTGTAGCTCTCAATTATTTGTATGGGCACATAATTTCCGAAGTTAATGATGGGTAGTGGAAGTCGTGCTTTACGTTTCCAACGAACGAAATAATGATATTTCATCTCCCCCAAACACTTTCAATTCTATGTTCTATCTTTTAATATCAAAGTCATATAGATCAATAAAATACAACGCACATATGAATTTATCCAAAGGTTTTGTACATCTATTACATTAGATTGGATATATTCTACCGTCTTATTTGCATGGATGCAATGCACGTAACATACACAGAATGCAATCGTTTCTGAATCAGGCAAGACAACATAAACGAGGGAAGCAATCAGACGTTTTCAATTTTTTAATTTTCTAGTAGAATAGAATGATAACTAGTGTATAATACATATGCACGTCATTGTACACAAGTAATCTAAAAGGTTCTCTCGTTGAGCACAACGCGGCGGCCTTCTGGTGACTGCCACACTTCACGTTCATCAACAGGGCAGCAGCAGATACACGGGAGAGCAAATACGCCAATGATTACAGACAGAACGCCGCAATAACGTTCACGCTGATAAACTCCGCCTTGTTGTTGTTCCACAGGTACTCCACGAGCAGTAAGGCGTGGGTCGCCCTGTTGCACCGGTTGGTATACAGGGACCGCCATGTATTGGCCTTGCATTGGGGACTGCTGTTGAACTACCGGCGCACATTGAACAACCTCCTGCGGCTGAGGAGTGGAGTAGCAGTAGTCTTTGTGGGAAGCCATGTTGCTTGCTGGAAAAGGGACAAAGTCTTGAAGATGTCTTTGTAATAGGAGTGGTGACAAGATTTGCTGCTTGGTCTTCTTGATGGGTTCTTGTTTTGGTTTTGCTTCATGAAGCAGTCGACTCACAAAGTTGGGACCTAGTCAGCTTAACGCGGACCAATATACCCATCTCAATACTAGCGCGTGTGTGCAACAACCAAATGGGTTATTGAAGCAGTAAATCATCATATGAGATTGATGTTCCCAAGTGACCTAATCTTCACTGAATCGAACCAGTCGTAGACAGACTCCTAGGGTGAAAGTTAGGAGGTGTGTTGCATACCCAAATTAGCAATAGAACTGAATAGAGGCCTAGAAAAGCCAGAGAAAACGAAATCCTTCAACGCGAAGATATTTTGAAGACACAGTCACAAGCCACCACGACTCGAAGGAAGGGATTCGGAATTTGACATAGTCTTACTAGTTACCCCTTCAGCTTATCGTGTTATGCAAACTACAGGAGAATGGTCGATAGGTCCATCGTATCCACGGGTTGAATTTTATAGAAGAACATCTGTGACAGCAGAAAAGGTTAATCTACGTATACATACATAAGTCATCCACGTCTCTCCTGAATCAACAACGCCAATTTTCGACACCAGTTCACAGCAGTGAAGGCTCATGCGATCTCTTCGTTTCTAGTACCCGTTTATAACAAACTGGTCACACAACGCACCGTACCTATTTTAATTAAAAGACTCAGGAACAAGCCCTTTCGAATGAGGGGTACGAAGGAAGTCATTCATGAATAGCTTTGTAAAGGACAGCGGTCATAAAAGGGGGTTCTAACTTGGCCGTTGTTACACTGCCCCCCTCCCTCTCTTCCCTTCACTTCCCAGGAGCCAGTAGATGCTAAGACTTCCTCACTCACCTTTTCGCTCTATTTACCAAGCCTGCTCATCATTTAGAGGCCTTCGAGGACAAACATGAACACCGCTAGCGACTTAGGGAGTTGCTTCCATGCTCAATAGGCCGCACGGCTTTCCAAAACGCTCAATCTTCAACAGGATGAGGAATTGAAGACCCGCCAACTTAAGAGTTGCTCTTCGCTGCTATGAATTTGCATAATTGAGTCTGATAATAATTGCGTTCTTATTTGCTTAATAATTGTATTCTGCAAGAAAATGGGAACGTCTATTACCGGACTCGGCACAATATGCCCCTAGCCCCAGCTAACAAAGCCTATTCTCAGCATGGTACGAGGGAGTTCCTCGGTGGTTCTGAATCTAAGAGCTTTCGCCGAGGTTTTTTTGAATTGGTTTATGAGGAGTCTCGAAGTATCTCCGACCCCCTTATTTCGCCGGGACAATCGCTGGTGGCGGAGAGAAAAGGAATCGAAAGAGGCGGAAACAGCACGAGGCGAGGTCATTTTGTCTTGTTCACTATTGCGAGGCTGCGAATACTCCAGAGTGGGGCATAATAGGTTATAGAAAGGAGCGCATTGCGGCCAGTGCGTAAAAGGAATTAAGTGACTTGGAGGTGAGGAGTGAATGAGAATGGTGCTCAGAAAATGAAAGTATAGGCATTTGTAATGTTCATTCTTTACTATTGGTTTGTTAGAATTTTAATTAGTAAAAGAGGGAGAAAAAACACTAAATGAAGTGAATGAGTGAATGAATGAAAGGCTCGCGAGAGCTCCGTAAAGAGCAGCAAAGCCCAAGAACTGTCCAGACAGGTCGCGCCCGAGGCGTGGGTGTTCTGGGTTTGAGGTTGTTTGAGGCACGATGTTCAGCCTCGCTCTGCTTCAGAATAAGGTGAAGCGGGCGCCTCAGGCGTACGAGGCGGAGTTCCAGCAGCAACTGCGGACCTTTGATGCCCAGTTGAGCATTTTTGAGCTGTCACCGCCGAAGGACTCGAAAGAGTTTGGACGCTTGGTGACATTCCTGAGCCAGGTCGCGAACTTGTACCCTGAAGATGGACATCGCTTTGCCCAGTCTGTGAAGGGTCTTCTGGAGAAGTCCTACGATGCCATGGACCCCGAATTGCGTAGAACGCTCCTTCAGGCCTTGATTCTGCTTCGGAATCGCAACCAACTGGACCCTGTTGAGCTCATCTCTATGTGCTTCTCGCTGTTCAGATGCCGCGATAAGAACTTACGTGATATTCTCTATAAACACATCGTTGCTGACGTGCGCAACATCAACAAGAAGGCTTCCAACCACAAGCTTAACCGCGAAGTCCAGAATGTCGTTTTCAGCATGCTCGAAGACCCTAGCTCTGTCGCAGCAAAGCGGTCGCTCCAAGTCATGGTCGATCTCTACAAGCGCCGCGTGTGGACCGACTCTCGTACAGTGAACATGATTGCAGACGCCTGTATTTCGAACCAGCCCAAGAACGTCGCTATTGGCCTGCAGTTCTTCCTGGGCATTGACGACAAAATCGATGCGCTCCAGGATGAGGAGGAGGATGACGTTATTGAAGAAGCGCTTGAGGCCTCGACCGGAAAATCTCGCGATAAGCTTGAGCGTGCAGCTCAAAAAACCTCGCGTAACTACTCCAAGAAGACTCGCTCGCGGCTCCGTAAGAAGGAAAAGGAAGATAAAGCGCTTAAAAAGGCACGCCTGGCAAAGCTCGCTGCCCGGGAGGTGACCTCTTCATCTACCGCAGAGCATCGACGAGTGGCAGCACCTCGGTTTCCTGCAATCGATCTTCTTAGTGATCCGCAGGGATTCTGCGAGAAACTGTTTAAGAAGCTCAGGGGCTCCAATGATCACTTTGAGGTGCGTCTATTGATGATGAACCTCATCAGTCGTGTCGTGGGTCACCACAAACTCATCATGCTGTCGTTTTACAGTTTTGTCCAACGATACTTGACGCCGCACCAGCGTCATGTGACTAACATCCTCGCGTACCTGATCCAGGCCTCGCACGAGCTCGTCCCCAACGAGGAGCTCGAGCCTGTCGCCAAGCATATCGCAAACAACTTCATCAACGATCGCTCTGGTGCAGAGCATATGGCTGTCGGTCTCAACACCATCCGCGAGCTCGTGACCAAGGTGCCTTTGCTCACAACTGGCGAAGGTATGGACGACTTCTTCCAAGATCTCGTGGACTACAAAGCCTACAGACGCGACAAGAGCGTTATCATCGCTGCACGCAGCCTTCTTAATGCCCTCCGCGAGATCAACCCGACTATTCTCCAGCGCCGCGAAAGAGGCAAGTTCCGCAATGAGGTCGATAAGGTCCTTGCTTACGGTGAGTCCAAGGTTGCAGAAGGTGTGGACGGTGCGGAGCTTTTGCAGCTTCTCGAGGAGGAGGCGGCCTTGCGCGCCCAAAACGAAGAAAGCGACGAAGAAGATGAGGATGACGAGATGGAGGAGGTTGAAGATGAAGAGGACGAAGAGGAGGAAGAGGAAGAGGACGAGGAAGAGGAGGAAGAGGAAGAGGACGAGGAAGAGGAGGACGAGGAGGAAGAGAAGGACTCCACTCGCAAGTCAAAGAAACGTCGTCGTTCTGACAGTAATGCTGAAGAAGAGGAGGAAGAGGAAGGCGAAGAGGATGATGAGGATGAGGAAATGGAGGAAGATGATGACGAAGAAGAAGAAGAGGGAAAGCTCTCTGCTAAGGATGAAACTCTGCTCGAGAAGCTCCGCAAGAGCAAGATTGATCAGAAGGACCGTATCGATGCTCACCGCATCTTCACAGAAGAAGATTTTGCGCGCATCCGCAAGCTCAAGGCCAAGCTTGAAAAGGAGAAGCGTGATCCTCGCGCACGTCGCCGTGTTGAGCGTAAGCGTGAGGCATCTTACAAACGCAGCATGGTACTCAAACAGCTCGCTTCGCAAGGCTTCGAAGTTGAGGGACTCGACGACGGTGAAATTGAGAGCGACGACGATCCTTTCGCCTCCGACCAGTCCTCATCCGAGGAGGAGGATGAAGAGGAAGAAGCTGAGGGCAACGATGGTTCCTTCGATCCTAGCAACCTCGAGGGTGTCGTTCGTAAGCGCCGTCGTGAGCTTGCCGAGCGTCTTGCCTCTGTATACGAGGGCCGCAACGGTGCTCATCAGCTGCAAAACAAGCGCCTTGGTGGTAGCAACAACTCAGAGAAGAACAAGAACAAAAACTTCCTCATGGTTCAAAAGTCGCGCAAGGTTCAACGCAAGACCGTATCTTCATTCCGTGAGCAGCAGATGCAGCTCAAGAAACACATTAAAACGCTCGAACGCAACAAGAAGACTGTGCAAAAGATTCGTCGCCGCTCCAAGAAGGTTCGTAAATAATTTCATCGTCACATTCCTAACCCCCTGCCTAATTTTGTATTGGGAAGTCCCTGGATCGAGTATCTTTCTTACCATTATAGACAATTTTCAACGTGTTATTGCATTTCTTTTTCTCCTCTTCAGTTGCCTCCCACTACATCTATACAATTTCTTGCATTTTCGCTTTTATTGGCGCTGCCTTGTCCATGAGCATGAGTCGTTCTGAACCTTTAAGAAAATACTTTTGTAAAAAACTATACTTTACAATACTACGGGTCAATAACGTTGGTGAAGTTATCTAGCAATCGTACTTGGTAGACTACGTCGGTCTTTCCATTAAGGTCTTCATTGTCTGGACAAACTCCAAAGGCTACGGTGTCGCCTGGACAAAGCCTTACCGGGGTGTCGGGGTCAATAACGACTCCATTCACACTAGTACGATTAGTACTATTCAAATCAATAAGATGCACCTTAAGGCCACTACGGAAAAATTTGATTCTATTTTCACCCCCGTCTTGGTTTGTATCTGTACGCAAGTAGTTTTCGCTGATTTGCACACCGGGATGAGTTGACGAGCTGCCATCTGTTAGCCTTTCCTCCTCATCTTCCACTACGGAACCATCTTCAATATCAGAGTCTGAACTTTCATCAGGTCTTTCTACAATAATAAGAGCGTGTCGCTTTGAAATTAATTTTGGATACTTCGAAGAATCAATCCGCACCCGTGCTCGACGGCGATCACGTCCGCAAAGGTTTTCCCCATCCTCTAATTTAAAAATCTTAGAGCCTAAAACTCTGTCCTGTATTGAAAGTTCTTCACTCAAAGCCCCGAGGAGTGGAGGCCGTGGCAATTTTTCTTCATTGAGAAGTAAATCTCCGGTTTCTTTATTGTTCTCAGTTTCCACATTGCTATGCCAAGCTACAAGGACAACGGAATATCGGGTCCTGTGACGTTCATGACGAGACTGCTTGAGAAGATTCAGAAACGTAGCTTCCTTTTTTAGGTTAAAGTCAAGACGATCCAGACGTGTAGATTCTTTTAGCAGCTTGACTGTCATTTTTCTCTCCTGGAGCATCTTGTGGCCCTGGATGTGCTCGTCAACGTCTTTCCATGTTTTAAAACGTTTTGTGGGCATGCTGAGCTTAGCACAGTCCTCGCAACGCCAAGCTGCTAGTCTTTTTTCAGACTCAATTTCAGCTCTTAACTTGGCTTTGATCGCTTCATCTTGACGACGCTCTTCTTCAAGTTTCTTTCGCTGAGCTCCGGTTAGTTCACGTTTGTTTTCTTCAAGTAATGAATGGCTTGTTGGCCGTTCTGTTTTACGTTTTGGTTGGTGAATACGATAAAGATGAGCACGAAGTAATTTTTGGAACATACTTGCTGCTCTATGTGCTTGTTGCATGCGTTTTGCGCTTTGGTCCTCTCGCCGCATGAGTGCTCGCTCCACAAAGAGACGACGCGACCTTCGCACTCTGCGTTTCTGTTCTCTGCGTTTAAATAGAAGTAATGAAAACTTTCGTTGCCACACTTGCCGCCGAAAGTAACGCTGGAGATAAATTAGAGCCTCTGCCATACACTTAGTTTCCAGTGCATCAAAAGCATCATATTGTTCTTTCAAAACTTTAGCTAATCTTGGCTTCGCATCTGCTAAGGTCTCGGCGAGGAATTGGGCGTCAATGAAGGCGTCAGTATTGAACGAAATGCTGCTCCTCACGAACCCTTCTCGCTTGGAAAGATGTCTTTGGAGCCGAAATCTTAGGTCATGAAGATCATTGTTTTGGAGGTAACGTTTGGCAAGACCTTTCTCTTGCTCAAGGAAAATGTTCATACGCTCGAGACGAGCAATTGTGTTAAGAGAGGAATCGTACAGCTCTCTTTGAAGTTGGAAACGACGTCTGCCAATCGATGACCGCAATATCATCCAAAGGCAGATGGCTGGGGTGTTGATGTCTCGTTCATATAAAGGTGGCCTCAAGCTTTCCAAGAGTTGAAGTGGTGATACTTTCCCTTCCCATTTTTGAAGCAGCTGCGTGCGGACTCTTTCGCCTTGCTTTCGGTCATTGATAAGTTTCAGTAGATGGTGAACCTGTTGGCGTGACTCCTCTACGATAGGTAATAAGTCACGTCGCAATTTGCTACATACCTGCTGAGACACCACCTCCATAGGGCACTCAAAACTGGGCTCTTGTTTGCATAACAAGCCCTTTTTGCTTTCTCTAACTCCCGCTGATTCCCCTTGCTACAAGAAGCCTCCTTTATCGAGTACTTTGCCACATTGTAAATGGTGAGAAAAACACTCGTATTCTATATTTTCCACAAAATGCTTATTTTGAGATGACTTTATAAATAAATATCCGTTACGATCTCGGGACTAATGGAGGTAGTTCGGGGGTTCATCAGAAAGGGTTTGGCCGAAGATAGTTCAGTAATTTGATGCGTTTAAGAAAGTTGGTGATAGCATTCCCATGGTCTATGATCTATAAGCTAACTCTGAACCAAATAGCAGGCTAAGGGTGCATCAAAATTGCGTGAAACGAACCTATTCCCTGACCATCAGCGATATGGACAAGGTTGAGATGTCTTTGTTGCAATGATTTTTTTAATTCCTTTTTTTAAAGTGCAGTATTCCAATTTATTCTCTGAAGTTTTATGGGATTGACACATGCGAATTGATGCTCGTAGTAAGAGAGCGAGAATCTATGAACTGGCCTATTCGACTCAGTTTGTAAAATAAATGAATTAAAAATGCTCCATTTTCCATATCGGAAATAGATATCGGTTTTCCGATACTCGTCTAGGGACATTGAAGGTTGAACTCAAGTCAACGTATATGTCGTCACTACTCGGGTCAGCAAGTCAATCAGTCCTGAACATTTTATGACGCTCTGGCGCGAGGATCCCGCGGCATTTTGTGTTAGTTTTTTACACGCTTCGCAACCCATAGTACTTACATAGTGCCTACTTAATAGAAGAAAAGAAAAAAGAAAAGCAAAGAGAAAAGGTCATGCTAAATAGTACTTCATTTTATACTAGTATGGTAGTTAAAATTGTAATATTAGGGCCCTATGATTACAACCGTAGCAGACGGCAGAAGAAGATGATGGAAATCGAGAGTATTTTCCTTAAATCAAGAAGGTCTCTTGGAAAGGGCGCTCCGTGCGCTGTACAATTGAAAGTACCAGTCGTTGAATGGTTTGGCTTGAGGAGGTCTAAGGGAAAGCCTTCGTGCTTATATTCTCATCCGTCTGCTTTGGGTAGGAAGGCATCAGCGTCGGCTGAGTCGGTGGTCTTTGGGCTCCTTCGATTTACCACGGCTGAGAGCGCAAGCCCTTTGGAGCGGGTTTGAAGGGGGGGCGAGAACACAAATATACCCCAATCATCAACTTCAAAGCTTGTTTTAATCCGTTCTTGTCATTGAAGCTTGAGTGTTTGATTGCTTACGACCATGCCGAGAAGATCGACCAAGGCGTCGAGTGTGAGGTCTGGGGCTCGGGCCCAAGCCCGATCAGATGCAGTGTCAAACTCGGTCTCCAAAATTAACGTGCGTGGCCTTGCAGATATTGTGCAGGACCCAGGGCGAAGAAACTGGGGAGTTTATCGATTGCAAGGGGTTCGACGAACAGGAATTCGGGATCCAGAATCCTTCGAGTACGCCTTGAAGGAGGCGTTAGCGCCATTTTTCACCCTTTCCGTCAAGGCTGCGGAGTTCAAAGAGAGCCTTTGGATTCAGCTCAAGGGGAAAACAGGAATTCAATTGCTGACGCAAGAGAATGTTTTTGTTGTATACCCTCCTCACTCCAAATTTATCTTTGTGACACCTTTCCGAGGCAAGGATGCTACCCCAATCTTTTGCCAGGCTCTGAGTAATGTTTTCCAATGTTCCAACGTTGAAGAACTCCCTCTTTTTGGCAAGGACGTTACGACGCTCAAGGATCTTGCGCTACGTAAACTAAGTCAGGGTGCATTTAGCGCCTATCGGTTATGCGCAGAAGTTTTTGATCACGATCCTCTGCAAGACCAGGCGAGTTTAGCCAAGCGTCGTCGTGCTGTGATAAATAAGATTCTGGGAGATGAGCGCGATCGTGATGCTCTTTCTCAGCTCAAGGGCAAGGACGGAAACCGTGTCATTCGGAAGACAGAAGCTCGCGCTCCAGCTCAAAGGTTTACATGTCCAACTATTAGCAAGGGTAATCATGACGATGATATAGAAGGCGCGGGGCTGCGTACAGTCTGTCTTAAATCGAAAGATGACCTTCGATCGGAGGATGAGTCTCGCACTGATGTGGAAAACTTTCAATGTTATATTCGGCTTGAAGGGTCTAACGTATTGCGTGGTCTTGAAGCATTATATGCAAATGACATGGTATGTGATAACAAAGAAATTCCGTCAATTTTTGACGTAGATAAATTGCTGGTTCAAGCGGATGGAGACTATTCCGAGATTCTCACTGCTGGAGAAGCAGAGCCTTCTCGTTCTACAAAACGCAAGCGCAGTGATACTACTGAGCGTGCTTCGACAAGACTAGTTTGGGCCCGCTCTGGAGTAGTAGCATCCACATCTTCTCGTGATCTATCCAAATAGAAATGGTATGTATTAATAAAGAAAACTTGGAAAAAGATTCATTCACTTCAGACTATTCCTTCCGCAGTATTTCAAAAGGGGTCAACCTCTCCAAAGGGGCTCTATGATATATTACAAATCAAGCTGGTTCTTTCTATAACAAGCCTAGTCCAGAAAATGTATAGTTTTGCACTTTCAGAACACCAGTCTCAGACTATTTAGTAGCATACTGCTTTTTTTGGCTCCAGAATTCCAGTTCTGTGTTCTTATAATCAACAACGAATAATATACTTAAGGAATATGATACTAGGTCGCATCTGGAAGACCATCCCACTCTCGCCCATACAACGATTAATGTAATTCACTAAGCTATAACTGCTCTCTTGTTTGAAACCCAATTTACCAAATTGGACTCACGGAAGGTAAAGGAATAATACAAGGCCCTCTCCAAAATGGTAAGAACATTACTAGCTCTCGCCCCGAAGCCACTGTGCATTGAACTACGAATACAAGGGCTCTCTATCGCTAGACAAACAGAGCGTGCACACACTCTCTTTCAATTTTTGATAATTTTTTGTTATTACTTCTTTTGGTAAAAGCATTGATTGCTCAGGCTGTTAATTTCTCAATTTCTATTCCGAGCCCTTGGCCGTGCTGACATGCGATCACAAATGCTCTACTTCTTTCTTACTATTGAAGAGTGCATCACGCTGCACAAGTTGCCCCCTCAGCCCAATTTAAAGTGTATCACATTGCCGTTGTCGTCTGGAGATATGAAACTCCGATTTGTAAGAAGCGAACCAGTAAGTGCACTTTCCCCTGGGGCAGCTTTGCACATTCAATAATTGATTGTCACTATCATCTCCGAGCTGCCGAGGACCGAGGATAGTTATGTTTGAGCTTACTGCTAATCTTAGGATGTTGGTTTTTTAATTCAATAAAAGAAACAGAAGCAGTATTAGTCTTAGAGCGCGAGCGGCACGCGCTGACAGCAGTATTTTTGATGGAGAGTGCTACCACAAGCTCTGGTTGCACCCACTGAGAGGATGGAGCGCGATGTTGTCTGATGACTGGACGTGTGTTGCGTGACGTGCTTGGGCGCGTTCCACGAGAAGTTGTTTTCTCGAACACGAATCATTGAAAACAATTGCGATGCGCCTGCACGCTCAGTGTGCACACCTTTCTCATGTGCTGCGGTTGCTTCCGATGGCACAAGTAATTAAAATCAATAAGGAGTAAGATGCAGGCTGATTATCCAGAAAGAATGATGAACTTTTCACTTCATTTGCACACAGTGAGGAGCAAGAGGAAAGGAATCTTTTTATACGACTTTCTCTATTGCAACCATGCTAAGGGGCGAAAATGGGGACACAGGAGCGCTATCCCGATGTTGCAAGAGTACGTCTTGGGAGAATCAAGACAGGGAATCGTTTTGACGGTAATGAGGAGAAGAGAAGGTTGTGTAAATTTTGTGCTGAGGAGGTGGAGACTGCGAGACAAGAATGTCTTGGATCATGTCTCTATATGCTAGCTCATGAAGCTTTTCCTCGGTGACCAGAGCTAACTTGTTGATGAACTAGAGAATGTCCCATCCCACTACTGCCAGTAACCTTCTCTGAATGAACCAAAGAGAAAGAGAGAAAGAACGGAAAACATTTAGAATCGCAGGCAAACACAGACGTTAAAGTCTTGAGGGTTTAAAATACCAACGCATTTAATTTAGGCGCTGGTTATATTAAGCGTAGAAGATCTCTGAGCTGGACAGAAGAACAACCTTTGATCACTGACCCAATACCTCGTATACCTTTTCAACTTCTTCACCTTGAGAGTACTTATTTGAGTTCTTGGTTTTCAGCATCATGATAACGATGATTACAGTGCACACCCATCAGCTATAGTTCAGAAGTTGGGTTTAGTATTTTTTACGGTTTAATTGATGATGATCAGTTGTAGAACGCTTAGTATGTTTTGTCAATACTATCGCTCCTGACCAGCCTTTTGTCCTTGCATCCAGTGATCGCTTTGCAATTAGCATGATGCTTGTAAACTAATATGGGCGCTGTAGCTAGCTTGCTCACCTCAATGTTCGTTTGAGGAGTGCATGCAACTTATTTTCATGAAAGCTTATGAAAAGGTGCATCTCAACATCTCCTCTTTTCTTTTTTCTCGAAAGTTAAAGTTAGAAATTATAAATTGAAAGTTGGTGAACTTGAAAGTTTCGCGCAAATGGTTGAGCAAACAATCATAACACCCACGGGCCCCAAAGTCGTTCCAGAGAGTCTTCTAGCGAAGCCTGCTGGCTATTTATTCGCACCACAACTTCATCTCGCGTGAAAATACTCTCGATTAGTGGGGTTCGCGTGCAGACGCGTGAAATGGACTCCAGAAGGGAGCCCATCGTGGCATAGTCAAAAAACCAAAATTACACACCCCAAAAATCATTTAGTATGGCAGCTTCTAGGGCAAGGTTCGTTTTCTTCGCTTAAGCTGGCATTGATTTTAGAAGAAGATGACCGATGCAGACAGGACGTTTATTCCAGCAGCGTCTACCACCTGTCCCAACCTTGCTGCCACTTCAATATCAGTATCATCAATGGTAAGAGCTTAGGTTACCTTGACTTGCTTGCGCAAGTTCATCCCTGCGAGGCAGGAATTGTTGTGCACGCGCTGCTTCCTTGATTTATGGAAGCTTATTACTATAATAATTATTAATTATAATAATATTATTGCCATCATAATAGAGATCTAATAACTGCTAGAGTTCTTTTCGATTAAAAAAAGTAAGTCTAGCTCAGACTCCGTGTAATTATGAGCATCATGCTAGTAAGGACTAGAGCGCTTCAAGTTCACTGTCACCAAAGAGGAGAGTACGAAGGAGAATGTCTTTCCAATTTTCCCAGTTCATCATTCTTTTGGGCGCTTTCTGTTAGCGAAAGGCACGTGCAATATATATTTTAATTTAAAAAAAAAAAGCAAAAAAAAAAGCATGGAGTGAAAGGCTCGGCTCCTTTATATAAACTTGAGAAGCCTGGAAGGCCGCGAGTTTGTGAATTAATCCTTTTGAGCACACTGTTATTGCTAACTATTAACACCAAACTAATTGTAGCTCGTGAAAGTGTATTGCTGCTACCATCGTTCACTTTTCCTTTCAATGCTTTGAGCAATATTATGAATAAAGTGTACTGGTAAAAATGTTTTTAGTTTAAAAAGCTTGTTAAGGTAGAAGTAGTAGAAAAGGGAAAACCAAGTCGCTACATGATTTCTTCTCTTTGGCAGGAGTAAAATAAAAATCTGAGAAATAGGCCACTTTGAGAAGAACACTGCCACCGCCTTTAGCCTACTACAACTATAAGCAGCGCAAGAGCATTTGGAGTCTTTGAAGAGATGGTTAAGTGATGATGGAGGATGGATGCAATACCGTCATTAAAACTATCGACTTATCTAGTTCCCAGTGCGAAGCTCCTTGGAGTCCTTGGAGAAACTTGCAATCTTGAAGCGTTCTATGGTGAAATAAACAAGCAAGCAAATGTGCATAAACAAACAACGAACGAACGAACGAACGAACGAACGAACGAACGAACGCAATGCATACATAGTGAGTTACATAAATCGACCGCCCAAACCTGTTCGCTTGCACGTGTAGGATGCGCCGAATCCGTCCGCGGCGAAGGTATCTGAAAGGTTTTAATTGATTGGTATCATTCAGCGCACGCATTATTTTGGAGTAAGAAGTAGTGAAGTTGCTGAGAACCCTCTTCTTTGGTTTTATTTTCAAGCGAACTTGAAAAGCGAAAATAGGTATACTACTACCTAAGTATTTGGAGATGTCTTTTCTGCTTTGATCTGATCAAAAACCAAGATCGCATGAACAACCGTTTCTAAGCCAGCGCTCGAATGCTAAACTTGATTTTAGCTGGCTGCGCTTGGGTTGTGTTTGAGTTTTGGCTCTTAGAGTAAAGATGCAGAGTAGGAGGAGGGATTCAAATTAAAGAGAAAAAGAAGAAGACTCCGAAGAGATAAGATGTGGGCAATGCTCAACGAGGTTGTGGAAAGATTAAAAATGTAAGTCGATGGTGCAAAAACCAATGAGCACGGCTGCTCTTATTTTCCCTTCCATTATAGCTTCGAGTTTGTTGACTGTAAGAATGTTAATGAGCTCACGTGATCGTCCTAGGGACGCTCTCAGCTCCTCTCACATTGTTGGCTGAAGGATCTTGCTTATGGAAATGGGCACATTGATTGACTGTTCTCATTTTGTATCATACAAATGAGCATTCACGCAACCAGCCTTCAAGAACTTCGAACCATAGCTTCTGACAATATGTATCTACTCAATAACTACGCAATATTTTTGCAAGAAGGTCATGCAGGGCCATCGTTTTCCTTTCGCGACAATTCACGACCAAGATGTTGCAAATGTACGTAGTGTTGAATTTGTCGTCATTATGGAATGGCGGGCGCCACTACCACCGAATAGGGCCCAAGTTTTCCAAGTTGATAAACTCAATCTACTGAAGACGAAAGCTTTAAGTTACATACTACCATGATTCATGATTCATGGCTCATAGTAATAATAAAGTTGCTGCTGGTCTTGGCAGGTCCTGGTCCCTGCTTCCTCTCTGCGCACTGCTCAAAGGAGAAGTAGTGGCGCTTCATCCTTTCGGTATCATCTACTACCTCGTGCGTCTATTTATTAATGATTTATTTATACTCTATTTGGTGAGCCTTTCTCTTTAGTTGAACTGAACAGAGCTAACAAAAGGTCATATGAAAACTTTTAAGAAAGAAGTAAAAAAAAAAACTAATTAACTGAGAGATGAAAAGATCGAACTAAGTAAGAAAACTGAGTCATCCACTGAATGGATGAATAAATGGTGAGACGTCGGTGAGATATCCCTCATGGGTTACAAAGGCTATGGCGCAAGCAAAAGAGGTATTGCTGGCGCTCGTTTCGAAGAGTTAGCTAGTTGCCATAACTCAACCTCTGACTGGACACGTACGGAGATGTGTCTGGATATTCGTAGTGAGCGACAACCTGGATCACTTGAAATAGAAAGGCTACTGGGAACGGGCGCATTCATTGAGCAGGCTGATTTTCAGCCTGAAAATGATCCAGGAAATTGATATGGAGTGATAGCACCTACAGGTAGGAAAGGATGTGCAGAAACTCAACAAAGTATATCTCGCGAGAACGTCAGGGCCTAAGTCTATTGTTAGAGACGCATCTGAGATTGATGTGAAGTGACCCCTCCAGTAACTGCAGCGCACGGAAAGCGCCTGCAAGTCCAGCGATGAGAATGAATCATGAATACCTAGCGTCCAGCCAATTCCAAAGATAGTCCCAAAAGAGAGCTAACTGTCTGCTTACTGCCTTACAGCTGACGGCCGCAGAACCTGGCCTTGCCATCATTTACCAATTGACATTTGACCGTGATTGGTAAAGCAATTCTCGCAAATTAACTTGTGTGGATTTGCTAGCTCACGAGCAAGAAAATGATGGCATTGCTCCGACTGATTCTCTAGGCTGCGCCACCGCGGAGCTCCTCTTTTGCACTCACGCTGCCATTGATTTTGTAGCGCATGTAGTAACAAGTATCCCTGATTGATAGGCAATATGCTGTTCTCATACTGAGGTCTTGCATTTCGTTCATTTCCAGATTCATGTCGTCCATCCATGTGTTCTGGGACGTCCAATCAGAATCACTGCGATAGCAGGTAAGGAAGTTCACGCATCGCATACGTAGTACATCGTATCGTTGGCGAGTGGGCGGATATCCATTGGTGCTGCTGAAAGTATGACGAACTCATGAAACTTGCCTAAAGATGTAGATTCTGGATGGGCCCGAAATACGCTGCCGCTTGCAGCTCGGTTCTAGGTGGTCTTGATCCGTCAAGGCATGTAAAGTTCGCAGCCTGCTGAGTACAGGTCACTCCTACTTTGCAGCTCCGACCCTGAAGAGGAACGCAGCAGAGCCGCAAGCCTGTGCAGAAAAGGACCCCAGTTTCGAACGGCAGGATCACCATCCTCGCAGCACGTATAAGACACCGTAGGTAAATCCTAGTCAACCTGGGATTTGAGACGAATCCGCATTGATCCGTTTCTGCGTGGAGCGTGCGAAGAATTCGTCAGAACCCGGCACTTCGGCAAGAGTCCGATGGGAGATTGAATCGATGGAGGGGTACGTGCACTTGCTTCAGACAAGTTAACGCTGCACCCCCGTACTTGCTCGATGAAACGGAGAACACTCCCTCCTTTGATTGAACCCATTTGGCGTTTTGACAGATAGGGAGAGAAGTTGGCAACAGCTCCTGCAGGTGAAATTTATAGCAGTACCACATCGCAGAATGGTGGCAGGCACCTATCTTTCTATTTGACTCTTTTTAATTAACTAAAAGTAATTTTTCATAAATTACATTTACAAAAAAAATGCCGACTAGGAGCTCTCAGAGTAAAAGGTAGGTAGAGTGCGTTTGCAGTACTAGACCTAGGAGATTGAAATATGTGTGGTGTGTCAGTTTAGTGGTACGAAGAAGCATTCAATCATTCAATAGCTAAAGGTGTCAATCATTGAATTCATTCGTTTCTGCGTCTGGATTGACGTGCAAAGTCTAGTTGGGTTGACCGATCCCATACTGCTCTGGGCGCGACGCCTAATTCGGCGAAAGTAGTGTCACACGGCAGTCCTGGACTCCAGCTCGCTAGCAACGCCTGAACAGGCAGGCAGGACCTATTTGAAGGAGTGCTAGAGCGAGCTTCTGTTCCCTTCATCATTGACATGGTGCTTTCTCCAACTTGATTGTTTTGCCTAACTAATGGTTTTTCAAGTTCATTAATTAGTTTTACTATTATTGTCAGAGGAATTATACACTCTTTCATAAATAATAAACGATGGTTAATAGTAAATAATAGAAACATGTGGCACTATAAGTATCGCCGCATGGAATGAAGGTGGAGAGAACCGTCAAGGAAGCGAGGCCGAGCCGCTTGGTGAATTAGCGAAGAGCGCTGTCCGGGCAGGTTGGACTCCCGAGGCCCATAAAGAGCCTCATCATGGGGTGTATTCTTGCTCCCTACGAGGTGCGATGCACTATTTCCTATGGCATTGGCTTTGTCGTGCACTGATCTCGTGCTGGTCTGTGGCCTGTTTTCATGAAATTGGCCTCCTACCCAACTGACTATCCCAAACCCTACACGAAACCTGCCAACTTGAGCTGGAGACGAGGGATCTGAGGGAAAGTATTCATGACGGGTGCTTTCGAAAGCATGCCTGTTATGAATCCTGCTCGTAGCAGCAGCAGCATTGGCGATGGCAGCAACATTGGCAATGGCAGCGGATGATCTCTGATTGATTGGAATAAAGAAAAATTATAGACATATTTGTCAAATAGACAGACAGAGGTGTGCACCTCTCTCCCCAAGTGCGGGAAAAGCAAAAAACAATGGAGATAAAAAGAGGCCTAATTGATCTTAAAAAAACAAAAACATTTTAAAAAAGAAATAGCTGGTTTTTTAATCTAAGGAATCTGAAAGCGAGAGTCTTTGTTTAAGCTTGCCACAAGACAGTCAGTTATTTAGTAGTAGTTGTGGCCCTCGCTGGTTTGCATCGATCACCCGAGCTTTAATATTGCACAGTCGAGAAGGAGGATTAAGCAGCACGAGAGTAAAGCTATGGAAAGCTGCGCTGGACGGGTGAAATGATGAAGGTAAAAGAAGGAGGAAGCACTTGAATGTTTTAAAATCTATATTTTGTTTTACTTTTTCGGGGAAAAAACGAAAATGAAAATAAAACATAACTCGAAAGTCTTCCTTTGCTTCTTTCTTCCTTTCAGACGCTAGCAGCTGCATAGGCCCCGCCATAAGCCTTTGGTGAGTCGAGGAAAGCAAATGCCACGAAAACAAACCATAGAGCGCCGCTACGTAGGTACCACCAGACGCCCTTCCTCTACCAAGGCAGCCAAATTACTGTCGCAACGAGGCTTCCATTGCTTACTACCCTACCCTTCAACCAAGATCTCTTGTTTGTACACAGACAGCAGGTATCCTCGTTTTGAAGATTCTGGGTAAGAGCTAGCTAATCGAAAGCATTTCTCCCATTCGTACTTTGAAAACCTAAAAAACCTTCTTTGCATTCTTTTTAATTTTAATTAAAATGAATAAAAGAAAAAGCCTATTTCCTACCAGATACCTACCCTTGGTCGCCACTAGGCAGTCGCCTAGTGGGAACAGCAGCACAACAGAAAAACAAGAAGAAAAGAAGAAAAGGAAAGAAGGAAGGAAGCAAAGCTTGCGCTAAAAAGAAAGGTAAAAGGAGAAACTGGAAAAAGGATGCACCTCCAAATGCAAATCACTAATAACCTGAAGGCACGCACGCTCACAATTCTCCAATCTGCGTTAGCTAGCTAGCACCCATTCACTCCTACTCACTCACTCCTCACTCACTCACTCACTCACTCACTCACTCACTCACTCACCCATTCACTCAATCGCTTCCTCACCCACTCAATCGCTCGTTCTCCGCATCGACCCGACCATCCACAAAGCAAACACCAAACTGCAGCGGATACAGTTTGACAGCAAATATACATAGGTCCATCGAGACATACATCGATCGATCGAGGGATAAGGACTCAGTCTCAGTCTCAGTCTCAGTCTTTGTCTATAGATTGATTGACTGATTGACTGATTGATTGACAGATTGAGTTCGCTCAGTTCATTCGGATTGAACTGATCGAAGCAATTCATCGTTCCGAAGTCGAGATCGAAGGACCGCGGATCCATCAACGGCGCACGCACTCTTGGCGACGGAGAAGCAGCTGGTTAGCGAGATAGCGAGTCAGTTCTCCGGCACGGCACGCACGGCACGCATCAGGCGGGAGGAGGGAGGGAGAAAGGCCCGTGAGTGAACCTCGGGTCCCTTGAGAAGGAACTGCAAACAAAGAAAGAAAGCCACGGATTCACTCTCATCAGAGGTGTGCGTGCTCCCGAGGCGATCGCACATCCCTCCATCCATCTACCTCTCCATCGACCGCGGAGCAGGCAGGCAGGCAGGCAGGCGGAGAGCAGGGCGTCGAGCTAGGCGGGTCTGGGAGACCGGCTGTGGCTTGGCGGACTGGTTCCTGAGCGACTGACTGACTGACTGACTGATTGGTTGATTGGCTCTTTCTTGGCTTAGTAGTTGGGAGAAGGAGAAGACTCGTCTGTCTTGTCGAGCAGCGAGGCAGCCAGTGCAGGGCACGGTTCGCTCGCAGGAGACAGAGAGAGACGGAGACGCAGAGGCAGCAGCGAGACCGCAGCGGCGTGCGGAGCGAGTGGACGGCGGCCGCGTCAGGGACCGCGCAGCAGCTCGACTCACGCGCGCGGTGTCGAAGGCGGAAATTTGAATTTCGAATTTTTGAATTTTGAATTTTGAATTTTGAATTTTGAATTTTGAATTTTGAATTTTGAATTCTGAGGATTTGAATTCGAAGTTGGGAATTTGAAAATCTGGATTGATTGATTGATTGATTGATTGCTTCGAAATTGGAATCCAGTTTCGATTCCCTGGGCCAGCGAACTCCCAGGCAAAGACACCTGGACGGAGACCGACTCTTCTGCGGTGCCCGCGGCCAGAGAAGGCGGCGCCGGAGGGAGCTGGAGGGCAGTATCGCGAGCGCAAAGCAAGAAGGCCGGAAAAGAGGCGGGAAAGGCGAGGAAGAGGAGGTCAGAAAGTACCATTTTGATAGAGTGCATAGAAAAATGTCTTTCTGCCCGTCCCAAGAAGCTGTGCGCTCCTTTGAGCAGCACTTCCACAGAGCCCTTTCGGCGCAGAACCCGAACTTGGAACCGCACGAGGACGCAGACCGTGACGAGCGACTTGAGAGCGACAGCTGCGGAGCGGATTTGGACGCCTACGAGTCGGCGAGTCGGTCCCGGGCGAGTTCCGGAGCAGATCAAGGCTCCAGCACCCGTGATTCGGGTACTGACAGATCCTCATCGGCATCGGCATCACGCGCAGACTTTGAGGACGAAGAAGGCCTTGAGGTTGAAGAGGACGAAGAAGAGGAAGACAGCGACGACCAGAGCTCAGTGGGGGAGTGCGAGGCAGCGGCAATCTCAAGGCGGTCGCCAGCACTGGGGTTGTTGAGGGGCGCTAGCGCAGAAATGTCAGCGGCGTCTGTGAGCTCGTGCAGGTCACGGAGCAGCAGCTCAAGCAAGAGTGACGATGACAGTCTTTCGAGGTGGACTACTGCCTCATCACTCATGAACGTCGAGGATAGCGAGCAGGAGGCTATCGCAAGAAGGCTCCTGGAGCAAGGTTCGAGGCTTGTCAACGAGTCTCAGGCTGAGAAGGATCCAGAGTTCCTCAACAGAGCTATTGAGCTATACAACATGGCTATTGTTGAGGCCAGAGAGGCCGAGAACAATGTGCTGGAGGCGAGGGGCCTCTGTGCACTTGCAAATGCATTCAGGTTGTGCCCAGACCGCGCCATGGCTGCGGCGCCGCTCTTTGATATGTCCGCAAAACTCTTCCTCGAAGCTGAGGACAGGGACGAAGCTACTGCCGTCGCAATGCGCCTTATCGATGTTCATCTTGAAGATGGATCCTGTGAGGATGCCCTGCGTGCATGCCGTGACTATGAACGAAAGATTTCTGACCAGCCACTGCTCAGCAACAAACTGGTGGAACTTGTACTTGAACTCACTGAGCCGTGAGCAAAAGCCCCGTAAAGAGTGACTCCAACAACAAAAAAGAAAAGAAAAGAAAAAATAAGGTTTCTGGTTGTGGTGTATCAGGACAAATTTGTTCTGCTGACACGTTGATCATCACTGATACTTTATATGATTACGCCCTACGCCAGTACCCTCCTGTATGTAAGCATATGTGCTTGCTTATGCACATGCGTGAGTCCCTGCCAGTCAGTGCTCATCAATCCTCGTGTTCGAAAGAAGCTTTTCTTCCGTTCGCTCATTGTTTTCTAAGTAGAAGCAGAAGTATCCATAAGCCAACGAGGCGCTACTCGCACTGACCCTCGCAATACAAAAGCTTGATATCTTGCCTGCCTGCTTCGATGCCCTGTTTCAACATTCGTATCAGATAAACGCCTGTGCAACGTCATAGAGACCTGAAAAATACCCCGATACCCTAATGTAGATGCTTCTGTCCCCTCATTAAAATTATCCATGATTTATCAACTTTCTTGTGGTCGACATAATTTCTTGTCTTCTTCTTATAGAGTACCCATCTCCAATTTTGCTCTGCTTGTCGATAGTTTTATCAAGTGTGTGATACGTTAAGCTAAGAACTGGGTGTTCGTTTTCAACAAGACTCATTCTATCGTTTTGCACAAAATTCTAAGACAGTTGATCACATTATTTATGCGTTATCTTTCGATGCAAGGTACTGTGCACGCACAACCGATGTCATCATGGAAGGCGCGCACTCAGGAAGCTCACCCACAAATCTCCCTGGGCAACCCTCGAAAATAGAAAACGGGGGCACAACGGTGTCTGGGGCCAGCACAGTACCATCTTTAATCCAACAACAATCCTTTAGCACACAGCGTTTCGCAATTACACAATTCTTCCCAATAACCACTCCAGCACCAATGACTGAGGCCTCGACAATACTCCCTGTTCACCCGTACATTACGAATCAAGACAAACACCGATGTTAAAATTCTCACCTTCGATACGTGTTGATAAGGTTGGATCAAACGTACCTTCATCAATAAAAACATTGTCACTTAGAGTCAACATGAAAAACACTGCCTTACTGTCAATTTAAACATAACAACTCCACGATGCGTAGATATTAGAAGTTTCGTTAGCCCAGGAATCAAGAATAGATGCTCAGCTCAAACAGACCTAGCCAGATGACATGCCAAGTTTCACGCAATAAAAACCTACTCCTGAACAATCTTCATAGATGGCCTCAGCACGCAGTCGCGCTTAATGATACAGAATTTACCCATTTTCACCTGTATTTAGAAATAGCATATAAATCCGTCAGCGCTTAGAAAATAACACCTGTACGATGCATATCAAATGCATTTCAATCTATCTACAATTCTGTTCTCAGGGATCTTATTTAACAGCCCTTGTTCACTCCTCCCTCATCAAGAAAAATGTTTCAACAAACGATTCTATACTCCCGCTCAAGCTGAGATGCAGAAGATACCCCTATTCACATGGAGCGAGCCGCAAAGGGCTTATATGGGAAACGTACGTTTGCGAGATCGCCGCGGATGACCACGCCCTCTTCGATGAGACTCTTGCCATGGATGCGGATGTTTTGGGTACCATACAGCGAAGACTTCCGCGAAACGCGGTTCCCTGTTGTCGTCTCAAAGTACTCCGACGCTGCCTTCGCCACGCTCATGGCGCCCAAGTCTTCTACGTCGCAATTGACAATCGCTGTCAATTGATCGATCGATCAACTCAAACCCAATAAAGGAGAGTAATAAAATACAGAAAATCTATTCATGTTGTTTCTAAAGTGAGGTTTTTAATTTATAGAAAAAAAACCAGATTGGTCACTAAAATATACCAACCTACCTAATAAAAGACAAGAGCGCAAAGACCTTGAAATGCTGAAGTAAACTTGAATGACATTGTTGGGATAGAATCTCAAGTCCGAGCGCAATACCTACGAAAGGAAGATGCTGCATGAGAAGCAGTGGCAGGGATCTTTAGGAGAATCACAAAGTGCTTGAGACCCTCGAATGGCTTTATGAGTGCCTCATCTTTTGGGGGAGGAGCTGGCACCCCGAAAAGGTTTCGCGAGCGCCATCAAGTCAACATCCACGGGCTGCATCCAATCGTACCGAGGATCATTTGACTGTCCTTGTGCTGTTGCAGACGCAGGAGGTCCCTTTTTGCCAGCCCCTAATACTAATTTTGGCACGGGACTGGAAGGCTGCAGTCTCCGCGCAGTCGCCGAGTTCACAGTTGATTTTGAAAGATCACGGGGCGCCACTCCATCGTACAGGCTCCGCGGCATCTTCTGTAAAAGTGATTTTTGTCTTGGCGATTTTTGCGACCTTCCCATCGTTCTGGGTGAAACGCCTGCAGCTGAGAGCCCAAAATCCTGTTGTTGTTTATTTTTTGAGAATTGAAATCCCATCGAGGCATCGCCATCTCGTGCACTCAGACCGCGTCCCAAAGACTTTCCCGCAGTCTGCTTGCGCCAAAGCCTTCTCCTTGGTGATTCCTGTTGCCTTGCTGAAGGAGACCCCGCAGGTCTTCCGACTGAGAGCGCCTTTATTCCATTCATAGTGATACCGTTCATTGCTGGGTTCTCAGCCACAAAGAGCCCGAGCGAAGACCTCACACCAGATGTTTCGAGAGGCATCAGCGCGGCTCCCGAGGCTCCTAGGGATGCCCGTCTTCTTGCCTCCACTGCAAGACTCTGCCGCGCCCCGAGCTCTGCCATGAGTCTGTGCTGCGCAGGGCCTCCAGCAGTTGGGTTTGTAAGTTGCGTTGATATACGCAGTCCAGATGTCTGATCGATGTGGCCACTGTGGAACGGGGAGCTCACAATCTGGTGAGATTCAAGGCCACGGAAAGCGCCGGATCCATAGTAACTGCTCCTGGATGTGAGGAGTCCGCCAGAGTGCACAGCGTTGCTGGGACGACCTGGGATGCCAGTACCAGAGAGGCGTGTGGAGAAAGACTGTGTATTGGAGCTCGGGTGGGTCGCAGTGAGACCAGCGTGCTGGGCAGTAGAGGCATGGGAGGCAGCACGTTTGGCGACCTGCCAACGGTACCGCCATCTGGAAAGCTTGTGAATGGCTTTCTTAATGGACTTACGGAGAGCCGTTTTGCGAGCGCGAGTCTCATCATCATCACGGAAGAGCTGATCCAATTCGCTGAGAGGCTCCGGCTCGCGGCCCATTTTAAGAGCCATCGCGCGTGCTTCAGCCCGCTTGCGTGCTTGAAATTGCTTCTTTTGGAGTTGTGACCGCATGTCGCGAAGCTTGCGATTCAATTTGATGTTCTCGAGCTCGAGCGCCTGGATTTGCCGCCGCACACGCTTTGCACGCTGCCCAGGGTTGTCTGTCTGATTTTGGCGGACTTCTTCACGAAGCTTTGAAACATCCGTAAACATCTTACGGTGCAGCTGTTGCTGTCGTTTCAAGAGCTCTTGAGCTCGCTCGCTGTGTTCTTGACGTTCATTTGCTTCTTTTGCAATTATAGTTACACGCTCTTTAAGCTGAAGTACCTCTCTGTTCATCGTTTCCATGCCATCTAGCACTGAACGTAACTCTTCTTCATGCGAAGTCTGTACAGAGCGTCTTTGTGAGTTCAGAAGCTCTCGGTCGTGTGCAAGGGACTTTTGAATTCTATCGATTGATTTAGTGGCCTCCAAGTAGCGCCGATGAATTTCATCCGACTCTCGGCTCGGGTTTATCTCTTCAGCAGTTGCCGCCGCAAGAGCTGATCTAGTATTCTCTGTATCTGCTTCAAGACGGGCTAGAATCCCCTGAATTTTCACTAGATCGTTTTGTGTAGCTTCCAACTCCTGGGCTACGGTGGGCTCCTCAGCGCGCATAAGAACCTCTCCTAATTGTTCGCTTCGCACAACAGTCGCGTGTAAGCGATCTCGACCCATACGATCACCAGTTTCTGGATCAATATAGTATGGAGCATATGCTGCCTCAAATGCTTTTGCCACGAGACCGCGGAGCTCCTCTAGTGTGGCCTCTTCAATTTCTTCGCCGCCACTATTATTAGTAGCCGCGGCTATCATCACATTAAGCCCAGCTTCATCACCTTCAGGACCAACATCACCCATAGCGCCACGCAATTCTCGCTGCTTCATTGTGTTAGCTCGTCCACGTCGCGAGGTTGTAGATCTTCCCAGGACCTTCTTTACAGGGCCTTTGTAGAGGAGAAGCTCATCGTTTGCTTCATCTAAACGACTCTCAACATCATCTAAGGCCGATTTTGCATTCGCTATTCGCTCTTTAAATCGAGATGACAGCCTCAGAACCTCCTCTCTTCTTGTCTCCAGGAACTTGATTTTCTGGGACTGTTGTTCAAACAGAACAGCATCAAGGCTGCGGTTTTTCTGGGCATCTCGTTTCTGTTTTAGTTCATTGACGCGATCAACAAGCCTTGCTTCGCGTTCAAGTCCAGACGGCATGGCTTCAAGCTCTTCTTTGCGCTTACGAAGGTCATCTTCTCGTTTTTTCTTTGCCTCTAAAGCATTTTTCTTTTCCTCTTCTGCAGCTCGAACAAGATCCTTCAATGCTGAAATCTCTGCCTTTTGTTCTGACGCATCTGAAGCAACGCTCGATGCGTCAGAGATATCCCCATCGTCCTCAATATCATCAGCATAAGCATCTGTACTTGAAATGATATTCTGTTTGTCCTGACTTTGAGATGAACTCACAGCTTGACTGGAGGACGGGGGCATCTCCATCTTTCCATCATCAGATACTGTCTCACCCCCCGGCTTGCCTAGCTGCCCATCGCTAAACCCTTCCTCAGCTTGGCGCTCCAGTTGCTGCTGTTGCTGCTGTTGCTGCTGTTGCTGCTGTTGATGCAACTGCTGTTGATGCTGCTGTTCAGCTTCTTCCCGTGTTTGTTTGGCCTTAAGCTTGAAAACTAGTTGCAATTTTACTTGCTGGTCCAGGTGTCGTAGCGTTTGGACAACGTCGTTGGATACAGCAACTTGCTTACTGAGAACTGCACTTTTTGCTTGAACCTTTTCCAGTTCCCGTAAAATCTCAGCACTTGCCTTGTCTTGTCTTGCTTGTTCTGCCTGCATTGCCTTTTCCACTTCTGGATTGCCCTTATCATTTCCCCTTTGCTCCTTAATCTTGCCATCTGCATCAAAAATGCGACCACGGAGAATCGTGATTTGGTACTCTAGCATTGCAATACTCTCTTGAACTTGCTGAGCATGCCGGATTGTGGTTTCTGCATCCATCTGTGCAAGTAAAGACAACATTTGCTTACCCTTACTTTTCGCGTCTTGTAGCTTCTTTCCAAAACGTTTGATGCTACTTTCAGCAAGTTGCTCTTTCTCTCGAAGCATCAAACGAACTGAACGCGATGAGCCTTCTGCCTCTGCTTCTTGTTCTTCCACCTGTTGCATCAGCGAAAAGTAATCCTTTTCGTCATCCATAGACTGCTTTTTTCGACCATGAATCCATTCTCCAACTTCATGAAGTGTCTCTGCGAAAGTCGCTACATTAATTGCTTGCGAGAGTGCATCAAACGATTCTTTGGTCGAGCGAAACTCTTCGGCTTCTTCTTCTGTATAAAACGAAACCTCTTGTGCCTTTTGGGGAGCAATATCAGGATCTGAAGTACCAAGTAGCTGTACTAGGCTCATTCGAGATGTCTGAATATCTTTGGCAGCTTTGATAGCTGGGTCATTGACGAATTTATCCCCTAATTGCAACGCAAAATGTCGCTCTGATTTATTGATTGATGTGAGCGTGTTTGCAATACGGGCTACAACTTGGTCTACCTGCTCATAAAAGAAGAAAATCTTCTCTGCGCGCTCGCGTTGCTCTTGTTGTTCTTGTAGAGCTTCTTCTTCCTTGCGACGCCGCTTCTCCTCTGCAGCCTGTAGCTCATCTTCAGTAATTGCTCTGGATGCATCACCATCAATGCTACTTCTAGCGCTACTTCTCCTTCGCGAATTGCGATGCCCTGCAAGCCTTGGGTCTATGTTCTTGTGTATGGAATCTTGCCGCTCAAGATGAAAGCGCTGCTCATATAGCTCAGCATAGCTTGTTAGAGGAAGCTTTGGGCCAAAGTTGGGATCTTCAAATGCTTCTTCATCCTCTAGAACAACTTCTTTGTCTGCCAAGTAGACTCCCTGACGCTCAAGATTGTACTCCAATGCTCTCTCGGTGCCTTGTACCAGAATGTCTTCTCGGAGTTGACGGCGTCTTTGTAGAGCATATTGACCACGTTGTTTATCCCACATAAATGTTTCTACGCTGTCGCGTTCGTCTTTCCGTATCCAGCTTGTCTCAGGTCTTATAACTCGCTCTGATTTTCGTATCATCGCAAGCGGATCTTTCCATGGCATGGTGCCTTGCGTTGATGGCCTTGACAGCTCGTCAATCTCCTGGTTTCCGCTCTTTTGCTTTTCAGGAGAGTCTGGCCTTTTAAAACTATTCGAGGCATCCTCTCGCAATTGCTGCGTCTCGTATGCCTTCCAGGTTCCAGTTTCTCTTCTTGCGTCTCCAGAGTTTTTGCTAGTTTTGACTTTTCTAGATCTAAGCTCCCGTGACCTCAGCCCGAGAGTACCATCCCCGCCAACATCAGTTGTGGGATCCTCCATCCTAGCATCAAGGGAAGAAGGACCATTGAGATTTGCTTCAATTCTTTCCCTATGGAATCATCCAGGTGAAGCAGCTTCTCATATAAGTGAACGGACAAATTATTAAAATTATATGAAGAAGTATTACTTTTTTAAGTTATTAGTTCAAAAATTATATTACACTAGAGGAACAGCGTCTCTTATCAAAAAGTGAGCAATATCTATCCAGCCCAATCTCGCCTTTCCGAATTCAAGCAAAATATAACTTAAGTTTTTGTTCTTCAAGAGGAAAAAGAAATATCTGTTTGTGCTCGTGCACAGTGCGCTGGAAGATGGCACTTCAAACATTCAAGGGTTATGAATGGACTACAATACAAGCAGCTGACAGCCTTCTCTGGTTTTGAGAGTGATATAAATAGAAGTTCTGTTGTATTCTTTTCATAGGTTTTCAAGCCTCTGAATACGGATCCTAAGCATGGGCAAACCCACGTAAAATTATCAAGAAAAAAAAATTAATTGGAAAGCCATTTATATGTTTTAAAATATAAAATAGCAAAAAATAAAGGTTCGTAGATAGTCATGGTGACGATGAGGTAGATGATAATTGTGGTAACCTGGAAGTTACCAACAAGGGAAATGTATTCGAATGAAATCTATAATATAGAACTCCCGCCAAACCAAGTATGGTCGTAAAGACTGATACTCGAACCCAAGGTATCGATGGAGGAGATTCCTCATTTGCATAGTGTGGTCGCAACACAGTAACCTCTTCACCTCCATCCATATGGAACTCTTCAGTACATTGTGCAATACACTTTTGAAGTGCTTGAAGCTTTCCACGACTACCACCAAGCCTGGCATAAAAGTGCTTGAGTTCTTGAACTGCATCCCTGAATCTAGTAGGTATCTCGGCGAGGTCTTGTGATGCACTCAGTGTTGCAAGGAACTCAGAATAGGGCATAACCCTCGGCGGGTACTCTTCATCAAAAATGAAGGCTGCTCCAATATCACTCAGAGTAACAAAAATTCGAGATGTATCGTTGCAAGATTGGCGAAAGTATCATTACTGAAAAGATTCAGTAATGCCTTAAGAATATTACAGATACGATCGTACTGTGTTCGAGATGGGACATGGTAGCTAGGTTGAAGATGCCCCTGTTTGGCACGAGAAGCCGGTAAGAATTCACAGAGACACAACCACGCAATGAGAGAGACAAACTGGTACACCGTGGGTAGAAACGGTCCTAGCCGTAGAATGTCGTCATTAGATTCGTCCATCAAGTCTTCCAGAGTGTCATGCAAGTCAAAGATAGCCTGCAATAGGTTTTTCCGAAAGAACTTCAGATTTTCATGCGGTAGGAGCTGTATCGCAGTATAAGCAGACTCTTTGCCATTCTTCACGAAAATTTCAGGTATCCCAATTCGTTTGCACGTATGCGTTGTCTCTGTTCGCGGAGGAAGCAAGCTATTCTTTCGTTCATATTTCCCCCTTAAGGTCGGGGCCTTTGCCACATCTTGAAGAAATTTACTTCTAGCCCGCTCAAAGGCTTCTTGAAAACAGTTACTAAATGTAAGTTCTTGTAGAAAAACGGACAGGAAATCATGCTCTTCATCTATAAGACCAAGATTAATGTGCGACATACTACTCCAGTAGAACACATTTATGGGCCTAACGCGATACAGATTCCGCGCGATTTCAGTACTGAGGCAGGCATGTAAAAAGACATCGGTAACTTTTGGCATATTCACCAAGAATTCTGTAATTCTTTGGGGAACTGGAAATTCAGCCACAAATTCAGCCGAATGTGAACAACGAATCACAATGACAAGATTATAAACATCGAGCTTGTCTGGGCGCCAGTCATCCCGTACTAATGCTTCTGGCTCATCTATATTTGTGGAGTCTACTTTCATAAGTAGTCCGCGTATCACCGTGGCATTGTCTTTCACATGTGCTGCCTCTGCGATAAGGAAGGCTTGTCTGACTTGTACAGAATCTTCAGCCGCCTCATGGATACGTTTGGCAATCTGAAAATACCTATGAAGCGCACCTTTATAGTATTTAAGTGTACCTTTATAGTATTCATGTGGATTTTTTAAGTTTGTGAGTGCACCTTGTTGTGGTCGAGCTCCGAAGAAGATAATTAGTGTGCCTCGAGTTGATACAATGGAGTCTCCTGCGGTAGAAAGGACGTTTTGATTGGCAGCCTGCTTTCGCCTTTTCAAAATCTTTCCCGGATCTACATTCATGACCTTGGCTCCTCCTTTGATCAACTGATTTTGCGGTCTGGTCTGCAGCAAAATTCGATGCCATTTTTTCTTCAAAATCAAATCACAGTTCCAAGCCACTTTCGCATTAAAAAAGTCCCTTTTGTCAGGCTGTCAATACCTCTCTTAGCAAACCTTCAAACGCTAACCAAGCTGGATTATAGATATCCTCGTTCTAACGCCTTTGCGAAGAGCGCCCTCTTTTAGAACCTGATCTGTAATCGAAGCAATCTCTCCTCGGCAATACCAACACCAACACGAAGACGACGTTCTATTAGCTCTGTCCTTCCTCAGATGGTGTAGACAGCGAGTGTGAGGGAGCGCCGCATCCACTTCTAGTGCAACTACTCTCAAACAAAGCTCGCCCCTTTGCTTAGTTGATCTTTTGCGTGTTTGCAGATCACTTCTTCTACTGCGACCTTTGAAATGTACCTCAACTTGTGTATTTCTTTGTTTCACTGCGACGATCTTTTTTGTTTTAAATTAATAGAAAAGAAATAGAAGAACAGAAGAACTGAGGAAAGTCTTTCTTCCTTTCAGGATTCGAGTGCAATTGAGCATAAGATAAGTTTGCACATATCAACGCTCTCACAAAGAGACCACGAAAGATCGAGCAGTCAGGAGTGCAAGTTTTCAAGCTCTTAGCGGCACTCGAGCAAGCAATGACAACGAGAGGATTTTTCCTATATCGTCAGAGACTAAATCTGGGCAGGACTGCAATCAATCGGAGTTCGTAGATCTGCAGAAGTTTTGGTTTTGCCAAAATCAACAAATATGCTACGTACTCAAGAAACTGACGACCGACTTATTAGCTACCTATTACCTACTACGTAGCTACCTACCTACCTACTCATAAAGAAGGCTGTGTACTTTGTACCTGTTAGTAAGTAGTAAGCAGGTGCTACCAACACGAAATGTTATGGTCTCTAATCGCCATCTCTTAGTGCTTCGCAGTCCCGATGTTTCAAGGTAGAGGCACCAAATCCGATGTCATCGCGTTACTGTACCAATTCAACAATGGCTAAGATTGGGGTCCGGACCCTGGGGCTCCAGTGCCGCGTTCTGGACATGTTTCATGTGCAAGGCGAAGTCTTATGGTCGCGGGCGGCTCTCAGGAGACGGCCTCTGGCTTTAACAGATGATTTAGTAGCTCACACACGGACCCGGAAGACAATCTATCGATAGTCCATCGCGGATACCATCTCCACTAACGCAATTGCGAAGAGAACCAACTGGTTGTCAGGGGACATGACCTTGTCTTCGATGCAAGAGAACAACCTCGTGCTGATTTTGGTCTTCGCATTCGACGTCAGGATTTTGAGGGTTGATTTCGTCAGGACTTGACGATTGCTGCTCGAGTTAGCAAACCTTCCTCGCTGCAAAGTATACTTAGTACAAAGTATTCACGTTGACACAATACACGATTGAGTTGTGAAGGTCGCTCTCGCGAAAGGCGCCAGGTTCTGTGGAAGATTGGAGACACTAGAAAGCAATCTTGATATGGACCCCAGGCCAGCTCAATCCGTGGTCGGAGCCTTTGACTTTGCCTGGGCACACCCACGCTTCGACAAGGCAGACCTGAGCACACTGGTCCTCTCGAGTGCTCTGCCGCAATACAGAAATGGCAAGTTGGCGGTGATCATCAAAGCAGTACCTGGTTCCCTAGTTCCCAAATACGATCAAGAATGCTAAAATTGCACAAATCTCCGTGCCAACGAAGAACTTTTAGAGGCACGCCGCGGTGTCCAGCGCCTCTCAAACAAGGCTGTTAGGGCCTACGGACGGTCTACAAACAGCTGCCACGTCTGAGGGAGCTCGAGGTCCTCGTCTTTGGACTCAGGTTGTCATAATTCAGAACACGCCAAAAGGGAACCCCAAATCACTGATAAATCACTGATATGCAGTAGCAAATCGCAGACGTAGCTTGAGGTAGTTCAAGTCCCTCAAACTGAAGTGAGCTTGAAGAACCCTGCGTTGGTCTAGCTGGCTCCTGCTGTCCATCTTTATTTAGGTGTTCTATCATGTTCACAAGACTTACACTCGTGAAGGCAACTCGCCCGAGACGTTGTGGTGTAAAGGACTTGAACTTAGAATCGTATAATGGGCAATAAGGAGAAACAAAAACTGAAGGGGTGCGCACAATAGTGCACACCCATTATGGCGCGGGCATGCGGGGACACCTGTCCAGCAGAAGATGGGAATGAATGCACGTGCTTATCGTCGCGCCATGGTGACAAAGAGCTGCATGGACGATTGGTAAATTAATGCACGTGGACAGCGAACGCGTTGTAGAAGCAAGCTTTCGCCAGGAAAAGGGTCTGAGGCTTGGCCTCGACAGGCCGTTTTGGCGAGACGAGAATGGCGACCACAAGGAGGCGACGGGATAGGGTACGCCATCGTGAGGATGTTGGTTCCCGAGATGGTCAAAGCAAGGACTTATTTATTCGCTCTCAACTTGAGCAGCTTGCACCGACGCGAGTTCCAAGGCGTCTGCAAGCACTGGGTGAGAGACCACAGTCAGTTCAACAACAAAGGCTAGAACTTGTTGGAGACTATCGTGCTCAAGTCGAATGCACCCAGAACTTATTACATGAGATTCGGACAGTGGGTGCGCGAGAAGAACGTATTAAAGCTTTGCGGGATACTGGCCCTGCAACTCGATTTTTAGCCGAAAGCAAGTCGTGCGACGTGCTTGCAAGCACTCCCCTTTCTGTAAAAGTCCTTGATGAACATCAAATGCTTACTGGCGGACCATCACTGGATTTGCACCATGACCATGAAGAGTTTCGTAAACAAGTTGCAAAACTAAAAGACGAACTCAAACTTATGCGAGGTGCGCTTGGAGAGATTCAATTTGACAAAGATGTGCGAAAAATATTCGACCAGCTAACACTACGAGCCCGATATCTTGACCTGGTTTGGGCTTCGCACCTTGAACGCATTAAAGCCTTCTGCCGAGAGCTTGAACAGTCAGTAGCAGCTGATCACAGTCGACTTGCACAGGGCTATGCTCAGCGACTTCGAGTCATGCAGCTACAGCAAGAACTCGAAATGAAGAAGTTGATGAATCAAATGGAGCAAAAGTCTCGTGACCAAGCATACATGATGAGTCTTTTGAGATCTCAGCAAGGATCATCACAAAAACTTCTTGAGGACTCAGACAATGATGCCAAGGATAAAGACGACGAAAATGCCCATCTAGATGAAGATGATGGTATGTGGTCCTGGTCTCCGGCAGAAGCGCCACATAACCCAGATGAGGATGATTTGTTGGGCCTCAACGCGGCACTTGACCCTCGCCTTCGGGACCGAGTGCTCGAGACTTTGAGTGCAGTAGATCTGGGTTTACGTGTAGGCAAGATGGACCGAAATGATTTAGCGTATCTCGTTTCTCAACTTAAAGCCTTGACTAAACAGGCTTTATTAGAATCGCTTCTACATGGAAGCTCGGGCCAAGGAAGATTAAACATGCTGAAAGAGTTTCTACTAGAAGGGGACCTGATGCTTGAGCTGTCAGGGGACGATACAAGTTTAATGGGCACAGTGTTAGACAACATGGCAATTGATGGTCGCATGAGATTGCTATTGCAAATTCTTCAGGCCTCTAATGTAGCTGGTATGAATGGACAGTCTAATTTAACCCAATTTGAAGAGGCAACGCAAGAGTATCTAAAAAATGGAGGAATGCCGAATCAAGTAGCTCCTGGTTTAGAAAGGAATTCATCATTTAGAGAAAAGAGCATTTCAGCCCCACAAACAGGGCGTCTGCCTTATGTTTCGATTCATCTCGATGGCGGTTTAGTTCATCTTCGTGGTCATGCTCCAACCGTTGATGTTGGTGTTGGGCCTGATGGAGACGCTGGCAGGATCACAGTTCGGAGTGAAAACTCTCTAGAAGCTAGACTCAGAGAGCTATTTGAGACAGGGCAGCCAAACGCAATGCTTGAGAAGCTTTCCATCAAGCATGCAGAGCGATATATACAAGCAAGTAAGGACTCCCAATATAGTGTCAAGATTAGCATTTCCTCCTCCAAATCTGGCTCTGGTGATGCCAAAGCAATGTTCTCTTCTAAACCTCATCCTTGGACAAAATTTCTGCGGGCCTCAAAGAAGAAACAAGGACGGGATGTAAATATTGACACAGTAATCAGTGATGTTTATTCTGCTAAAGTTCTCTTAGACCAGGACTTCAGGCAGCGCGGTGAGCGCAAACCCTTATGTAATGTTGTTATGGACTACTTTACACAAAAATATGGCTTGCGCAAACTTGCCCGGGAGTACACGCATGGGTTAGTAAAGACTTTAAGGCAGCATGCAGCTCAATCTAAGCGAGCAGAGGTGTTCGGCATTGCGTGCGGAGTGTTGCGGGAGTCAATGTATTCCCCAGTTGTCGGGGATGTTCTTGCAGAGTTTCTTGCTCAATTAAGCAATGGAAACTCTGATTCAACACATGTGCTTTTATCGAAAGGGGAGGGCAACGCTTTTCAACCATTGAGTGCTGTACTTAGTGCTATAAATTCAGTATTTTTGGCAGCCGAGAGGTTAGACAATTTCTCCAAGCGAACATCAACTGCTCCACCAGTCCTCAATACGGAAGTACTTGTGCAGCAGCGCGATGCGACTGTGCCCAAGAAGTTGAATTCGCCAGGGAAAGGAAAAGGTAAAAAGAACTCTGTGGCAGCCTCACCCGGTAATGCGCATCGTGGCACAGTTTTCATCAGTAGCGCAGGGCCCGGAGGAGAAGTAAAGAGAAGCTGGACAATGCCAAGTGCTATCCGACAAAGTCTTACGGCGCAGCTTGAAGCTATTGCCAAGCCCGCGAGTGAGGTGTCTGCTTTGAAAGAGAATGGTAGCGTTTTGTATTGCAACGTCGATGCTGCAATGGACATTTTACTCAATATATTTTTAGAAAAGCTTCACGTAGACCGTTGCATGCTCATGCACCTATTTTCAAAATATGACCTTGACAATAATGGTGTGTTGAGTCTGGAGGAGTTTACTGAGCTTCTTACTCACTGTCAGCTTATGGAACCACTTGATGAAGAAGGTGTAATGGACCTTTGGAACAAAGTTAATGATAATGAAGATGATGATGATGACAGTGACAATATTACGAAGGAGGGCTTCGCAACCGTTTGCATTGCACAAGGCCTTCAATTTAACTATTGGAAGCTGCAAGATGTCAAGGAGAAATTAGATGAGATCCTTATCGAGCGTGGTATAGTAGGCGGCAAGTCAAGCAAGAACTTGGCAGAGCTTTCCGATGATGTACGAGAAGAGAGCTTGAATACTAATGATAACTCTATACCAGAAGATGAAACTCAGGAGGACTAGAGAGCAACGAATGGCTGATCTTTCTCCATGGCTTTGCGTAAATGTACCCTAGATTCTATCTGTAATCTGTCAAAGCATAATGTTTTCCATTCTCAACTGTTAGTTATCTATCCTGACACTATCTGCTATAGGTTAGAGATAGAGATTTGAATCAATCTTAAGGTATGTTATTATTTGTGATTCAGTTTTCTCATTTGAAAGAGAACACATTATGCATAAATTTTAATGCTGCTTTTTATTTCGCTTTGAGGGGAACGTTTATGCACAGTTCGAAAACTATAATAGTGTAAGGCGAAAATGCTTTGCATGGTTTAAACTTTGTGCAAAATGCGATGTTGTCCTCTATCCCTCTCACCGGATGAAAATTCCGACTAATAATTCCTTAATAAAAACAACATGTAGAAGTACTAAATGTTTCGGCTATTTGCAAGGGAATTAACCGTGTATGCAATCATAGAAACAACAACCAAGCAAGTAAGTGAGTAAGGAAAGAAGTACAGGATAGATAATCTCGGGAAATTTAGCTAAAGAAGCAAATTTGACAATGGGGTTAGACTAGAACATTTGGTTGACTTGATGTTGAAATTAAACCATACTACTGCCGAGATTTCCTGAGCTGAAGGTCATGGAGGCTCCTCAACAATGAGAAGGGCGTCACTAACTAAGGTCAAATTTGATTCCATAAAAAGGGCATTGGATTTGAAGAGACCATCGTTCAGGATGTTCAGTCTGGTCACAATGTACATGTTAATTTGGACTATCACCAAACTCTGTCTCAATTGTTTTGCAGGCGTCATTTCGTAGCGGTCCTGCAAGACCTCGGAGTCAAAATCAGAGAAAAAGAATTAAAGCAGTTAAACGTCGTTCTGACGCGCTTGAGGTATGTAGTTGCGTGCAAATCCACAATCGCAGTTTGTGAAATCAGATCTAACCTAACCTGAGGTATTGTTTAAAAGCATGAATATCCTTGCTTTAAAGTGGATGCACTCAGGAAGGCTATGCTGTTGCCAGTATAAAGGAGAAAAGTGGAATTGAAATGTTGGATAAATGTGATTTTTATTTTTATTTTGTAATTATGGTTTCTAGTAATCGATGCGGTTCTCAGGAGAGGATCCACACTATTCTTTGTTTGTTTGGTTTGATTGATTGATTGTCAGATGTGTGACGAGAAAGAGATCATTAAACACTTGGCGGGAATTGTACAGCAGAAAGCAACCTTCGGTGGGGTCTGGGACTCTTTTGTAAGTCTCGAGCTGGCCGTTGATCAAATACGAGCCTACCAACACACGCCACGTTCCTTGCTAAACTCAGGAGGAAAACCTGGACCTGACGACTGACTTAGTGCTTGTGGGGGCGCATCAGTGAAGGCGTGGTAGATGGCAACTCCGGAGAGGATGGCGAGAACGGAGGCCTGGCCCATGACACGAGTGTGCATAATACGCTGGGAGAGAGTGAGTGAGGTGTCGCGGCCGTTCAAGACGAAGATACCTGCAACAACGGGGATACCGACGGCAGCAAGGAATCCGGCAGGGTTGGTGTCGATCATACTGGAGAGACGCTCGTGGAGGGGCTTGGTGGCAGTGGGGTTGTTGTTAATGTAGGACTCGTAAGCCTCGGGGTGAGCAAGACGAGAGGCAGTCTGCTCAGAGACGAGGGCAAAGGCGAAGAGGGGCGGGATGAAGGCAGTGGCGACACGTCCAGAAGTACCAGTGGACTTGCGGAACCACGGGCTGTACTTGAGGAGGCCAAGCACGGTAGGGGTGGAGATGGCGCCGGTAATGGCGAAGACCTTCATACCGGCCTTAAGGGAGATCCACTCGACATTCTTCTTACGCTCCTCCGGAGTGAGGTTCTGGATGGCATCGGCCGCAATTTGAGACTCGAAGATACTGTCACCGCGCATTGTTCTTGTTGTTGTTGTTGTCTTTTCGACTTGTCCGAAAGACTACCTAGTCTTGCTTTTGAACTTGCTTGTACTTGCTGCTGCTGCTGCTGTTGCTGCTGACGCTGATGTTGTGGGTTTGCTGGAGGTGCTTTGAGATCGCTGCTGGTGTTGCTTGAGAGCTTGAAGCTCGAGGTCTTTGAAAACGCTTTGCGTTTGGGGTTTGCTTCACGAGCGCCTCAGGTCCTTCTCCTCCTCCGTCCTGCTCAAAGCCCTTTTACCTACCACATCGCCTGCTAGTTTACTCCTACCCGTTTTCCACTAATTGTCCATAATCCCACCATCTTTTACTTTCCAACTCCTTTTAGGTTCAGATAAAAGATCAGAAGTCAATGTTTTAATTCATTTTTATTTTTTAACTTGAAAATAATCTTCTTTCTCCGCTCTTCCTCTCATTCCATACCAAGAGCAGCTTTGCTGCGCTTATTCCCACCTCACCCTTTTTACCCCTCATTAATTTATTAATTTGTTTTTCTTCTAAATAATATATTAATATACTGTATACAACATCGCCTTCAAATCTAAAGTATCCATTTCCCCCTCTCAGACAAGCGCAAACAGTCAGAGGGGCTCTGGAGGAGACATAGGAAGGCTGTCTCTCACGAGGGCCGGGCGAAAGAACCGTGAAATGAAAACGAGAGATTGGCAAAGAAAGGGAGACAGACACACGCACACCTAATAATGATGATGATGATAATAAGTGGCGTGGAAAGAGCATTCATGCACCATATTCGGCTCGGAGGCCACCGCTCACGGCTAAGAACAGTCGCGAAGAGGGCTCATTCGTCGAAGGGAACGGGGTTTATGCAGCGTGGCATTGTGCCGTCATGGACAGAGGAGGGCAGGACAGGAGGTCAGTCACTTTTCCCACGATTGTATGAATAACCTGTTTTATTTTACTTTATTCGCTTGCTTGTTTCGAGTCTTTTCATTTTATTTTAAAACAGAGAAAAGAAAAGAAGTAGGTTTCCAGGGGGGGGGGGGATGGATGGATGAATGGGAAAAAAGTTTAGTTTATTTTGCTTATGAATCAATAAAAGTTGCAGTAGTTTTCTAATTGAAAACTGAAAAAGTGGAAAGAAGAGTGGGAAAAGATTTCGTATTAAAGTAAAGTTCGTTTGCAACACTGGACTTTCGATGGATGAGAGTCATCAATCGATCAATCGATCGATTGAGTGAATAAGCTCAGGAACGAGCAGCCTTCACGCCGCGTGGCACGGAGAATTAGCAAGTCGCCGCTCGCTCAGGCAGCCTGAACCCCGAACGAGAGCCGAGTCTTTGTTTGGTTTCCACGCCTCAATCCATCAATTGAGAGCATGAGCGGCCGCGGACGCTACCTGTGCGCTTCTTCTTATCGATTTATTGCCCACTAATCGATGCGCTATTATGTTTTACTCAGTCTTGCTGTGCGTTAGATGAGTAATTGCGGAGAAGGGGTCTTTAAAACATAGTATATTCGAAGACAGCATCGTCGATAAACAAAAAAAGCAAAACAAAAGTGAAAAGAGGTGAACCAAATAGCATTGGATTGTTATATTATATTTTAATGTTTTTATGTGTTGAAAAACATGCTGAAATGGAGCTGCGATTGCGCAAGTTTTGCTTCGCAGCCAGATGTGTAGATCTAACTGCGCGAGAGGCAATGCAAGTTCGCGCGCCGCGAGCATCGTTTGATTGCAGAGTCCCCGGCTCCTGCATCGACTCGAAGGCCGGATGAGCCAGGAATCATTCCTCCCGCAAGCTCGACCGAAGTCAGTGGATACATCGCAGACCACGCGAGCCTCAAGTTTGTTTGTTTGTTGGGTGTTTTAGTCATCTTCTCACATACGTCGAAGTTGCGAATATTACAATCAAGAATCTGTTGAGACATGCTGCTGGCCAGGAAAACGTGCGGTTGCTTTGGATAAAAGCTGACCTCGAGTTCGACTTGGATGGGGTCAACTCAAGCTGAGCAAGCTAGCTCTCGTGCTGCAAGGCCTCGGAATCGGGGCCGTGGGCTCTTCGAGATTGGTTTTAATACGCAGCCAATCGACTGACTGACTGGCTGATCAATGTGCATGACATTGTTGGTCATGGTCGGTAGTTTGTTTTTGTAAAGAAGAAGATGACAATATCGTCACTCTTTTGAATCTCTGTGACGGTCTTGCACGTGTGCGAGAGTAAGCTTCAAGTAGGTTCTTCTAGTAGTAGAATAAAATCGCCAATCTTAGCGCTTAAGATATCCAAAATCAGCGTATTTAGCAGCTGTCATTCGTTGCTACCACCCCGAAGCAACCCATGTATAACAGAGGGCGTTGATCAGTACAAACAACCTACAAAAATCGTCTTGCCGAACAACAACGAAGATGATGCCAATCAGCAACTTTTGCTATAGCTTGATCAATGGTCAAGGCGAACCAACGGCTAGCCAGCTCCATTGTTTTTATATCACAGGCCCGAGCAATGAATGTGAGATCTTGGGGAGATGTAATTGAATTTAAGGCTTGTAAAGGTAACTTTATATAGAAGCGTGTCTTTGTTGAAAACTCTAGTTCAAAATGCAAGAAAGGCCTTCTGTTCACGTTCAGAGAATTTCTAAAGTTCTCGACCTCGTCGACAAAGGGCTCTTTCGTATGTGCTATAGGGATTCATCTACTCCTGCCTGTGAAGCTCTTTTCAATGTGATTCAATGTTCAAAGGTTTTCATTCGTTTCGAGCATTCGGCGAATAAATTTAGCGTGTCTAGCTTTCTCAATATTAAAGAGACAAATGTGCATGTGCAGGCAAACCTTGACCTCATTCCGCACCTATGCAGAGCGAGGTGTTACTTTCACAATTCGATCTAACTGACCTACTGGCCGAAGGTAGCATTTATCAAATTCGTCCTCGAGTTTGCAGCTTTCCCGACAGACATTTTGCCGCCCATGTAATCCGCAACGAAACGCGAATATTTTTTAACTCACTCTGCTGATTTCTTTCTTTTCTTTTCTTTTCATTTCTCTATAAAGTGCATCAGGAGACGCTCAATAGGAAGGAAGGAGGGGCCTTCGATGTATTATCTTCACGAGACTTCAGTGCACACTCAGCAGCGGGGACATCCTGCGAGACTGGACTGCCCCCAAACTTTTCAGCAGGCTGAGCGCAGCTTTGCTGGCCTTTCGAGTGGGGGCTTTATATGCGGATAATCCCACCCTACCCCCCTCTGTGCGCCTTTTCGCCAGCACTTTTGACCCACAAAAGTACAGTAGTAGTTAGCAGCCTCAACGAAAAAGCACTGCAACTTGCAGTGAAACAACTCAATTGAAGAACCCTTTCGCGAAAGCTTTCCACCTAGAAGGGAATGTGGAATAGGTATAGAGATCAGCGCGCCACGGTCAGCGACAAAACCAGGATTTGCCCAAGCCTATCAGTACAACCAGAGCAGGCTGGAGCCACAGAGTTTTAGAAACAGGTTTTCAAGAAGTAGCGCTTTTAGTGTTTTTTAATATTTTTTTGTTAATAATAATAATAATATTATTATTATTATAACTTCTCTTTTTTAAACAAAAAAATAAGGAGTAAAGAATAGAATAAGCCATCATGACTGTGCAAAGCTAAAACATTTTTACAAAATAAGGTTTCAAGAGAGAAGAGTTACTGAAAGAAAGAAAGAGATATTAGATAGTAAAAGCCTCCCTGCAGTAGGTACGAGATAAGTAAGAAAGAAAGAGGACGGAGAAAGCATCTCGGGATGAAAGAAGTGAGCGTCCGCAGAGAAACAGAGAAAGAAAGCAAAGGAAGGCAGAGGAAACCTCCTTTTCCTTCTTTCTTTCCTTCTTTCCCTTTGTTTCCCTGGACCTGAGGGGCGGAGAGGAGGCCCTGTGTATGCGCGACACTATCGCGATTGGTTGATGGGGCAGAGAAACAAGAGGAGCTGAAGAGAAAGAGATCCAAGTTCGAAGAATAGAAGTTGACTACCTTGTCCTTTATTATTATTTATGAAAGTAAATATAACACTGTACATTTGATAACAATAGTTATTCTTATTCTTAAATACTAACGCTTTTTTCGTTTCTTTTTGTTTAAAATTTAGAAAAACATTTAAAATAAAGAGAAGAGAAGAGAAGGCCGCGGACCTAAGAGAATCCTTCTTATTTCCCGGCAATAGACACCGAGATGACCCAAGAAACGCAATGGCCGGAGCGTTTAGAAAAAGCTGGCAGAGAACCCGTCGAGCAAGAGCCTGTGATCCGCTGCCTGGGAATGAACTGCAGAACTATGCTGGCTTTTACACAGTATCTCAGTTCTCGAATCTCATCAGATAGCAGGAGCCACATTTTATGCATGTATAAATAAATTGATTACAAAATATACCACATTTTGCGAAGGTCGTTGAGAAGCAAGTTTGTGGAAATTAGACAGATTTTCAGGAGAATGGGGTTGTAAATAAATTTGAGTCGAAATGAGAGCAGAAAGGAGGGTGTAGGGACTTTCCTTGTCCAGGCATGCTCGTTTTACGGACAATCGATGGATTAATTAATCAATCAATCCGTCAACTAAATCCATCTTCGAAACACTGCTTCTTTCTTTTACTCCTCTGTCCTCTGGCTGATCTTTCTCGATGCTTATTTTTCCGAAACCAGACCCCGCAAAAGAAAAGAGGCCCTCTCCACTGGGGCTTTCCACAAGACACTTTACAATCTCCACTCATGCCCACAAGCTGTAGCTTGTTAAAAATACTTGACTCGCACCCTGAAAGCTTAAGTCTCAAGGTATTATAATATAGTGTGGGCTCTCCAACAAGGGGGCATGGTGTAAGTTAGAAACAACATTGTGAGGACATTCACTGAGACCATGTGGAGAAAATATTTTCTATAGTACGGTTTATGTTATATAACTATTAATAGTACAGTCACCTCACGAAGGCAAAATCACGGTAGATCAAGTTCGGGCAAATCGAGCAGGTCAATCAGCTGATTCTGACAGAAAGAAAAACGTTAGAACTTGAAGGGAATTGATTGATTTCCTGATTACGGAGAAGAAGTCGTCGAAGCCATCGCGTGCAGAAAAAGACGAACCGTGTTCCGATGACCTCCGCTGATACTTCTTTCGACCGCCTCGAGGTCTTCTTCTTTACATAGTTTCCACGCTCTTGAGTAATACGGTTGCACCGAATTCGATTGGTCGATCGATTGATTCAATTCCTGGAGAAGAGCCGCCGTGGCCGAAGAATTACGATGAGCAGGAACAAAAATCTAGCGGAGCTCAAAAAGAAAAGAAAAGAAATGAAAGAAAGAAAGAAAGAAAGAAAGAAAGAAAGAAAGAAAGAAAGAAGGAAAGAAAGAAAGAAGCTTGCTATATATACATATATATATATATAAGATAAAGTTAAACACCTGGAGTATTATCAGGTAGCGATACTACGACTTTCACCAAACTGTGAACATCGAAGGATTGTACTTTGTGAAGGACCTGTCTTATTTTCCTATGTAAATTTAGTTTAAATAATAACACATTTAAAGTTTTTTTTTTAATATTTTATTTTAATACGTGACCCTTTTTAATTTTTAGTTTTTTAATAATAATAATAATAATGACGAAACGAAATGAATAATGTGACTTACGAATTCTGAGTTGAGGGAAAGGCCGCACGGTTTGCTGGACTACTACATTCTGGACCATGACAAGGAAATAAGAATCCATAGCTTCAACAAAGCAAAGACCCCATCAGGGACGAAAATTTGTCTTGTATGAAGAAATTTTGTTGCTTAATGAGTGATGGAGAGATATCGAAACTGGAAAAGGGAGCACTGTAAGTTGGATACTAGCCTGGTCCAGCTTTCTGTTACTATATTATCTTTTTTTTGCTTAATGTTGATAATGGGAATACCTGTAGAAGCTTGTTTGGTTGTAATATGTGTATATTTTTTTAATAGGGACAAAAAATAGCGATCAAAGATGCTTAATCACTTCCATAGTTGCTCAAAGTACTTTTAACTTTGAAATCTCAGAATCTGAATAACCTTATACCGTGCACTCAACGAGACCTATGCTCGTTTAGAATCGGTTCCTATATTGTATACTTTATATTTTTTTAAATCTTAAATGCCACTTAAGAGGATAGGACAACAACTGATGAGGGAGAGAACAACACGAGGATAAATCTACGAAATGCCTCATAGAAACCAACATTTATAGCGATCTACTGATGCGTTGCATACTGTATTTTGCAATAATGAGAAGCACAAAGCCAAAACTTGTGCTTCATATAATTCGTGGTTTTAATCCAGATTTTTATTTATTTTAAAGAGACCCCTCACCACCAACAACAAGATCCAGCATCTCATGAAAATAATATGTCAACTAAACAAAGTCGAAGTCGCTCCAAACATGAAGTTTTAATCGCATGATAAGAGTGAAAAGGTGTAAAGTAATTTGTGAATAATCTGCGTTAAAGATATTATTATCTTCAGGTAAATGATCTATCTTTATAACTAGCGGTTTTCGGAGCAACGAGACATGTCATTCAGGCTTCGTTTGTTATTCTTAATCGAAGCTTGTATTATTCACAAAGACCTATACCTAACATTTCCGACCTCTCCTGTTGGTCAGTTCTGTAGGGCTATTCGCGCTCGCCACTCAACGTATATTTTTTGTCACACTAGGTAACATCATGTCTATAATTGTTTTCTTTGTTTCTTGTCTGAAAGTCTTACTTGCAGAGTTCTTGACTGTCTTCGGTACACTGCGGATTGAATTTAATTGGTACATCTTGTCAACAATGACTTTCTGGTTATGTGCACTTTGTCTTCCAGATTTTGCGTTACAGGCAAAACAGTGTATGACGGCAGTGGGCAACTCGAATTTAGCCGCACCGTCATTAATCCAAGACACAAAGGACACAACTATAATTCTACAAAGGTTCTTCTTGTCAATGTCTCATGCGACATCCTGCTGTACTGCAGACCAACCAAAGTTTGCCACATGTAGCGATGAAAAGGGCAATGAGAGAAACACGTTCAAGCTTTTTAGCAAACTATGTCTGAGTTTATTACAATGAAAATGGGTGTCTCTGAGCATGATCTTACAGCATGGTCTCAGCGACCAACGCAATACAACTTGCACTAACAAAATTGAGCAGAATCGAGTGGACAAGTGGGTAAAGTCTGTCACTTTGATGAGGTCTCATATTTATGATAAACGTCACGTAGAGGCCGTCTGATGCAACAACGTAATGCGGAAGCTCGACTTTCTGAGCCAGGATGAGAATGTTTTATTCGCAATACATACACGGTCTTTCTTTTATTAGTCCTACCGGCTTAGTTTTCATTAGCCACTAAAGCAGAGTAGCTGAGTGAGTTTCCAACAGCAATGCGATGACACGAGTTTGTAATTAATGCTGGCCAACGTCATTTGAAGAACTAACAGGTTCTTTGGGCACACTTCCTCGGTTCTTCAAGCTACTCCAATCGCTGAAGCAGCAATGAAACCCAATAGACAGCATGCAAACTTTCAGAGGGTAGTATTCGCCAAACCCGGCACACGAATTTACACAGTCACGACTCACGACGTTGCAATGAGCTTTGTATAAGAAGAAGCTAAAGCTAAGGTGATTTCTCATTGCAAAGTAGCACCATCTCACTTTGATGGTATCAGATACTCATTGGTCCTATATTTTTACCTTGCAGCAGAACGCATTATTATTGCGAGACTACATGCGGAGGTAAAATGTCCCTGATAGCGTCGCGACATACTACCATGGAAGACAGAATGAACAAAATTTGCTATGGTGGTACTCTTATCCGGACTTCATGACGACTATTTTCACCGATACTATTATTACTATCACTACTATTATAATTATATATACCGTAACCTATCACGATATCTCGATATAAAAATAAAATAAAATAAAATAGAAATGAAATAAATAAAATATGTAGTACTACTTATATATATAATCTATATGAGTACCCGGCTTTTACTTCTCTCCATTTTTGCTGGAAGTGGTAGTAGATGCTAAGCAAGCTTATGAGCGAATGGTTTTTACCAGCCTTCAAGTTCCTCCCATGTGTCATATGAATGGCCGGGGACGCTTGGTGTTTCAGGGTGTTTCTTTCTCCATCCACTTGTATTTCAAGAGTTGAATACCTGCTCGCTTGTTGTGATCACCAGTATCGTCTTCAAGTTCAGGATCATACAGAGACGGGAAAGAGAGACGCTCGGCGAGACTGCCAAGCACCGAAAGCTCGCCTTCGCTTGGCCACCCCCTTTCAGTGCGGGCACGCAGCCCGTTGGACGAAGCGCGATGCGTGGAGTCTTAGTCAATGGCAGAGGAGTTTAGTTGCCGTCAGCATGCAGTGAATTCTACAAGAAAAGTAAAGAAAAGCGAAAGGGTACATTCCCTGAGTCAGGAAATCTCATCAATCCACAGCATAGATCACGAGTCGTGAACTTTGGATATACATTCATAAGTCTCGTGAACTTTAACTTCAAGTGCGGAAATGACGTCCCCTGGGAAGCAAGCAGGTACCTCGCTCGGTAGCGTCCTATCGGGAAAACAGCGCCTCTTGGGAGTAGTGACCCGAAAACCTCCATCGAAAATAGCGGAGCCAAGGCTATCTCCGTCGCTCTGGTCCAATCCGCAGCCACCTTTGAATTGCGAGCGATGAAATACGCTGGATTACAATCATGTCAATAGAACCGGTCGTGACGCAAGTCCGATTAATCTGCATTCTATTTCATCTGATTTCGTTCATGACCTTGTAAATTGATGATACTGTTATGCGGCCACCCCACACGTGGCGGTTTCGATGACGCAGATTCTCAGCAGAACATGGGAGCTGAGGCGCTTCCGAGTCCTCGTCGCCGATTTCTATTGCTGCATCTCAGAAACACCTTCGAAACGGCGGCTTCATATCCAGTAGGCACCACAGCGACGAGAGCAATGGCTTCAGCTGCGAAGCCAGTAGCTTTGAGCACAGCTTGTGCGGGAAAAGTACAGCGGTGTATTTTTGCTTAGTTTTTCTTTGGCAAGGACTCTGAACTTGATCTTGTAGATAAACTGTGAAAGTCGCTTTTAAGAGGGTTTTAGTTTGCAATCAAAGAAAGGATGAGGATGAGGTTATGTCCTTTTAAAACATAAGTGTACTGGTTAATCACTCGGCCAATGTATTTTTACACAAGTATTTTTATTTTCTCATGATTAAACTTGAAAATTTTATGAAGAAATAAAAACACAGTCTTTTTTAAAAAATTAAATACCTTTTTCTAAAAAAAGAGATCTACTGCATCCCTTTATGCACATCCACGGACATCCATGATTACTGCGAAAAACAAAAATACGCTTCTAGAGGTACCTTGCATAAGCTTCTCATTAAATTAAAAAAAAATGATCTCGTGTTCAGTTGGCAGGTATGTACTAGAGCTGTAATAGGACGAGGGATCTTGACAATTGCAATGATCCGGCTTATCTCCCCGAAAAAGAAGGAAGAAATCCTAATTGAGTTCACCAAGTCCAAGTTTGTTGCAATTCGTAGCGGATGCACTCTCGTCTGTTGCTCGGAGAATCTCGCATGGGGAATATGTCTTTTTGGAGTGGTGTGAACTTACAAGTTCGTTCTGTCAAATAAGAACTCCTCTCGCCAGGACCCTAAGACTCATAGAGGGACAGCTTATATTGAGGTGTGGGTTTGTTTTCGTTGCAGCACCATCGCTCTGTAAAACCCGAGCATTTTAGCCGTCCAGGATTCTTAGTTCGCGAGCGTTAAAATGGAGCGCCGAAAGGGGCAAGGTGGGATTTGTGGATATGACGACCTTTGAATGATCTAGTATATCATGCTGCGGATGAAGACGAAATGAGAAAACTGGTAAGTGTAGTGGTGGACATTTGAGGAATTGCAGATCAGGACGGAATCTTCGGATTTCTGCTAGTCTTTAGTGGCGAACAGCTTAAACAGACAGCTTGGCGGGTTCGAAATTGCAAGCTTAGAGCTGTGGAGGTATCAAAAGTATCCAAAGGAACTGGAAACATTGCACGGTCAAGACACACTACTATTATTGTTTTTTAATGTCCTTCAGATTTGTAATACTGTAGATGTAAGAGTCGAGACCTGCAAATATCTGAAACATGAATATTTTAACATATGAGTATTTTACGGCTTAATTGAAAGTACCCGAAGTAGTATCAAAAATAGAATAAGTAGTCAATAACCAGATACTCCAATTTCAGAATTTCGAACGTCGTCATTTGAAACCTTTCCTCCAATAAAAATTCTTAAAAGGGTTAAGCTAATGAAAGACAAGAATTCAGACGATTCTAGTCAATCTTTACCTTCTTACTGAGATTTATACTCGGTCTCAATTTCCCAAGTCTAAAGAGAATTATATGAAAAGAAGTTACACTAATACAAGCATATACGTGAAACGGCTCAATCATTATAGGTTTATAACCATGGTCGAAATCGAATGGATTCATTCGCAAGCAACATACATTTGGAAATTCTGAAAGTTTTCGAAGAAATGTCGTTTACTCTCATGGTTCCACAAGTATCTATTTTCTGATAGAAAATTCTTTTTAATTATTTTCCAACCGAAATTAAAACATAATCTCGGGATAATTGGCACGCACTAATCAACAAAGACGAAATGAGCAACGCCAAAAATCTCCTAAATCAGTTATAAAATACAAGGTTTCACCATGGTCCTGAATTCGAAACCGCAACTGATAGACGACTAATGAGTCCTTCTCGATCGCCCTGAGATGGAACCTGAACGCGAATGTATTCTTTAAATGCGCCACCAAGTCCATTGACCAAATCGCCGCCAACAAGTCGAACAAGAGTTCCGTGCCTTAGGCTTAGAATGTTAAATCGGCGCATCTCAGAGGCATTTTCGTCGACCTTATGATCTTCAATTAGCACGCAGTACATTGAACCAGGTGGAAGCTCAACAATTGTTGCAACCGGCACGTCAACATCCTCATTACTCTCCAGAAGATCTTCATTAGAGACAATTGTTGCGATCTGATCATCGGCACCAGCATTTGCTTCATCTTGCTGGAGATAATCTACTGGTATGGGCCTACTCTCACCAATGCTTTGCACTGTAGATGAGCTTAGCGAAACACCTTCGACACCGGCAGTAGCAAACTCTCCTGCTACATTGTGAGAGCTATCTTGAGATGAGGTAGCATTCGTAGCCTCCTTCTCAGAAAGTGTTGGGCCACTAGATGAACGTGAAATCGTTGCGATTGGCTCCAATGATGCTACCTGAATTGAGCAGCGCTGCCCTGAATGTACATCTGCAGGGACAATCCAACGATAACTTTGGCCACGAAATGTCAGCGTAAGGTCTTCACCAGGCTCTGCATCCTCTGGAACAACAACAGTCACAGTTTGATGATTAAAGGTATCGCAGGTGCTTCCTTCTGAAGATTTAAAATTGCAATCCCTTTCTACTTTCATGTTTGAAGATTTGTTCATGTTTTGGAGTTCATTTTCGTTTTTCAAAGCAGCGTTACGTGCCTCAACGTGCTCACGCACAGTTCGAATTGATGGATATCTAGTTTCTACACGGTGGAGTTGATCACGCACGTTGCTTCGAATCGACTCATATTTTGCATCCACACGATCCTTCACCTTCTTTTTCCGCTTGTTAAATGCATCGTTTACATAGTCTTTGAAAGGGTTACTGCTGTAACTTCTCTCCGGCGCTGGACGTGGTGGAGGTGGCGGCGGCGCCACCCCTCGACTTAGAGATGCTCCAGTTGCCCCGGACATACTAATATCTCTCTACTGATGATTGCCCTTGATGCAACAAATACGCTTATCAAGCCTCAACTTGAGAATCAAAGCTCAGAGTTCTGTGTTTGCTGTCTACAATTGTTGAATCACGTTGCTATAAAGATTGCCTTCATGGAAGTCAAAAGTGAGTCAGTTCAGACCTCTTTTGTTAATGTCAGTGATCTCGTTTTCGTAAGCCTTAAGACTGCTTCTAGCGACAGAGCTTTGATCAACTTTGCCTCTGATTGCGCCCAAGCTTCAGTGCATTCGTGTCTACGCAGCCTTTGCGGACGGCTCTGTCGTCCCAAAACTGCTGCTGAGACCTTATGCTGACCTTATCTTGCCCAGGCCAGCGGCTCGGGAACCGCAGAACCGGCACGGAACCATGAATTCAGGAGCGCCCGTGCCTCATCGATACAAATTTCGCCGATTTTGCACAACGAAGCTGTCTTCGAGTTGGTAATTGATTATTTCTCTCTCTCTCTCTCTCTCTCTCTCTCTCTCTCTGCTACCTTGCTGCGTGTGTGATTGCTCGCTCTGCCGTAAGATAAGTCAAGAAGTACAACATCAAAGTGAAGTTATGGACGATTGTGCTATCATAAGACATTAAAACCAAAGACATCACATAACAGGAATTATCTTGACATTAATTGGATGGTAGAGACACTGCTCGGGCTGGCAAAGTGCAAATTAAAGGAGATAGATTATTTATCATTTATACAAAACGCAAATACTGCACAACGTACTTGAAAAATAAAAATACCATCTGATTAATCTTACAGCTTATGATGACTAAATTATCATTGGTGTATCTCAGCAACGCAGGTGCTTTTTATGCTATGATAAACGAAGTGGTCGTGCCAATGCTTTGTGCCACAGGCATAGCTACTGGTGTGACCACAAAACGGCTTATAATGCCTTGGCGGTTATTCTCTGCAGGGATTCTGATCTCGATATAGTCGTTGAGGTCACTGCCAAGCCCATTTTCAAGAGTACCCTCTTCAAGGATCACATGAGTTCCTGCACGTACATTGATAATACCAAACTCACGCATTTCAGGTGCACTCTCGTTGATCAGATGATCTTTATTGACGACAAGCTCCAGAACGTGTTGGCTATCGGTAGAGGAAACCTCTGTAGCAACATTCAACCCCTGCTGAGTCAAGCTGCCTTCATGAGGTCGAGCAGTCGATGAGTCATCCTTGTGTACAATGTTGTTTTCTTCATCTTCTGGGCTTTCAATCACTTCAATTATCTCTGCAACAGGGATAGCTTGAATGGCAAGCGAATTCCTTTGATTTCCTGCGCCGTATCTTCTTTCGCGGCGACTCTGACGGCGACCGCGACGACCAAGCGAGGCAGATGATTGGCGAGCTTGGTCTGCTTGAGAACCAACAACAACTGGTTTCAATTGCGAAATATGCAGCTGCACAAGATCACCAGGGCACTTATCCTGGGGGCAATCAAAATGAAAGCTTCGCTTCTCGAAATTGATCATAAAAGGCTTTCCTGGAATTGCTCGGGATGGCACCTTGACAACCAACTGGCGTTTGTCATTAGCGAGCATTTTCGCAAGTTTTTTATTTTGATAGCGATGATGAAGCTGTCTGCCGGCGCCAACGGCGATACGAATGCCAACACCAGCCACGAGAATTTGCCACATATTTGTTCTTTGCTTGTACTTGTTTCTTTACTTGCAAGTTAGATCCTTTTCGTATTCTATATTTGCTTTACTGTCCTACGCAGAAGTAACCACAATTTATAACTTCACTTTATATCAAGATTGGCCGATTGGTGAAAGGTCTCAACGAGTTCTGGTTTTGTTCGTATCTGCAATTATCTCTCACTTTAAGTTTCCCTCAAAAAGTCCACTTTCTCATACGAAGGTGTTGGCAGCACTCAAAATCATAGGTACCAGAAAATAAGTCGCTAGTAGTACTTTAGAGAGTATCTCGGCACTTCCGAACCTGAATCCCTCGAGCAATCTTGGCTATCATAAAGCGAGTCAAAGTTCTTTAACGCTTTGAAAAGACGTAGAACGCGATTCTTTGGGACATAATACTCCTACAACTATCTAGATAAAGCCAGAACCCACTTTACAAGATCATTCCATCAACTCCAAGGACGAAATTATAATCTGAATACCCACTTCACTAAAAATACAAGATTCAAAATCTTTGTATGTAAATATATTATACGTGAGCATGGGTCTTGTAATAAATATTATTAAGTCCCGGCTCTTAGGAACTGAATTGTAGAATGAATGAAGTTCTTCACGAGAGATCGACGAGCCAGCACCTTGACGCCTCAAAGCTGAATTGAGATAGTGAAGGACCTCGGGGAGACTCTGAATTGAATTTGTGTCACTCGAGTAAAGCTGTTGCCAAGATCTTCAACATGGAAATAGACCTGGTTAAGCGTTTTCAGCTCAAAAGGCAGCGAGTGTCTCGTATCGATGATGCATTTCAAGAGGAGCTAAAGCATAATAAGAAATAGAACCGAAGATGAATGCAGGATATCACGACTTTACCTGTGCTATATGGACTTTAATTATGGGATGTGGTTTGAAGAAACCCACCTACTCAAGCAGATCAAGCAGTTTCTTTGATTGGTCTCAGTGAATTGGCTTTTTAGAAATGTTAATGATGATACCAAAATGATGTATTGCCTGGGTAGAAACTGAGAGAGGCGACACATAGATATTTAAATGGAACCTATATTTCATACTAGATAAAAGATGTTTCTCTTAGAAGTTATTGTGATCATTTGTATGAAGCATGATGAGACGATACTGTTTCTTTGAAATTGTATTTTGGGGAGGCCGCTCTATGGAAATCCGCCTATTTCAAGATACACTAATGTCGTGTGCTATGTGCATTGAGACACAGGTTTGACAACATGACGACTGATTAAGCCCTCACGAAACCCCTGACTTGGGACTGCAACAAGAATATATTCCCCAAAATCAGCACCATCAAGACCATCTTGCAAATTGCCCTCAAGTAACTCTACATCGGTGCCTTCCTTAAGACTGATGATACCGAACTGGCTCATCTCAGGGGCCTTCTCGTCGACCTTGTGATCTTCGATTAAGCGTAGTAGCTCAAACCCACGATCCTCGGAATCAGAATCATCATCATCCAAAGCTTTCTCAGGACCACCCTCTTCTTGAGTTGTACTCACAACATAGGCAACGGGAATTTCACCCTCGTTGTTCTGTCTACTTGGTGCTGAAGAGCTTGATACTTGAATTGCTGCTGGGATTGTTGGTGCACTAGATATTGTAGCTACAGGTCTCAATGAAGTTATCGGAACAGAAACTTTATCACCAGGACGTGCTCGAGCAGGACAAGTACACTGATAACTTTGGCCTCTAAAGTAGACGGACAATTCTGTATTAGGTTGGACTCCTTGAGGAATGACAATTGTCACTGCATAAGGCATACCCAAAAGACTTGATCTCGCTGCACGACGAATCTCACGAGCATCACGGCGGCGTTGCCGGCGTTCTCTCTTAATCACTCGGCGTGCTTCACGATAGCTCATACCATTTAGGTTTCCTTTTTCTTGCAACATCAGCAACTCTGCATCCCTCCTGCGATCGCGGGAGCCAAAAACTAGGCGGAAAACCAGCGGGAGCATGTTCACAATTCTACAGGGAAGTTCTCGACAAACAACTTGATATGCTTTTCTCTCAATTCAAACTCAATCTCGTAGGTCTCTCAAGATGTCAATTCTAGAGTTTTTGATTTGCTGGGTTAGTTATCCAAAGCATCGCTTTGTTGCAAAGCTTCGAATTCTTCTATTTAAAGTCCCTGGAGTTCGTAACTACACATAAATATATAAAACTATATTCTGGCCAGATTGTGGCAAAAAGGCTCAAGGTGCACACTGCGCACAGGCTGAAATCTAGTCCTGTGGTCTTAGCCACAACCTAAAGTATCATAAACAAACATTGAAGAGGCTTTAACTGAAACCTGTCCTTCCATCAAACGGCAAGTGTAGCGCCAGCAAAGAGGGAATACCCAGGTCTATATCTCACACTTTAGCATCCAGTTCGATGGAACTGGAAACGCAAGATGTCATCTTTCTTAATACGCAGGAGAGAAGAAAAAGGTTCTTGAAGGGGGCTTGGTGCTAATTATCAAATTGAACAGGTGCTGAAAGAATCACGATTCAATTTTGTATTTACTCATAACTAGGTAAGAGGTGCTACTAACACTTCGAATTGCTATGTATTAGCTAACCTATCCTATGACTGCAAAATGTTCAAGCCAGGCAAATCAGCCAGGTCTATGACTATCGAATTCCTCAAGTTGGGGTGGTGCTTGATTTGAGCATCTGGCTTTTCCTGTGCAGGACAAGTGGAGAGGAGGAATTTGGAGAAGAGAATGAACTTGAGGTGACCTGGCTTTCTTTATTCGACTTATATCAACTTAATTTACCACCTTAACATGATACCATGATATCTACAACAAACTCAATGCTTGCTTCTTGACAAGACATTGACAAAAGAAACTAACAGAAAAAGCAGAAGCTTAGCGAGGAAATAACAATCAAAATACGTACAGAGTCTGGTATAGCTAGTCTATTTTATTGAATGGCAGGAGGAGGTCCAACGGGAGCAGGTACGCTGCTCGATGCTGGCTTTACGACCAAGCGGCTGATAAGGCCCTGGCGATCTCCTTGGCTTGGCACACTGACACGAATATAGTCCTTGTAAGGACCGCCGAGACCGTTGATAAGGTCACCTTCCACCAGGACGACCCTGGTGCCTCTTGAGATGCTAATAATGCCAAATTGGCGCATTTGGGGCGAGTTCTCATCAACTTTGTGATCTGCAACCAAGACCAACTCTTGGTCAAATGAAGGCAGCGCCATAGGTACACTTGAAGAAGAAGTGTCATCAAGCATTGCGCTGCGGAAAAGATCTCGGCCGCTACCCTGAGACTTCAAGGGTTGAGCAGTCTCAATGGGGGCAGCACTGGCAATAGCAACTGCCGGCTGTGGTGCTGGAAGCTGCACAGTGAGGCGCTGGCCAGGGCCCATACCTTGGGGGCAAGTGACACGAAAGTTTTGGCCTTCGTAAGACACATTAAAAGACATTCCGGGGCCAACACCCTGAGGAATGACCACAGTAACGGAGCGCATTTCTGTCGTGGTGGTAGCGACAGTTTGCTGGTTCTGAGCCTTGGCACGCTCTGCATCACGCCTAGCCTGCTCGGCGGTCATCTGGGCATTTGCTGCACGTTCATTTGCACGAGCGACTTCGCGCTGCATTTCGGCCTGTTGTCTTCGCTGCTGCTGGCCACGTGCAATAGCTCCGCCCACAAGAAGTCCTGTCATCACTGGAGCGCCGATGGGGCGACGGCGAACAGGGGGTCCACGTACGACAAGCACCATTTTGGCCTAGCGTTGAGGTTCTTCGCGACGTCAAGGAGACCAAACTTGTGCCTTTACAAATCTAAGTTTGTGTGATCGGAGCTGTCCCAAGTTTTGATGCAAGTTCGTTCAAGCTCGCTTGCTTTCTGGCTCCACTTAAGTGTTCCCGCTACCTTGTACAGCTACTGCAGAAGGTAAGGGTGCGACTTCTCTCGATTTGCGGTTTGCCGATCGATATTTCGAGTTTGCAGTTTGCGATTTGATTCAACAGTTGTTGTCTTATCGATCCACTTCTCTTGATTCCTAAGACATTCACAAACTACGTAAAGGAAGAAGATCTTTTAGTGCTCTCTTTCCCTTCTTTCCTGTGGACACCTCACCTATGTGCCTCCTACGTACTTTCCTAAGAGTCTCATTTCACTCCGATTTCGTCATTACTCACATCGATAGTACCTAGCGGAATCCACCTCCCATAGCTAATCATAATTAACTGTTAGCAGTACGAGCACCTTGAAAACCTTGAAAGAAGCAATGAAAGGGCATTCGTGAACATACATACATACATACATACATACATACATACATACATACATACATACATACATACATACATACATACATACATACATACATACATACATACATACATACATACATACATACATACATACATACATACATACATACCCACTTACTTACTTACTAACTTACCAAGTTCTGCAACTTTAGCCTTGCTCCATCTCCCCTGCAGAAGGCAAAGCTCAGCCCTGGAAGGTGCAATGACTCCTCGTTCAGTCGAGAGCTGATTGCCGAAAGCAGATCGGTTCTTCCTTGGTTTATGGCCACGTTTTTACTTTCCACCTCCGTGCAAATCTTTGTTTCTGGATGGGATGGAGAGTCCGAAGTCCTCGAAGTCCATAAGCGAAATAGAGAGAGAAAGGAGAGGAAAGAATTTTAAACTCTTTTCTTTTCTTTTCTTTTCTTTCTTTTCTTTTCTTTGTTGCTCCTCCTTCCTTCGCTTAGCTGCTTCTATGGTTTGCCGTATACGCGGTACTAGTCAGCTCAGCTCAGCTCTGAGCGATGGAAGAGAAAGAGCGGGAAGCCGCAGATCCACGCTGAACTTTGGGTGTGACGAAGGAGAGAACAGATTTGAAATCGAAGAGGGATTTGAAGGGTAATCGAAATTCAAATCAATCCTTGTAATCGAAATTCAAATCAATTCGAGTTCGAGGCCGAGTTGAAGTTCAGGTTGGGGCGGAGGAGGGAAGCGATGGGCGTGAAAAGGCTCGACAGAGACAGCGAAGCCAGACGAGGGACGCTGGCAGCTGCGAAGAAGAGGACCCAGGAGCGATAGAAGAAACAAACACCTGGAAAGGTCCAACTTCAGCAAACGATCTCGTGGAAACAAACAAACTTCGACTTGGGATCGTACCTGCAAGACTGGCTCTGCGAGGAAAGTGATGAGGGGTCGAACGGTAGACTCAGCCAGAAGTTGAAGAAGAAGTTGATAGAGGCTCTTGCAAAGCTCGCGATGTAGCAAGTGGGGAGACATGCAAATTGCCGGTATGCGCTTGAGAGCTTGCGTTCAAAACAAGCAGGGTCGTATGTTTGTACAAAAGCGGCGGAGATTCGAGTGAACTCGTACTACTTCTAGGGACTACGTACTACTTCAATGATGAAGGTGAACTTATCGAACAAGGAGAAGCGCCTGGACCCCGGTGCTTCAGACGGTGTTGAGCCGCATGAAAGTCATGATGCGGTCCCTCTAAACGAGCCCGTGCATCCTTTGGAGTCAACGAATCGATACATTCCTCCCACGGGCAGCTTCGAGTAGACGCCTTGAGTACCTAGCACAAATGGACTTCAAGGCGCGGAATAGGGAAGTCTAGAAAGCAAAAAAGTCTGGAGTTCGAGTCGTTTCCGGGCATGATGGGGAAGACCTGGAGAATAAGAAGCAGCTCGCTCCAGGATTGCTTGGGAATAGAAGCTACGAAATCTTCGTGGAGCGGCCTGGCCCGGCCACCAGCAGTTGCTAGCTGGCCCGTGACGCTTTCATGATCCAGGAAGCCAGCCTCCTGGAGCTGCATAACTGACTGCTGTGAAAGGCACTATCTAGTGCGGAGGTAAATCAAGTCATATCATATCATATCATATCGAAACGACTACGAGCTGGAGTAGAATGCGGAGGGCCAGATGGATGGATCCAATACAATGCACGTGCTCCTCTATCATAAAACTTCGAGTAGTGTGTGGAAAGTGAGGCAATGGCAACCCTCAGGAATTCATGCGCGACAGCCAAGAACCAAGTCGGGAAAGATGCATAAGCTTGGTAAATGGGTGTGACAAAAAGTTTAATTCAACTGGCGGCTCTGGTTTGGCGATCCGGTATATGTACCAATGGAAGAGGTTTTATGACAAGAGAAAACAAAGCAGGTCCATGTCTGGAACAGATTCAAGATTTCTCCTGGTACCAGCCTGAGGCTGTTTGACTGAGGGCATTTTGGATTGCAAAAGTGTGTGCCGCGAGATGAACTGAGATTAACTTGAATACAAATTATAATATTAACCAAGCTGAAGCAGCTGATAATTTGCGTTTGATAGCACGTTAGTTTATCTCTTCGTTTTTTAAAACCAAATTAATAAAACAAATTATAGGAAGTACCTACTACTCTGAGTCGTCATGAGCATTTATCATGTACAAATATAGGGAAAAGGGTTACGATATAAAGCCATGCTTAGTTCAAAGAGATCGTTTATGTGCAACGAGAATCAACTCTGAATGTAATCCTTAGATCCCAATAGATCACACCACCAAAGTATTACCTGTTGGGTTAAAAATCGATATGAAATTCAATCATCTACTTAATTTGCTAGTTGCAAGCTACCTTCTATAAGTCAAAGCAAAAACAAGCTTGTATAAAAATATTATGAGAAGTGAGAGCTCTCCGAGATCAAAATCCATGGGTTTGAATGAATAATGCTAAGTTGACGGAGATCAAGAAGTACCACCATCCATTCCAATCTACTGGCTTGACTTCGTCGTATCATGGAAGTCTCGCTCATATCAGTTGCTGCTCTACTAGAACATCTATATATTTTAAGCACACAGGATTGATCAATTGAGGGCTGTTTTCTTATCTTCTATTTTTTTGGTTTTTGTAAATGATACATAATGCTGAAAACTTAACCCAAAGCTCTCGGGTGACGGTTTAATCTTAACTTGTATGGGAAAGGTGTCCTGATGACGGGGTGTATTCTATAAGTTAATAAATTATATTTATCGATTTGCACTGTTTATTGACGAATAGATTTTCCAAATTACTTTTCAAATCTATAAGATAACCCCCAATCTTTCTTCCTCCATTTATGAATTAGTGGATACGGGCCATAACCACAAAGGTTAGGAGTACTTAGGGTGGCTTTAGGACTAGGGCAAGGGCCATCTTATTGATGGTGCCGCTCTAGCTGTTGCAATCAAATACGAATCCAAAACCCAAACAGCTCAATAGAGAAGCTCTACGCTTTGCGTGGGGCTCAACAGCAGGTTGTGTAGACTTGCTCATTGCAGAAGATGTCCTCCTGAAGAAGTGGCACATAGGAGTCTGCGTACGTGCAAGCCCCTTGAAGCCAGCCGCAACTATCGCTGCTCATGTGCTACACGCTCATGAAGCAAGACCTAGCGAGACCGCATCAAAGGTGAGTCATTATCCAAGTGAAGGTTTAGCAGAAGGGTAGAGAGAGAGAGAGAGAGAGACGGAGATGTAAGAAATCTCTGGATTACTTGCTTTAAAATTCAGATTCCTCAGGATTTTTTTCTCACTTTGGGGAGTCCCTACGAAAAGCATATATAAATTCCGGGCTAAAGACAAGGCGCGCGTGCTTCTAAACCACCTAGTCTTGTCTTTGTTTGCTCGGGACATCTCAAATGCCGTCTTTCAATCAGAACCTATGATTTCGAAACTTATACTGACTTAGAAATATACCAAATTGATTACTTTATTACAACAGTTTAGCACAGAATGGATTGTAGGTGCGACAAGCTACGCCCAGCCAGCTAGCTAGGTCACTCATCTAATTACTAGAGAGACCAGCGGAGTACTTAGTGTGGCCAACCATATTCTCTGGTTCAGCGCGCCACGAGTACTGTGTATGCCCCGGTGGAATGCGAGACGCGAAAGTGACTGAAGGCAAATGCCGCTGCTGTCTAGGACTGCTCTTGATTGCGTCCAGATCTTGAGAGTTTGGCCATTGCTTGAGTTCTACACTGGGCCAAGCAACATCTTGCAGATTGCCCCTTCTCAATCCACCGGTTAAGTCCGCGCGCCCAACGGTATCCCTTAGAACCGAGCCTGCAATTCGTATCTGCCTTCCAATCGAATTGATAGCGCGTAGAGGCCCCGGCATGCTATCCTTAGCTTGATCATTTGCGTTGACATACGGCCAATAACGCCAAAAATCATCCCTTTCAATATTTTTCTTTGTCCAACCCTCCTCTGTAACTACGTCCTCCATCAGACGATTGCCACTTGACCTGCAGTCTTCATCGTTATCTACCTGAAGGCTTGGTAAATGACGCAACATGATTTCTGTACCACGAACAGCTTCCATGCGCAGGAAGCGCCTCTCAATAAAGGCAATAGCCTCATCGGTGCCATTTTCACGAGCAATGGAAGCTGCCATGACTTGGGCTCGCATTCGCATACCCGTGCCGAGAGCCTTTTCAATAGCAATACATAGTCGTTTCGCACTCAGCTTTGAATATGGGAGGCGAACTCCAACACGAACCGTCTCAACTTGTTTAGCCCAAAAAAATTGATCTCCGAAAAATGGAACTACAACGGTAGGTTTACCAGCCCGGAGACCCTCAGCTGTGGTTCCAGCTCCGCCATGATGTATTACACATTTACATCGCTCAAAAAGCCACCGATGAGGCACGGCACCAATCTGGAGAACTCGATTGCCTTTTGAAGATGCTGAAAGAAGGCCCTCGACGTTCACGTCAGCCCAGCCTGCCTGCACAATGAAGCGATGCGACCCTGACATAGCACGCAAAGTATCGGCAATAATCTTTGACAATCGTTGTGGATCGGTAACTACGATCGATCCGAAGCCAATGAAAATGGGGGCATTTCCCGGGTCTGCAGCGAGAAACTCTGCAAGCGGCCGCAGGGGGGTCATATTTTGGAGGTTCTTTTTCCTTGGCCATCTCGTCATCAAGAAACCAGTAACCAGGAATGCATATATGTGAACCCCAATCCTTCGGCTTAGGTAGCATTTGCGGACTCCAAGGGTACAAGGTTGGTACACGATTATCATGTGCGATCCGATGCCCACGAGCCGACATTGTCCAAATAGGTGGTAGGCGTAACGTTTGTACTCGCCAGCGGTTAATCAAGTCGCCGGCGCCAAGCCAGATGAGCCGATCTACAGCGCCATACGAGAGCCAATTCAAGCGCCCACTCGAGCTTTCACCTTCTGTACTCGTAAAGGGGGATGGAAAAGCAGTCGTGCGAGACCATGGCATTGGAAAGCTCATATAGAGAGGCACACCAAGGGCCTCAGCGATATGCCATCCAGAAAATGATGGGGGGTTTGCGATTACTACATCCGCTCGAAAAGAGGATTTCCGAGCTGCAAATGCTACACCTGGACCTTCACCCACAGATGTACGAACTGATTCACGAGGGGGTCTAGGCCCCATCTCGGGTCCGGATCGAAGCTCTTCTTCTGGAAGGGTGCATGCATCCCATGCATCATCTAGAATTTGCGATATCCACGTGCGGTGAGAGGCAACTCCCTCACGAACAAAAGAATAGGAAAACATACTGTTCTCTGTCACCATACGCAAAAGTTCTTTGGGGTCTCCAGCGAGCGGAGCAAACCCCAACTGTGCTTCCTTCACGAACTCTCGAAAACATTCGTGAGCTGCGATTCGCACATAGTGCCCACGACGTCGAAGTGCCATACCCAGAGCTACATATGGTTGCACATCGCCCCGAGAACCAACCACAACAATGACGAAACGGAGTTTTGGAATCAAAGAAGTCTTCGCTTTGCGTGTAGCCTCTTCTTGAGTGCTACTATTTATATACAAATCCCCAAGATCAAGCGAGGAGCCAAGAGTTCTCAAACCTTGGCGCTTCTGTTCAATGTCCATATTTTCGTCAACTTCACCCTCTAAATTGGCTGCAGGCTGGCCAGCGTACCATTTGTAAATCCCGGGCATAAAGTTAGAGCACGCCTTTACAATGATGCCGCTATCCTCCTGGTCACTTTCATGGGCATCAGACTCCACCAGATCCTCCTCGGGAAGGTAAATACCCTCTCGTGCAAAACTTCGTTGTAAATCTTCACAGGATGTAAGAATAATACGCCCTTGAACATCAGCGATATCTGATGTGGCTTGCCTGACCAAATCCTGCTCGCTCAACGATGGATTCCGCGTTCTGCCTGGCTTTACTGCGGGACTGGGAGGGGGAGATAGACGCGCATCGAGCCGGTAGAGCTGTTCCATGTCCTGACTATCATCATCAATATTAAACGCCGCCATAGATTCTGTAAATTGATCGTCATTAGCAGACTGTTTTGACCCTATCAAAGGCGTACTGGGCAGCATGCTTCGCGTAGGGGGCACGCAAACATTGCTCCACAAAAACTCATGGACTGGTCTCAAAGCGCAAAGCGCAGGACTTGCTGCCAACTCCCAAAGAAAAACAGAAAGTCCGTGGGCGCGAAGTTTCACAAATTCCGGATTGAGATTACCAAAATACTTTTTCTGTGGCAGGTGCGGTGCCGCACCATTACGACGTTGAATCTCCTGTTGCACATGCCAGAAGTCCCGGTATCGCTTGCGAATATACCAGAGGCGCTGCTGGCCATCTTTCAGCGCCTCGTCGCAGCTTTCCACAGCTACACGTACAAAGTAGACTGTATAACCTTTATCTTTAAGCGTCTCAAATCCACTCAGACGTAACACGTATTTTAAGGGCTCTGCAGCACGACGTTTCCTTCTTTCCTGAGCTCCTTGAACAGTCTGTGCAGTGCTGGCACTGTGAGAAGACACCGTGTAACCGACGGCATTAAAGTTGCTAGTCTGAGAGCTTTGCAAACTCGAATCAGCAGCAGAAACTAATGCAGCAGAAGTAGAAGTTGTTGTTGTTCTCGTTGAAGCGGCCTCTGTAGAGCTGGCATGGCCGGCCTCGCTGTTGGCGTCCGCCATCGGCGGCTGTGCGAAGAGGTTAGGAGTTCAAGACGCCTACTGATGAAGGAAAGTTTTTCCTGTTACAACACGACGTAGCAGAATGATGATACAGATACTTCGGGAATACTGCCCAATCCAGGTTGCGATTGTGCCGAGAGGTTTCTGTTTTTGTATTTTGTTTATGCTATGTTTCTTTTGGGCCGGCCTGTCTGACCTCAATTGCACGGATTTAATGAAAACTAATATACGAGTATAACATTAGTGAATATATGTACGTGGAGAGTGGAATTGACGAGATTTTAGGGGCACAGAACTTGTATGAATATCTTCAAAGCATAAATGACCCCACCCTACAATGTGAGTTCACTGCTTAAGGACGGATTTGAATGAGATGAGCCATGTGAAGGGTATTCGGGCAATCCAGAAGAGACTGCCCAAAAGAGCTCAAAGAATGACAATATCGTGCTTCAAGAGTCGTATCAGTTGCTCACTAGGTAAGAAAACAATGAGAAGTTGCCGTTGTGCTTTCTATCCAAAAAGATTATTTAATCTAAAACTTTAGAATTACTAGAACCACCTAAGCACACCTAACGATACAAGTAGAGAAATTCCTTCCTGACGTGTTATAAGAACTCCAGATTTGAGGGATTTAGGTACGCTGTTTTCCCATGACACAGTGGATCTATAGTGCAGTTTCTTTGAGCAGTCCATATCTCGGATTTTGGAGAGGTTTGTAGCGCAAAGGAAAGGCGAGGGGTTAGCTAGATACAGCAAGATTCCTTCCACTAGTGGGCAAGAAAACGGAAAAATCTTAAAACAAGAATTGGACCTCCAACTGAGCACTTTTGAGATCATAGCTAAGTACTTAAATGACAAACAACTACACATCAAATACATCAAGGTGTTCATTGAAAGGAGCTTTTCCAGGTGGTACTATGTGTTGATGCATCTTTTCTTGCAAACACTGTTTATAAGAACAACGTTGAGATGTTTGTCATATGCGAGGCACACCCACCAAGGCAAAGTACGCTACTCTTCAATTAACATAATGACCATCTGCATAAATAGAATCACAACTTGAAATTCACATGAGATTACTCAGATCATGAACATTATTGCTATTTGCTGTTCCAGAGATTTTCTTGAATTCGTGCCTGCAATTTTATCGAACTCGAAATAATAATACCATACAACGTTTCATAACCTAACTACCATGAAAATGCAAAATCGCGCCTGCCAACCCTTCGTTGTCACGCCACGCACTAAATATCTCCACAGCACTGGGCGTGACAAGCGCATAAAACAATCCAATCTCTGACTCGAAATAGGGCTCTAGGCTAGCTTCTCCTGTAGGATTTCGTGGCGGTTCGTCTCTTGTTTATTCTATTGCTCTTTTTAATACCCTCAAAGAAATTGTTAAGTATGATTAGCTCGCGATGGTTCCAACAAATGAAGAGTAAAATTCATTTCATTTGGCCCCTTCGCTTGCAATCAACTTTAACTATTCTGTGGCATACAAATAAGTGGTATGCTCACTCAAAGACGATTGCCAAGAGGAAAACAGGAATACTTGATCATGTCTACAGAACTTTTTGAGACATTTCTTTGAAAATTAAGTTGAATGTTGCCTTTAAGCATATGCATGATGACCTGATGTGATAGCGATAAATCGGTCTGTGCGAGCAAAACAATGAAGTGAACTACATGGAATCTCAGATGCCTTCTTTAAATTGTACATGTGGCCTTGATCACATGCTACATGTCAATCTGGGTCAATCCAAGAAGCTATACCTCCAGGTAAATTAAACAAAATTTGCAATTTCCAACCCCTAGTCAAATGGCGATCATCAGTGATTCTGTGCTTAAATCGAGGTCCGAAATAATTTGTGGCTTTTAGAATATGGAGGGGATAAAAACGGTACATGCTAAAGAGATTATGTAATTTAGTAATTTATTAAAGTAGTGTTGGCAACACATGTATAGAAAAATATTTAGCGCTTGTTGTGATTTACGGTTGCTGTGGCGTAAACTCCAAGGATGCGTACACCAACGATGAGACCACCGAGGTACAAGACATCCCACCAGCGCCATTCATAGTGGTATCCATCGTCACCACCCAAGAATGACGAACCGAGAACATAATCCCGAGGAGTGGTACCTTCGCTTCCTGCAGGGCAGCAAATGTCCACACCTTCAACAGTATAAAGACCTCCATCATCCGTACAGACGCCGTTGACCGGGGAAGACGGGGAACCACTAGGATTACACATGGCATTAGTCATGAACATGAACTGAGTAGTCACCAATCCTTCTTGCGCCCATCGGAAAGGACTGATGTAGTAAACCCAGAGCAGCCAAACAGGCATTTGAGAAGGTAGAATTAGCACACCAGAAGCGAGACCAAAAACCTGGGTAGTCAAAGTACCAAGCACCTGTGATGCAGCAGGATGCGAGAACAAAGCAGCATAAAGCATACCAAGGTAAGTCATCAAACTAACGAAGAGCCAGTTGACGAACCAGTAGTAGAAGAAGGTCCATATCGGATTACTGACGAATCCAGTGAGCCAGTAAAAGGGGATGACCGTGACCATAACCTGCACAAAAATGTACGGATCCTCAGCGAGGTTAAGTGCCAGACCATATGCGTATCCGGAATACATGCGGGACGAGCGTTCACGATAGAAGAGCGCACGGTGAGTGAAAAGGAAAGGCATGATAGTAGTGATGTTCATGCTTGCGGAGACGTTGATAAGAATATTGATACAACTGACACGTGACTGGACAGCAGCTGCGTTCGTCATGTCACCATTCACAAAAACGAGACCAATCATGACAGCCAGCGTGGCAAGAATAATCATACGAGTAGTTGAATAGTTGGGAGAACGCCAATACTCAGCCTGGTTACGCTTGTTAAGGAGACGCAGTTGCAGCCAGAAAGAGGTAACAAATCCTTCCTCTTCTCCATTGGCTGACCCATCTTCCAAGAGGTTCTGAGACGTGTCATCACGAAGTGCATTGAGAGCTGCAGCGTCGTCCTCAACATTCCCAGCTGCGGCCCAATCCACTGGCATGAGTTCATCGAGCTCTTGAAGAGCACGCTTGTACATATCACTTTTTCTGTACTCGATAGCATAATCGCGCTTGGCCTGGCCATTCACACCAGCTCCAATCACAGTAAGCATCCAGGTCGCAGGATTGAAGTTAGAGGGGCATGGGTCAACATCTGGGAAGCTCTCAAAGTACTGAAGCAAGTTCTTGGACTTTTCACCAAGCTCATCAAAAAAGACGACTTCACCACCACGTCGCATCAATAAAAGCCGATCAAACATATTGAAGATGGCCACATTAGGTTGATGTACAGTTACAATTACTGTACGCCCAGTGGCAGCTACATTGCGAAGTGCCTGGAGTACATTGAGAGCAGCACGGCTTTCAAGACCAGAACTGGGTTCATCTGCAAAAATTACAGACGGATTAGCAACCATCTCGACACCAATTGTAAGACGTTTGGTCTCCTCAAACGACAACCCTGTCTCTTCTTCGCCAATGACACGATCAGAGATCGGGTTAAGTTCTAAAATCTCCATGATGTGATCTACTACTTGCTTGAGACCTTCAGGTGTGTTCACTGTACCGGGAAGACGCAGTGCGGCACTAAAATCGAGAGATTCCCTAACAGTTGCAGCAGCCAAGTGAACACCAAACTGCTCAACATAGCCTACAACTTGGGCGAAACGGGCGTTGTTTTTGGGACGACCATTGACATAGATTTCACCAGTGAGCTTTCCTACAGTTTTACGACCAGCCAGTACATCTAAAAGCGTTGTTTTTCCTGCACCACTGCTTCCCATGAGGGCGGTCATTGCATATGGTTTGGCATAAGCATCAATACCATTCAGAATAGTCAAAGTCTCAGTCGAAGAATGTTTTTTGGTATCACGATCGACACGCACACCATTCTGTTGCAATTCACTTTCGTCAACTCGAGCAGGGATCTCAACACTATAGCGTAGGTTCATGAATGAAAGAGTGATCTTCTCAAAAGGTAAACCACGGCTTTTTTCCGTTCGCTGGTTCTCAATGTCCGAGTTCTCCCAGTGCGTATGCGATGGAGAGCGAGACTCTTCATCCTCTCTCTTTGCAATTGCGGCTTCCTTTCGTTTAATGATTTTGGCTTGGGTCTTCTCATTATCCATAATGAAGTAGTTCACAGATCGCTTTACAACGTCACTGTTCAAGCCACCGCGGCGTTCATCCCAGCGAATTGAAGCCAAAGCCCAGACAGCAAGAATCAAATAGATAATAGTAATGCCCCACACGTAAGCAACACCGTACCAAAGGTAACCGGGATCTGTAACAAATTGACGAGCCTCAAGAAAGTACTGACCGCAAGTCATGTTAGGATATGGGGTGTCACAGTCGCTGGTACCGCAGTACATGACACACTGACCATCAACAGTAGCTGGTGCTTCAGTATATGTTGAGCTGTAGTATTCGTTTTGCACAAGCGAAGTGTAAGCCCAAGTGAGTGGGTTCCACCAGTATATCCAGATATAGTAAGCTGGTAAAGTAAGACGAGTAGCCAATGCACCAGAAAAGATCACCATAAGCATAATGACACCAATAAGGGCCGCAAATGCCGCACTGTGATCCGGTAAAGCGAATGCAAGAAGGCGAATAAGTGCGGACACATTGATACCATAGCACAAAAGTACAAAAAGGAAGATCCAGAAGTGTTTGCCATGGCTATCAGAGCTCATGCCAGTCATAAAGTAAACTAGAACACCAAGAAGAATTGCGTCTTGGATGAGCTGGGGAATACCCGTAAGAAATTCCGCAAAAACAAATGATGAAGCATGGAAGAAGTTCTCACGAGACTGCTTGTAGAAGACGTTACGTTGAGCAATCACATCGTTCAAAAGGGGAACTGAGCCGACACCAACAAACATGAGCATGAAATATAAGACAGCAGTCTTGATATAGTATTGATCAAAAGGCAACTGGAGTGCAAAAAGACCCATAAGTAGACCCATAACAATGTTTTGAATGATACGAGCAATCATGAATGTTTTGTTCCGCAGAAGAACTTTCATCTGACGTTTAAAGACTACCTTGGTCAACTCAAACCATCCTCTCATAAACTTTGGCGATTCTATTAAGTGGTGCTCGACACTTCTCATGGTCGGGTCTTCATAGTCCTTGCCCTTCTTCTGAGAGTAGTCTTGCATTTCCTTGTAGTACTTTGATTCGCGAAAGCACTGTGCAAACGACGAAGAATCACGCGGAACAGAGCTATCATCAAAGCCCTCGCGGATGTATTGTACACCAAGTGGTGTAGGGAGTTCTTGGAGGTAGTCAGCAGGGTCCTTGTACTTGGGGCATTCGTAACCGAGACCTTCAAAATACTCGAGAATGCCAACACGAGGTCCATGGTAGATTATATAACCTTCACTCATGAGTACAATTTTGTCGAACAGATCAAATGTCTCGGGCGGAGGCTGCAAAAGGGAAACAACAGCATTTGTCTTGAAGATTTTGCACATGTTGCCGATTGTCTTGGTGATATCGAAGGTGGCTGCAGAGTCGAGACCTGTGGAGATTTCGTCCAGTAAAAGGACCTTGCTGCCAACTACTAGCATTTCACCGAGTGTCACTCGACGACGCTCACCGCCACTTACACCTTTGATGACGGCATTACCAATGACTGTGTCAGCTGCTCGAGTCAAACCAAGTAGTGCCATTGTTGTATCTACGTTTTTGTCAAGATGTTGTTGGATACGGTCAACATCGAAGACTTTCTTGCCTCGAAGATTTTCAAGTTTTGCCACGCGATCTTTTGGCGCACGACATTCCCAGGCAAACTGAAGAGTTTCACGGACTGTAAGCATCGGAATATGCTTATCGAGCTGCGAAACGTAAGTCGCAACATTAGGAACATGTACATCGTTCATGTTGTGCTCGTTGAAGAAGACATTGCCAGAGAAACTTTGATTTCCAGTGTTTTTGAGACGATTGCTTAGTGCATAGAACAATGAAGATTTTCCACTGCCAGCAGCACCAAGTAGAAGAGTCATTTCGCCAGCCTTAAAGACACCAGTAATGTCATTAAGAATGACTTTTGTTTCAGAATCTTTATGGGGGCCCTGAATGCACCGCTGGATAGCTCCGATACCAGAGGTAATTGGTACCGCAAAGAGATTCACAAAGTTTGTAACCACAGTGCTCTTACCATGAAGCCACGCAGGTAGAAGAGAAGGAGGCTCAACCGCTTCAAAGCGTACATTGTCAAAAAACACGTCAATGTTAACATGTTCATCTTCATCGTATAGCATGCGGTTCAGTTTGCGAAAGTGCTCTTCAACACCCATACGCATGATTTGCTGCACCTCAAATTCAGAGACTCGGCGAGAACCATCATCCGTAGAGAAGGCACGGCTCGCACGCTGCCGTAAGGCGTGGTCGAGTTTTGCAGCACGTTGCGCACGGAAGTCTCCTTCGAAGTTTTCGCTTTCGCTAAGCAAGTTACTGAAACGCTGGCCAACAACATTCAGATATCTCTCAAACCTCTGTCTTGTTACAGGCGAGATATCATCAAATTTGATCTTTCCTTCCAGTTCAATGAGCACTTTGCTGGTGGCGAGCTGGTCCAATAGGTCAGATGACAAATTGAGGGCGCTAACCTGGCGATCAAATTCAGCCAGAATGTTTTGATCAGTTCCTCCAACCAAGCGAATGCAGCCATCAACTTGAGGGTGGATATGGCCATCGGCTGGAAGCTCCTCAAAGGTATCCTCCTCCTCAACATTAGGTTCCTGTTGCGCTGTCAAAGCCTTAGGCGGGATAGCTGCTGGGGCTCCCTGGGTTGCCAAGGTGGCTGACTCACTGGCAATTTGCCCTTCAAGCACAGCGATGTCATCCACTTTAGCAGCAACATTCTCTGGAATGTTGTCGTTTTCTTCTGTATCTGTCACGGTAGAGGCACTATCGTTGCTATCCTCAGGTTGATCAACATGAACATTGTTGGCTTCGTTGATATCTAAGATGTGCTCTGCTGCATTTTCCTCCAGAGTCTCAGCATCATTTACCACAGGTCTTGGGAGCATGATGTTCTAAACCGTTTGTTATCGTAGCACTACGCAACGTTGCTACTTGAATCTGCCACCCGCAACGGAGTTCTCTGCAGAGACGTCGAAACGACAGAACTAGCCGCTTAAGAACGAGACTCGGTATAAAGTAAATAACCTGTCAGTACTGCGGTTCCCAGCACTACCTAATTCCCTCGCAGAGTTATCTGTATACGCGAGGTCCGAGACGATTCTGTCTACGCCTGCGTAGTCACCTCACTCACGCCCTGCACCTCAAGAAAGAGTGAGGTCGTGGCGTCGCCCTACTCGGCGATTCGGGTTTGCTTTCGGGTTTGCTTTCATGGTAGCTCAAGTTGCTGTTCTTGTTTGTCTTCCTCTTTTACTTTGCTGCTTTTTAAATTTCTCTTTTCGAAACAATGAAAAATAAAAATAAAAATAAAATAAGAAAATGATTAAAAAAATTATAAAAAATATAATCATAGGAGTAGTAGTGTTAGTTCTAAGGTAAGTTAGCCAGGTAAATAATACTATTTTAAGACTTAGGTATAACATTGTTATTTTCTTCTTCTTTCAAGATTATATATAATTTAAAAGGCAATTATAGTAATCGTTGACAAAGCAACTTTCCTTCAATTAATACATATATTATAATTTAAAAGATAATATAATAATAGATAGGGACCACTAAAAGTCATCAATTCGGCTTTTATTTTAATTTAAAACATAAGGGTATCGCTTACAGCCGCTCTCCTGATGTATCAAGCAGTGCCCCCCACCTATTTCCTCCGCTCCGAAGCTTTCTCTCTTCCCTCACCTCACGGCCCTACCTAGACTGTTCCCCGCAAAAGAAGCTCGCCGGGACGCACCAATCAAAGAAATGATCTCAGGTACCTTCTACTCATTTGTTTTTTCATATTTATAAATGAATTATCTAAATTAATTATATGCAAAAAAAAAAAATCATTTTTGTTTTTTTCATTTTTAAAATGTAAAAAGCCGAGGACAAAGAAGGACAGGATTAAAGGCGCAAACTCGAGCGTTCTGCGATTCTACGAGCTCTGGAAATATACATCGGGCGGCTTTTAGGAAGGGTTCTTATGAGCTCAAGAAACTGCGATTTCTATCTAGCAGTAAGTAGCAGAATGGAGTGTTCTAATCCTAAGGCCTCTTTTGATGTACTAGGTACTTATTGTTGTACAAGTAAGTAGGTGCCTATGTGCCTTTCCATTTGTCTAAGCTATCGACATCGTAGGGTCCTACTTGTAGCACTGAGTTTATTTATTGGCAATGCACCATTTCGGGCTTTGTGGCCCTCACTTGAACCTCACCCCTATTGCCGACCCTCGGCCGCAAGGATGCCTGGCACTACCAAAGAAGGTTTGCAATAATGACGGTGAAGACGCACGGATGAATGATTCCCTTAGAGAGAACTGACTCCTGCGAATGATGACCACCCAGTTCCTTATTCTTTACAGAACTTTACAACAGCGTTAAAATGCGATGACGAAGGGCGGTGATCTTTGTGCCGAAACGAGGAATGCTTCATCCTGTTCGTCGAACGTGGCATAAGAACTTCGAGTTGAACTTGAAATGCACCAATGGCATGAACTATATTTAAGTACTTTTTTTTTTTTACTTTTTTTCTTAAATACTATTTTATCATATGCAATGATAAAATGAACAATAATATGCTAGATAGAAAAAACATTATATATATATATATATATATATATATATATATATATATATATATATATCAAGCTTTCATTGCTAAGCTGATCTAGAAGACAATCCTTATGAGTTTAGCTTTGCCATCGCCACGAAATAGGCAAGAGCCAAAATGAAAGTCTAGCTGCTGCCCTCATCCGTTTTTTAACCTATCCTCGCGCAATCAGACCACAACCCAAACCAATTATTTTAATTTCATAGATGCCAAAACAATGGCCAGGCATATTCTGCAGAATATAATTATAATTATAATTTTATTTAAGAACGTACAAAAAGTATATACGTAGCGCCTACCAGTTCTGACCTAACGTGAAAAGAAATCAATTCCATGCAACAGTGGTCAGCACTCGCTGTCTCCTTGTCTGCTGCGATCAAACAAACAAGAATCATGGTAGAAGGCGCTGCCTCGCTAGATAGCTACGACCCGGTACCCAGGTAAAATAAACCACAATGAAACTGTCACTCTTCAAAATGTGATTTTATTGTTATTATTGTTATTATTGTTATTATTTATTTTTTAATTTCTAGGCGATGCACAATTTCGATTTTTACTGTTCTTTTGCCACAAAGACGAAAATCGTACAAAGAATAAGGGGAGGACCTGCATGGGTCCAAGGGGAGCACCATTGTACGAAGCCTGGAGACCTCATACCCGATCACTTAGACCTGAGCTACCCTGATTCGCCAGAAGAACCGGTTTCCATTCTAATTAACTCAAGTGCACCTAAGAACAACCATAGATTGCTCCAGGTGACTAGCCAAATCAAGTTGAACCAATTGAGACTTGACTTTTTGGTTGCCACAATGAATAACGAACCCAGATAAACAAGCCGCTGATCACAGCGCCCGCCTCTCAGGTTCTCTGTATGTGCGTAACTTTCCGTATGAAGACCTTTGCGCGGCATCTGTTTACAAAAGCTCGCGCAAAGGAGAATTTGTGATGAACTACGGAACAATGTACCAAGTCTCCGCTTGGCACATGAAAGCCCCCCAAAGGAGTTGCGCTAAAGTTGGCAAGCCCAACTTCAGCCTCACTCTCATTGAGTCAAAAGAGGCGCTAGGCGATACCAAGAAGCGCCAGCCGAGGATTCAATTATACAATCAAGAGTGAATGAAGCCAAGGTTCGTGAGGTCCAAACTGCATAGAAGCCCATAAACTATTAACCACCACACGTTCCTGAGGTCCAATATTAGCAAAACTAAAAACGTTATTAGACTTTGAGAATTTGATTATCATCTTTGTCAGTCGAGAAGGGTCTCGAGCTCTGAGGCAGGGCAACAATCATGTCGCTTCTTGAAGAACACTCAGGGGGCTTATTCATGCCCATGATTTCCAGTGCCGCCATAATCTCGAGAGTGCTAATAATGTCAACATTGTTGAAACTGGCGATGCCATTTGTAAAACGAGCCCTGCAAGAATCAGTATCACTGATTTGCTTTTGATGACGCCAACCTAAAAGTTCAAGTTCTTGAACCGAGCGCAGGCTTCTGAACTTTGCACAACTATCGTTTCACACACCAGAGTCATCACGGAAAGAACAGCGATAATACATACCAAAACCTCCACCATCGCTGTTCTTTGTTTCTACTTTCCACCTTTGTGACCTACTTGATTTAATCACTATTTTACTTTATTTATTTGTTTACTTAAATTTCATTAAAGTTAAATAAATAAATATCTACGTTCAAAATAAATAATAAATATATATGGGGCAAACGTGAAAACATAGGTGGAGAAAAAATAACGATCTAATTTGAAAAACGTACTACTTCTACCCTGCAATTAAGATAATTGTCTCACGCCGGACCGAGACGGGCCAATTAATAAGAACGATGCAAGAGTTGCCACTGCGTTGGGGGCAGTTTTATTCGCATCGACCATTTAATTCATGCCATATGCCAACCTCTTCGACAGAATAGGTGCTTCTGCATCAACATATGATGGGGACTAGACATGAGCTATAACTAAAACGACCCTCTTTTTTTAAGGTCTGTTCTGTTCTTTTAGAGAAAATAGTTGGTAACAATTTAATTTTAATTTCTATCTCAAAGAGCTGTTCTCACGTATCGTATTGGTCTTTTGTCTTGAATTAGTATATTAGCTAGGTAAGCAAGTTCTTTGAAATATGTTCTTTGAAAATGGAGAGGAAGAGCACAGAATACCAGTAACTTGAGTGTAGAGCTCCCTTCGTCCTCTGGCAGTTCAAATAAACAGAAATACGAGTCATCAGGATTCCAACTCGAAAAGAGAAAAAGTCGGATTCGTTTGCTTTTCTTATTTTTCTTTCATTAAAAAAATATTTTTTAAAAATCAAAGTGGTATTTTGTTCTAGCTTTTATCTACTAAAGTTTCTCTTAATTAAATTAATTAAATTAAAATTCTGGCGAACTATCCGAGGTTCTTTTTATAAGTGGCGATTACTCGTCGCGAGCCCCTTTGTAAAGCCAATGAATGATTATTGTTCACATCCGGGCGTGATGCAAATTCGCGCGTGGGTGTCGCGACTATGGTGCAAGTTTTGGATATCTTGAGCCTTCAAAGACTAAAACAGCAGGGGCACCTGAAGCTCCTCTCGCTCAAGAATGGTGCTTGCTTGATGTTATTCTTGTAGAAAATAGGTTCTGTTCAAACCGTTCCAGAGGTTCCATCACCTTAAAATTAAAACTTTTAATCTCAATTAATAAATTGATATGAGGAGTAAGTATTTGATTAAACAAAACAACAATGAACGCGATTAAACCCATGAGAACTCACTCGAAGAGCACACTTAGCTTGGAGTGACATGATCTAGCTAGAGTCAGACTCCCTTTGATGACACCGCCGCTCTTGAAGCAGTCGGTTAAGCGCATCGGGTGGATCAGAACTCTTCTCCGGAGCTGGCAGGCTGGCAGGCTGGCATTCATCCATTCATTCATTCATGCGCCAGCTCGGCTGTAAATGAGGTCCGTCACCCATAGGCAAAAGCTGGCGATATGATGGCGCGAGGTCACCTGAATTTGGCAGGACGGACTGAGGTGGTCGCACGTTCACGAAGGTCCCAATTGGAAGACAGAGGTTGATCTATCACTTCAAGTTCTGCCTCTTTTGCAACAACACTCAATTCTGTTCTGATGAGATAAATGATGGTTATTCGATTGATGCGCGTTTACAAACCTAGCTTCCTGAGCACTGCGATGGTGTCAAATGATGCTCTGCTGAGATATGGAAATTGCATTTCATAGGCATGGAGATGCCGCCCGCCCTCGGTGGGTATAATACATTGGATATGCAATCAATTTAAAGAGCTCTTGAGTGAAGTTGCAAAATAATAAGAGAACAGAGTTTCCATAGTGCATCAAAGTATTCTCATGGGGTATTGGTAGAAAAAGCACAGCCCCGAAAGTGCAATAGCAGACGTAAGATTATAGGAGCACTTGTATGGTATGCGTTACTCGATTTTAACATTCCATGACTTGGATCGCTATGAAGGAGCTAACACCAAGATAAGCAGTGTCAATGATATCAGCGTCATCACAGAGGGCCTATTGTACGAAGAATCATTGCAGCGTAAATATCTGGATGATCCGAAATTTATTTGAGAACGAATAATGCAAACATTAAAGAAACACGCAGGATCTTGCAGAATAAAAATAGGACTGGGGTTTTATCACTAACCACATCTACCTTATTCAGAAAATTCTTCAAAATAGGACATCGTTGTAATGGAAATTCGTTGTTATTGCTCATTCTTTCAATTAACAAACAAAAATGACAGCCACGAAGTTCTAATTTAAAGCAGAGAGGATCAATGAAGATACACATTCCATGCCCTTTCCCATAGGTATTGATGAACATATATATATACGAGCTGTGTTTTGCTAATTGAACCGTTTCTTCCACACGTCTAATACAATTATACAATTAGGTATCTTCTCATTGAACAAATGCATAAATAAATCAGGAGCCTAACCGCCTTTGTATTATATTGAATTCAAGAGCGTATTTGTATTTATTCATTGCTCAGCGTGGACGGCGGGATCGTATGCGCTGCTATGTGAATATAGCTTCCGCTTGCTAACAGTTCTTTGTAGGGTCGTTGCCTGATGAATTTTATCTTCATTATGTACTCTACCACGTATAAAGAAAGGGCTGCTAGATTCTAACTCGCAATTTTTTTATATATTGCGCCAGTGTTAAATAGAAGATTGAAAAGTAAAGAAAACAACCCGAATTCTGCAACGCAACTTCGGCAAGGTGAGTCTCCGTCACTTATCTCACGCCTTATTTCTGGGTTTCTTGAACTTAAATTTTAAGCACACCTGAATGGTCCTGTTTTACCACCTCCAATATCGGTCGGACATAGATGTGCCCTGCCCGAAGGTTCAGTGAGCGAGACCTTTTTATTTATTTTTTAAAGGCGAGCAGGAAGCCTATTAAAGTTTTTTAATTTTAAAAACAATTTTAGACGAAAAAAATATCACTCAATTAATTATTATTGATGCTTAAATATACCTATATATAGTATGACTCCTTTTTCTTTCTTTAAAAATAAAATAAAATAAAATTAGCGCATATTATTTGATAATAAATAGGTGACAAATATAAGTTAAAGTTATTATGTTCTTTTTCGAAAAGAATGTGTACTTCTAAAAATTAACAACCATTTCACGAGCAACAACAGAACTTTTGTTCTTTTATTGTTTCAATAGGCTTAATGAAGTTCTCGGCAGTGAATAAGAGAAAGTGCATAGACATATTCTTGGCCAACTTGCCACGTTTTCGAAGCGAGGTGTAATTTGCTGACGCCAAAGCCGGTGCCACATTGAGAGTATGATCATGACCATGACCTTCACCGTAACAAGTTCAGATAGGCATAGACTTCCGAGGGACTTGAACTCGGTCAGCCATTGATTAGAGATGATTCCTTTATGAAATGAATGGTCTACGATATCTTCAGCGACCTCTTGTCGCAAATGGCATTGTAGGTACCCTTGTACTGAATCGGTAGAGCTAGAATTTGCGTCAGCTCGCAGCACATGACCTCAACGAATCCAATCCGCGTCATGAATGAAGAAGCATGGGTGGATTTGGTAGTTGGTAGTAGGTAGTAGGTAGTAGGTAGTTGAATGATAGCTCTGCGCATGCAATCTAACCAGAGGTGCGCAAAGGTTAACTATCTCAAGGTAATTGCATGTCTGGAGACTGACCAATCTCAGTCAGAAGCTCAGCTATGCTAGTTGTCAAAATAATCCAAAAGGATAGAATATTGTCAGCTTCCTTAGGAAGCTCGAAACAGCCAGCGGCCCCAGACCGCAAATAGATATATTATAACAAAGTCGAGATGTTGGGAACCTGAATAGAGCCACGAGACTTTTAAAATAAGATTCCTAACCACGTTGTACGCAGTAGGTACTACTTCCTGAAGCTTTAGCCTCCCACAATCAGGTTTTATAAACATAGCTTATAAAATAGCACAATTGAACATTTTTAAGACCATGTGGTGAGCAACAATTCTTTAAGAACAATCAGATGTAGTCAATTAAAAAAATACATATTGTTGGTCTTCTTGCAAAACCATAGTCAGAGAAAAGAGATGAGAATCATGCAACACAAACTAGAATGTAGCAATAGTGGAATAATGGCTGGTCTTAAGTTAAAGAATCTTTGAAGCAGAACCCTTCGACTCGAACATCATGTTGCTGATGATATATTCTGTACGGCGTATAGCATAGAGTCTTGCAAGCTACTTTTAATATCATAGTATTGCTTTTCTTCAGAGTTGTTCGTTGAACTTAAATTCTTTTCTCTTTTCTCCTTTTCTTTTCTTTTCATTTCTTTTCTTTCCCCCTGGATCTTGAGTTCTGCAAATGTTTGCAGGTTCTTTATTGATCCTGTACCCGATGAGCTAATTTTCATTTTTGTAGAATGTTATAGCAACTAGTGAGAAGCGATAAGCGTGGGATTGCATGGGTAGAGAAATGAAGATAAAGAACATTTCGGAATTAACTGTTGAAGTTATGCTGTTGCCAAGGTCCAGGCTTTGAACCAAGCATTTTTAGCTCGAAATATTAGTGTTGGATGTACACACCGACGTGTAATTACAGGTCCGCCCTAACTAATCAGGGTGCATAACCACTTCCCACCTGTACTATTGAGACACTCTATGATACCCACTTGATAGATGAGATCAAATATGTAAATAATATTTGCAAAGTAATAATACGTATATTACACCTAGATGATGGAGCAATTGCAAATTTATTGTATTGTTAAAAGGTTTTAGAAGATGTCAGTTATGAACATTCTGTATTAGCCTGATGTAGTTGCGAGAACATGTGTTGCAGTCTCTTTGCAATTTCATTTCGAAAAACGCAGCACGTAACATATGTTTTTGTTTCACCACATCATCACCAAGTAGTTACTGCATCCCCACCCGCTCCAATCGTTAGGTACTACAATCCTACAATCCTTACCTGCTGAAGACCTCCGACGTCGGTTCTTCTTCTCTTATTAACTACTCTCAAATATGTGCCCCCACATCATAGTATCGCTGCCCTACAATCAATATTTGAGAGAACTTATTTTAGGCCTGCCTACTAGTTCTAATACAAGTGGAGTGTACCTGGCTAGTACTTAGCATGGTTATGGCTGCTAGCTTCAGGGGGCAGCTGATCATTTCAACCCTAGCTGTAGCAATCCACGTATACCTAATATTTCCACGACCCCCCCCCCCCCTGTGACGAAAGCAACGTTTGCTCTACTGCCAATGTGGACCAAGCTTTACTCTGTTGCTAGGGTAGGAACTTTAGCCCTGGCCTTCGTTTTCGGTCCTGATGCGAGACCTTCATAGTCCTCTATCACCTAAAAGGCATCGTGTAGCGTAACGCTAATGAGCCATAACGGAGATTGAGCCGATGCTGCTCCATTATTACATACAGTATAACCTTAAACAAAACCTCAGATAGCGACCCGAAATGTACGACGAAAGAAAAAAATAAGACTACATCGATTGCTTCCCGGCAAAAGTACAGCATAATCAGCACTATACAATGACTCATGCTGTCCACTGGATATTTTACTCAATCCCATGGTAGGTAGACATTTTGATTTTTTTTAAAGGCAACATTGATCTCTACAATCGTAGTACTATGGTTGCTATTGCTATTACTATTTATTAGTATGTACCTACCGCCATCTTCTAATCGAAGAGTGCTGATTCGCTGTTGTGACGCAGATCGACCATAAAGAATCGCAACTACAGCGCAGGAGGTGCGGCGAGCGTCCATCTCCTGACGCAAATTAGGTCTACAGCCAGAGGGTCTGGCTTCCAGTCCTCATCTCACAAATCCTTTCTCTTGTCCAGTTCGTTGGGCCATCAAGACGATTGAAATCTGCAGGCAGGCAGCTGCTAAAAGTCTAAAGCGAAAGCGTCAATGACCACGCTTCCCAGTGACCTGCCTAGTAGGCAGCGCAGAAAACCTCTTCGCGGAGGTGCATACAATAGTGGTCGTGGAGGAACTCTAAAGGTTTGTACCTACATTCTTGGTGCACTGATTGCGTGCGATGCTGCATTTCAGTTCTACTTAACGAATCATGCAGGCGCAGACTCAGAATCTATGCGTGTGTTTGACGCTTTGCCAGATTTGGAGAGCCTGGTAGCGATGTCCTCATCCTTGAGCTTTTCATGGGATGATTCGGGATCGTCGGAAGCCTTGGACCCGCAGGGAGCGGGCGAAGGACTTGTGTTTACGCCAATTTCATCCAGATCGTACGAGGTCAATCTCAACAGTGAACCCATAGACCAGGTTGCCATAACGCTCAGAGACGAAGACGACTGCTTTAGATCTTTCATTCCACGTGCGCTAGTGTTCACACCACAGAATTGGAATGTTCCACGCCTCATTCAGGTTCAGGAAGACCCATCCAAATACTGGTCTGGTTGTCCGTCGCGTGTCGTCCACGAGGTCTTTAGCACTGACCCTGACTATCACGGTGTCCATGTGAGAACTCAGCCCCTCGCTGGATTTACACCAATATTGGAGGAAATTATTATCAACGATGATCAACAAAAGGAGGCACTTGACTCTAAAAGAAATTATCATAGCTCGGATGGATCTATCAAAAAAACCTTATCATCTGATGATGCAGAAGATAGCAACAATGTAGATGGCCAAGCAACTGAGGATGACAGGGGCAAAGCAATCAATGACAACGTTCAGGGATCAAGTGATAATGGTGAAGAGGATGTCAATCTCGGAAGAAGGTCTGGGGGGACATCATCTTCAGCAAGCGGCAAATCCAAAAAGGGAAGAATTGGTTCCACTCAAGCGCGGACCGATCTCACTGAGCAAGATAAAGAAGCTTTAGTGATCCCAATCAAAGGTTTTCAGCCGCTAGAGGAATACACATCTGATATCAATTTGAAGGAGATTATTCGCGACTACAATTGCTCGCGCACTTCTCTTCCAAATGGTGCAATTAAATGTGCTTTTGCACAAAACACGCCATGGGTTTCTCACTTCTATATTGTGAGCTCATCTGATCTCAAGTCAGACCTCACTTCACCAGCCCCTTTGGTTTTCATTGCATCTGGCGTGCACGGCAAAGAGTTTGCGGGGTTTGGTGCTGGAGGGATCATTAAAACTTGGCAACCAGCACAAGGACGCATGATCGTCATTGACCGTATGAATGCCCGGGGTATTGAAAAACGCACCAGGTACATTCCCCGCTATTCGAAAATGAGTTCTTTAGTCAACCCCGGAGTGCCAGTGTCCTCGGAGACGGCATCGAAGCATGATGACTTAAACAGAGCCTTCCCTGAGAAAGTTGAAGAAATGCCTGACAAGGTTCTACCGATGCATATTTGGAACCTTGTTGCACGCTTTCAGCCCAAAATTTTTCTTGACTTGCATGAAGGTTGGGGCTACTACGCCCAGCTGAAGTCACATGAGGCCAAGGAACCCAATGTGCTCGTGGGTAACCCCAAATTTTCAAAGGGGTCTTCTGTTATCGTTACTGATAACGCGCTAGACTTGGCACAACACATGGTGGACATTGTGAATGCCAATATCAGGGAGCGCTCGCACCGCTTTGAGGTTCTTTCCCCCCCCATCTCTGGGGGGCTTGCTCGACGCGTACATAATGCGTTTGGTGCGCAGTCATTTGTTCTTGAAACAACTCAGCAAAATCAAGCTTTGGAGAAGCGTATTACGCAACATCTTCAAATGGTTGCTGGTGTACTCTCTCGACTTGGATTCCTTGATAAGACGTTCAAGCCAGCTCGTGTCAGAGCTCGTAAACCAACAACTTCATCAGCATCTTCATCTGCATCTTCAACTGCATCGATCACATTTTCGAGCCCTCAAGGTTAAGATGATCCTGTGGCTGCAAAGCCATCTTTTCTTTTCATAGTTGCAAGTATTTAATAGCTTGTGTGCCTTTCACACTGAAGATTGCACAAACAAACAAGAGCACGAAGGAGTCATCGTGCCTTCTGGTGCACCACATACCAAACATAGTCACAAATACGAACCGATTCAACAAGGCCTAGGCCAAATATAACATTCATTCTTCTTCTTCTACTTCTTTTTTCTTCTCTGTTCTGCTATAGCTTTTACTGGGTACTTGCTTCCCCTTTTAGTTGCAGGAGCTCATTTAGTTTCAGTCTCGATACATTTCGCTCGAGCTAGGCGCTCTGCTGCCGAGCTTGAACAAATACAAAACACAGTTTTGTAATTCGGGAGAATAGCATTTTACATATGTATATGACACGATCCTTGATTTAAGATTTTGGAGGAGGCTCAATCTTGTAGCCAAAGCTTAATAATAATTTGAGTGTCTGCATAGCTGTAAGCCGGTCATACTCTTTTTCTTCTTCTGAAAGTCTATCATATGGCACGAGACAAGGATGGTGCATTAATGTGTCATTACGGGACGAACCGTATGACCAGCCTTGCTGCATTCGTTGCTGAGCCCATTCTTCGTGAGTGTTTTCTGCAAGCAGTTCTGTAAGATTTACGAGATACTCAGGCAGTTCAATAGCGCTGGTATCTCGAGGTTGCGGGGCGTATACATCCTCCTCAACTTCAGTCTCTGCAATTACAGCAGTCGGAGAAGTATCAACATGAGACAACCGTGGGGAAGCTCTGCTACAATTGTCAGGTTCTGGAAAGTCTTCGCATTCTAGATTTGCTTCATGTGATTTGATACACTGTTCAAATATATCAAGAATCAATGCTAGTTGTGCCTCTTCTTTGACCATGCACTGCTCTGCAAGAATGTGACGAAGCCGTTCTCTTTTCTTTGCTCGGATGTCTTCTTCGTGCGCAGCCTCCTCCATCTGATGTGCAGCTTCAATCGAAACACGATGCTCGTGTATTTTTTCTGCAAGCTCATCATGCACCCCTGCAACACGAAGCTCCTCCGCGAGAACACTTGAAGTAGCTCCCATCCTGGGGAGACGAGCTGCTAACCCTGCGAGTGTTGACAATAATGAGCCAGCAAGCTCCAACTCTTTTCAGGCACAACTCTTGTGCCTGATCGCTTTCGTGCAATGGGCACAACTAAAGCTCGCCTTGTTTATCACGCGAACTTTGTAAATTGCCAACTATTACAGCGATTACTTTTCACAAGAATGATCTTGTTCGAAATGCACATAATATGATAATCCTATCTATGAGTCGTGGTAACACTCCTAGGCATAAATTACATTATTATTCCATGTGCTTTCGAGTGCTTTGAGAATTCAACTAAAAACACAGAGAATCATTCGTCTTTTTCAGTGAATTGCTCATGCCAAAATGAATTAGAGCTCACCGCAGGGACGGATGGTTGCAAGATATCAAACATACACCAAGGTATCTAAGTACGAACTTGCCAACAATTTTTATCTTTGCAGTGTTCTTTGTTTCTTGGCGAATACCGCAGTCCAACTGCGAACCAAATTAGATGCCACCCTTCCTAGGACTGCTTTATTCCTGTTCTAAGAAGAAATATAAGACTCACTTTTTTAGATCCGTTATAAGGTATGATAGATGCCAAGGCAACAGGGCCATAACGGTGCGTCAAGAATATAGAGCAATTTAGAAGGGCTTCTTCGCGCATGATGTGTGGCTAACTAAGCGTTTTGTAGTCCCGCCACGCGCTTCTCAGCACACAATTCTCAGAAGAAAGACACTAATGTAGAATAGAACGAAGGAAACGTTTTACCTACTTTTGCTCTCCTTTTCGGCTATTCAACATACCCTGCAAACGGGCTTTTTCCTTTTCTTTTTCCATGAGGATTTTTCAATTCTTCGCAGGAAAAAAAAGAAAAAAAAATTCTAGTAGAGGAAATGAGCAGAGAAGATAGGAAGTATCGTCTTCATCACGTATCAGATTAACTACCCAGAATCTTAGAACAAATTCTTTCATGTATGGTAGGGAGAAATAGTGCCTAGGACAAAAGAGAATCAGCATTCGTAGAGTGAATTAAAATACATTTTCATTTATAAAAACGATCACTTTCGATAAAACAATTATTATGGGCTTCTTGGCTCAAGGAGATCATAGAGAGAAGTGTAATTCTCCTGCCTCGCCACATCGATAGGCAAATGTCCAGACGAGGATGGCATCTCACGGCTTGCACCATGCTGAATCAGTAATTCGCAAAGTTTATAATTCCCATCATATGCAGCATTAAATAGACATGATGTACCATCGTATGATGCGTTTGGATTAGCCCCGTTCTCTAGAAGAATCTTTACACAGTCTAGCTTTTGCTCATATGCTGCGAGGAAAACTGCATCACCACAAAGCTCAGGATCATTCCCGTTTATGCTTGCGCCATGTTCTAATAATAGAGTTATACACTCAGCATGGCCATTGGTAGCAGCTACACACAGAGCAGTTTCACCTGCATTAGTGTTATTCAAAATTGTTTTGCGAATTCCTGGGGATGTTTTCTTTATAATATCGAGGACTATTGCGAGAATAGAAACTAAGCCATCACCAGCGACTTGCGATAGAAGAGAGACTTTATCTGATTCGATGCGTGCAAAAATTGGAACGCTCACCAGATCTAGGGTGATTCCCATCTCTTGCTGATGTTCTTGTAGCATCGTAAAGAGTTGTCTTAGTAGCACATCATCTTTATTTCTAGCAACGTAGCGAGTATACTTTGCAAATTGAATGGGAAACCGTGTTGGACCTAAGAGTTTTGCAAAGCTGATAAGTAACTTGCTAGAAAGGTTTCCAAAAACATCAACCGGTGGTAGCATTTTTTGCAAGAAGTAAAGAACAGGTCGCCAACGAACGTCATTTAGCAACTTGATCTTCCGCACACGATATCGACTAGCGTGGCGAACATCAGAAACAACACTCAGAGTCTCTCCATCATCTAGATCGTCTTCAGTACTACTTAATGAACTTTCAGAGCGCATGTCTTTCCGGTTGTGCATATAAATTTCAGAGAAGTCCCCTGCATTGTCTGTATATATTTCTTCTGAAGATTTGTATGCATCAGAATAACTTTGCTCGTCACCAGCATCACCATCCTCACAATTGGCAGCATCTGTATCATAGCCAGCCGCGTACAATGGAATCAATACATCTTCAGATCTTAAATGTACATGATCTTTCGCCGTAAGATTTAACTCGAAAATGAAGTCAATGATATTTTCTGGCTCAATACTTTGAATTTCCCGAAAGACATATGCAGCCACTAGATACTCTTGGATTACGTGAATTGCAAAACGAGCATGGCGGTCAATCCAGGCCTTTCCGTGATCTGCATTATCCGCTTGAATCAAAGGTAGACTTTCACTCCGTACTAAAGTAATCACAGCATTAGCTACTTCAATCCCCTTGTTGAATGACTTCTTCTGGGATGTTAAGCCTGCTGCATAGATTTGCAGAGCTTCGGAACACCACGCTCCAAGCGCACGCCGACTCAGGCGGCGAAGGTGAAGAACAAGAGCCATGCATTCGAGAAAGGCCTGCCCCTCATCACTTTCACAAATTTTTGAACATGCAGCAAGATGCTGAGATGATTGCATCATGAAAGGAGACTTCATCAAATGCCTCGTGGCATATGACATGATCTTTGGCACGCCCCAATCCATGTCAACCTCTTGTTCTTCCAAAGTCTTAGTAGAACTTATGTCTAGCAATGGCCCTGAGACTTGCATCTGGGTTTCTCTAACGCTGATCCAGTGGTTCGTCAATGCAAAAAGCAGCATTTTCACAAAAATTGGCGTTTTTCTAATAATTTCGCGAAAAATGGATCTTCTCAATTCGTTAAGAAGGAAGCGTTCTAGCTCTAAGATATTGTATTCACCTTCAGGGCCAAGACGTGACATTTGCTTAGCATGTAGTTTAACAATGTTTGTAACATTATCATTTGACATTGGTTGAACATGCACAAATGAGATCTCTTGCAAACAGCTTTTAAGGTCCTTTTCTCGTCGTGTTGTAAGTATCACAAATATATTAGGATGGCTATCAATCCATTCAAGTAGATCAGCACGTGTTTCAGGCCTCATCTCATCAAGGCCGTCAAGGAAGAGAATAATATGCCCGTTTTCTAAAGTTTTGAGAAGTCTGTTGAACATTGGGGAACCCTCGCCATAAAGATCTGCCCAGAAAAGCTCCATGACACCAAAAGATAAATTAACAGGCGATGCCAAATGAGTCGTAGCGATAGAACTAACTGATACATTTGTGTGTTTGGGACTGCGGAAGCGACGCCGAGACTTGTAGTCCACCCTGGCCTTATTCACGTTATTTTGAGGCGACCCAGTCTTTGGCTCTGGTGATGAACTCTCATCTCTCGGACGAGTTTGTGAGCTTCCGCCGAGGAGCTCCTGCTGATGAAGACGTAAAAGATCTCTTTGTTGTAACCCAGTAACCCGGATAGAATCTCGGGTATTACTTCGGTAATACCTTTTACTGATGCTGTGACGCTTAGACGAAGGAGTGTTTCGCAGTGAGTGACCAGTACCAAGTCCGTTTGGAGAGTCGTGTTGTTGATCTACAAAAAAATGCGCAGCTCGAGCAATTGTGCTTACAGGTCGAGCATTGGCGGACTCAAACATATGATGCGAATCATTAAAAGTGAATACTTGCTTGGATTTTGCACGATTCATGGGATACCCATTTGCAGCACTCGCAGAATACTCTGAATCTTCACTGTCAACACGAAGCATGTATTCAAGGTAATCATCACCAGTGGCTGGGTGAAATGACTCATTTCGCATGACGCGCCCTACTTCTACACGGCGGCGCAAAAGTTTGCAGACGTCAAGAGCTTCTACATAAACTGGTACAAAATAATTCTGGTCAGCTAGAGCGCTGACAACAAGCTTTTTCAGGATTGTTGTCTTCCCAGAAGAACTTTCGCCGCAAATTGCGATGCGTTTCATCTGTAATAAACTTACACCGAGTCGGTGCTCTACCGAATCAAAAAACCGAGTGCTATGCTCGTTGATATCAACGTTTGTACAGGTTGATCCAAGTTGCAATGGTGGAGGTCTCATGTTACGTACAATGGATCGCCTCGATCTGAGTGGAGGTTTCCCATCGGTATTTTCGTGTATACCCGCACTAGACATGCTATGAAACACTTCGGCTGCTTTTTCATTCGATTTATTTTCTTCCTGCTGCGTCTCTTGCTGAAGATGTTGCTGCATACGTTTTTTGTTTACATTTTTTGTACTTCCAGGCTGAACTTCTAGGTCCAAGGATTCTTTTATATTGAACACCTCGCCTGAGGTAGGATCATAATGATGACTACATTTAACCGCCAATCGATTGAGGTAAGATCGCATATGTACATCATCTCGCAATCTATCCGTAATGACTGGGCCCTTTGCAATGCCTTCACCTTGAGGATGAAAGGAAGGTAGTCGATTGACCTTGTGATTGCGCAGTCCCATTAGTTCCCCTGAGTGTAATAAGAGCGCTGCAAGAGCGAATTGCTTGCTGCCCAGGCTAGTGTCACGAAAGCAAATTGCGCGAGCTGCATAGAAAACCATGCCAGCGTGGTATTGACGCATATCATTTGCATCGCGCACATACTTTTTACAGTATCCACGCAGAAGTCGGCAGCATTGCCATGCAAATTGTATTCTCCATATTGTACCTTTAAGTCTTTGTAAATCGCTATAACCTTCAGGTGATTTTTCCACAGGATCAAACACATCCTTTTTGAGATCATCTGGAAGGGAATCGCTCAAATTTTCTGTGTGAACGGTCATAAAATCTAGTAGAAGAACAGCTGCTTGCACCTCTGCTGAGCTTTCTAAAGCAAGGTATTCGAAAAGAATGCATGAAGTGAGTTTGCAAATATCCCTTAAAACATGTGCCCGCCCGCTTTGAGCAAAGTCAATCACCCAAAGAATGCTTTGTACATCAATAACAATATTAGCAGCATTCAAGTCTCCATGCCCCATACCCTCGTAATACTCAATTGCATTGTCTTTACTTATATCATCATCTGCTAGCCAGCCTGAAAATTTGAGTAAATAATCATACAAAGCACCTGCAGTATCACTAGATTTAGCATGCACCCGCGGTGCTTCACGAAGACCAAGCAGGTGCCAAAGCTGTGCCGAGCTAACTACAGTGAAAGGATCCCATATGTTTTCAGCGATGGTCTTAGCATGGTCCGGGTCAAGTATATATTTGCGCATCACTCCTTCAAGGTCATACAAATCTCGACGCACATCACCTACACACTTTCCACCTTCCACAAGCGAGCTCTGCACAGTGCACTTTTCAAAAATCTCTCCGAAGCATTCTAACAATGCATTATGAACCGAGTGCATCGCGCAAACATTCTTTGACGTTCCAGTCCAAGTGTTACGGCCTTTGCGAGTGTTCTGCTGCATATCAGAAAGAAGATTTGCAGCTTTCTCTTGACGTTGCACACTATCAAGACAGATTGTTTTCAAGCGGGGCTCATTGTGACTCTCTATTTCTTGCTGTTCAAAGAGATATAACTCTTTTAGGGTGATCAACGGATTGCTCGTATTAGCTGCACTCCAGAATGCAACTTGGTTACTACCAGCAAGTGAAATTTTAATACCACCTCGATTACTATCAGGACATATGAATTTTCCTAACAAAAATGGAGCATGATCACCGAGGTGAGTCAACATCATGCGATGACGTGATTCCTCCTGCTGGATCGACTCGACTTTGTCTAATTTGACTACAGTAGCATCTTGCATTCGACCCTCAACATCAACACTTGTAGCTTGCAAAACAAGTGAGCCTGAAAACCCACCATGTAACTTGCGTAGGCGAATAGAATAACAATTTGGAAATAGCCCTCGGATAACACGAAGATCTGCATCACAGAGTATATCACTTTCTCTCTCATTTTCCCATGCAACCATTACTTCTTCAAGGACACTTGCGAGCCATCGCAACTCATCAATTGATACTGTGTATTTGCTACTGTCAATATCGCTACGTAACAGTGCTTCCTCTATCTGGGAAGTTCGAAATCTGCATCGATATGCTAAAAGCTTTCGTAAAACATCCAATCGGAACTCAGTGTCACTTTCTTGGGCCTTGAGTTCGTGTAATAAGAATGGCAGAAAGGAAAAGGACGAAGATGAATCTGATGATTTGCTATCAAGGCTCCGTGCCGACCCAAGCGCGGTGGAGTTTATTTCGCCTTCTGCCTTGTTCAATTCTTTGAGTCTACGCTTATCTATTTGTTCTTTGGATATCCACTCCCAGCACAGCCGTAATCTACTTGGACATCGATCGGTTTGGGTCCTGTACATCGCAAGGGTTGGCGACTCTTTCACATGATGGACACTCGAACGAATATTTTCTGCATAAAACTCAATGTTGGCCTCTGTAATATTTGCTGTAAACGAGTAAGTACAAATCAATTCTTCGTATGGAACAAACCTTGAAGAGTCTTCTTGCTTTATTTCAATCTGAGGTTCCTTAGAATCGACTGATACTGCGAGTGAAAGCTGTTCGAACGAAACACTTTGTTCATCACCACTCGAAGAGGAAATACTTGCAACTTCGCTATCGCTGTCGAATGCGACGTCCGCATCTTCATCATCGCTTTCATCCACGCTTCCGACATCATCATAAATTTGTACGTCATCAGCTCCATCTAAGTTACCCTGACTATATTCATGCATTGACTTGTGTTCTGAAAAGCTATTGGCATCATTCAGGGATGAACTTTCAAAGGATGTTTCATCATCTTCAGGGAGCCTACTCTCATCAATTTCATCAATCTTATTTACTCCCAGTGCAGTGGCATCACTGGGATGGCGCGTGCGATTTGTGGCAAGACTCGAAAAGCTAATAGTAGTTTGAGGCCCTCTCATACGACTCTCTCGAAAAGACGTTGATTTAGGTATTCTCACCTCGCGAGATATCGGCATGACAGGCATCGGAATATCGTTTTCATCTGAATTTTCTTCATTAAGACCCTCAGAGTCTACTGCAGAGGGTTCTTCCATAATTTGGTTTGATTCAAGTGTAGATGTTCGATTTCGTCCTCTGGTAGGACGCAAACGATAATGTAGATCTTCAACCAACCATTTATGCAAGCTCTCTTCGACAAAATCTTGTGCATCGTCCCAGCTCTGTACAGAGACAGGCATTATGAAAGATATGCCCAAACTCTCATTCCAAGGTTCGATGTTACCGCTCGGGAGAATCATATGGGATGGAGTGAGCAATCGTGTGGAGTTGACTCCTCCTCGAATTTCAACACGCGCAACACGAGTAACAAGCTGGCAAGTAGCAGGGTCTGATTCAAGGTCTGTTGGCGAGTTAACTTCCGGACCGAGATTGCAGCTTTCAGTCTTTCGACCGATGAGGCCCTTGCGTAATAGCTCAGCAAGCTCTGTTCGGAGTCCAGCATTTCGTACATTCTTTAATATTTCCCGTTCCAAAGTCACATGCGTTAATTTATCTGTAGACTTTGAAGACTTACTCTGCTGATCATCATTCGAATGGCGAGCAGGCACATTCACCTGGGCATCCACCCTCCGTGCACTGTCGAATCGATCACGCAAAGCGCTACGCGGGGAACTTGCTGGATGAACTGTTGTTCCAGAAGCTGGCGCCAGGTCAATGGGAGGGACACGAGCATGATGAACGTCGTGAGAATGAGCTTCCTGTGCTTGTACAATGCCCTGGGTAGTCATTCGAGGAGATGGGAGCGTCTCATACACCGATGAGATAGTGGCACCAAAGTTCTGTTTACTGTACAAGAATCAAGCAAACAGCAGGTTGCTTCCGCATACGCCAAGGTCCACGCTTCAGTAGGAGGGAGCTGCGAGAGATCGAAGGAAAATAGATTTGCTAGAACCGTGAAGAAGGCCACAACTGCTACTGCCTCAAAACAACAAATTCACTTTGCTCTAGCAAACTTGAGTTGCCTTTCAACTCTGTTGCAGTAATGAGAATGTAGGTGATCCTTGTATTCCTAAACACTCACTATATATATTACTTAAAACCTTGCAGCTTCCAAATAAGGTTTTGTCCTCCGAGCCACTCTCAATCAGCTTGCTTCGCTTTTATTGCTGTTATTTCCTCTTCTTAAATAAGAGCAATTTCAACTTGAACTTGAGAACCCAGCAGAGCGGTGTATCAGCATCTCACCCTTAAGCAACTTTACAAGAACGCCAGCTCTTATGCTACAAATTATATATACGTGCACCTCAAGAGGGCAGAACCTATCCTTTTATTAGTTTCTGAAAAGGAGCAATTCGCAAACGGAAGCGGGGTAACCTCGGCTCGAAGCAACTCCTCTCATTCCAGCACACACCCTTTTTCTTCCCTGATAGTCAGCTATTGACAATTGGCAACTTTTCTCTTTTAATGAATGAAAGTTACTTTGCGCAGTTTGCTATTTCCCCAAAGACAGTGGCTAAGTAACATTCTAATAAAAATCACAAAGAAGGAAACCTACTTTTCCAGCATCGGCGCGATCCTCAGGAACAGAAGCTCACATCTTAAGCGGTGTGCTTCCCAAGCCTCCTCCTCCTATTTCAGGATAGTATCTTCGGAGAGACTCTTTTTCATGCGCTATAACTGTCCATAAAATTGTGCTGCGAATTAATAGGCCCTTATAAGCTACTTTGACTGAGATTCTCCTTTAAACAGCTTTCAGCGATGAAGGGTCCTGCAAAGTTAGGGCAGTCTGTGAACGGCTCTTTAAGCCTCTTTTTTGCGGTTAGGTCATTTTAAACTCTATCTTATTACTTCCCTCATAAAAATTGGAAAAAAATCTCCTGGGCTCGAGCCCCATCCTTAATGCAAATCTGTGTCGTGAGCGGAGTTGACAGGGCCAGGTGGCACGAGCTGACCAGAAATGCGACGTGCAGCATTTAGACGCCGCGTCGACGGCGGCAGGTTGCTCTGGGCGCGACTGGCTGCAATTGTCATGGCGCTGGCCTTGATGGCGTCGAAGCTGGGACTGGCCACAGAAGCACAGGAGACAAGGTGCACTGAAAGGGTCGTGTTTAACGAGCCACTTAGATTTGGACTCGGAATGAGACTCAAGTCTCTCCCAGATAGTCGTGTCATTGTGCAGCACGTGAAACCTCGCAAAGCTGCATCTAAGTTGGGCATCCGTGTTAACTACGAAGTTGCTACTATTGGCGGGAAGTCTGTATATGGGATGCGTATGGACGAAATTACCTCGATTTTGCGGCACGAACGCGCCGAGAATAATGGTAGAGCTACGTTTGAGTTTTACATTGAATGCCCGACGCCTTCCATGCAGGACGACCACGATCTTCAGAGGGAAGAGATCAATGAACTTGAGCTTGAGCCAGACCTGAAAGCTGATCTTCCATTTGAGCAAGCCAGTGGAGATGTTGAAGAGCTTGATCCTGCTGGCGAGCTACCAGCAAACTCTGATTATGAATACAAGGAGCAGGATATGGGGTCACCACAAAAAGAAAGCGTGCCTCTCAAGGTGCATCGCCCGGTGTTAATACAATCGGGAGACTTCCCTTTGAAAGGTATTCTAACTTCCTTCCAGAGGTATCACAAATCCAGAATAAGTTATGAGTATATGGTGACTATTGACAAATGTGCAGATGATTCTTTGGGCTTAAAAGTGGGAAAGAACCAACAAGAAGGACGTCTTATGGTGAAAGCAATTAAAATGGCCGCTTGGGCTGCGACAAGTATTACTGTGGAGGACATCATTGCGTCTGTTAATGGGGTTGAGATTGATTCTGCACAGACTTTGCAAACTGCTCTTGCCATGAGTCCTCAACATGTAAGAGTCATTTTTACAAGAAATCCAACCCGAGGCTCACACCCTCCTCAAGAGTTTATGTTTACGACACAGGTGAGTCTACGTCTAAGTGATTTACAGCAGAAAAGCATATTTGAAAGCTGGCAGGGGTGTCTCCGGGTGATAGACCCCTCTGTTTTCTCTCAAGAATCGGGATTACAACAAGGAGATTTTATACTACAGTTGGAGGAGCAGAAAGGGAGTGAAGCGTTGCTTTCGTTTGACACAGTCCTGGAAAAAGTAGAACATGGAGATGTGATGAATGTACTTGTTCTTCGAGGCAACCCACATCAGTTTGGTCAGAGCATCAACTTGAAGGTAGCGAAAACCTGCCCAGAGCACACCTCAGATGTCAAGGCGAGTATTCGTGCCAAGTTTAGACATCACGAGGAGCCTGAAGCCGAGGAGAGTGCACAGAACATTAAGGGAGACGTACTTCAAAAGAATACGCTCAAAGGGATTGAGCCTGAATATGAAAATTCAATTCATGAAAAAACTACAGAATCCATTCCTTCATCACATGACAATCCAGTTGATGGGATAGACAGTATTGATGCAAATGCTAGAGATAGTAATGACACTAGGTCCTCGCTATTGCCTATTGAAGATAGTCTGGAGGGCGCACCAACAGAAAGCTCCCTTGCGGACAATGAAATTAAAGCAAATGGAGAGCAGTTCAAATCGGTTGAGAGACTTGAAAGCGAGTCGCTCTCTGCTGCGGATCACCTGAAAAAATCTTCTATTGTTACACCAGGGAGTTCTCCGTCCCATTCCGACACCTCTTCCATGGATACATCTATGGACAAAGGAGTGCCGCTATATAACTTGGAAGTTGAGTCCCCCCAAAATGATGCGGATGCTGCGGCTGGGCTCAATGATCATGTTAATGAATCTACAGACCAGTTTCCAAACGAATCACCTGATTTTTTAGAGAATGATACTGAACGCAAAGTCGACGTTAACAATACCGAGGCAATATCAAGCATATCGCTTGAGGCTGAGGATAATGGGGATAAACTTAGCATTGGAAACGAACCTAATGATAGCAGCTATCAACTCTCTCATGGCATTGGTGCCGATGGAGTAGAGAAAATTTTGGGAAGCAACGGGGATTTGGATACGTCTGGTAATGCCAAGGAAGGAGATCTTCAGGAAAAGGCTTCTTTCATATCAGAAGACTTTGAGCAAAGAAGTTCACTGTTGGATGTTGATGCATCTTACACCAAGAACTTAACTCAAAATGACGTAGATAAAGAATATGAGAAATCGATAGAGAGAAGTAACACTTCTCAAAATCAGCAGATCACTCAAGATGAGGCTGTTTCTGACTCACAAATTAGTGAGACTACACAAACTGAAAATAGTGCAGAAGTTGATTCCAATGTGAATTCTTATGTAACACCAGTTCTGCCAGCCTCTGAGGCAAGAGAAAACCACAATCTCACGGTGGATCTTTCTGTGCGACCTAGTAGCGAGGAAGAGATTGGCATGATCACAGAAAAGCTAAGTTCTCCTGGAGGAGAACTCGCAGATTGGGAGACTTCAAATTCGCAAGTTAAACATGGCAATGGATTTGAAGAACAAGAAATTCGCGTGGATGATGATATTGAAGCAAAAAAGAATGATCTTTACGGAAATGAAGACGAGGACGATGATACGGATGTCGATGATGAGGACGAGGAGGAGGATGCCGATGCCGACGACGATAATGCAGATCAAGATGTAGGTGAGAATGAGGAATTAGCGGGAGAGGTGGAGAAGGATGATAGTATGGAGCTTGTCGAGCATTTTCCGAGTTCATTTATAATATCAATCTTTAACAAGTGTCAAAATGACCCGCTGGGACTGAGAATGGGGAAAGGGAAGAGTAAAGATGGATTTTTCGTCAAGGAAATTCTCAACGATATTTGGCTTGAAGCTGGTGTAGAGCTGGGTGATTTCATTGAAAAAATCAATGATAAAACAGTTTTGGATGCAGCATCTCTCAAGGAGGCATTGCAATCTTCTATGGACCCTATAATGATTGAATTCAGTCGAAGCATCGAAGTTCAAACAGAGCTGGATCGTGTTCTTGATTTCGATATTAAAGTTGATACACAGGCAATGCGTGTTGAGGATGCATTTTCTTGGGCTGCTGTGGATTACTTAGCAATTGAATCTCTGGAGCCTGATGCAGCTGACATTGGGCTCAAAAGAGGAGATATACTGGTAAAGGTTGATGGTATTCAAATTAGGCATGAGGCAGGGCTATTAGATCAGTTACGCTCGTATGGTTCTGGGCGTACTGAACTGATCATTACTTTTCGTCGGGGAGTTTCGAATCGGTTCTTGAACAAAATCTTTTTGAAACATGACGAAGAATGTCCAGTGATGGAGGCTCCGGCTGACGAACAGGAGGAGATGAGTAGTTCACTTGAGGCCAAACATACAAATATTGAAACAAGGATGAACGGTGCTAGTTCTATTAGTCAATCCAACCAGAAAAAAGAAACAAATTTACCTACGCAGACATCAGACGCTAGTGGTAGTTCCTCTGCCTCCTCTGCCTCTGCCTCGTCTCAGACACAATCGAAAGGTAATAGCGATGTCGAGGCAAAAAGCTTAGAGAGTTTGAATTCCAAATCCTCAAAAGAAACAGGCTACAAAGAGGATCAGCTGCTCAATCAGCTCCTTGAGCTGGATCCCACGGAGCTTGTGGCCGAAATATTGAAAGACGAAGACTTTCAAGATATTTTACGCATATCTTTAACACGAGTAGTTGAACGTATGCTCGAAAAAGCCTCTTAATTGAGATGGACGTTTTTTGAATGCCGTGAAAGGGCATATTGTAGTTACTGAATAATTTCCTTTCTCTCGACCGAATTGTTGTGTCCACCTCCTACTTCTGGTCAATGATGCAGAACTATCAAGTGGCAGTTCTTTCAAGAAGTGAGAGATTTGGCCTAAGTTCTTGAAACTAACCTGAGCTTCGTCTTGCATACAGAGCAAGTAATTGTTATATTAGAGTAAGAGCTGATGCTACATGCACTTGCTATCAAATCATAATTCACTTTTAATTATGCAGCATGGCACTGCCTTAACTTACAGCTGGCTGTTGGGATTTCTATTCATATATACTGTTTAAAGTAGTACTGACACGTGTGGGTGTACAGGTTGAAATAAAACATTAGGAACGCTCAATAACAGCAAGAGCATTTAAATATAGTACAAACAAATAGCTTTGAGTTTGAAAACTGTCTCCACAACATTCCGCCATGATTCAAGTTTTGGTGCAAAACCAGGAACCTAACAGTGCCTAGCACTATGGTTTAACTGACTAAATTTAAATCTTAAGATGTTTAGATTTCTGAATACTCCTTTGTTGCATATCTCCACTAGATATGCAAATTGGAGTCGATGTGGTCTCTACATCGGATCAATGCAAACTTTAGAGTTCACTTGAAGCTGCAGATCAAACTTTACACGAGGGAGAGGATTGCACAATATATAAATAAAGAAAAATAAAGCCAAATGTATGATGGTAGAATATTGTAGATGAAGCGCGTTTTTCCTATTCTTTTCTTGAAAGTAAGAAATTGATCAAGCCAGAGCTATAGATTTGGGCAAAGTCAAATATTTATCAGCATCGCGACTCACTAGAGGGCTACCTTTGAATTTTTGAATATAAATCGCTACATCTAGGGCTCCTAAACAATTGCAGTACTATTGCTAGAGAAACAATTATGAAAGTCAATAGGTCCAAAGAAGCAGGGTGTGATGATCACATGTTTAGTTTGGTGAACTTTCAATTTAAAGCATAAGTGCGTGCCAACAGCACAATCATAAAATTTCCTACACAACTTTTTCAGTGGCGTGACAGCCTGAGTTAACTTTAGGCCTGACGTTGAGATACCTTGATTGTTACTAACAAGGGAACCCAACATTGAATAACCTGGACGTTAGTGTTCATGCTTCCTATTATTTATTGTGATGTTTATTTGTTTCGTAGTATTGAAGTCGCTGAGATTGATGGCGCACGTTGGACCATTTATATATCTAGAGACACGTCATACCCCCTTTGGCTGTTCTGCTAAGTCAACCCTTCATGTTAGCTGTAGATTATAACTAACTGTTGGAGCTGCAGCTAGAATTTAAAAAATCAATAAAAAAGGAACCCTGACAGTATAGAGAGGAAGGTGTGAAAGAGGTGTGCAAGACTTAAGCCCCCTTTGCTCCGCGTCAGTTCCGATCCGTGCAAACTCAAGTTTCCAATAGTAGCAACAAGAGAAGGGGTACCTAATACTAATGTATGGAGTTTATGATCTTAAGAAACGTGTGCACTGAAGCACGCGGCGGTACCTCTTAACTTGAATGCTATGAGTTCTATGTCGTAACATTATTAGTGCGCACGCTTCTGCATGCAGCCCATCGACCCTAAACATTGCTATATGAAAGGATGTAGAATAAAAACAGAGATTAACACATAGCCTAGTTATATGCTCAGCTTGGTAGCTTTACATGATGTCACAATTTTACGAAACTCATCATAGCTCCCAAAGAGCTTGCGAAAGATCTCTATTAGCCTCCCTTTTGTGGTATCTTTTGTAGGTGGATTTGCCATCCCGCAAAGTTAAAATCGTGTGGTAAATCCAAAAATAAGTAGATGCTGCTACCCCGCTTCACCAATTGCTCAGTCAGTTGAGTGAGGACAATGTCAAAGGTTATTTGAACCATGGTTGGCAATTTCCCGATTTTCAATTAAAAAGAGGGAATAAAATAAAGATAGTGAATGAAGATGGACCCGCGTATACCTTCTTCTAAACACTCATGGGACCGGATGTTTGTGCATTTCTGGACTTTATTAGGACCGTGGCGAACAAAAAAAATGGAACAGAGAGTTAGTTACCTAGCATCCTATCCGAAATTTACTGGAATTGCTCTCATTCTCTACTGTGAGACCGTCACGATCCTCATGACTACCAACGTCAAGCCCATCTCACTTGAGTGCATGTTCTTCGAAATGATCATCTTTAAAATAATCTCAAGTAGTCGTCATTCATTCAAGATCTTTACAGGGAAACATATTCTACGTAGTAGGTGGCTCCGTTTGCTATGATGGCATTGATGTTAGCGTGTAACATTCTCTAGCTGCACATATGTGAAGATAGAACGCAACAAATGAGGGTGTGTGCTTTTCTGTACGTCCGACTTGAAATTGCTTCACATAATGAAACCTCAAGTTACCCGCGTGCGTATGTGTGCGTATTTCTTTATGAATAAGGACAGAATTTATTATTAATTTGAACGAAACTGAGTGAGCGAGAGAGTGCGCACGCGAGAAAATGTATGGTATAGGATCCTACTCTTCAATTTGAGCTCTCAAGTTACTCTTATGTCACGTTGCTTTATAGAAAGATGTGTAGGAAGTCAGCTGATTTTAGCACATAATACACCTTCAAGTTTTCAAGTCGTGGCAAAATTATGCAGAAGTGAATATAAAAATGTGCGTACGCCCAAATTATGCCCTGCTGCCAACTCATGTTTTTCTTCTTCTTCTTCTTCTTCTTCTTCTTCTTCTTCTTCTTCTTCTTCTTCTTCTTCTTTTCTTTTTCTTTTTCCCTTCGCGGGTCTGTATTTTAATTTTAAATTAAATTAAATTTAACTTCTTAAAGTCTTAAAGCGAAGAAAAAAAAGGGTGGTTTGCTGTGAACTTGAGAATTGCATCTTTCTGTGAGCAGCAAACTAAAAGGTTCTATCTTTTTATTAATTTCTTGTTTCCAAGTCCCCCAAATTGAGATAATTATTCTGCGAAGTTATAAATATGGTTCTTATTTTACTTGATACCACTTCATTTGCTCAATGTTCGAATGCTTTTTTAAGGATCAAATGTGAAATTGCCTGCTGCTCATCGCTTAACATAAGACGAGGTAACCTAATTATATATATACACAATAAATACAACAATAAAAGTGACACCACTGAAATTGCAAAATGTTGTTTTTGTCAAATGCTACAGTGATTGTGTTTTGGAAGATGCCTAGGCCGGTATCTCTATATTCCAGTGGCAGCGAAATATGCTGTACCTTATCTTCGTAAGAGGAAAATTATATTTTCTAGCTAGAGTTTGTGATAGCAACTGTTCTAATCTTCTATGTTTTTATGTCTTGCTCCGTTGTTCCTGCGAAGGTTCAAACCAACACGTTGAGCTAGATTCGATTCATCCAACTACTGATCTTAACGTCCCTGACATTGCAATAGTGCAGCGCAATGCATCTATGATTCTTTGACTGTTACCGGGCTTAACATTTCCTAATTCTCAATGACACCTTTTCAAATTCGACACAAGTACCAGCTTCGTTTTAGTCGGTCAAGCGCTTGCCTTCGCAGAAACAAGGAGATTTTGATGAATAAAAATGTTATAAATCTGGTACATCTTGCTTGAACAGTTTTGATGAGATTTCCACGTTGATTACCCTTATTCTATCGGAGCATAATACAAACCAACGTTGGTTTGATCTCGGACGATACTAAAATCAACGCATGGATCTGCAATATGTCAATCTAATTTACGAGTAGTTAAGCGAACTTAAGGCAATTAAGCTAGTGACTGTGCGCATTCTCACTATCTATCTATCTTCTGCGAAAATAAATAAATCAGAAATGATCTGATTTCACTTGTCAAGCTTCAATCCTTTTCCATGGCATTCGGTCTTTGGATAGTTCTAGGCAGCTATTCCAAGGTAGTTACAAACCATTTAGAAAGTCGCCGAGGTATAGTCTCTCGCATAGTCAAATGTCGTTTAGAATTTCATATTGCTCTACATTGAAATCCTGGAACAAGTGTGTTTTCTTTGATTTTCTTCTCGACAAACTTTGGAGTCCGATACTCTACTCAAAGTCCAATAAATTGAGTAGCTAACTACCATAGATAACACCGCACTTTGCTATTTTGATTTGGTCTCAAATGTGTCATATCAACCACCATCATAGATGTTTTGATTTCTGAACCATTTGCGTGTTTGTAGCAAAATGTATTCATTCCACTTATCGAAAAAGAAACTTACAAAACCGGAAATTTCTAAACATGCCACTGACATCCTAACTCAAGCTTACCAGCTTTAGTTCACGATTGTTGATTCAAAATAATCTGATACCAAAATACGAATCTCTTGCTTCTAACAAACCTTGGGACGGCAATTTATTAGCCTAGGTCATTTCTGTCGAGAGTCGCAGCCACCTCGTTGGCGTGTCGCCTATGCACCGACATGATTGCGGAGGTTCACGCTGAAGAATATGCGCGAGCCAGCTAGCGCTTTGGGCTACCTGGCTTTGAGACTTCACAGCCATAGAAATAGTGTGGAACCTGGCCAATGGTCTCTCTTCTTAAATTGGAAAAGCGGAGGAACAGACTAGCTGACTAACATGCTTTGCTGGGTGCAACGACTCTGATTTTAATTTATGAGGGAAAAGTTTTTTTGGTGATGTGCTACCAACATTGGACGGTCCATATAACTCAGTGTAATGTTGTACCTATACATAAAAAAAACGCACAATGATACTAGGCCTACTTATTCATTGCACCAAGACCGCAGATGATGAAAACTAGATGATATGATTTGAGTTGAAGCAATGTTGGTACACGTCGTCTTGGCGCTTTCCATTCATTAGCGAACGGTGTTTATTGAACATCCTAGGCTGGTCCAAAGCTGCCAAACTTGAACATCATCAATGCCTTTCTTCAGCACTGTTTTTTTATTAAAATTTTAATGAATATCACGGCATCATCTCTCCTTCCAGCATGATTTTGATAGTTGCTTTACTTATTGCAATAACTTGAATTTCGAAAGGAAGATGAAAGGGCGCGGTAACAGGATTCGTATCATAATAAGCAATTGCATAGAAGAGCTTGAAAGACGACAAAACGACTGCCTCTAGGCTAATTTTTAGCCAGACAACCCTAGGTGTGGCTGCAGTGGGCGAATCTCAAGTTGCTAAAGCTTGTATCATCACCACAATGATGACTCTTTAATTGAATTGAATTGAAAAAAAAAGACAAAGACAAGAAGACGAGAGGACGAGAAGACTATTTCTTCATGCTATGATAACTTGGGAAACACTTTTTTATTCTTTCTAACTTTAATTAGAATTAAATTAAAGTTAAAAAATATTATAATTGTTATTTTTAAAAATATTTTCAAAGTTAAAAAATTAGTTGAGGCCTGTAAAGAACAAAGAAAGCAAGCTTTGGGTCATTGTACACATCAATAAAGCATCGAGATTTCAAGCGAAGAAGAGACAGGCACTCGGTAAGTTTGTCTCTCCGCTGTTCTGCCAATTTTGAGGCTGTCTTCAAACGCAGGAGGAGACTTCAAGCAAATAGGCATCTACTAAAAACCTAAACTGATTGAGTGTGTGTGTTTGAATGAGTGAGTGAGTGAGTGAGTGAGTGAGTGAGTGAGTGAGTGAGTGAGTGAGTGAGTGAGTGAGTGAGTGAGGGAATGAGGGAATAAGTGATTGAGTGTGTGAGTGTGTGAGTGTGTGAGTGAGTTAATGAATGAATGAGTGCGTCAAAGGGTGTGCTGGCACTGAGAATTCATTATAGATATCGATAGGTAAACTTTTTTAGCACTCTTTTCCCCTGTGCACGCGCGGAGTCGGCCCCACATAGGTAGTATAGTAGTCAAAGATGTAGAGTAGTAGGGATGGTGTTTCAGGGTATGTGAGGGCAGGGTATGTGAGGCAGTGGTAGAGTAGCACAGGCAACATGCGAGGGACAGTATGACAGTATATTGAGCAAAGCTAAACTTTAAAAGGAAAGAAAACACAGAAATATTCGAGGAAAGGTGTGCGCACTGCAAAGAAACCACGATCATCGTGACCTTGCCGAGACCATCATTTGAGTGGATACTAAGAAGCACATTATAATAGCTGCAGAGCTTGAGTAGTAATAATCACTAGTACTACCAACATATAGCCTAGAGTTCTTCTATTGTTGTTGTGATGACGCTGACAAACTAAATAGAGTTAGAACAGAGTCATCGACCCAGTGGGAACTCATTATATAATTATTGAGACTTATGGGGAACTTCATAGCTAGCTACCTAGTTCCCTTGGCATTTACATCAAAGAAGCCAACGATTCTTAGATTGTCTGAATTTGACTCTGATAGGCTGACTGCTCGGAATCTTTACACCATGGTGCAAGCATTGAAGAAAAGGGTTTGATAAATTAATACCTTCTGCTTGGCAACAAATCATATATGTTTTGAAGCAGAAACTTTCCTTTTCTCTCATCTGCTTGCCCCCAAGCCTGTCCAGTAGGCTGAAGTAGTAGAGGCTTGCGTAGAATCATTTCTGTTGAGCACAAATCCTTTAAATCAGAGTCTTCTCTTTTCCCACGCGTGCACACCCCCCCCCCCTTCGCTTAGTAATTGATATTATGTAAACTCCTTATAAGAACTCTAACAACAGTATTTCGCAAAATTGCATCTAGTTTCTATGGGACTTCTTAAGCATTCTGCTGATAGCAAGCTGATAGCAAGCTTGGGTTGTACCAAGTTCCTTAGTTCATTAGGTATTCTGGATGGATGGCAACCGCCGAGAGATGCCCAAACTTTAAGTCAGCCTTCAAGCTGGCTGGGCCGAGTCCAGTTCTGTAAGCTTTTCTCATTTTTCGGCCGCGGTGGAACATCATTATTTCGTACACTAATCTATTTACTGCATTTCCTTTTAATTCTATAAATATAACTAAAAGCTGTATTGTAGTTGAATCAATGAATCAAAAAATATATTAATTGAAAACAAAAATCAAATTAATTTCTTGATGGAGACACTCCTAGCTTTTGTTCGAAGAGAGCATGAAGATTAGTAGAACAGAAAGCAGAAGAGCAAAAACAGCGAATCTGCATGTGCTCTGTTAGTCTGGGAGTGGAACCCGTTGAATTGGTGGTTCTTCCCGTTCTTGTGGCTTGCAGTCTTTCCGACAGACATCAAAGAAGGAGGAGGGTGTAGTCTAAGTGGTTTATTCCACGACACTTAAAAAAGAAAACATGGATTTAGTTTATAAAGGCATTACGTATGATTAAATAAGGGGGATTGATGAAAGCAAAATTCATAAATAAATCATCACTATAATTTTCAGTAAAATAAGAAAATAATTCTTGAGATTGAAGATTAGAGAAGCAGAGCCCCCAGGCAGAAACCAGGTGTAGTCTATCCTATGACCTCCTGTGGCAGGTTTTATATCACCAAGGGTTATGCAACCATCTTAGGTAAGCTGGTGTCCACCCGGCGACAGAAAACAATTGGCGTCTACTAGGTAATATCTGGTCCCGTGCACGGTAAAAATAGTCAGTTTTTAAATATACATTGAAACCAGGACCATTTTTCTATTTTATAATTTTAAAATCAGAATACAGGTCGAAAAAAAGCTCTCTCGCATCAAAGCCTATGTTACTCTGGTTTCATCTCATCTTCATCATGCCTTCTATTGCTTCAATCAGCTTGCCAGTATCATCAAGATCGAGTTTTTCTAGGTTTTGCCCTTTTGAGCTGATTCGGAGGAGGAAGGGAATTGCGAGAGCCATTTTTAAAAGTTATACATTTTAAACCTAAATATATTATAAAATAACATATTTAAACTTGAATTGTTGCTTTCTCTTTTCTTTCTTCTTTCTTTTCAAGTCATCATAACCTTTCTTCCATTTAATATATAACTCTTATTGAAATTGCTAAGAGCCAAAGGTACCAACACACCGCAGAAAACAAATAAAATAGAAAACCTGCTGGAAAGGAAAGGAAGAGAAAACGTGAAGAAGAAGAAGAAAAGCATTTGCAACACCGACAGCAAAAGAACAACGACGGAAGCGCCAAAACCCTCGACTTGACGAGCTTTTGGTGTCCGAGATCTTGAAGCCCTTCGCGAGGAGTGCTATCGGTCTAGGCTCTCTCCCTCCTGCACAGTTGTTACTCTTCGCCTAGCTTTTTTGCTACCCTCTTCCTGATCTGATTGAGATATCAGCGGTTCCTTCTTGCGCGTGCAAAGTAATAATAGACAACACACACACAAAGGACAACTTGGACCTTCTTCCCTGAGAATACCTGCTCCTCTCCCTGCACCTCGCGCTGGTGCAACAAAAACCTATCTCAGCCGACGCAAGAGCTCGGAAAGTATACACTCAGGTTCTTTCGATCGATTGGCGCTGGGCTGATTGATTGATCTGCAAGAGTCTCCGCACTTGCTGAAGCGCGTGCAGTCTCGATATATTCTCGCATACACTCTATTGCTGTTTAGATTAACGCGGGAGGTCTCTTTGTCGTCTAAGAAAAGGCAACATGGGCAACAAGACCTCCGTAGATCAGGCGCGCTCCAAGCGCGTGAGCTTGAACCTTATGCGGTCCCAGAAGCAGAATCAGAAGCAGATTAAATTGCTTCTGCTCGGTGCTGGTGAATCTGGCAAGTCCACTCTCTTCAAGCAAATGCGCCTTATCTACGGCGCTGGCTACTCCGAGGAGGAGTGCGCTAAGCTTCGCCCATTTCTCATCGGAAACGTTATTGAGGGTTGCATGGATATCCTTCATGCTGGTGAGGCGCTTCAGATTAAAATTACAGAGCCTGAAGCCGTCAGAGATGCTGAGCTTATCCTTGATCTTGACGACAAGCGCTCCATGACAGATGAAATTGCAGCTGCAATTGTGCACCTTTGGGATGATCCTCAGTTCAAGGAAATCTGGGATCAACGTAGCCACTTCCAGCTCCAAGACACCTGGCACGAGTACGCCGAGGAACTTAGAAACTACCCTACATGGGGTGGCCCGGACTGGGTCCCTTCCAAGGATGATATTCTCAAATCTCGCGTCCGTACAACTGGTGTTGTCGATGAACAGTTTGTGGTAAAGGATATCAAGCTCCGTATGTTAGACGTTGGTGGTCAACGTAACGAGCGCCGCAAGTGGATTCACTGCTTCGAGGGTGTCACATCGGTCATCTTCGTGGCTAGTCTCTCTGAATATGATCAGACCCTTTTCGAAGATGCAGGTAAAAACCGTCTGGAGGAGTCTCTCGAGTTGTTCCATGAGATTGTCAACTCTGAGTGGTTTACCTCCTCAGCTATGATTCTCTTTCTCAACAAGGTGGATCTCTTTCGCGAGAAATTTCTGGAGCGCGGCATTCCCCTCAATGACTCTGGTCTCTTTCCTACCGCTCCTACTGACAACAAGGACATCGACGCTGCTCTGGAATGGTTCCAGGATATTTTTAAGGAGCAATGCGAGGACCCCCATCGCGAGATTTTCACGCACGTGACTTGTGCTACTGACACTCAACAAGTCGACACTGTCATGCGCCTCTCCAGTCAGCATGTACTTCGAATGAATTTGCGCGGCTCCGGCGTCCTCATGTAATGCATGCGTGTCGATGTTCTCTCCAATTCTTCTTCCCACCCTGTGTCTCTGTTATCTGTGTTTGTGCTTTCTATGCAATTTTCTTTTTTCAAGCCAACCTGCCAGCCAGCTATAGCTCCATTTCAATTATTCATCATGAGCCTGCCTGTATGTCTGTCTAAATGTTTGATAGCCTGCGAGAGCTTCTCACGTTCGCGTAGCATGCTTGTTACCTTGGTGGCTCCGTTTTCACATGGCGGCTGCTTCTTCCACCTTGAAAGCTTGCTGGATTCTGAAGAAACTACGACAGAAGACTACAGAATTTTTACCTTGCATCGCTCAATAATAGAGCGAGACAACTGAAGACTATCCACCCCATTCTCGTATCTACACCGACTACATGCAATCCCACGTCCTTAGCCCAGCAGTCCGATCTTCGAATCATCGGCAAGATACAATATATGACCATTTCAATTCCAAGTTGTGATGTGGCAGCCCAGTCAATCAAATCGTTAGAGACTTGTGGCGCCCCTACCCCTTATCGATGCACAACAGTTTGCAAACGCGAAAGCTTATCACAACAAGAAAATACTTTTTTACACCTTTTAAATCGAGAAATATAGAATACTTTACCTTTCATCGTTGTCTCCATGAAATAGTTGCAAAAGGTTTGCTTCCACCAATAGAATGTGCAAGATATACAATCACAGGGAAAAAAAAATCACGCTTCCTCGTTACCTTGGAAAAACAAATATACTTCATTACTTTTATCCTTGGCAGCGTGTAGAGGTCCTTTCTAAAGGAGATAAATGCATTGCAGTGATGGTCAATATAACACACTTCATTATTATTATTATCTATAATTGCAACTCGTCAACTAGATTGAGAAGGAGGAAATCCATGATAAATATTTAGTTAGTGAATCGGGACAATATCTGAATGTGTAGCCAACATGCATGCCACCGTTTCGCTCTTCTGGAAAACATCGCATGGACAATATGAAGTGGAAAATCTTGTTTACTGTGGCACGCATCTTATGAGAACAAAGACTGGACGCCCATATCATTTGCATCCGAGGCATTCACCCATTGAGAAGCGCGATCAAAGAATGCATGCTGTTCGTTCATCTTTCTCTCGGCACGCTGCCATCCGGTTGCGTCTCCGCTCATTTCGTTGTCATTCTGATTCGACAAGCCCTCAATTTCTGCTTTTCCGTGGGTCTTCGAATTGAAGGGGTTTTGTGAAGGCAGTGGCCGCATCGACTCAGGCTGAATTTCAAAGATGCACTTCCATACAAAGTCCTTACAGCGTTGACGGCGAGTCTTGTCTGTGGTTGCTTTTGCCATAGCAGCCTCGGTATGTTGGATGTGCTCTTGCTGCAAATTTGGAACGCCGGCAAACAAATGCTGATGAATGCTCTGCAGATATTCTCGGCCATAGTCAAACGAGGTTTCTTGGAACTCATCTGGCATTTTGCCTCCGGGCGCGCCCGCTAACACCCATGTGTTTGTTAAGACCTGCAGAATAACTTGGGCTGCAGATTCAACTACCAAAGTTCGTGGACGAAATAGGGCGCCAAAGCATGCACAGAACAGCTCATTAGCAACAAATCTGTGCAAACGTTGGCGCGGGACCAGACAAGCATAAAAAATTTGCCTCAAAACTGTTGCGGCACGTGAACAACAGGCGGCATGGGTGCTACCGAGGCAGCCAGCCAACGAGAGGAGTATTGGTGCAGCAACCGCATCATTGTCCAGAACGCGGCAAGCAATGTCAGATGCAATGACCTTGCGGGGGTCCTCGGTTGGCTTATTTGGCTCAGTCTTCAGCAACACGCCAAGAATATCAACCAGTCCAGTCGAGAGGGAGCGGATAGTGATGTCCCGGAATATGTCAGTTTGTTGGCAACGCGGGCATGCTCCACACTCGTGTGAAGAGCACACCGGCCGTGACTGTCCAGAAGGAGATCCATCAGAAGATTCCGTTGTGAAATCGATTGTGATATCCAATGTGCTATGCCAGTGTCGGCCATCCAATTGCTGGCGAGGCTGCTCGCCACGTAGTAAAGGCCATGAGCGATCAAGTCGCATAAACAGATGGCTTACAAAGCGTTGCATGACAGGCAGTAGAAACGGGTCAATGAAGTCTGTGGGGCAAGACATGATACAAGGCACGACAAGTCCTTGAATCAAACGATAGATAAAGCGATTTTCCAAGTACTCCAGGTTGGAAAGAAGTACTTCGCTGAGCAACTCCTTGGCTTGCGGAAAACCAAAGGCGCCTACCATTTGGTACCGCGCAGCCCGACCAATACCAGAATACAAAACTTCACGGAGCTGGTTCAATGCATGTAGTACATAGATATTGTTCGCGCTGTCTGGCCATGTTGTATTAGTTCCTCCAAACTTGCCCATCATAACGCGCATTTCGTCAGGATGAACGAAAAGCAAATCTTGATATTTAGCACGCTCCCGAGATAGGGCATGCAATGAGCGAACAAAGTTAAACATGTTCGGGAGGATATCTGCCCAATATCGTGCAAATGGGCGCACATAACCTGTGCGACCCTTCGTGCGCCGCGCCATTGCAAGTAAAAGAGAAAGTGAACGCCGTCCTTCTTGTAGTGTTTGGTCACGTTCGCATCGTCTCAAAGCAGCAGCCAAATTTTCTGGAGACGAGCCTATTTGAGTCATTTCAGGCGATGTCCAGGTCCGCAGGGGCTGAGCAACGAGTTCCCCAATAAAACGATCCTGTTCCTCGCCGCTTGGGAGAGTGTTGCTTACAACTACAAGAACCTCATGCAAAACAATCTTCTCCTGATTCTCTATCCTTGCACCGCTTGCATTTAGCACATTCAGCACATTTTCGCAAAATGCTGGCAAAAGCGAAGCCATGTGAGCACGGATTTCCGGGGAAGATGCGTTGCCTTCAGCAAGTTGAGTACAGATCTCCAGCAAGGCGCTGCCAGCACGCTTACGAATACTCAATGTATCAGCAGAGTATGGTACATCACCTTGCTCATTTGGTTTGTGAAAAGTAGCACAAGAAAACATTTTGTTCAGAACAGGAAACAAAAATGTAGAAGGACCATCTGGAGTCGATCCATAACACTTGCTCAGGCGCGAGAGAACGTGCAAAACGCCTAGTGCGTCGCCGACAGCACGCTCATTGAAACTGAGAACTTCCTCAAGAACCAGACGAAGTTCAATCGCAGCCTGGCCAGCACTTGTGTTGTTGGCTTGTTGTCCAAGTTGGTTGAGTTGACCAAATTGAGCAAAAATATCATTTGCAACGTCGCGCACTATTCCGTCAACGAGCCATACTAGAGAACCTGTAACATAGGCCTGGCGTGGGCTTTCGAGCTCCACGCCTTCGGGGAAGGAGTCGTCATTGGAGAAGAACCTGGAGTCGTCTAGCTCCACGTGCAAAGCCCGTACCCCCTGGCCCAGAGAAGCATCATCAGGCGGAGAAGAAGGTGGAGAGCGAACTAACGCAATCCGTAAACGAAGAAAGCGCAAAGCATTAACAGGAGAAAGTTTGGTCAGAGCCTGCATCACAAGCAAAGTCTGGGCTCTCGTTGCATCCATTGCGGCGATAAAATCACTATGGTCATCATATGCTTCCAAGGCAAATGCGGCTGCAGGCCAAAGTGGAGAAGATGGGGAATCAGGAGCACCAAGCGTGAGGATATGATCAGCAAGGCAACGCCAGATCAGAACAATTTGCCTTTCAAGCAATGCGCATCCTTCAGGTGTAGACACCGAGGGCGCACGCTTCTCTTCTTCTGATTGCCATGTTCGTGAAAGGAAGAGCCAGCCATTGATTGAAGCGCTTCGCACTCTGACACTAGGCTGGCAAAGTAATTGCATCAACATTTGCAATAGATTAGCCAAAGCTTCGCGTGCACGAGGACCATCACCTGCCCTATTTGCATCAGCCTCGCTCAAAAGTTGTGCAAAGTATTGATTCGTCATTTGTGTAACTGCCTGAGCAAGGGCAACATGTACCTCTTCCATGTCAAGAAGAGCAGATTCTACTTGGTCGGTACTGTCATCATTAGGCAGTGAGTATAGAGGCCATATTGCGTCCAAAGAAGCACATTCTCGTTGAGTGGAAACCAGCCCTCGCAAAGGAGCGAGCTTGAACGAGCCCGCTACAACATTTGTCATGGAGCAAGCAAAACCGAGCATATCTACTGAAGTGTTTCTATCTGATGTAGATTTTTGGGCCAAGGAGGTGATGCAGAGCCATGCTGCCTTCTGAACTTGGCGGCTTCCATCTCCTTCTGGAACACCCGGAATAGATTGGGCAAACGCATTTACAGCACCCACGAGATTGTGACTGATCAGCGACTGAACAGGCGCGAGATCAGCCAAGAGTTCCAGAGCGCCAAGACCTGCTTTGGCAAGAGCAAGATTGCTGTCTAAAACCGCTACATTAGCTTGTCCAACAGCATCACGAGCACCAGCATGGGCGCTCTCTAAGAGTCGGAAAATCATTTGAAGAAGGTCCTCCAAGGATCCGCGTAGGCCTTGCATGATATCGGAGCGTCGTTCGGTTGAAAGCGAAGCATTAAAATCAGAGTTAGTGCAGTCCTCCGTAAGTTCCCTCAAAACACTGAGAACAAGTTCCGCTCGCGTAATACTTTTGGCAGCTGCTTTCTCGAGCGCGTTGAGGAAGTTAGGCCACTGTTGTGGCCAGGATCGTTTGGCGAGTTCCACCAGGATAGAGGCAAGTTTTGTCTTGATGAAAATAGCTTCTTGGTCCTGCAACCCCTCCCAAAGAATTTCCAGAGCGGCCTCCTTTACGCGCTCCTGGTCTGGTTGTGCGAGATCTTTCCAGTGCGTTGTCAGTGAGCGGAGTGCCGCACTTAGCGAGTACATGCGGACATAATCCGGTTGGTTTCCCCTCGATGCCATCACATAAAGCATAAGTCCATCTAGCGAGGTCCGAGGTTGATTCGCAAACTGATCTAAGACAGCTTGAGCCTGCTGGCGAATATCCGAGCGTGTATTTTTATCATAGACTGTTTGCAGTGCTTGTACGAGCATTGAAGGGTCCTGCACATGGCTTGCCATGCCTGAGTTATCTCCAAAGGTCGCCATACTCTCAAGTTTTCAGATCAGACTAACCTCTCCAAAAGAGAAGAAAAAGAAGAAAAGACGGAGAGGTCTTAAGTTTGTCTAAAATCTAAACGAAGAAAGGCCCTCAAAAACTGAGGTGCCACTCGATCACGGATCAAAGGACGCCAACGAAACAAAAGGATCCCAGCGGAGCCGCGCCACGTCGCAAGGGAAGAGCGTAAAGGTCCGAGAAAGCGAAGAGAAAGAGATAACCTGCAACACCTGGCAGGTATGCTGCCTCGCGCTGAGCGCGAACGTGAAGAAGGTGGATGACGATTTGAATTTGAATTTAGATCCATCTACTTTCCTGCTTCTCTTTTCATCTCTCCATCTTCTGTTCATCTCTACTACAACCGCGCGATAAGGCTCTTTATTAGTGCTTTATATAGTACTCGATATATTTTGATGTTCCAAAACAATAATCAGAACAACGCGAGAGCATAACTACTATCCGTATTAGTAACAATTAGGACTAACCAAACAAACTCATGGCGCTCCCAGCAGTTTCACCTTTTGCATATCCATTTTGCTTGCTCGTCCCTGGACTTTTGGCTGCCTTTCCTTCACCAACTCTTCTTGCAGTGCTTTGCGAGGAGTCCATGAGTTAAGATATTCAGATGCAGCTCCTTCTGTCAAAGATTGAATCATAACCCTTCATCCATGGAGTGACCGAAAGGATTCGCGCATGAAACTTAAGGCTTTGTGAACGTTTGTTTGAGCTTTTTATTTTACAAGTTTATGGATGATGATGGAGGTCTCGGTCCTGAGTATTAGTACCTCAACTTTTTTACTTCAATACAAACAGGGTGTATATTAACACTTTATATTTATAAACAATGGCAATAACTGTGTATAAATATAAATTACCAATGGAATAGTGTAAATGTGTCGCGAAGACTTGTCTAAAATTGTTTAATACCCCCTTAAAACGTAGTAAAGTACTCTGCTTGGTACTGTTTTATAGGACTTAAACTAGACTGCGTATTTTTCCATAGGCATCCTATTCGTTATAAATAACTCTTAGAAGAACTTTTGGCGAGCCAGGAAGACAGAGAATAAGCAGCAACAACGTACAACTACACACAGCGGATACGAAACGAATCGATGGCCCTGTGCAGGGAAGGTCTCAGGATTTGCATTATTGCTAAGTCTTTGGCATCTACAGAGGCCTCGTAAAGCTCCTGTTGGCGGCTGTCAACAGGGGGAGGAAGCCATCCTTAGGGCATCGGGCATCGCCTAACCTTTTTTTAAAAGCGTAGTAGCGCTCTGTTTGAGGGGTTTGAAGGACCTTGCTTGTGATAGGTGCAGGCAAAACGTCTTGAAGCTAGTGAGCACCTAAAAGCTTAATCTGGATTACATAATTCAGAAGATTAACTAGACATCATGAACTTATTTGACGATATGCTTTCCACAATGGACGCGCGAAAGGAGTATTTTCTTGACAGCAAGCACCTGAAGCAGATTCAACCCTGTGAGCAGCAAATGTCAATGTTTGGCATTGGTCGAGGCGTAACTTTCTATCGCAAGCAGGATCTTGAGAAGCTTGCCATTAGTGTGCATGGTGCAGACGTCTATCATGCCAAGGTGGAAAAACGTAAGAGACGAATGCAACGGGAGCGTGAAATGAAAGAAGCTGTCGAAATAGCAACTAAACGTGCTCGTGAAGAGGTCCTTGCCAAACGCTCACTTCAAGGGAAGGAAAACCCAAGAACAAAGGTCCGCCGTACAGTGGTAGACCAACCAGATCGCCCAGCACTTGGAGTGAGCACTAGCGAGAACGTTAGGGGGGTTGTTGCCAGACCCGCGCCTGTTCAACCGATAGGTTACTCTGGTCAACACCTTAGTGCTTCTGGGACGATGACATCCTCCTCTTCATCGTCGTCTTCATCTTCTTCGTATGCATCTGCGCTTATGAGCTCACGTTCAGGGCAGGGAGTAGAAGCAAAAATCCAAGCCAATCAACAAGCTGATGAATATGAGCTCAAAGCTAGCACTCGTGCAAACTTGGTTAAGTCTCTTCGTATCCAGATTCGCCGCATGCTTCGGAATAGCCTTTCAGTCACCGTTAGTGGACATCCGCAAATGGTACAGGCAGAGGCCACGCTGGTCCTGCCCGAAGTGTTTGCTTCATTTGTCGGTAGCCCAGATGATCCTATGCTTCGTACATTCTCTCGAAAGGGACAAGTTATTACCTACGAAGCTTCTTGCATGGATACACTCGAATGCAAAGAGACTGATATTCGCCGCTCAGTTCACAACCACCCTTTAAGACTCTCTGTCGGCGCCCCTTTACAATTTGAGTATAACCCCTCTAAGTTCCTGCTTCGTGTGAAGGGCATGTCGGATCATGATCTATAAGCTGAACTTGCATTCCCCCTGTAGTCATTATTGCTGTTCTGCGACGATATGAACCTGCTGCCTTATGCAATGGCGTCTGGTCATACCGGTACTATATTCTCAATTACAACCTAGAACGATACAGTCAAACGAGGTATAAATTTTAGGACTCAGAATTATAAAATGAGATTATCCAAAATTAATTTTGTTTAAATTATAAAATTAAAACATTACTTTAATTAAAAATTAAAATAATAAACTTTTTTTCGTTTCCTTTTTTAAAATTAAAGATATTTATACCAGATAGGTAGGTATTCCGTCATTCGCCTTATGTTTACAAAATCTAATTCCTGATACGTAGTACAAGTCATTCGATTCATTACTCAAACAATATTTTAGAAAGTATATCTTCATTAATATTAGTGGATACTTTGCAGTCGATGTGTTCGTTCAAACGCACATAGGTGATATATTAAAGTTAGAAGACTTTGCCCGACAATCAGAGAGAGAATCGGCGCCCCAACTTAGAACGATAGGAGTTTGCAGCATCGAATTTGGCAATGCAAATGCCAAAGGCCTCGAACGGAGAGAATGGATAACGGGCTAAGACAAAGAAGCGCTCCTTTCCAATTCTTGCAAGACCAAGCTCAGGGTTTGAAGTTGCTGCTACTGGAGCCCTACTTACTTCAAAATTTTTGATACTGGGTGCAACAGGAAATCTTGACTCATTTGAAATTGCCAAACGCTTCTTGGAGCCCATTGGAATTTTATTTACCGATATAAAGGTGTTTTCTGCTGTATCCAGGAATGGGTGGTGTTCCAAATCCTCTTCGCTTTCCATGACCCTCTCCTGAACTGAGAAGTTGTGGCACCTTGCCAAAGTCTTAAACTGAGTTTTTATAGGATCCATGGAGGGTTCGATATCCTTTTCCTCAAGATGAGAGATTTTGGGAATAGCGACAGTCATGTTCATGTCTTCAGAAATACCTTTAGTATCTTCGAAAATGACTGAGGCGAGCATTTTTCGGCCAAAGCCTACAGGCGGTTCGCCCCTTAGACCACCAACTCGATTAGGGTTGTATCCGTCATCATAAAGAACGTATTGCATAGGCCCGGCAAGTCCAAGAGCATCAGCCCCTTTGATAAGCTGCACTTTTCCAAAGTACCTCTCAGAACGATTTGAGCACCGTTTCTTAAAGTCGATCGGCTCAAGAGAAATGACATACGTCGGCTTGAGACTAAACCCAGATCGACATTTTGCAATCATGAGCGTCATACGCTTATCGCGAAGTCCATCTCCTCTTTCAACAGGAAGAATAAATGAATAATAGACGTTTCCAGAGTTATCGTAGTGACGATCAATTTGGGCTTTTAGTGTCACTCCCTCTGGAACAGGGCCATACAGTAGCTTGCGCAGCTTGAGAATCCGTTGTGTCATTTCTTGAGACGGGTCCTGAACACTGGAAAACTCGTCGACATACAAATCATCACGAGTTTCAGTAGGTAGCGTCTTGTTCCATGCAGACTGCTCTACATCGTCCATGCCCGAGAAAAGGTGAGATGCTACATGGTGTGAATATCCACCACTGTGGTGTGCTCCCTCGTCGTCATCGGAGCCATCATCACCCTCTTCCTCAATAGCATCCTCGTCTAAGTCGTGCTCTTCAAGATCATCCATATTTTTTGATCTTGCACTGCTGCAATTACTTTTGCCCTCATAGCTGTCCTTAGCACTGGGGGAATATGCATTGAAGACGTCAAATGCGTCTCGAGTTCTTACGCCGAAGCCAACATCGTCGTTTTCCTCTTCTTCGTCCTCGTCATTCACGTGATCTTCAGATTTACGATCAAGATCTTGTCGTTCATAGGGGTCGGAAATACTGCCAGTGTCATCTTCATTTTCCTGACCACTAATGCCATTCTTGTCTCGAGATGATGACTTTTTCTTATGCTTTGAAGAAGACTCGTCTCTGTTTTTAGATTTCTTTTCTTTCTTTGCCTTGTCCTTGTCCTTGTCCTTGTCCTTATCCTTGTCCTTCTTCTTCTTCTTGGATTTTTTATCATGATGGCGATGCCGAGTCTCTCCCCCATCATCACTCAGACCCTCATCTTTAGTCTCCTCCTGGAGCCTTTGATCTTCCTCCAGGGATTCTTCGTTGTCGCTGTCATGGTGCCGGTGTCGGTGGGATTTCTCCTTTTTTGACTTTGATGATGAATGTTTACTCTTAGACTTGCGATGTTTCTCTTTGGCCTCGCCAGCCTCCTCACCATTTTCGTTGCTAGCTTCGTCGTCTGAGTGTGCTGACTTGCGCCTCTGTCTACGCTCCTCGCGGCGTTTCTCTCGTCGCTTAGCAGCCTCTTCATCATCCACGTCCTCATTTTCTGATTGCTTGGATTTCTTGGATGATTTCTTCTTCTTTTCCTTTTTGGCATTTTCGGGATCACTGCACTCACCGTCTTCTTCGTCAATTTTGTCGGTGTGTGAGGACTTTTTGTGATGCTTCTTCTTCTTCTTCTTTTTGTCGTCTCCACTTTTGCTATGAGAACGCGAGTGTCCATCTAAGTCATCTTCGGAACCATGGTTGTGTTTCTTGCTTCGGCTAGAGTGCTTGGAGGAGTGCTCGCCAAGTCCATCTTTGCTAGAGGAAGACTTCTTTTTCGAAGACTTGCTGGGCGAAACATCCTCCTCTCGGTCAGAGAAGGTTTCGCTGATTTCGGTCGCCATGAGCAGGTATCCAAGCCTTACTTGCACCTACTACAATCAAACAATGACACTATTGGAGTCAACCTTCCGAGATCAAACGAAACGCGACGACGCGAGAGCTCTAGTCGTCTTGGCCAACCAGCCACGCAAACTAGAAACAAATAAGCTGGTCAACCCGACGAGGTGGATCAACCAGTCAATGGTTTGCTTGTTTGCAATTATTCTTTCGAATGCGATTGTCCAGACAACTAAGTGCCCAAAAAACTATAACCCCTTTTACAGGAAGGTCTGCAATTGCAACTGAGCTCTTCTCACACCATTAAGACCGTCACATGTATGTTAAAGGGGTATTATAGAAGTATGTGTTGTAACTAAGTACTTGTGTCCCCAATACAACTATTCGAGAGTCTATATAAGAAAAAATTGTATAAGGCATTCCTTGGTAATATACCCCATTGATCCGTTGAGGCCAGCACTGTTTTAGAAGCTGAGATGGCTTGGTTTCCCTTATCACCTCCTAGTTTGTGGACCTTTGCTTTATTGCCGGTGAAATAGAGTCAGCTCTGATAATCTTTATAGCTAATAAATGGATGTTGGGGGGTTCTGAGTATCTGCTGTCTGATTGTAGAGATGTTCTTAGCATGTTGTTGAGGGAAAAAGTGAGAATATTAGTTCCGAGAGAGCGGTGGTAACAATTTCAAGTAACACGCAGGGTTGTTCTACGGTTGTGATTTCATTCGACACTAAATTTTGTTTTAATTTGTCATCTTGAATATGAAGCCCTAAATACGGCCTCTCTATTTCAAACCCCTTGAATGTTTGTATTAGTAGAGAAAGAAATGGGAGATAGTAATAATTACAGGGAAATGTAGCTTCCTTGGTAGTTTTTGCCTATTTTGATTTTTTTTTTGTTGCAGTTTTACTCTGTTGGTTCGAATTTGCCGTGAACTTTTGTTTTTTATTTTTTTTCTTAGATTTCCGTCCAGAGTCCTCAAGTTCAAGGACCAGGGCACGCTTTTTAGGCTGATGAGGCAGGGAAGATTGATGTTGTGGTTCTTGAATAGGGGCAGTTGTTTTTTGCTTTCTTTTGCTCTTTGTTTGCATCAGCTGGATTGACTTTCCCACCTTGCCACAGGGAGGGGTAGCTTCCGATTGCACTTGCAAAATTTCCGTTTGAGCAAGCATCTTTTCTCTCAGCTGACAGAGACCAGGCCTAGGCGCAACCGGAAGTTTAAAAGGCCATGATAACAGGTCGAAGGCGTTCTCAAAGATATCATCAAGAGCTTGCTCGGGTTGGCAAATGCCACGAATGGCCAATTCATCCACCCAAAGGACCTTGCCAATTTCGAAACAGTCGAGAGAACAGAAACATATAGCCCGCGTAAGAGCACATCGGCGAAGATCAGGGACCTGGCCCAACGACCGTTCACATGTGGCACATTTCAAAACTTGGTGCGCCATATTTTCATTACTTTTGCTCTTGATCTCATTTTTGCGTTGCCAAATTGTTAAGTCGTTAGCTGTATTGGGCCAATTTGGTAGTGTGCACCTCTTATAGAGGTCAAATGACTTATGCAGAGCTACTTCAAAATTTTGGGTAGCCGTCGTACCATTCCATTCACCAACCAAAGCGACGTACTTTCCTCGAAATTCGCCGAGAGTTTTTTCTGCCATTGGTGTTCCAGGCGGTGGGTAACATAGAAAAAGTACATCTCGATTTGCCCACTGAGAATCCATACACGGACCGTGGGTACCCTTCGCCATAGGCTCAATATAAGTATACGCAGAAAATTGCCCATGATATTCATTCATCCGGCCTCGTGAGGATTGTTTGCTTCTATTTTTGCCTCGTTTTGTTCCTGATTGATCACGCTGTTGAAGAAGCGGAGCGATATCAGCAGCAACTAAATCTGCACCATTTTTACGCATGAGAGAAGCCCAGAATCCTGTACCCGCCCCAATTTCAACAATTGATCCAAGTTGAGTAATAATACGAATGGCTTCATTCGTAGGGACGGCGTAAGCATACAGATGTGCTGGCCAGTCTCTCAACGTATCAAACCATTGTTCTGAAGATGCAGAACTAAAGGGTGCTTCGCCTCGACCTGCCCAGTCAGCTGATGAGACACGCCTCTGAGAATTGAAAATATCTAAATCTGCTATTTGATTTCCTCTTCTCAAATTTTCTTTGATGCGAGCCAGCCAAAGACGATACAACTCATTCTCTTGAGATAGATTAGTTTCAAACCTGGCCAGGATCGCACTGCACCTTGGACTTAAGTGCCGCAACTCTAGTGTTGCACACCACTTTAACTCGAGGCGATCAAATACTGCTGCTGGGGCCCAACGCCGAACATTGAATGATGCGCAAGAAACACGTGCTTCATAATAGAGACTGAAGTAGGCTTCGTCAAGTGCGGCGGCAAGCTCCAAATCGCTAGATATTTTCTCTGTTTTTCTAGAAGAGGACTGAACAACCAATTCTGCTTTACGTAATTTTGCGAGATCAAGTTGTGACAGAGCTGGGAGACTGCTCCAACATTGTTTTACGAGCTGCACAAACCAAGATTTTCCTTCAGTAACACTGGAGAAGAGACGCGTTGCTTGCAGAAGAGCCAATATAGACTCAACTGCGTTGAACTGGCCTTTGCGAGACGCCCATCGAATTGAAAGGTTGTGTTCGAGTCTTGAAGAAGAGCAGTATTTGCACCTCGCCGCAAGCTTCACGTTGTCGTTTGCTCGGTCGTCGTCCTTGCTTTTGTCCAAAGGACCTTGATCAGCTACGAACTCGTGGCTACCAGCAGCATCACTGAGTGCACTGACACGTGCAACAAAGAAGTTCCCAGGAAAGACCTGAGAAAGGAGCGCGTCTGAAGACATGGCTGCGAGATAAGGATCGCTCGCGGCCCTTGTGATGCAAATCAATATCTGTGCTACGGAAGGATGGCCCAGGTGACTGGCGCTCCTCTCAGCTTGAGAATTAAAAAAAGTTCTTCCTATTTTCATATTTTTACTCACTTATTTTTTATTTCTTTATCATAATAATTCATACCCCAAAAGGTATATCGAAAAAAAAAAGAAATCGCGTATGCTCAATCTCCAGAGTCTATTGTTCTTGATCAGATTGTTGAAGTCATGAGACCTAAACCTCAAATCTTTTTCAAAAATTTCAAATAACCCTGGGCCGACTAAACATGACGCTATTCTCTTTTTTTAAAATGTAAATGCCAAAATAAGAAGAAAGCAAGAAATGTTTTAGAAGTTAGGTTTTTATCGTACTTGTTGAAGACTCACTTTAAAGTTTTTGTTTTCTATTCAACTTTGCCTTGCAAAGTTATTTAGTCAAGATGGGATATGCCATGACATTGACATTGAGAAGGGAGACACAGCGCTTAGGATGTAGCACTCTTTTAAAAAATATATATTAGAGATCTCATAACTTTGGCGCAATGTTGAGAAAAGTTCCTGACTGAGTTGAGGATGTCAAAAGGTTTGGCATCTTCGCAATGACACGAAAGAAGTTTCTACAACAAAGGATTCTTTGGAAAAGTACTTCTCTTAGAGATAAAATACCTGTGATCATTAGAAATCCTCGTCTTGCAGGTCAGCGGGCCCTCCGCGAATGCCGAGTTTGGTGCGTTTCTTGGCTTCAGCAGCAATCTTGCTCTTTTCCATTCTCTGCTGGATAGCACCAACAACATCGTCATCAGATACAAGCTTGCGGATGTGTGGCAAATTAATGAGCTTCTCCTGTGGACTCATAGCCGTCGGGTCAGTCTCAGCTGTTCGGTTAAGCTTTTCTTGCATCTGGCGTTGGAGCTCAGCCTTATGTTCAAGAGCCTTTTGCTGGCGAATGCGTTGCTGGCGCTTTTCCTCGGCAAGGGCATTTTCTGCGTCAGCCTTGTACGCTTCTGCAAATATCTCTTGGGCTTTCTTTTCTTGTTCCTCCTTTGTCTTAGCCCTACGAATTTGCTCAGCAAGCGCTTCATTAAGCTTGACCTTTTCATGTTCTCGGCGAGCAAGTTCTGCTTGATGACGCTCCTCGGCTTCACGAGCTAGCTGTTCTTGGTAGGCTAGGGCCCGGGCCTCGACTTCACGATCATGTGCGTCTTTAGCAGCAGTAGCGGCAACGTACATTGCTTGGTTATTAGAGGATTTAGCCTTCATACGAGCATAAGTTTCGGCACGCATTCGTTCCTGTTCATCCAGACGGCGAGCATACTCTTGCTGAAGACGTTTTTCTTCTTCTTGCTCGCGCGATCGCTCCTGAGCACGCATGGCCTTGTTCTTCAGATTTGCTGCCTGAACTCTCTCCATGTATTCACGCTGCTCGCGAAGCTTCTTGCGTTGGTTTTCTTCGTCGTGCTTAATTCCCTCGAGAGCGCGCTGAATTAGCGCAGCTTCTTGGTCCCGTTCACGCTGAGCAGCGCGCTCACGACGAGCTATGAGCTCTCCAAGTTGGCGATCGCGCTCCTCTTTAATGGCATGCTGACGCTCAATTTCATTTACACGCTTGTTACGTTCAGTTTCCAAGTAGGAAGAGTATTGCTGACGAACATGTTGCGCATATTCCTCCTCAATACGAATTGTTTCCCCATTCTTGTTACGCGATGCCTCAACTTGCTGATCAAGTTCTTCCTTCATCTTGCGCTGCTTCTCGCGAGTACGACGAATCCTCTCTCGCTCTGCCTTCTGGTGCTCGTACTCGGATGCAGTGGCGAAGACCAAATAGCTGTCGAGAGGAATGTCACTCTTCTCTTCGGCAGTAGACTCTTTTTGTTGCTGAGTTCGCTCGTTGTGGAGAACGACATCTTCCTTGACAGCCTCGCCACGGGCACGTGCCTCGTTGACCCGCTTCAGATCCTTAATGCCAGCCTCTAGCTTACGTTCCAGCTGTTGAATGTCCGAGGCGCAAAGCTTACGGCCAGACTTAGATGCAAGAAATTTACGTGTCTCCTTAACAATGAACTCCGTCGCCTCTGGGTCGCCATTTGCGTAGCGCTCAGCAAGCTTGTTGGCAAGAACGTCCTCCTTTTTCATGGAGGTCATTGTGTCTGCAAAACTTGTACGATTATTCTTGCACTGTTTCAAACCAGAAAATTTACACCAAATCAATGGCGACGACGTCAGCGACTAAAGCAATGAATGCTTCAGATTAGTTTTTTTAACCTTTGCTGCAACCCAGTATGCAGCACGGCTTGCGCTCGAGCAAAGACACTTGGCGCAAATAACCGAACGCGCTCAAGCTTCGCGCTTGTCGCTGTCCGTGCGTCAAAAGCTTTCCAATGCCTGTTTGCACTTGGCTTTGTCGTCTGCTTTAAATACGCAATGCAAAAATATATTCTCTTTTTAGAAGAAAGCTTGCAGTTCCCGTTGATTGAGGCTGTTCTCGTAAGGGTTTGTATTCTTTTCGAATTATCTCTGCGAATATGCTAACGAGCCTGCTCAAACGCAACTGGATACACACCATTTGGGTGCTGTCAATATTACATGCTCTATTTGATTATCAATTCGAGAACCTGATAAGTTAGTAAGGTTCGCTCACGCCGGATCAATGAGTTAGACCTAGTACAATCTTCTCCTTTTTTTGCAACTTTGAAAAGGGTACACACCTTAAACGGATCTATAATTAGGATAAAATTGTAATACGAAAGTTAAAGGCGAACGTCATACTGTCAATATTTTATTTTTCCTATATATATAGTAAGTTCTGTCCGAATTTACGAATAGAAGCTCTGTTTACCTGTTGCGTAACTTAGATGCTGAAACCCCTTGTAGCTCCTCGAAAGCCAGAAACTAGTGGAGGTCATCACAAGTGTCTTTTTAGGCCTATACATTTATGAAAAGACATTCTTTAAATTTTAAAAGAATATAATTTAAACTTTTAAAATAGGGAAAAGAAAAAGGTGAAAAAGACTTGACTAGTTGCTCCTTCGCTCTTAAATATACTAGCTTCGATGGCGAACTTATTATATAGTATCCTGCGATTCAAGATAGTGGCGCGCCTTCTACATCGTTCAAGCCCGTAAGAGGCAGAGTCAAGAGCCACTTACGTCACATAAGCTTGACCTTTCCAAACCTAAATACCATTTGAACAGGTCAATCGTGCAAATATTATTACATGCAATGGGGCCGGTATGCAAGGAGAACAGCCTTGACTTCTTTTTAGGTAATATTGATTCATGACAAGTGATTAAGCTCAGCTCGAATAAGTTTCTTAACTGCATAAAGACCAACATATGATATCAGCTATTTTGCTTGCTCTATATTGCCTAGCAAGCAGTACATCTGAGGAAATAAAAGAGGCTGCATTATTGAGAAGAATCTAGAAGTAGCTAAAATACTGAATTGGAGCATGTATTTTAAAGCAGTGGTCATTGTTCATAAGGCTCTTCAATACTCTGCGTAAAATCAATACGAACGTTAACATACATTGATGTGACCACCAGCCCATTTCTCAAAAAAGACTCTCAACAACAAGATTTATCATGCTGACTTTAACTGAGAAGCCAGCAAGTCTTTCTTCAAATGTTCAAGAGACTGGACTGCTTCTAGACATCTTCAGGTAGTTCGACGAAGTAATGCCAAAATTATGTTTGTGTTTGTACTTTACGAATCGACGGATAAAGTGAATTTATTTAGGCATCCATGATGAACATTAATTTGATAAAGCGAAGTCGAATTGAATGATACAGTGCTTCTAAAGTGAACAGCTTGTCAATCAAGAAGATCAACCGACAGGCTTATTCTCAAGGACTCAATTCATCGCAGGTTACCCTATGTCTTCCATTTTCATAAATAGAATGCTGAACATGGCAGATACGACAGACCATATTATATAAGGAGTTCAAGGTGACCAAGGTGCACCTGGAGGTGTTCTGCTTTTATGTTCAGAGGTTGAAATATCAACAGTCCATCATGATGCTGCGCTTGGGTAGGTGCTAACTTTTGAACTCTAATCCACATACCATTTCCTTTCATTTTGCAAACTCTCAGTCATCAGCAATCGAAATTCCTATGACTCAAGCACAGTATTCATAAAAAACTGCCCCTCAGTAATAATACTGAAAGTCTCCATCATGGTAAAACGAAAAATAACAGCTAGACCACATCACAGACCGTAACAGCGATGTCCAGTTCGACAAACTTTGAGGCCACACTTTCTTCTAAGCTGATTTGACCTAGCCACGCCTTCATTTATACATCTTCATGACCGTATGGCAGGCAATTTGATAGTCTGACTGCCTTTTTCTTAATATAAGACAATTTCTCATTGGTGAAGTGGGCAATTTCGCTAGCCAGCGCTTGCCCCGCTCATACTTTTTAATTACAACAAGCCAAGTATTTGCGATCTTACAAACTAGTATTCAATCTCAATATGCAGGAATTCAAAGTCGGTCGTCCGCCTTTGCTTAGTTTATTTTTTATTTTAGTTTTTCACATCATCATCACTCAACTTCAAGAAAAACATATCTTGCAAATCGATCAAACTTGGATTGACGAGCTCTACAGCGGTCTGGTGAACTGCTATCATGGCCGTAAAGCCCCCAGGTTCATCGTCGCCTCCCTTCATAGACTTCAAGGTCTTTGCAGGCTCAGTCAATTAAGAGAGACAGACTAAAACGAGGGGTGTCTCAGTACTCCTACTATGATAAGACGCGGCGTACTTTATTACAGGCGTAACAGTGTTAGTAGAGTCATAGCTAAGTAAAAGGCCTCCTTCTTCCGTAGGTAGGACGTATTTTAATCAGTAGTAGAATTTAAAATAAAAAAAGTTATAAAAAACACATGAAGGTATGCAACTCGAAGCAAGCAGCAAGAACCAGCCTCGAAGGTCTCTTCTTAAGCCCTTGTGAAGCGTATTTTGAAGACAAGGATCGAAGAACGTGAGCGAGTCAGGCATCCAACCATATGTTCTCCGGTGGCATGCAGAGGCAACGCAAAGCAATCAGAAAGTCAGAAAGTCAGTCAGTCAGTCAGTCAGTCAGAAAGACAGACAGACAGACAGAACAGAGAATCGGTAAAAAAAAATAGTAGAAATTAGTAGTAGTAGTAGTAGTAGTACATAGCAAGCACTACTGCCTACTATGCTAATGCTAAAGGTAGGCAGATAGAAGTTACCTATGGACTTAGTAAAAAGATCACAGACAGAAAAGAAAGACGAAGAAAAAACAGTCTGAGGAAAACAAAGCAATTGATGAAGTGATCGATTGATCGACTGAAGAAGAAGCTACAGCAGAAAGAGAGAGAATCGTCCGTCTTAATCCCAACCTTTGCATTTGCCTTGGCTCCTCTCCTACGCAGCGATGACCAGTCCACGGCTAGCCGGTCAGCCACAGACACAGACACAGACACACGAAGAGAAGAGCAAAGAGGGAGTTCTTCATGATCTTCAGCCGTTCTCTCTTTCGTTCTTTCGTTCTTTTGAAAGCTTTAGTTTAGTCCTTAGTTCAAAAGTGTTTTTTTGGTTTGGTTTGGTTTGTTAAAGTCTTTCTTTTAGTTTGTTGCTCTTCAGTGCACCGTTCTTCAAGTTCGTCCAACCAAAGGCGCATCCGGACCTCCTCAGGGTCTGTCATCAGGCGCACATCCATCGCACCGGGTATTGCGCACGGTGTCGCAGCACGCCCGAGCCCTCCGCCCTGTAGCGGAGCCCATTCTCTGCAGTCTCGAGGTAGAACTTGATCCACGTCGCACACCAGCTTGAATCTAAGATTGGATAGAAAGACTGGGAGCGACTGTTTGAGCGGCCGCTGATCGAGGAGAGAGCTGCCGGGCCGCCAAGACCCAGTTTTGTGGCCGATAGCGCGGTCTGTCGAAGGTTTTTGTCACCTCGCTTCACTCGCGCTGTTGCCGCCGGAGGTGTAGCTGGAGTTGTCGCCGCTCGAGCACTTGGTCCCCTCGATCGATCCCTCGTGCTTCTGCGAGAGAAGAGAGTAGGAGTCGCATAGCCCCATATAGGCCAAAGGGTCGCTTAAATCCTCTTTCTTTCTGTCTTTCTGCCTTCAAATTTGAAAATCGAAAAGGAACGATTTGAAATTTCTTTTTCGTGCGAACAAAAACAAAGTGAGCTATTTCACTTTTGAATTGAATACCTACCTACCTAACTACTACTCCTAAGGGGGCCTAGTACAAAATTGATTCATTGATCTGTTGGGCTGGCGAATAGGGGAAACGATAGGCCACAGCTAGGCCTCGCGATCGACTGTGGAGAGCCATAGTTCTAAGGGGCAGTAGGAGTGGATAGGTGATAGCTAGCGAGGACTTGTACTGAGAAAAAGAGGCCGTCGAGGAGGCCTTCTTTACTACTTACTTCTCCTTCGTCTTCTTCCGCCGACTCCGGTTACAAACGAGGTTCTCGCAGGTCGTCGGTGCGCGGGTGCAAGAGAAGCTCGGGTGGCAGGCAGGCAGGCAGGCAGGCAGGCAGGCAAGCAAGCAGGTTCGCTTGCTTGCGGGTACGTAGGGTGCATCGTAGCTTGCGTTTCTGTGTGGATAATAGATAGATTGTGGCTGCTTGTTCATTCAGTGAGTCGGCGAATTCGATAATTCACTCACTCGAGGCCGAGCAAATAGTCTTGACGGATCTTGCGAAGCAAGGGAAGCCAAGGGTCTACCGAAACGCGTTAGCGAAGTTTGGAGAGCATCGAGACACCTCTGAGGAGATTTAATTTGGGCAGTCGCACATTTATTCGCACATTCATACATCCATCTTCTTTTGTACATTCCTTCCTTTCTTTGTACGCTCATACTGATAGATCATAATCTAGAGGTAGTACCTGTTGTTCCTAGTAGTCTCTCCATTACTACTTCCACAGCGAAACACTCAGCGAGCGAGGGCGCTTTGCTGTGCGCAAGCCCGCTTTGAGTTTGGACGTGAGCCAACACTAGGCAGAACTTTATAGTTTCAACAGGCCGCATAGGTCGTGGGCAGTTGCAGAAAAGCCACACTGCTTGCGAAGAGATTGCAGAGGTGTGGTGCTACGAGCCTAGACTGACTACTTGCTTGAAAACAAGCTAGCTGGATACCTTGCTCACTTGCTTTGACTACCTGCAGGCGCGGCTGCGTGCGTAAGAGCGTGACAATAAACGAAAAGCATTGCAGGCGGTGGAGACTGCTTGGATAAAGATTTCGCAAAACTTGTGTGCAAGAGTACCACTTGAAGGCAGGGCTCGTGTGGGGTACTAGCGAGACAAAAAGCTCGGACTGGCTGTATCAAAAGCTTCTTGAGTCGGATTTTGGCAGACATCAGCAAATCAACAAAGAAAGAAACCGAAGGACATCATGGGTTCATTACTTTCGTCACTTTCTCCTTCCTCCTCATACTCTGGGGATGTATTGGAGCTTCGTAACGCAGAAGCACCGAGCGATAACTCGGCGCGTGCTGCGTACGAACGTGCTGAGGTTGCTCTGCAGGAGTATGAACATTGTATCCAGTTTCTCAAGAACTATCAAGCAAACAGTAAACTTGTCCAGCAGGCTTTGGCAAACCCGAATGACCAAAAAATTCGCCAGGAAGCCTTTGAGGGCATGTTCCCTAATGTGGATGGCATTCGCTCCTTCTACGATCTTTCAGCAAATTTGAACGCTGCTGTGTGTGATATCTTACGAATTGTTGCAAGCCCCCATGGTGGTGTTGGCAACAGTAACTACCAAGCGCTTGTGGTCAAGCTCGCGGCTCTCTTTGAGGCTGTTTTTCTCTTTGACTGGGCCAAAATGTCCAAACCTGCTGTGCAAAATGATTTTAGTTTTTACAGGCGTGAGCTCTCACGGAACACAAGTAACCCAAGGGCCCCAGTTAATGACTCACAGGCCTCGGCCATTTCTATGTTTGTGGCACAAGGTAGCCCGCTGCTCTCTACGCTCACGAATGATTTATCAAACTTGGTCAAGAGCGTGCGCGGACTTGTTCCTTTCCTGGCCGATTTCGCCAACCTTACAGCATTTAGCGCCTCGCGCTACACAAGCAAGGGGACAGCACCGGATCCAGACGCCTTGCAAACAATTTTGCTCTCCTCTGTCATTGCTGCTGTGCTCTATGATAAAATCGATCAAGAGGGCGCCTTTGTCAAGGGAAGTGCTGTTTCCATGAAACGCCTTGTGCAAGCGCTTCGTGCATGGAATGGTGAAAACAGCTCTGCTGCCCTTAGCACACTGCAGTACTCATCTCGGTCTTTTAATAGGGCACCATCAAATATTCGCAAGCTCTTTCCGTAATAGTAGTAGCGTTTCCTGGGATCTTTCCTCGACCCACCTCATTTTCTTTTCGTCCTTCCTAACATTTCATTACTCTTTGTTGTTTATTCATTTTCTGACCGGATTAGAAACTCTTTTATTCTCTTCTTAAGTTTTTAAATACTGAGCAAACGTGTATTCACACCATTCAAAAATGTCAGTTGAATGTGGTCTCCAGAACTCTAACAATCTTGTGGAGAAACACGCCTCAGTTCTTTTGTATTTTTTTCCTTTTCTTGTTTGCACCAGGCTGCCCCTCATCACCCATAATAGTGAAGGGCTGCACATTATTTGCAGGTTTCGAACTCCTTTTCTATTAGGGCAATCCTGAAAAGCGTTAATGAGCCTGTGAACCTTACAGCACTGATATATGATTCGAGTCAGTCTCGCTAGGTACTTCGCTCTTAGTAGCTACCATAGATTAATTGCGACATTAGGCTTGCTGAAGTTATAATTCCAAGACAACTCTAGTTTTATTCGCAATTCTATTTTATATAGAGATACTTTACCCTTCAAGCTTTGACCTTACACCTTGCCTCATACATGTTACCTCCTAGTGTCCATCGTGAGACGAAAACATTGTCAAAGTCATGAAGCAGCCCATAATATGGTAATCTTTTCGCCGCAAGCGTGGCTACACCCTTGCACACCCTGCACGTAGATAATGATCATCTCATGTGAAGTTCCGAACTACAAACCATAACTAACAACAAGGTTCCCAATATCAGGCAAATCCTGAGTCCGCTGCCGAGCGCGGGTACTCAGTTATTAGTAGCACTGCACGCGAGCAACGCCTTTCGCTGAAGGTGGTTCTCTTCAACTTTAATTTGGATTGTGGTGTGCACAGGAAACTCAAGATCGTCATAGCACCTATAGTATATTACGGCTACTCTAGTAGTACAAAGCTAATTTAGGAGTAAGTGCTGTAGCATGGCACCAATCATTGCTGTTTCCAAGTTTGGTTGATCACGAAGCTCTTTGTAAACTCGTTCCAGTGCCACACTCAACTTCAAATTGATGCTTGCCTTTTGATAAGAGATGGTAATTTGCTGTAATCAAGTACAACTAGTCATACTAGTAGATCATTTACAATCAATAATAATTAGCGCGTAGTATGAGAGACAAAAAATGTACGAAGTCTGAGAGAGCATAACAAAGTGAGTCAACTAATGCTAGGAACTAAGTTTTGCCTTACAGTGTTCCGAGCTGATTAGCAGCACAAGATTCACAAGATTCTGTCCGAACAGGAAATAAAATAGTATTTTGCCTTAGAAGTAAGGGCTCGTTGTCTTTCTAGTAAGGAAACACAGCAAAAGTCTTTGAAGAATGGGTTTTACACACCAAGGCGAAATTAATGATAGAGTTTGGATTCCAACAGCAGCAGCAGCAGCAGTACGATGATAACGTTGGACTCTTCGCTCAATTTTGCCACGGCAAATCAGTAATATCCTTCGAGTTATGGTGCAACTAGAAATGAATAAATCCGGTTAAGAAGAATGCGACTTCGTGATGACAAACGAGCGAGAAGGCTCAGCAAGAGCAGAGGCCTGGCCAGCGCGGCAGGCTGCTCCTAGGTACTTGTGGTCGTACACAAACAATTATATAAAGACTGATGCAAGCTGAAAACAAGAACCACGACTCCAGGGAGAACCTGGCAATACGGGATGGCAAGGATGCGAGCGATCGTGAGGATTTGACTGCCTTGTCGAGAATTGCGCGCGCGCGCACTATTGAAATACCGACATTCATACCCATATCGTCAAAGAATCCAGGCGGGAAAAGACGGGGGTTTGTCTGAACGTTATTAAGGATGCACATGCCGCGCTCTCGATCTACTTGTTAGTGTGTGGAGCAAACACATGCCCAGGACGTGCTCTGTGCCCCCCTTTAGGACCTTCTTTTTCTTTCGATTCTCCGGGCCACAATCAATTTTCATTTTCTTCATTTTTAGAAGAAAAAAACTTTCGTTTATATCCTTTTTAGACCTACGGAAAGAAGAACTAATGATGAAAATTCACGCGGCAGCATGCGAAGTTCTTGAGCCCGGCCTTCCCTCGCCTCCCCCGCGAGCTGGCGTCCCCAATTAACGAAATCACCCTGAGTTTCACGTCAATATAACCTTCTCTACCAAGCTCTTTCGTTTTCTTTGAGAACTCTTTGTTTTTACTCCTGATTTCCAGGACGTCGATCGCGCGGGTCCATTCTGCCGAGCCGGACTCCGACGCTTATCAGAGAGGGGCGAGGGTGGTTAGACCAAGGTCTTCACGCAGAGCGGGAGGGGGGACCTGTGCTGAGAGTCGCTGCGACCTCGTCAGCCACGTTGGGTTGTTGTGACTGGGAGGAAGAACTTAATTATAAAGGCCTTGCGCGGGCTCTTTGAAGCTCCATGTTTTAATGACCGTCGTTGTTTAGTAATATTATTATTATTAATTTTGGTTTGTTAAAGGAACAAACATAATGAATATATATAATATTATATATAGTAATAATAAACTAAGTTTTAATTAACTTTAAGAGAGCTTCTTTTGGTCGAATACCTTTTTCTTTTCTTTTTTAACTTTTTCTATAAATTGATTCTTCGCACCTTCGAAGGATGAGCTAGAACATGATGAAAGTTTGCATTCAATGGAATTAATGCATACCCCTCCCGTGCGATTGAAAGCATCTGGCGAGAATTGATGTAGTAAATTCGACTTGTTTGTATCTGCGACGCGCAGTTCAAGATGACAGCGGTTCAGAGTCCAGCAATGCTTCGTTCGATTGGGTGTGTAAGCGCGTGTGTACGAGCGGTAAAGAAAATGAAGTGAAATAAAAAAACATATCATAATTCATAGCACTCACTCGTAAATGACGATGGTTCTTCGTCTACAACGTATGGATGTAGCTGTAGCTATTATTTGCAGGAGTTAGCACAATCAAGACTTGCGAAAAGAATCAATCACTGACTTGAGCAATCTATGAGCTTATCAACATACATCTCTCGCTTTTGGAATTCTTTCGTGCTTCTTCCTTCGAGGGAGGAGGTAGAGGGATGTCTAGAGTTGATGGTAGAGAGTCCTCCTATGTGGGGCGCAAAGAGTTTTTTGTTTTGTTTTTTCACTTTGGACGAGAGGAATAGGAGTCGCCGCGGTTGTGGACAAGGACCAACTTAGTACTCCAACAACAACTATAACATCAACAGCAACAGCAGCAGCAGCAGCAGCAGCAACGGCAACGACAACAGCGAAGATAGCGGCAGGGATAGCTGCGACGTTGTGGACAACTTGTGGTTGATTACGCGGCTTGCCGTCCTCTACTTTCTCCCTCTCTGCTGGATCTGCGTTGGACATTGCTTGCTTGGTTAGGTAAAGGCTAATTTTTTCGTTTGTTGAGGTTCACGTAGCTAGCCATTTACGTGGTGGCTGCCGAAAGAGCCCAGAGAACGCGAGCGAGAACTGAGTGGGTCAAGGGTCTACCCGCTTCCTGACGCTCGCCGCTGCGGAGGCGCAAGTCTCAGCTGAGGCGACCGCGACGGCCAGCTCGTGAAAGGATTCACGCGCTGGCACACTTTAGTTAGAGCTGCACGTGCCGCTTGATACAGCTTATCTCTTGGACGTGGGAGAGGGCGAATACGAAGCGTTTCTGGAGTGATCCAACGCAGAAAGGGATTTATAAGTATTGAAAAGGCGTGAACACGTGAACATGAGGTATATTGAGCTACTTGCGAGCTACTTACCTTCGTTGGTCGTCGAGGAAATCCTTCAGCTCGAAGAGGAGGAAAACCAAACTGGAGTGAAACATGATGCCACAAAGCCTCGCCTTGCAACGTATGATGCAGCATGTCTTTTTGCTGATGTCAGTGGGTTTACCAAACTCAGTGAAAGTATGTCAATTCAGTATGGCCCTCACGCTGGCGCGGAGCATCTTGCCAAACAGTTGAACTCGTATTTTAGTCAGCTCGTGAAAATTATCAACTCAGAAGGTGGCGATGTCTTCAAATTTGCAGGTGATGCAATGATTGTGCTTTGGCCTCCCACAAGCGATGAAGAGAGCATTGGCGACCGCGCTCGTAGAGCAACCCAGAGTGCAGTACGCATTCAAGGCCTTGGCCAAGGCCTTGCCTTTGATGACGACTCTGTATCGCTAAGTATTAAGATTGGAGTTGGCGTAGGCTCTTTAGCCATTCTTCATCTAGGAGGTGTCAAAGGAAGGACAGAATACATTGCTGTAGGCGAACCTATGAGCCAGGCATTTGCCGCTGAAGGTATGGCCTCAGCAGGAGAAGTGATTGCATCTCCTCCTGCATGGAAACAAATCTCAAAGTTCTTCAAGGGGATTAAAATGCCAAGCCCTAAGCGCGCTCGACATGGTAGTTTTGTGCGAATCGATTTAGACTCTGTTACGGCGACAGGCCGGGCCCGTAACAAGCAATTTGGCCTTAATCTTTTTGACTCATATACCGGGTTGACCGAGCGTCGGATCCGTCAACTTATCCCTGCTGCCGCACTCCAGTCAATTGATTCTGAACATCCTGAATTTGAATACTTTAGCTCAGAGTTGCGTCATGTTTCTGTGGTTTTTATAAGTCTTGGTCTCTCAGAATCTGAGGTACAAGAAGCCGCAAAGGGTGGTGATGAAATGCTTGTGTTGCACGAAGCTATGCGTATTGTCCAGACGTCTGCTTACAAATATGAAGGTGCGCTAAATAAATTCATCGTTGATGACAAGGGAGCAACCATAATTGTACTTTTTGGCTTGCCGCCCTACAGTCATGAAAATGATGCAAAGCGCGCTGTCTCCTCTTCGTTGCATGCAGCTACAGAGTTGCGAGAAAAGCTCAACATGAACCCTGCTGTTGGAATAACCTCTGGAACAGCTTTCTGTGGTGTACTTGGCAGCCAGACACGCAAAGAGTACTCTGTTTTGGGCGACATTGTTAATCTTTCTGCGCGTTTGATGGGTGCAGCTATCGTAAGTATGAAATCTGAGGGTGGATCGACGATTATTTGCGATGAAGCTACTTATATCACCTGCAGTCGTGATATCCCTTTTCGAGCGCTGGCACCGGTCAAGGTGAAAGGAAAAGCCGCCCCAATTGTTGTTTTTGAACCATTAACAAGTTTGGACGCTTTGGCATACTCCTCAGCAAACAGAAAGGGCGAAGCGATAGAGAAAAAGAAGAAAAACCGTGGTACCCTACTAGGCCATGCAATTACACGGAGTAGCTCCAAAGCTCGCTCTGATAGCACGGCATCAAACCTTGTTCATGCTCCCACAATGCACTTACTTGGGCCTCGATTTCCTATCAAAGGACAAGCTGCAACTGCTGCGATGTTAGCTCATTCTTCTGAACGCTTCATATCTTTTGATATATTAGGTACTACACGCCTCCTTGAAATTGAGGAAACAAGTGAACAGAAAAATGAAAATCTCCGCATGTACTTTCGTGTACCCAACACACTTCTCGGGGCTCGGAGCGGCGCTCAGCGTCGGAAGCCTCATAACAGCCTGGGTCGAGTACATCAACGATCTAGTCAACGACTTAAAGCCTTGTTTTCTGGCAGCAAATCAAAGGCTGCTCGCAAGGGCACCGTACAGGAGGTTTTAGACTCAGATTCACAAGGTGATTCATTGGATGGAGAGTTTGCCTACGAGCTACACAGCACGCCTAGTAATCACACATCATCAGGGCAAAGTAGCTATGGCCCAAGATCCACTAGTCCACGAAAGAGTCTCATCTTTTACAATAATGCGAACCGTACCTCCTCTCATCTGTCAACTTCAGGCGAAAAGGTCGATCCGGAATACCTCATCACATGTAGTCAAGTTGCTGTTGGTGCAGGGGATCTCTATTGCGTTGCCTCGGTGGATCGTCACGACCAAGGTCAGGACGAAACAAAGTCGCTACTGCGGAACGTAACGGAGTATTGTAAAAACGTTGGTCTCATGCGACATGGTGTGTCTACATCGGATGTAGCTCTCATGATCCAGGGTACTGAAGTAGTGTTAAATATGGACATTTGGGCAACAAATCGGGAACGCATCGACTCCCTAGGTGAAGGTACTGATGCACCACGTCCCGAGGCAATGGGTGTTCCCTTTAAATACCTTGAGGCTGTAGTCAATGAGGCGCTGGGCTTTGGTGAAATTTGGAACTCCACCATCGAACTAGTACCAACAAAAGGTTTAAAGTCGCACGATGACCCTTCTCTGCGCAAGGTCCCATCACTTGGGGGGAGCAACGCGAGCGTATATAATGACATGTCTGGTAATGGAGGAACAACTCTTAAACTAGTGGCAGTCCCTCGGAAAGACGTAGAAGTTATACAATCTGCAAGCTCCTTCGTTCTGCAGTCTCTCATGGCTCGAAAAATTGAACTTGTTGAATGTGGCAAAGGATCTGTTGTTGTTATTTCTGGAGAGCCTGGTTCAGGCAAAACTCACATGCTTAAACGGTTTGGTTATGGTTTTCTTCCAAACAGCGTGCCTGTTTTGGGATCGTCCGAACAATGGGAACACACCACATCTCAGTTTGAACAACTCTTTGAGTCTGAGAATGGCACAGCACAGTTCCTCAAATTTCGTAACGCCGAACGGAATTACCATGTCTGGTTTGATATTATTTCACAGTGGATCTTCTTTGAGGCTTCAAGTCTTGCAAAGTCAACCTTAAGGAAAAATCCTAGCAAAGTGCGAACCCAAATTCTTCAAGGAGTGTTGGACGAGAACTTAATTGAGTACGCTAGCCTTCTCAATGAAGACCTTGGTACTAATTTTGCACCTCCCTCCGGTGACGCTGCTCAAGCATTGGAGAAGCTTGCACCTGCCCAATACAAGGCTCATATTAATGACCTCATTTCAGACATGATTTGTGATATCATCTCCAAGGTCACCATCAAGTTTGGCGGTCTTATTATACTCTTCGACGATGCTTTGCGACTTGATGAACATTCATGGCGAATTGCCTCTAAACTAGCCAGTTTAGTATGCAGTGATGCTCTTGAGCTAATGCTTGTAATTGCTCTCCGTCCATTTGAAGGGTATGCGGATCGAACCATGGGTTTGCGACCGCGCCTCGTTGAATCTCGTACACGTAACGCGTTACCGGCTTTTCGGGAAATGTGTTCGATCGATGGTGTTGACATTCTCGCCCTAGGCCCTTTATCCCGTGCGATGGCTATTGACATCTTCCGCAAAAATGTTGGTGAAAATATTGAGGTTATCAGCGCCGACCTATGGCAAGTTTGCGAACCTCGCTGCTTCAATAACCCTCTCCTTATCAAAGAGTTTGCCCATGAGATCCGCGAAGCTCGTAAACCGAAACTTGTAAGATTTACACCGATTAGTTCTGGCAAGAAGCAAGTACGTCGGGGAGCTGGCGGATATGACCCTAACCTGAAGTATATGGCCTCGCTGCGTATCGCAGTGCAACATCTGGATGAACCCGCATGGACCCTGCATGCAGCACACCGTGCAGCTTTAAGTAAACAAGCTGCTTTCTTGAACGCCGCGGGGAATGACGGTAGTGGAGGTACGGCGAACCATAGTAGCGCAGGAACTGATGGTATCAATGAGGATGAGATGGAAACAATGAAATTTCCTGCTGATTACTATCCCCCAACCGAGGTTGCTCCGCCCCGAACCGCAGCGGGTGTTCTTGGGGAAATTGTTGACCGATTAGGCTCTATTGAACAAATGGTTCTTCGAATTGCCTGCATGATTGGTACAACCTTTTCTCTTCGTCTGATTCAAGATGTGTATCCACAAAACTCCCTTCACAAAGATTACACCGCAGCTCTAGTAAAAGCTGCTTGTGAGAATCTCGCTGATCAGCATGGAATTGTCCACAAGATTCGAGCAAATGCCTTCAATGATGAGTATGTATATCGCTTTGCAGACACTCTTCTCGTGAGCACTTTGCGCCATCGACTTCTCAAACGCCATAAATTATCACTGGCTGCAAGTATTACGCGTGCAAGGAATCAGTTCAAGGCAGCCTTAGAGCTCGAGAAGCTTCAGAAGGAGGATAAAGCATATTTACAACCCCGGCCTGCATCCTTAATGCTACGCCAAAGCAGCGATCCTCGGCAAACACGGGTGGAGAAGGAGGGCTTTCTCTCTATCAGAAAGCAAAGCCCTGCGGGAGGAAATAAGAAGATTTTTTCAGATTGGAAGGAACGCTTCGTCATTCTTCGGCAGGATTGTATGCTGCTGTTCAAGAAGCGTGATCCTCGACGTATGACAGCAGTGGATGCCCATGTGGTCATTTACCTAAACGATGCTACTGTGGAGATGGTTCAGGACACTTCAGATCGAGTTCACAGTCTTGCATTTAAGGTTAAAACAGAAGAATGGTCTCGTCGTGGCGAAATGCATTTTACCTACAAGGACTTTACTTTTGCTGAGGCTGATGATACAGAGACTCGACGCTGGTTCTCACGTGTCTCAATGACATTAAACCGTCACAAGCTTGGAGCACGCTTTGTAGGTGCTAGAAACTCACTCACATCTAGTATTAACGAACTGCTTCCTGTCCGTCGCCGAACAAAATGTGACTTCGGAGAGGTTCTAACAGACGAGGAATCAGGTCTGATCATTACTTTACGTGGTGTGAGTCATACACTCGGAGATAGACTCCCCTCTTTGACGAGCTCAAAGCCTGGCTCCGGACATCTTGCTGCATCAGCGAATAATCCAATGACCGAGATCTATGCATCTGCTTTCATCAATATCTACAACGGAACTCGACTTGTGCGCAAGCAAACAATGCTGACCGCTCCCGTGCACTCCGAACTTTTAGAATTCAATGAAAGCTTTGTGTTTAAGCTTGCGCCAGAACTCCTTGTGGACTGGGCAAGCCAGCCACTCCGGAACTCAAAACTCGAAATTGTCCTTTGGCGACAAGCAGACACAGCTCTAGGTTTTGATATCATGCTAGGCTATTGTGCAGTCCAACTTGCGGATGTATATGCACGGCGTATTGTTTCTCCACGCCTTGACATGGACCTTCATATCCATGAACCGTACGCAGAAGTCCAGACCCAGCATACCATCTTCAGTGTTGGCCTCCAACTTATTGTTCGTGATGCTGACGAGGAGTATATAGAACAAATGCAAGAGACAGTCGCCAGCTCCCCGAAGGCATCAGAAGATTCGAGCCTCTCTGAGCAACGCGAGATTGCCGATGATATGTTTCAAGATAATATGGAGATGAACATGAGGAACGAGACAGGAACACGCGGTGGTAGCTTTGTGGATCCAACAGGTGCCGGTCGTGGCGAAACACTCAAACGTCAACCAAAGAAGAAAAAGCCGATCAAGTCAATGCGAATCGATCTTTCTCAAAAGGTACCTGAAATTGAGAGTCCTGTAGTTCTGCAAGAGCCACTTCAGAGGAGCAGCACTCTGACACGAACGCGATCTCGAATTGCGTCATCAACTGCTGTACCAAGCTCCCGTCGTGGAACTCTCACAACAGATGCAAATAAAGGCCCTTTGGCTGCTCCATTAGCGCACCTTGATTTTGTTGCTAAAGCAGCTCGGACACGTGGCGAGCGTGATCTTCTTGGTGTTCTCAAACGACTTTTGCTTACGCGATCCTTTGCAGAGCTAGTAAGTCCTGTAAGTTTGGATGAAAAATCTCGTCGCTGGCTTGGCTCTCAATTCACACGTGCAGAGGTGCGACGACAGAGCGTTGATGATGCTCTAGCAGGTGCTGCACGGCGACTTTCGATGGCAAGTATTGGCTCAACCGCCGAAGACGTTGTGTTTCCAGACGACCAAGACTCTCCAGAGTTTCTTGCAAATGCTTATATCCAGGCGTGTGCTCGTCTTATTAGCTACACTGATGAGGAGTCTTCTGTGGAAGTTGGACCTGTACCACTTGGGGCTGTGCTTGCTCATGTTGGCAAAGGTATTTCACTTATGACCCTAGTTCGTGTTCATCGTACCGAAGAAGAAATGGCAAACATTATTCCTGAGGAGGGGGAGGATGATACCTCTGATGAAGACAATAATGTTGATCGTGGTGCAGTTGATGAGCTTCCTCTTGCAACTTATGTCGATGAACTACGTACTCAAGCTCTTGAAGCTGCCCGCGCCGCAGTTGACCAACGTGTCCAGGGTGATGGACCAAGTGAACGTGGAACAAGCGAGATTGCTTTAGGACGCTCAGCATCATCCTCTGCTCTTCTTGGACATACTCGGAATAACAGCATGGCGTCATCATCTGCAGCAACAATGGCAGCTGTAGCTGCCGCGGCTACTGCTCGCAAACGCTTTAGCGTGAAGCGCCCTGCCATCATGAAGAAGAAAACAGACTCTTGGAATAGCGTGGTTACTCGATATCACAAATTTGTGAATAAGCAGAAGCTTGAGGATCCGCGCGAGCTAGACCCTGGGTCTTGGTACTTCAATCTACAGATGGTTCCCCTTGAGATGCGCACAAGCCTTGTGTCCTTTATGTTCCGCACCATGGGCGCCGACTCGAAGTTTTCTGTCCCTGCTGATAGGCTCGTCGCCTTTGTCGAGCGTGTGGAGGCAGGCATGACGATGCATCACAATCCATACCACAATTACGATCATGCTTGTGATGTCTTGCAAGGTACCTTCTGTATGCTAACTACTATGCGCGGTTGCGAGTTCTTAGACGACTTGCACGCGTTCGCACTTACTATTGCAGCGTTTTGCCACGACCTTGAACACCCTGGTCTTAACAATGCGTTTCAAGTGAAGGCTAAAACAGAATTGGCTATGCTTTATGAAGGTAGGTCTGTTCTAGAAAGCCACCATTGTGCCTGCACGTTCAGTATGTTTGAGAGCAATACAACGAACATTTTGTGCAATCTAGACGAAGCAAGCGTTACGCGTGTTCGTCAAATTGTACTAGATTGCATTCTCGCCACAGACATGACTTGCCATTTCGACCTAACAGGCGAATTAAGAGACTGCATCGTGCGTCATATGGATGAGCCAACCTCTTCCATGAATATAGAAGAGCGTAGCTTGATTGCAAAGTCAATCTTACACTGCTCCGATATTAGTAACCCTACAAGATCTTGGGCGTGCTCTAAGCGCTGGCAAGATCTTGTCTGCGAAGAATTTTATGCACAAGGTGACCTTGAACGCGCCAACGGCTGGGAAGTTTCTCCTAATATGGATCGGGATACAACTAGCCAGGCAGAGATGTCAATTAACTTTATTGACTTTATCGTGGCACCGCTTTTCTTTGCTATGTCTACCCTACTCCCAAACTCCTCAGACCCATGTATTCAGATTGCTACGAATCGTGATAACTGGATGCGGCTTCTTGAGGACGAAGTATATACTCGCGAAGGTCTCAACGACGAGGCTCGCGAGGAAATAATGAAGGATTGGGCTGTACGTGAAGCCACCTTTGAGCAAGTTCTTGCTTCGGCAGGATTTGCAATCGGCAAGGATGGCAAGGTGCGTACTGATTCTGATCCATCATCTGACCATGGAACGATATCTCATCGTAAAGGTTCAAATGCTGCTGTTGCTTTCATGGATGCCACAGATGTTGCAGCAATACAACGCAATGCTGCGCGTAGCATCAGTGCTTCTGTAGATCGACCAGACTCACCGCAACCCTCTTTGTAGATGCGATAGTATATGTTTGCTGTGAAGGGTGAGATGGATGTCCTACCTTTTCATAAGTTCTGCTGTTTTGTTTTGTTTTGTTTACATAAAAAGTAACATTTTTGTTTTTTTATATAGTTTCCTTCAAAACGCGTTGATTGTCTTGCTATGCTGTTGTGGTGGCCATGCTTTGCCTCAGACTGAATTTTACATGCTTTGTGAAGAAGGGAATTGGTGAATGAGCTATGGGTGATGTCTTAAATTTCATCGGAGAGAGTGCAAACATATGAAAATAAAATGTGTTGTTATATGGGTATACATGTATGCGCGCAAGTGTTTAAGACTCAAGTTACTTGGAACTCTCAAATTCGGCACGAATAGCACGTTGTAAGGCCTCCTGAAATTCAGTACTCTCATTAATACGGCGGGTGCGTTCCTCTTCCATATCACGAATTGCCTTTTGCTGGTTTACACGCTTGGTGTCAGCAGTCATCTTCTCAACGTAAGTGCGTTCAAGCATGCGGCGATCACGCTCAAGATCAGCCATACGTTTTGCGCTGTTTACTGCATGCATGCGCTCAAGAGAGCTAATGCTCTCTTGCAGCTTAGCATGCTCGACACGGCTAAATCGCTCCAGGTCTTGCTCATGCTGCGCGCGCCTTTTGTTAAAGCTACGCTCAAGGTCAATAGCAAGCTCACACTCCTTATCCTCAATGCGCCGGCGTTGCTGCTCCTGGTAGAACTCCAATGCAGATCGCATGCTTGATGTGAGATCGTTCTCGAGACGGATCTCACGGGGAGATACGCAAAGGTTGTTAGACAGCTCAGACCAGTCCTGGTCGAGTTCGTTGGTGTCACTGCCATCCACCAGAGTAAAGTCAAAGAGATCGCAGTCAGCAGAAAGCAAAGCAACAAGGTGACCAGGGCGAGGACGAGTGTTCGTGAATCCAAGGTCTGCCTCATAAATACGGCGACGACGTTCTTCGTCTGATACATATTTGGCCCACTCCTGGCGGATACGGCGCTCCTCATCGAGGTTCTCTGAACTTTCTGCAACAGCCTGAGTTCGAGCATGCTTCTCGACGCTGATCTCGAAAGCAGCCTCTAGCTGTGCACGGTGGCGCTCAAACTCGGCAGCTGAGTCCTCCTCTAGCATCTCAGAGACCCTGCGAGACTTCTCTTCATCAGAAAGCATGCTTGCCAAATGCCTGTTCATGAGACGTGCGATATGCTCATCGCTTCCCTGATCGAGATCTTTCATCATGCGGCGGTGCTGCTCCTCAACAATGGGAACTGCATTGTTTTCTGACTGAGTCAAAAGGCGCTCCAACGATGATACCTTTGCCCTAGACACTGGCGAGGAAACCTGTTGCTGATTTTGCTCCTCGTAGATGAGTTGCCGTTCTTCACGCTGGCGTCTCAGGGTTGCTGCTGCACAAGGAATATCCCTTTGGTAGTTAGCTGCAGTAAGGGCAAACTTCATAGCAGTCGTTGCTGCAGTCGCAATGCGTTCCTTACGTTCCTGCTCAATGGCAGCATGAATGAGTTTGACGCTGCGCGCACGTGCCATTTCCTCATGGACAGCGCGAGTACGCTCAATGTGCAGAAGTCGCTGGCGCTCAAGCTCGATTGCAGCCTCGACTTCTTTGACAGCTGCAATTCGAAGAAGCTCCTCGCGAACTGATACTCCGCGCTCACGGACCTCGGCCTGGGTCTGCTCCTCTTCGTAAGCTGCCTTAGATTGCTTCCACGAGGCCTTACGGCGAAGCTGTTCGTGAACCATTGGAATCGGAGACGCCATCACGTTCACAAGCACTGAAGCATCCTCACTCAAACGACGAATGCGATCAAGACGCTCCTGGTCAGCAGCTTTGTCAGCAGCCTGTGCATTAACACGGCGTTTAAACTCTACGTTGACTGCTTCAAAAGCTTCCTGAGCCATTCGAAGAACACGCTCGGCATCCATTGCAAAGTCCGCGTCCTTTTGAGCAGCTGTGCGAATGAGCTGGGTAAGCACCTTGGCAAAGGTCTCCTGAGTCATACGAGCGTCGCGCTCGAGTTCAGCGTCACGAATTGCGACTTGCTGCGCATACTTGCGCTCAACCTGTTCAAGAATGTCGTAAAATTGAAGGAAAGATGCACGACGGTTCCGCTCCACATCCATGTCACGGACACGACGAGCTTGCTCATTACAAACAAGCCCATCGGCAATCATTCGGTTATGGTAGCGAACGAGTTCGTCAAGTACTGCACGAGTTTTGTTGGCTCCAACGCGGCGGCATCGCTCCATTTCGGCATCGTTGGCAGCGCGCAGACGGTTCAAGTGTCGCTCCAAGTCACTTATAACCCATCCGAGACGGTCACGATTGACCCGCTCAGATTGTTCAAGATCCATCTGGCGAAGTACCTCGTTGCGTAAACTCTCACGTTGAATTTCGTCCAAGACCTCGCGAAAGTTGGCTGAGTTGGATCGACGAAGAAGCTCGTCCTTCATGCCGGCCTCACGGTAAGATCTCTCTGTTTCAGTCTGTGCGCGAACAGCGTTCTGGAGAGCACGTCGAGACAACTCTGAGAGGACCTCTTCACCTTTAAGACGTGCAACACGCTGGTGCTGTTCTAAGATGCATGCACGAGTGGCTTCGCGCTGGTTCACGGCGCGAATCACACCAGGGAAGACGTCCTCGCCACGAGCAGCCTGCGTGCGGCGCTCTTGTTCCTCTTTGACGGCCTGAGCAACTTCACGACGCGCTCCAAGACGTTCCACATCGGAACGAACATATTCAAGGATTTCTTTGAGCGTGGGAGAGTGAGGAGCATCGTTCTTTTCCTCAGACTGCTCGCGAGCAATGAAGCAGCTAAGATCCTTCCAACGGGCCTCCGCAGCAGCCTGCTCACGCGCCAATTCGAACTTACGCATGTGGTTTGCACGTGCAGATTCAAGAGAGACCTCGCTTGAGACGTTCTTTTGCGCGATAACACGCTGTAGGTCGTCAAGAACATCAAGCTTTCTGTTCTCAGCCGTACGGCGAGTTTTCTCTTCGTCAGCAAGACGGCGAGCTTTTTGTTGATTGCCATGACGAATAATATCTTCGAGCAAAGACCCTACGTTGGGGTCTTCAGCACGGAGCCGAAGAGATTCAGGCATAGCCTTGGTCAGATCCTCTTGTGCCGCCCGCACTTGCTCCAAGATGCTCTTGAAACGACCACGTGCCTCAATCTCAGGAACAACATTACCAATAAACTTAGCACGGGCCACACGTTCAGAGCGCTCGTTCTCTTGGGCAACGAGTGCTGCTGCTTTGTTAACCCGGAAGCAAACCTCCTCAGCAACCTTATGGTATAGATCAGCCAAAGCATATTCCTTGCGGGCGTCCTCTTCGGCCTTGAGGGCAGTGAGAAGGCTCTGACGTGAATGGATTTTCTCAAGAATCTGAGACTTGTTCTCAGAGGTTCGTCCGTAGGGAAAGTCCTCATTTGCTGCAACAAGGCGGCGGCGCTCGGCCTCGGAGAGCTCGCTGGCGAGCTTACGATCGGCACGAGAAGTAAGCTCGCACATAACCTCAATCTTCTTGTCACTAGCAATGCGCCGTACGCGCTCAGCCTCGGATCCACGGTCTGCCTTACGAGCATTAAGCTTACGTTGAAGGTCACCAGCGACCTGAGAACGAAGATCTTCCATCATGCGACGACGGCGCTCTTCATCTTCGCCAAGAAGTGCTGCGCTTTTGTTGATTGCGCGAACAACTTCGTTGGCAAACCAAGAGAGCTGGCCAAATGCGGCTTCTTGGGTGGGGAGACCAACAGATTCACGACGCTTCTTCTCATTGTCCATGTCCTCGTTGGCGCGAATCTGGTTGGCGGTGCGCTCGGAATTTTCCTGTTGCTGAAGGGCAGACTCCTGGGCTACACGACGCTCAAACTCTTCGGTCATAGCACGATCAGCTTCAGCAGCGTTGGCACGACGCTCGAGCTCGGCAAGCACATCCGAAGCCATGGCCAGTACAACTCGACGTTGTTTCTCCTCATCAAGCATGCGGGATGCCATTTTCTGGCTCATGGTGCGCTGAAGTTGTTCATTCACAATTGTGGTCTTCGTCTCAACATCACGGCGCTGAGCTTCCTCTGCAATCAGTTCCTTTGCAGATCTCCAGCTAGCACGACGGGTCAACTCTTCAGCGACCTCGCCGCGCTGGTCAATGGTGCGACGCATAATGGGGTCAACACCTGCAAATGCCTTGGAGGTTGACATCTTCTTTCTAAGATTAGTACTTTAGTCTGGTAAACTCTTTGGTGAATGAACGATGAGTTACAGATGGAGCTGAAGTTATGTCTTCTAAATCAAGTTTTGAGGAATTGGCAATAAATGCTATACTTCACGACGGATTGATTTAACACAGTGCTTTGATTTTGTTTTTGAGTATTGCTTGGTGTAAGCTATCGAGTGGAGTTGAGGTTCTGCTGAGATCCAAACCCCGCTTAAGTTCGTTGGGTTTACATTCTTTAAAAGACTAACTCTGCTTTTTCAATACTTTCTGTAAGACTATTTACGTCAGGTCTATTGGCTGGACAATATGAAAGAAACTCTGACGAGTTTACTACAACTAGCCCATTGTTAGATTTCCTTAACTCAGAATCAAGTCAGTTGACGACTCAGGCAGTGTTTCTTTTAAGAGTTAAATAGCACAGAGGTTAACACCTAGTAAAAGTAGACAGTTAGTAGCCAGCCCATTGCCATTCAGACAGTAGCGAGCCAGCCGGATAGTGGGCGAGCCAGCCATTTTTACAGCGTTGCTCTTGACGCGTGCAAGTTGCAACAGCCGATGGCTAACTCTCCTGCCGCGCTGCTAAGCCATTTATGAGGGGCATAGAGAGTTTGGCAGCTTTGGGGACCAAATTCGTGCAGTACCGCGCGAGCCCGATGTCCCCAATCAACGAACTCCGCCGTTTCCTCACGTCAGAAAATTCTAACGCCCGTCCTTTAAGTTCGAACTGAGGACGAAATCTTCAGAAGCATCCCTGCGTTCTCTATAGCGGCGTTACCAACCACGGTGCTTATCTTTTTGTTAAATCAATCTGCATTGAAATCTCTGAAGAAGCCTAAATTGGATAAATGGTTAATGAGAAGTTTATTTTCTCTAAAACGAAGTTATATGTGGAGGGAACCCGTAGGTGTGAAAATGTCCCGAAAGAAAAAAATCATATACGGCATAAAACCCCAATGCGCGTGAAGCCAGCTTTGGGAGACCTCGGAGGTCTCTGTGGGCAAATTTGCGTCTGGATCAGTAGCTGATATGGACAAGTGCTCCACCAAAAGGCTCGTGCTGCGCCCAAATGGCTGCACGTGGTGACTGTGGAATTTTCTTTGTATAGGGAGCTATATCCATCTAAGGAGAATTTTAGGAATACACTAAGGTGTATCCAACGAAGGTTCAATGGTCTCATCGAATGCCCAGCACGCGAATGACGGGATGGAAGCCGGCGAGCTGGTTTTAATAATAACTAGTGTGTCTATTCAATAGTACCTTCATTTCTGTCTGCTACGTACTTATAGGGTAACCAAGAATCAGAGAGGTGCTAAGTAGAATAAAAGGGTAACCGATAATGAATATTGACATGCTTAGTTCAAGCGAAACAGAGAAAGACGGCCGAGTTGCTCGCCAATTTACCAACTTAGTCCCTCCGGACTACGAACTTGACAAAATTAAGGGCGACTCAGAGCTGTCATATCCGGTACACCAAAGTCCAGAATACTTCTTGAGTGTTATGTAGAACAATATATTAAATCACAAATATTCGCATTCAGCGAACAATTTCCTAATACATTAACATGGCCAGACTCGGAGGTATCAATAGTGTCTTCTACTAGTCCAAACTATGTTTGTTTGTTCTCGAAGTGATGAGGATATATTGACTTAGGTTGAGCCCTCAGTCTTGGAAGATGAATGATTCGAAATGTAATTTCACCAACTCTAGCACCTGTTTGTTTTTGGAATGCAAATTATCATCACAAACATACGATATTGTCAGAGATACTCTCATATTACAAGACGTCTGATTTAATCTCTTCAATAAATCTGCTCAGGGTGTTAACATGAAGTGCCCAATGCTATTTGGGTCTTCCAATGATACGTAAATACAACTACAACTGTTGAAGAAAGCTTGCTTGACTACACTTCAACACTCTTTGTATGTTCACTCATGAAGTTGAAGATCTGACCCTTGCTGAGTGGTTTCTACACTTTCGGTATTATTCCTATTTAAATAAGGTTGGTACAGACGCGCAACACCAGGAGACCACGGTGTCTAGATGAAGATTCAAAACAGCTTCACAGATGTCTTTGATTTGAATCTGATCACTATCTCGGTACTAGTATTCTTCGCAACTAGATGCTAGGTAATTCATATGTAGCTTAAATACGATTCACAGTTATTCAGATCATGATGCGCGTTTAGTTCTTTGGAGTACCTGCAAATACAAACAAACGCGTGTGTCACTTTCTTAAGGTAGAATGCTAAATTTGAATGCAGTTCCAAAAAGATTACAATTCAGTACAAAAGAGTCTTGCGGCTCAATGTCAAGTTGAAAACACGCTTTCTATGATGTCGTCCATTACCTTGTAGTCTATTACAATATATTCAAACCGAGAGCAAGCGAAACAGCCTACTTGTTTGGATTTGTTGTAACTTTAAAAGCGAGGGTTGCAGGGAAGTATCTAGGCCTATTTACATCGAATTCAGACTTCAAGAAAGCTTTCTTGGAAAATCATGTTGGTCTTTCCGAGCCTTTCACTCTCAAATATAATGAGATCTTGTGCTCAAACTTCACTGATGGATTCACCTCATTATAGTTAACATGTCCAGCTTCAGAGTAGACACTTTGAGATTTATCATATTAGAGCCTGAATGATAGATTCATTAGCCAATTTTCTGATTTGGAATGAAAACGCTCTGTGCAGTGAGTCTGTATCCCCTTAGTGTACCAAAAGTCTTATTAAACGTAGCGTTTGCGTGAGCACAAATGGTCATACAAATGCTCTTCGCTCGATATTGATGACATTCAAAACTAAGTACCTCGATCATATCAACACATGGGTTGGCAAGGACCCATAGGGTAAAAGGCGAACAGGCTCTTAAAGCTAACGATAAAGGTATCATTTAGTAATATAAGGTTTTTCTTTAAGTTTTAAATTTTATCAATTTAAAAAACAAGTGAAATAAATAACGGAGCCAAGTCAAGCCCAGTACCCGTCCGAGTGCCCTTACGCGGAAGAGGTGATGTCTGGGCAACCTCGGCGGCAGTCATTTGATCAATGGGCCACTGGGCTGGGCCGCGAACGACTTCCGAAAGTGTCGTTCCAGCCCGAGGCGGACTTTGGCGCCTCATCAACTTCGAGTGATCCGTTTTTACCCGCCAAGTCCTCTACGTTGGGCTTGTTGTCTTTGTCAAATGCAACTATTAATGCGACGAATTCGACAACACATGCAACAGCAAACTCCTTGTCAGAGGAAAACTTATTATTGAAAACGCAAACTCCCAACTCTAATTTTCCTCGTTCCTCAAAAGACAGTTCGGGTCTTCGTGAACCGAGGCGTGTTTCTCTGAGCCTATCTGCGAGCGATGATTTGGAGATGAATCGCTCGCTGAGAATCAGAAACACACATGCAAATGAAGACCAATGTAGGCCTCAAATTTTAGATCGCAGAAAGGTTCATGCTTCTACAGGTATCATGGGCATGGCCAACAAAAGCTCTATACTAAAGTCAACTAGACCTTTGGGAAACGCAACGCCACATCGACAGCAAACACAGCAGCAACAGAAAGACCAGCAACATCGCAAAGGTGTATATGAAGTTTCAAAGAGACCTCATGGGAGGTCTGCGGATGAAAGACTACCTCATGCGTCAACTTTTGATCAAGACTACAATCAGAATACAGATCAGGATAAGAATATGGAGAAGGATGGTCTGCAAGTTGATGTTATGGAGCAGGCTAATGAAATATATGATAGATCATCAACACACTCGCTTAATCTGATGGGAACAAGCAAGAGTGAAATTCGCAGACGTCAAAGGAGCCAGAGCCCTTTGCAAATTGCAGCAGAGCAGCTGCGAAAGGATGTAGAATATGAGCTCGGCTTAAATCCTGTGACACCTTCAGGTGCTGAATTTGTCTCCGCTAAACTTCCTTTATCACCACTATCCTCATCATCATCTTCGCCAGTATCACCCGGTTCAGTTGTTGCAAGAGCAATTGATCGCGTCAGCTGGAATGGGTCTCCTCGTACGTTTGAAAGCAAAGTGAGCGCTGCGATCAGTGAGAAGCTTCACGAGCAAGAGTCGGACACATCATCAGACTTAGCACAAGAACCAAGCTCAGATTTTAATGACTTTTTATTTTCCAAGGGGAGTATGAATAGGTCGTATCGACGTGGTCAGGTCACTTTTGCTCCATCGCCACTCAAGCAACGTAATGAGCCTCGGACGCGTAGTGCAGACTACGGTACCGCTGATTCGAGTTGGATGCATATTGACCACACTGGGCGCGTGCATAAAGACTCTCAAAAACGGCTACCAGCTGCTGTGGGGAGTCAACCAATACAACATCAATTTTCAGATCTGGACCTCGATGTAAAAGATGCGGATGAGGACGAGGAAACTAGTTCCTCTACACCTGTAAGCTATGGGGAACTTAGCACATCCCCTCTTGATTACTACCCTAGCCCCCCCTCAATCGAATTAATCCGCGCATGGGCTGCTTGGAAGAGATTTGCGTGGATGAGGCGACATGAGCGAAAACGGCAGGGTTTGAAGACTATCTCTTTGATACGCAGTCGCTCTTCAAGTAGTGGTATGAATCGTTCAGTCATCTCAACCACGGGTTCTACCTACTCTACCATTAGTGCTGCAACGGCTTCTGCTGCTGCTGCGGTTGCTGATCGACTGCGATCTCAAATTGAAATCGCTTTAGAAGAGCGAACACGAATGGCAATTCAAGCAGGAGCCCAGATGCTAGCTCGTGCAGAGGAACGACGTGCTAGACGCATGCTTGGCAGAGGGTTCCAGGCATTGCGACAACGCTCAGTGGCGCTGTTTTCACCGCCTCTATTACAGTCAAACCCTTCACTGGAATCTCTAAAGCCTGAAGCAAAGTTTCCGCCTTCTTCAGAGCAGGTGCGTCTCTTCAGAGCAGGTGCACGCATGTTACAGAATATTCACCAACGATGGCGTTTGCGGGTCTTAAGAAATGTCTTCACAAAATTATTGCGTGCTGCTGAACATGAGAGTAGACTTGATGCGCAGGATCGTTTTCAGTCAAAGCTTGCTCATGTACTTATCGTACAGCTAGAAGCCAGATTTCGAAAGCTTTCAAAGTTCCGTGCGTTTAACCGTATTCGTTTAGTAGCTCAAGAGAAATTGCGCCGACAGTCGATTTTGGGCTCTACTTTACGAGCTCGGAGGTTACGTTTTCTGGCGTACGGTTTTCGAATTCTTACAATTGACAATATTGCAGAAGCTGATATTGATCAAGCAAATGGTGCTTTGGACCGTACCAGAAAGGTACTTGATCTTGTTAATCATCGAATCCAGAAGCTAGAACTAGGCCATCGCACGCGTCTTCAACAGGCTGGATTTAAGTACCTTTATCAGGCTATACATTCATCGCAGAAGAGGCGTACTCAAAGAGCTTTCCTACATCTCCACTTGCATGCGACTATGTGGAATCAAGCTCGTTCATTCCATGCCTTTCGAAAATGGGATGAACTTCGATCAAAACGCCGAACAGACGAGCTTGCAGACTCAATTGAAAATACGTGTACTGATTTTGCTGTAAGGAAAATTGAGCAAATGCATAGAGCGCATGCACTTTCCCAATTATGCTCAAGGCACCGCCTTTACATGTTACGATACGCAATGAATCGTCTTCGAAACGGCTATGACAATGCAAAGCTTCGAGAGTCTACTATCAAGTGGATCATGCAAAAATGTGTGGCAGTTCACAGAGATATCTTACGTGAGGCTATGTCTCGTTTACGAGCAAACGCGCATCCTTCCGTGCAGCTTAGAAGAACACATCGAATCGGTGCCAGTATTTTGATACGACGGCTCACTCGCCACAGTATTCGTCAAAAGTTTTGCAAGTGGAAGTATGTGGATGATCTGTGGAAATCTCTGCAAAGATTAAGCACAATATCCCGGCACTATATTCTTCGTATTGTTTTTGCCAAGCTGCGGGCTTTCAAGGTCTCGCGTAGAAGTACTACCGAGTCTGCTGCAAGAGTTCGATTGCGTGTTGCATCTACTTTAGCTTTATGGGAGACCTTTAAAAAAGGCTCCTTGAAAGGTGCATTCTTACAGATCCGTACATTCGCTCAACATCGTAGACACCTATCTTACTTGGTGCAACGAACACTTGTTTGTTGGCGCAATGCCAGACTTTTTGCAGCATGGACCCGTCTTAAATGCTATTGCAAAGAGACGCGGAGCCAAATATATGCTCATGCCAAACTTGTTCGGGTTTTACGTCGCTGGCGATACGCCCAACTGCATCGTGCATTTCTAACCTGGTCTATGCAAAGTCTTCATCAAGGTATCCGGACAGGAGCTATTCATCAAACAAATCAATTACGAGGAGCAATGATGATTTGGACCTGGTCTCTCGCTCATAGAGTCCCAGAGCAGCGTGTGGAGGCTTCCTTTATCCATTGGAAGCTCGTGTCGGATGAGAGTGCGCGACGGCAACAACAAATGCGTAAAGTAGTTCTAAAGATGTCTCGTTGTCTCATGTTGGATGGCTTCCACGCCTTTAAAAGCCATTCCTTTCACCAGCAACGAGTGCAGTATCTCCTCTCTAGAGCTCTTACGCGCTTGACCCACCTCAATGCATTTCGCGCATTTTCTACCTGGAAGACTTTCAGTAAGTCAGCTTTGAAAAGGAAGATAGCATCTCAACAGTTGTTCCGTACACTTTCGCGATGGCAACGAGGGCTAATTGCCGCAGCACTAAATAAATGGAAGGCCTCTGCGTTGCAGAGACGCTCACTTGACTCCTTGCAAAAGTCATCTGCACGAACCGTTATTTTGCACTGGCGTGCAGCACAGCGACAACGTTGTAGCAGTGCGTTTTCAAAGTGGCGAGCATGGGTGCAGCGAAGCGCTCATTTAGGGAGAGTTGCAAACCAGGTAGCAAAACGTTGGGCACATAATGCGATAGCCCGCGCGTTTCGAACTTGGATTCTATTTGCAAATTTTGAGTATTCGCGTTATGGCCGTTTGTTTGCGGTATGCAGGCGTTGGTATCACTTGCAGCTTCGCATGGCGTTTCGAAAATGGTACACGCTATTGCGGGATGAGATGACCCTTTTTTCTGTATTTAGCCATTATCAGCTACGTCAAAAAACCCAGGCGTTTCAGCGTTGGCGTTCGCAACTCGACCTCGACACAAGGCGAGTAATTCTTATTCGGCGTCTAATAGCTCGACACCTACGTAATATTGTCCGACATGGATTTTCTGCATGGGTTATGGCTACCAGGGCAGATTCTGGGAGAGACCAAGTTTTATCAAGAATTATCAAACGCTGGCAAAAGCTTCGTATTCGGACTGCGTACAATATCTTGCGCAAATGGGCCCATGTCGGTGATCGCCTTGCTCACGGCCTGCAAATAGTTCGCTCACGACTACAAAGATATGCATACCGTGCGCAAGCTTATGCGTGGTCAAAGCTTGTTGCAAATGTTCGGAATATCCAGCAGGTTGGGCGAATCTTAGCTGTGTGGCGCCTTCGATATTTAAGAGAGTCTTTCCAGCGTATTCGTCTTGCTGGGGCTTGGGGAGGGAAAACAGAGCAAGCTATCCGAAAGGTAGCTGTAATATGGCGACGCTTGCGTCTGCAAAGAGCTCTAAAGGTATGGTGCTTTACTTCACATCGAGCAGGTCTTCTCAAGAAAACCTTGGCACATTGGAGATCAACTCGTCTGAGCAAAGCATTTTTAAGTTGGTACCAAGCTCTGCAAGCTGCACGAGGCCAACACCGAGGATTGAGAATTTTGAAGACTACACTTCGGAACTGGAGGCACCATCGCATCGTATACGCATGGCGCAAATGGTTGCACTACGCCTATAAATCTCGAACCAATCTAAATGCAGCTGAAATAGTGATACAACGCTGGCGTTTTCGAGGTCTTTCTAAGGCCTTTTCTTCATGGACAGCTCTAGTTGAACAAAGAAAGAATACACGGCTGCTTATCGTAAAACGGATGCTAAAATCTACCTTAGCTGAATCTTTTCGCTTGTGGAAGTCGTATACAGAGCGGCAACGCAATGCGTATAAAATATTTAGAGTTCTGCGTAGAATGCAGCGGCAGAAAGTACCGCGTGCCTTTTATACATGGAAGGATGTCCTTTCACGTCATCGCCGTGCCGAGTCGCTATCCGCTCGTATTTCATCAGATCAACATGCTAGAACCCGACGTCAGACTCTTGCTTTTTGGCAACTCCAAGCAAAGGAGGCAACATCTAAACAACTTGTATTACAACGTTTATGGAAGATTCTTCAAAAAAACATTTTGCATCAGTCCATGAGAAAATGGCACCTGTACTTGCTGAGGCAGGATGTTTTGGTGCGAATGGAACAAATATTCAAAAAGTCTCAATCTTCACTCAACCTGGCAGATCAACGGCAAGCCTTTAAATTATTACAAAGGCATAATGCTAAGCAACGTCGATTAAAATCAGTACTTCGGCACAGAGCTCAAGGTCTCCAAGCAGGGGCATGGCTGAGGTGGCAAAAATACGTCTCTATCCAAAATCATAAGAGTTTATTGTTGCATCACTTAGTGAGAGCATCCCAGAATGCATTTACTCGTCTAGCGTTTTCTCGTTGGGTTCGAGTAACATCTCTGTCTACACGGCGGCAACTCGCCCTTAGACGTGCATGCGCCAAATGCTTCAAACGAAATCTTGGGGTTGCCCTTTCGCGCTGGAAGCTGGATTTGGTGTTTCGGCGGCAATATTTGCTGAACAGCGTCATATTATGGCGAGTTTTACATCGACTTTACCTCAAGAAGGTTCATGTCGCATTCAGGAAGCTTTCTCGTGCACTTACACCGATTGCACAAACCGTGTTGTACCATGAACATACCATTCAAAATCCGCAGCAGCGGGGTGTAGTACAGTTATCTCGCATGTATGACCGTGTTCAATGCTTCAAGCTAAAACAGTCACTTCATCATTGGAACAACATCACTTTGGTGTCTCGCTCCTTGGTTTTGAGTGGAATATTTGTTGCCTGGAATTCACGAGTGGTACAAGCTACTATGCTTCGTCAACGAGCTACGCGAATCATCTGTCGCAAACGGAAGCATCGTTGTCTACATTACCATTTACAGGCTTGGAGACATGTTGTACATCGTACATTTTACCTCAATAATTCAGTTGCCGAGTTTAAAAAGCGACAGGAGCGAAAAGTGTTAAACGATACGTTTGGAGATTGGTATCTTGCTCATTTACAAGGCAAACGAATTTCTGATTTGTCAGCGAAGATGCGCCATCGAAATATAAGACAGGTGCTTGTATCATGGGGTGCGCAAACAACTCGTCAGCGAAAGCTCCGCCTAATTCTGCAGAGAAAACTTAGAGCTCTAGCACAGCAAACATTCTCATACTGGAAAGAGTTGAGCTTTCGGGTTGGCCAAGCTCGTTTCATGCTGTCATGGACGCTTCGAAAACTTTCATGTAGGAGAATTGCAACTCAGGTAAGATCAAGCTTTACCCTCTGGAGAGATTTTACCAATCGCTCCCGTATTAAGGAACAACAGCGAACCCTCATTTTAGCGCGAGTACTCCCTACTTTTGATAGAACTCGTCACAATGCTGTGCGCAGTGCATTTAAAGTGCTGACTACCCACGCATCCCTGCGCTCTAAACAAATCGATGCTATTCTACAATGGAAAATCACTTGCGAACGTGTAGAACTCTCAACTGCTTTTCGGAACTTAAGGGGGAACTCCGGATTGCACGCTCTTGCAAGTGTACTAAACAATTTAGACCAGAAAACTGTGATAATACACCTCGCAAACTCAATCAGAATTTGGCAAGAGTTTTGTGAGATTTCCCGGCTACGGGAATTGCGTCTTTTTCGTGTTCTGAAAAATTGGAAGTTTCTTCAATGCAAAGAAAGTCTTCGCCGTTGGCGGGCTGCAACTTATAGGTCATCGCGAAATATACTGCTAATAATGCGTCTATTGCGGCATGCACGCAGACGCTGGCTCAAACAAGGGTTAGATTCCTGGTTGGGTTTTGTACAACGCCAATTGCGAGCTAAATCGTGCATACATTCTATTTGTCAGTCTTACTCTCAGTATTGTTGTCGGAGCGCTCTGCATCGTCTTGCGCAGCATGCAATACAGCAACGTACACTGAGTCGTTGTGTAAAGAACTGGAGGAAGCTGCAAATGAGACAAGCTTGGTCCTCCTGGTTAGCACATGTTTTTAGTCGGCGTGTCATGATTTTATCGACCATTTTCGCGAGTGCTCGATCTATTGAGCGCCGTTCTAACCTTCAATATGGATTTCACAAACTCAAATGCTTACTGCGTTATGACCATCAGCGAAGAATAAGGTTTACCCGCGTAACAAGTGTAGTACGGCGATTACAACTTCGCCGGGGCTTTCAGATTCTGCGCTGTCGCACACGAAAACAGTCTATCCTTGGGCGATTTCTCACACGAGTAGTCCGGTACAGCAGGCAACACGAGTTGCGCGTCGCGTTCACAAAGCTTCTTATGAATCGATGGTCGCAAGCAGTCCACAGTGACGTCTCTCGAGTGATCGATCTTGCATGTTCTAACTCGGCGGCGAGCGCCGAAATTATGTTGCAAAAACATGTAGCACTCCTTGCCAGCGTAGATCGGGAGTTCGTAAAAGTTCGTATCGCCCTTGTGCGCGGCCATCCACTTGCTAACCGTGCTCATCCCGGACAACAATTATATCACATAGAAAACAGGTCAGGTAGAAGCGTTGCTTCGGTCACTATAGCTCAACGTGCCCTGTCTCCGATTGCAGAAGAGCGCATCGGGCAATACCTCGAGCAAGTTGGCGGAATAATGGGTCGCGAATGGATGAACCGCGTTTCACGCAGGGGTCTTCAGCTTCGAAGGTGCATGAAACAAATGCGGCTACGTCTCATGCGCGTGGGGTTTGTTGCTTTCGCAAGAGTTGTAGTTTATGCGCAAGGGCAACTTGATTACGCCCATAATCTTGCAATGGTGGATTCTGAAGAACTTGAGTCAAGGAAAGAGTCTAGTAGCTCATATTGGGACAATTGGAAATCTATAAGAGCAGTGGTTGGCTTGGGTTTGGTTGCAGTTCAACTTGGAGCCCATCGCCAGCGCCAGCTTTCTGTTCGTGTAGCTTTCCTACGGTTAGTTGACCATGTCAAGTCCTTTCATGTGCGCCGTGAAAAGTCGCTTCCAGGAATCCTTAACCAGCTCATGGTGTGCCGAGCCGTAATTTGGTGGAGGAAATATCATCTTTCGAAAGCATTTCATCAATGGCGTAGCTGCTCTGCTTGGGTCCACACGCATGTAAAATGGGCGACTGCAACCTATACCCTTCGTCAAAGACTATTGTTGCAACAGTGTTTTGACGGATGGTACCATTTCATGATGGGAATTCAACGACTGCGCAAGGTGCAATTTCAAAATAAGCAAATGGCAGCGAGGGCATTGGGCTTGCAAATGATTGCTCAGGTCAATCGACAGGGAACGCGACGTGCTGATCTTTTCCGCGCATTTTCAAAACTACGCGAGCATGCAGCTGTTCGATATTCCCATGCTCAAATCATGATGTCTGTTGAGCGCATTTGGGAAATGCAGGAATCACATGATTTTCTCAGAAAAAGCTTCTATATTTGGCGTGCCAGTTGCGCTGACAATGCAAAGCAGCGTCTTCTTGGTATGGTGGACCTTGCAACTGAAGGTTACAACCAGGCGCGGAACTACAACAAATCCTTGCTATCTAAGGTTGATGTTGCGCGTAGCTTCACTGCGTGGAGTCGTTATGCTATTCTTACACGAAGATCTAAAGATGCACTTTTACGACGCACCTTCCAGTCCTGGGCGCGAATTCTTAGACGTAACAACTTGGCTCTCATTCTGGGGGTAACACGCCAGCGATTACAAACAGAACATAGCGTCTTTTTACGCGAATCCTTTTCTCATTGGGCATCATTTGTCCATGCGAAGATTTTTATTCGCCGCCTTTTCCTGCGACGTTTAGCATGTTGCACGAAAGACATTCTTTCCTTGAACTTCACGCAATGGAAGAATTATATGCAACGCTTACAGCATCAAAGTTTGGCTCTGAATAAGTGGCATCGCGTGTCCACAACTGTTATTTGCCGTACTTCGTTTCGAAACTGGCAGGCGTATACGTTTATCAAAAATTCTCGAAGAGCCTCTTTATGTGCTCTCGTACAAAAGACCCATTTACTTCTTTCAAACACGAAGATTAGGATGCTACGCGGATTTTCAAAATGGCGCGAGACTGTGCGTCTCATGAACTACTCTCGAACAGTGGTACATCGTCACCGAGCAGCCCATGCTATTTGGGCATGCATAGTGCAATTTCAGCCTCTCAGCCTTCGTTCTTGTTTGAGATTATGGGCTCTGCATTGCTATGAGAGTCGCAAATCAGACTTGCGTGTAATCTTCACTGCTTGGCGCAACAGGGCCAAGATCACGAAGGCTCGAACTTCTGTAATTCAAGCGCGAGTAATTCTATGGAAAAGACAAATTAATCCGAGGCGAAAACTTCGCCGACATTTTGAGGCTTGGAGAGCATTTGTATGTGGCAGGTGCACAGTGATGGGTTTATATGAGCTTTCAGCCCGCCGTCAAGCTTCGCGACACTTGATTGCATCTTTTGCAGTCTGGAAATCAGAGACTTCGCGAGCCAAGGCACAGCGTAGACATTTTAGACGAATGAGGCTTACTAGAACTTTGCAGTTGTGGAGACAGTACGCCCATAACTCGCGAGTGCGCCGAAACATCTTGCGTCGAGTGGTGGTTCGACGTGAAAAACGAGCTTTGTTTGAAGCCATGAGCCAATGGCGTGTACAGGTTGAGCGCTTGCGAGCATTAATGTACAAATGTGTCTCTGAGAGTCTTAGCCATCAAATGGTCTCTGCGATACACGATAAGGAGAATAAAGTGGGACAACTCCAAGCTCAACAGGAGGAGTCCAGTCAAGTTCTTCTGCAGATCAAGGAACGTGCTAAGACAAAAATCAAGTCGCTACTGGAAGAGAACTCAAGGCTTCATGAGGTTTTGAGAACCCGTGAAAAGGAGAACGAAACGCTCGAGATGCAAACAGATGAGGATCGGCGTGCACTTAAGTGCTGTGAGATGCAGCTCATTCGAGCGAAAGAAGAGGCAGCGGAGCTACGTCGCAAATCAAAGGTAATGTATACTACGGACCAAGAGCTCAGTCGACTCGAAAATTATGTTTGTGAGCTTGAGTCGTCAAATTTTGAGCTTCAATCAAAGTACGATCAGTCTCTCAGACGTTTGCAGCGACGAGAAAAGAAGATTAAGGCGATGCAAGACGAGGCGGATATGTTACAGATGAAGTTACAACAACTTTCTTATATTTCACGCGTCGAGCGTGAAAGCTTTTGTAGCACACTCATTTCCAACATGTCAATGGAGGAGGTATAACATGCGAAATACAACAACTGGTGTGCTTCTTTAAGTCTGATTCTCTTAAATGGAATGTTTAGACACATCATGAGCAATGTAAAATTAAAATTAAATGATGTAATCATAGATTCTATCCTTTTTTCTTAAATCAAAAGTGCTATTTGTATCGAAGAGACACAAGAGGCAGATCCAGAAGCTTCCAAGTAACCTATCATAAGTGGGAAAGCAGGTAGAATACTTAGTTATCAATATTTGCGTGCGTGTCGCTAGTAGAAATTTGTTTTAAATTTGATTTCGAAATTAAAATATAGGCTCATTCAGAGAATATTCAATCTGTCGAAGGGACTTTTCGAGCATCGGGGGCAATATCTCCAAACTTTGGAATTTGCTATGAGGTATTCTCTTTGTAGGATTTTGTTGTGTTTGGTTCTGCTGATTACTCTGTGGTTCGTTTATGGTTTGTTCTGAGAACTGAGAATGTTTTTCTACAGCACCTTTCATCATTTGTTTGAGCTGTTTTACTCTGTGAAAAGCAAATTCAATCTTTTCATGCCTCTCGCTTAGGTGCTTAATTATTTCATTATGCCTAGCTTCATGCTGTTGACGATCTGTATCATGTTTATATAAGACTACCTCCAGGCTTCTTGGTTTCATGTAATCTTCCGAGTTTGCTGCGCCAGGTGCATTCAAAGAGATCGTTCCGTGCGAATGGTTCGACATATTTGAAGTGCGCGATGGTGACGAAGAAGGCTTTTTTCGTGTTACAGGTTGGAGCTCGGTTTGGAAGAAAATAGGTTTCGTCTGTGCACTTTCTTTTTTTTGCAAAGTTGATGCTCTTAGTTGACCAGGAGAAGAGGGCTCCCTTGGTGACGATTCGGGAACCTCATGAACATTATTTTTAACCAAGGTCCTTCCAGTACTTTTGTGATTTGTTGGTGGTGTCTCATATTCTGAGTCAGAATATCTTTCCATGCGAACTTGCTCTGCAGCAGCTTCACGCTGCAACTGTTCAAGCTGCGCTTGAAATGCAGCCTGGTATTGAGAGAATGGGTTTGATGAGTTGCCCTTGGCTTCGTGGGGACGACTTGAATCAAATGTATGTGAATTTCGAGACCTAGATATAAGAGAGCTTGAATCACTTTTGCGACTGTTGAAGCTATTGTCAACAGGCAATCCCGAATCTGCGCCATTCGATTTATGGGGACGTTGAAGTCTATGTCGTTGGTGGTATATTTGTCTACGATGCAAGTGATGGTACTCGTTTTGTGTTGGCTCGGGGGGGCGCACAGTTAGCGTACTTTGATGCTGATTCTTATCTGTGTTTTGGTGCTGTTCTTGCTCTAAATGGTGCTTCTGCAGAGCCTTTTGCTGCTTAAATTGAGTTTGGCACTTTGCTCGGAGATATTTTCGCCGGGCTTGCTTTGTTTGTTCATCCATAACTCCAAAATACAAGCTTGTCTCCGGACAAACAGAAATATCATGCTTCTCCGCGAGTTTATAAATTGCATTTCGCGCCGCAGAGTATTGGGACCGCGACTTTCGGTTTTCTTGGAGCGCTCGTTCTTTTTCATCGCTCCATTCATCATCACTGATGTCACCTTTACCTTCTTTGCGACTAGCAAAGATCGTCTGCAGCATGTTGCCCCTTTGCTGCAAGTTTCTACGTTGCAGTGTCCAGGGGCTTCTATGAACGATAAGTCAATAATGATAATCACTCAGTAACTTCATACCATTTACCGAACCTTGGTGCCTGGGTGCTTTCGCTGTAAGCTTTTCTAAAGAATAGTAACAGACATTGTCGAATTTGAGAGCAAGGATACAAAGCTTTTCTTGTTGGTCTATTTCATAGCTCGAGGTCCCGCGCGGGGCCTGTTCTCAATTTCATGGGGACTTCCTTGGGGACTCCTCGTCAGTACACACCTTCAGTTCCCTTTCCTTCTTGCTCTTAAGGTGACTAATGAGAGCACACTAGATAGCTGGTAGCTACTCTTTGTACCAGCCTTGCGCTGTTTATTTAAATTAGAGGATACGAAAGTATGCACTGTTTCTCTGAAGATAGCTGAATCAACATATATATATATATATATTCTTGTTTCAACTACTGCGGGGTTATTCAGACTATCTAAACGTTTCCACCACTGCACTTTTTGTAGGGGTTTCGTGAAATCTAATATTTCAACTTAAATCTTCGATAATAATAATTTAAAAAAAAATTCTTAGTGCATCCTAAAAATCAATCCACTTTTAAAACATGTGTACCCTTGTGTAAGTATCTACCAAATCATGGACGCAAAAAACTACTCAGCCTGTGGTTTCACTATGGTCTCTCTATTGAAGAATCTACATGGCCTCTCAAATGTTAATTGTCTTCGCACGATGCCGGGTTTCCAATTATGTACTGTTTCGATTGCCTATGTAGGGGCATCTAACAAAATTTTGATTAAATTTGTGCAGACCCAATCTTACAAACAGCACATGTTAAGTTGCTATTTAAAACAGCCCATTTGTAAGGGTTGATAGCCAGAGGAGATTTCCGTGCTTGCAACATCCGATATGTCTCTCCGTCTAATCTGAAGTTACATTTTGCGATGCGTGTTCTTTGCCTAGATGACTGACTTGAGAGATATTTGTATCCTTCGTATCTTTGCTTGGTAGTTTATTTGCAAGGCATTCTGTAGCGCATATCAAATTATCATCCGCACGCACGTAGTTCAAAGGTCATTGAGGATACACCAGATTCCAGAATCGCGACCTTTACAAACACTCCGTATACGCCATTTGAGTGAAATATTAACGTCAACGTCAAAAGCTATGCCCAAAGTGGCTTTCGCACCCCACGTCATCTCAAGAACAAGGCTATCTATCAATAGTTTAGCATAGTCGTTCAGGATATCCACACATTGAGATGACTAGCGATAGTGAATAAAATCAAAAAAAGCGTGAGGTTTTGACACATAAACAGGTATTTACTCATTTTCTCTCTATTAGTATGCATACCAGTACCTCGCAGCAATAGTTGTTTCTTCTGCTTCGATGCTTCGACTCGTTTTACGAAATGAATGATCAAAAGTTAGCAAGGTAAATGAATATACACATATTAAGTTAAATTTAAAGGTCAAGCTCGCTAGCCTTTATTTCATCTTTACCTTTTGAACTCCTACAAAGTCTCCAGCAGCATGAATTTGCAAAAGAGGACTATACCTTTCAGCAAGCTTTCAAATCTAGAAATAAGTCATAAATCAAGGCAAGGTTTCATAGTTTGGCAAGCATGTAAGCCTGTTGCTGAGTGTGTTGTGATGGATGAATTGATGGATGAATGGTTGTGTTATCTATATACTTAAGTCTTTCTCTTGTTCTACTTCTTCATCAATTAGAGACGGTAGCCCGGAGTGGACTTGGAGATCTTGAGCTCCTCCTCGTTCATGTCCGCGCCAATGCCCTCGAAGAGGGGGGTGGAGAGGTATCTCTCAGCGTGATCCGGAATGATGGCCAAGATGTTGGTTCCAGGGGCTGCCTCCTTGGCAATATCCAAAGCCACAGCCATGGAGGCTCCTCCACTGATACCACAGAAGATACCCTCCTTCTTGGCAAGGAGCTGAGCAGTCTCAATTGCGCGCTTGCCATCAATGGGGAGAACCTCATCGAAAGCGCCAGCGTTCTTGCCCTTCTCGAGGAGAGAAGAGATGAAGTCAGGGGTCCAGCCCTGAATGGGGTGTGCGCCAAAGGCAGGGTGGGAACAGGATGCGGTTCCGTCAGGGTTGCGCTCCTGGGGAGTTCCGCTCGTGAGGAGAGCTGCCGATGCAGGTTCGCATGCAATCACCTTGGTCTTCGGGCTAGCAGCCTTGATGGTGCGTCCAGATCCAAAGATGGTGCCACCAGTTCCGTATCCAAGAACGAAGTAGTCGAGGTCACGGTCAGAGAAGGCAGAGAGAATCTCAGGACCAGTAGTGCATGCGTGGTAATCCGCATTGTCAGTGTTGTCGAACTGGCGGGTCTGGAACCATCCGTGCTCCTCAGCAAGCTCGCGAGCCTTGCGGACCATGCCGGTACCCTTCTCCGCAGCGGGAGTGAGCACGACCTTGGCACCGAGCATACGCATAGTCTTGCGGCGCTCTACACTGAAGGTCTCGACCATGGTGATAACACAGTTAATACCACGAGCGGCGCACACCATTGCGAGGGAAATTCCAGTGTTACCACTGGTGGCCTCCACAATAGTATCGCCAGCCTTGAGCTCACCACGGCGCATAGCCTTGTCGATAACAGCGAAAGCAAGACGGTCCTTAACAGAGGCGAGCGGGTTGAAGTACTCGAGCTTGCCGTACACGTTCACGCCCTCCGGAGCGATGTTGTTGATGCGAACGATGGGGGTCTCACCAATGGTCTGGGTGATGTTGTCGTAGATACGACCACTCACGGCGGCAGAGGCATGGATACCACGCACGGAGTTGGCACGGGAGGCCACGGCGCCGGCGGCGCGTCTAGCGAGACTGAGCTTCTGCATTTTGGTGGGTAGGATGAGTGAAGGTGAACTGAAGATACGAGGTCAGGCTGTAAAGTTGAGTGATGGTGTCGTTGGTTTTTTATGTTTATTTCATTGGAATCGATCCAGAGGCGTTTGAAGTTTGAAGGAGATTGAGTAAAAGTTTGTTCGTAATCGGCATGTATATTATTTGTGGTGAGGGAACAATGTCGAGTTTGCGGTGATCACGTTCAAGATCATGTTGAACATGTATAATCAATAAAAGAAATAAAGCAACCGCAGCAGGCGTAAATCGTACATTGTTGATGCGTTTCAACGTGCAGGAAAGGTTGGTTGTGATTGTTGTGATAGAGGCAGACCCACGCGAGCACAGGGGTGAATCAAATCCACGGTCCAAAAAATAAGAGAAGAGAACATAAAGCGAAGGTAGGCAAGGGTTGTTGAACCTGTCAGTTTGTTCATTCGTTCACGATAATCGTATATTTCTTTGCGAGCAGAAGCGGTCAGAGTGTTTATTTCCTTGGCTTCCGAGGGAGCAATCATCAAATAGAGCCTACACGAGTTCACAAGGACTTGCGAGCTATCCTGCATCCATCATGGGAGACTTACCGCTTTATCTGCAAGACGCGATTCAGGTTTGCCATACAGTTGCTTGTTGTCTGTCAGCCATGTAAATCACATACTTTTCCCTCTTAATTAAAATTAGGTGTTACCATTACCAAGAAAACTAAAACAAGAAGAAAATCTTTTCACTTACACGCGCTATTAGCCAAGTCTTACTGGTACTTTGTTATAAATCTTATTTTCTGTTTTTTCTTGGAAAGTAAAGTAAAAGTAAAGTAAAAGTAAAAGTAAAGTAAACTAGCTACCCAACTAACTAAATAGCTAACTCAATCAAAACCATGATTATAAACCACAGCGAAGCGGTTCGCCTCACTTATTATCGTCCCGTCATCCATGCTCCAGCATTCTCCACCTCGAGTCTCCTGTTGTCTGTTAGCCTCTTTGTTCCGGCCTGCCTGCTGTCTGCTACCCATTCCTTTCACCCACTCGGCCGTGAGTAGAAAGAATAGATACATACATTCATACCTACTGTAACGTGGCCATTGCTACACAACACACACTCACTCACTCACTCACTCACTCACATACATATTCATATATATATATATATACCTTGTCCACACATTACAACGGCTCATACACCATAGTCTGTAAAAAGGTTACGTACGTATGTAAGTATTCGTATTCTCTCTAAAAGCGCAGAGCAGAAGATACCATAATGATACAATGACTGACTGACTGACTATCTCTCTATCTAAATAATTGATCTATCTATCTATCCATTGACAACTACAGCGCCGCAGAAAAGGCGAATGCTCCAATCAATACAAAGAAATGGAGGGAACCGGAAAGCTTCGGTCCTCGCGCGAGCGAGAGACTCAGTCAGCCCTCCTCGCACCGCCCAGCCAGCCAGCCAGCCAGCGAGCTCAAGGCCCGCCACTCTCCGTCGGCGCGGAGTCCTAACCCGCCGAGGTTAGAAACGCCATTCCCGTCATGGCTGTCACGAGCAGAAGCAACTTCTGCTGATCGTGTTTTATATTTGATGTTTTCGAAATTCTCTCTTTCTCTCTCTCTCTCTTTCTTTCTGTCTTTCTTTCTTTCTTTCGAAGTACCTACTACGGGTAGGCGGCCTAGTAGTAGTGCTAGGCGCTGTAGGTTGCGACTTTGAAACGATTAAAAATTAGGGAAGAAAACGAACGAAGGAGAGAAAGATTGACGGTCAATCTATCAATCGATCAATCCGCCTATCAACCAATCGATCAATCAGTCATCTTTCAAGGTCTTCGGGGAGCAGAGCTTACTAGACTGCTGCGACAGAGATCTTACGGAAGAGACAATGAGTGACTGTTTTGGCCTGAGTTTTAACCAATTTCCTGAAAGATTCTTTAATTTACTCTTTACCTCTGAGAGTGTTCTTCTTCTTCTTCTTCTTTACGACCTTGAAGAAAGGATATGAGTTTCAAAATCGAAGAACATTATTTTTTAAGGTAGGCGGCAGCATAGCCAGCTAGTTACCTATACTACTCCAGTCTTCGACGTTGGTCCATAATGCACTCATGTTTTTGTAAAGGGGGTGGACAAAGTCACACCTCAAAGAGGGGGTAGAGTGGGTGTTATGGAAGGAGCGATGACGTTCATCGGGAAACAGGCCTATTCAAGCGAGATTAGACCGCCTCCGTTCCGCGCGTTTCTTTCATCAGACAGCACTGGCGTAGAGTTGTAGAAATTATGAAATTTGTAGATGCCACATGGGTGATTGACTTTCTGAGGTAGAAGATACAAACATGATGCTTTGAGCTGCCTTGGGTTTTCATCAACGTAAACTGATTGGTAGGTATATATAGCCCAGACTAGGGAGAGCAACAGAGAGTGCAACTGGGAATGCGTAGGGAGAAAAGGGCTTATCATTGTACTCATGCAAAAAAGGCATTTATGCTTTCAAAACAAAGTTTAAACTACCAATGCTGCTGCTGCTGTGCTGCTGTGATTCCAATATCTCTATCATCGAAATATTAATAGACATCTCTGTTCTCTCATTTTAAGGATACCTGCGATCATTCTTAGCTTGGAGAGCCAGTATGCTGGAAAGAACACTGAAAAGGACCAGATGCTCTAGTTGCAAAACTTAACATCAAATAGCTTAAACCTAAATGAACGATCATCCTGTTCATAAATTCTAATTCTTAAAACTAAGAGAAGGAAAATGGAATACATGTACAAAATATACCTAAATAAAAATCAAATATGTCAAATAGTTTATTTGGCTGAAAACCAGGCAATCACTGCTGAATCCATATTCTGTGGACTTTGGCGGTACTTAATCTCAGAGCATAGCAGAATGCTAATATCAGTACAGTAGTAACCCTTAGCACTTGTAATGCTCTATGACTCATGCAATGTAATGAAAACCCGCTTTCGATAATGGTGCAGCCATTGTTTTACTGTGAGACGTACTCGGTGAAGGCGAACTTCGCCCCAATTCAATTTCTTGAATTTTAGTTTTTAGTTTTTTCAAAAGCAAAAAAAAAAAGCAGCAAAATTAAACCTCTGGGATTCTAAATCCGCAGATGACGCTCAAGCAAAAATATTTTTTCTAACAATTACATAATTTACAATATGTAGAAAATCTGATCCTGTCAAGAAAAACCAAAACCAAACATTGTCCTTTGTAAATGTTATAGTAGCAAAATGTATTGCTGCTTACCATGTATGTGGACCTTTGCACGTCTAAATTTACTATTATTCTCCTGTGCATCGCAAGGTCTAGATCCAACATGGATTTTGAGCAGAACTGCGATAGAAAAAATTATCTCTTTCATTGGGAGTACATAAATCGGCTGCATCTCTGTATCATTCCGAATGTCGAATTGCAACGAAATGAAATTAAAAAAATCAACACACGATGAAGATTAGAACGTAATCAACTAACGGAAGCATCTGAACCAGCGTATTTGCGTAACCTTCGCTTGAGGTTGGAATTATGAGCTGGAGAGCTTTCAACTGTGTTAAACTCCTCGTTATAATTTTGAAAGATCCTCAATGTTCTCCATCGAAGCAAAAAACATAGTGCGTGCAATAACTCGTATAGCTTAAGAGAAGAATCTATCGCTTCGATGTGTTTTAAAGGAAAAAGAGGAGAGGAAAACATTGCTCTTAGTTTAAGTGATGCTCAGGACATGGTCAAATCATACATCTTGTCATATGTAACTCTAGTATTACGAACGACCCCTACAAATATTAATTGCAAGGGTTTTCCAAGGAAACGAAGCTCTGTGAGAAAAAAATAAAAATCGTTGTGAATGCGTGATTTTCGTTGTGAGTGTATCTGAAATTGTCAGGGGGTGTATAGAGATATGGTAAAAGGATCTTGTGTGTGTGAATGGAGGTATAGACTACTATGTACTGGATTTAGCGGTTGATCTCGGGGCCAATGTCGGACTCCTTGCCACCAAGAGCACGGCTCTTACGGAAGGCAGCCCAGCAGGCATCAGAGACAACCGTACGTAATGCACCGCGCTCAAGGTGAAAGAGAGCCTCGGAAGTGGTGCCACCCGGGGAGGTGATATCGTTACGGAGGATGGTCACAGGGTTCTTAGAGAGAGAGGAGTAGTGGGCAGTACCAATCATGGTCTGCTCAACAAGGCGGGTGGCAAGGTCACGAGGAAGTCCCATGTGCACACCACTGTCCACCATCGCTTCCTGAAGAATTAAAAAGAAGGCCGGGCCACTGCCGCTGATAGCGGTAGAGCTATCAAGGATGTCCTCGTCATCAACACGCTCCTGCTCTCCGCAGGCCTCAAAGAGAGAGCTAATCTTCTTCTCAGTGCTATCGTCAACGCTGGGGTCACAGGTCCAAACAGTCATACCCTCGCCAATGGTTGACGGGGTGTTGGGCATACTACGGCAGACCTTTTCGATTTCGAGACCCTTACGCATGCGATCCATGGTAAGGCCAGCGACGATAGAGATGGCGGTGAAGTTACGGTTTTCCTTGGGTACAACGTTCTTGATTTGCTGAAAGACGGTATTCACAGTTCGCGGCTTAACGGCGAGGATGACAAGGTCAGCGGCCTTGATGGCTTCAGCTGCAGAGCTGATGTTCTCGTACGTGTCAATGTTGTAATCTGTAGTCAAGATATCTCTGCGGGCCTTTGAGGGGTCCACAGCGGAGACTTCAAAAGTCTTAGGGATGCCTTCAGCGGGGTTCACAAGACCCGAGATCATAGCTTCTGCCATCTTGCCTCCACCAAGGAAGATTGCACTGCTCTTCTTGCCGGCAGCGGGAACGTTGGCGTCATTGGAAGCTCTCCTGAGAGACTTGCGCTTTTCCAAACGGGAGCGCTGGCGAGCTTCTGCCATTGTGGATGTAAACCTTGAGGTTGCGGCGGCAGCAGCCTGAGTGCGAAGACTCAAGCCACCAAAACCGCACGCGGCAGGGGCGGTGGCGGTAGCCACGGCGGGCATGGCACGTCTTGTCAAGACTCCGAGCATCTTGAAGAAGCAGAGTTATTCTTTGTAGTTTTGGTTCTGCTCTGTGTTAAGCTGGTCTCTCCGTGGTGAGACCTTGGAGGTAGATTGCTTCTTGAGCTTACTTGCAAGAAGCAGAGAGGGGACTTTGGGTCGTGTCAACGATCGTGTGCCGATCGAGACTCGCTTCCTGGGTTGCTTTGAGTTTGGGGTTTGCTTTCCGGAATTTGGACTCCGGGTTTGGGGTTTGCTTGCTCATGCACGGCCATGCAGCGGAGTTGATCCTCAATTCGAGTGAACAGTAGGATCATCCTTCTTACATTTAATGATTCCTACAGATAGATTTTTAATGAAAACAAACAAAAACAGTAAAAAAAACCACAACACTTTTAAATCTCCTTCCATCCTACCCATTACCTCTATCTCCGCCTAGTCCCAGCCTCTTTTCAACTTAAAAAATAAAACACTCCTCCTTCCATTCCATCAATTAAAAACAAAGCAAAGCAAAGCAAAACAAAGCAAAACAAAACAAAACAAAAACAAAAATAAAAAGCAAAACAAACATCCCTTTTTGTTAGCTTCTCTTCCTCAGCTAGCACATTGCTAGCAGTTACTAGACAGGCGGTTGACTCCTCCTTCTTTCTTCTGTGCCGCAACATCGTCGTCATCTCTCTCTCTTTGGAACCAACCTCCTGGCTCCGGCAGCCGATGGATGGGCTGGCCGCAGCATCCTTCGCTAAGCCGCTCGGGGTGCGGCTCAAGGCCTGCGCTGCGCCGGCCAGCCACGCTTAAACCAGCAGCGCAGCTTGCTCCTCGCCTCTCGAGTTCTAGAACCGCGCAGGAAAGAAAGGAAGCTTTCACAGAAGAGAGCAAGAACGCCCTCCGGGTCCTGTAAGAATGCGCCGCGTCCGGTATCCACACGCCACTGTTCCGCCTCGCTTCTTGAGCCTTCTTCCACGGCAGTTCCTTAGACATATCCATCCTGTCCCGAAGGTGCATCTGCAGTGTGGGACGCGAAGGCTGCGTCCCCAGGCTTTCTCTGATTTTCATTTCGCACCGATTTGACAGGTCTCTCTCTCTCTGTGTCTTTCTCAGGAGGAGACACAGTAAAATAGTCCCTTGTCTGTCTGGTTTTGGAAGCAAGTGTGTTTTCTTTCAATTGCAACGATGGAGGGGGTGCAGACTGCACAACCCGTAGTTTGGTGTAAGCCTAGTTAACCTTTTAGTAGGGGTACTTTGTTAAAGAAGAGATGCGGTTTTAAAAGAAAGGGTTGATTTGAAAGATTATGAAATATTGGAATGCCTCATTTCAGAGTCATTGTTCCCATTGTTTTAGGTTTTCAAAGAAAACATGTTTATAAGTATCAGGATGATCATTGTTTGATTTAATCTTTATAAAAAAAAAAAATACAGAAACGTTTTAAAATTAAACTAATAATATAATGAAAAGAAGGTATGCGATAAATCGCTAGTCAGTCGAAGGTTACAGAAGTCCTTTTGCTGAAGAACTGGGGAAGGTTTTATATAACCTTGAGATCCTTCGCTCGCTCAGAAACTTTGTGATGAATGGATTCCTTGTTTCTGAGAAAGTTTGCTTTCATGTTTGTGTTTTTGTTGGAGTCTGACGCTACTTGTGAGAAAGACACCCATTTTGCTGTTCATCAAACTCTGTGAACCCGAAGCTCTTCGTTCCTTTCAAAAATAAATTAAATAAAATGTACTCCTTTCTTTATTCTGTGCAACTAATTTAATTATATGAAAAAATAAATATTAAATATTAAGCATAAAAATGTAGGTACGGTATTATTTTTTCAGAATCATGAACCGCCTGCTCTTCTTTTCTCTTCATGCCTTGCTCATGAGCCTATGGAGCAGCCTCCAGCTTTCTCTCGGCTCGCTGTCTCGCAGATACCACGCTGCAAAATAGAGCTCCCACAACCTCCCTCCCGCCGTGGCTCTTTTCTTCTGTACGCCTTGCAGGTGTAAGCGCAAGATCCTGGAGTACATCTCTCATCAGCTGGTAATAACGCTCTGCGCAAGAAGCACCTCAACGGATCTTTTTGTGTGGAGTCCCTGTTCCTCTTTTACTCAACAGCTTCGCCCCAAAGGATGCAAGATCAACGAGGCAAGTCCGCCAACTTGGCCATTCAAGATACCGCGCGGCAGTCCGAAGCGCACAGAATCGGCCGGCTGGCTGGCTGGCTGGCTGGCTGGCTGGCTGGCTGGCTGATCGATCTATTGATTGCTCCAAACCGACGAAGGTTCCAAGCTGCGTCGGCGAAGCTAAGCTCCCGCAGCGTTCATCGCGGAGAGCACCTTGCTGAGTGAGACCAAGCCCGGATCTTTTGGAGAAGGCGGCACCACGCAGGCAGAGGAGAGGACCGCCGCTCCCAATCAGGGCCGCGGATCCTTTGGGAGATCCCTGCGCGCGCGGACGATGCCCTCGATTCTGTCGCCGCCCTGATTTCAAAATGTCTCGCCCATCGTCCCGAGCTTGCAGGCGCATTTCTTTCTCAAACTGCGAGCTTCAGGCGCCGCGCCGCGACTCGCGAGAGGGACCCGCTGTCACGAGGAGGGCGCGGCTCGCTGCAGGGCGTTCGCGCGAGCTGGAGTCGTGGCGACACTGGTCCTGGGACTCAGTCCATGCAAGCGCCCGCTGCCTCAAGTTCTTGGACAACACAGCATCGCTGCAGCTGTTTCTCAAGCCCCGGGTACACGCAGTGATTGACGCCCTCCCTTCGCCTCCGCCGGCAGGGTCAGACTCGAAGCACCTCCAAGCTGCCGGCGCCTTCCATGATTTTGAGGCCTCTCTCCGCTGCCTACACCTTCGCGCACCTTGCAAAGCCACAGCTCTGAGGAAGACGACGGCGAGCACGCCTGCAACCCGCTCGACATCAGCTTCTCCAGAACCGCACCGCGAGCGTGGCGCAGCCCGTGGGCGTCATCTCCTCGTGGCAGGCCTCCACGAGTCGGCTGCTGATCAAATAGGTTCTCTCTGCGGCGCCTCGCGAGCGCGAGCAAGTGAAAGTTGTGAAGCTCGCCATGGTCAGCTCAGCAGCATCATCGCAGACGGAGAGACGAAGCTGACATCTGACACGCGGGCGCTCATCGCCGTCGTGCTTGTTCTTGTCGTTTTCAAAGACGACGACGAAGACGACCACGACGATAGGACAAACCTTTCCAGGCGGAGGAGCTTGCCTCGCTGGAGGCCGAGCCAGACGCTGAGACCTTCGAAGCTCTCGCAGCAGACATTTCATTCGCCGGTGCTGCGAATCAAGCGCGTGCGTGAAAGACCTCAGTTGCCTCGCAAGCTCGAGCTCGAACCCGGTGCCAACGATGCTGCGGATCTGCAGCTCGCAGCGCAGGCGGGGCTGCGAAGCCGCCATGAAACCAACCCTCGCCAAAGCTTCCCTAGAAAGCTGGCCTTCTCGTGGCCTCCTGGGCGTCGCAGCTGGTTCTGAAAGGGTCGAGGGATAGATTTGATTCATCTACGAAACAAATCCGCCACGAGCCAGCTTGCGAGAGAAGAACAAGAGCGCTTGGCAGGTATGGTACGATGAGCAGGCAAGACCTTCTTCTTGAGCTTCTGCATCAACGACAGGTGCATGTGTCAACCATTGCTACTTCGACAGTCTCGGTGTGTCTGTCCAGGACCGAAGCGAAGAAATTCGTTCAGAGGTGTCCATCTTTGAGAGCTCTTCAATCAACTCGAAGCCAACTCGAAGCCAACTCGAAGCCATGGAATGACCGCTGAGTTCTGACCCTTCTTTCCATCAGGGTTCGAGACAGAGAAAGAAAGACCCCCTCCTTTTTTTGCCATTATTTTATTTACTTTATTTACTTTATTTATTTTACTCTGCTTTTTCATCATAATTGCTTTTCAGGGGTAAATAGAATAATAGGAATGATGAATGACGCTTTCTATAGAATGCTTGAGGTTTCAAGATGAAGAAATTCTCTCTCTCTGTCTCTGAGCTAAATGGTCCCAGGAAGTTGATACCAACACCTTTCGCCATAAGACCGCCCTGAACGAGGAAACTCGTTGACAAAAGTCATCAAAAGCAGTTTAGTGGCAACTGAAGCTGCCGCTGCTCTATCCAAGCGCTCGCTGCGCTGAGCAGGCCAAGGGTTTCTTTCGCTAAGTAGCCATTGCAACTAAACATTTCTTGAGGAGAAAAAAATAATAACGTCTATTCACATTACCACATAATTTTTCACTCGCATTTACTTTTATTGTTGTTGTTGCTGTTGAAAATAAAAAAATAAACTCTTCGAAAGACTATTTTCTATCATTAAAAAGAATAAAAATAAAAGTAAAAATAGCACGTACTTTTATCGCCTCCGTCGCTGATGCGTGACGCCTCTGGCTCCAAAACTCGCAGATCGTCTCGCGACCTGAAGGAGAGGAGCGGTGCACGGCCTCAGAATCTCGAAAACGACTCTGGAGGCGGTATAAGGAGGGTTTATTGGCCGATTGGGGCCCTTCCGAGAGGCCTCCGAGCGAGTTTTCGAAACCTCACCTGAAATTCTGGGAACGAACTAAAAACAGAAGACTAAACAAAAGCCCGTATCGCTCATTCTTCTTCATCTTAAAAATTGTTTTACAATAGTAAGAGAGAGTTTCATTTTAATTAAAAATACTGAAGGTTGAAGAGTAGCAAAACAAAATGAAAAGTGCGGCATCCTTCAGTGAAACTGATAATAAAGCGTACAGCCAAGAAAACAAATTGCCACCCTTCGCCTCTTCTGCAATCATCCAAGATCCTTTAACCTTCGAGCGAGGGCTTCTTCTTTCCCTCTTAAGCTAACTGAGACCCTTCTTGGCCGTAGCCTCCCTATAACAAACCAGCCAGCAGCACCTTTTGCAAACTGATCAATCCCCAGGAACCTCCATTTGCTTATTATTTACTTTAAATTATACAAAGTTAAAATAGAAAATATTCACTCCTGCCGAGTCCGACTCATTCAAGTTCACTTCTAAAATCAATTTAGGGCTTTTTTATTTTTTTTAAACATTAATTTTGATCTTCTGCAATATACCGCCACACAGACAGATCGACGATCGAAATAGCAGCATCGCTTTTCCCCTTCGATGCGCAGTGCACGAGCAGCCATGAATCCATGCTTCCACTGCGCTAATTCGCAATACTGGTCTCGCACCGTGGAAGTGCTGTCTACTTGGCCGAGCGGCCGTCTGCTCTTATTTATTAGCTCGGCCTGCCTCGCAAGTAAGTAAGCGATTCCAGGCGATTGGTCCTGGTTCTCTCCGCGATTCTGGTTCCAGTGACTGTGCTTCTCAGACCTCACTACATATGCGTACATACATACATGCATACATTCATATTTATTAATTTATTGATTTATTGATTCACTTTATAACGATCATTTATTTCCCTTGCAAACGAAAGAACCCCTTCGATATCCAGGTTTCACGATTTACTTGATTGTTTATTTATTTATATATATATTTATTTATTTATTTATTTACTTATTCATTTATCTATTTCTCCAAAGCGAAACGGATTCAACCAAGAAGCCAAGCAATTCGAGACATCGGCCGTTGCCTCTGTGATCAGATGGGGCTCAAGTCAGCCAGCCCTTCAGCGCTTATCATCGTCGTCAACGTCATAGAGATTGACTCTCTATCGTCGCCTTTGCCTCCTCATCAGAACATCAACTAACTAACTTTAAGCAGGAGTCGAAGAGTCAGCGCCCCGCCTCCTACCATTTATCGTAAGCGACTGCTACAACAGGTTGGCATTAGCAGAGGTATCACCTCGCTCTCGAAATGCGGGGCTCATGAAGCCGTCGCAGAAAATACACGCATTCATGTACCATATCAACCACATAAATGTAAAAGGCCTAACATAATATTGCGTTACCATTATACTACCGGAAGAGGTGTACTATGCCCATGGCGAATGTGCGGTGTGCGATAGATAGTAAGAGAGAGAGAGAGGTCATGCGAATGGTTGAAGGAGAAGATGCGAGGAGCGCGGTGCGTCCTGAGCCACGCAGGGAAAAGGGCATCAGAGCCGGAGGAGAGACGCTCAGGATCGCACGCAGAGGCGTCGAAGCGAGGACTGGAGTCGGCTCGGCGGCGTTAAGAGGCCAAGCGGTTGCGCCGCCAGCCACGGATCCGCTGCCGAGGCAAGTTGCAGGAACCTTTTTATTTCCAATTGTTTCCCTGTGGAGGTCTAGTAGTTCCTACGACGTTTATGAGCAATTAAACAAAGAAACAAAGAAACAAAGAAACAAAGAAATAATTAGATCATGAAATGAAAAATGATGAAGGAATGAGAGAGAATCAGAATGGGAGTGCTACGTATACTACTACTTGGTCTCTACTAGCTACAAAGCTAGCTAGCTCGAACAAATAAAAGAATTTATAAAAGAAGGAGAAAGGAAGAGGAAAGAAGAAAGAAAGAGAAGGAACTGGCAAAGAACTTGAAACTTGATCCATCGTGTGCCATTTTATCTTCACTTGACTCGAAGCTTTGACATGCACACACACAGAGAGACTGAGAGAGAGAGAGAGAGAGAGAGAGTATTGTGGACAAGTAAAGCGCGAAAGAGAGGCCTCTTCGCGGCACTCGTTCCACGTCATTGAGTCAACCATAGACTCTCTTCTTCTTTCCTTCAGGACACCCAAAGTATCGAAACTTTGACTTTGGTTATCGAAACTTTGACTTTGGTTGAAATGAATCAAAACACAGCACATCCTAACATCATCACTTTTTAGTTTACATTAAAATAATGCATCATACGTAAAAAGAGTCATCACTATTCATTTCTGTTTGAATCCTTTAAAAATTAAAACTTAAACACCAACCTCTAATGTTGCAAGTAACAAAAAGGAAACCAGAGTGATTCTCTTCTGAGAGCTGAAGTCCTAAAAGTAGTATTAGGTAGGTAGCTGCCCCTGCCTACCTTGCCTCCTAACCATTAGCCTACAAGTGCGGTACGAGAGGCGCGAAAGGGAGGCAATAAGAGTCAGCTACGGGTGGGTTAGGAGAAGATGCGTTTATTCACCGGAGTAGGCGCACTCAGTTTTTGGCCGCCAACCGCCCTTATTGTGCACGATCTTTGCCTTCCCGGAAAACTGCCCCAGAGGTGCCACGCCGTCCGGTAATTGACTGGCTGGCGGCGGCCCTCTGCCCCCTCTGAGCCTTCCTCCCCTCCCGCAGCTGTCCACACCACGCCTCAGAGCCTCAGCCGATACACAGAGAGGGCGGCTCGTAACGTCACAGGGCCTCCCGAGAGGCAGTGGGGGATAGAGGAGAGGTCCTCGCGAAAGGCTCACAATTGCAATATCTCCTCTGTGGCTGTGGGGATTGAACGCGCTGCAGTTCCGAGAACTTTCAAGCGATGGCTTCCTTCCAGGAATGAATTACATTTGGGGTTTGATGGTGGATTGCTCTGCGTTGGAAAGCTTCTTAGGCGCTCTTGGGATGATGATGATGATGATGATGATGTGCAACGAAGGCGGAACTCGAGGTGCCGGGAAGCCATCGCTTGCAATGGGCAATGAGCCGGGTGGCTTTGCTTTCGTGCAGACCTGGTGCTTAGGGAATGCCCACGCAAATTACAATCAATGCTCTGGCAGATAGATGATCTGCCCATTGCATAAATTCGAGGTATCAAATCTGCGGCTTGAGGCAAGAGATGTCCGTGGAAGCTTTGCGAGAATGCAGCACGTGTAACCCTGCAACTTTCACAAGTGGCACGGTTTTTTGGTGTTCGTTCCCTTTTCGCAGGCGTTGCGTAAGCTTGCCTCACTTGGAGATTGGCCATCCTTAAATCCCGGCACCATCTTTGAAGTCCACGCTTCGCAGTCGCGTTTGCAAGATGGAGATCCCTCGAACAAGTAGAATTCATGTATCGTAGAAGAACCTCTGTAAGACCCTCCCGCTCCTTGAGCTGATGAGAGCGAAGATATGGATGGCTAAACCGGAAAGGATTTGACGCGACGGTCAGTTTGGTCAAATGCCCTCCTCGCCTCGTAGAGTTCCCGGGAACAGTGCACAAGAACCGCGATGGTCTCAAAGCAACTCAACCAAGGTGCAATAAAGATTGACAAGAAAGCGCGAGCTGCCGCAAACCCAATGATTGACTTGTCAGGGAAAGGAACTTGGTTCGGCGTCTAAAGTGGTCAAGAAGACTCGTGTCACCGCTTGCTCGCTCGGCAAATGCTCTAAATCGGCGTAGGAGAAAGCGATTTAACAGAAGGCAGTCAGTGTCGGGTATACATACATACATACATATATACATCCACTGCTTAGTCCAGCATCAGCACCCCCGTAAGCAGCAGTGAATTGGTAAGATTCTTCGACCAAGCACTTGGAAAGATAAGATCCCTCCAGGTTGACTCGAACTTAGACTGACTCATGCGTTCTGTCGATACGAGATCTTCTTGGGCGAAGAAACTACACGGGTCTCACCTCAGCCTTGAACCCGTGTTAGAAATCACTCAAGCGATTCCGAGCTTGAGAATTAATTGTGTTGAGACTCGGCAACATTTTGCCTAATCAATACTGGAATGGCTAGAGATGCCGTCTCTCGCAATCATTTTGGCAAGCTTAAAGGCAAGTGGTTACTTATTGATTTGTGCCATGGTCTAAAGATCGAAATTCTATCCGACGACTTCTTTCGATAACAATGATTACGGCATCGCAGAGAATTTCCAATGATAATAGGCGCGAAGAGACTTGTGTTTTCCTTCTCTTCAAGGCTCGATCAAGCGGAGAAATGATCGCGATAACATGCATCAGTGTACCCTTCTACTTATTATTTTTTTTTAATTTAATGTTAATCAATCAATCAATCAATCGATTAATTAATCAATCAACAGGTTCATAAAATACATAAAATATATGCGTATACTTTTTCTTCTTTTTTTTTAAGAAGAAGAAAGTAGCAACGTTAACCATGATTGCCACTCATATTCTACACAGGTTCTATGCGCGCACTCAACCCGTGGAAAGAGTCCATTATCGCTGCAAACTCGTGGGAAAAGCGTCCCATACAGGCCCTCTCTGCCCTGCGTTCACCCTGCTACCGCCATACCTCTGGCCGCGAGGACCTGTTCCCGGCTCTGGTGAGGTTCTTGCTGCTTCTTTACTTCCTCAGGCAGAACAGAGCAGAGTGCTGTGCTGAGTGTTCGAGGCATTTGTTTTGCTTCTTCTAAAAGAACAAACTCCGTTCGACTCGTTCGTTCACTCCTGCAACCTTGAAAAAAACGGCAGAATGAGTAGCAGCCTTCGACCGAGTTCACGCAAATCCAGCACGTGGAAGACCTTGCGTGGGTGTTTGATTTTATAGAGGAGCGGCGTGCGTTCACAATCGCTGCTGCTGCTTTGGCACAGCCGACTGAGAAGAAGAGATCATAGGCGAGTAAGTGGAGATCGCCTTCTTCGCTTCGCACACCCTCTCTTTTCTTCTTCTTCTTCTTTGTTTCTTGAGAATTGGGCATTTCACTATCAATTTGAAAGCTTTTCTGAAAATGTTTTTTAAATTACTTTAAAATTAATTTTACAAAATCAAAGAGTTCTGATATAAGCGGCTGGAATCAATCTCGAGTCCAATCGAAGGTCTGATCTCTCACGATTCGATTGATGGCGCACAGTTCAGGCCGATCTGTGATGACAATGTATCGGGCACCCGAAAGACTATCGCGGCGTGTTTTTTTAGCAGATTGAGGAGGTGCGCTTCCTCGTACGTCTGCGGCGTTCTTTCTGGAGCGCCTACGTTTAAAAGTGTTCGTTCGTTCCCGTGGACAAAAAGTAAGTAAGTTTTGGGGGCGACTCAGTGAGGTTTTTCTTGGCATTTTTTTTGTTGTTATTTCTTCCAGGGATTCAAAACGTTTCTCATTTCCTTCTCTTTTCTATTTAAAAGTCTTAACTCAAGAAGTAACGTTGTTTTTTTTTTTTTTTTAAATAAACAGCATTAAACTAAAAAAAGAAAGGGGAAAAGTAGAGGAAGCACAGCTGCCAAATAAGGAAAAAGATTAAAATTTAAATTTTAAATTAAATTAAAAAATGCAGAAAATACTGATCAGTGGCGCGAGCAGGTCGCCCCAGAGAAGATCGACCGTGAAGGAATTAGATCCTCGGGACCTTTTTGCCACGCAGAGACGAACTAACCTACCTGCAGGGGGCTTGCCATCCCGCTCCATGGCCGGTCCTCCGCTGCCTTGACTGCTGCAGCCTCGAAGACTTGATGCGCCGGCTTTGCGTTAGTTCTTGAAGGCTTGATTCATTCAACTCGATCGTTCGTTCGTTCGTTCGTTCGTTCGTTCCTCCCTTCCTCTTGGAGAGAGAGCACATGAGCTCGAAACTTAGAAACCAATGCTTTGTAAACTTTCCACTCGCACGAAGTTGAGCTCGAAGTGGACTTTGGACGAACTCGATGATCGCTGATCGCTGCACTGGAACCCGAACGACTAAGTTATCACCGCGCTCCTCACGATCACCAAACTGGGAGTGCAGTATGTGTCGTTTTTTAGACAAGCTTTCGTTTGTTTGAGCCGTGAAGGAGATGGAGGTAGGTACCGATCAGGTACTGATCGAGATGCTTCAAGTTCTTCTGCTCAGTTCGGTCGTCACAATGCCGCCTTCCTGGAATCAGCCCACCTCCTCGGGTCCTTCCGGCCAATCAGCAGCCGCGAAGACCGGGTCTGAAGCGGCAGCTCCTCAGTCTCAAGCTGCTCGAGGCGAGTGCTTGCTACGTGCTTGCTTTCGTGCTTGCTTTCGTGCTTGCTTTCGTTCTCGCGCGTTTTTCCACGTGCCGAGCAAATCTCGCGATTACGATGGTCTCCCTCGCTCACTCCTCTTCGAAGGAGAAGACAGCAACGAAGAAAAACCTATCGAAGGACTGTCAGAACTCAGATTGCGAGGTGGATCTTGGAGGAACCTAGCGTCTCAATGGCCACGCGTTCTCTTCTCCAGCGCGATGGCCGTACCCGCGGCCCTCTGGAGAAGCTCGCAGCATGGACCTTCGATGGATTTCTCGAGTGGAGAGACGTGGGATGTCGCCGGACTTGCAAAGGCCGGAGTCCATGAAGCCATCCATCGATGCATTCGTTCTTGCTGGCTTACTTGCGAACCGGCGAACTCATTCATGCCCGCGATCATCTGGCAGAGTGAGGGCGGATGCACGCACGCACAGGCGTCCGTCGCTGCCGCGGCACCACAGAAGATGAGGTGTCAGTCAGTCAGTCAGTCGCGAGGCGAGGCGAGGCGATCTTGAACGATGGATGGGCTAGCTAGTCGCTGATTTAGAGAATGAAAACACATGGCCAGATAGACGCTCGAGTCAAGAGTCCCAGTCGCGCCATGACTACAGCCGCGCCAGCGAGTGCACGCGTGAGTGTGCGTACACAGGACGGCGTTGTGCAAGCGTCGAGATGCTTTTGGCCAGACCCGCGCTCGCCGGGAGCCATTGAGCCGGCGCCGCGTGTGCTCCAACCGGTTCTTATCAGTTCCCTTCTTTCACGCTATTGATTCGTTCGAACGTACGCAGTAGCAGCAGCTTCGTTATGAAAGCTGATTGATGCCTATTCTCCAGAAACTCGCCCTGAGATCGCGAACTTCTAACAACGTAAATGCAAACCCAGCGACGCGACGCTCTGATGGACCACCGTCGGCACCTTGGACAGGCAAGCCGCGCTTCAGCCACTCAAGCACGGCTCGAAGCTCTCTGAGGCGGCAGAGGGTTTCAGGCGCGCCATCGAGCTAACTATGTGTATTTATATGCGAGCGCGTGAATGGAACGAGCAAGGGACTCACCCACTCAGTCCGCAGTAGCTGTCCTCAGGGAACTCCTAAGGACCCTCCTTCGCGGAGTCCTAGCGAGCATAGCGGAGTCCTAGAGGGCGGGGGCGGCTCAGAGTGGTCTCCCAAGGAAGAACCCGCTCGCGTGGTCTCGCGGCGAGCCACGGAAGCGCCCGCGCGCAGGAGATCTTCTGGGAGGTAAGCGAGCAAGCTGGCCAGGCCTGCCCAGGGCACCGCAAAGCAGCTGCAGAAAGAAAGAGATCTCGCGGCAGAAACCCGCTGAGCGCCTGACTCCAGAGTTTGCTTGCTCTGATGGGTGGCTGGGCGTGAACCAAAGAAGAGGAGGCTTGGAGATGGATCTGACTGGGGACCTAGCCATAATGTCTCCACTGGCGCGTTGAGGGGAAGTTTTAGGCAACTTTTTTTCTTCTTATCGTCTAGTCTGTGGCGCTTTCTATCCTGGTAGAGATAGTGCTAGCTGTATTGCTTTTCAGTGATGCACTTATAATTTTAAAAAAATTATTATATTTTAATAAAAATATAGTTTATAAATAAAATGTTAATTAAAAGCATAAACCTTTTGTTGTTTGTGGAACTAAGGAGATAATGTCAACCTATCATCACGTCGATCAAGTCTGAAACAAAGTAGATACCTGGATGGTGAGTAAAGAGAAACGTGGAGCTGGAATCAAAAGAAGGAAGAAAGGGCGAGAAAGAAAGGTATTGAAACAAGAGCGGAACTTAAGATCGAGTTTTTCACCTTCTAGAGCATGGCAGGCAGTTTTCACTCATTTTTTATTCTATTTTAAAAAAAAGAAATAAAAAAAAAGAGCTGCTACTAGTATTTATTTACCTTTTCATCTCCATCTATCTGTCAAACCCAATTTTATTAGTTGTTCTTTTTTCTTTTCTTTTTTTCGAAAGAGAACCGGAAGAGATGGTTCTCTCTGCGTTGAGACTGCATAATTAAGCTTCGAGCCGCGGTGTATGTGTCAGAACTCGATGCGTGCCTCCACCTCTATGCCAAGGCCACCACCACCAGCCATTGTGGCGGTTTCTTCTGAGTTTGCCCAGTGCGGCAAGCGCCAACGAGGCGCCAGCTCTGGTGGGTTTCGCCTCGTTCACAAATCGCAAAGGACCCGGAAGCAATTCTTCTCCCGAGGAAACCACGACGTGCTGGCAGAGGAGGGAGGGAGGCCATCTTCTTCGCATCCCTCCTTCACAGAAGCAAGTAAACAGCCCGAACCTTTTTTACTAGTTTTAAGAAAGAGCATCGTCGCACACATACACACGCACACGCACAAGTACACCTAACCCACGACTGACTAATGATCAAAGAGGGCTCTTCGACAACCCTTCCGGATAGCAAAACAAAGAATGGTTGGCAGCGCAGCACAAAAACGGTGCCACCGCCACATGCAGATCGCCAGGGAATGGTGGCGGTGCGCCGAAGCAAGCCCTGCATTGCGAGGTGATTGAAGGGATGAAAGCAGATTTCTCGCAGGCCTTGACGGGAGCGAGCCTCGTGCAAGCGAGTGCGACTCGGGTCTTGATCAAATTTTGGGGAAATGTGTGAGCACTACACCTGCACTGCCTGCTCTGCCAGTGGTTCTGAGTGGCGGCTCGATTATGAGAGCAAGTCTTCTTCCTCATCGTGTTTCCCTCTCCTGCCAGCGTTTCTCGGGGCCTTCTTAATAGTGGTGTCCCAACGAGGCGGTACGTGGGACTCGCGAGACGATTGTGGCGCCGATGCTGAGGAGGAAAGTGCCGCGAATGGATCTTGCGAAGGACCGGACATGGACGAGCTTGAAGATGACGGCATACCGGGCATACCTGCGCCGAGACCCACCAAAGGCGCTTGAGAGCTTGAGGACGATGAGTGACGAGCCAGATTAGAGTACCCGGAATTGAATTGCTGCGAGATCGAGCTCTGAGCACCTAGAGCGATGGAAGAAGACGGCACCGGACGCAGCATAGCAGCGCTAGCACTTTGAGAAGACGATGATGAAGACGATGAACTAGAAGAAGAAGAACTGTTGCGTAAAGTGCTTGCACCGTATGCAGGTCCTGCCTGTCGTGTAGGCTGCAAAGGCAGCGAGATCTGCTGCTGACTTTGCGCAACCCGGGGCTGAGCCTGAAAAGGGGGCTTACCTTCACTCGTAGTGTTGAAGGTGCTTGGAGCAGAAGCTGTAAAGAAAGAGCTTGCACCTGCAGGTGCGACAGGTACTTGTGAGTTTGAGAAGTTGCCAAAGCTAAAGTCGTCCTGAGCGGACGTGCTTACAGCTGAGGATCCTGGCGACGGCATAATAGAGCTTGCGTGCGGCAATGCAGGTGGACCTCCTCCTCGTTGCAAATGCTGTGTCGAAGAGGAGGAAGAAAGTGACATCCCACCCATAGCACCATTCACGGCCTCAGTTCCTCCTCCTCCTCCAAGTCCTCCATTAGCTATAGTGTAACTAGTAGTAGGATTTTCGTAACCACCACTAGAGGCTGCACTCGTCACGTCACCTGTTGTGTTCGCTGATGCTCCTCCTAGTTCTTTGAGACGCTGCTGGCGCAACTCACCAAGGACGGTCGTACACGCCTGCGCCACGAGATTAAATTGAGACACATTCAACGATGCTTCACAAGAAAGTGATGATAGCATTGGAAGGATATTGCATCCCAGCTGTACTGCGTGGGCTACTTTCGCACAAAGTTCTAAGACGCCCGTTGCGGCCATAATCACACCAGCTGAGCGATCAACCTTAATGCATGTTTGTACTAATGGAAATACGCTTGAAGCAAGCATCTCATGCGAGATTACATCGTTCTCCAATAAACCAGACAACGCAACTAGCCCGTGAACACGCACTGACGAGTGCTGTTCTTTTTGACCGGCGCACTTTTCTAATCGCCCAAGTGCAGAAGTTACAACCGTCTCGACTCGACGGATCGGCAAATGAACACGAAGCCCTGTCACTGCAGGTACAAGCTCCTTCAGCGCTGCTGTGACCACTTGAGGATTGGTCCACTCCAAAGAATACCCCAAAGCACCAAGTACATGCGACTCTACAAAACTCGAGTCGCCTACATTTACAAGAGCCGAGAGATGCCGAGCAATTTGCAGCCGCATTTGCCCAGTAAGAATCTTACTGTCAGGCTTCATCATAGCTCCCAAGTCTGCTGACAAACATTGTCGAAATTCATCTTGTGAAAGTTTCCGTGCAATCGCAAGCATAAGGGGAAAGCAATACGGTGCCAGGTCCGGAGCGCGTGAAAGTTGAGCGATTATAGGCAGGACCATTTCCCTTTGGAGACGAGATGGTAGCTCCACGATAGGCACCTGAAGCGCGGTAAGTTCCTGTGACTGAAGCTGTGGATCTGCGAGCTCAAGGAGCCCCTCAACACGAATCATTGTACGCATCGGTCCGTCCTGATGAAAATAAGCACTATCGATAAACTCGCGGGCGCTGGGTCGCTGATGCACATTAACCTGCAGCGTTCGAACCAACGTAGGTCTGAGCAAATGCGGAATTTTCTCCGAATCAGTGGGCATGGTGCCACTTACAGAATCGCTTGCTTGGCATGCAGCGGCGTGCCAATCGCTTAAGCGCCTCCGTTCACGAGCTTCAGAACCACCTGTTGCAACAATAGGACTGTCCAGATACATTTCAAAGGCAAGTGCGCCCAGGGCCCACAAGTCTGCCTTTTCATTATATACATGAGGAGGTTGCATCATCTCTGGTGCACAGTGGTATAAAGATGGAGGCGGGGGGAATCGAGGAACGATTTCCTGTGGCATCATGTCTCGCAGACGATCACAAGTAAATCGCACACCGGCCGCTGAAGTTGATTTCTGCATAAAACTAAATCCCCCCAACTTCCATTGTCCTGCAGGTGTGATAAATATTGTTTGAGGACTCACATTTCCATGAACCATTCCATTATTGTGTAAAAAATCTAATGCGCGCCCAAGGTGCAACAATCCACACGCAAGCTCAAACTTGGTGGCCGAGTAGTTTCGCATCTCCTCGGTAATATCGCTGTTGTCTAAGCCCACGAACTCCTTGCGAGCATTTGCTAGAGACAAAAAGATGGGTTCTGTCACAAATGCTAATGCTGAGCGAGTCTCCGGTAACACCTCCTTGACTAAGAGGATGTGTGGATGGCGCACACTTGCTAAAGCCTTGATCCCATCCCTCAAAGCTTGTAGTGTTTCCTCTCGTGCACGAGCATCCGGAATCAACTTTGCAAGTACAGCTTTGTTGCACACAAATATTGAGCATGCAGCATCTCCCACTCCAGAACTTGATCCTGCAGTGCCTGCACTTGAAGCCGTCGACGACGAAGAATACGAAGAAGAGTTCAAGGCTCCAAATCCAGATGATATCTTGTTTCCCGAGCTACCCGAGCTGTTAGATGGATTTGATGCACGGGAATCATACGCTTCATGTACCCTGAAGAGAAACTCCACGTCTCCCGACGCGCACGGTTGTACCTTCGCGTGATATCGTTTTGCCCACCACTGTCGTTTGCTGCCATCGTTGCCTGCCGCTGACGACTGCGATGTTGCAGACGAGAAAAAACGGCCTAGCATCGCCGACGAAAATTATTGACGAGCACTTTCCAAGCTAACTCGCAATTGTTCTCGACTCTAAACTGCCTCGCGATCGGTATCCTAGAAGAGTAAGAGCCAAGGACAGAGCCATAGCAAGCAGACAATCCCACCTTGACTCTATAAAAGGGCCTAAATAATCTCATCGTTTTAGACCAGTTTTGCTCGTTGAGACTGATGTGGTACACACCTTATTGCTGTTGTACATTCTCAGTCAGTTCACTCAAAAATTTGATTGACGGCTGCGACCTACGTCTCCAATGTGTGTCGGAGCATATGCAGCACTGGGGCTGGGGAGATATATCTGGTTCTTTGTTAGGACTCTTGGGTCTTGGGTGGAAATTTTGTTAGTTCGGAGGGACATTGTGATAATGTTTAGGGTACATTCTTAGCGCTTACCAGAATTTAAGCATAAAAATGAACATTTGTGGCTGCGGGACAACATTTATCTTGGTCTTTCGACGAAGCTGTTCTAGGTCCTGACTTAGAGTTGTTGTGATTGCGGAAGCTCAATTACGTTTTCTAGGTACACTATTTGTCCTAGAAAGGAAGGAAAACAAGTGAAAATACGACTCAAGCTAAGATGAAGAAAGTGTTTTCATCGCAAGTAGTAGTGCCTAGGTACCTACTACATGTTTAGTCCTAAACTTATATTTACCTTTGATTGAATCGAACACTGAAAAATATCGTGCAGTGCTCGAAAATTCTCCAGCAAGAAAAACAACTATTCAATGAAACTAGTTCGCTGGAAGACAACAAGAGACTTAAGCACATACGTACTGCGTATTTTCGAGTAAACTATGAACCTTCGGGACATTATTAGGTGGGGAAGGCCAAAGAAGATATTTGCTGCAGGACTAACGATTATACGGTGTAAAGTGCACATGAAAGCGGCTATAATGACATTACCGGATCTATGAGGGAGATTTAAGATCGCTTGCTCAAAAGGAAGAGGGCACAAGCCGGATGTAGGCGTTTGAAACGTGCACGAGAATCTCAATGTGAATGGATATTTTCAGACTAGAATTAAATTCGTTCAATAAGTGGTTGTCGTTTTTTGTAACTTGTGTAAACACTTAATGGACAAGAAAGCCTTAGCCTCTTTTTGAAACGAAGGTACGCTCAGAACGTGTCTACAGAACACCACACTCTGCTTGCTTTGCCTTCGAGTTCGTTTACTTTTTTTAAAGTACCATTGTTACCAATTGCGCAGGCATAAGAAGATTACGCCATATCGAGAAAAGGGAATATAGTCCGTAAATATATTTAGCTGGCTCGAGTCAGTCTCTCTTTGAAAGCAAGGTGATCAGCGAGGGCCGTGCACACTGCTAGAATACAAAGATCAAAAACAAAAAGCTCCTAGACAAGTCTGCAAATCGATATTCGAAGGGGCACAGGTGCAAGCTTGTGGCTACTTTATCACTTTGAGGTTTCATGCGGCGTAACCTCTGAAGGTAACGTTTGTAGAAGAGAGAATTGGGGGAATAGCGGTTTAAATTTCTCCATTGTCGATCTGTCCTCCAAAGGCTCACAAAGATGGCTAAAACACCGAGGTTGTTGTTTTCTCCATCAGACGATGAGGTTGAAGTTGAAACTCTTGAACTGCCAGAGACAGAGGAGTCAATATCTACCTTGCACTCGTCTTTAAATGTGAGAACCTTTCGATCAGAGATAGGGAGCGCTTTCCAAGGCAGCACTACAGAGACCTTAGACTTTCTTGATCTTGAAGATGATTTTGCGAATGATCAGGAGGAACACACTTTAGAGACTGAGCCAGAATCTGACAATGCACAGGACTACAACTTGGAGATTCCAGCCTCACCAGAACACCATTCACTTTCTTATGACAAAGCTGAAAGTGTCTTTAGTTTTCCAGCAGGAGATATTGAGTCAAACATCGAGGTAGAGTCAGCTCTCCACCGCAATACTAGTGAGTTCAGTCCCCTTACTCGATGTGTGGTCGTGCGAGAACGAAGTTTTATGCATCGCGTATCCGGACGAGAATTTTTCTTTTTCTTTTTAGAGACCGAGGCCGACCCTGAACGCCGTGAGGAAGATGATCACGACAAAAGTAGACTCTGTAAAAAGTTTGATTTAGACACAGCTTCTCAAAATGACATATCTCTTCGTAGTCGTCTCACAAAATTCGAGCTTTTGTTGATTGCAAAACGTGACCGCCGAAAAGATAGACTACGCATCTACGATGTAAGTAAAGAATACTGTCCCAAATCAAAAGCTTTAATTGATGTAGCCCGAGAGAATGTGGCCAATGTTGAGCTCGCGGCTTCAGGGAGCTTCTTTATCTATGACTGCTTCGGCCAGGCTCTGGCAGTTCAGTTTGAGCGCACAGCCCTAGTCAAACGGCTCGGAGAAGGTATGACTCCTCGAAGTATAATGGTAAGCCTCTATAAATCGCCTCACACCCTTCAAACAGTATCAGCAAATCAGGATCAGCACTCCTCATCTTCTGAAGGAAACTCTGCTCAGAGTCCAGGAAGCCTCTACGCAACAGAAGAGCCGGACTACGATAAAGATGTTAGTGGTGTTGCTTTCGTCAATATTGACACCAACAATAGTAAAATTCAGTGCGCTCAACGTATGCAAAAAACGAGGAAAGTTGCACGACGTCTCTCAAACCAATTGCGGAAGCATGCGAAACATCTATTAGATCGCAAAGAAGACATACAATTTTCATCTAACAAAGTCACAATGCTCGTTAATCGCTCTCCAACGTATCATCAGGGTCAATATCGCCTTAATTTCCATGGACGGGTCAAGCATGCTTCTTCAAAAAACTTTCAACTAGTTGAACGAACAGGGCCCACTTCCAACGGTTCAAGTTTGCAGGAGACACTCTTCATGCAATTCGGAAAGATTTCTTCAAACAGATTTACGCTTGATTTCCAGCAGCCATTGACTAGCATATCCGCGTTTGGCATAGCTTTAACCCAATTTATTTAAAGAAAAGCTCACCATTTGAAATAGTCATTTGCTACTACTCAAGAGTTAGGTAAAGTGATATTATGTGAAAGTTTGCGGAGGATCGCCCCAAACATCTTGCCAGAATTTGCAATGAAAGGAATTACAGATGCGAACGACTGTACAAACAAGCGAGAGGGCTCGCCTGCAAACATCGAGCAAAGTGAACCCAAGCTCTTGCGAAGACTATCAACTTTAAATTTTGTATGTGTACGTCTTTGCGAGAATTAATGAAATTATCTCTACATAACAATTCTGTCTCAATTTTTTTTTTTTTTTAATATACCATGTTGTGCGTCGCATCTGGAGTTTACAAAGGGATACAGGCAAAAATACAGGCAACGCAACTTTTCATCGAGGAAAATCGCGTAGTTGGGGACCGGTCTTTGGGGACAGAGGATGATACTAAAAGGTAAGCAAAGCTGCTCAAATATACTTCAAAGGAGAGAAAAAATGAATATAGGTTCTATGTGTTTTGTTTGGTTAATCTGTGCAAATGCCCATTGAGATTGGGTTTGATTGAATTTTACCAAATGCGTGCTGTTTATACTTTGGAGTAAGGATTCAGAAATCTCATAATCTCCAAAGTGCATTTGGATGACTCCAATTCACAAAAGCGAGTAGTGTTTTAAGGATGAAATTAGTGCGTTCTATACTACATTTCTATTCATCACCGCAATGCCTACGAAAGAAAGGAGAGGCATAATAATGATGCACTGCGGTTATGTAAAGAGAAATGATAGGAGACGCAGGGTAGCGTGAGTATGTAAACAAGTTTTGGAAAGGCGTGCGCATCGCATCTTTACTCCTGTCCTCTTTTGGCGCCACTCTATCGAATAACGAGTAGCAGTGGTGAAACTAAACCATCACAAACAAGTTTGTAACTGTGTTGTGCTCGACGGTGTCAAGGAGGCGCTATCCATGCTTCATAATTAGTGGCAATAGAAAGAAGGCCAGCCACATAACAATCAGAAAAGAGGAGCAAGTCAAAAGCAGAGCATGCGAATTTGCACTAAGAGGCAATCCATGAGCCACACTCTTACGGAAATGAGGCTCAATTGGCCTAGCGTTGCCTGTCTGTCAGACTAAGGAACTACTTAGAAGTCCTCGTCAAGGGAGAACTTCTGCTCAGACTTGCTCGAACCAACACCAGCGAGAGCGTACTCACCGACGCGCTTCTCGAAGAAGTTGGTCTTACCCTGCATAGAGATGAGGTCCATCCAGTCGAACGGGTTGGATACGTTGTAGAGAGCCTTGAAGCCGAGGGACTTGACCAGACGGTCAGCCACAAACTTGATGTACTGCTGCATAAGCTTAGAGTTCATGCCAATGAGCTCAACAGGGAGGGCAGAGGAGACAAACTCGCATTCAATTTCGACGGCAGAGCGGATGATCTCGGCCACACGCGCCTCGGTAGGCGGGTTGTGGAGCTTGCGGAAGAGCAGGCAGGCAAACTCGGTGTGCATACCCTCGTCACGGCTGATGAGCTCGTTGGAGAAGGTAAGGCCGGGCATAAGACCACGCTTCTTAAGCCAGAAGATGGCGCAGAAGGAACCGGAGAAGAAGATACCCTCAACGGCGGCAAAACCCACGAGGCGCTCGGCAAAGGTGCAAATGCTCGGGTCCATGTAACGCATGGCCCACTGAGCCTTCTGGCGGACGCAGGGAAGGGTCTCAAGGGCGTTGAAGAGGCCAGCCTTCTCACGGGCATCCTTAATGTAAGTGTCGATGAGGAGGGAGTACACCTCGGAGTGGATGTTCTCAATAGCCATCTGGAAGCCGTAAAAGCAGCGAGCCTCAGGGAAGCTGACCTCAGAGCAAAAGTTCTCCACAACGTTCTCGAGCACAATACCGTCAGAGGAGGCAAAAAAGGCGAGCACGTGCTTGACAAAGTGCTGCTCGCCAGAGGTCATGGAGTCAAAGTCGCGCTGGTCCTGGCCAAGATCGATCTCCTCGGCGGTCCAGAAGGAGGCCTCAGCACGCTTGTAGGCATCCCAGATGTCCTGGTGCTGAATGGGGAAAAGCACGAAGCGGTCCGGGTTGTCACGGAGCATGGGCTCAACGGGGAGCTTGCCGGCGAGCTCGAGCTTCTTCATCTCACTCACAGGCATGCCACCCTTCTCAAGAGGGACCTGCTCCTTTGCCTCACCAGCATCTCGCTCGTTGCTGTTAGCGGGGCTGCCAGCAGCCGGGTTCGGGCTCTCAAGCGTGACCTCGTCGAGGCGCTGCTGCATCGTGTCAACGTCGAGGGCTTGGGTGGCCATTTTGCTTGCTTGTTTGTGTGCTTACTGCGAGAAGAATCTACACGTCGCGGACGAAGGGCGGAGCGGCACAGGGGAGCCTTTGCTTGAGCCTTGCGTCGTGAGTTAAGGTTCTGCTTTTCTCAACGCGGCCTAGGCCTTTGTTTTCTTTTCTTTCTCTGCTACTCTTTCTTTCCCTTTTGTTCCCTTCTTCCTCCAATTCTTTTAAACCATCGCCTCCATCCCCGAGCTACCGCTTACGATAGTACCTCTCTAACGCACGCACGCTGAGTCAAACTCCGTCTCTCTTCTTTCTTCTTCTTCGACGTCAATTTTTCAAATTCAAATCCCGAGCTCCAACTACGGACAGGTCCACCTTAAATACCCTCGGTCCCTTTCTAGCGAGTCCCCCTATTCTTCACCTTATGCCAATGAGCGTACTTGGTGCGTACCATAAGCGCCAACCTAACTACCGTTTAAGTGGGATCCGTGGTTAGCCTGAGAGAACGAGCCTAACCGTCACTCTTGTGGAGCACCGATCGACCACCCAGAAGAAGAAGGAGAAGAAGAAGATGCATCATCTACTGCCTTTGTTTGGGCGGAGCAAATGCGGCTCCAGGCCCGCAGCGTTGAATCCGTCGACCCGAGAGCGCAGCCAGGCTTCAGTTTGCACGATAATCAATCTACGCTTTCTGCGAAACCTCATGAAACAAGAGTTCGGATTCTCGAGTATTTTTATATTTATTATTATTTTTATTTAATTTTAGTTGTAGTTTTAGTTTTTCTTTAGTTTTTTTTTTTTTTTTTCAAGCAAGCTCCAAAATATTCCCTTTGCATCCTTCGTGAACTAGAAATTGTAAAAATGCGGTTCTTCTTCACTCACTCACTACCTGCGGAGCCCTGGCGACCGTACGCTAAGCTGACCTGGGCACGCTCTGAGGCCGCCCTGAGGCCGCCTTGAGAGCGCCAGGCAGCAGTTTTGGCCGCCTCAGTTCGAAGAAAGCAACAATGCGGTCCTTTCCCAACTACCGCTCTCTACGGCCTTCGAAGCGTCAGATATCTATCTATCTATCCATCCATCCATCTTTTGAGGTCTTTTACGATGGAGTTCGAAAGTTTAGTCGCTCTGCGAGTTTGTTTATTCATGTACTGCTCATACTCCTCATCTGTCTCACTGCGATGGACGGTCGAATTCGATGATGAAAGAAAGATTAGCTTTATAAGAAAGCGCGGTCAATGCATTTGTTTCTGTTTCTTCGCTCAAGACCAAAGACAGAGAGAGATCAATCAATCCATCGATCAATCGACCAATCTTTCTTTGTATGTATGTATGCATGTGCGAACGTACGTCGGGGAAAGCTGCGGCAACAGGCCGAGCGAGCGCGAGAGGCGAACGCGAGACCCACAGGAAGCGTGGGCACACGCGCCGAGAAGGCTGCGGCGAAGAGGGCGTTTCCGAGGGATGGATGTCAATCGGCGAAGAAGGTACAATCAATCAATCAATCAATCAATCAGTCAATCAATCAATCAATCAATCAATCAATCAATCAATCAATCAATCAATCAATCAATCAATCAATCCGTCAGAGGCCCTCAGAGGCTTGGTTCATCGCGAGGTTGGGCCTGTTAGGTAGCTAGTTAGTCATAAAGTTGGAGGCCCTCGCCGTGGATTCGCTGATTCTGCGGATGATTGCGATTTTGGATTCTGTGTATTCGTATTGGGATTCTGATTGAAGTGTTGATTGAAGTATTGATTGCTTGCGTGTAAATGATGGTTAAGCGGTGATACGAAGGGAAGGAAGCCTTCCTTCGAGTTGGACCACACGTCGCAGAGATCGGCCGCGTCCCTGCGGAGGGAGACAAACACCTCCGGGTGCCTCGGAGAGCAAGGCGACGCAAGGCAACGAACGCAATGCAAGAGGCCCAGGAAACAGCAGTTGCGGATTATAGGTTCAAGTTGAGTTTCTCGACGCGGTGAGTGAGAAAAACCTCATCGTAAATCTTAGAGGGGAACGGTAGCCGAATCAATAGGAGTCGGTAGTTGGGATTTTCCCTCGCTGTCTTCCCGGTAGCTAAGGGAAACAATAAGACGTCGCTAGTGAAGCGCTAGGTGGTGGTGGGTACCTACATACTGTGCTAGTAATGAGGTCTCACGAGTTGGGTGCACGCACGAAGTAATTCGGGGTGATCATCGCTGGAGTAAATAAATTCCTATGCCAAGAGCGGGACAAGCAACGAACCACCAGCGTCTTAGGCTGCGACCCAGTGGTGCTGAGGTTTCAGTTATGACTCTTGAGAGCCTGAAAAAGCAGTGTCAGATTGACACAACAGAGTCATAATCATCACGAAGTGCCCACGGTTAAAGGTTGTACGGCGGACATAGGCTAGGTTGGGGCGATTTGAAAGAACGTTCTTTTTTGACAAGATAAAGAACGTTCTTTTAAGATTGACAAGAACTCCTGAGATTTGCGTTGTTAAGGTTCTGTATGTTCTGGTGCATAAAGTTCCAGAAGTTCTGTACTGAAAAGCAGAGTCGTTGTCAATGATGTTTGATGAAAATTGTTTGTGTTGCAGAAGCCCATTGAGGTCGACTTAGCCTCAGCCAATCCACGGGGTGGCGAGTGGGGGGGGTCGCCGCACCAATAAGAAGGGTTGGGTCTTGGTGGTCTTGAGCACGAGCACCACCACAGTCTGGTGGGGAGCTAGCAGCGTTTACCAGGCGCTGGACACGGCGGTTGCAAAGACCTGATTTAAGGAGCCCGTAAAGCTCAAAGAACTCTGACGGGACGAAGTAAACAAAATAGAGACGTGTGGGATTTCGCTAGAGAGACTAGAGTTAGGGACTTTTGAATCGACGACTTCTTAAGGCTTGCCTGGTGTTTTCATTACTAGTTTTGAGTTTTGTAGGTCAGCAAGTTTGCAAGAATTCCTCGAGAAGATGGTCCAGGCAGCTCGTCGTAAAGAGTCCATGAAGGCACGAAGCAGAGATCTCCTGGATGAGATCATGGGGAAAGCAGCAGATTCTGCTCCTCCACCTCCACCTCCACCCACATCACCCCCTCCAATTCTTCGTTCACGAAGTAAAATAGACAAGAATGTCAGCAAGACGACACGCCAAATTGGAGCAACGAGTCAAAAACAGCATCAACAGCACCAGCGGGAGTTGCCATCCAAGTCTGGAACCCTCCAGAAGCGATTATCCGGGTCAAGGAAAACCCTCGAGGAAATGGAAGAAAGTATAAAGCGCTTACTTCAAGACGCCTCGACCCACCAAAGTGAACTCACTGGCACACTCTTGCAGCATGATGGTACAACAAACGCAAACACACGCCAGCAAGCATATGGAGCTGAATTGAAACGAGATGTCTGGGCGACATCGGCCTCTTTATTGAACGAAGGACATGCTAGTGCTTTCACGCAAGAAGCCTCCAGGTTTCCTTGGTTGAATGAACTAGACCGCGGATCGGAAGGGTCGTCCGAAAATGATCGTCGTGGTGCTCGGATTGCGGATTTACGGGATCAGGATAAAGTGAAACTAGCCAAGCTCATCCAGCAACTTGTTGAGGTTACGAAAGACCGAGAAAAGTTATCAGAGCGTCTTGATAAAACGGAAGCAGATTTGACTGCAAAACTTCAACGCCTCAATGATGATCACTCCTCTCTTCAAACTCGTTATGAGGAGATGAAGAAAAAGTTTGCCCAGAGCTTGACCATGATCAAAACTTATCAAGATAAACTCACTGAGATGGAATCTGAGCTTCGCCATCGAGAAGATCTTGATCTTCAAAGAAATGATAACGATGATGAGATGCGACAACTGAGAGACGAAGTTGTTCGCTTGCGCTCCCTAGTAATGGAACAAGCTCAAGCTCAAGCCCAAGCACAGGCACTGGCACAAGCCCAGAAGCATACAAAGGAAGAGCGCCAGGCGCCCGAAGGTGCACAACCGCAAATCTTAGCTTCTGCTGTGAATGGTGAGGGCATTAACCATAGGGTAGTAGTTCAAGCGCAGAAAGAAATGCAGCATGCTCAGACGCAGGCTTCAATACTTGAACCTGCTGATCTCGAATGGGAGCGAGATTCACCCAAATCAAGGGAAACTAACCCCAAACAAGGTGGACGCCACGAAGAATTTCTTAATGTGAATGAACTTGAGCATGAGCAATTGCTTGAGGCGCTGACACGGGAATCTAAACGTGCGGAGCTAGGGGCACCACATGGTGCGGCATTTCAAGGTCAACCCCAAAACCAATATCAACGAAAGGAACACGTTCACCAACAACCAATGAGTAGTACCTTCAAGGGACACGTTAACTCTGACGATGAAATTCTCGAAAGCTTTCTACAAGAGCAACGGAAACGTTATGATGGACAATACTCTCAATTTGCACATCAGGCACACGTGGCAGCAAATGGAGATCTTGGTGAGCAGCGCCATACTCCGCGTGGGGTCTCCAGAAGACCAGCTACTGCGGAGTCACACCGTGCTTCGTCAGAGCCCCATTCTTTGCATGTACATACCATGTCTATTGACAGGCCTCCTTCCTGGGCGGCAGGGTCTTCTTCCTCTTTGCATTCAACGATGGATCAAGTAGATCACGACGAATCGAGCATCTTTGGGGGAGGTGAGGACGGACTAATTAATCATGATGCATTTGAAAGCAGTCAGTTTGAAACATCCTTGTTTGACATCGTGGACGAGCTGGAGGGCCGGCCGCCGCGACTCTAATGGGGTGCTAGCTATGAAAAAAATATATTTACTTAATCTGTTATTGCTCATCAATCTGTTAAAGGAGATCAGTTGTGTTCTTCTAATTTTGAATTCAGCACTTTGATTGCCTACCTGGACCAACAGAAATATTACGAACAATCGTCTCCACTAATAAGTAAGGAGTTGGATTCCTACTCGTTCTGTCGCGTAACATAAAACAAGGGGAGCAATAATGAAGTTAATTTCAGCTCAATGTTTTAAGTAGGGTTATTCAGAAAACTTTACACGAATTTATCGGTGTAGTTAAGGGATGAAGCAACCCGTGAAAAGATCGATTTCCAGATGAATGCAATGTTTTAGTTTAATTCTTTGTTTATTTTAAAAAATTGATTCTAAAAAAGGAATTAAAGTGTGGATTCAGAAAACATGTTTCGTGTTCTAGTTGATAAACCTTCAACAACCTCAGGTGCAATCTAATTTACAGGTTCATTTTTGTTTTTCTTTGCTGTTTCTCTTCGATCTTACGACAGTGGCTCTCTTCGCACCGAGATGGGACAATCTTAGACGTCCTTGCGTTAACTTTTCGGAGATTAATAATAAGATACATGTGAATGTAGCAACGCATAAAAAATCTGGTCATCATAAAGATTCTTTCCTCTGGTGTCAAAGCGTTACACGGCTCTAGGGGAAGAGGGTGATGTTGGGGCAGACTTCGAGGTACCCTTAGTTTGCCTTTTTTGTAAGTGATGGTGTATATACATGATATCAGAATCGTTGTACTCACGGGCTTCCAAAAACCGAGGGTCTGGGTTATGCTCTTCATGATGAGTCTCTAAACGTCCAGATCCATTGTTGTCATTCAAATCACCCTTTTTTTCATCCTGTGTGACGTGCATAGGAAGAGTAGGAGGAGCAGATTCTGCATGCTTGGATAGATAGCCTGGATGTGCTGTTAATGATCGAATAGCCGGAGAGAGAGGAGACGATGGTGTTGCCATATCATCATCGTCATCGACCTCGTCATACACATCAGACTCAGAGTCCACGAAAAGTGCGTCGTAGTATACATCATCGTCAAATTCCTCCTCATGGGCATAACCCTCGCCAAGAGCTGCATCACCTTCATCAAATAAAACACGACTTCCAGAACGGAGCGGTGGTGTGTCTTTCATCATCGTTTTAAAGGTTTCAAATGAAATGTTGCAATCTGCACTTGTCTCAGCAATAATTTTAGCTACATCACGCTTTGCATAGCCTCTGCCGAGTAAACGTTTTAGAGATCTCTGTGTGATGGCACCATGCTTGTCCAGCTCAAAGTGTTGAAAGGCTAACTCAACCATCTCGTCAGAGACTGGGCCATCCTTCTCAATTGTTGCAGCAAGAAATCCCATATAACGAATATGGCCACTGCGGCCTTGGTCCATACTTTCGAAGATTGTGTTCACCATTTCTTCAGTAGCTGTGCTATCACGCGCCATAATAAAAGAGCACAAGTCACCGCGCGTGATGTAGCCGAGGTTGCTCTGATCGATTGTTAAAAAACAGTGATTTAATTTAGCGTCTTGAAAGCTACTCGCATTGTGTGAAACAATCATAAGTGCTGCACGCTTGAGAGTCGGATAACTAGCAAAACGTTTCATGCTAAGGATCACCGCACGCTCGGTATCTAGCGTAGACTGCGCCTGATCAACTTCTTCTTCGTTAACACCACTCAGCCATGCTGAGGCAAGAGCTTCTTCCGCGGTCCATCTTAGCGACGGATTTACAGTTAAGAGTTTTTTGCAGAACTCGCATACCTCCGGGCTTGCTCGTTCCCACGAGCGCCCATGAAAGCTTGGATTACATGTGCGCACACGGTAGAATACCTCCTTCTCATCTTTGCCTGGGAAGGGTGGTCTGCGTGCAATTAGCATATACGTCAACACGCCAATAGCCCAAAGATCACATTTCTCCGTGTAGCCACGACCAAACATAATCTCTGGAGCCATGTAATATGCTGTACCGCAGGTGGTCTGGAACATGCGCGTTTTGGTGACATTCCGGCGACTAGAGAACTTGCGAGAACCAGGAGAGCCGAGAGCAGAACGCTTCACCTTCGCAACCGTGGCAATAGAGCCCTTACGAAGTTTCTCGCTAGCAATCTTAAAGGCCATACTTGGGGAGTGATCATCCTTGACCTCCTTATCCTTACTACTAGTATGCTGAACGTGCTGTTGGGGTTGAATTTGCTGAGACCGCACAACGTCTTCTTTATTTTGCTTTGATTCTTTTTGGTTTGGGTTGTGGTGGTGGTGATGATGATGATGATAATTATCTTGCTTTGATGAGGTTGGTTCTTGTGAATTTGCACTCACCTTATTATTTTGGAGATTTTGCTGTTGAGCCTGCTGAGCAGTAGCAAGAACTGTGGCCGGTGCTCTGGAATTGTTATTCGCGACAGGATGCGCTTCGTTCGCAGATACGCCGATAGATAGAGGCGGAGGCAGATGCATAGGTGGTGGTAATGAGGCAGGCAGTGATGCAGGAGAGAATGCGGGCGACGGTGAAAGAAACTGACCATCATTTATGCTGAGGTGTCCATCGCTAGATTCGCGCATCAACTCACTATCGGACTCTGCTATTGAGGAGTGGCCGTTATTTCGGCTACTCGTGGTCCGTTGTCGAAGCCTCAAGCCCTTAAGGCGTGGGCTCGAAAGTCCTTGTTCGAGAGAAGCCACCAGCGTCTTTGCTGATAAATATTTGTCGCTGTCAGCTCGCCTTCTGTGCATACGCTCCTCGCGCAATTGATCACTGAAAAAGGTAGTACCAAGGCCGAAGTCAATGACTTTGACATCAGAGTCATGGGAAGAGTTAACAAACATAACATTTTCCAACTTGAGGTCTCGATGCACGACACCACGCGAATGCCAGTATCTGCATGCTGAAACGAGTTGAAAAATGACTCGTCTGATGGACTCCTCTGTCTCTAGTCTTCGCTGTGCAAGGTCACCACCTGTTAGAAGCTCCATGATGATGCGAATGTTTGTTTTGCTCTGATACACTTCATGAAGACGAACAATGTTTGGGTGATCAAGCTGTTTCAAGATACCGATCTCTGTCTTAAGCTCCTTGATTTGTGCCTTATCGATACGGTCCAAGTTGATGCTCTTCATTGCATACCTTTTTCCTGAAGCAAGATGCACTACCTCTTTAACACATCCTGTGATGCCTTCACCAAGAGTTTCGCCCTCCTCGTAGGCACGCTCATACTCCTCCTCGCTACTCTCCAGACGCACTAATTGACTCTGGAAATCCTCTGTGTGTGGCGTTTTGTTCCCGCTCGACGCCAGCGAGCTCCACTTCTTGCCCATGCTCGAGTTACTTTCCTTTCCAGGATCGAAGGGAGTGATACTCGCCGTCGCTTTTGCTGATGTTTTTTACGCAAGTGAGTCCCCTTAGGTTGTTGTTCCCCTATGCGAAAATAAACCCAAACACTCCAGGTCTCCTCGCTCCACGATCTGTCTCTGGGGCTGCTCCTTGATGGAGTTTAGGCCGTCGTTTAGGGTGCCACTCCTTCAGGAGTCTCGTCGTATCCTCGAGATCTGTCTCGATGAGCGCCAAGGCTTTGAAGCTGGTGTCCACGGTCAAGACGCCCAACCGAAGCAGTGCCGGTGGTCTTACACTCTTGAAACCTGGCGATTCCCGATCCACTCGGTTTCCAAAGGCACGACGTAAGTAAGTTTACTCAGCCGCCAGCCGAGCTCCCGCGGCTCGGTCGGCGTCTCCCTGCCTGTTTCCCGAGGCCTCCCGAGTAGCTCGTCTCCGCACGAACAGTTGCAGTTCTAGTTCTCCCTTTCTTCTTCTCTTTCTTCTTCTTCTTCTTCTCTTTCTACTCTTCTTTCTTCCTTTTCAAATTCGATCGCTTCGAATCATCATCAATCAATTTCTCTTTCCCCTTTTCTGCCTTTAATAAGTTCATTGGGTGCAAATGATCAATCAACTAATCAATCAATCAATCAATCAATCAATCAATTTTTTAAAACTAAAAATATAGGAGGGAGGTAGTAGGTAGCATTATTGCTACTGTTATGCGTTTTTGCGAGTTATGAAAACACCTCATCGCCCTGCTTTTTATCGCAAACGACTGCAGTTTTTGAAAATCAAAAGCGTCAATGCCGTCGAGCGCTCACTCTTCAGCAGGTGCCTTATTCCTAGCTAGTTGGCTTCTAACTTTGGTCTTCATCGATACTGTATAGTTTGTAGTTTTTTGGCTTTAGTTTTCGTTTTTATAAAACACTTTTCAAAGTATTAAAACTTAAAGATTAATCTCAATTCATTTCAAGTATATCTATAAAAGAAATGTTTTTAAAAAAGGGCGCGTGGTCGTCATCCAAGTGCCACACCCCTACCGTTTACACTAAGGCATCCTATCGGCCGCTGAGCTTTCTTTCCTCTCTCAGCTATATCATCCTACTTTACCCACTCTTCTCGAAACTAACTAACTAACTAACTAACTAACTAACTAACTAACTAACTAACTAACTAACTAACTAAAAACATGTTCGAGGTGGTAAGCAGCGCTAGTGCCTCCTTAGGCAGGCGGGGATAAAGCCCTTTTAGTTTCTTTTTCATACATACTGTCTGTCAAAGCTTCGGGGTGGGTGGCGCCTCTCTTAAGGGACCCGTGTGTGAGAGAGTTGGTTGACTGACTGACTGACTGACTGACGACTGACTGAGTGAGAGACCGACAGAGACAGAGAGTCCATCTTGCTCTCCCTCTCTCTCTCTCTCTCTCCTTCTCTTTCCAGGACCCAAACGCCGCACGGCCGCCTGTGGCCACTCGCGAGAGCCGCTCCGATCGCGGCTTCGAAGCGGCTTTCAGAGAGAGCGAAGGCCGCATTTCGAGGTATTCGTTCGTTCACGTTGCGTTGTTTTCCTTGGATATATTATGTATGTGTATATATATAATATATGTTCTATATGGATAGATTTGCTATCGATCGTCAAAGTTTTCTTTCTTTCTTTCCTTCTTTCCTTCTTTCACCTGAAAAGCGGCGCCGATAGCGTTCACCTCACTCTCTGCGTCTCGATTTCACGATCCATCGGTCTATTTGTCTCTCCATCTGTCGCTCTCCATGAACGAAGTGATTGATTGGATCCATCGTTTCTCCGAAGAGATCGCGAGTGAGGAGGGACTGCGGCTGCAAATAAAACGCGCTTTTCGTAGCAAGGTGAGTAATAATTGTGAGCGAATGAACGCAACGCAATGCAATGCAATGCAATGCAATGCAATGCAATTCAAAGAATAAAGAACAAAGCTTTAGCCATGGCTAGGCAGGTGATAGAGGGCAGTAGTGCCTGCCTAATAGTGCGTAGTTCTGCAACCAACTCGAAATGGAATGGGAGAAGGAATCAAACGAAGAAGGGTGCTTGCTTAGGCAGGAGCGGATCCCGCTCCGCCCAGAGGCCCTCAGGCCTTCGCTCGCCTCCTCTCTGTCTACGCATGGACCCGCGCTTGAGGGGGGCCTCGCGAGGCTTTCTTGCTGCAAAACTGATCAGGGGTAGAAGAGACCGATTTTTTTGATTTCTCCATCGCCCTTCGAAGATACCATAGATACATACCCCAATGCCTACTACTACTACTAACACTAGCACTACAGTAGGGCAGCTAGCTCTGGTGTTCTTTCCGAGGGCGGCGCACTCTTACCCGAAACCGTAGCACTGATATAGACCCGCCTTCGTTCGTTCTCTCGTTCCTTTCCTTTGAGCCGACTGGGAAAACAAAAGGCGCAATATGGGAAGAAAAAGAAGAAAAGACAGCGCAAGGCGAAGAGACACATTGCATGAGTCGCTATTGGGGACTTGAAGAGAGAAGGAAGGAGGGAGTCTGAGGGGGAAAAGAGCTGATTAGTGGGGTGAATAGAAGAAACTTGGGACTTGACTGGCAGTGGAGAAACCCCCCTCCCAGTGAGGACAGAGTGATTGTGGCGGAGGGAGAGCCTTTTGGGCCTGATCACGCTCTTTCCGAAGTCTTTCTATCGCTGCCTTTCATGTATTTAATTCAATTCTGGAAGTTGAGGTGCGGACATAGCGTAGTAATGTGGATAGCGCAAACGGTAGGACAGGGTGCCAGGATATTGATATTGTTAGGGAGACCTATCCATTCATCCGTATGTGCCACGAATATTAAAACTAAAGTACATTCAATATGGGCGTCGCGTGAAACGTGTGTATTCATTCATTCATTCATTCATTCATTCATTCATTCATCACTCTAATGAGAAGCTCCACGAGGAGTAAGTATCCTTGCAAACTAATAAAAATATCATTTCTGAAAAACCGAGCTGTTCGCAGTTATTTCTCTGGGCAAGGCAAGAGATCAAAGCCGCGGAGATAGAGCTTGAGCTCAGCACGGAACGTTTCTCTCTTTCTCTCTCCCTGCTCTTCTTGGTATCGGCCCTGCAACAGTCGTTCTGATGAAGTATCGAGGAAGGCATCTTTGGCCATGGCGGATTCGCGAGCGACCGTGGGTTTTAGCAACTTGTAGTGAGACGCGCCGCGGGAAGTAAGTGGGTAGGTGCCTAGCACCTGGCTACGCCTAATGCGTAGAAAGTTAGAAAACCCAAAATATGTATGTTGTAAATTATTTTTACAACTTAGAATAAGGATGTTAGTTATTGATTTACAAATATTTATATATATATATTAAGTTAAAAATAAATTAATGAAGAAAATGACCCGGATTCTCATTCACTGGGTAAAATGAGAGAGATCTTCTTTTTCAAATTTTTTTTTCATTTTTTTAAAATTTAACTTTTAAATAATAAAAAAATTAAAACATTAAAAAAAAAAAGCCTTTCTAAGTGTTATCTCTTTTCTAATGTCCTATTGCTATTAATAATAGCAATAAAAAAATACTTTTTTTTGTTTAAAGCACTAGGCCCCATTACTCCTGAGTAGCGAGAAGTGTCGAAGTGGTGTCTATAACTTGAACTCGAAATGGTTTGCGTTTCACTTTGGCGCACTTCAAGTTGGCCAAGCGCCCTTATTGCGTTCTGGGCTTGGCGTCGAAACTGGAAAGCGTCGCAGTTGTCGAGCGCAAACGCGATTCGCCCATGGGACACAGGCCCCGCGCTCCAGAAGAGAAGAGCTGCTTGCTGCTTGGAGTCGCGAGCGCCTGTTCCTTCGCCTCGTGCCGCTTATGACCTTCGCTGTGAAGAACCTGAGGGAGTTAAGCAGCACAGGCTCCGGTGCTTATTACATTTTGTGCACACCCTCGCGGATGCTTATGGTCAGATGCAACCTTGGGGACTGCATAGCTGTCCCCAAGACCGAAGATATCCTCGAGAGAGAGATAGCCCACGGAATACATACCTAGGCGCTGCGAGATCCCTTCGAGCCAGGCCGTCGTCGCTCTTGAGGGCCTCCAAGTGAAGGTAGCCAGCTCGAAGAGCACCGGCACGGCGCCCGTGGGCCTTTCGCAGGTACCCGAGTTTGTTTGCTGAGCCGACCTTCTGAGAGATAAGGTGGCTATGGACAGCGCAAAGAAAGACACACTCGCAGCACGTGCCTACATATCTACAAATACGCGCGAAAAGGCCAGCTTCGAGGCGGGCCATCGCGGAGACGGTGGCCGGGGTGGAGGCCGCTGGAGACCACGGCGCCGCGAAGGGCATCGAAAGGTTTTCTCAGGATGGCTGCGTTTGGCACAGCTATAGCTACTCGCGTACTCCTCCTCGCGCTGCCTCTCGGTAAGACAGACGGAGGTTGTTTCGCATACTGCTTCGTGCACAACAGAGTGCACGCGTAACGAAGGGGCCCCTGCGTTCGCCGGAGCAGTCCCTTTCGGTGCGCACCAGCTCGCTTATCTTGAGCGGGGGCCGGAGCAGGATGGGGCTACCGCGCCTTAAAGGATGGGGGGGACTGCATTGGCGACGGAGCATGTTTATTGTATTGGCGTTCTGTGCGAAGTTGAGGTGTCTTCAAGGTCCTGCCTGGTAAAACCCAAAGCGACGTCGATTTGTTGACGAAATAGACGCACAGGCATACACGGGTCTCGTGTGCAGTGCACACGGATTCTTTTAAAAGGTGGAACAAGAGGGACTTTTTATTTGATTTTCACTGTTCAAGTTATAAAAAGAAAGTATGAAAGTTGGTATCATCGAGGAGGTTTGAAAATAAAATGAAAATTGTTTTTGATGTTGGTAGTATTACCTAACTATTGGTACTAATTGAAGTCTGTATTTGAAAGCTCAAGAAGAACGTGAGTTTGTGAAGAACAACTCTGTAGATACATACATACATACATACATACACAGGCGCCTGGCCATCTGGGAAAGCAGTATTCGAAACGAAGCACCAAGCTTCGAGGGGTCCACGCGGGACTCAGCATGGCAACCCCGCCTTAACAAGGTTTCGATCGCAAGCCTCTGAGGCGAAACTGCAGCTCCACGAGATCTTGTGCGCGGTTGCTGGCCCAGGAACCTGCATCGACGCCTTGCATCGGCGCTAAGTGTGGCTAAGCAGGAACTCTTGAGGAGATAAAAGTCGAAGATCTACTGGAGCGAGCCATGGCAGTCGTGGAGCACCGCTTGATCGAGCTTGAATACAACGACTCGCTTGCAGCAGCATGGAAGCGGCCGGCCCGCCGATTTTGCCGGCACACAACGTAACTTAGACGCATGCTGGAAGCGGACTTTTCTTTTCCTTTTTTTTCTTTTTTGGTGGGGAAACCATCGTGAAGGTTGTTATCATCGCTCAATCACTCATCACTGCCAAAGGACAAGTTGAAATGTGCCATGCGGCGCTTCTATGTCAGAGGAGCTCGGGAGCCAGGAACAAGTTTTCATCAATTCAGTGACAGTCAATTGGATACAGTATGTAAAACAGCAGAGTAGTGGAAATTCGTTCGTATTTTAATATATATGTACACATATATTTAAAACCTGTTTGGAGACTACCAGGCACTTTCGCATGGCTTTTATTGACAGTGGGGATAGGCTAAGTCAGCCAGATGATTCACGAATCTTTCATTATTCTAACATTAATAGAAGAGAAGAAAGATTATTGTTAAGACGTTCATAATTGTTGACATAACTAATACTCGGTGTAGGCTGACGACAGACTGCAATGCCAGATGGTTCGGCCTCGGTGAGGTTCGCACACTCATATTTCACGCGTATTTCGAACATCAATCAATTTAGGATTCATTTCGTAGGAAAGCTACTGTAGCTGTAATTATATATTTTCAGCACAACATTCTAAACCAGGCGTGGTGGAGCATGCAGCTCAGGTAGTTTCTGTCATATGTATTTTCGATACGAACAAAAAGTTTAATAATTTCTGAGAGTGAGATATTGATTTTCGTGCAGGAATTTAAGTATGTTGTTTCATTTAGCTTGATCTATCTAAAATCTAGCGCCGCCTCGATCTTTTCATTACTGAAACGTGATCTATACGTATCTTTCGAAGTAGCTCTTCGTGTTGGTTGAACAGCATTTTGATTCATCTATGACAGACAAATTGGCTCTATGCAGGAGCATCAAACATAGTTAGAAAGCGCAAAAGAAGTAACAAATGGGCTATTGTGATTTATTATGTAGCAATAATAAGAAAATCCATGTCGTGCTAAATGCAAACACGTAGCCGATTCGAAGATGCACGCCATCACAGGCATACTTCTGTACTACCTATCCAAGGACGTAGTTAATAAAATGTTTGTGGGTCCAGGTTGTTTTTTTAACTCGTGAATAGGTTATCACAGAAAATGCAAGTTTTGCTAGTACTATTGGTAATAAGCTACTGCTAATGCTTTTTACCTACAGCTACCTACAAGGTAGCACTCACTACCTAAATAAAAAAGAGCTGAGGAAGACTCTGGCTTGGCTCAACCTTGCAAGCCCCGAAGTTGTTTCCGCTCAGCAAAACAAGGACGTGGCGTGACTCTTGGTAGTCAGAGCGCTAGGCTTTGGCCTTGCGAGTCTCTAAGGAACGATGGTAGGCTTGCAGGATGGAGGCCATGAGGACAGCAAGTACCGGATGAAAGGATGGCGGCTCCGCAAATATCTGACCTCGCTGGGAGTAGTCTTCTCGTTACTGTTGATCTTTTTGCTGATGGTACAGCGATATGCGTTGCCGTCAACGGTAGGCTCTGCCAATAACAACCTTCACGCCAAAAATATCGCCAACGGTGTCCCAAGGCTCCGGCAAACTGTTGCAACTGCTGAAGAAGAGTATCCCATCGGGTTTGCTCGGATTCCACAGATTCCGGCTGGAGCATCGCACCCTGATGATGGCAAGCTCCACGTCATTTTCTCGTCTGGCTGCAACTACTTTCAGCACTGGCAATCTGAGCTTTTGCTGGCGACGGCAAAGCTAGTTGGCCAGCGTGGACGCATCACGCGAATCGTCAGCGGCTGCCACGACCGAACAGCTGAAAAGATCCGCCACACACACCAAACTTTCCCAGAAGGCCGCAACGATCTCCTTGTGCCAATGGCCAAGCTCAACAGATCTATCAACGAAAACTTTGGACTCTACATTACACCGTCTTTTGATGGTGCACGTGATTTTCCTTGGATTAATAAGCCTAGCTCGATCGAATACTTTATGCAGCATGCACGCCCGGAATTGGATCGCATGGGCGAAACTGTCATTGCTATTCTGGATCCTGACTTCCTCTTCCTTCGCCCTCTTTCGCAGTCAGATACAGACCCTGCCAATATCATCACTAGCCGCGGCCAAGAAAAGGATCCCGAGGCAAATAAGCCTCTTGACTGGGTGAAGCTTGGTCGTCCAGTCGCACAGCGCTACGGCCTCGAAGGTGGCTGGGTACACATGTTCGGCGATAAGCTCGTTGACATAGTCGGCGATTCATCCTCTCCAGCACTTACATGGACTTCACGTGAAGCTGCACAGCATACCAGTGTAGGCCCTCCACTCATGCTTCATGTTGATGATCTCACCAAACTGAGCAAGCTCTGGGCAAAATACATGCGACCTGTTCTCGAGCACGAAAAGGATATTCTTGCTGACATGTGGGCTTATTCCATTGCCTCAGCTCATCTTGGTCTTAAGCACACCACCCTCGACCAGTACATGGTTTCAACAAGTGGTCGCTCAGGTCAAGCATACCCATTCATCGATGTGAAAGATCTTTCCTGTCGCAACCCGCTCTCGACACCTGCTAACCGACTTCCAGTCTTTATTCATATGGCTTCAAACTTCAAGGCCCCTGACCGCTACAAGGGACCATGGATGTTCCACAAGGGTCATGTCCCTGCTGACATTTTGGAATGTGACTCGCCGCTTATTATCCAGCCACCTGACGACCTTTGGCGTATGACTGACGAGCCAAAAGCTAAACAAAATGCTTGGATTCTTTGCCACGCCATCTACTACCTCAATCACGTTGCTTCACTGTACAAAGAGAAGTTCTGCAAGCCTGGCTATGAAAACCGCCAACTCGTTAAACTGATCCAACGAAAGAGTACAGATCTTCGTTGTTCAGAAACAAAGGATAAATGGTGCTATCCAATCGCACAGATTGAAGGTCTTGGAGATGAATGGCGCTCAAAACTTCGTGATGCTTAAAAGTATCCGCTTTATCCTCGTATCAAATGTCTTATCCTTCCTCTTACCGAGTCAAGAATGTGCCTTGCCATTATACAAAAAAATACTGTATTATTGCACATGCATTAACGATCAATTGATAACCTTTTCTATGACTAGGTCTCCTCTCATTAACTTTTCGACTCTTGCTAATTTGCGCTCCATCATCACACGATTGACGACCTCAGCGACTTGTATTGGCTTCCTCAAATCGTATTGTTCCAGGAATTGGAATCTAAAGCTGATATCTTTTGAAGATATTTATCCTGTGTAGCGTAGGTGGTAGTTGTAGCTACATATACAAAAGTATTTAGCTGGGTGCAAGGCAAAACGGAGAGGCAAAATAAATCAGATCAATTCACTTCTGATGTATCCCCCGCTTCATTCGGTATTTGAGTTCCTCAAGTGCATGGTTACTTTCGTATTGGTGATGTTCCCAAGAGGATTCAGAAAGCCAGTCCAGCTAGAACAATTTTTAGCTCCAAAGACATTAGTAAGGACTGGGCAATCGCCTTTCTCCTCTCGCCTTCAAGAGTCTTTACCCATCTCTAAATAGATCTTTGGGTACTCCCTTGAGAGCGCTACTGAAGAACGCAGACAAAGAAGAAAGGATAACTAACATAAGCTAAAATAAGAGCACTAGCAGTAGACTAGTAACTATTTACCTATTAGTACTCATACTGGATGAGCAGCACTCCTAAAAGTATCTATGGTATCTACTAGCTTCGCTCTGCTTCTTTGGCTTCTCTCTCTTTTTAATTAATTACTATCAATTTGTTGTTTCTTTATCTTTGATTTCTATCTTTTCAAAGGCCGCAAAGTCGTTCATCGCGAATTAATTCTCAAATCGCGAGAGCAAAGGCCGCGAGCTAAGTCCGCTCGCCGCAGAAGTTCTCTCCGTGCTCTCGTCGAGGGTAAAGCACGTAGAGGCCGCTGACTCCAACGCCGGATCACGCTGAGCAGAGAACTTGGGCTCGATTCAATTCGATTTGACTAGCTCGGATCAGATCAGATTAGATCGATCTATTTCCGTCATCAAATCTTTGGTATCCTTTCTTCAACCTCTTCGCGCGAAGGAAAAGCGAGTTCTGTGCAAAAAGAATACGCAATTAAGGCTACCCTAAAGTCTTGCGAACATGGCGACCGCTCGTGAAATAACTTCTCTGCTGGAGAAGACCGCGGATTATGACAAAGATGAACGCTACATGGCTGTGAATGACTTGTGCCGTAGCCTTGAAGGCGACGTAAAGATGGATCTTCATTTGGAGAGACGTATCTGCCAGTCGATCCTCTTGCGTCTTGATGACACCTCAAACGATGTGCAGACTGTGGCTGTGCGTTGCCTTGCGATTCTTGTCAAGAAGGTCGAGGAGACTCAGGTGCGAGACATTTGCAACAAGCTGGCCAACCTCATCCTCACAGGAAAGCCCGACCTTCGTGATATCTATGCAATCGGCCTTAAGACCTGTCTAGGAACGCTCCCGTCAAACATGGGCCCAAAGATTGCCATGGATCTGGCCTCTCGACTTCTGGGAGGTGTCAAAATGGATGAGGACGAGAGCATCAAACTCGAGTGTCTCGACCTCCTGACAGACCTGATCAAGTTCTACGGCTATGCCATGACTTCTGAACACAGCAACATCTCCTCCACAGCTCTTCAGCAGCTCTCTATCCCGAAGCCTGCTGTGCGCAAGCGCGCTGCGGCTTGCCTCGGTCGCCTGGCTACCGTTGTCTCCGATGACCTGCTTGACCGTATCATCCGTACCCTCCTGGAGCAAATCGAAAACCCCAAGCCTGGCAGTGATAAACGCACATTAATCCAGACTATCGGAACGATCTCCCGCATGGTTGGGTTCCGCCTCGGTTCTCATCTTAAACGTATTGTGCCCCTTTTCCTTGCCTCACTCAAGAACCCGGATGACGAGGCCATGCAGAACGAGGAATCTGATGAGCTGCGGGAGAACATCTTGCACGCATTTGAATCTTTTGTTATTCGTTGCCCGCATGAGGCATCTTCTCACATTCCCGAGATTCTTGACCCTACATTGGCCTTCTTGCGTTATGACCCAAACTATCATTATAGCGAAGATCAGGATGATGCAGATGGCGAAGATATGTATGATGGAGAAGACGAGGATTATGAGGAGTATGATGATGATGAATATTCTGATGAGGATGATACTAGCTGGAAGGTTCGTCGCGCCTCTGTTAAAGTCGTTCGTGCTATTATCGTGTCCCGTCCCGACATCCTTGGCGATATTTACAACAAGTGCGGAGATCTGATCCTCTCCTGTTTCAAGGAACGCGATGACAATGTCCGTCTGGATCTGGTCAATTGCTACACAGCTCTCCTACGCACTGTCCGTGGTGGAGCTACCATCACAACAAAAGGCAACAAGTCATCCAATAGCGCTGTAGCTCAAGAGTTTGCTCGCTCGAACAGCGAGGTTCGGGTACACATTGGACAAGATGTGGACAAGATCATCAAGGTTACAACTAAGATCCTCAAAGAGAAAAAGGCAGAGAAGACGCGCACAAGCATCTTCGAGCTCTTGCAAGAACTGGTGATTCTGCTTGGAGGTGGACTTGAAAACCACATTGGTGTACTGGTCCCGCTCTTGCTGGAATCTCTGCGCCTTGACCGAGACTCCTCACTTATCTTTGCATGCTTGCAATTTATTGGGAAAATTTTCGAGACCCATAACGCCTCCTGTATCCAACCGCATCTCAAGACTCTGTACGGCCCTATCCTTACCTGTGCTGGTGCCGAATGGTACAAGATTGCTGCAGAATCACTTCGTGTGATTGCTGATATGGTCTCAGTCTTCCGGCCGCAAGTCAAGTCAAGCGGAGCCGCTGATGATGTTGCTATGACAGACTCCTCCGCTGCTGACTTTGATTGTTCAGAGTTTGTGCGGCCCTGCTATGATGCAGTACTGCCTCGCCTTCAAACTCACCACGTCGATCAGGAGATCAAGGAATGTGCCATCTTGGCCATTGGTGCTCTTTTCTCTCGCTGTGGTGACATGCTTAAGGACCAGCTTGCTATGGTACTTGAGCTTCTGCAGGAGCGTTTGCGCAACGAAATTACCCGCCTTCCTGCTCTCAAATGCATCGAAGAGATCGCGTCTTCACCTTTATGCCTTGACATTAGTCCTATTGTGGAGAGCCTGGTCAACGATTTGGTGCAGTTCTTGCGTCAGCAGAGCCGCACTCTCAAGCAAAACACGCTCTCTACACTTTGTGAACTCATTAGATCTAGCTCGAGCTGCATCTCTTCCACGCTCTACAAGGATGAACTTGAAAATGCAGCAAGGCTCATTGACGATCGCGACCTCTACCTCAGCCAGATGGCCATCTCTCTGTGTATTACCACTCTAGAATATGCACCTGACAAACAAGAGGTTGTGAGCATGACTGCAGCGACCATTCTCCCGCGTTGCATCAGCCTTATGACTTCATCCCTGCTTCAGACTGGCGGATCAACTCTTGAAGCCGTTCTTGAACTTTTGCGTTTGCTAATGAAGTTGCAGATCGCTCCTCTCGGTTTTGATGAGGTCCTTGCTATGGTTATTCAACCGTCCAAGGACGAATCAACAGGAAAATTGTCGAAAAACGCCGTCTCGTCGTTGTCACGTGCGATTGGCGTAATTTGTACTTCAACTCCAGATCAATCCCGTTGTGATGCTACTGTAAACCAGATCATTGCTGATATTAAGAATGGTGTGGCTGCGGGAGCTGACGATATTGCCTCGACGTCAATTAACCTTGCTCTCCTTTCCCTTGGAGAGATTGGTCGTGACATTGATTTGGCTTCTATTTCCGATGAGGCTTACTCTACGGTGCTCGCTTGTCTTGATAGCAAGGCCTGCTCCGAAGAGGTCAAGTCAGCATCTGCTACGGCTCTAGGTAACCTGACGCTGGGTAATATGCCTTCTTATCTACCTCTTCTCATGAAGGCTCTACGTGAACGTACAGAGGAGGCTCAACAATACCTTTTGCTAAGCTCCCTTCGGGAGGTCATTGTTAAGCACAACATGTCCAAGGCTGCATCCGGAACGGCTCTCCCTGTGGATGAAATTGTCCCTGTATTAGAGCGCCACTGCAGAAGCACTGAGGAGGGTGTGCGTAACATGGTTGCGGAATGTTTTGGTAAGCTTGCCATCCTCAAGCCCGACCAAATTGTTCCTTACTTGGCCAAGGCAGTAGAAGGTGCATCTGGCGAGCCGATGGCACGTTGCACCTTGGTAATGTCTCTCAAGTTTGCCAGTAGCAGTGACCAGCCGGTCCAAGCATTGCGTGAGCATATCAGTATCTTTGTAACTCTTCTCAACGATGAGGACCTCAATGTCCGCCGTTCATCAATTGTTGCATTCACGTCACTTGCTCATCACCGCACTGCAGTTATCCATGATGTTGCCAGAGAGCAAATCGTTCCCTCGCTTTTCAAAGACATGCGTGTTGACCCTACACTGAAGCGCACTGTTGACCTTGGACCCTTCAAGCACGTCGTGGATGATGGTTTACCCCTACGCAAAGCGTCATTTTCATGCATTCTCACAATGCTCGATACGATCCCTGAAACGGTTCCGATTGTTGATCTCCTTCCTCACCTCGCCAAGGGTCTTGCTGACGTCGATGAAGTTCAAATGCTTTGCCACCAAATTCTTATTCAGATCGCTCAACGTTCTCCACACATCCTCTTGAGCGAAATCAACACTGTGTTGGAGCCATTGGCCCAGACATTGAACAAGACTGTGAAGGAGGCGCAAGGCTCAGTGATGAACCATGCAAACAACGACATTCGTTCGGCGCTCCGTGCTCTCGATGCAATTGCCGCAGTCCCAGAATCACAGCAGGACCGACGCATCACAGACCTTGTATCTATGGTGCTTGAGAAAGAGTCGACACGTGCAATGATCGAGGCTGATAACCTGAGCATGGCTTCTCAGGCTTCCAAGTCAAACTCACAATAAATATCTAATTGCATTTAAAGATCTATCTACATCTAAAATTTTGTTTTCACAATGGTATTACTCTGAGACTAGCCATTTCAGCACGTAGTTACATAAGACGCGGACTGCACCATACGTTTTCCCAGATAAAAGCGAGTACTGTACGCACTTCCTCATAGAGCGCATCACTGACGCCTCAAGTCCAAATGAAAGCTTAGGGGCATACAAGACCTCCCCTTCAAGAAGGAGTTTACATTGCTATAGACAGCCACATTAGATAGACGCTAATTTTTTTTCCGTTTAACCGAATTTACAGCATTGGAGCGACAATAATTATATTCTTCTAGTTGCCTTACTTCGTCTGTTTATTTCTTTCTTGATACAGAACCGAAATCATCTTCAAAGATCACCGTTCCTGAAATGCGATGTGCAAGTGTTTACACCTTCTAGATAATTGACAACAGAAAGGTTTTGGTAGGTTCTGGTCAAAATCTCGCTGACGTAAAAGTAGCAAGTCGATCCTTTTCTTTCTTTCCAGTCGCACCAACCCTTCACCTTGTTATGATCATCCATTCGAAGGCAACCTGGTACGCGGACGCGACGTGGTTTTCAAAGCTCCTTCACATGCATAATTTTCTGTATCAGACAGTCACGATTGGTTCAACATCGCATGTGAACGAACATCCGAGGGAAAGCCTCAATATCAGAACTTTTTCTGTTTTTTAATACATCAGTACATTTGTTTTAGTAGTTCTAATCCTGTCGTGGAAGAGACAGTCGCAGAATAACCTAATCAGAAAGATTGCAATGTAGTGATTCATCGAGACAAGGACCTACGATGCAACTGGAAACTTGATAAGTCTAAAACAAGGAAAAGATGAGAAGTGCTTCTTAGAGTAGCAACCATGGCTTCATCTTGAAGACATCACCAAAGAAACCTTATCCTTTAAAATAACCAGGGAAGCTTTCATCTTTTATCAAGTACGGAGTCCATGAGTTGATTCGTAGGTATGTTTTCAAGCCTTCATTTAAAAACACTTCGACTCGGAGGCAAAAACTGAAGTCAAGCCATATATATATGCTCATGGTATCAAATGAGAAGAGCACAGTTCCTCTCGGTTCTGTGATATGTAATATGGCATAAGAGAAGTCGAAATTTTTTTCAAGAGCAATCAATACACAGCACTTGTGATGTAACAGCGACAAGAACGAGCAAATTCCTCTCGGTTCTATGATATAGAACATAGCACAAGGAAGTTGAAAACAAGTATTTCTAAGGGTTGTCAGCATACAGAACTTCTAATATACTAGTGACAAGAACAATCAAGTTCCTCCCGGTTCTATGATATGGAACATAATAAAGAAAATAGAAAACAGAATTTTCGAAAGCCCTCCGGCCCCGCCCCAGGCAAAGTCTCATCCCATCTCATTCTCAGAAGAAGGCAGAACTTGAGAAGGAGAGGAGAGCTTCCTAAGTGCTTATACCTGGGGATATGCACTCTTGGTTATGCACCAGTGCTATCAAGATAACAACACTATGCTGTTGTAAAATAGGTATCAAGTAGAAGCTTCGAGTACCTCCTGAACAGAGTGCTTGCATGGTACAAGGTGCAGGTTTATAATACCAATCAGAGCACATCCAGCACCTAAAGTGTATCTGCCCAGTTCAATTGTACCTAGACTATCTGTAGTTAAAATAACATAAGTGATGCGCAGAAGTTAGTATTTTGGATTCGAACCAAAGAAGAATGAGAAACACCCACCCAACTATTTTCCATCACCAGTCATCTCTTCTCCACGCTAATAAACAATCTTTCATATTAGCATTCGCAAAACTAGTTCACAAATGGTAATATATGCAGGCTATAAAAGTTGCATCAGAACTTCTTAGAGGATAGGTTATGTTATCAACATATCTGCTTTCAGGGGATTGACAGATAACTTTTTATCATCAATTGCGATCCTTTACACACCATGCATGGTACTTAGATTGGAATATGCGGAAACCCTTGTACCAGGCTGCAATAACGCAGCATGAAACATTTTTGGAATTTACCACAACTATTAGTGACACAAGGCGCGAGTAGGCCTTTGCGTGTCAGGCCAGTCGAGGCAAGAGTTTATATCCCAGCGTATCTTGAGACAGTGCTCTCAAAGCCCGTAGGCTCCAGTGCTCAATGGGTGTTTACTGGTTTAATATTGAAAAGGCAGGATCTCCATCCTCACCTTATCCGACTCTTATTTTCTGGACCTTGCCTCGTCTGACCCGTTTCACCCCTTCCTCTAACCGAGACATCTACAGTCAATATTTATCAGAATTCACTTACAATCATCACAGCAAGCACAAAGGTGCTCAAGGGCAAGGGACAATATATTTCCCCAGAATAGCTCGGCCTGAATGAGATGCCATAAGTCAAGGCTTTATGCCTTGCGTAGGAATACTCATGAGCTCAGCTCAGCCGGTCTGCGGAAGCGGACCAGCATGCATGTTTTCTGGTTTGCCAATGGAGGCCATTGGTTTGGGATTTGCTGCCATCATCAAGTTTTTGCTGCAGCCTGCAGCCTTCGTCTCCACTCGCCTCATTTTGGTAGGAAGTGTAGGAAACCTAGAATTGGGATTGCGTGGTGCTCACTTGCACAGCCATCCAATTCGAGCGACACTCCAGCGAGCTTACAGCGCTCGCTGACATGTCCGCAACGGCTCACCGGAAAATTTTTAATATCAAAATAAAATTAAATTAAGTTTGATCATTTTCAAAATTTATTTTTACTGTTTTTTTTTTTTACCAGTTTTTTGGTTTTGTTTTTTCTGTTGCAAGTGAAAATGGGATGTGCAGCACAAGTTGGAGAACTAGTAGCTAGGCTGCTAGATATACTATAGACATCTCGGGTACTCATCAGCACAAGTACTCCAACGGAGAGGATCCTAACCCCTGCAGAAGGGCAGGATCTGCCAGGCAAAGGTGTTCGGAGCTTGAACGACCCTTGGCCCTGGGGTGGCAACGTTGCAAACTCTGTCAGTTTGTGACTTTGGTGCTGTTGTTTAGACGCAAGATCTCTCAGTACAAGGTGAATCCTGCTGGCACACGAGCTTGCAGGAACATTCAACAGGTCACAAGCTAGAACGAGAAGCTTACAGGGGCTTTGCAGAACTTCAGAATCAATCAATTTACTCGTACCTTGTAATTATAATGGAGGATGAACGCCTATCTCTGTCTGCACTGGAGCAGTCCAAAGACTCTGTTAGACCCAAGCCAAGACAAGCTTCCTGGTTAAAGGAAACATCATCCGGGCATCAATCTAAGCGCACTCTTGAAAGCCCAATGTTTGATCTGGATGAATCAGAAAATCTGGTTAGCAACGAAGTCGAGAGGACAAAGCAGAACCTGAAGAATGGAAAATTATCTTTGGATTTTCAGGAGGCACAAAATCACACTGAGAGTGCGACTGAAGAGTCCCTCCTGTGCTGTGAAGCTGCGTCTATTATTTTAGGTGGTAAAGGAGTTCTTCATGCAAAAGTAAGTACTTGGAAGAACACGAATGACTTTGCAACAAAAGAAATTGGTTTCCTCATGTTGACTAACCTTGTATCTATTCCTGTATTTCAGACTTTGCAAGATCTCGCCTTGAATCTGGAAGAACTTCCACTCCTTGGTTCTCAGACTGCAGTAGATTACTATCTTGAATCGTCAAGCCCTGAGAAATCTAGATCAATGCGTTTGGTGCGTGATCGACTCTGTAACGTAAGTTCATAATTCACATGCCATCAGATTATGCAACACTCGTCGTTCTAACTATGCACGATGGTTATTCATACTATTCTTAATGCAAATTTCAGAATGAAGAAGCAGTATTAGAAACCCTGTACCGGTTTACAGGCACCAGGTACCAAAAATTGTTACCTGTGACTGTGCTGTTTACAAGTTCTTCACATGCAGTGCTTGTTTACTTACCCTCGGATCATCCAAAAACGCGTAAGGCTATTGCTTTCGAGCCATTTCTGTTAGATGACGGCAGGCATGGAGTTACTCGCTTCTCAAGCGTTCGAGCTCTTTCTGCACACATATCGCAACGATTACGGGAGGGTATGAATGAGGATAATGAATCATTCGCCATGGGTTTCATTTTAAAACGCCGTAGTGCAAATTTGCGTAATCAAAAGGACGAAGAAAAGCTACCAGCTCCAAGTTCTCCTGTCCCTCCTCAGCCTTCACTGCGTTCTGAGCGAGAAGCTCTCCGGGAACAAGGAGGTGCAGAAGGACCTTCTGATGCTATGTTAGCAGCCCGAAAAGCTCGAGAGGAGCGAATTGCTGCTAGGATAAGACGGGCTCAAGCAGCCGAACGTCGGGCTCAGTTTGATAATGCACAAGGTAAATCTATTAGCCCTGAATTGGTAGGGAGAGGCCCTCCAATATCTGATGATGTAAATGGTTACTTGAGTCAATTTACGAGTGAGGAGGGACCTTACACTCAAAACCAAAATCTTCAAAAAATGAAAAGAACCACTGCCGGGGAACGCAACAAAGCAGAACTGGGAAGTTTACTTAGCCCTCGGGTACATGAGGATCCAGAGATGAAGTTACAACACAAAGCATTGGAGCAAAGATACAAAGAGCGAGCAAGAAAATTGGCACAACAAAGAGACCAACTATCTCACGAACGACATCCTGTCGAAAAGGAATCCAGAAACCACATCCAGGAGGATGCCGCAAAATTTAACAGCAACTCGGAGCAGCAAGATCGTCTTGAGAAAGATCGACTTGAGAAGGAGCGTCTTGAACAGGAGCGTCTTGTACAGGAGCGTCTTGATCAAAAGCGTCTTGAACAAAAGCGCCGTGAGCAACTGCAACTTGAACAAGAGCGCCTTGAGCAAAAGCGCCTTGAGCAAAAACGTCTCGAGCAAGAGCGTCTTGAGAAAGAACGTCTTGAGCAAGAGCGTCTTGAGAAAGAACGTCTTGAGCAAGAGCGTCTTGAGCAAGAGCGACTTGAGCAAGAACGTCTTGAGCAAGAGCGTCTTGAGCAAGAGCGTCTTGAGCAAGAGCGACTTGAACAAAAACGCCTTGAGAAGGAGCGCCTTGAGCAAGAACGTCTTGAGCAAGAACGTCTCGAGCAAGAGCGTCTTGAGCAAGAGCGACTTGAACAAAAGCGCCTTGAGAAGGAGCGCCTTGAGCAAAAACGTCTTGAGCAAGAACGTCTTGAGCAAGAACGCCTTGAGCAAGAGCGTCTTGAGCAAGAGCGTCTTGAGAAAGAGCGTCTCGAGCAAGAGCGTCTTGAGCAAGAGCGTCTCGAGCAAGAGCGTCTTGAGAAAGAACGCCTTGAGAAGGAACGTCTTAAGCAGGAGCGTCTTAAGCAGGAGCGTCTTAAGCAGGAGCGTCTTGAGAAAGAGCGTCTTGAGAAAGAGCGTCTTGAGAAAGAACGCCTGGAGAAGGAACGCCTTAAGCAGGAGCGTCTTAAGCAGGAGCGTCTTAAGCAGGAGCGTCTTGAGCAAGAGCGTCTTGAGCAAGAGCGTCTTGAGCAAGAGCGTCTTGAGCAAGAGCGTCTTGAGCAAGAGCGTCTTGAGCAAGAGCGTCTTGAGCAAGAGCGTCTTGAGCAAGAGCGTCTTGAGCAAGAGCGTCTTGAGCAAGAGCGTCTTGAGCAAGAGCGTCTTGAGAAAGAACGCCTTGAGAAAGAGCGCCTCGAGAAAGAGCGCCTCGAGAAAGAACATTTTAAGCAGGAGCGGGTTAAGCAAGGGGCGTCTTTTGCGCGAAGAAGAACTCAAAAGACAACAGATAGATTTGGAACGGAGACAAGAAGAAGAGTCAAGCTTTAGGGAGCGTCTAGTCAAAGAGCGTAACGAGCAGTCGAAACGATTGCGAACACAAAGAGAGAAGTTTCATCAAACCTCAGAAGAAGAAGAAGAAGAATTTACTCATGCTAATGATATCAATAAAAAGCGCGAACGAAACTATCCCGAGCTTGCTAACTTTGAAGATCGCACAGATAACAATTCTATGGAAATGGAAGATGGTGCATATCAGAAGCTGTATCATGAAGAAAAACGGAGGGAATACAACGAAGACATTGAGTTAGACCTCGAAGATATCGACACTCTCCAGAATAAGGCTAATAGATCATCAAGGGAAGAAAAGATGAATCTGGATGCTACTATAGCTTCAAGTGTTCTAAGCGATGATAGTGATGATGAAAATTCTGAGGCGGAAGTAGATTTAGACACTCGTGAAGCACGGAGACGAGCATTTCTGCTTGATAGTCCACTAGACGAAGGTGATACTGGTTTTGAGGGTAAACTTCGTGATGCATCGTTTAATCACTCGCGAGAGCTTGGTGATGGTGACTACGCAAGGTTTCATGGTATCCTCCCTTTTGAGGGCCGTATGAATGATAACAATCACCCGAATGGCTACCTGGATGTTCACAAAAGCATTCGAGCAGAGGATAATCATGTTCATGACAGCACAGCCAGCTCTAGTGATCATGATAATAATGACAATCCGGTCAGTTATGGTAATTCAACAGGACATGTCGATAGAGACACGCCAGGACTCCATGATGCTGAAACTTCTTCACCCAGATCATCTGGAAAATTCAACACCGACAATGCACTCAACCGAGGAGGGATAGATAGCCATAAGTCTTCTTCACAAGAGAATGTGGATCACGCGCAGCACGGGGGAGACGATGACTCAATTGGAACAGAAAAGTCATTACAAGATCCCCAGAAACTATCAAAAACTGAAGTCTCACAATCAGATGAGCCTTTTATTAAGACAGTCACATCTGGACAAACTGAGAGGACTTCGCAACACACTCAAAGTGCTCCTTCGTTGACCAATAAGACATCACAAAAGAAGCTAGCAAAGGTGGAATCCAAACGGAAGGTAGCACTTGATCAACACTACTCCAAAAGAACTAATTCACAAGTTCATAACCAAGAACGAAAGGATGATAGATCTTCGCGCTCTGAGTCAGTGCAGAGCGCTCGCGGGCACTCTGATCAAGGGCAATCTTCACGAGCAGGGTTCCTGAGTAGTCGGAGTGCCCCCGCCTTAGGACAGGTTGGCAGAGACGAGATTCTTGAGCGTTTAAGGATGCAGCGCGTTGCTATCATGCAAGAAAGAAAAGTTGAAGATCGTTTGATTATAGAGCGCCGAAGACACATCGCTCAATGTCTTTCGCAAGAACTTGAAGAGCTGCAGGTAGACGAGAACCATGACGTACCGGAAACGAAACCTCAAGAACTTGATACCTCGTGGTCAGATCTCTCAGATGGCAGTCTTTCCGTTGCTCCACCAGCATCAACATGCATGGATTCCCCGTTTACATTTGCTAGTGATCACAATAGCCAAGGGATTGCAGACCCAAAGGATTTCGACATTCAAGAAGCAATTCCTTCAAGCTCGTCATCGAAATCACGGGCTTGTCGAACAAAAGATCAGAAACCAAAAGATCTTCAACCTTCCGAGACAAGTATTGGTAATCATGACAGTCCTGCGATAGATAACAGTAATAATCTGCCGCATCTAGCTGAAGTGGAGCATAATGATCATGATGCACAACTGTCACCAACCACTCAGGAAAAATTGTTTAGCATTGAAATTCCCTTGGACGATGCTGGAAACAGAGAAGAACGCTTGCGTCGACAGCGCAAGTTTGAAGAGATGAAACGCCGAAAGTTTGCAGAAAATGAAGAGCGGCTGCGGCGACGAGCAAATGCTCAGCAAAAGCAGCAGTATGTGCCGCTACGACAAGCGCCTGATGAAGAAGTCACAGAAAAACACAACTTTACCCATGAGGGTGGTGAAACTTTTCAGCATGATATTCCTCTGTACAGTGCTCGAAGTGGCCATTCGACACTCAGTGGGGCTGCGGCTCCTGGTGTTGTACCTGTGTCTGGAAAGAGACAAAGCAGCCCAGCAGGGTGGGGCAGTGCACGGCATTTGGAACCTCAACATCATTCTATGGCTTGGGACCAGGGTAAGGCATCAAGTCGCTCAAGCTTAGACTCAGCGCATACCTCTTCGGGGCGAAGGGGAGAGGGTCAACCATCTTCGCTTCAACAGCATCGTCGGCAAAGCCTTGACGAAACATCAGTATTTACTGGAGGAGCAACATCAGCTCGAGGAACCCACCCCCCAAGTGTGTGTGAACTTCCTCCTGAGATTGCCCCTACAATCGAAATTGCCACCAAGTCGAATTTGAAGCTGATTATGAATGCCATCACTCATGTCTGTCTTGCCGGTGCTCATCATGTCCAGCGCCGTGACAATATCATTCGTGGTTTAGAGGACCGATCTTCGAGTGGGCTTGCAGAATTTCGCAATGCTCAGTATGTGATTCTATTCCGCAATGAAGTGGCGCTTAAATTCCGTGGCATCTACGTGGTGGACCGCGATACTAACAGCCTACGCAAATTGCAAGGTGCGAAGCACTTGCCGGCGACAGTTGACGCTTCTATGATTGATTCGTTTTATAAATACAACACTGGTCAGAAGCGTTTTCTGAGGATTTCTACCAAGTCTATTACCAGAACTACTGACGCCGTAGCTCTCAATCCCAAGTTTTTCCCCCAAGCGCAGCGAATGTAAAACTTATCCCTATACCCACATAAATGATTTTTTTGTATTTATGTTTGTTGTATACAGCCTCTACTTACAGCTTCCATACCCTCCTCTTCATTGTTTGCAGTCCCACATCTCAGAGAGCTCTAGAGAGAAACACAAATACTTGGACCTTGACAATTTCACATTTTTTGAAGCTAAAATGAATTGCCCAATTTTGCTCCGATAAACCAACCATCTACCTGCCGCAGATCCGTCTTTTACAAGTGCCCAGTGAAATCCTCTTGAGGCCTCCGGTGTACCTACCTAGCAGTAGGCCTTGCGCAGTCCTGCCCACTGGCCACAATTCTCCGGAGTTACGCCCCGTCAAAATTGCACGCCATCTCCTGCTTTCACCTACTTAGTCTTACTGCTTGGCCCAGTGTAATTCCTGCACCAAAGTGCTGTGTGCAAACCGCGGCAAGGGCGCTCTTTAAGGGTAGGCGATGAAAATCCTCACGTGACAGAGTAGCCGCCTCCAAGACATGTATCTATCTAGTATGTAGGTAGAACGTATATCTTTCTGGGTCTTCGATGAGGTTATCTTCTTCAGTGCGAGCAATCGGAAGGTCCTCCCACAGAGGTTTTATAATTCCAAACTTGCTTCAGGTTGGTTGTTTGTTAATCATCTTCTTCATCGCAGACCCGAGAAATGCGCTCTTCCGAGTCATATCCTTCTTTAAGCCTCAGAGTTCTCCTCGTCTACAAGAGGTCTCTCCTTTTCAATCCCAAAGAAGAACTTTTAAAAAGAAATACCTAATAGGAGGTACCTAGTAGTACCTCCTATCAATCAATCTTCCCAATCTAAATCGGACGATCCTGGTGGTGGCTTAAAATACCACGTAAGATCTGTTTGATCATCATCTACCCGTCGTATTTTAGACGATCCTGATGTCGGATGCTGGTCAAAATTCTGTGGAGGATTTAATTGATCACCATTTTCCCAATCTGAATTGAAACTGTTTCTGCCGCTGCCGCTGCCATACCAACATTTGCATTCACTTGATCATTATCATCGACATGTAACTCATCACCAAAATCAGACCATGCACTGAAATCCTCCCCGACGGAACTAGTCTCACTAAGGTCCAAGGAGTGTTTCTGTTTCGTACCAGTAAGCTGCTCAAAGAAGGTCATTTATTATTTGACTTGTATTCTAACGAAAACAACAAGCTTTATTTCGATTCATGATTGTAATAGTTATCAAATTAAATTTAACGTCTTCTTCTTCTTCTAACCACTCTGTTATACTGCGTCGCTTCTCTTACAGATTCGATAAATTGATTGTCCCCTCAAAAAATATCTGTAAGTTTACCATGAACACCATCAATGGCCAAAAATATGTCATGGATTCCCTCTTCACAGCGATTGCTGCTGCAATCGAGAGCTTGGATGTTTTCACTAAGGTTATCAAGATCTGATATTGCAATTTGCCTTGGATCAGCGTCGCCGTGGCCTGGGTGACGCAAGAAAGAGGTCAAAAAATCACTCCCTGGTCCTGTCTGACAAACCATCATTATCACAGGACGACGGCGGGATTGCCAATCTAAATCCATTTGGAATTCAGTGCATGAGAGCTCCTTACCATTCCCATTACACATGTATTGGTTTTCAGCTTCAACTTCATTCTTTCGCTGATCAGAGGCCTTGCTCAGGTCCAGCTTGCTAACTCGGAAGAACTGTTGACATCTATCGAGTATTTTTTCTAATGTTTTCTTATTGTAGACGCCCCAGTGAAAGAGATTGTATTTAGCCCCATTATACTCATATGCCTCCGACATGGTCTTCGACCTGAAAACCAGTTCCGGAAATACACTAAGTAGTGCCTTTCTATTCAGATCGTTTAAGCTCGTAGCGTCTTCAGTAGGGTTGGGGTGTTTAACCTGTATCATGACGGGGACGAAAGCTTCATCGCTAGTGAGATCCGTCACCGATGTACGATGCATCATCGTTATCACATCAGCACCAAAATTGTTAAAGGGGTAACAAAAGGGCTCGACGAAATCCATCAAGCCCAACGAGGAGAATTCGTTCATGTTTTCTAACCAGTCCAACGTCCCCTCAAGGTCCTGGCTACAATTCCGCACCAATTTTCCAAATGACGATCTTGTGGGCATTTCAAGTTCTTCAAAAGGCCTTTCACGGGGGTCTTCATCATCCTCCCCACCAATGACATACTTTGCATTGTCTAGCGTAGACTCCATGTTTTTGAAAGCACATAGAACGGTATAATACTCCATATAGACTGCCGGAGGCTTGGTATTGTCCCTTTCACGCGTCAAAATTGCGTCTTTAACAAACGTGGGGAGGGAGTTGTCCTCAAGAAAGCTATGTAGTGCCGCCTCGAGTATCAGAGGTTCCTCAAACGCGACATGAATATCGACGGTGTTCTTCGTGACCGCCCATGAGTCACTGTGCTGACTTGGCACATTCCTACATTGACCAGGTCCGGCGTAAATTCCCCCGATAATGGGGCGGATTGATCTGTGAAGAGATGCATCACGAGTGCCTCTTTGATTTTGTTGAGTCTATCGGCATTCGTATCGGCTTTGAACCACTCGATTGTATGCCGTGCGGTGGAGCTTGCTCCATAGCGCCAGAATAATCTTGATTCACGTTCATTCGTTGATGCAGTACTGAATGCGTTCGGTTGTGTCATGAAGGTGACGAAGCGTCGTATATGCTCGAGGAACATCGTGTTGAGGTCGGTATTCTCAGCATAAACTCGTTCCAACAGGAGATCTATGAATGCAACTGTCCACCTGGGTCTTCCTGTAAGCCACCTGCACGTATACTCAAGAATGTTCTTATCTAATTGGCTCAAGTCCAGAATACTTTCAAGATAGGCTTTAACGCCATCCTTGTCTAGTGACTTAAAATCGTAATGCAAGGTGTCGTTGAGGGACACTTTTCCAGTCGCACTGGAAAGTTGTGTTATTATGTGGGCGATCGAGAAACCCGTACCGGAAAAAATGGGGTGATATATGAGTTTGCGTTCACGTACTATCTCCCTGAGCGTTTTGAAAAATGGTGACAGTAAAGATCGTCCCTGCCCTTGGTCTTCAGAGGAGACAAAATAGCCCATAAATTTTCTTGCTAGTACATTTGCTTCGTCCATGGCCACATTAAACTTGATAGTACCTATCGAGCGATGGGTGTTTTGCCAGACGAGGTCTAAGCAGGGCTCTAAATGAGTCATACTTTCACTCAATTTAATGACTCCGCCAACCCCTAATGAATATCTGTAAACAAACTTATAGAGGAGTGATGTAAAGACATCATGTCCGAAGTAGTGTATTGGCGCAAGCTGTACGCGAAGCCATAGCTCACAGGTAAGTTCTTTTCCGAGACTATTGAGGGCGTGTCGAAGTGCGCAGAAAACTAGAAGTCGGCAGAGTATCAATTCGTTTATGTAGACGCTTAGAATCTTATTATTTTCCACCTGTGTAGATTTTTCGACAAATCTTTCCAGTGTGTTGTAAATGACTTCGACATCGGAGCTGCCTGGATTGAGCGTACGGGCATCAGCGGCGACGAAATACAGTCCATAGCTTCTCGCAAAAATCTCAAAAATTGATCTTGTCTTTCCAGCACCCGAGGTGCCGTAAAATCCCACAGGTGATTCGTGGCGACCATCAACAATATCTTGAAAGAGTGGGGTACCGTTACTAAAACGCTCCTCAAGACCATGAGTAAGGAAATCAGGGAGTGTGCGACTGGAGGCGAGATTTCGCGGAACCTTGGCTTCGGGACGGAGAAGTTCCTTGAATGTGCCTTTTGGCTCGAAGACTTCCACGGGATCGAGAAATACCTTCCGGTCGGTTATGATTTGCCGATATGTAGTATCCAGGGCATTGGAGATCGGTGACATCACCTTATAAAAGCTATGTTGATCTCGTGCCTCTTTCAGCTGCTGCTCAGCCTGCTCAATGGATTCCTCATAGCGCGTGGCTATTTCTTCGCTGATGCCTTCCGTCTTGAGTAGTGAATCATAGAGCTTCTTGATCTTTTTGTTTAGTTCTCCCACGGTCCTTTCCGCATTCTCATAGCGGGCGAGGACATCGTGAAGTGGAGAAGCCCACGTCTGGCTTGCTGCGCCATCCGCCATCCTTGCCAGTTTGCTCGTTCTGTGTATTCCTAGGCGCTCTCAGTTTGGGACTTGCTTGCTAGCTTACATCCTTTGAATCGAACGAGGGAAACTTGTCTCGGAACGTTCGGCGCTAGGGGTGTGTGAGGCCAAATATATTGAAACACCCAGATTCCACGCCTTTCTTTTTTATAGTCATCACAGTCGTGGGTAGAATGGACAGCGGCCGGCGAACCTGCGTGCCTCTGTAGGGACTTCGTTGCCTTGCTCGTCCTCTTTTGCTCGACGGTCTATCTCCCTATAACGAACCCTATTGTATCTGATAAAAAAAAGTCTCTTACCTGATGATGAAAACCCTGATAGTTTAGAAAGTTCTTATATTGGCCCTATACTTAGTAATGGTTAGTCAGGTCATCATTTCGGCATGAGAGTTGTCCTAGATAGTTAGTTGCATAGCACATATTAGTTTCATAGAAACTAGAAACGAAAGTAACAAACCGCAAAGTCAAGGCCAAAATGGAAATGATACGGCTAAACTTTGATCGTACGAGCGACGGGGAAAAGGAGATGGCCTGGACACTGACTGAGTGGGTCGAGGCCCTCCTTACATACATGAGTGTCTCGAAGGACTCTAAGAAAGAAAGCAAATCACAGCAAATCAGAGCAAATCAAAGCAAATCAAAGCAAAGCAAAGCAAATCAAATCAAATCAAAGCAAAGCAAATCAAAGCAAAGCAAATCAAAGCAAAGCAAATCAAAGCAAAGCAAATCAAATCAAAGTAAAGTATAGCGCCGAAAGGATGGATCCTCGTGCCTGAAAAGTCCGAGTTCTCGACCTCCGAGTGGGAAAAGCAGCGCAAGCAACGAGTGCCGGCTCTGAGCCAGGAGACCCGCGCACCCGGCTGCTCCGCCGCATTGCTCTCGTCGAGGGACAGCTTGCTTGCTTTGGGTTTAGGCACTCACTATTCATTCGCTCATCTGTCTTGGTCGTGAATCGATTGATCGATCGATGTTGTTGGTCAAAAGAGGGTTTTCTAGTTTTTATATATTTATGTATGTATATACATACATATATGCATCTCTACATTGTACAATGATGAATGAATGAATGAATGAATGAATGAATGAGAGGCTAGATCTCCGGTTCTTCGGAGGCCTAAAGGCCGTGGCAACTTCGATCTCTCGCACACGCAACAGGCCTTGGACTCCCGCTGGACCAGCCCCGATGCGGGCTTGCTTTAGTGCTTCTCTGCGGACTTTTGCCACACGCTTTGGTTTGCGCAGAGCGAGATTGGTGGAAATCAACTATTCTCAATCAGCGAACTAATTAACTAAATAACTAACTAACTAAGTAAATAACTAACTAAGTAAATAACTAACTAAGTAAATAACTAACTAAGTGAATAATTCACTAACTAACTAACTAACTAACTCGCAATCAATGTTTTGCTCTTTTCTTTTCTCTGCTTCTTTCGCTTTTCTCTTTCTCTTTTTATTTTCTCTTTTTTCTTTCTCTCTCTCTGTGTAAAAAAAAACTTTCCATCAGATCAGAGACAGACAGAGCAGAGCAATGCAATGAATTAGATACACCGCGCCGCAAGTCCTAACACTCGACGGCTGTTCAACTGCACTGGCCAGCCCCAGGCAGTCCCAGCCGCTGACGTTTGGCAGAGGGAGCGTTGACGATGGCAAGGGCGGCCGAGAGCTACCCAAAGCAGCATCTTACAACAAGGGATGTAAGTTGAATTCGCTCATCCAACTGGAGATGAATGCTTCGCTTCATCTTTAAGCGGCGTACTTCTTTAATTTAAGTTGATGAGCTTTCACTTTTAATAGAAAGAATATTTCCTGCTCAAGTTTTGTTGATTGATCTCTTATAAAGTGAACTTGAAGAAACTTAGTTTAACTCTACAGAGAGGAATAAGCAGAGGAAGAGGGACTTTGATTACTATAGATTGTCTACGGTAGAGTTGCATAGTCAGCTATCACGACTACTGAGGCAAAGAAAGAAACAGTCTTCAACCATCGCGGAGAATCAAATCGAAATCAATATACCGATCGACTAGCTTGACCTCTGCAGCTCTCGCTTTCAGCAACCATGGACCAGGGATCTCGTGACAAGATTGTTTCCAAGCTCTACGCCGAGCCGCTCGTGCCTCTTGGCTGCTTGGTGACGGCTGGCGTGCTCATCGGTGGTGTGGTGAGCTTTAAGAACGGCAACAAGGTGCTTTCCCAGAGGATGATGCGCGCCCGTGTGCTCGCTCAAGGCGCCACGCTCGGGGCCCTCGCCTACGGAGCTTACCTCAGTGCACAAAACAAGAAGGACTTCGATGACTCCGGATACCAAGGCAACCTCCCTACTGCCGCCCAGACCGAGAGCAAGTGAGCACGGCTTTGGACGAGACTTCAATCACAATGACCACTTCTTGTTCAGTACCATCTACAACACCCAAATCAACATCGATTTTTCGTCATATCTGACATGGGTAATGATCTTCATAACTTAAAGATCAGGTACATCGTTGTGTTCTAAGCTACCATGGTGAGATCTTAAGCTATGACATCTGCAGAAGTAGCACCGGTATGTTCTGCTAATGGGAATAGGTTGATTTCGTGCTCTCCTACTTATGCTTGCCTCTTCTACAGCTCTTCGTTTACACTCGTTGGGGAAATCTGCTGGTAATCTACATAAAATTTCTAGGCCTACTTCGCAGTACATGCTTGTCTTGAAATGCATTAAAAAAACTGTGCATCACATGTACAGACAGTTATTCCAGGCCTCCTGTACTTCAACCAGAGTCTCAACGTATAGAAGAAAACCAGGCATTCCAAGTTCACCTGGATAGACTGCTTGCTGACCGACAGCCAAGTGAACTTTGGCGCTCGCTTAGTCTCCCAGTCGGTTACCAAGACTCTCCTAGGTTCTACTACTACCCTTTACATTTTTTCGATTGATAATTTCTTCAAAAAGATTTCTGTACAACACCACAGTCACTAATTGTGACGCTTTGCTTTGGCTTACCACTTGCTGTACCACAGCCCTCAATACGCCGTAAGATGTCCATCCCCTCAACGATATATCCAAAAACAACATGCTGGTTATCCAGACTTGGCATCCGTGCGAATGTAACGAAGAACTGGCTCCGATTCGAGTCTGGTCCTGAGTTGACCATAGAGAGAACACCTGGCCCTGCATGCGTAAGCGCATATGTTTCATCTGCAAAGTTCTTTCCGAATGCAGACTCCCCTCCCGTGCCATCCCTCTTCGTAAAATCTCCACATTGGCAAACCTCATTAGGAACGATACGATGAAAGTCACTACTTTTTGCCATTTTCATTAGTTTTCCGAGTTTCTCATGACTCTTATGGATCTCACATGGCATATTAAAGCTTTGTGCAGCACTTACCAGCCCTTGTAAGAAAGCTCGAACCCGGACTCAGAGAGACCCATTTCCCCTGTACATAACTTCACAAAATTTTCGCAGGTAATTGTTGCTAAATCTCTCCGAAGCTACTCACGTCAACAAAGGTTGGTATCATTAGTGTTCGAAGCTTGTGGTGCCAACGCACAAAGAATCGCATACAAAATTATAGTGCAGTTAGACATCGAAGCTGTCGCCCTTGCAAATTATAGTCATCCTCGCCTGGATTGGATGAGACGTACCTCAAAAACGATTTGCCCCACCGGAACATCCCCAATCCGAATGTCCATGAACACACGTGGGTTAGAAGGCGGCGCCAAGTTTGCCTTGGGGGATCGCAAAAGACTCTCTGCAAACATCACGTTTGCTCCTTGTGCTCTAAGCGCAAAAGAAGAGATAGGTTTCTACTGTTTGCAACGAGAGTGAATCACCTGGCATCAACGGACCCATACTTTTTCCCAGAAGTGAAAATAAGGACCTATATTAGGCCGTTTTTAGAACAACGTCAAGTAAAACACCAAGTAGAAAAAATGTAGGTTATCTTGATTTCGTTGATCTTCCCAGGCACAGTAAGGTCTTCAAGCAGTCGTTTGTTTCAACTGATTGTTGCACATCTCACAACCTAAAGCAAATACTTCTAAAGCAGCATCAAATGAATTCACTGCATCTGTAGTTTCTGATAATATCCGAAAAATCATGTGCACTTGCGGATTCTAAAGGCAGACCCTATCGAATATGCTTTATCAAATGCAAACTGCCATCGTTACTGGTGCGCTTGGAGAGACGAAGCTGAGAATATCTAAATAGCCAGCACATCCCTCAATTCCAGCTGTTTTACATACCATACCATAAACTTGCCAAGTTGAAAGTTCTCTTCGCCCTATAGCATCGCCTTTCCTGACCCCGTACAACACGTAGCGTATCTGCGAAATCATGTGTGTAGGATCTTGAGGTTTACATCAAGCATGGTGGTGGCCTCCAACACTATAAACCTTGAGATACGAATCTTTTCTTCTCGATTATTTGGGACGATGATGCGCATATAAGAGGATTTACAAGTAGCTAGGGAAAACACATAGGACAGGTGCGTACCATGCCAACTCTGTGAAACGGCTGCGATGGGCTAGCCTGAATCTGTCAGAGCTTGCGACCAAGCAAACCTCTAAAGTTCCGGAGTCCTTGTCCACCACAAGTTTCTTCCTTCAGGGCCTGCTGCAGTGCAACTCGACCGTCTGCTCACCTGTGAGCGCGGTGAAGCCTGTCTGCTCGACGGCTTGTGAGTAATTGAGTTGCGAGCCTTGCCGTGTGCTGCTGCTGGAGTATCTAGAGCTCGGACATACTGGCTTCGTTGAAGTAAAGGCAGTCGAGCTTGCTGAGGCAGCATCGTTTTGCTTCAGGTGCATCAGGACACTTCAGTCAAATTAAGTCAAGTCACTTCAATATCCAAGCCATCATGGAAGGAATCGAACCGTCTGCTTCAATGTCGGATGAGCTCCAGAGCCGCATCGGTCGTATTGCACTCGAGGCTAAGCAAAGGAACCCAAACGGGTACAGCTTAACTCCGCCTCGTCTCAAGACATCTTCCCTTAACCCCCGTGGTTCTCAAAGCGCGAGCTCTGGCCTCGTGAAGCCCAAATTCACCCCGTTTGTTACTGCTAGTGGACAACACATTGTCTTTCACGACGGTAAGTATTACTTAAGATACGATGCTCTTACGAGCCTCACGAACCTGAGATTATGCGGTTTACTAATGTCTACTTTGCTATTGCTTGAATGCTTGTTTTTAATTTTATAGATGCTGTCAACGTGCCTGCTTCTTGCATTCGCACCGTGGAGAAGCGACTCCAGTTTTCCGAGGTTCTCTAAGCAACAGTCCGTCAATTCCTCCTCCAAAGGAGGTAAATCTACTCCCAAACCCCCCTGTATAAAAGACCAACTTAAAAATTACGATGATCAATTTCACATCTTCCTTAGTTTTTCTCCAAACGCAAAGTATCATCGAGTCAGATAGATACCTTATGGGATATACAGTTCACGTCGCGTAACATTCCCAATTGTCATATGCGTCTTTGAGCAAATCCAACGCTGACTTCAAATAAGCTATTGTGAGATTCTAGATTCACACCCTGTGCATTTTTCATCCAGACCTCTGTCTATCCCAGCTTCATTGCACTGCATTTGTTATACCAATCCTTGGAATCCCAGATCCCGCCTTTATTCTTAGTGCTTTCAAGTATGCCAGACACGGAGTTTCGGCAAAACCAAAGTTCCTCCGTATATGTCTAACACTCTCCTATGAGCTCTATTATTATTGCTGACTTCAAGGTGCTTCGGAGGTATCGGGTAAATTTTGTGAGTGGCTGGATGGAAATGGCCAAGAAGGCTCAAGAAGAACAAGAGTAAAAAGAAATTGAAGTTGATTGAAGTTGATTGAGAAAGTTTGCTTGATTTGTAAATTGCTCTACAATGGGTTATAGGAGGCTTTACTTGACTTGAACTGGTCTCGGTATAATAGAAGTATAGCAGAATAGGAGGAATAGAAGAAGTAATAATAAAAGGAGAGAAACAGAGAAAAGCAGGCAGAAAGAGGGGAATAGTAAGGAGAAGCTGCGATCAATCAAACGCGATTGGATTTGCGTGCGCAGAGAGTTCCTTGTAAATCGTTCCGTACCAAGTAGCAAGATGTTTCTCTTCAACGACGTCGCCAAGGAGAGCACCGTGGACATCATTGAGGTGCCCGATGAGAACGCCACTGTCGGTGAGCTCATCAGCTACAACTACAAGCGCCTCATGAAGGACTACTTCGGCGACGGCGAGGAGCGTGCCAACAACATCAAGCTCCTCAAGAACGCTGTGTTCTTCGTCGCCTCTGTCGTCGTCATGAACCAGTCTGGCCACCGCCTTGCCGTTTAAGCGAGCGAGGCTGATCGCTCGCTGCCCTGTCTGATCTTGACCTCCATCGCGATGATTAGTGTCTCTACCTTGGACTCGAGGAGCGACAACGTGAGAGATCCCTGAGGCAGCGCAAAAGATATAACGCTCCGACTACAACCAGCAAAAAAATTCAACTTCAAATTCAAAAGGTACTGGCGCGGGATCGCTGTATCGCTCTTAATCACTTTATTCCTTTTCTCAGCTCCTGTGTCAGCGACAACGACGGAGCCCCATCCACGGAGTGCAACAACTAACATACAGAGGCACGGGCCACTTCTATCACGCCTGACGCCAGCTACTCGCGTCCGTGGACGCAGGCTTCGATGTTTATTCTGGATAGATCTTCGATTTAATTGATGTTCTGCTCATGCTTCTTTTCTGCTCACTCATTTTGGCGGTCGACCGATACATAGTGCCTATCCACTATGCATGCGTTGGCTGTAGAAATAGCTCTTGTATGGAAATTAAAATTACAGACACCTAGCTAGAAAGGTCTTGGTGTGCTCTAGTTTTGATGCTTGGCCTTGCTATAACTTGATCCTGCGAAGGAATTCTGGAACTAGTTAAACTATATCGAAAAAGCAGCGTCTGTAGGCTGATATACAATACTTTTTACAGATATCCTTCTTGTCAGCTTAATCTTAATTTGAAGATCTTGGTTTCTTTTGTCATGTTAGAAAATGATTATACATTAGATGGGTTTCTTCATTATGAGCCTAGCTGATCTGTATAATTAGGCACTATCTCCTTCCTCTTCCATCCCTCTTCGTCCCTCCCCCTTTCTCAACTCAAAAGATTCACCTTGATTGACAGTATTGTGAGCTAAAGTCATTGTTTTTTACTTCTCCTTGATACATTTTATTTAAATGAGATAGGACCTCCATGATTAAATAAACATGGCCCACATTGGCGTTGATAAGCTAACCCAAAGTGCTGCACGTTCAATAAAAATAAACTTGGATGTACAGTAGTATACATTATCAGATTCTTCTCTACCTAGAAGCATAGATCAACTTTATTATGTCTTCTGCATCGCTTTAACCCCCTCATCACCTGCACCAGTTTTCGCATAGGGGCAAGCTTGCTGCTCGACAAATAGACGTCGTTATACTCATTTTAGGATTTGCGAATCAGTGCATCCCTGTGAGATATAGATATTGAATCTAGATAAATGCACATAATTGCACTCGATATAGTTTGAATACCAGTAAGCTTTCTACTGAACAGCGCAGTCTTGAAAATAGAAACGGCGGTAAATTTTGCACTACTGATGTTTCAGAACCTAATTATAAATTTATTGAATAGGTTTCACTAAAGTTTGAACAGATACAAAAGCTAAGGCGAATAGGTTTTCAAGGCATGAGGCATTTGTATTAATTAGCTTCAAATACAGCGCTATCAACAAGCAAGAAAACAGAAAAAATAGTCTGGAGATACCATCACAATTTCTTATGTACTGAAAAATGTTACTTACACGAGAGTAGTCTTGGCAGAGATAACCTCCGGAGCTCCAGCAAGCTGCGTGTACTCCTGCTCCTCCTCAGACTGACGGCGAGCGCGAATGCAGCGGCGGAGGGACACAAAGGCCACCAAACTGACAAGGAAGGCCATGGCCGGGAAGAAGAGCTGCTCGGCGTTAGACTCGTAGAGGTGGTAGTGCTGGTCAACGTGCATGTTCTCAGTGACCGAAGCAGGGTGGTAGTGAATGTGCTCGTGCTTGTGGTTGTGGTACTTGCAGGGCTTCTTGGGCTTACCCTCAAGTTCGTTGGTTGCCTTGAGCTTGGCAATACCAACGCTCTGGCCCTCCCAGTCAAACTTCACGTAGTACTTCTTCATGAAGACATCACCAAGGATCCAGAGAGGGCCAGCAGGGGCACCAATCTCAATGCCGATCATGCCGAGGATGCAAGCACCCTTGCCGCTATTGATGATGTAATCCTCAAACGCGAGCGAGAACTTCTTGCCGTTCAACTCAACATCAATATCCGGGCCATTGGCGTTACAGTCAATCATGTACTCACCCACAGGGAGAGCGGTGGCACCAAGCAAGTCGGCAATCTTGGCAACCTCTTCAGTGGGGCCAGCAAGGAGGGAGGTACCACTGTCGACAATAGCCTTCTTGGTGGTAGACACAAGCTCGCCGTCAACGTAAAGGCCACCGAGCTCGACAGCCCAGTATGTCTCAGAGGTGAGGGGGACAGTGTGGAACTCACCCTCGTAGTGGTTCTTATCAACACCACCAATGACGAGCTCACCATCAGAGCCAGAGGTATCAGAGAGGTAGAAGGCAAAGACATTCTCATTGAGCTGGCCAGAGTTGATGAGCTGCTGGAACGGAGCAGGGCCACCACCTTGACGCAAAGCGCTAAAGCCCAGACCAAGGATACCATCAAAATGGGCCATGTACCACGCTACGCCAAATCCAGACATGTCATCGCAAGAACCGAAGCTGTTGCCGGTCACACTGAAGGGACCAACACGCCAGACATCGTTGACGAAGACACCAGTGACACCACCAGAGCCGTAGTGGAGCTCAAACTTGGTACCGTTGTACTTGTAAGTAGTGGACTTCTCCTTCTTGTAAAGCTTGTGGAACTGCAAGAACTTGTTCTTGCTTGCTGCCCAGAGGTTAGAAGAACCGGTATCAGGGATGACTGTGACGGCCTGGCCAGGGGTGCCCAGCGTGATGTCAATACTGTACTGAGCATTCATGTAATCGTGGACGAGGATGTCACCCTCCTCCTTGCCATTCACATCAGTAAACTTGGCCATGTAAGCAGCCTGGCGCATCTCAGCGGCATTCTCAGGCATGCCGGACTCGAAGAGGAACTTGCGCGGGTGCTTCTTAAGAGGCACCTTAAAAATGTTGTTTGCCTCAACAGCTGACATTTGCAGAAAAGCAATGACGAGCAGAGCTGCCATGGTGAAGGTCGCCACAGCAGAGGTCATTTTGGCTAGAATTTATCTTGACTTCTTGATCAAATTCTACGCTCGAACCTCAACAACTTCGGCGGCGTTGTTCGCGCTGCCTGGTCGGAGAGTATTGAAACAGATAACTCTCGGTGGACTGCACGGGGCTAGCAATCAAAAGAGTCGTGGTCGCGATCGACGCTGTGTCGATCGACGGGGTTGGTTCTTTACCGAGCGATCGGCCGATCGATCGATTGGGATTTGCTGAGTTTATGCCGTCTTTGGTCAAGAGAAAGAAGCCAACGATCTTTCTCCCCACTGTGCCTGTATTATTTCATACGTATCTCCTCTATTTTAATCTGTTTCTTTCGAAACAAAAAGATATTACTAGACAAGGTATTACTCATGAAAGATACAAATACCTTTAGAGTTAACAATAAAACCACTACCAAGGCACATAGAAGCTAACTAGTACTCTCCAGGGCAACTTGTGCATTCGCCGCGAATCAATTTGCTACGAATACTTGCAAGTATGTGTTGTTTATGATAATTATTTGTATGAAACCATTAATAGCAGTTCTTTTTCTCTTCTTTTGTTTTTTCCTCCTCTCAGTAAGTCCAGCTAATTGCAATCTTTTGGACTTTCAGTGGGGACGCACTATTTTGTGAGGGTAGAGTGCCAAAGCTTCGTATCCAATTTGAATATATCTTCCTAAATATTGCACCGGCCACTGACGAAAACTTAAAGTTGTGCCACTCATAATTTAGATAACTGTGGAGCATGACTGTGAGTGAATTCTGCATTGGCCTGTTCATTTGAGTGGCAGTGGAGTTTCTCACAAGACCACTGGCCCTGAGTTTAGAGAATGCAGGGATGGGACGATTGCCCCGTCTCTTTTTCAGTTCTCGCGTTCAAAGTTGGTTTGTCTCTTTCTTTCTCTCTTTCTTACCTTTTCAAGTTCTGAGGTTTCGCTTCTTTGGATTCTCCAAATTTGAACTCCGCTCCGCCAATTCAAAAATGGAGGCCGACTGAAGACGACGGAGGGTACGAAGGAGACCGAGGCTGTCAGGGGAGCACGCGCATACCCGTGCCGTTCGTGTTCCTCGGCTCGTTCGCGCCCTGGGCCCAAACTCGCAAAGAACTCTCTCTCCCTCCGTCGCAGCAGTGCTTTCGAAGCTTTCGCTGCTTCCCAAACGTCAACGGCGGCGTCGAAGAACAGAACCAACGAGCTTCGATTTCGATTTTGATTTCGATTTGCGTCTTCTTCGTCTTCTTGTTCTTTCTTCTTCTTGGAGCGAAATCAATCAATGCGGAATCGCACCGTCGCTGACTGCGCGAGATGCAGCGCAGGGCGATGACAGTCTGTCTGTCTGTCTGGGAATGACCGCGATGGCCTCCCTCGCTGCCCGGGATGAATGAATTGAGAAGAAGGTTCACTCCTCTCTCTCTGTGAAAATGCCGGAGCAAAGCATAGGGAGACGGGATTGTCACGACCGGCGCAGGAAGAAGGAGAAGAAGCTGCAGGCGCTGTGTGTGTTGGAGGGCAGGATCCTAGTTGGAGTTCTGCATCTCTGCATCGGTGTAGCCGGAAAGTTTGATTGATTGATTGTCTTGGCGAGTTTGAGCGAGTCTTCGTACTCATCAAGGTGGTTATTTCTTACCCAGGGTAGGCAGTATCTTGGCTTGGAGATTCACCGAGGAGGACACGATGGTGAGAATCTCGTTCGCGCAAGTTGAAAACTACAAGGGGATCATAGCAACGGGGGTATCTAGCTAGGTAGGGAGGGTTAGTAGGAGGGAGTAGTAAAGCCTACGTCGTAATTTACCTCCTAGCTGGTCTTTTGGCAGAACTTTTCAATGCCGAAGTTAGGTGAAACAGAAAATCAGGAAGAGGACAAATATACCGTTAGGACAACAAGCAACCTGCCGGCGGAGATGAGGAGCTGAGAGCAAGATCTCAAGGTAGCAGTACCTAGGTATCCAGAGGAGAGACAAACCAAACAAGCACGAGTAGGCCTAACATGCTTGAAAAGGGTTTATGAGAATCGCCAGAGTGATAATAATAATTTCTAGAGTTTAATTAGCATTGCTAGGCCTATTTTATGATAGTTGTAGTAGCTAGGTAAGAAGCTATCTAGTGTTTAGGAGGACAAGATTTTCACGACGTGCTAATATATTCTAGCCAACGTTGTAAGAACAGCTTAAGTATGTATGATACGATACCAGCTAATTCTTTGCTCTGCAATGGGAAAATTGTTGTTCAAGGAGCCCTGTATTTTCTGTTGGTATGAATTCTTGAGACGGATTTTGAAATGCGGTAGAAACATGGCAAGGTCAAGCTAAAGACTCCAGCGAAATTGGAAGACTTGGTTCAAATAAAATCATGTACATTACGTTGGTTTAGTTATCGACGATAGCTAGTTTGATTCTGCTCTCAACATCCGTGTAATCACTAGCAATTTTTGACAGACATCAACAGGTTTTTGATCTTTCTAATAATTGAGGTGGTGATGTGAAACAAAGGTGTGAGAGATAAGGAGATGTCACTTAAACATGAGCACGTCTAGCCAATGCAAGTGCCTCGCGTACAATTTGAGTCACCTCAGAGCCCTTAGTCCAAGTCCGAAGCTGGGCAGTCACAGGGCGGTGCTCTTGATTTTTACGAATTCGCTTGGAGAGACCCAATGCAGATGGATAGCCATCATCTTGGCGTACTAAAAGCCAATCTTGGGCGCGTAGACGAAGACCAGGGCAGAAGTCGCCACCACCATCACCGACGTAGACAACTCGGGAATCTGGAGCTAGCAATTCGAGTTTATCAAGTACCACACCCTTGCAGAGGTTCTTGGGGCAGAGATCACAAGGGTGAGGATCTGCAGGATCTACAAATGGCGCTACACGAAGGTGACCAGCCTCATCATGGTAAGCACGATTGGTTTGTACGGAATCTACCAGGCCGGCAAGACCATTCTTCTCAAGAAAAACTCTAATAAAAAAGTCATTAGCATCCGAAACGATATGTACGGACCCTAGATCACTTTCGCCAACCTCTCGCACGGCGTCGAGCATGCCATCGAGGACCGGGACATTTTCAAGGCAGTTCTGGATCTCTGGGATCCCAACAGTAGTCTCAACCTGCATCTTAAGCAGAGAGTCATCGACAACAGCCGTCCAGTCTCCTGGGCGTGAGCTGGACTGCTCTCGAAGCCAGTCATGGATCTCAGGTGCGAGCTGCTTGAAAATATAAGTGTCGGAGTTTTCATTGATTAGGCTCCAGTCATAATCAAAAACAAGCACCACCTTGGCCGGCGCGGCAGCCTCTTCAATCCTCGATTCCATTTCACTCATGATTTTCGTGCGCGTGCGCGGAGGAGGGAGGGAAAGAAGGGGTTCTTTCAGATAGACTAAAATCCCGTTTTAATCTCGTGTGGTGACGATTTGATGTTGTTGAATTGAGCTTGTAAGCTCAAGGATTTCCTTGCAGATAAAAGCAACAACTCGAGAGAGACAGGTTGAATCGAAGTTCCTTCTTGCACCTGCCCTAAGCTTTGAGTCCTGAGTCGATTCCTAACCAAATGAAACGGCTTTACCTCTGACTATTTTCCTGTCTCTCTCTCTCTCTCTCTCTCTCTCTCTCTGTCAACAACGCCTCACTACCCCTTGGCGCCGAAGACTGTTTCCTGGTTTGCTCTGTCTCCAACATCTTCTCCTCTATCAACAAACGACTTTTAATACATCTTATCTGAGTCTATCCTTCCAGCTTTAATTTTAATGAAGATAACTTGAACATTTGGTAAATTTTAAAAAAAATCGCACACCTAGTAAACACACTATCATGATATGATAATCTCAATGTCTCTCATTAGGTGTGCTCTTACTAGATGTGCTCTCACGGTTGGTGATTACAAACGCAATAATATATTCATTTCCAAGGAAATAGACCAATAATGCTCAAAGCGCAAGGCGTTGCCGATATTGCCGGTATTTCTTTTTAAGATCATCAACGCCTTTCCAGCCCCGAAACTCTGGTCAGAATAAGAAAATTTTGAGATACTATAGAATGAACTGCAGCTATCCTTATTTGCTTTAGTGCATTAATCAAAAGCAACGACAGAGCAGAATGGTCATTAGAAATACAAGAATTTGCTTTTAGGAAATGGACTTTGAATCAGCAGCCACCGTGGCCAAGCAAATTTGATTTGGGAGCTGTTTTTTGCCTCATGTTGTTTCATCTTCCAATTTGGTAAATAAATACACGAAAACAATCATTTTAAAAACAATAAAAGAAACATGCGATAAAACGTGCACAAGAAAAGAGATTGACGAAGTCAAGGAAGGGAAGCCAAGCCAAGCAATCGCTGCAAGGATCTCGCACCTCATGCCTCGCCAGCGCTAAGCACGTTCTCCTTAAACGTCTCGATCGTAAAAGGATCTTCGTCTACGGCTCGTTCCCCGAGGGTGTACCCTGGCAAGGCCTTTGACTCAGGATTGACGTTGATTGCAACGTTTGTACATCCATCCGTTCAATAAGCTCGAGCAGAAGCCAAACCTCGGAGTTAGGCGCTTCTCTAGTTGGTGCGGTCGTGCTGAGAGGTAACGATGCGTACATACAGACTAAAAATTGGTGTGCTGGGAGAACAAGCTGTAGGCAAGACCAGTGCAGTTCGAGCCTTCAGCGAACTCGCCTTTGAGGAGAGGTACTTGGAGAGCGGCGATGTTCGTGTCTGGGATGCACTTTTGCCGCCAGCAGAACCAAGACATAAACAATCCAGGCATAACGAGCTCAAAATCCGGGCGAAAAGTAATGAGTCTGACGTTGACTTCGAAGACCCAAATCACAGCAGCAAATCTATCCGCGGCAGGAATTATAATCAAGGCTTCGAAGGCGAAGATTACAACAGCACTACAAGTAGCGATAGAAGAGGCGGAAGCTATGCCGAATTTGAGGACCGGGATGTTGGTTTTGAGCTCAGCGAATTTGAGGAGGAAGAACCGCGTGTAAGAGCACAGTTTTGGGACTGTGGAACGCGAGTTCTCGATCAAAATCGACTCGAACGGATGCTAGATGGAGCCCTGTGCGCTTTAATTATGTATGATGTGACAGACTTTAACAGCTACGACCGCGCCACGATGTACTGGCTGGATGTGGTAAGAAACGTTGCGCCAGATACCTTCGTAGTACTTGTTGGATGCAAAGTAGACCAGTCATCTGTGCGAGCAGTAGATGTTGCTGAAATTGAGGATTTTGCCAAGACACACGGCGTTATGTTTATGGAAATGAGTGCCCGAACAGGAGAAAATGTAGACCTAACGTTATCTCTTCTACGTATTCGGGCTCAACATATGGTTAACGCCGAGATTCATGCCACGTCTTTGGACCTTGATGCCGAAGATAATAGAGACCGTTCACCAGTTGATGAACAATCTGTGGAGCGACAGTCTTATTCTGAGCTTGGAAATGCAACTCAATTGACAGAAAAACAAGGATATTTGCCCATCAACCGATTGAAGGGGGTCCGGACGGATAGTTTTGCACGAGCAAGCCGTCATAGCCAGCAGCCCCTCTCAACCTGCGAATTCGACCAGGAGTTTAGTCCAGGCGACGCGAATGCGGAAAAGGAAGGAGCTAGAAATATTATGCGTGGAGAGCACATGGGCTACGGTGGTAATACGTCTGTGAATTCGCACAGCCTTGCTCAAAATAAGCTAGAAAAAAATCTTACGAACCATATTGACCACCAGCCATCTACAGCCAACCCAATGAATGAGTCGCCGGACTCCATGACTATAAGCGCCATTCTAGGAAGGCAAACAGCAGTGCGCTCGGCGTCTCAATCTACATTTGGAGTACAAAGTATGGCTAGTGAGGATGACACTGAACGCGAAGCTCTCGTGAGGGATATTCAGAATCTCAATGTGAACTCTGGCCTTGTAGACTCTGGTCTCTATGAAAAGTCGATGCCAGGTGAAGGGACCTACTCAATTGAAACTGGTTTGCAGCAAGAATCATCACTCTCTTCACCCCAACGCTTTCGACTTACCTCTGAAGCTTCAGCAGATGAGTGGTCTAGTGCTCGTGGACTTGAAAGTACTGTCAGTAAAGCTCGCGAGGACGTAGGTCGACTCTCCAACTTCGTCAAGGGAGCCTTGGAAAATGACACCAATCGACTTCTACACCGGTCACCCGATCAAAACAAAAGTCAGCTAAACAATCGTGGAAGGTCTATCAATGGGCAGGCGCGCTCTCGAGGTGGGACTGATAATTCTTTTGTAAGCTCAAATGGAAATGGTATTTCTGGCATTCGCTTGCACCATGACGGTGGCCTCTCAGTCCAAGAGTCATCTCAACACAACAATCAAAGCAACCAGTCCATTGTTGATAATTCAAATAAAAGTCTTCAAGATGCTAGAAATCACAATCAAGGGGTGGAAGGTCACACGGATTCTGTTCGTCTACACAGTGGTTCGGATGCTATGAGCTCTGCAAAGAAAGGCGACTACACAAACAAGAGTCCAGAACGAAACAAACTTTTTAGCAGAGCTCCGGAAACACAATTTGATAAGCGAACACGTGAGCAACGAGGAAGTACTGTATCCGCACCTGCTGCAGAGCGTCGATTCATTCGTCCTGAGGACACCACTTTGCATAAGCGTTCAACTCAATCTTTTGCTCGAAAAGCAGAAAGAGATGAAGATGATGTTTCCCAGAAACAGGTTCCAAGGAGATCTCGTGGCTTTTCAGGAAACTCTAGGAGTACAGCGAGTGAAACTGTTGCCCCGGAAATGTATGTCGATGTAAATATGGATGGAAAGCTTATCGGAACAATTCCAGTTCATCGAGGAGATGATCCTGTAGCTTTGGCATCGGCCTTTGTACTGAAACACCGTTTAGATCGATCGATGCAACCGAAGCTTCGACGCTTGCTTCACGATCGGATGATTGAATTTCATGGAAGCGAGAACCAACCCCTTCCTTTTCACTCTAATCGTGAGGGCGATGCCTTGTCTCAGGTTTCGAACATTGGATCCAAGAAAAGCTTTCGTAAGCCACGCAATCTTTCCCGATCGAGTTTTCGCTCAAACTCAGGTCCGATTATTGGCACACTTCACGTGAAAGTCGGACCTGGTCGAATTGGAAAATTGGTGGTGCGAGAGGGAGATGACCCTGGCAAGCTAGTTGCTGGATTCCGTAAAACGTATGGACTACGCGAGCGTCAGGCATCAGAAATTGAAGAGCGTGTCGTCTTGCAATTGCGTCTCTATTATGAACAACAGCAACAGGAGTCTGCAACATTGCGTCCGACTTCTTTGCACCCTTCGCCAACATCTAATCAAGGTGAGCAACCAGAGCGATTCTACGGACACGTCGACGATCGCATGGTAGAAAACAATAGCTATTTGCGAGAGCGCAATAGCTTTGGGGATGAAAAAGAGCAGCACTCCAAAATCAGCGTGGATGCTTCGCCAAGCGAGTATCAGCAAATTCGACATCAATCAGTCTCGCATCAGCTCCCGACGATCCGCACAAACCATCTAGATCGTCCCGCGCCATACTTTGAGCCTACAGAAAAACTTCCATCTCCAATCATGTACCCTTCTGTATTGACACAGCGACAACGCGAGCTTTTGCATGCAACGCTAGGCTGGCAGGCATCACGAGATGCTGCGAGTGCAGCTGCTGCTGGAAACCAGCATTCACTGGACCAAAGTGAAAATGGCCATACACACGGTCTTTGGAGAGAGGAATCAGGGACTACTGCAGACAGGCCAGAAGTTATGAACACACAAAACCCGTTTGAGTCCATGGAGCAAACCTATTTCCAAACTTCAACCACTAACTCTACTTCTGATCATAATATTCAGAATTCTCGTCGACAGCGCCAAGATTTTGATCTGGGACAACCGTCTGAGAGTGAGACAGGTCAACCATCCCGTCCTCGGCGCCGTCCACCACCTTCTCTGCATGAAGAGGCCGTGCTTCGAGCAGCCACATCACCTCAGAATAGGAGTCAGCCGCTCTTTCATTTAGATGTAAACATTGGTAAGGGACATATGGAGCGAATCTCTGTCCGTGAAGGAGATGATGTTGCAATGTTGGCCCAAAGTTTTGCAGAGCGTCACGGTCTTTCCTTTAATAAGGTCCCCCGCTTAACCTTTCTGTTAGAGGAAAAGTTACTACTGCACTCTCGTCAGAATCATTCCTTCACCTGAGAAGTTACAGCAGACTCTGCAGTACCATAAATCCCTGCATACATTGGTGGTGTTGGTAACATAAGAACTACGCAAATTACGATATTTCGAGAATTCGATCTTCTTGCTTTGAGATAAAGATATTAATTCGTATCGCGTGTGAATTCTAATTTTGATGTGAAGAATTTTGCTCGTCACAAATTACATGAAGCAATTCAGGAAGAGCTCAATATTTGATTTACAACGAGAGGTTATTGTACTTGCTACGAGCCAATCAACTAACAGGTATAAAGTAAATTAAACAAAACAATTATTTAGCAAAAAAAATTAAGAATATAGAAAGGAACAACAGATGGGTGCATACAGACTCTTGACTACAAATCTTCACGTCTTTTAAGACAGAAGAAATAATTGTCGCTCAACAGACTTTTAGAGATTGCAAATTTTATCAGAATCAAAGGCCAGGTGGCGATTGAGTGAAATGAGAATTGCAAACCATGGAATAATTAGAGCAATACCAAACAAGGTTAACAAACAACCTCGGCGTTCAAAAGCACGAATGGCAATACGAAGTTGCATTACGATAACGTGGCGAAAAGATTTGCCCTCCTCAGTAACCTCCTCAGGATAAATAATGGCACCGTCTTCTCGGCAAGAAGCAATGATTGCAAAGTAATGTGCACTAAAGTGACGCCAAAATACCTTGACGATGCCATCTAGAAACACAATGCGAGCAATATTAATCGTAATATATCCGAAAATTGCGCATAGCACAGTAAGTAATTCAGCATGACCGTACCACTCAATAGTGCAGGCAGAATCAAAGCTCACTCCTCGCAGAATCGCTTCACTTGGGCCAGAGCAGCCAAAGTCACAGGTATCGATATTATCACAGTCGAAATTGCGATCTTTACTAGTGACGTCCAATGTAATTGAATCAAGATAAGTATCGAGATCATCAAAGCTGCGCACACATTCAGCGAGGCTAGCGTCGTACACTAGTGGGTCAAAGTCATAAGACTGAGGGTAATTCGTATTCAATGCTTCTGTGTCGACGCATTGACGCAAATACTCAAAGCTGTCAATGTAATCTAGTGCACGATCATTATAGTATTCGAACTGGTCATCCTGCTCGAGTTGGACCTGAATGGTCTCTGTAACAGCATCACTGCAAGCAAGCTCCATTTCTACACCAAGACTGTCGACTTCAGTGGAAGCAACATAGTCACCATTAGCGAATGCATATTGATCGGCAATAGCAAAGGCATTGCGGTAGAGCATAGTTCCTTCGAGTGTAGCATTGTAACGATAGGTACCGTCAGTGTTGGTGATGGTGTTTGTGATTTGGTAGTAGCACTTGTCCACACAACCATTCACGTATTCTTCATAAATTGGAGAATACGCAGAATAAAAGGCGGCCGAAAAGAGTGCAAGCCAAAGAAGGATAAGGAAAATATGAAGACCAGGATGGGTCAAAATTTTACCTGCCTTTTGTACCATGTTGGTCTTAGCTACGAATACTCCAGCCTCAATGCCTGCCTTAGTTCTCACATCGGCAGGTGGTGTATTGATCGCTGAAATATTCCAGTACTTTTTGATGAGCATTAGGGAGCGAATGACACGATATGCGTAATCGAATGCCAGGGCCAGGCTACTAACGCTCGTTATACCACTCGAAAACTGGTTGAAAACTGATGATGGGTACGTAAAGAAGCTTTCCCAAGTTCGAGGTGTTGCCTTGTCAAGCAGATTTGCAGCTTCTTCAGATATATTTAGAGCTGTTGAACTCACGTAATCTTCAATGCTTGATGTACCATTCGTCTCGGTTGTGACGGAGTCGAGAGAGTCTGTCACAGAACTGACTACACTTGAAGAGGAGTCGACTTGCTCATCGTAAAGAGTCTCATCAATCGCAGGAGGATCATAGTCATCAAAAAAGTATGTCGTGAGGTAAGTGGCATTACTCTCTACTTCATCGTTGCCGTCGGTTACTGATTGCACAGCAGATTCGATATTTGTCATGAAATCGTTTGCTTGAGTTAGCAAATCCGAGTAAATTTCCTCTGGGCCATCAAGAAGGTTGCTAAGAGAGCTGTAAGCGGATGTCATGTACTGTTCCAAAACATCATCAAAGTCCAGGCTAATGCCACTAACGTAGAGCCCACTCAAACCTGAAATTGATAAAGCAGATGTCACCTTTTCGTAAAGGGCTTCGTAGTTGGCCATTTTTGTTTCAATCTCTGTACGAAATGCTTTGGCCTCGTCAAGAAGGGATTCATACTGATTCTCATATTCCTCAAACTGGCTCACGGCTGCTGCAAAAATGGAGTCACCACATGAAACTGTAGTTCCACTGTCTGTTGTATAGGAAGACGTAAGCGACATACACGCCATGAATGATGCATAGTAAGTATCTACTTTGTCATACACATCATCGGCTGTTGTAAGGTTGGCTAGCAGCTCGTCCGTAATTTCAGTGAAAGTTCCGCTTGTTGTGTTGGACAAATAAGAACTCATGTAGCTGTCGCGCTCGTTGAGAGCACTGTTTAGTGAATCAATTGTTGCATCCGCGGAGTTCTGATAGTCTTGGAGGTCAGAGATAGACTGGGCCGAAATCGAAGACGAATTTAGAAAAGTTGTAAAGTCGGTCGTGCCACAGATTCCGTCGGTTGAATTGATGGTTATTGTTTGAATGTTACCATTAGAAACAGCCTCATTAAGCCAGTCAGTTGCATTTAAGAACGCGATAGAGCAAGCAAGAACTTCTGCTTTGATGGTTTGCAGACGAGCTGCCAGAGTGTTCTGAACAGTGAGGACTCGCTCATCTTCCGCGTCAGTATCACGCGTATAGGCCGTGCGGCAATCAGTAGCAGCCTCGGTGGCACACGTTTTGTAGGCTGATCTTTGAGAGAGGGTCACAGAAGACAAACGTTCGTAGGACTCTACTACGCTTGTTTGTGTAGGAGTAGAGATAAATGCATGGGTAACCTCTTGACAAACAACGAGAGATGTGATCCACAGAAGACTTACGGCAAGTGCGCACATACAAGCACGCTCACATGCATGTTTTTTTCGAATTTGTCTGTAAACCTTTTTGCGCATGCGCTTAACAGCACCTAGTTTCCTTTCCGGGTCAACATCCTCCTCAGCATTTACATCGATGCCATTTAATCCAAACTCTGGGTACGCAGTTGAAGGAGGACGTGCCTCATACCGATCATTGAGGCTGCTTTTGTGAACGATAGGCTCTTCTTTATCAGCGCTATACGAGGGCATCGGCCCTGATGGTGGTCTTGGAGTAAACGTCGGCATTGTGCAGGATTACAGAGAAGGCACACCAAGCCAAAGTTTATGCAGTGCACCTTATACCACTGCCTCGCTCAGGCTTCTAATAAATGGGCTGCACGTGCTGTTTTGATTTTAAGCTTGAAGTTCACGGAGCTGTAATGAGCATGAACTTGTCAATGTTTACTTCTCCACAAGATTTCGTAGCAAGACTCAGGCTACGGTAGTGATGCCCTTGCTCGCCACGAGACGAACGGGATTCTTGCGTGAAAACTCCACAAATAGCAAAAATAGCTTCTGAGCAGTGGTGTTTGCAATCGCCGAGTGGCCACGGGCAGAGGAGGCGCTCCTCGCTAGTGACCACAAGCACCGCCCTCAATCTTCTTGGAGAGAACTGCCGCTGGGGCTTTGCTGGCGATTGGATTGAGGTTCTCACTGCCTCTTGAATACAGACTTGCATGCAGCGAGCGAGTGAGCGTGCGTGCGAATTGAGGCCTCCCTGATTTACACAAAGAGGAAACGAAAAGCACTCAATCATATTCATAATATTTTTAATTTGTTTTCGAAACAGTATTTTATTTCAAAATAAGTTTTTAATTTTAAAATATCTCTACATAAAATAGTTAGTTGCAAAACAGTCAGTCTTCTTGAAGCCAACGAACTTTGTTGAACACGTATGTTGCAACTACTAATTTCAACAGTTTTGTTTGGATTGCACAGACTGTGCAATAGAAGGGTGAGTGAAACCCTGCACACGGGCAATGATGGACAAAAGCGAATATAAAGGAGGGAAGGCCTGTGTTAAATTTGGAGAGGCCGGCTCAATGGCATGAAATAAAAAAGTTTATTATTATTATTATTATTATTATTATTATTATTATTATTATTATTATTATTATTATTATTATTATTATTATTATTATTATTTATTTATTTATTTATTTATTTATTTATTTCATTTTCATTTTCATTTTCATTTTCATTTTCATTTTCATTTTCTTTTATTAATTAGATGATGATGTTTTTCAGAGTTCAATCCGAGCGAGGGAGACAGCGTGCAATAGAATATCTTTAGAAATAGGCCAACGCATAAAGCGGCGTGCGCTACGTACCCCGCGGACTACCCTCAGTATAAGTATAAGAGAGCGATGACGCATAATTGATTTGCCTTCATAAGCTGGTGCGATTTACCTCGCCTCTTGGGCTATTCCACTGGCGGTAAAAGAAACTTTTATTTTCTTCTTTTCTTTAGGCAAATGAATTCCATTTCTTCCTTGTTATCATCATTATAATTGTTTACTGCGATCGAGAGAATTTATAGAGGGGGCAGGTTCAGACTTGCGGGTCGGAGAAAGTTACAGCAAGGACAGGAGCTTGAGGGATTTCTTAGGTTAAGCAGGCTGTCTGGAGAGCCATCATTACGGTTTGTCCTTTAGTTCTATGCGACGACAGGTTGGGGAATGAATGCATGATTCTACCCTTCAAAAGGGAAATGAAAGTTGAAAGATAAAAGATGAAAAAGCTACTTGCCTTAAATAATAAAACGTGGGAAATGTCATCATGGCGGGCTCTTCTGTTCGACACAGCCAAATTAGCGCTCAGTGCGTGAGGCTGCTCTTGCAGCTGAGGACATGAGCGCGAGTCTCTGGCCAAGTCTATTCCACAACAGTCTCTGATCCACCTGTTGCGAGTTCTGAGGTTAACCCGAAGGCTGCTTTCTTTCTTTCTTGGAGATCGACAAAAAAGAAGAGTGCAAGGTGTGCACGCGCGCTCGCTCACTGCTAGCAAATTGACAATGGTTTAGAATAGCGTGTACGTAGCATTTACAGTACCACTCGCACTACTGCTAGTGGCCTGTATAGCAAAAGGACATAGCACCTGCAGGTAAGCAGGCCTATTGGACGCCTACTACACCGCCTACCATGTATGATGCGGTTCCAAGTGACAAAGAGGAAGAACAAGGAAGTCGATTAGGTGGTAGCAGAAGTAGAAGGACTTTGAGGAAATGAAAGGACTTGAAGGTGACGGCTTTGTGAGCTTGTTTGTTGATTCATGCAATGAAAGTCGATGAGTTGAATGGACTTCCACGCCAGGTTTACTTTATCAAGCTGCCAGCTGGGGCCATCCACTTCCCGAAAACCCCAAGGTAAACTGGATAAGCTAGCCTTGCGAGCTCTGGCGTCAAAAAACAGAATAATGAGAGAGTTTCAAGGTCCACTTTAGCCAAATCTCTGGAGCAGGCCGGAAGAACAGCGATCCGGCCTGCTGGAGGATGGTCTCAAGCCGGCCGGACCCCAATGAATAGACTATCTGTGCTGGTTTAAGTCTCAAGTTGCGAAAGTTGTGAATCAGAAGGTAGCACAAAGTATTCCTTAGATTATGCAGATTCCTATCCACTGGCGACTTTTAAGCGATCATGTTGGAGCTTGAATAGAGCTGCCAGCTCTACATGCGCGACCCACTAAGAATAGCAGCGCAGCGTTATTGTTTACGTGATTTGCGAACGAACGGCAATGGTGCTATTGGTAAATACCATCTCAATAACTTCAGGCAGCTAGCTGTGCCCACCATGCAATCGCGCCAGCGGTCAGGATTTCGTGGGATTGTACTCTCATTGCAAACAAGACCTCTGATTATGTTCAAGTCATCTCAAGGCTTTACGAGTAGCTGAAAAGTACGTACACGAGATGCTGACGGGCTCCAACGATAGCAATTACGATGAAGAAAAAAGATTATGATGACTTTTGTTATGTTTTAAAATCACCAGGTATTCACTGTTTGTCTCGGCTTGTTCGTGAACAATTCAGGCACGAAGAGGGCCGCTGCTCAGCGCCAAGGAAGGCATCTAGCTGTCAATTAAACGTTTACATTATCATAGCAGCCCTAAAAGCTACATTCAAGTTTGCTGGCCCCGGCCTAGGAGCACCGGAGCCGGGATTTCTACACCACGGTGGCTTGAGTGACTAAAAGGATGAGCGCATCACGAAATCTTGATGATCATCATTGCAAACTAATTGTTCAAGCAATCAAGCAATCAAGCAACCTATGATGTTCAAGAACGAAGATGATTTAATGGCGATGCTAATGATGGTGTGCAGATCCCTGTGAAGGGTGGAAGCGTTGCAAACGAATTTATTACCTCGTCGTTTCATCTCCGGTGCTGCTGACTTGTTCCCCTTGAAGCAGGCCGACGGAGTTCTGAGCAGGCCATAGTCAAAAGATGCAATCGGCCGCTCGGTAAACATGGTGGTTGTGTGGTTGTGTGCAAGGCTTCTGACAGCTGCTCGCACGATCCATCATCCCAGTTTAACACCGGTCAGCTGCAGTTGTATAAATTCGAGCCATGTTCTTAGTCAGCAGCCCCAGCCTCCCTGCCGCTGCATTAACTATTCGTTGAACATGGCTTTAGGATATCGATTAAGTCTCCCAGCTGGATGAACTGCGAAGTCTCTGAGTGTCGTGATCGATCTTCTTTGTTTTACACCTTTCGAAGTGATCAATCTCAGATCATATTATCTTATTATAGCAAGTGGTGTGCACCGTTGCACGTGACCGCGAGATCATTCAGTAGCAATCTTGTATATTTGCGGATCCCCTTTCTATTTCCAGAGATTAGCAGTCTCCCCAAATTACCATGAATGTGATGTGAGTCTTACTGTAATACCTATATATTGCGTCTACGTATGTATGTTTTGATGAAAAGTATTTTCAAAGCAGCGCTTTTCTTTGAAAAGAGATATCATAAACAACCAATTAAACAAATAAAACGTTTTTAAAATGATAGAAAAAATAGACTATCCATTCGGTAGGTAGAGGCAGCTAATCTACCTTGTTTAAAGAAGAAAAAATTACCTACTTCTTTTCTCCTTTTCAATTTTTCACGAAGGTGGTAGTAGTAATAGTTACAACGATGATAGTATCCCATCTTAAAAATTATGCCCAATTTCCTCAAATTCAAGATGCTTCGTGGTATCATGTGGGGTCGAGCTGCGCGAGGTCGCGCGCGTACAGCCGATCCCCGCTTAAAGGCTCTCCATGCTACCCAGCTCCAGCAGCCTCGGCCACTGCTACTGTAGAACTGTGAAGAAGACATCACGCCACAACTCGAAGTTCCCGCCTAATGACACTAAAAGCTACCAAAAAAATCGTTCGGATAGCCAAACTTGAAATTCGTGTGCATAAGCTGAGCTGAGCAGCATGCACGGGAGCAGAAGAGCCGAAAGAACGTCCTACTTTTGCCCCGTACCTACTGCACCGCGGCTGTAGCCACTGGCATTCAAGCTCTGATGCAAATTGAAGAAGGTTTAGATTAGTCACTCATGAATTTTCACAAAGGAAGCGTGGAATGCCGTTTGAGGTACCCAGGCTAAGAGAACTTCGAACTCGTACGGACTTGGCTCCTTATAAGATAGAGCTGCGACCAGGGAGTCTTCGAGTAGGGTATGTATACACCGCCCAACGCTGTGCTACGCTCGAATCCCTCGCTGAGCAGCTTGACTCGGCCGATGTAAATTGGGAGCCAGACAAAGGTGAAGGGGATAATCACAGCCTTTAAAATTAAAAATTTAATTTTTTCACTTAGTAAGACAAATCAAATATGTATACACCTATATGGCCTAACTAATAGAGTACTACTTTCTTTACTAGATGTAGTAAAACTGGAGCCACCTTGAAAAGGAAACAATATCTAGCAACTCAAGGAGGCGCCTGAAGAAGCACACGCTCATTTGGCATCCACTCTGAGTGATTCTAGCCTGGAGCTCCTTTGCATCGTGGTGTTTTTTATTTGGTGTCTACGAAAATACTATCCCTCAAGTCCCCAAATTTGATGTTTCACAGTTTGCGTTATCCAAGCCCAAAGCATTGCAACATTTCATGGGCTTTCCCGAACTTACTCGAAGGCTACTTTTCGCTTCTTTGAGCAATTCTAAATCGCAGCTGCACGCATTGTGAAAAGTATTTCGGTTGTGCCATAAAAGAAGAGCCACGCCCATCTTGCGACGCATTAGTATCTTGAGTGATAAACGCCTCCACACAAACTTGCTAGAAAAATCAACCTTAAGTCTTGCATCTCTAAATTTACGTAAACCAATAAAAGGTTGGTACCCAGCTTCCTAATTAAACAAGTCATTCAACATTAAGTTTGAGCTTGCCTTTTCTTTTTAACAATTTTGTTTTTTTAACAACGTAATCATCATGATATTCTAAGTTTTAATTAATTAAATTAAAAAAAAGAAAAAGAAAAAAAAAAAAAAAAGCGCCAAATGATTGAGATCGGGGGCAGTTCAGACATCTGCAGGCACGCGCGGAACATAAGGAGACGATCACTGGCTGATCTGCCGCTGACCAAAGTTCGGGCGCCTGACTTACTCGTGAGCACCTGCAGCTCGCGATCGGTCTCTGTCCTGAAGCCTTGTGGTGCGTGCTTCGTCGCAAGTACCTGCCTAGAGCCGAGAGAGGCCGGGGCCTGCTCAACCAAGCTGATAGCGCTCGAGCGTCATTCGCTCGTCGTTGTTGCTGGTGCGGGCCTCCATATTCTTTGAGGGGAATTGAAGAGGCCTATATTATGTATATTTCTTTAATTTTGTCTTTAATTATTTTAGTTTAAAAGTTTATTTTAACTAGCGTTAAACAAGAAATACACACAAACCTTTTAAACTAAATCAGAGGCCAATAAATTTAGAAAGACAGGAGAAAATCACATCATAAGGGGTAGTAAGAAGGTAGGCACGTACCTACAAAGTTGAACGGGAGGTGAATATGGCGAGGAGCGCGCTGGAGTCCGAGCCAGCAGAGACGCCTGCCACGAGCTCGAACTTGCAGACAGCGGGTACCTCGCATAATCTGTAGCGGCGCCGGTAAAAGATCGCCGATCGTGGTGCGGCCAGCTCAGAACGGGAGCGCGGTCGCCTCAAGGCTGCCCTGTTCTACCACTTGGGGTTGGTTTTACACAAAACCTCGGTGCTCCTCGCTACCTCGCAAATAATGGCATCATAAAATGATGGAGAAGTAAAGGTGAAATCGACCAGCTTTAACAACTCTCATCATAGGCAGCAGTATGACATTTATATGATGCGTGTTGCAGACTTAACCTGGGAATGAAAAGTGCAGATCAGGACCCACGCTCGCGCTGGCCCTGCGCTTTGATTCACTTACTGGAAAGCTTTCTTGGTGACTGCTGTTTCACACAAAATCCTAAGCGAGAGTGAGAAAACTAAGTTTAACTCGCTCGAAAAGGATTTTTTTTATTTTTTTTATTTTTTACGAAAGGAGTTGTTATTTTAGGATTTAAATAAATAAATAAGTAAATAAAAGCGAAGCGCACATTAACATCCGGTCCTATGGTTTAGGGTGGGCAGGTGCTAAGTATTGTGAGAAGTTACAAGAAATCCTTCGGGTGGCTTTCATGCTTTCCCACGTCCCACGCAGGGAGGATTAGAGGAGCGCACGCCAATAGGCGCGAGGCGGTTCCTAGTGGACTCCCTTCCTTGAGAAGAAGCAGGGCAACCGCTTCACGATCCGGCAGAGAAAGGCGATTCACGTTCCAGGGAGCTGCGCTCGTTTTGCATTTTTCTTAATTGTTTTATTTTTAACGCTTAAAAGTTCTTCTTGGAATATTACTACTACTTCTTTGAACTTATTCTTTTACTTTTACTTTCAATGGGGAAAAGTGACTTGAAAGAAAGTACAGCGTGAGGCAATTAAATACCGAAAGCCAGAAACGAAGATCAGATCACATACTTTTGTAGACGAAGCCGCGTGGCCAAAGAAGAAGGCAATCGCTACATTTCGGTCGCTCTCGATACTCGATACTATTTCTTGTTCTCCTTCTTATCGTCTGAGTTGGGTACTTTGAGCCGCCTCGAGGAAGTTGTCTATACTTATAAATCCTTTTTAGGAATTTGTTTATCTATATAACAACAATAAAATTGAAATGAAAAATGAAAAATTAATACCTATGTACTGCCTTACTACCATCTGCAAACCCTTCTTTCTAAAGAAAAGAAGGACGAAGAAATTACTAAAAATAAAGCTTTTGTAAAATTAATAGTAGTGTTTCTTTCTTTCTTTCTTTCTTTGTAATCTGCTAGACGTAGATAGTTTTTGATAATTTGAATTCTATCACTATACTGGCTGCGAGGTCTTGTTTTTGCTTGCTACCCAGTCTCAGTGTGCCCTGCCAGCACAGAGACTCACCCCTTAAACGAGTTATCAACATTCGTGAAGGGAAAATTTCTCCCTTTTCTTTCCTCCTTTTTGTTCTTGTTCACTGTCCTCATAGAGTCCACGTTGAAGGAGATATTCAAGACTTTTCACTGCCCTACTGCTACAAATTAGGAGACAACTTGAATCAGAAAAGCTTTGGTGGTCGACCAACAAGGCTTTCCTTATTATATGGTGTGACAGCTGATTCACTCCCTCGCGATCATGAACAATATATAAACATAGTGGTAGGTAAGTGATTGGCCTTTGTTTTATTCTTCCGCAGCATATAAATGGTACTACAGAATATTCTTATTTCCTGAGAAAGAGAAAAGAAACACAAGTTTTGTGCAAACAATATTACTAGAAAGGGTAGGTCCCTATGACTTTTATTTTTTATTTTCTATTTATAGTTCTTTTTGTAACAATAGTGATTCTCTAAGAGGAGAGAGAAAGTCTTTATGAGCAAGAAGAGTGCACGAACTGATCGGCACTTGCAGATCCCTTTGGAAACAACAACAACACGAAGAAGGCGGTCGGCGCTTAGCTGAGCGGCAAGGGGCCGCATCCGAGAAGGCTGACGATCTCCTCACTCCCCTACCCCTTAAGAGCAGCGTGCTGCTTCTGTATCGCTGGCCTGAAGTGAGGTCTGGACCTAAGATCTACTCGTTGGCAACGAGCGCGTGCAAAAATAGAAAACCAGCGACAAGACCCTTATTGATATATATCATATATACAAAACGCGCGAATTGCTATCTCGGTGAAGATTGCTCACGTCGCCTTCTTTGGTGAGGACAGTGCGTACATCTGCTAAGCTCTCTCGCTTCGACGTCCAACCTGTCTCTTTGAAATTCGAGGTGGCGTGGGATCGCCATAAAGAAAATTAACAAAGAGGGAGAATGGCACCTCCTATTCCTCAAGGACCACCACCATCAGAAGACGAGGTAGACAACTCACCATGGAGATTTGCATCAAGGGTTTCCGCGAGGCTTGGTCGCTTCAGCGGAAGGCTTAGTGGGGCTGCAAGTTCAAGTCTTGCAGCTGCGGCAGCTCGCAGACGGACCCGGGTTGAGCAGGCAAATGGAGACACCCATGATGAGGACAGCGACTCCATACCAATGGCATTGGCAACGGCTACACATGATCACGGACTTCCTGGTGAGACTCCAACTGCATACCCGCCTCCTCGCAAAACTGTCTGGTCCCTGCGGTCAAGACCATCGCTTACTGGCATCTTCAGAAGGTCTCTCGATGCCAGAGGTAGACCTTCACTAGCAAATATCCTCCCTCACAAGGACCCAGACCGGCCTCCCGAGTACGCTTTCGAGGAGGATGGTGCATCCTCAGATGATGATGATTTGGAAACTGTTGAAGCCGGCAGCACAGTGACCAAAACGACCAATACGTTTGTTCTCGCCAAGGTGAAGGGCGGCGTGAAAGGTGCCGGCATGGCTACTGCACACAAAGTAGCAGACAAGCGCATTGCCCAGCGCCTCTGGCTTGCTATGATCGCAGTTTGCCTTCTTTGGCTAACTTCTTATGCCGTTGCTCGATCAATTGTTTTGGCATTCATCCCAACCCCGGAGCTGACAGAGGTTTACGAGGTAGATGTTTTTGCGTACGATACGACAGTGAGCACTCGTGATGAATACTACAATGATGTTGCTCTTGTCGCAGATGAATGTGAGTCCGACCTCGACTCCTCCAACAGAACTGAATTCTATCGAACGCTAGCTCTCAAAGAATACAACTACAACATCCTAAGCTACCTGGTGACCAATATCACCTACGTCAATGACGTCTATAACGAAACACAAATCTGGCTAGATGCTCTAGTCACGGATGGCACCATCAATTTAGAATCGGGTGGGGGTTACCGTACGACCTCAAATGCTTCTGAATGCAAACTCATTGATGGCATTGTAGCTGGTAACGCGAGTGTTGTCGCAGCCCTCACAGCTGCTAATGGATATGTCTCAACATCAACCTATGCCGCTCAGGACCTTGCATCTCAGATTTATGCACGGCAAGCTTATGACGCAGAGTACTTGGCAAATAAGACACAAGATCTGACAGATGTCAAAGACAAAATGGCAGCAGCCATTCCGAACATGACCAAGGTTTTCAACAATGTTAAAAGCTACGCAAATGACTTCAAGGAATGTATCACTTACAATGGAACATGCTCGACAGCAACAAGCATCTTTGATAAACTATCAGACATGGCTGATACATGTACGGAGTACTTTGATGGTCTAAAGAGTGCCGCTGAGACATACTACGATGATGCAGTTGAGCAAATGGCGGAGTATAAGAAGACAATTGAGTCTGTTAATAAGTATTACTCTACTTTTCAGGAAGCATTTGGTACGAGTTCGATCCCAAGTGAGGATGATGCCGATGTACCAGACTTCGACACATCGAGCTATTCTATTGATAGTGTACCATCTACATCTGAAGTCACGAGCGGGTTTTCTTCTTACTACAGCGGTTTATTGAGCAACTTTGCCAATGCCAGTGACGTTTTTGAAGCTTACCAAGAGCAAATGCGTACTGCAGCAACAAGCTGGGGCGATGATTGGGATAGTGACTGTGATCCTGGTGATTCTGACTTGGACATTAATGGCACTCTCGACAACCTCACTGCTCTTTCAGATAGTTTTTTGGATTCATTCAGTGATGAATTGTCATCTCTTACTACAACTGCATCTAGCACATATGACAACTCTACCTTGTCAGCGACAGTCGATTCTGCTGTCTTGAGTATCAATACTACTGCCAGTGATGTTCTTGTGTCCTTGACAGACCATACAAGCTGGGATTTTTATTCTTACTCAAGCTCGATCATGAACAACGTTCAAAGTGGTTTCAACACAATGGACGAGCTTATTCTGATCTTTGATACTCTCTTTCGTGTCATTTATACCTTCATGCTGATTCACAAGTACTGGTCACTAACAGGCCTTGCAACACCCCCAGGCGATGCCCGTATTGGTTCTGACTATGGAGAAGGCTGGGGACCAAAGAAAACAGCGTACCAAAAGCTTGCTGCAATTTTACTCAACCCAGTTGTCCTCACTGTATTATGTCTCACAGCAGCAGGTGTCATTCTTTGGGCCTTTTGGTATACTTATAGTGGCCTTTACTATGAATACGTCGAGTCTTGTGTACAGAATGATTATGTCGCTGTTGAGGATAATGTGACAAGTGGTACCATGCTTTACAGGAACATTTATTCAGTAGCTTTTCAGTATGCTGCATCAAATGGAGACTCTCTTGCTTCGAGTCGCACCAACGAGATTAATGTTGGTCGTGACACGTACTGTAGCAAGCAAAGTTTCGACGATACAACTCTATACAATGCTCAAGTAGATCGATATGACACTCTCATGACCGACTACACCGATATTACTGTGCAAAACGCTGCACTTGTCGAGTGCATTGACCTTGCTGCAGTTGATGCTGCCACTAGCAACGCGTACGATTTTGTCACACGAACTAGTGACAAACACTTTTACTATGATTTTGGCGATCTAGAAGAAACGGCAATTTATAATTGCACAAGTGTATCTGGTTGTGCATCAATTCGCGGCAAGGACACAAGTCAAAGTCAGGCAGAAGGCCCCGATGAGGAACTATTGCGATCTGTAATCTTTGATGCTTCGTGCCAGACTGAATATTGGTTCCATTCAAACCTGTTTGCCGGGCTCTTCGTGATCGGAGTGTACATTATCATTAACATCTCACGTGTTATTGGAAGCCGTGCGCTTGTTCGTGTTCTATGGCGTTGCGTTGTTGTTCGTAACTTCAGCGTATACATTAGCGTCACTGATAGGGGAGATATTATCTACCCTGAACGTGTGACTGAGAAAGGAGATACTATGCAGGAGGCTATCCGCATTGCTGTTAGGGATGCTATCAAGAAATGGGAGCGTGAAGGTCAAATGTTGCTAGCAATTGCCATCCTCATGAACGTGCCTTGGATTTGGGCTCTTACTTGGTTCCACAAGACTATTCAGTACACATCTTCATAATCCTTATACTCATAGCGTGCGAACTTCTTGGGTGAGCTTGGGAAGCTACGTATCCGAGGAATCGAACTTTCTATCACTCTTACTCGCCTCCGTTTGTTGCCCCTTTTCTTTTGTTGCTTATTTCGTTTTTTCTTTGTGTATTTGTTTTGTTTTTTAAATAATAATCATCATATTAAATGATATTGTTCGTTACCACATTGCCTTTCTTTCTTGATTCTCCTTTTTAGGTCTGCCATCCCTTTGAGTATCGGCATATCTTACTGTTTATGCAGGGACGCGTAAGCATTTTACATCTGTTTCAGGGAAATAAAGAATAAAACAAGATTAAATTTATCAACTTCGAGTTCTGTTTCAAGAACCTGATGAACACTTCTGCTTATCATAGTATACTCATGGTATCTCCTAGTCATTATCTGCTCTACTCAAGCTTTGTCGCAAACAGGATTAAGCTTTCCATCATGGCAGTCTTGCAATTGTCAACCCTTCCATGCAGTGATGTGTTTTGTATAATTTATGTCATATATAGGTTTTTTTCTTTCTTTTTTTCCTCCTGACATGAATTTTTAATTAATTGAAAAAATACTTTTAAAAAAATACTAATAATATCTAAGAAGAGGAAATTTATCATATTTAAAAAAAATAAAAATATTTTCAAAATTGAAATATACATGAGTCGTGAGTGACCCGAGTGTGCATATAGTGTACAACCCACACCTAAGGAGGGTAGACCCCGTTTCTCGTCCAACTCACGTTTGACTCTGATTTGAACGCATTCAAAGCATCTTGAAACCTTCAAATCTCACTAGATTACATCAAAATAGGATATGCCATGTGATGCATCAGTTGTTGTAGACTTTCCAATCAAATTGGGAATTTAATAGCGATAAAAATATATAATAATTCAAAATTACAACAGAACGAAAAAAAGATAAACAGTTTTGAATGAAAATTGGAGGGTGGCGAAATGAGAACCCGAAACAGAAGCTCTTTCCATCTCTGTTCATCTGTAGGCCGAAAGATTAGTCAAAAGCATGCATTGTGCCACGTGTCCCATTTAAAGCTCACAGATTTTATCGGAATCAAAGGCAAGGTGTTCACTAAGCGTGAAGAGAATTGCAAACCAAGGAAAGATTAATGAAACTCCAAAAAGAGTAATAAGGCAGCCACGGCGCTCAAACTCACGGATTGCCACACGAAGCTGTTTGATGATGACCTTTCGAAATGATTCCCCCTCCTCCGTGACCTCCTCAGGGTAAATGATAGCTCCATCTTCACGGCAAGACGCAATCATTGCAAATTTATGTGAACTGAGGTGTCGCCACATAACTTTCACAATTCCGTTCAGGAAAAATCACGCGTGCCAAGTTGATAGTAATAAAACCAAAAAGGGCACAAAAAAAGGTTAGAAGCTGTGCATGCGCATACCATTCCGAGGTACACGAAGTTTCAAAGGTTACACCACGCAGGACAGCCTCGTTGGGACCAGAGCAGTCAAAGTTGCAGGCTCCAATGCTATCACAATTGTAGATGCGTTGTAAAGAAGTCACTTGGAGATTCAGGGTTGTGAGATACTCCTCGAGTGTTTCATAGGTCTTAACGCATAGATCAAGATCTTGCTTGATAACATCAGCAAACGTATATGAGGTTGCAGACTCTATACCTGCTGTGTCGATGCATTCGCGAATGTATTCGTACTTGGGAGTTAGATCAATTGCGCGCGTAGTGTAATAGTCATATCGATCATCTTGATTCAGACGAATAGAAATTGAGTCGACTGTCTCATCACGGCAAGATAGTTCCATTGTCACACCTAATGAATCCACTTGTGTATTAGCAATATGATCACCATCGCTGAATGCATATTGCTGCGCTAATGCAAAAGCGTTGCGATAAAGCATTGTCCCATTGGCAGTTGTATTGTACCGTTTCTCGCCATTGACATCTACGATGGTGTTCTGGATCTCCTGATAGCACTTGTCAACGCAGTTGTTGGTGTACTCATTGTAGATGGGGCTGTAGGTACCATAGAAAGCCGCACCAAAAAGGCCGAGAAACAAAAGAACAAGAAAAATGTTGAAAATAGGGTTGGTCAGTATGCTCGCGACCTTCTGCGCCGGGTTCTGTTGCGCCACAAAGGTACCCGCTGCGATGCCCTTCTTGGTACGCACATCCGCTGGCGGAGTGTTGATAGCAGAGATGTTCCAATATTTGCGAATAAGCATAAGCGAATGAATCACACGATAAGCATAATCAAACGCTAATGCAAGATCATTTACACTGACCATACCAGCAACGAACTGTGCAAAAACGTCTTCAGGATACGAGTAATAGTCAGCCCATGTGCGAGGGTCTGCTTTATCAAGAAGTTGAGCGCTTGCTTGTGAGATGTTGACAGCAGAGGAATCCACAAACTCTTCCACAGAGGAGGTTCCGTTTTCCTCAGAGGTCACAGAGGAAAGTTCATGCGTCACTTCACCAACAACAGACGACGAGGCGCGTTGTTGCTCTTCCAATAGGGTTTCGTTTACATACGGTGGATTATAGTCATCAAAGATCTCCATCATAAGCGCGGTAACATTTCCCTCGAACTGCGCATTTGACGAATCAACCGAGCCACCTTCACCAGTCACACTTGCAAGAAACAATGCAGATTTGGTTTGCATATCTGCATAGATTTCTGCTGGGCCCTCCACGAGATTTGTCAGAGAATCAAATTGAGAACCAAGAAGGCTTGACAAGTGTTCTGAAAACCCGAGCGATAGTCCTGAAAGGTAAACCCAGCTACCCGGAAACCCACTTTCAACAAGAGTGTGGTAGATGTTTTCCACGCGTTTGCGAAGTTCCTCGTAGCGTGTCATCTTTGCTTCAATTTCAGTTCTGTAGGCTCGAGCCTCATCAAGCAGAGATTCGTAAGTATTTTGCATCTGGTCCATTTGCTGGTTTGCTTTATAAAATATGGTACTACTGCCACAGACGGCAGTCGTGCCATCAGACTTTACGTAACTCGAAGTTGGTGAAACACATGCCATAAAGCTAGCGTATTCGGTTTCTACAGCAGCATAAAATTCATCCGAAGAAGTCAAATTCTCCATCAAGCTTGCACCCACCTCAGCAAACAGTCCGTTTGTTTTATTGTTCATGAACTCCAGGTCATAGGCTGCACGCGCTCCGATCTGATTATTGAGATCTTCCACTTGTGCATCGGAAGCACCCTTGTAAGATTCTAGGTCCTGCACAGCATTAGCTGTGTTTGTCTCGCTCGAGAGGAATTCAGAGAATGAATATTGGCTACAAATAGCGCCAGTAGAAGATACATAGCTGTTGGAATTCGAGTATGCATTGAAAATGTTTGTTGCATTCAGGTACGCTTGACTGCAGTATACAACTTCAGATTTAATAGAAGCAATGTGTTCTTCAATTGCGCTTTGTACTGCAGCAAGGCGAGATGACTCTGCAGTTGTATCTGCATTGAAATCTGCCTCACAAACCTCTGCAACACGTGTTGCACAGTCTTGATATGCTGTGCGCTGAGCTTTAGTATTGTCTGTCATGAGGGTTACTGAATCATCTACACTTTGCATAGTTGGCACGGGAATGAACAAATGAGTAACTTCCTTTGCAACAACGAGAGAGGTGAGCCACAATAAACTCACCGCTAAGGCGCACATGAAAGCGCGTTCACATGCATGCTTCTTACGAATTTGTTTCCCAACCTTACCCCCCATACGTCGGAAAATATTTGGTCTGCTTTCAGAGACCTCTGCTTCCTGAATTGTGGCGAGAAAGTCATCTGGATGCGCTGCAGACGGAGGCCTTGGAGAAAATAGCCGTGGCGTTGATGACTCAAGCCCTGGTCCAGATGGTGGCGCCATAGTCCTCTGTAAAGTCTCTTTCCACGATCTTATGCGCGACATTCTGCTGATTTACCTTATCAACTTGTTTCTTCGGAAGCACGGTCAGTAATCGCGTCGAAAGATATGAAGTCGTACCAATGGAGACGCCCTTGGTCGTGAGGGCCGCTATTAACAGTCTTTGGCCCCGTTGTCTCACTCCGAACCTTAGTCAGGACCACTTTGGGTCCGGTGTCTGTACCAGCCAAATACCTCGTTGGTCGGCAAGCTAGCCTGTCAGCCAGCCCTGCAGAGCTCGCAGGCAGCGAGCGCAAAAGCCTCACGGTAGGGTCGTCGCTACGACCCGTCTGCGTGGAGAAGCAGGATTGCTAGTTTGCAAAGTCATCAAATGTTATATCAATCAAATAAGTCATGCACACGCAGTGTGATTATTGTATTGCTCCATTGTTAAGCAGCTCACTAACTTGATAATTTCTATTATTTCCTTTCGAGTGAGCGAGTGAAAAAAAATATCACTTTGCGTGAAATTACAAGACACGGAATAACTACATTACCTTTTTTGCACTCCCTCTTTCGCACTCTTTGCAGCACCAAAGATCCCTAATGCTGACCCATTACAACAGCGTGTGGTTCGATTGCTTCTCGTGCTGCGATATGCGCATGGGAATGACTATGAAGGCCATCTCGTTTGTTCAGAGACAGCGCCATATGGTACTTTCTATGATGGTCTCTGAGTATCATGTGCACAATTTGGATACTACCTGCTTTATCATTTTTAAGATAATGAAATTATATGCACGTGCCTCTTTACTACTTGCTATGCATAGGTCACGGCTAATACTTATTCTTTGGTGTTTTTCTTTTTTCAAAATAGAAAATAAAGTGACTATTTCATTCTTAATATTTAACATAGCTATTCTATAGTGCTGGCCGAAAGAGCCGCGACCTAGACTATGTCCACGCGAGCTGATCGAGTACACGGAGATGGTCGCTAGCACTCGTAGCAAAGAAGGGCTCTTATCCCTCAGTCGCCCACAAGCTCCCTTAGAATGCAGCCAAGCGTAGCCCTTGCTCAAAGCCCAGAAAGCGAACGCCACAAAGTCTCAACTAAACCTTCTGACATCTTCTTTCATGCTTCAAGTTCAAGAGGGGCCGTACACATAAAGAAAGTATAAAACTTTATCGGTACACTTTCTGGGACATGATGGCCACATTTCCTCTTTAAAATGGCTGCGGGGCACGCGTATAGGAGATGGGCGCCGTTTACTCTCAGCATCACTGGAGATTTTGTGAGGAGAACTCATCAGTGGTGTTGTGAGAGTAGCTCTTTCATCTAGGAACAAAAGATCACTCTTGCAATGCACAGCTAGAGAAGGGCGCCTCTGGCATGGCCTTACTCAGCGCGTGTGCATGTGCGTAGGGGGCTTCCAGACAGAGCATTGCGAGGAACATGCTCACGCAGACTCTCAGGCATTGAAGTCTCATCTTATCCAGCTAGCGGTGAGAGAAACTCAAGAGAAAGTAGGTACGCACATCCAGATATCTTGAGTGCTTCATCCTCTTAGTTTTAGTTGTGCAGGTTAGAAGAGGCAAGAAATTTTGGCTAGTGAAAACAGAGTCGGCGAGAATGTCATGTGAAGCTTCTCACATCTGCTTTACTTAATGGCTGGAGAGATCCTTGGCACAACTTTCCTCTCCAAAATGTACTTCAAGATACCCGTCACCCCCCTGCCGTGCGCCTTCTATATGCCGACGAGACAGGAAATGGGCTTAATGTGCCAGAACAATGCCGAAGGGTTGTGAATAAGGCTTTTGCCGTATGTTGACCATAGTATTCAGTTCACCAACTTCAAGAGGTTTGTACTCTAATTCTTACGCCGCTTTTGATATTAGGCCGTTCCCTCGCTCGCATCTCTTTGAGTTAATTTCTGTCACGGTCACGGCAAAGAGGGCGTGCGCAGCTAAAGGCACTTCCACAACGGATGTAGACGAAGATGAGAGTCCAGCGCTATTGTGTGGTTCTGGGATAGCTGGAAAATGGAGGCGAACGCCCAGCTCCTCTGGTACTCCATTCCCTCGCTCGCTGTAACTTAAAACTTCAAGTAGCTGGTAGCGATTTGTTCATCATGGGTGAATTGGCCCCACCAATAGGCAAACATGAGTGTACAAGGTGACAGAATGGCATTCATTTCGCCAAATCAAGCCTTTAAAATATCCATAATCCTTTTCCGTGTGCTGAGCGAACCTTTATGCTACATTACAGTCAACCATTGCTATTATCTTCGTTTTGCGCAACGATTCATGACCTTCGAGAGCTTCTAACACTGTTTACTGGTTGGCATCGAAACAGTTGAGACTTACCAAGCCAAGCATCTACAAATTGTCATTTTAGCAAATGCGATCCTTAGATGCCAGGTTGAGGTATGTGCTGATTTCCAGCACCACCTTACTAATTAATCACATTTAATGGCCTTGGGGGACGCGCCTAGGTGCTAAACTACAGCCATTGTCATTGTGATGATGAACATAACGACAATTAAAAACGTTATGTAGAGTAGAAGGCTTCAACATCAAGTTATAAAGCTGAGGGGAAGGCAAAAGAATTTCTCAACCAATAAGCAGTTGCAGCTACCGTGGTAAATTTAACTAAGGCTTCTTCAATATATGTAACATGGAGAATGTCAAGCGTGAGACCGCTTTAAAAGGTCTGCCGATGCTAGCTTGGTAGGACCATTATACTTTCATGGGCGTCTCTTGTAAAGCTCAGAGTAATACTGCCTATTCAATTTTTATTAATTTTCTAAATTGTTTAGGCTTGCGCGTGACTAAAAGAGGCGATCGAGCCGGCTGATTCAATTGCTCTGCGCAAGACTTCCTCGGCGAGAGAGACCTTCAAAACCTGCAAGAATCCGGCTAGCTAGTCCCTCCACGACAGGCAAAGTCTGCCAAGGGGCACTGCGTATGTGCTTGAGCCCGTCGAGAGTATAGGCACTTACAGGATACGCTGAGGGAGGTGCCCTTGCGACTTGAGACTGTAGCTATCAAATCCAGGACATCCTCCATCACTGCATCGTCCTCCTTGCTAACAAGCTGTCCAATCAACCTTTTGCAGCAGCGATTGTTCAGAGAACCACGCGAGGGATCTCTGAAGAAGTTGGACGTGTGGCATCAAACCTTTCATAGCGTGTCTGTTGCGAAGGCTCCTTCGGGAGCTACGAAGCGACCACACGGCTTCGAAGAACCCTGAAGCTCGAAGGGGAGCAACCAAAAGAAGAAAGAACACGAACAGAACGGAACAGAAGTCCACCTCTAGCGTTCTGTTCTATTTGTTCTGAGTGCATCTTTTCAGAGATAAGCGTCCATACATCCAATTGTGTGCGTGTTCATACCTAGGTTATTCGGGACATAGCCTGCCAAACCGCTATCGCCCATTTCCCCCAGCCAATCCACCCAAATCCTGAGCCCTGCCCACGAGTCTAGATATTCTACCCTGCTTCAAGGCTTTCTCGACAACACCGAGGCGTGGAGAACTTGCACATTTTCAAAGCTGAGAAAAGAGCACGCAGATAGTAAGTAGTAATCAATCGCCTTCAGGTTCAAGTTCCTTCATTTTGTGTGCACGCGCTGCTCGCAAGACACCTGTTCCTGTATTCTTTTCTCCTCACTTCTGTTTTCTTTCCTTTCCTTTTCTGTTTTCTTTCTCCCGCTCTATTGGTACATACACGAGAGCACGCAGAGATTCCATTAGGACATTTTAATTGGTGCCATATAGAAAAGCAGAAGTACTCAGCTATTGTGCACTGTGCCCTGGAGGAGGGAGGGAGGAGAAATGCGCGAGCTTATTAGAGGACATACGCTAAATAGTTCACAGTCCGGCGCCAGCTCGGTGGAGTCGGATAACGCGATGTATCACAGACAGGACGGTGCCACGCCACCAGTGCCTGCAGGTCCTCCGCCAAGGTCTCGACCAGTTCCACCTCGGCCGTCAGGACCTTTGCCTTCTGAGGAGGAGGTAGACCATTCCCCGTGGGTTTTCGTATCTAGGGTTTCTGCGAGACTTGGACGCGCCAGTGGACGCTTGAGCGGACGCTTGAGCCAACTTGCCGGTCGAAGAACATCACACGTAGAAAACTCTGATGCAATAGATGGGGATGCGGAAGATGATTATGTGGCTGGCCGAGCCAGCATAAAGGGAGGCCATCGAAGAGGTACATTTGCAGGTCGCAGGAGCACGCTGTTCACGCGTGGGGCACGAAGGAGCACGCTTATACCAAAGATTTTACAACGTGATCCCGATCAGCCTGCAGAGTATGCTTTCGAAGAAGATGGAGCTTCCTCGAATGAGGATGACCTTGAGACTGTTGAAGCAGGCACATTGCCTAGCACAGCAACCAAACGTGAATTTGCAGTTGCAAAGGTACGGGGCGGCGTGCGCGGCGCGGGCATGGCAGCAGGTCATCAACTTGCAGAAAAGAAAATTGCACAACGCGTATGGCTTGCTCTCATTGCAGTTTGTTGGTTGTGGCTTACATCGTATGGCGTGGCGCGTTGGATTGTGAGCAATTTTATTCCAGTTCCTGCTCTGCAAACTGTGACGGACATTAATTCATTTGCATATGCCACCTCGATTGAGGCTCGTGGACAGTACGCACAAGATGTGAGTAATGTCGCAGACATTTGTGAAGAGGACTTTAATCGAACCTATCGTCAGGAAAATATCCGTCGGGACACCTGGAAAGTCTTCAACCAAAACCAACTTGACTGGCTTGCAGGAAATATCACTTTTGTAGAGGCATACTACAATATAACTCAAACTCGACTTGATCAGCTGGAAACCGCAGGCGACATAGACTTGAGTAACGCTAATTTTCGTACATCATCTACAGCAGAAGAATGCAAATTGATGGATGGTATTATTGCTGGTGAAGCATCTGCCATCAATTCTCTCAATGCCGCATCTGCATACCGGGATACATCCGAAAAGGCTGCTGAAGATCTTGCTTATCAGCTTGAGCGCCGACGTCGCTATGATGATGAGTACTTTGCAAATAAGACTCTTGATATCCAAGATACGCAACAAAAGATGGCAGGAAGCGTTCACAACATGTCAGCCAGCTTTGATAATGTTATGGGATTTACTGATGAATTGAAGGAATGTATGGTTGCAGATGGCACTTGCTCAAGTGGTACACCTATCTTTAAAAAGCTTGAGTCGATGGCGACGTCCTCGACCTCTTTTTTTACGAACCTTCAAAACCAGGCAATCAGCTACAAAGCATCTGCTGAGGCACAAATGGTGGAGTACAATAAGACCATCACAACCCTTCGCAATAATTTTGGTCTCATCACAGATGCAATTGGTAGCGTTGGAATTGTTCCGGATGAATCAGACTCTGCTGCACCTGACTTTGACCCAACTGTCTATTCATTCTCGGGGGTGATGGGAACCTCTGCAGTTACAGATGGGTTTGACAGCATGTTTGCTTCCATGACGGGTGGTTTGTCTTCCGAAGGGGCCAGCCTTGAGTCGGAGCAAGATACAGTTCGCCAGAACTCAGTCGGCTGGGAAGCTGGATGGACGGACGATTACCAGCCTCCTGATGTCAATGTCGACCTTAATGCTACTCTTGATTCTTTCAGTCAAAGCGGAGATGCTTTCATGACATCTTTTTCTGATGGTCTGAGCAGCCTTAGTTCATCGTCAAGCGCTGATGCTGTGGAAGATGCGAGCTCTGATGTGAGCTCTGAGACTATAGAGGCAAATATCTCGTCATCTGATGTCCTAGCAAAGTTAACAGACCATTCCGAATGGGATTTTTATGCTTATGATGATAGCATTATTGCTCAAGTTTCTGGTGGCATTGAGGAAATGAGCGACTTGATTTTGATCTTTGACATTATCTTTCGCATCTTTCAAACGTTTTTAATCATCCAGAAGTACTGGTCGCTAACTGGATTGGCCACACCACCGGGTGATGCCCGTATTAAGTCGGATTATGGCGCAGGCTGGGGCCCTCAACAAACCCCGTTGCAAAAAATGGCTGCACTTATCCTCAACCCTATTGTAATCACGCTACTTTCTGTGACTGCAGTAGCGGTTGTGTTTTCCAGTTTTTGGTATGCTTACAGTCCACTTTACTACGAATATGTTGATTCGTGCACATCGACTGACTGGCGTGGTATTGAAGCTGGGGAAGCAAACGGTACAATGCTTTATCGTAATGCATATAGTGCTGTTTTCCAGTTTGCCTGCTCCGACGGCGATGCTCTCGCTCAGTCTCGCACCGACGACATCAACGTTGGAAAGGATGTAGAGTGCAGCAAACAATCCTTCGATGACACAGTCTTATATAATGCTCAGGTAGACCGCTTCAATGAGTTGAACAAACGATTTTATTCTACCGTTAGCCAGAATGCTGCTCTTGTAGAGTGTCTGAATCTGGCCTATATCGATACTCAGCTCGGCGAGAATTTCCAGTACCGTACGTCGAGGCCTAACTTTGACTATGTGTTTGGCCCACTGTCCTCCAGCGCAATTTACAACTGTACAAATGTCCAAGGCTGCGCATCAATTCGTGGCAAGGATCAGATTCAAAGCCAGGCAGAAGGCCCGGATACGGATTTATTGCGCTCGGTTATGTTTGACGCTTCCTGTTCGAGCGAGTATTGGTTACATGCCACCTTATTTGCAGGAATTTCTGTAATGGCTGTCTTCATCATCCTCAATATCTCTCGTGTCATGGGAAGTCGCGCACTCGTTCGTGTTCTCTGGCGGTACGTCGTCGTGCGCAACTTTAGTGTGCTAATCAGCGTAGATGATCGTGGTGACATCGTTTATCCTGAGAGGGTTACAGAGAAGGGTGATACCATGCAGGAGGCTATTCGTCTTGCTGTACGCAGTGCCATCCGCCGATGGGAGCTATGGGGTTGGGCTATGTTGTTTACGTCGTTTGCCATGAATGCGCCATGGATTTGGGCTCTGGTGTGGGTCTCGAAGACTATCGAGTTTAACTCACAGAACTGAGGATATTGGATATCTTCTCTTGCAGTGTAACTTTGCTTCGCTTTCTGTTTTTGTATCTTCTGTGGAGACATTTCCTATACACTGGTTTTATGTTAGTGAATTCTGTTTGAACTGTCATATTCTGCCACCGTGGCTCTTCGCCGAAAATGCGAGTCTCGCGAAGCCAATTACTTGTTGGGAACTATACTATTTCCACTGGTATTCGTTGATAGTGCGTGGCATCTATTTAACGATCAAAGTTCCTCATCACTTTCCTCTCATAGCATGATCTGTTTTCCGCCCCAATATCTTATTTCTTTATTTTTTAATTTTAAAGAGCGACTTGTTCTAAAACTAAAAATCTTCTGTTGTGTTTTTCTTTTTCTTTACTTAATTAGAATAGTATTTATAATAAATCATGGTCAGTCATCTAGTTTACTAGTTGCTTATATTGTATCATTTGCTCTTGGCGCCATTCAAATAGACAAGGGAGCTCTGAAAAACATGTTTGCACAGGAGAATCCGATCCACGACGGCAAGGTGTACCTAATGAATCTAATCGCCCAGTAATTCCACAAATTTTGACGACTCACTTAAGTGATGCTAGAGACATATTCTCTTTCAATGCATCATTCATTGTTTTGGTCATCGCTCTTCTGATTTTGCAGCTCCAAAGACTTTATTTCAAATTACACATTTGCATTGCGGACGTTAGTGATCCAGCTAGTTGGATAAGTTTAGATGAAAATTCGAACGAAATTACCCAAATAGATCAAAACTTGCAAGCAAGGCTAACATTGAAGCGGCAAAAAATATTTTCTGCCCAAATTAATGAGCTAAGGCAGCTTACAGAAGTGGAGAAAATGCTAGGCCTTGTATAACTCCAAATAGTAGTTTATATTCCATGTAAATAGATTTTATAGTTCTTTAGGTCTTTGTTAAGAATGGATGTTAGTTAGGTAGAAAAGGGCATGGTCAAGCAACCACCAACCTCCAAAAGCTACAACTGAAGCAAACCTCCAATACAAGCCAGGAAAGTACTTCAACCAGAAGTTTGGCGTCTCAGCAACTGCCCTTCGGGCGTTTCTTCAGGGCAAATGCATATGCGCAAATGACGATGTTGAGCGCATCTATGGCTGCGGTTTGTTCCAATGGCCGTGAGCAATGCATCACTGACCGTGCTTTTCTTTATGTACACCAGGGTGTCATTCGCCAAGTCAAAAGAGGATTTCAAACGCTAGATGGGTGATCTTCAGCGTGCACTCCAAAATTATGTAATGAATGTCGTACCATCCACGACAAGCTAGGAACCTCCAAGGTCTTACAATGTTCCAAATGCAAACAAACACATAGCTGATCGTGATACCCACGCTGCCAGAGGCATCCTTTTGCGCTACCTATTCAAGGTCAGGATTTATATATTGTCTTTGAGTCGCGGATTAGTTCTTAATCCCGCGATTGGGCCTTGGCCCTACGTCGTCACCATAGGAATTACAAGCTTTCCAATTTTTATAGATTAAACCCAACTCTTAGTGCTTCAGCATCGCAGCGACCGTACTGCCCCTTTGACGTCACTCTCGTTTGCGTCCGTGTTGTTATTTTGAGCGCATGTGGGCAGGTGATTCATGCATGGGCGCGAGCCAATCAACATTCCTGTCGGGTCCATCTTCAACAAGAGTCTAACGATAAGATACCGTGGTTATTAGGTAGATAGGTACCTAGAAATGCATGTATGTAAATCACAATCATCATAAATATGACAACATTTCAATACCAAACTGAAAACAAAGGAAGCAAATTCGCCAACGACAATGAGCAGCCCTCCGAGACACGCCGTAAACAACTATCGAGCTGTTGGAAAGTTATATCCACGCGACCCCGATATGGACCAACAAACCTAGAGACAAGTATGGCCAAGATCGCGAGAGCGCAACTTCAATCGAATCAGTGCAATCAACGATTGGCATTGCAATCGCCTCAACCTTACACCCATCCATGTAAACAGCCCCGCGGAGTCCCTACCCGTTCACATATTCTAAACCACAGCACTCCAGCAGGAAGTGAAAGAGGTGTCCCCCTCTTTCTTTCTTCCCTTTGAGCATGAAGTCAATGATTGATGTGCTTCGAATCAATTGTTTCCCTTCTTCATAAGGCCTTGGATTCCTTGAGATCTCTGCGCTCCGCCACCTCAAGTAGTCTGGGAAGAAAGCAAGCAAGCTGGGAGGCGCTCGCCAGGACTGCCGAGACCTTCTTCGCAGAGCCTGCAGAGCCTGCGTCAGGCTGCTTGCTTCTCGGCTTTCCCTGTGCTGGTCGGGTTCTCAGCCTTAGGAAACGCACGCACGCATTGCATTCTTATCCTTTTACACGGTACGTATATGTATATCTATTACAGTTCCACATGGAAAACTGACCAAATGAATGAATGAATGAATGAATGAATGAACGAATGAACGAATGAACGAATGAACGAATGAACGAATGAATGAATGTAAATAAATAAATAAATGAATAAATAAATAAATAAATGTCTTTTGTGCGCTCTGCGGATCATAATTTAGCTAGGCAGCTACGAACAGGAACTCGCAGAACTTCAAGTGTGCTCGCCGAAGTTGCTTGCCCCGTGCATTTGCCGCCTCAGGTCACAGATTTCAGATCACAGATTACAATTCTCCTTAAGATCGTCGTCTCCTTTCTTTCCTTATCGTCCATACATACATACATACATACATACATACATACATACATACATACATACATACATACATACATACATACATACATACATACATACATACATACATACATACATACATACATACATACATACATACATACATACATACATACATACATACATACATACATACATACACAATAACGAAGCAACGATTCTCCCTTTTTCTTCAATGGATCCTTTTCTCTCTGTTCTTTTTGTGGCAATCTTCGCGTTCTTTCTCTCTCTGTTCTCTCTTTCTCTCTTTACACTGCGGAAGCGTCATCGTCATTGCGGAGACAGCGGTTCTTCGCAGCCGTGCGCAGCTGAGCCGCCAGCCGCGCCAGCCAGCTGCCTCTGCGGCGGCTCCTCCCTCCCTGATCCCGTCTCCTCCACGCCCTCCTTCGCAGCCCCGCCGTGCGTGCGTGGACTCTTTGGAGTGGACTGGAGCGGAAACGAGCAAACTCGAGCGAGGATCCAAGTTGGCCTCGAGCGAGGATCCGGAGTCCTACCGGTTAACGTTATCTGCCACTAGGAGTGGGCCAGGACGAGAGGATCGTCGTTGCGAACTGTTGAAGAAGTAGGATGGACGAATCGAAGAAGAAGATCGTCGATGCCCAATAATAAGTCGCCGAGTTCCGCAGACCTCTCCGTCGCCTGAGGCCGCTGCGGAGGCCGAGGAGAGAGCAGCGAGGGGCCCGCCTTCGCTGCGCCACAGACAGCCAGCCTGCGCGATCGCTTCTCCCTCTGGAGCAGCACCTTTTTTGCCCATCGGTAAATAAACACATTCCAACATACCGAACATATATATATATCTATTTCTATCTATCTATATATATCTTTATATTATCTATCTATATACATATATCTTTTTATATATCTATATCTATATATACTAGTATATGGCATGCAAACACATAGATTCATAGACGCATCGATGCACAGTACCATCAAATGATGGAATGAAATGAAGAGAATTGCAATTTCTCTTCCTTTTCCTTGAAACCATCGTGAATCAACCAACCAACCAATCAATCAATCAATACATCAATCAATACATCAACCAATAAACAAAGCAGATTTGTCTTCTTCTTCTTTGCTTGCGCGCAGAAAAGGCCTCCGCCGGCGTAGCAGTCTCTACGGGCTCGCTAGCGGCGCCAGAGAAACGCAATGGCGGCCTCTCCATTACACCTTTCTCTCTCTCTTTCATGCGCTCACTTTTAGTGCTCTTGTGGAAACAAAGGGAGATTGAAAAGGGAGGATCCTCTTTACGCTCCTGCTTACTGCCATCTTCGAGGCTATTACGCGCCTAGCTAGGCTCGCTTAGTACCTCCCTTCCTCCTCAGCGAAGAGAGGAGAATTGAAAGAGAGAGAGAGAAAGAAAGAGAGGGAGAGAGAGAAAGAAAGAAGGTAGCAGAGCCTTAGGGGCTGCTAAGAGCCTTCATTCATTCTTGGGAGAAATCGAGGACTCTCTGTGTCGCTGTCGCTTTGGCTGGATTGTGCGAAGGTAGGTACGAGCGAGGCGTCTGCGTAGATGGGCTGTAGGACTAACCTCGCTGCGAACAGTGCTTGCTCTCCGCAGAAATGCATTTCCCTTCCTTCGATGGGGTTTTCCGTGGGTTTTCTTTCGTGAGGTTTTTACCAAAAGATTTCTTTCTTTCTTTGTTTCTTTCTTTGTGTTGTATGTGGTAGAGTTAGGTAGGTAATGCTTAGCAGGTAGGTAGGTAGGTAAGTACTGGCATTACTTACTTACTAACGAAAGTAGAATGGATGAGTGACTATCTTTTTTGTAGTTGGGGTTTAGAGGGTAAGTAAGTAGTTCTAAAGTTTTGAAGGACCGTCAAGGACCAAGTAAGTAAGTGTCTGTTGCTTGTTCGAAGAGCATCATCGCTCGCATTGCAGCATTTCCGAATCGCTGCCGTGGCAGGCTAGGTAGTCGAAGGCCATCGCGAATCGCATCTCGCGGCCGTGGCTTGGCACCCAGACACCCTAAACCTGCGGCATAACTTGAACGAGGGTTCGAACGAAGATAATCGACGCTGCTGGATTAGCAACAGTTCGTTGATTCTAATTCTTAGATCTCGCTCAGTTCGTCAAGATGCTCGCTATGAAGATGACGGCGCGTAAGGCCGGTGCCTCGGCGAAGGCCGTCAACCCGGCATCTGCACCTCTTGGCCTTGCCAAGCAGCGTGTAGCGATGTTGTCCGCAGCTGCCACCGGAGGCCGTTTCTCCCTCGAGAAGGTTGACGGCGTTGCAGTTGTGACACTCGACGACCCCGACGCCAAGGTGAACACAATCAGCACCAAAATGCAATCTGAGTTCTCCGACCTTCTCGACACTCTCGAGCAGGACTCCTCCATCAAGGCTGCTGTTCTCATCTCCGGCAAAAAGGACAACTTTATCGCCGGTGCCGACATCAAGGAACTCGATGCCATCAAGTCTGCAGCTGACGCTGAGGCCGCTTCCAAGATGGGCCAGGCCATGTGCGACCGCCTCGCATCTAGCAAGAAGCCCATCGTGGCTGCCATCAATGGAAGCTGTCTTGGCGGTGGCCTCGAGGTTGCTATGGCTTGCACGTACCGCATCGCCACATCGAACAAAAAGACTTCGCTGGGTCTCCCCGAAGTGCAACTTGGACTTCTCCCTGGAGCTGGCGGAACCCAGCGTCTTCCTCAGCTAGTTGGAATCCAAAATGCCCTCCCGATGATTCTCACAGGTGCACCTGCCAAGCCTGACAAGGCCAAGCGCTTGGGGCTTGTAGACGAGGTCGTCGACCCTTTTGCGCTCAGGTCAGCAGCCATTGCAGCGGCCAAGGAGATTGCCGAGGGATCGCTCAAGCCGAAACGCAAGAAGAAGAACCTTGTTGGACGCATCCTTGAGGATAACCCGCTCGGACGCATGGTGCTCTTTGACCAGGCCAGCAAGCAGGCGCTCAAACAGTCCGGAGGACTCTACCCTGCGATTCCGAAGATTCTTGACGTTGTGAGAGCTGGCGCTGACAACGGACCCAAGGCTGGCTTTGAGGCTGAGTCCAAAGCCTTCGGAGAGCTTACACAGACTGAGGTCTCTGAGAACCTTCGCGGTATCTTCTTCGGCAGCACTGCCCTCAAGCAGAACAAGTATGGAAAGCCCTCGGAGCCCGTCAAGAAGCTCGCTGTAATTGGAGCTGGACTCATGGGTGCCGGAATTGCACAGGTCACCACCATGAAAGGCATGGATGTTGTCCTCAAGGATGTCAACGACAAGGGCCTCAGCCGTGGCTTGGGCCAGATTCAGGGCGAGCTCGAGAAGCGCGTCAAGAAGCGTAAGATGTCCGGCTACGAGCGCGACGCAGCCATGTCCCGCATTGTCGGCCTCACCAACGACAGTAACTGGAAGGTACACTTCAAGACCGTGGATCTTGCCATTGAGGCCGTTCTAGAGGAGATTAACCTCAAGCACCGCGTTATCGCAGAGCTTGAGACCGTGCTCCCCGAGACCGCCATCATTGCTACCAACACCTCCGCAATCCCTATCGCAGAAATCGCCAAGGGTGCCAAGCGCCCCGAGAACGTTCTTGGCATGCACTACTTCTCGCCAGTGCCCAGCATGCCGCTCTTGGAGATCATCCCGCACGAGGGAACATCCAAGGAGATCATTGCCAAGGCCGTTGACTTTGGAATGAAGCAGGGTAAAACCGTTGTGGTCTGCAAGGACGTTGCCGGATTCTTCGTAAACCGCTGCCTTGCAACAAGCCTTGCGTCTACCACTGCACTTCTTGCTGAGGGCGCTGGCTTCGAGGAGGTCGATAAGGCCATGAAGAAGTTTGGCAACCCCGTGGGACCTGTAACCCTTTGCGATGAAGTCGGTATGGATGTTGCCATGCATGTGTCTGAAACTATGTCTGCTGATCTTGGAGTTCGCATGTCTGGAGGTGAGCCCCAGCTCATGAAGGCTCTCGTCGATGCAGGCATGCTTGGACGTAAGTCTGGCAAGGGATTCTACAAGTACCCCGCTGGTGGCAAGAAGGGCAAGCGCGAGATTAACCCTGAAGCTCAGAGCATCGTCGCCAAGTTCAAGCGTGATGGCCCTACCCTCACTGAGGAGGAGATCCAGAAGCGCGTGGCTTACCCATTCATCAATGAGGCTCTCTACTGTATCCAAGACGAAGTTGTCGCATCCCCTCTTGATGCCAACATGGCTGCCATCATGGGTGCTGGCATTGGTATCCCTCGCGGTGGCCCCATCAAGATTTTCGATCGCCTTGGTCAGAAGTGGGTCGATGACATGAACCGCATGGCTGATCAGTACGGCGAGCAGTTTGTCCCGGCTCCCATCGCTGTGGATTATGCCAAGGCTGGCAAGAAGTTCTTGTAAGACTTGTAGAGTACCATACCTCTGCTGCTCTTTCTCACTCTAGTTCATTTCTCATCTTCTATAAAAAGGTGGAGATGAAATATGGAGAAGATGAAAATGCTCACAGGGGAAGCTTTTGTTACACAAACGATTCACATTGAATGTCTCACCTTGCTCTGGCTAGTTGGCAATACATGTGCATGCATACAGACAGACGTACACCATACAAACATAATAATTTCATACCTTTTTAGTTCAAATGATCTCCTTTTTCCTCTCACTTCGTGCTCTGTATTTACTCATATTGTGAAGTATACTTTCATTGAAGTAGGCAGATAAATGGAAGATAGGACAGTATATCTCTCTGATGAACACCCGTCGGCATCTTCACGATTTTATAATCTTCGGTAGAACTGAATTTTTGTAGTAGTCAAAAGGGGGAGTGGTTCGAAGGAACAGACTCTGCCCAGAACTCGCAATTAAATACATGTAGGTGTAGTAGGCCCAATGCGAAGATAAGTTTTGTACCTGACGGCATGCATAGACAGTCGAAACGAACGATGATGCCGACTCTCTCTGATGACGCATGATTGCGAATGTTACAATCACCTCAAAAACGCCAATATGCAGCACATAAACATATCAGCGCATTGTTACATTGCTCATAGCTATCTTTCAACGCCTAGCGGTGTGATCTCTACACAAGATCGACAATATCTGTTTCACTGATTTAAACCTCAAGAGTAAGAGTACTTGAATTTTAATTGTTAGTTAGAGATAGTCGAAACATCTGTAAAGTCCTAAAGAACGATCTTGTTGTATTACATGACTGCAAAAACTTGCGGGATAAGAAGTTCAATAACTTCCCGGCTCCCAAAACACCCATTGACATGCAATCTTCTGATGTATTCTTCAAAGTTAAAAACTCACTCGACGTTCAATCGCTGTAACTCTGACAGGTACTTTGATGGCCGTCCCTATACACGCCTCAGGCTGTTCAATCATTCCTTCCAGTGAGACGAGTGAGCTACTTCTTAAAACAATCGAAGCTAATCAAAGCCCCGCCCGATCAAGTCTCAAGCCCGACAGCAGCCTGAGCGTTTTCAACATGGTCCGATCTGCCGCTATCGAGTCCAATTTCCTCCAAGTTGTCCTTTCTCTCGCAGTCAACCCAGCGACCAAATCGGGCCAAGACCGCTTTGAAAGGCTCAAACTCAGCTGAGCCATCCTTCCTTCATCCACCTCGCCTGCGAGACCCGAACTGACAGCGTCAGCTGCTGTGATCCCGCTCTAACGAATTGCTGGTATCGCTTGCTCATTCAACAATTTATCCATTCCTGCACAGTCCAACACATGATTTACTACACCGCATCCACGACCAAATTCCACCACTAAGATACTGCACACGAGCCGTATCCTGGTACTTTCGCTGCTCTTGGCAGCCGCATATAAGTCAAGCCAGCCAGCCAGCTTTTGAGAGAGGCTTTCGGCTCTCGATGATCTCACTCTTCAAAGCGACAAGAACAACAATTGGAGAAAGCGCAAACTCAACTCGAAGCAGTTGAATTAAAAAACAGCATCAGCTCTAAAACCTATTTTGCCCAACTCGTCGCACTCGTCCAAGTCGCCACTCGGGTCCAAATCCAGCCGCCAGCGACCCAAAAACCGCCTTGGTCTCGGCTGCTCAATAGAATTGGACCCGACACGTCGCGGCCTTTTCGCCAGGTCCGGATTTCCTCGCCTTTTCGACGCCGCGTTAACGTTCCTCATTAATCAACAGCCCACCCACCGCCTGAAAAAGATGACTGATGGATGATCTTGGATTTGGATTCCAAACAAAAGCCTTTGGCAAATGGCGGCGATTGTGGTCGTTGCTTTCAATCGGGCCATCGCCAACGTCCCCTTTTCTTCAACCACCCTCAAAACCGCTGCCGATGCGACGCCAACGCTTCGAGGTCAACAAACCCAAGTTTATCAATCAATCAATCTATCTATCTATCTCCAAGCTAACTAAAGGCGAACTTGAGAACCGAGTTTTGAAGCACGGGCGTTAATTAAGTTAAGTTGCGCTGCCATCAAACGAGAGACTAGCTCCTCATAAGGCGGGCTTAGCTAAGCGTGGCCGCGTCTAAGCTGAGGCCGGCAGCCAGGAATGAGGCGCGATTGCGGGAAGGGGAGCAGGGATTCTTTGAACTGTGTGTGCATTTCATTTCAATTAAGAAAGTGAGATTCCGCTTTGTTACTTACTGCACATGTTGTTTGTTTGAAAGTATTTCCATCAAGTTAGGATCAACTTGAACTCAGCGCTCTTGGGCACCTTCAAGTTTCGCTTCTTCCTCGGCGAAGAAGACTGGGCCTGGGCCCGCTCCCGCCTGTCTGTCTTTGAAGCGCTTCAAGAGACCGGCCTCGCCAAAGCTTTCGGGTCGTTCGTTTACAGCAGAACTGGAGGAATTCAGGAATTGGCATGTATTTATTTATGCATTTATTTATGTATTTATTTATTTATGTATTTATTTACTATTCATTTGTGAACGAGACTGAATAAAAGCGATCATTCTTGAACCCGCGTTATGAGACCAAATGCAAACAGAGATTCGCAGAATCACGAATGATGATGGATATCGTATGTTATGACGCACAAAGCTTCGGCTCAGGGACACTGACGTACGTAAACACGAGGAGGAAGGGGGCCAAACACCGCGTGCCGCTGCTCAGAAATAAATGCTGGCGGAGAAGCTATCTCTTTCTGACGGCGCTAGCTTTCATATGAAGTCGCTTTGGGCTGCTTCTAAGGAGCGTCAGGATGGCCGAAGGAGGTGAAGAGTTCGCAGTCGATTGTTGCGAAACACGCATCGTCGCTGCCGATTTGCAACGAGTTAGTTTCCTGTCAAGTTCGTTGCGGTTCTTGAGATGTCCGGGTTCCTGTGGATGACGAAGGTGATGAAACTAAAACGCAGCCGACGCCACGGACATCGCCGCGATGAGCAGGTGCACTCGAATAACGCAGAGCGAATTGCCTTCTCTTGGGCGAGCTCGTGCAGCACGGAGATCGAGATCGTCCCTGCAATCTTGAACCCAACTGTCTGAGAGAACTTGGTTTCAAGCGAAGACTCCACGATCACGATTGCTCGTCTCATCGATCGTGCTGTAGGGAATAGCAGCGTGGATCCGTCTCAAAGCACCGTATCTAAAACCAGATCTGTGGCCGAGAGTTCTGGCAAATGAGGCCCGGTACCGGTGGCCTCCTCGTAGTAAAAGAGCTCCGGGATGGCGCTGCGCTGCCAGCGACCAACCACGACAAAGGTTGACATCGCAGTTGTTTCGAGCGTGAGCTCTGTCTTTTGAAGATCATCTTCATGGCTCAACTCAAAGTTTGGTGCTTAGATTGCAGTTTACCCTGTAAAGGCTGTCGGGACCAATTTTCCGCACCTCCTTTCGCACACCTTTCCATGAAAAATCTTAAGATCGTTCGAGTTCGAGTTTTTCTAAAAAACGGCGCCACCATGGTGAACAAGACCAAGACCTGGCGCAAACCTTGAGCCTGGCTGCTGCAGACGCAGGGGCTTTGATTTAAGTTGTCGTCTGCGGCGGTGATCTACAACAGCCTTTAGCTCGACCAATCGCAAGCTTTGGTGCGTCATGATGACGATGAGCTCTCTTCCCGCGGGCCATCTTTAAATGTGCCAACTCCGAAGCAGCGTAGCTATTGCTGCTTTATAACCCCAACGCACAAAAACGGCAAACCCTCTGCAGCGATGAGGGAGGTACCTCGGTATTTAGTTCTCCGTCCACGGCACGGCGACCTTGAATGATGAAAATGTGTCGTCTCTGATAAGGCCTGAAGCCGGTGACCCCTCGAATATTGAAGTCCATGCCACCTGAGTCAGGTCTCGAGCATCTATTCGCAAGTTCTTCAATGTTATGCTTTTATTACAAATTATAAAGAAAAAAACAGCCCTCAATGAAGTTGAAATATAGGTTTAGGTAGGTAGGTGGCCACACACTGCCTGTGCAGCTCCTCCGAAAAGGCCTCAGGCTGACTCAAAGGCGAAGCTGGAGATGTACGCGTATTTATCGAGCCTGGTCGCCTCATGTTTGAAGAGCTTCGACTCTCTTTTCATGCTTTATCAACCTCTGTCTTCGTTAGAGCCAAATCTTGGGCCGCTTCAAATTCGCGGATCTTTCTTTTCTTTTCTTTTCTTTTCTTTTCTTTTCTCTTCTTTCTTTCTTTCTTTCTTTCTTTCTTCAATCTGTCCACTTCTAACGTTTGTGATAGCAGAGGATAGGTGCCTGCTTGTTCATACGATGATGGAAATGAACTTTTTGCGAAGGAGTGAGTGAAACTTAGTTTGAAGACCAGGCTGCGCCTTTCTTTACCAAAGCGACCTGGAGACCGTCCCAGGCCGCCTTTGAGGTCAGCGTGGCGAGGCAAGGACCCGCTTATGGAGATCTAAAACGGGTCCTACTGCGCAGAGAGTCGCGAAATAAGGCCCGGAAAGAAAGAAAGAAAGAAAGAAAGAAAGAAAGAAAAAAGGTAGTAAGTTAGTAAGTAAGGGACTAAGGGAGAAAAGAATGGGCCAAAGATACGCCTGCTCGCGCACTGCCCAGATCCAAAATTCGTCCCCTCAGCAATGATACCTGTTTTTTAAAATCTATTTTTTATTTATTTATTTAACAAAAATAGAACAAAATAAAATACTTGGAGGACAATGGGCTGCTAAGGAGAAGCACCTTTCGGTGGGTTTGGCCTCGAAGAGAAAGGTACTTCAGAGACGTACGTACGTACGTACGTAGCGTTGAAAACTGAACGATTTCACTTCCACGATCGATAGATACCGCGTTCTCCTGATCCTCTACTTGTCTTGCAAAGAGAAGGAGAAGGGGCTGTTTTAGAGTTTTGATGTGGCACACTGTTGATCTTGAGAGATTTTCAAGGTTTCGAGGAAAGTTAGCTCGTTTTATTTCGAGTCAGCCTTGAAAGATTATCAAAACCTCGAAACCTTGGCATAGACTGATACAGACTGAGGCTGGAAAACGCCGTTCTCGCTCGCTCCCTCGCACGCACGCTCTACGTACTGAAGACGGAATGTGCTGAAGAGAAACTTGGTCCGAAGAAATCAACAAATAAGTTAGATATTAGCAGGTAGGTAGAAGTGCATAGGCGGGTTAAACTTGGACTGTTCATATATTTATTTATAGAGAAGAAAGAAGTTGGAAAAGAATGAAAAAGATAATTATTAATCTTATTCCGCGTTCCAAGTTGGAGTTCTTTAGTTGACATCTGACAAGAGATCCCCATTCATCCAAGTGGACTTCGTTCGGGATGATTACAAACGAAAGTACAGAGTTTCCGGAGGGCAGCATATCCCATTTCGTCCAACTCGGCGAGGCGATCTAAACGCGAGGTTTGGCTCGAGCGAGCAAACTCCGAACTGCAGACCGCCCTTTGTGGGATAGTAGGGACTGAGTACATACGCCGTAGTAGTTCTGCTATCGGAAGCGCTTCTGACTGAGGCATTGGCAGTACCTGAACTTGCAAAAGGCATACGTACGTGGCGGAAGCGCCTGGCGGACCCGCAGACACGGAATTCGCGGAGCTCGGAGCGTGGAAGAAGAGAGTCCGCAAGGCCAGCTCGTGCGAAAAGCGCATTTGCGAATTGGGATCGACAAGTGAACCTTGAAGGATTGCCTCGAAGTTTGGTAAGTGAGTTCCTAACACCATGTTGGGATCTCGCGCAGCCCTCATCAGGTATGCGCGTGAAGCGACCAAGCGACATTCGCACGAGGCAACTGCGATTGCCAAACGCACAACGGCCGCTGGCGCCTCGACGAATTTTGTTCGCGAGTATCACTTGAGTCGAGACTCATATGATTACCTTGTGGAGAAGAGCTTGCACCCTGAATCCAGAGAGGACTTTTGGCACGAGGCCGCTAGCGCCCTCGAATGGGATCGGCCCTGGGATAAGGTCCTCGATGAATCTAAAGCACCATTCTCACGCTGGTTTGTGGGAGGGGAACTCAATATTTGCCACAATGCAGTGGATCGCTGGGTAGATGCGGGACATGGATCCCGAGCTGCTATTCACTACGACTCCACAGCAACCGGTGTGAAAAAGACAATTACGTTTGCTGATCTCCAAGAGCAAGTGTCTCGCATGGCCGGTGGTCTTGCAGCTCGTGGAGTCACTAAAGGCGACCGTGTTGTGATTTACATGCCCATGATTCCTGAAGCCGTCATCGCCATGCTTGCCTGTGCTCGACTTGGTGCTGTACATAGCGTGGTGTTTGGTGGATTTGCGCCAAAAGAACTCGCTGCGCGCATAAATGATGCCACGCCAAAGGCGATCATTTCTGCATCCTGTGGTGTGGAGCCCACTCGCGTTGTCTCGTACAGCCCAATGGTCGAAGAAGCACTCCGCATTGCCAAGCACAAACCTGAAATTGTGATTTCCAAGTTTCGCAATGAAGTTGAGGATCCTGCAAACAAATCTACAAGCCAATTCGAAGCCTGGGAAGATGTTATGCAAAGCGACCCTCATAAATGCGTCCCTGTCAAGTCTACTGACCCGCTCTATATTTTGTACACAAGTGGCACTACCGGTGCCCCCAAGGGTGTTGTGCGTGACTCCGGTGGCTATGCTACGGCCCTAAAATGGGCCATGGACAACTTTATGGATTGCAAAGAAGCTGAAGACACGTACTGGGCAGCGAGTGATATTGGTTGGGTTGTGGGACACAGTTTCATCGTGTATGGCCCTCTACTCCATGGCTGCAGCACCGTTCTTTACGAAGGGAAGCCCATTGTTCCAGATGCAGGAGTGTTTTGGCGCGTAGCACAAGATTACAATGTACGAGGGCTTTTCACAGCCCCTACTGCTCTGCGTGCTATTCGCAAGGTTGATCGCAACCTCGAGCTTGCTAAAAAATATGACCTTTCGAACCTGAAGACTGTTTTTTTAGCTGGAGAGCGTGGTGATCCTGAAACTGTCCGCTTCTATTCGGAACAATTGCAGAAAAATGTTGTTGATAATTGGTGGCAAACTGAACTTGGCTGGCCTGCGCTTGGATTTCAGATGTCAGGAATCGGTGCTCGTCCGGGCAGCGCTGCTCGCGCCCTGCCGGGGTTTTCATTTGATATCGTATGTGAGGAGCGCTCTGTACCAATGCCTAACCATACGCTCGGTGATATTGTCATCCGCCTGCCTCTGCCTCCTGGAACATTTACAACCTTGCACAATGCAGATGAACGCTGCAAGCAAACCTACTATGACAAGCACAAGGGTTACTACTTGACTGGTGATGCTGGAATTTGTGATGACGATGGTTACTTTCACATCATGGCTCGTACTGATGATGTCATCAATTGTGCTGGTCACCGTCTTTCCGCAGGTGCAATTGAAGAATCACTGTTGAGCCATCCCTCGGTGGCTGAAGCCGCTGTTATCGGCCCGTATGACCCGCAGAAGACCCAGGTACCCATCGGTCTTGTTGTACTCTCTGATGCAGCTAAAAAATCTCCAGAGCAGGTCGAAAAGGAGCTTATTCAGCGCGTACGTGAAGATATTGGTGCAGTTGCGAGTTTTCGCCAAGCTTACGTTGTCTCGATGCTGCCGAAAACCCGTTCTGGTAAGACCCTTCGTAATGTGATGCTTCAGATTGCTGATGAAAAGGAAATTCGTGTACCTGGTACCATTGAAGACATGGCTGCTGTTCATGAGGTCAAACGTGTTCTGGAGGAACGTTGGATCCCAAACAAGGAGAAGGAATCCAGCTCTGTATCTGCAGCTGCGTAAAGTTGATACGAGCTATTCCTCATACATTATGAGAAAGCTTGATCGCTTCCCACTTTGGTTTTATCTATCTATATCATTCATTTATTTTCTTATAAGACATAAAATGCTCTGATTCCAAACATATCTAGTATATGTTGTATTCAATACAAAACTTTAAGATCCATCTCTGCTCAGCCTATAATTGAGCACCAAGTACAATAGCAAACTTCTTTTTCGTTTATAAAAGGAAAATTTAGAAAATGCAGCAAACGAGCGCAGACAGGTCACTCTTAGTCTCACAAGTGAAGGAAAGATGAGAACGCGTTTCTGCGTGAAAGAAATCTTCCAAGCTAAAATACAGTTTATATGTATGCGACAAGTATTTTCTTAAGCAAAGAGCTCCAGACATTGGTGATACAGGACACAGAACGAAAGTGCGCAAGAAAGCAACTAATTCATCAATAAGCTTGAAATAAGGAATGGGCACAAGTGAGATTGGTGCAAAAGCTGTGTGAATTTTGTAGTATTTTTGGTTTATACGAATAGTTTAGAGTTCGCAGTGATGGTAGAGTAGTTGTGTTGTGCAAATGTAAAAAGGTAAGGAGTAGGGAATCGTTTTATGTGCGGGCATGCGTTTACGCTGAAGTGTAGTCTTCAGACACACGAATCAGAGCTTAGTCAAAGGTGATGCGAGTGCCGGTGCTCTCAGGGAACTTAGGCTTCTTGTTGCTGTTGAAGCCACCGTTGCGCTGAGATGATCCCTCAAAAGGGCGCTTCTTGTTACTGTTGAAGCCACCACGGCCGTTTCCGCCGTTTCCACCTTCGTTTCCACCGCGAGCCTTGCTGCCACCAGGCTTAGCAAAATCAATACGCATGTCGCGTCCCAAAAGACGTGTGCCGTGGAGCTTGATAGCCTCAGTAGGGCCGCTCTCATCAGCGAACTCAACGTGGCCGTAGCCCTTAAAGTCACCGGTCTCGCGGTCAATGCCCCAGCGGATCTGGGTGATCTCACCGCAGTGCTTAAAGGCCTCGCGAACAGTGTCATCGTCAACATCGAAGCTCAAGTTTCCAACAAAGACGCAAGTGCAACCCTCGGGGCGCTCACCAGGACCGCTGCGAAGACCGCCGTTCGCGCGAGGCTTGTAGTGGCGAACCTTGATCCAGCGAGCGCCAATGTACTCTCCATCAAGAGTGAGAGCGGTCTCAGCGTCTTCGGGGGATCCGAAGGTGACGATGGCGGTACCCTTCCAGTCCTCGTTAAGGGTGACCTTGGTGGGCTTCACCTTGGCAGCGAAGAACTGCTCAAGGTCTTCAGCGGTGGTCTCGTACGGGAAGCCGAGAACCTGGAGCTGGGTCTCGACACCAGAGCTAGCGGGCTTCGGGGTGGCGAAGTCCTCGGTCTTGGTCTTCTTCTTCGGGGTCTCAAAGACCTCCTCCTTCTTGGCAGCAGGCTTCTTCACTTCCTCCTCGTCATCAGAGGAGTCAGAGTCAGAAGACTCCTCGTCGCTGGAAGAGTCGTCCTTCTTGGCAGTCTCCTTCTTGGCAGCGGGCTTCTTCTCGTCCTCGTCATCAGAGTCCTCATCACTGGAGGACTCTTCCTCACTGGAGGACTCCTCCTTCTTGGCAGCAGGGGCCTTCTTCTTGTCGTCCTCATCGTCAGAGTCCTCATCGCTGGAGGACTCTTCGTCGGAGGATTCGGCCTTCTTGGCGGCCTCCTTTTTGGGAGCGGCCTTCTTGGCGGCCTCGTCGTCGGAGTCATCGTCGCTGGAGGACTCTTCGTCAGAGGACTCCTCCTTCTTGGCCTCCACCTTCTTGGCAGCAGGGGCCTTCTTCTTCTTGTCGTCCTCATTGTCGGAGTCCTCATCGCTAGAGGACTCTTCGTCGGAGGACTCAGCCTTCTTGGCAGCTTCCTTTTGGGGAGCGGCCTTCTTCTTGTCATCCTCATCGTCAGAGTCATCATCGCTGGAGGACTCTTCGTCAGAGGACTCCTCCTTCTTGGCCTCCACCTTCTTGGAAGCAGGGGCCTTCTTCTTCTTGTCGTCTTCATCGTCAGAGTCCTCATCGCTGGAGGACTCGTCGGAGGAGGACTCCTCCTTCTTGGCGGCGGGCTTAGACTCAGTCATCTTCTTGTCGCCATCATCATCGGAATCGTCGTCGCTGGAAGAGTCTTCGTCGCTGGAGTCGTCAGACTCCTCCTTCTTGGCAGCCTGCTTGGGAGTGGCCTTGACCTTGGTGTCTTCGTCGGTGTCAGACTCAGACTCAGACTCCGAAGAGGACTCCTCGCTGCTCGATTCTTCGACCTTGGCCTTCTTCTTCTCCTCCTTGGCCTGAATTTCCTTCGAACGCTTTGCCATTGTGCCTAAAAGGTTTGTCTTCGTTGCAGGTTTGAACAAAAGTGCTTGTTAGTCCAAACTAGTTTTGGAGTTTGCTTTCGCAAGTCAAGGTTTTGCTACTTTCTCAAGGGAAAGAAAGGAAGCTGCGATCCTCGATGCCACGAACCTGCACAGTACGTGAGCTTCGAGAACAGGTGAGTTGAAATTGATATGTGCGCGAGCAAAAAGTTTTTGCGAGCACGCTCTCGGAGCCTGCTGCAAGTTTAAGGGCGGTCTTGCCTTGAGTTCCACGCGATAATTCGACTCAGTGGTGGTCTGGTGCTGAGAACCAGCGATCCAAGGCCAGCCAAATATTGGGGGGTACTTTGCACGTCTATGTATAACAAGCTATCTAAAATTATCACTCAATGCTGCAATCCCCTCCAAAAATAATGCAAAATACTGCCCAGCCATAGGGAAGACAGGTTATGGCTTTTTTCTACAAGTTTCCATGCAATTTTGGCAGAGGAATTGCGTCTTGATGAAGTTTTGTAGGGGGGCATTCAGCAACTTATTACCATTAAAGTGGAAATTCATATATGAAATAATATTAAGGGGGGCAGGGTTAAAAAACACTATGTTTGTGTACAATACACCTAAAGACAACGGCATAGCGGTTTGCCCACGGACAGGTTTTTGCCATATGAATGTGAGTGTTACAACGTCTTGAAGGAGTAGGAGCTGGCTTTGTGAGATCCTTGTTAAACGAAGCTGCATTCTCAGAGTGCGGTGCAAGATCTGATAGAAACAGATCTGGAATTGGGCAATTTGCAGTGCGCTGTGAGCGATCCTGAGACAGGTCACTTCGCTGCAGCTACGTGTACAACGATGTTGGCCAAGTCCAAGAGTGCCCAGGGCAATACCCTCAGGGCTCGAAATAACGCGAGCGACCAAGTCTCGGCCGTCCTTAATCCTGTACGTGGATATCGCGATCAGTTGCGACGTAATGGAGTCGAACCAGTGGACCATGCTCGTCGCAATTTAAAGATGATCAAGGAAACCCAACGCAGGATAAAAGAAGAGAAAGAAGCAGCTGCACAACAGGCACCGCCAGTTCCGTTCAAGCTGAAGAAGTTTGCAAATGTGCAATCTCGAGTGACTCAAGAAAATCAAGCACAGTCGCCTCGCGAGGAGGACTCGAGTCCCCGTACAACTCATAAATTTCTTCGTAAAGGTGAAGGAGTTCCGCCAAAACCTTCTGGTAATCCTGCCAAGGCTGGAGCTTCTTTGGCCTCTTTCCCTGCATCGGGACGGCCCGCATCAGGCCATTCTGGTGAGACTGCATTGACATCCCGAACGCGTGAACGCCTCAAGGACCCTGTGCCTAAGGCAAATGAGCTTAATAAGCTTGCACCAAGGAGCAATAAGAACTTTATCCAGAATAACTCTCGTGATGTGCTAGCCCGTAATCAGGCCAATCGTGAAAAGGAAACTGCGCGTGCCACTCAGATGAAAAAGACAGAAGCCAAGCAGCATGCTAATTTTGGGCGTGTACCCACATACCTTCTTAAACGTCAGGCTGAGATCTTGCAGGCTGAAGCACAACGTGCAGAACTTGCTGAGAGTGGATGCCCACCTGGAATGGTCCGCATGGACGATGCGGAGCGCATTCGCACTCTTACTGCGCTAAAGCAGAGCGCAGAGGATACGCATAATGATCTTCGGAAGCTTCCTCTCACGATTAGTTCTATGGCACAGCGTAAGCGTAAGGATGATCTTGAGAAACAACTTGAGGAGCAGGAAGCTGCTATTGAGCTTTTTTCTAGAGATAAGGTCTTTGTGTATGAATAGATTTTAGATTACCTGTTACCTATTCGAGGAAACTTGCGTGGGTGATCTTTAATCTAAGTGCGATGAAAACTGCTGTGAAATCAAGCTTAAATTAATTGTCAGTTGGCGTCCGTGCTGCCCTCTTTTGAATTGTTTGAGTAAACTTGGTTTATGCAGCAAGTGTGAAAATGCGGAGCACGGTGATATTCGACTCACCCACTCACTCACAAAATTATCTTCTTATTGATAGAAACCGGCGTGACGAGGTTATTGCAAATAATCTTGATCGTAACGAGGTCAAAGTAACAATGATACTGTAACCTCATTACTTACTGCGCATAACTCTGTGCCCTTATCTCAGGAGTATTTCGTTCCTTTTTGTGTTTCTACTTATTTAGGTTTTGTCTTTCAGATTAACACCAACGTTGTCACTGAGATATAGTCATGTACTGTCTTCTCATTCGAATGTCTTCAACTCATGCAAACCAATGTATCTTCTTTTGTTTTCCTCTTCATTTTACCTAGATTTCAAATTCTATATTCAATTTCAAGATTTCCATATTACAAACTGCATTCGAAGAACCACACACTTGAAGCCTCAACGAAGTGGTAAAAGATAAAATTTTACAAGATTCCTGACAGATTAAAGTGCATGCTGTGACACAAATCAAATCGAAAGAAAACAAAAAGTACTCTTCTCAGTCATGCAAATAAATCACTTATTCATTGTAGTAATTGCAAGAAGATATTGAAAATTCGAATGTGCATTCATTTCGATATTTGAAGCATCATGCTATCTTATGCTTCCATTCTTTACTTGCTATCATGCGTGCCAGAAACGCTTGACTTTCAATCTATTAACTGTGAATGCGTAAAACGGTTGAGAAACCAAACCCAGCCTCTGCAACTCTTGCTATTATAATGGTAGACAAGTCACCTGCCCGCCTACCTGGCGCTTGCTTTAGAAATAATTTAGAGGCTCTCTTCCAGTTAGCTTTGACCTGACTTTCATCACAATCATGGCCCATCTAGACTACTCTACTTGTGATGCTGGTGTGGAAATACGAGTGATGCGAAGATGCAATAGAACCTACATGATCAGCCCATCAAGTTATTATGAGGTCGTATCATTCATCAACCAGTTTCTTCAGGGGATAACATCAGCTTTCGTTTCACAGTCAAAACAGACTCAAAGCAGGCATTGGAGCCAAGACGCAAGATATCACTTGCTAAATAGAATATCATATAAGCATAGTAATTCCAAATACCAGGTCCAGGTCCTTGATAACCCCCATATCAGCTTCTTCCTATATAACGCTCGCTCGCGCGCCAGCTTTCCTCGGTGATCGCGGTTAGGGTATGCGGTCCTTTGGTGCTTTTACCTATGAGTTGCTAACTTTACATTTAGCACTCTCCATTGAGTGGCTCTCCGTCGCCTCCATGACAGATTAAGTGCCAGTCAGCGAGTAAATATCAATATACACCCATGGTAATGCAGGGAATATATTTTTTACATTTTAATCTCTGGTAGTTAGAGGAAACAGCGGAGGCATGGAGGTGCATTGTGTGATTTTGTTCTCATTTCGGAGGTAAATGGGTTCTTTTCTCTCTACTATAGGCTATTCTCTGAAGTCCACTTTACTTCATATCTATACAGTAGGGTTTGTTTTGGTGCAAGTGAAGAATCACTAGTTTGGAAAGTGCAGGAATTAACTGGTGCTCCTGAGGGCCAGTAGTTATCTACTGGCTAGCTAGTGGGTCTGTGAGGAATTTGGCGCATAAAGAGCTAGGATATCCTGGATTAGTCTCCGTCATTCATTCGCCTCATTGATAAGTAGATAGACTGAGAGAGTACTAGCAAGTAGCGATTCCCTGTTTTTAATAGGGCTATAGAGTGAGTGATAGAGAGAAAGAGAGATCAATTGATTGGTAGAAATTAGTAGAAGGCCGCCTAGGCGATTCTGTTGGTGCTTACCAGTTTGCTTTGGCAATTGACATACATACAGTCGCAGCAGACAGCGTTGCAGAGGTTCGCGACGGGCTTTGTTTGTGTGCGAAGATGGGCAAGTTTCTTAAGCCGGGCAAGGTGGTCGTCGTGCTCCAGGGCAAGTACGCTGGACGCAAGGCCGTGATCGTGAAGGCACACGATGATGGCTCCAAGGACCGCAAGTTTGGCCATGTGCTCGTGGCTGGCCTCCAGAAGCAGCCCAAGAAGGTGACCCGCAAGATGAGCCAGAAGAAGATCGCCGCTCGCTCCACTGTGCGCCCCTTCGTGAAGTACCTCAACTTCAACCATGTTATGCCCACCCGCTACCAGGTCGACCTCGAGCTCAAGAAGATCGAGGTGCCCGCCGCCAAGGACGCCGAGGACAAGACCCCCGTCCAGCTCACCCTCGACGACGAGACCATGGCTGACGCTAGCAAGCGCGTCCAGGTCAAGAAGGCCCTCAAGAAGGTCATGGAGCAGAGCTACACCTCCCAGGACCAGAGGAAGGCCAACAAGGCCGCGGAGGGCGTCAAGTACTTCTACCAGAAGCTCCGCTTTTGATTTCAGAAACAATTACTTGATCTTCTTCGTTATTGCATACTTTGTTTGCTTCATCTTCGATATCCTCGAATCCCTCGATTTCTTGGAATTCTTGGAATTCTCTTTTCCCACATCCACTCCAGATCCATATCCACGTTCAAGTTTTCACCAAAATCGGGTCGAGTTGTCGACCTGGACGGTGGGAACCAAGACGACTTTTTACTCAATCCCAAACCGATCAAGTTTCCTGCGGCGTCTCGAAACTACAAGTATCGCTGGTCGCTTGCTTGCTGTGGTGTGAGATGCGTTAGATCATGCCTCTCGAGACATGATTGCAGTTCGAATGCCTACCTACAAATGAAGGGTACAAGCCGCGACGGAATGAGGAGAGACCTTTTGCTATTCTAAGCTCTATCTTCATCCGATCATCCTCGACGATTCTTTTAGCTACAGTACTATTGTAGACGCCACCCATCAAACATATCGATCGTTTACCTCACCCAACACGCATCATTGCTAAATTTCTCCTTGATATTGAGTACACTTGCTTGCCTTGTTTTCATAGAATGTGTTGATTCTTCTTTACTTGTTCTAACACTTCATGTCTCCTTGCCCTTTACTTCAACTCTTAGCCTTGAGGATAATGGACTCCAGACTTGTGATGCTCTTTTTGTGAGGTTTTCCTATACATCGCAAAGTTGCTTCGCAATTCTTTGCTGCACATGGAACTTCACTAAACCATTGCTTTGATAGGGCTCCTTAGAACTTGTTGAGATAATCGGTCCTATAAATGGTCGCTAGTATGGGTACTTGTGCAAGAGGCTTGTTTTGAAGGTCTATTGCCCTGAACCTTACATTGTGAGCATAAATACGAACCGAAGCAATTGGATTGCCCCGAGGCTTGAAATTGCTAGGCATAAGTCATATCCAGGATGTGAGGTAGTTTTACATTAATCTTCTGCTATATTGAACCTCCAGGAACTTGACAAGGAGTAAAGTGGAAAGTCATGAATTATAATTATTCGAGTCTGGCGCAGAATGCCTATAATTGATTTTATTTTAAATTTATTGTATCCCAGAATTTCAGAAGGAGCGAGTGACCTGAATGCAAAGATTACTTTTTATTCACTGTTTTCCCTAAAATTAAAAATATAAAAAGTGATGCAAGAATAAGATCTCAGGTGTACATGTACTACTATGACTAAAACGACCCTATATATCTGTTTTCAAACTAAATAAATTCATAGATCGAAATTTCATCTTAGGATTAATATATGTGATACACAAGTGTAAGACATAGCTCGCATATGTTTTTAAAAAAAGACAAGAAAAAGACAAGGAAAAGACAAGAAATAATGCGAAATTCGCCCAACTTCTATCTTCTAAACTACAAGAGAATAAATTAGAAATAGGCAGGTTTGCTCATCTATATCTTTTTCATCCTCTAGTGAATTAGATGCCATGCATGGAAATATATGTAGAAGAATAGCGCAAAAGTTATATCGTAATAGTTGTTTTTTGCTTCATGATTTTGTTTTCTTTATTATAAATGCTATGATTCCTGGATAGGGTAAGTTTAATTGAATCAAATTTTAATATACTATTCCATCCGTAAGCAATATGAAATAGAAAAGAAAGTTTTGCAGCAGGTCTTTCACTCAGATGAAATCAATTACATCTATTGTATCGTGGCTTAGTTGTTCTATGATAATATTTTATTGAGAAGAATGTTGTTTAATCTTACTATTAAACAACTTACTCTTAATTTTGTAGAAGACATGGTTTCTAAAATTCTACAAGCAAAGGATAGCCGAGGAGAAGGGGGTTGTAGCCATTTTGCAACTTAATATAGAAAATGCGACTTTGAAAGCAGCCAAGTTTGAGGACGACATTGATATACATGGAGGAAAACACATTATCATTACAAATGCTGAGGAAAACAGAAGTAAATAGCTTGTTTGAGAAGAACACTATAAAACTGCAAGATAGAATACCTTCATCATGAATAAATGATTGCAGAATTCCTGTCATATTAATGGCCATTGCTGGCAGACATACCAACGACTCCAAGCCCAAGTCCAAGTTGCGGCATTTTCGGTTCACCAGTTGTTCTCTTGGATATAGGCCGATCACCATTTGCAGACTTACGTGAAATGGAGTTACTACGTCTTCTTGATGAAGATGAAGATGAAGATGCAGTTGTACGTTGACGAGAGGTTGTCGCTCGCACGGCAGCACTGTTACGACCAGCCAGAGCCTTCTTCTTTGTTCGAGTAGAACTCGGATTTGCTATGATGGACTTGTGTGGGTTGACATCCGCGAGTCGAGCATTTCCACGTGTTACACTACGCACCACCATCCCACGCGATGGTTTAGAAGTTGAAGTGGCCCCAGTGGTACCTCTATGCTTGCCGGTTTTTCGGATAACTGTTGGGCGACGAACACTGCCATCACTTTTCCCATGCAAATTACGCATCATTTGGTCTCTCTTCTTATCATATTGCTTACGCACGTCACGAAATTCCTTCATTCGGTCCTTTGCAGCTTGAATTTTCTGAGGGCCTGATGTTTTAGTGACCAAAGCTCTTGATGTGGTTTGGGTTCGAGATGCGATCGAGTTGGAGCGTGTTGAACGTGATGTTGATCTAGCGCGTGATGTTGACCTAGTTCGCGACGTTGATCTTGCCTGACGTGACCTTGATGCTGCTCCTGATGATTGCAACGCTTTAGAGCCCGATGCAGAACTTTTACTTTGAAGCCATCTTGAAACTACAGCATCCTGTTGTTTTGCCCCATGCAAACGTCCTCGCACGCGTGAAGTTTGCTCCGTTCGTGTGCTCCCCACAGCACCACGAGATGGTGTATTCTTACCCTGGTATTGTACAAGTTGCGAATTCGGTTTACGTAGATTGGAGGGAGGTCCAGATGGTTTGTTAATTGCAGGCAGAGAAGTCATGAACGCCCCCTCTTGTGAATGCTCTGGTTGCTCGCGCGTTACCCGTCGATTAACCCGCACATGATACTTTGTACGAGCTGGCTCTGTGGCATTTGCAGCAATGCGCTGTTTTGCAAACACAACCTTCTTGCGGCTTGCCACCGCTACCTCCTGGTCATTATCTCGCTCTAGTAGACTAATTCTCTTCTCAAGCTCCACAAGTCGATCGAGAGAGTTAACCACTTTGGCCATATTCTTGGAGCCTGACTCTAAAGGCCCACCCGCTCGAGAATCACTTGTCATTGATAAATCTGCAACTGATGTAGAGGGTTCATTGCTGGGAAGGAGACCAGCTATAGGAGGCAAAGACTTGCGTTCAGACACTGCTTGAGCTTTTTTATCTAAAAGCTGTTTTTTCTCTTTGTAGGCCTGGTTTCGCTGGTAAAGATCTGCACGTTGCTCAAAATTATCTTTCACACGCTTGAGATTTGTCATGTGTCTTTTCATATCCTTTTCGACACGGTGATCATCAATAGCCTCTTTGGCTTGGTAGTCACGAATAAAGTCCTCCGTGACTTCGAGAGGCTTACCCTGCTCTTCCTGAATCACTTGTTGCATCCATGCAGCTTTTTCAAGTTGTCGTGTTGCTCCAGTGGACGTCGCTTCTTTATTCCTCAACCTTTTCGTTTTAATGATGGCAGCTTTGAGAGCAGCTTCATTCGCAAGCTTATGCCAGCGCAATAGTTTCATTTCTTGCTGTAGCTCTTTGAGATTTTCTTCTGCTGTTCGCTCACCAAGTTGGTTTTTCATAGCGCTTGTCAATGCAGCCATATCTTCTCCAGAATTTTCTTCACCTCTCTCATCTTCTCGTCCGGAGAGTTGATCGAGACCGGCAGATCCAGCAGCCTTGGCAGCACGCTTAGCCTCAAGACCGGCTACCCACTGTGCGAAATCAGTCGTTGCCATGGTGTCTACACAGGCTGCGTACGCCTTTCGTATGAAGAGAGGCCTTCACAGTCCTCTCGCAAATAAGGTGGCTGTTCCAGAGTTCGTGTACTGTGCAATATCTAGCAAGACCACGTCACCCAACGAGGAGCGTTGTTTGAAATGCTGCAGTTGCAACAACAAAAGTCCTCAACGTGCCAGAATTAACTTCTATTTACGATTGACACTACAGTCTTTGCCTTCCTTAGTCTCTTTACATATACATGAACCGAGCCTATGTCAAAAGATGCGGAGTGTGTACCGGAGACATCAAACAATGTAAATCGATAAATTGTGACCGCTCGCTCCTAGCTCTCTACAGCGTGGTATCTTAGAAAACACGCGTCAGTACTCTCTCTTCTTTTCCCTGATTTACCTCTCTGCTGCCACGCGAACCTTATAACGCTATAGGCACTTCTTAATGAATCACTTCTTCTTTTGTGAACGGATCGTTCCTTCCCAAATCTTTATTCTTCATTTAGCAATACTGTTAAAAAAGAATTTAGACTAAGGCACATGACATGGGAAACTATCATTCCCTTTCTCCCTCATTTACTACGAGAACGTAAGAGGCTGTCTCCCCTCCACAGCGTTTCAACCAGTTCCCTTTTCACTACAGTACACACGTCTACTCGAACAACGGCTTTATAAGAACTATCATGGAACATTTGCGTAACTAGCGCAACCCACTTTTCTATTTGACATTCTTTCTCTTTCCTCTTCTCAAGGAAAGAGGATGGAAGTTATACATTGTAATATAACAGTAAAGGACTAGAAAGAAGTAGGTACTCGTACGTAAGTAGGTATTGTAAAAGGAAAAGTAAAGAGTGAGAGAAGCAGGCGTGAGCAAGCCCGAAACTAGCGTCCGCCGTCCGTTGTCGTCCTTGCGACGGCTCCGGAGCGTCTCAGGTGTTCACGCAGAGGACCCTGCAAGTAGCTTGCGTCAGCCTCTTCCCCTTCCCCCTGAGCGACACAGCTGCCTCTCTCGTTAGCTAGCGCGAGATTGGCTTGAGGGCTCGTGAGAGCACTGGGAGAGCGCTCTCGACAGCTAGCTGCCTTAAAAGTACAACCTCTGCAAGGAGCTCGAACACTCTCACAGTCGACCTTAAATATTACTTTCGACTTCGACGCGGTGCTTTTGCATTGTTTGTGAGAGTTTACACTGCTTTATATCGTGTTTGAGTAATATTTAAGTCTCCGGAGATCCAGTAGTTAGGTTGCGAACCTTATTGAGTTAAATACATTTAGTGCATTCATTGAGTGAACTAACTCACCATAGTTTGAACCAATCGTTAGTTTGGGAAAGTAGGCTTTTGCAAGATTTGGCTGAGCCTTTTTTAACGCTGGAGTGCGTGTTTGTGGGCTTGTGGATCTTTCCTGGTCTGGCATAATTTCAAATTTTGGGCTGCATAAGAAAATCAAGGGTAAGAATGCCTATCAAACGCAAAACCCCTTCAGCGGCACCTGCACTGGCCAAGAAAGTGTCGCGTACATTTTCATTGGAGATCAGAGAAGAGGACTTGAAGTTCTCTCCGCTGATGCTACGCAATGAAATGGAGAGTCGCAAGCGTGCAGCCGCACCTCACGATGTTGCAGGTGAATCTGAAGCGACTGATGTCAACGTTGATTCACTTACAGCATCGCCAGTTTCTACTGAAGATGATGGAAAGGGGGTCAATGCAAATTTGGAGTCTTCAGAACAGAAGTCTGCAAACAATGTTGAAAGTCCACCAATGGAAGTCGAGGTTAAAGACAAAGTTCTTGTGCTCCCACGAGAGGTGAAGGGACGTGACCCCTTGCATGGACCAGGCATTGTCATGAAAATTTCTGAGGATGGACAAACACTGGATATCAAATTCATACTTGGCGGTCGTGATAGGAAGGTTCCGCTTAAAAGCGTGACTGAATATGATCCGACCGGTGAGAAAGCGTTGATCGCTGAAGCTACTCGGGCCTCTCTAGGACGTAATGGCGAGGCTAAGGAAAGCAATTCGAATGATTTGAGTGATACTGCTGACGCAACTTCCTTATCAGGGCCATCAGTCAATGTATTGCGGTCAAACACAATCGAACCTTCTGCTTATGTTCGCCGAAGCTATCGTTGTAATGGCAAGCAACAACTGACGTCAAGCCGTGTCACCAAACTTTTGGCTTGCTTGTGGAAGAGTGACCCAAATGACAAATCGGTTGAGGTCTTACGTCTTAAGAATCACATTGATGCCGACTCTAACAAGCAGGTTCTACTCGAAGTTCTCGACGCTTTGGAAGCAAACACGGTAGTTCAAGCTCTTTACATCCAAAACATGGAAGAAGGTATGGATGACGAGGTTCTTCAACGTCTCACTGAAGTTTTGCGTGTCAACGGACGTATATGGGCACTGAACGTTGGCGAGAACTTTCAAATTAGCCGAGCAGGTTGGGAGCAGTTTGCAGAAGACCTCGCGCACACACATGTAACCCATCTTTACGCTGGCAGTGAGACTACGGTTTATGGAGCACTCAAAGTGCATATGCGTGATGTGATTCGCAGTAATCGGGTGAAACATAGCTTGCATAATGATCCTACAAATATTGGTGTTATTGCACAGATAGGTCAGATGTGGTGGAATCCTAAGAATGCAAAGTGTCTTCATTCTCATCTTCCAGCCGAAGATCAAAGCACCGCTCGTGTTGATCCGTTGATTGGACGTAAAATTGCTGCCTTACAGGGCAAACATGTTCGTCTTGGTCGCATCGTTAAATTCAATGAAAAGCATCACGTACACCTTGTCGCGTGGGAGCCCAAGGGCAACTCTGACCCTACAACTCTCGACACAGAAGGTGGCGAGTGGCTAGATCTTGAAAGTGAAGATGGTCTACTTCTGAGTAGCGAGATGGGTTGGGCACGAAGGAAAGATATCCTCGCAGAGGAGAGTGTTGGTGCTAATGATGGTGCCGAAAAAGAGACGACGCTCAGGCCGTGGAGGTGCTGGTGCATTAAGTGTCGTGGAAGACCCAAGTACTGCTATGCACTCTGCATGTAAGAAGGTGTGGAAATCATTCAAAAGATTGCCTGCCTGTTTGCCTTTTATTGCACTCTCAAAGCGCAAGGCCAGCCGTGCTGATGACGCCCCTATCGACTTAATGTTGATTAACGCAAAACTCTCGAAGCGTGAATACACTACAGCAGCAGACTTTGTTGACGATGTGTCCAAGTTCTTTGCTTACGAGGCGAAGCAAGACCACTCTGAGGCTAGAATGCCTTTGTCAAAGTGGGCAATAGAGCTCTTAGAGGTATTCATTAAAGAGATGAAACCTGTTGTCGATACATATTCCGATGTTAAATCTTCAGCAACAATGTCTCCATCCCAGCACGCTGTGAAACAAGAGGGTAAGGACGCTAACTTGTACGAGCCAGTTCAGCTCTTTTATCCATATTCTCAGTCTGTTGACAAAAATGAAGACGAACTTTCGAAGCGGCGCATCCGCTGCCTTTTCATGTCATCGCCTTTGAAGTGGGTTGACCTCTCAAACAAGTCTATTCGAGCTTGGAAAACTAAACCTAAGCATGGCGAACTAGAAAAAAGTCTTCTTGAAGTATGCGATAGTGAGAATTGTCTATTCAATTACTCTAAGAACATGCTTTGCAATGATAAGACCACTGCGTGATTCTTTCAAGCCTTTCTAACGTCATATAGACAATGTGGAGTTATCTTTTCGTAAATCTGGCGCGTTAGTGCGACACAGATTCTGATCACCTAACTTGGTTGTGCAGAGGTGCAATTATCTTCTCGATTCTTAAACAGATTTGCAATATAGTCTACGTTGAGCTGTAATTGCTGAGTGTGGAAAAACCCTTTCCTCTTCGGTTGGGTTTCTCTACTATTAGGTTACTGGCTTCATCTTTATTTTTTTTCCATAATGAATAATTAGTTACATAGGAACACCACTTAAATTGGAGAACAAAGAGGCAACTTATTGTGCTAAGTGTTAGGAATAAGAATCACAAGCATGTCTTTTACAACTTATTATGCCCAACATTTCATGCACAATTGTATCTCTTTGCATACTTTTACCCGTTTTGTCTTATGATATGGTGGATCACAGCCTTATTTAGTCGTACAATGTCGTAGCTTTGAATAGTATAAACATTCGACTAGAACAAATGGCCTCCAAACCTATGGTAAATTTCTAGGTCGTTTTAAGGTGAGAACCAGTCTAACTTGAAGGATGCCCAAGATCCTGCTAAAATGAACGCCTGCCCCTTCTACGGAAGAAAAATTGTCAGACGCAAAATTTGCCCGCTTAAAAAAAATCTAGTTGACTAATCTTTGTTTATTAAATAGAACTGACACTTAATCATTCCTAATGAAGGCTTCCAAAGGGGCGTTGAGAGTCGTTCACTTTCTGGTACAGACCTGGCTGGTCCTCTTTTCCGTCATCAGCACAATCACAATCACGACATTGATAAACCTTCAATTACTTTGATCTAGAAATCTCTAGAACAGGTCCTGGCAATTTGTACTATAGATCCTTCACTAACAAGCAATCTATACGAACTAGTTTGCATGCAGCGGAAGGATAGCTTTAAAAAGATAAAAGTTTAAATGGGGTAACACTTCATGAAACAGAAGAAACAATTTGTATGCACCAAAGGATCGTTCTCCTAGTGCCTCTCAGCTCACTGGGTAGCACCAGGCGACGCGCAGATCTGAGCTGGTTGGCTTGTCGCGCAGCGAGCTTTACCTCCTATGCCACATTGCAGCATAATCACAAAATGCATTTGCATAATACCCAGAGGTCCCGAGTCCTCCCCTTTAGATCAACAAACCGCCTTTTTCCGGCCACAGATATGAGAAGCATATCTCCTGATCATCTGATTAGTCCTTGCGTAAGACCTCTGCTACCATGTACACCTTCTTCTTCAAGAAGTGCTTGAAGAAGAAGGAAATGCTTGAAGAAGAAGAACACAACTAGGGTTGTTTTATGATCTTAGTTATCCTCAAGTCTATCTTGTATCTGATTTTTTACCTCCTTGCTATTAGAGATCGTAATTGCTATCGTGTAATAATTTCTTGGCCATAAATTTACGTTAGTTTTAAGACTCAACTCTTTGCTAATATTTACGTGAAGAGTTCTGCTCTATCATTGTAAGGCCATCTTGACTTACTCATTTACCAAAGACAGCAACGCCGATTCTCTTTTTCTTTCCTGCTTGTATTCCTTTCTTGCTCGCTTCATCTTATCGATTGCAATAGCATATGTTGAGACTGTGCAGGCGAGGGTCAACAGGAAGACTCGGCGCATGAACAGGGAGAAGGCAGAGGGCGGGCACATTGCTTTTTTGTGACTTGGAGCAGCAGCGTCATCCTGATCCTCTTCCCAGGGCCTCTTCACGGCGGGGTCCCAATTCCAATTCCTAATTCCAATTCCAACACCGATTCGATTCCAACTCAAATTCCCTTGTTCTCTTAAACAATCTACATTCCCATACTAGTTAGTACCTATATTATAAACATCATGAGTTTTATTATGGATGTTATTGTTGTTGTTACTGTTGCCTGTTATAAAGATAAACAGTAAGAGAAAGTTTTTGATTGAAAAACAAAACAAAACAAAACATTTCTCAAAAAGGATAAACTACAATTTATTATTATTATTATTTTCAAAATTATTTTTCTTTTTCGGGGGAACCATCGTTCTAAAGGTTCCAACGATGCAGAGCACGATCCCTCTCTGCCAGATGGTCATAATATAGTTAACTATGTTGAGCTGCCATGAAGGTAGTCGCTCAAGATAGAGCTTAAGGGAGAAGGGGTGCTGCAAACGGTGGTCAAATAAGTCGACAGTGAGAAGCATGATAGTTCAACAGAAACCTGCACAAAGGTCATGGCGAGATTTAGAATTATTACGTAAATTCTGATCAGAGTAAAACCCGAAATATAAAACAGTTGAGTACGCATAATGAAAAACGCGCAAACTTTTGAACTTCAGGGGTAAATTATCATAGTCAAGGGTACTGACAGTGTATCTTAAAACTCGCAAGAGAAAATGGGGCAAGTTTAGATGAACTGGGCGAATCCTCACAGGCCTTTCCACAACTAAGAGATCCTCTCTAATAATCTTGCAGCATTTTATTTCTCCCAAAACCTTCTTGGTCTCTGCGCTGCAGCGTAATAGAAATTGGTCCAACGAGACTGTTCGCAATCCATCTGTTTTCAAGAACTACAATAGTCTTAATTTAAAGATGTAGGTTTGCCTAAAAAGCCCTGATTGTTATACAACATAGTAGGCAAGAGCAGCGTGGCACTTAGATATGACCCTCAGTCTCGCTGTAACGAGTTAATCTCAATCTACAATTAGCCAAAAACCATGACGACCTGACTTCAATAAGCCTTAAGAGAAAGCAATACAGATTTGCATTCGCCTAAGCAGTGCTAGTGTGCTTGTAGGTACCCTACTATCGCTAAATTCCAATGGTGCTACTGCGCGACAAGTAGCATGAATCAATGCATGAATCGCGTTACCAAGGTTGCCTGCAATAATGGCACAAGCAAGGTGGTGAGTACACACTGAGCGCATTAGGCAGGTGTGTAAGCACCTCTCGAGACCTCCGCTCTTGCCGACGTAGCAGCAGAAGCAGTTTACTTCTTTTGCATCGCCAAAGGACCGAGGGTCTCTCACTCCCTCTGGAATCATATGATGTTCCCTTCAAACCGTATGTACTTTGTTTTCACATATTCAATTTCTGATAAATTTAAAAGAAATAAATATATATGTCATGTAAAAGATTGTAATAGCACTAGCTAGAAAAGGCACTTTCATCCATTCTCATTTTGATCAATTGAAAAAGAAAAGAGAACAAAACCAAGATGGGGAGAAAGAAGGACTGCATCGCATAATAATATATGCCTAGGTAAGTGAGTTATTGTGCGAGCGGCTTCATCGAAAGCCCTCGATAATCAGGCTTTGGGCGACACCTTCGTCTCATTGCGTCCTCTGTGGAGCACTTTGCCTTTGCCGAGCGCCGCATTTCGAGCTTTCCTGAGACTAGCGACGTAGATATGAGGTCTTGGTGTTGGTCAGGCTGACCTCAGTTCTGCGGATCCCGGCAGTTCAAAATTTCTCTTTCGTTCAGAGTCCATATTCATTATTAAAAAAATAAAACATATGTATACACTCTACGTATTACACATAAATATGCCTACACCAACAAATAAAACGTAGGTACCATTACAATAAAATCAAAGGAAGAAAGAGTGAAAAAGAGAAAGAGAGATGTTTTTGTGAATGGGGGCAGCGACGCAAATGCAAACCGCCGCAGCCGCTGCGTCTCCCAAGTCCGCAGACCAGATAGCTAGCTACAGCTAGCAAGCTAGCTAGCTAGTTGAAGAGGCACATCCTCCTCCTGCGCTCCAGATCACTCTTCAGGCATCCATTATCCTCCTCCATTGGGCCTCGCAGAACGAATCCGCGCAGTGGCAAAGAACTCCTATTCAAAAACCTATATCACCTATAGTGCTGTCTGTGGCAGATGTGCAAGCCTTCTTTCCTTAGACTTAGTTTCTGATGGGTATAATTTGTAACAGACGGGGTAGAGGTGCCTAGTAGCTAGCTAGGAGATGCGTCATCCACTCTTGCCATCATGAATCATCATCATTTGATGGTTCCTCTCCGTCGTCGTCTTCCGCAGCGGCAGGAGAAGGTACTTCGATCGCAGCTGAGAACCGACTTGAGGGCAACGGGGCGCTCTTGGAGAGCTCCACTTTAGGAGCTACCTAGCTAGCTCACTGGATATGATGAGTAAGCAGCTGTTTTCAGAGACTCCGTCCGGCGCCAGCTTAGGTCAGCGAATATGTGCTATATTGCGATATTGAATCATGAACATATCAAGCCATCGCAAATCCATCAAAAGTGCTGAGGATGACCCGCAAACGAATATAGATCAATCAATAATCAATCTCTCCATTATGATCATAGAAACGGAGCGAGCGACTCGAGTTCTCTAAGTTGGTCCTCTCTCATCTTAAAGGATGAGTTGAATCTTAAGTTGACTTCGGCAACTCTCTTTATGTAGGTACAATCGAGGATGCTCGTGACTCGTTCCTTTTCGATCAGCGATAGATATTCTGCTGTGCGTGGCATTCATTTTCAGATTCAAGCTCGCGATGGTCCTCCTGGCAGGTGAGTCATAAGATGCAGATGTGCGTGGTGGCCATGCTGATGCGTGCTCGTATTGCGATAGATCCCGTAGATCGCCACGCGATGAACCCGACGCTGATGCTGTTGTGATTGATGATGATGCGCAGCGTAGCAGTTTGTGGCTCGGTCAATGATCGCGCCACAGAGGAAGGAAGCTAGCTCTCTGTCTCCCTCTAGTTTAAACTGTAGGAAGCTCCTAGGGAGGATAGTCTATATGGTGTAATATAACGTAATGGAATCGTCGTCATCGTCATTGATATCGCTCGCTTCAGCATCATCATCATCAGCAGCAGCAGCGGCAGCTCATGTGCAGAGGCGGCAGCAGCACTCGAAGATGAAAACTGGAGCATCCATGGTCAAGAGTAGTGGCCGTGAAGGGAAGAGCAGCGGCCTCTGCCAGCTTACGCCAGGGCCGCTCGCCCTTCGGCTTGGATTTGGACTAAGTTTAGATCTGCTGCGCTTGCTGTGAATGAATGCACCATCATTCCTTTTCAACATTTAAATTTATTTTATTTTATTTTATTTTATTTTAATTCAAACAATAAAACAACAAAAAACTTGAAAACAAATTCAAAATTCAAAATTCAAAATTCAAAAGTCAAAAGTCAAAAGTCAAAATTTAAAATTTAGAATCCAAACAGACAGCAAAAGAATATCCATTTCAAAAGCAGTATCATGACGGCGATGTTTCCTTACAATTAAAAAGCAATCAAACACCATCTTTTCACTTTTTTAACTAAAATAACTTTTATAAATAAAAAGTACCGACGCATAATAAATAAATAAATAAATAACAAATCGCCATTTTCGACGATCAATCGATCGATCGATCGATTGATTGATTCCCATCATCCCGATCCCTTCTGCGGCGGTGCCCTCCAAAGGCAGGCCTGGCCGCCTGCCTCCTTGGCTGCATGCCTGCCTCCTTGGCTGCCCTGCCCTGTCGTGCGTGCGTGTGCGGCGGCAGAGCGAGAGGGAGGGAGGCAGGATCCAGGGAGTGGATGGCGTGTCCTTGGCGGCGGCGTCATGGCCCATGTCCCACGCTACCCCCCTGTTTTTGTGCTGTCTGACCACTCACCGAGAATGTGCCTCCGATGGGGGTGCAGGGTAGAAGTATCGCGCACCGACGGCGGCGACAAACCTGCAAATCAGGCACAAGAATCATCGATCGCCACCACTTCGAGGCAGCAGAGGAAGGCCGCGAGGCCGCCGGTCGGGGCAGCGGCGACGCCCTTTGGGCTCGGGAGGGCCCTTCGCGAGGCAGCAGAGGCCTCGGCGGGCGTGCGGAGGAAAGCGGCGCGAAGGTCCTGACTGCATCGCAGTAATTGATCGCAATTCGTTCACGAGAAGGACCCGAAGGCATTTCGGACACGTATTTTAATGTTTGGGTGTGCTTGTCTGAAAAGGGAAAAACCTGCGCTGCAAATGAATGAATGAATGAATGAATGAATGAATGAATGAGTGATTGATCGAAGTAGCGGTTTGTAGCATCCACTCCAGAGCTGGCAGGGCTCCTGGCGTGCGTGGGCGGCATCATCACCGCTGTCTGCCTGCCTGCCTGCCTGCCTGCCTGCCTGTCTGTCAGTCAGTCAGTCTGTCTGTCTGTCTGTCTGTGGAAACAAGCAATGCAAATGCGGCAGAACTAACTTCCATCCTCAGTTCTATCTGTCTGTAAATCGCCTAGGCGACGGCTAGCGATACGGCTATGCAACTGCTAGGCGGCAAGCACATGGAGAACGGTAAGCAGGAAAGAGAGAGAGAAAGAAGACTATGCAACTTTTTTTTTTCTGCTTTTTTCTTTTTTCTGAAAAAAAAAGAATGTGTATCTGTTCTTACTAACTCACTGACTCACTAACTGTGAGTGAGTGCGATGATGCTGATGATGATGATGATGGAGCATCAAAGATGGTGCTACCTAGGTCCTAGGTTAGTAGGTAGGTGCTATGGTCCTACAGAGTTGAATTGAATCGACGATGATGCGGTCTAAAAAGCCGTGCTTCTTGTAACTAGCTCGCTAGCTGGACAGCCTGCTTTTTCAGAGTCGTAAGATCAGGCTCTGCCCAAAGCTAGTTTTGTGGTTGATCAGGTGGTTGTTTCTGATTATCTAATCGCTTCGGCTGGTTTTGTGTGGCTGATCTCCACTCAATTCTATTGCTTGACCCCAAGAGATTCAACGAATGAATGCAGGAAAAACTTCTGCTGTATTCTGGCAATGGATGATAATTCTAAAAAGATGCGCCGATCAACTTGAATGTGTTTATATTTTTTTTGTTCTGCATACATACATACATACATACATACAGACAGACATACAGACTTACATGCGTAATATGTATGCAGAAGAGGAGACGGGGTAAAAAACCCGTGGTACCTCGGCGGGTAGGGTAAGCATAGCACAAACTATAGGCCCGCAGGGATTTTAACGCTGTCTTTTCGAGGAAAAAGGAGAATAATAGCACGAGCTCGTTCCACCGCAGACGAAGAAGAAGACGACGGAGGCAGAGGGAGAGTAGACTGAGGGAGAGAGAACATTCTTCGAGGGAAGAACAAGGCGCCTCTTGCGCCGTAAATACAGTGCCAAAAGCGGCGAGAGAACCTCTTCCTCACACTTAACATATAGTAAAATGTAATATAAAATTAAAAAGAAGGCCTGGTTTAAAGAATCGTGAAAATGTTTCTCCGCCCCTTCAATTGAAAGGATAAAGAATTTGACGGATTTTGTACTAAATCTGCTGGAAATGAAGAATATCAGCGCAGAAACGGGAGCGGCGCCGCTGTAAAGACCGCCGAAGCTCCGACAATAAGACTCGGAGGTCAAAGATGAGAGACGAAGCATCGTCTCCAATTGTTATTTGAATAAAGTGTCTTTTGCTGCTGTAAATAACTAAAATTGTAGGTGAAGCTCGCTCCTTACGATTAAAAACTATCTTTTCTGTTGTACCTTTTATTTCGGGATTTAAAAAATAAAATAAAAAATTGTTGAAATAAATGAATGATTTTATATTCCTCAAAAGAACTTGAAGGTCAACAAACCTGCGTCGAATTAGCTTTATGTTGATAATTCTGATAGTTCAACGCTTCTCCTCAAGATACCCCGGAAGCTTTATTCTCCGTCGGCTTTGACGCACAGCATCATTGCATTTGCAATGCTCTGTATGCGGCGTCTGCTCTTCAAGGACGAAAGCGCGGCTCGCCGTCGCCGTCCTGTGTAAACTTGCCAGATTTCTGTGATGCTAATCAGTGCAATTTTGACGACGATACCTCGTGAGTTAATGAGATTTCTTGACTTCTTGCTTTATAGTAAGCATAAAAAGACGAAAAGCTTGAAGAACTACTAACTAACTAACTAACTGACTAACTAACCTTCCTTTGAAAAGCGCGCATCTGCAAAGCAAGCAGATCGCGATTTAGAAAGAAAAACGTATTTGTTGCAGAGGAGCGGAGGTTAATTCGTGACCAATGAGTGACAATAATGATGGCACAGGTATCGTGCAGGCAAGAGAGATGGCAGAGCAGACACTACAGAGCGAAAGACGCAATGCGCAGACTACGCAGACGCTCTTCCTCCTCGCAAAAGAAATCAATTCTTTCTCAATAAAATTAAAATAAAATAAACTTTTCTGCAGATGCTACCTCCTATTGTTTGTAGGTAGTGCTTTGTAGCAATTGGTGAGCGAAAGAGGTAAAAAGGAAGTTAGGCGCACAAAAATAGATAGTCTTAAAAAGAAAAGGCTTGAGAAGAAAACAACTTTTCGTAAGATTTAAGTTTTAAATAGAAGGAAAAGCAGATCAATTTGTTAGAAAGCACATAGATTAAACAATACAGATATCTACATTTATATAAAATATTTAGTTAATTTAGTTAATTAGATCGATTGAGTGTTTGAATATTGAATAGTTGAAGCCAGGAAGTCAGAAGAGAAGGCACAGCAAAACAGAGTCTGATCGCTCCGCATCGCTCGTTTAATTCTCTTTCGCAGTTCGCCGTTTCTTCGTTTGCAGAGTCGCCTCGCAAGAAGCAGCAGCCGCTAACACCAACAAGATGCTCGCCAACACCGCCTCCCGCAACATGCTCCGCGTCCACGGCGCCCGCTCCATGGCCACCAAGATGTCCGTGCGCGAGGCCCTCAACACCGCCCTCGTGGAGGAGATGGAGCGCGACGAGAACGTCTTTATCCTCGGTGAGGAGGTCGCACAGTACCAGGGCGCCTACAAGGTCACCAAGGGCCTTGATAAGAAGGTGAGTAAGAAAGCGATCGCTCATCCAGCTGCCTGAAGGGCTAGTTTTGGATAGCGCTCCAAACTTGATACATGTTATTATTATATTTGTACAAATTGTGTATACGAAGAAATGTACATCAGTGCAGATCCAACTGTGTTGTCTTAGCACTAGACGAGCGGGATGGGAATCTAATCAACTATAGGGTTGCTGGCCAGAACTGCATAAAACTGAAGGATTTCTGTTCTTTGATGCAGTTGGATCAATCTTTTGTCACAGCCTTCTGCCAATATGTATATGTGATGCAGGACTTGGATAGGCTTAGAATCGAGTTTGCTTTCATACCTTTAGATTTGCCATACCAAGGGATCTGCGACTGTTTTCGTTTGTCTGTGAGGGGTAAACTACAGGAATGCCAGCTCGTCGAATGTGGCTGTGGGATTCGCACAACTCAGATAGAGGGGGTATACATTGACGGAGGATGATGCGGTGAGAATGGGTTTTCTTTGAAAATCGCCATTTGTGTTTTCTACACGGTCAGCATCACTGCACGTTGTACCTTTTCTAGCTGGGAGAGCAAGTGCCACGTTGCTTAGCGGCTGGTGATCTGTGTTTTATTCTAAAATATTGAACATGGGAGAAAGGGAGAAGGGGTTGTATTGCATTTATTTGAGAGAACGCCAAGTTGACTAACATTAAACAAATGTGCTACCGCAAATTCTTGCTTCTGAACTTTGCGAAATTGAATTCCTCCTGATTTCTCATACCCTACTCTGATGCGGATTTATTGGTGATCACTTGTATCTTTGGAATAAAATAGTTCAACGAGGGCCGCAAGTTCCCCCGTGTCATTGACACCCCTATCACTGAGATGGGTTTCACCGGTCTTGCCACCGGTGCCGCCTACAAGGGTCTTCGCCCGGTCGTCGAGTTCATGACCTTCAACTTTGCCATGCAGGCCATCGATCAGATTGTTAACTCTGCCGCCAAGCAGCTTTACATGACTGCCGGTACCTGCAACGTGCCTATTGTCTTCCGTGGACCCAACGGTGCTGCTGCCGGTGTCGGTGCCCAGCACTCCCAGTGCTTCGGCGCCTGGTACGGCTCCGTGCCCGGTCTCAAGGTCTTCATGCCTTACAGTGCTGAGGACGCCAAGGGTATGATGAAGGCCGCCATCCGCGACCCCAACCCCGTCATTCTCCTCGAGAACGAGCTCATGTACGGTACTGAGTTCGACATGAGCGACGAGGCCATGGGCAAGGACTACGTTACCCCCTTCGGCAAGGCCAAGATTGAGCGTGAGGGTACCGATCTGACCATCGTCACCGTCTCTCGCCCGGTTAAGTTTGCTCTTGAGGCTGCCGACCAGCTCGCCAAGGAGGGCATTAGCGCTGAGGTCATCAACTTGCGTTGCATCCGTCCCCTTGACCGCGACACTATCATCAAGTCCGTCATCAAGACCAACCTCCTCATGACCGTTGAGGAGGGCTGGCCCCAGCACGGCATCGGCGCTGAGATCCTTGCCTCCATCTACGAGTCTGCTGCCTTCGACTACCTCGACGCCCCCGCTGTCCGTGTCACTGGCGCTGATGTCCCCATGGCCTACGCCACCAACCTCGAGCAGCTGTCCCTCCCCCAGACTAAGGACATCTACAACACTGCCAAGCGCCTTGTTAAGCGTGAGGTCTAAACAACCCTTCTCGCTACATGCATTCTCTACACATACAACACATGCTTTGCTTTCCCTAGACAAACTCCACATCCCACCACAACCCTCTCAAAATAATAATAAAACACAAACTGTGAACGCGTTACCACGACTTTCTGTCAACCATTTGTTCATGCAAACCTAGACTAAATAAAAGATTGATCGTCTTTTATCCATTTTCCCTCTTTTATTCTTCATGTTTGATAGTTCTTTCTCAATCTTTTGCTTCTTCCAAAGCATGTTCTTCGAAGTCTGCTCCCATCTGAGGCAATAATAAATCAATATGAAGATGCTACACTAAGCAGAAATCCCTGGTTGGCTTCTGAAGGTAGAAGCACACCTCTTCCAAAGAAGTGCAGAAGCTTCTCCGCAGGAATAAAAGAGAATTTAGAACAAATACTGTCCGATATTTTATGATCTGAGACCGATCATGAAAACGTTCAAGCCGCATAAATGCCCATTTAATATATAGTAGTAAGCACAGAAGAATTTATCTGAAAGGTCATTTACAAAAGGAGTTTATTTATTATCACGGTTTCTGTATAATTATACTGTTTCACATGAAAAGCGTGAATTACAATGTCGTAATGACTATTTCATTCACTCTTGTTTGAAAAAGTAGCAATTGCATGCAATACAAAGGCAGCACGGTTCCAAGCACAGCAGCCCCGCATACAGTATGAATATAATAAAATATCTCACGACAACAACCCCACGCTCAGGGGTTACCAAGATTCTTGGCTGGGGTACGTGAAGTAGTTTGGTCTAATGAAAGTCAGTCTTCGAAACCAGTCTAGACCCACCCAAACTGGAACAAGACACGGGCTACGTCAGCAAACACTATTCATGTATGAGGGTTCGGGTTTTCGAACGCATCGTCGTCGGGTAGCACAAATGCCAGCTATTCATTAAAGATTATGCAATCTTGAAGTGCTACCTTCGTTCGTCTCTGAATCACTTCGAGCCCTGTCGAGAGCATCGTCATGATCGAGGGTTCGTTCTTCATTACCGATCTCACTGACATCCATAAAGCATTTACTGGAACGAGCGAACTCTAAAGGAAAGCTGCCAAGTGAACCATTGAACCGATTCTTGCGAACATCAAGATACTTGGCACCCTCCTTGTCTTTTTGCAAAATCCAGACATTGTCAGCTTCCTGTGAAGCTTTTCCAGTACCGGAAAATGATTGTAGAGAGAGCATGTCTCCTTCTTTCTCTTTCCTGGGGTGAATTACTACAGTCACATGACAGTTAAACTGGCTGGCAATCTGACGGAAATTACCAATAGCTTGGTCCATGATCTCAAAGCGCTCCCAGCCGGTCTGTGCACTCGCAAGGCCTCCACCTCCACTAACCATGAACTGCAAATTGTCAATAATGATATGTTTCATGCCTGCAGTTTGCACACTGTATGTAATACCATCAAGGACATCCATCAATTCAGTTGCACCAAAGTATTTGAAAGTGTAAATAGGCAGTTGGGCATACTCATCCAATTTATCCAAAAGCACCGCTTGCCCTATATCAAAGTTGTCAACAGGACGCAAAGGAGAGCCACCCAAGCTCTCATGGCATCCAGCAAATTGGAAGAGCTGATTTGAAAGTAACCGTTCACGACGGATTTCAAATGAACCCCAGATTGTGCGGACGCCTCTCCTTGCAAGGTTTAAACTAAGCTGCGACAAGAAAGTCGTTTTACCAGAGCCAGTAGGTCCAGTGATGATAGTCAATTCACCCTCACGGAACCCACCAACAACCTTGGTTAGGCTTGGAAATCCGTCAAAAGGAGTTCCTACTGGAGGTGGATTAAGAATATAGTGACGAAGAGCTTCGCGCATGTCAGCGACGCTATCAAATGGATCCATACTTGAAGAAGAAGGACTTAAGTCAGTAGCTGGAGAATCATCCGTGTCTTCGAAAAGAGCCTTTATATCTTTGCCAGCAAGGAGCATATCATTTGCATCTTTACCGTCAACAGGATCAGTTTCTACAATGTATATATTATCCGTTCCGAGCGCTTGTGCGAGCTTCTCACGACCTCTGATACCAACCTCATCAGTGTCAAACCAGAGATAGACTCGTTCAAAACGGCGGAGTTCTGAAAGTACCTCCTCTGGTAGACCTGATGTTGCACCACTCGGTACAGATACAGCGGGTAGCTTAGTAGACTGATACACTGCCATTGCATCAAATTCTCCCTCCGTGATGATGATCTGTTTGTCCGTGTCTTTGACGAGGTGCCATCCAAAAAGTCCACTCAAAGTGCGTGATGAGGCCTCTTGCGTGATTACCTTTTCCTTGGTCCCGCGGTATTTGACCTTTTGGACAACGAGGTCTCCATCTAAAAGTTCAGACTCACGTGGAAACGAGATTTTAATCTTATCTGCCAAATCCTGGGGCTCAAAGTCACCCACATGAGACAAACGAGGGAGCACAACACGATCGTTACCTGAGGGAGATGTGACCACTCCTAGGAAGTAAGCATTTGCTGTTTCCATTGTTAAACCCCGGGTCTTCAGGAAACTCGACAGTACTTCTTTTGCATGCGCATCTTCACTGATCCTACGATGCGCAATCGATGCGAGCTGAGTTTGTGTTTGAACGATATCAATATACTCTTTAACAGCTGGCTCAAGCAGGCTTTCCGCTGTTACTATCGTGGCAGCAGAGTGTCTTGCAACGTATTCCACTTCATTGTGGTCCTTGTTGCCAGTTTGGCTCTTCCTCTGCTCCGATGATTCGCCATTCTCCAAATCTGAGCGACGCATGAGTCGTGGTTTTGATGTTGGTGGAGTTTTGGCACTTGCATGGCTTGCACGATATTCAATCGCTGCAGGAGCTACTGGCATTGACTCAAGAGTAGAGCCGGCAAGATGAGTGATCATAAATGACGGAGTTTGCAACTCCTGCCTTCTGACAGGCCTTTTATTCGATTCACTAACACCAGTTGCTCTGACGGTTGAGAGCTTAGGATGATATATAACTGGTTCTCTCGAAAACGATGTAGATGCTTCATTATGTGACAAAGCTTCTGGACTGTGTTGTTTTGAACCAGAGCGAAATCCATGATTTGCAGTCTTGGAAGGCGAGGAGCTCGAGTCTTCCAGTGTAGCTTGTATTTTTGCATCTGATTCTTTGACTGTAGTTCGTGGTCTCTCTCTATTGAGCTTTTGTGTTTGATCAGGTGTGGCTTCTAACGTCATGCTACTTCGCGACTTACTGCTGACATTCTTAGCAGGGTCGTTTAGGCAAGATTTATGTGAACGTTTGGAGGAGGGCTTCAACTTTGGCACAATGAAGTTTTCATTCCTATGTTGATTCTTTTTCAATGTCCTCTGCTGTGACCCATCTCCGCTCGAACATTTGCGATCGTTGCTTTGTAACTTCTGACTTTTCGAATGACCCGGTTTATCAGACACTTTGCGAGCAGACGGATTTTTCTTCAGCCCTGATTTGGATGATGTAGTGAAATCATGAGAGAAAATGCGTTTTGAAAGAGTTTGCTGATGTGTTTCGCCAAATCTGTTATAAGCCCTTAAATTCCTATTCAAGCCCACCTCCAACGAAGATGTATGTGAAAGCCTCAATTGTGCTTGGCGACCAGTACTTGCCGCCAGATTTAGCGCAGCTCTTGCCCTATGAAGCATGACGATTAGCCAAACAAAGCGAAGACTTTGAGCCAAGCAAAGCCCGGATCGAAATGAATATGCACAGACCAATGAAGATTTCAGGCGGACGCTAGAGAGGTCTTCGTCTCACAGCACCTCAGAGTCTACGCAAAGCCGAAGCAGAGGCAAAGACCAAGATAGGCCGTTGTTAAGCACGACGCCCTCTTTAGCCGGCGACTGGCCGAGGTGGTTAGAAATAGTCGAGGTCGATGCCAACGACCCGGAACCACGAACAGGTCTGCCTCCTCTCAAGTAGGCTGGCACCAAAAAGGTTGCGGCGGCGCTCTCGCCCGCTTTGGCGAGCTAAGCGAAGCACCGCGCGCGCAGCGCGATCCTTGCGATGTGGGCCGCAAGTTGATATGCCGCGACACCACCTTGAAGAATCAAGCGGGCTTTGCGCCAAGCCGAACAGTCGAAATAATCTCCTCAAAGTAGAATATACCTATTCTCTACTGTATAGTTTACCTATAACGCACTTGATGAGACTATAACCCATAGGGTGCTCTCTGCCGCTTATTCGTCCACTCTTTTCTCCTCTTTCTTCCTTTTAAAAGACCGCGGTCGTTAGAATCTGAGTTGTCCCTTTCAAAAACCAGAGGATGGAAAAAAGAAGAAATTTAGGATTTCCATACTAGTTATTCGTAAAAGCAACACCCGGGTCGACGTGGTTGCGGAACCAAGGGGGTAGTTTCATGTAACGTAGTAGATGTTAGTGCCAACCTTACATGAGATAGAAGTTACGCGTAACGTAGCGACTCTGGAGAGAGTTCTTGCCTGATCGGCAGCATTCGTAGGGAATTAGGATGAATCAACCGCGCTTATACGCCACGGTTTACAGCACAGCTTTCCAGGAATCGCCTTCGGCAAAGGGAGTGGAAACTGCTACGATGGTCGCCAAAGTCGGTTAGACAAAACAGCGACGGCTCGTGGACGACGACGGAAGCATCATACCGGAGTTCTCTACACCCCTGTGATAGAGGTTTTGTTGTTGGGATCCAAAGGAACAAAGGATACAATGTGTCTGTCGCCTTATATACATAATCCCATCCGCTTCCTTCGGTCAGCGCACACCCACGATGGTCAGGGTGTGTACCCCTATGGCTTGCTACGTAGCAGTAGCGGCGAGCTTACCGGAAAAACACGCATCATAAGGCGCCTATGAAAGCGAGGGCGGAAAAATCCGCGAGGTTTGCACAGAATTCGCGAGAAAGAGGGGCGCTCTGGCATTGGCGCGGGCTGCATCACTCACCCGCAAGTTTGCGGTTCTTCGCTCGAGCATCCTCAGTCTCTCCAGGGCGGTCATCACCGCGAAAGATTGGATTGATTCCTTGCTTGATTGATTGATCGATTGATTGAGCTGGGAAAAACAAACTCGAGGATGGGATATGGACTGGAGTCGTCAAGCTCAAGCTCAAGCTCAGGCTCAAGCTCAAGCTCAAGCTCAAGCTCAAGCTCAAGCTCAAGCTCAGGCGTGGCGGAGGATGAGGGAAGGAGGCTCTCCTCTCCGTGTCTTGAGCAGAACCGAGAGAGTCAGGCCCGCGCTCGCAGTACTGCCGGCAGAGAGGGTCTTCGAGGCCCACGCACAGGAAGAACGGGATCTGATCTTCACGATGGTGTCAAAGTCGTTCCCTTTCATGACGTTCTGAGTCTCAGACCACAGTCGTCACTGTGTTCAGAAAAACCACCAAAGAAGAACAAGAACAAGAACAAGAACGTAAACAAGCTAAACAGAAGAAGGACGAAAGGGGCTTCGAAAAAACCCATCAATCAATCATGGCCTTCTTGAGGACACCAGGAGAGCCGTTCCTACAGTTAAGGACATGAGGCCCGTAATGGCCCCTAAGAAGGCTTCTTTCTTCCCGTCCCGCGTTCCTTTTGTTCCTTCGGTTTCGCCTTTTTGATTGAAAGTCAGTTCTTCTTCTCGAGGCGAAGAAAAGTCCTCGTTTGTACCTCCTACTGCGGCGAGTAGGTAGACCTACCTGCGAGACACGTGATGCTCGTACCTACCTGAAAGCGAGAGAAGAGATCGCAGAGAACGATCCTAAAACCTTCTCGATCTTGTTGCCGGTGGAGACACGAAACCGGAGCGAGCTGCGTGCTGGCTGGCTGGCTGGCCGGCCCGCAGGGCTGAGCCTGAGGCGCTGCGACTCTGCCTGCGAGCAGCGCGAAGGCAGCGGGTGCTGCTTCGTTCTGTGAGGAAGGAAGGCTTCGCTCGCCGAAGCACTTTTTCAAAAAAAGCAGTCTGTAGTCAGTCTGGATCGCCATTATCACTATCGAGGACAAGGGCGTGCGGGAGGAGATGGCCAAGAACCATGCATCCTCAGCTGATCGCTCGCTCGCTCGAGCTAAAAACCGCGGCATCCAGGACACCATCTCTTGCTTCTTCGACCGCCGAGGGATGGATTCGACGGGGTGGACACTGCGAGGCAGAGTCCGAGACGAGGAAACTGGCGTAGAACTGGCTGGCTAAGTGAGTGAGTGTGCGAGGCACGATCCTTGAGGGAGAAGCGCACGCGCCTCGACAGCATCAAGGAGACCATGCAGGACGAGCTGAAGAACTTGAAGAAGGAGGAGGAGGAGGAGAAGAAGCAGAAGAAGCAGAGAGCGGAGTGGGATCATCGCGGTTCTATGAACGATCGGAGAAGGAGCCGGGGTTTCAAAATGTGCAACGTACGCGGCGCTGCAGAGAGCGGGTGTTGTACCTAGCTAGCTAGCCGCACCCCCGTTAGGACCTCGCCGCGTTGCTAGAGAACGACGACTTGGAGCCTCCTGGCTTTGCAGAGAGCATGGCGAGTGACGGTAGAGGAGGCTAGTAGGCATATAGGAAGTATGTAATAGTGCAGGCGAGTTGGTTGAAGAGTGCGAGATCAGAAAATGAAACCGGAAGAAGCGGTACGGTAGGACTATCTGTTATGTGTCTGTCTGAGGATTGCGAAGATTGCGTAGCAGGGTGACAATTGCGTTATAAGGTGGAGGGGTAAGAATACTTGTAGATTGTCAGCAAACACTCAACTGGAGGCTGAGGGGCAAGATAAAATTAAGATGGTGCAGCAGCAAGAGATGCCGGTCATGATGGTGAACTGGGACCTCCAGGGCGACGAGGAAGCCATGGAGGATGACTGGGTCAAGATTCCGGATCTTACATTCTGCTTCTGCGAGGAGGAGCCCACATGCGGCGTTGATGCAAAATTAGGGCTGCGCGAATCTGATAATGCAAACATGGTGCAATATGAGGACCCCGGAGATGATGATCATGTCGATCTACAAGCGGAAGGCTCTCAACTTAAGAAATCTGAAGGCAACAATGTTAAACTCGAAGTCTCTGATAGTAAGACGCAAGGGAATGCCAAGGCGATCTCTAAGAAGAAAAAGGGCGTGCGTGTAGCTGACAGTAAAAAGCAATCTCAAAACTGGGACTCTTTGCTGGATATTGTGTTCTCAAAGAAGCGTAGTAAAAAATCCCAGAAAAAGAAGGATATTGCGTCTTCTTCGACCTGCTGCTCGAAGCGTAAGACCTGCACGTTGTCGGCAAACATGTCATGCTGTGCTTGCTCTGACCTGCGCAGCCTTCGATCAAATTACATTGTGTATGTTGATGGTTGCGGCCTTACAAAGCGCGGACCTGAGGCACGTCGTTTGCACTATTGCGTGAACTGCAAGTAATTTAACTCCTTGCATTGACGCTTCCATGACACTAGGATAGATGATATTCTTTCCCCTCTTTGATTCATCACGTTGCGTTCATTCATAGTCGTATTCAGTCAAAATCTGTGTATTTACCCTGTTTAAAAAATGTAAACAACAATTTTGTACATATTGATAATTTACGAAGATGATATTCGGGACTATTGTCTCGTTCCTTCATCGCCCAACTTGAGGGTTTCCAAATCACTGCTCGAAATAAAGCATTCGAAAAGAGGCTTTTGGATGATGTATTGCAAATGTATTAACCAACCAGCAAGTAAAGTCGCATTCAAAGGTTTCCTAGAATTTGCCCGAAAGCCGCTAATTTAGAGACAAGAAATTTAGGCGCTGTTTTGAACTGGAGTTTTTTCAGAAACTTGTTCTGAGAAACAGAACTAGCAACAAGCAGGTAAAAAATGTCAAAATGTTTGTTAAATTATATGATTTGTTTTTCTTATGTTGTGTTCCAGATTGCAATAGGAGGAATAATTTTCAAGGCTCGCAGCCACAAACGGAACATATAGACATTCTATTCTTCTTTGTTTTGTTTGGAAAACAACTCTGATGCAACAAAAGCGACTTTCATGGCTCCACATTATTTCAAGTGTGAATGTATGTATTCGCGTAATGAAAATGGCAGCAGGACCTTATTAATTTTATTCATCTCCTTTTTAAAATCTCAATTTCCGTAGCACTTTAAAAAGAAAAGTAGATTGGATAAGCAGCGATGTATCGTTGTGTCTATACTATTGTCATGAACATTGAAGAATCGTGGGATATCTCATTGGCATCTTTCATGTGTGATTTATAATTTTGGAGTATATTTGTGAAACTTGGCCGCACAAAATTCATTATGGTAGTCGTACCTCCAACTACATGGAGTGACTCGAAAGTAAGATGTAGTATAAGGAGAGAAGACAGGAATAAAAGACATGGTGATATCTAGACTTGAACTCTTGTATAGAACCCTCTTTGGTACAGAAAGTCAATCTAGAAAACCATTTCTACTTTTGGGCATCTGTACTTTGTGCACTGTCCCCGTTGTTTTGCTTTTGCGCAGATTCACCGTTATTGTTTCCCTTGCCTCCTCCGTTGCGTCCTTTGCGGCGACGCTTCCTACGCTTGCTGCCATTTGACGAAGCTTTTGCATTGTTTGAAGCAGGGGCAGAACCTTGGTCACGGCGGTCTGGAGACTGAGAATGTGGAGGAGAAGGATCGCGAGGGCCACCCCGATTCCTCTTTTGTGATAGTCCGGTATCGTTATTGTTGTAGTTGGCAAGTCCACCTGGTGAAGGAGACCGAGGTGGGCCTCGGCGGTACGAACCAGGTGGCGAACGCGAACGACTACGTCCATAGCCACGGTGAGGTGATGGAGGTCGCCAGCGTCGTGGAGGAGATCGTGACCATCGTCGACCGAGAGGGGAAGGTGATCGAGGGCGTCGGCCGTTAAGGGGTGGGGGTGACCGTGAACGGCGATCCCAATCACGAGGGTCGCCACGAGGTCCACGAGGGGATAGAGATCTACGTCCACGAGGTGGGGACATATCTCGTCGCCCTCCTACAGGTGGAGATCGAGGTCTCCACCCCATTGGTGGCGACCGACTGCGCCGGCGGATTTCGCCAGGACCATCGGAGTTTTGCCGTGCAGAAGGCGGTACATACGCAAACGAGGATGTATCAGAGGCAGATCCTGTGCCAGCAGCCTCCCTGGAGGGAGATGACGTAGATGCTGACGATTTTACGCCATTTGGGCCATTTTCGTTACTCTCTGAAGCTGAAGAAGACAGAGACGTAAATGAGGTACCCTTTCCCAAAGGGTGAGCTGTACCTCCATTGATTTCAGAATTTTGACGTTTAGAATCAATGAAAGTGACTTTTCGTCCCAGGTCTCTGTCGTCCCGTCGCAAACCATGAGGCGCGGCAGGAGCTTGCGTGGAGGGAGAAGAATGCCGCCGGCGCAAAGTCTCTCGCCTTTGCTCGTCAAGCACTGCTAACGAACCTGTGCTCAGCCATTTCTGTGATTTCCACTTCTCGTAATACTTATTAAAGGAGACCACCATCTTTTCAGGCTGGCTTGGTGCAAGACACTCTGTCACAGCTGTTTCAAATACTGTCAACCAAGACGTTTCAAAGTCAACCTGGAGGGTCTTTCCTTCGCTTTCCATCGCATGACGTTTACCCAGAATGTCGTGGAGTACGCGTAAAACCAATAGCTTTTTGCCACCGCTTCCAGTTTTTGACTCCTTACGCAAAAGAGTTTTCAGCTCATCTCCAATGTCACGTGCGCAACGAGGATGTGCCATAATCCAGGATCGTGCTTCACGTGCGCCGTCCTTCTCAGTGAGAACTTTGCTCAAAAGCTCTTTAAGTTTACTGCGTCGACTCTCTGAAAGCGCAACAGAGATATCCCCACCCTCTCCACCAGCTGAAGCCCCGCCCGCAGGGTCATCTAGGTCGAGCAATTTGGCAACCTCATTTTCAGCGCGCTTGCGTCGCTGCCGAGCCTTTGACGCATTCGAGCTCGACATTAGGAAACCCAAAGAAACTTAGCTCGTCTTGGCCTTTCGTATATTTGGGATTGTCACACAGGAGCTCACAGGTGCTTTGAGTGAACGTGGTAGCGATCACCAACAAATTATTTAGACTGCTAGTTCGATCTTCTCAAGATCACAATGTTGGTCTCAATTACAACTTCACAAAATCGTCTTTGCCACTATCAAGCCAGAAGTAAAGCCAAAAGTGAATCTAAATCTTGCGAGGCAAGCACGAATCTAAGACAAGACAGCAAAAACGCAAACGAGGCGAGCGAGCTCGTGAGCCACGGTCCCGTTAATTTCACAGCGCCCTTGAGCGAGGGCCTCCTAGAAACAAGGGTGCTTCGAAACCTCGTGAAGGGGAGACGGCGCCACGATGTTCCCTCTACGGACACCCGTGTACACTCCGCCAGGATGAGGCGATGCCTGAGTAAGTTCTGCTCCGCCTCGAAGGCCGCAAGCTAGACCGCACGCGAGCGGCAATTAATTAGCAACTAGTAGTATTTAGGATGTGTTTAGTATCATGCAAACAAACAAACAAACAAACAAACAAATAAATAAGCAACACATAATCAAACAAATGAACAATTATGAATCGATGATAGGCAAGTAACGAAGAGCCCCTACATTTTTTGTGTTTTCTAGGCGGTTAAGAACAGAGTTAAAAGTGCAGTCATAGTAAGCACTTGTGCTGCAGTAAGTAGCTTGCGAATCTCTCTTTTTGCTGATCGGAAAAGTAGACAATAGGCAGGTAGGTGATTTCTGTTTATTGCAATCTGTACTGGTAGTAGCAATCTATGACTCCTATGAAAAACTCAGGGGGGCTGTTGTGATGTCTAAGATTTGGGGTAGATACAGATTAGGAGTAAGCAGACGAAGGAAGAAAGAGGGCTATAGGGAAAACGCTAGGAGGCATGTGACATAGGGATAGTCAAAGTGATTTATCAAGTCGGCTTTGGTCGTTTCTTCGGGTAGAAACGTGTGCTTTTAAGAACTCCATAAGTAGACCAGACCAGAATAAAGACTTCAATATTAGAGGAGCAGGAGCAAGACGCCCAAACAGAGAGTTTCCGAATTCATTGTACAAAATTTTGGCCTCAAGAAATGACACAAAGAGCGATGGAAAAATTTGTAAGAGCCCTTCAGTTATTGCGTAATTAGACCTTTTGTCTAAACTGGTACACACCGGGTCCCCTTATTAGGACGTTGTGGTACACACCCCATGCCCGCAGTCGCTAGGTTTTCTGGGTTCTAGTTGAGAACATGCACGCGCGGTCAAACCGCGCCGTGAAGATCCTGGGTTACTTGACTTGCTAGGCTTTCAAAATCCCTGTGATACAATATCATTCTTCATATCGTGTGAACCTTGGCGCCTGTTGCGGCGATTGATCGCCAGACGAAGGAAACTAAGGTTGTGGATTAAAGGAGGTTGGCCAAGAACAACATCTTTTCTAGCAAGGGACAGGTCCTGGTTTGATTGACGAAAATACCCTGACTAGAGCTGTCAGGATAATGCCAGCGGCTAGCATGAGTGAAGCTCCCACAATGGGTATTGTGCGGCATGAAACCGATGAGCTCTTGCGTGATCTCGTTCGCAAACTTCTCACTGAGTGCAAGTCTGTGCAATGTGATTATACCCTTGAGCATCTTCTTGCATCCCTAATTCCTGCGCTTGTCCACGTTGCAAAGGCCTGGGCAGAAGTATCGAAGGGTAATAAACAGCAAATTCAACCTTTGAATATGCTCGCGGCCCATCTTTATCGCAACAATCCAAAGGTAGTCAGCAGATCGTCCAAGGTATCTGTTGAACAACGCCGTGTTCGAGAGATGATTGTTGAGGAGAAACATGGACTTCGTCGAAAATCTTATGATGGTAAACTTAAAGAAGCAGTTCAAGACGAGATTCTAAAGCTTGATATCTGGCCACTGAACTCAGAAACAAATAGTCCGCAGCGCCATGTACCCTTACACGGCCGTACCATAAAGGCTCTATTGAGCGAAGTAGAGGCGTTGTCAGGACGTACTGGACTTCGCCAGCAACTGGAAGTTGTCTTTGAGGTTTTAGACGTGCAGAGTAAACGTGAGCTTGCTTGGCCGGATCTTGTGTACGCCATGGAAAGCTTTGTTAATGCAAATAAACCTGGGGCCTTTTCGAAATGGCTTCATCGTGAGCTTCGCGTGAAGATTGATCAAGCACTGGAGGAATATTATGGAACTCTTGAAACGGAAAGTCTTGCACTGAAGGCGAGTCAGGCTGGTGAGCTCACGGGATCAAGTTCTCTTCAATTTTTATATGAAATTCGAGATGCTGTTCTAGGGTGGGAAACTACAATGGAGCCCGAAACTGTTATGGATGCACGTGAGACGAAATGTTCTGATACTGTGCGACTTACTTCAGATGATTTCGGTGAACTCCTTGAGACTTATTTAGAACGCCTTACACGGGTGCGTTTAGACACCTTTGGCATCTTTGTTCTTTAAAAGCTGACTCAGAAGAAGTTACGCAAGTTTCTTAAGCAGCAAACATGTTTATTTGCTCTGTTGCAGGACAACGAGTTTCTTGTTGGGTACAATTTCCAGAAATATCTAAGAAAATAGTAGTATTCTAAAACATAGAGAACAAAATGTATCATTTGGCCCTCTCTTCCTTGCTTTTGTATCTCAACATTCGGAAACACTTTGCTTTCAGACAAGAGGGGCCTTACATATAATACTAAAATATTTTGGCTTTTCTGAGAAATTCAATATAGAGCTTTGTCATGCAAAACTCAATTTGTGAATTGATCATCCGGTTTCCTAGTCAGTCGGGAAGATAGACGTAGGTTGAAAGATAAAAAAGAGATTCATCAGAAAAGCAGACGACTAAGCCGTAGCTCCGGTTGCAAAACATAGACGGATTTGCTGGTTGCTGCATGCTTTGCTATCTGACATTGGATCTGTAGTCCCTTTACTTTTCATATGTGCTTATAAGAGACAGCTTTTTAAAAGTGCAGGGGCTTCGTATAATTGTAAACCTGCGCATAAACAAAATCTCCATCTACAAATTACTCAAAATTCAATATAAGCCCAGGCTATTGAAACATATGCAACCCGTTGGTGTGGAAAGGTAAACAATTCACTCCATTAATCTTTGTGCATAGTGCGAGGTTTTCCACACCACTTGCAAGCGCCAAACTCTGCTGCTGATACATCAACGGCGTAGCCAGGACATTCAGAGACGTCAACACGCTCACTAGTTATGCTGCTTTCCACATCACGACGGTTTGACATTCGCTTCCAGCGACGTGCAAGACTATCGGACACAGCTGAACCGGTGCGTGTAGAACGTCCGCTCTCGTTACGTTGTGTTGGGCGCAAGCTTGACAAGCGCTTGAAGCGCGCCATTTCATGAAGGACATCATCTGATGCCACCTTTACACCAAATTTCTCATGATTAAAGGAACTGTTCTTTTTAGTTCGTTGGTTAGTCCCTGCAATCGCGCTCAGGTTTGCCCCGAATTCATCATAGAGTGCCATATTCATCGCAATTCGGCCCTTTGTGCGGAAAACACTCAAGTACGTTTCTACTGCAGTACTGATACTATCTGGTGCGTATTCTAAAAAGAACTGGCTAAGCTGATCACGCACAACGTCTTCGTCATCCTCATCAAACTCGCTCTCGGCAGTGGAACCTCGGCCAGCAATTGAGTCCATACCAGTTCCCCGGCGAGAGGGTAAATCAGAAAGTCTCTCACCCTGTTCAAAACGCTCCAGAGTCAGCCCATAACGGGTCCTCAGCTCTTCTTCGATCATTCGTAAAGCCACATCAGGTGGCTGTGTCATGGCCCAATTGACAAGGTGCTCAACATTCACTTCCCCGTACTCCACACCAACTGGGTCCACATGTGCGTAATATTTATCGAGTCGTTGCTTGAGTTCTGCAGGAGAGGAAAAAGTCATTGCTTGCGTGGCCTTTTGCTCTTCTTCTTCTTCTTCCTCATCATCATCCTCTTGATCTGCTTTTCCCGCTGCCTTTGTCAAATCATATGCATGAGGTGGAGCAAAGCTCTTGCGTTTAAAGTAATGAGACGGCCGCTCCTCTTGATGTTGGTGGTTTTGCTCGCTGTCGCTGTCACTGTCGCTTTCTTCGTCGCTAGATTCTTCATCATCTTTGTCGCTATCTTCTTCTTCACTGCTACTGCTCGCAGAATCGTGGTGTTTGACGTCGTGATGCCTTGAGTAGCTATAGTCGTCTTCGTCATACTCCACCGCAGGAACCATGACGCTTCCTCGCTTAGTCTCAGTGTATGGATAAGTTGAGGAGATCACGAGTTCGCGCTGCGGTGGCGAGGCATTCTTGGACGAAGTACAGCCCATTGTCGTTGCTGAGTTGCGGTGGTCGCCCTACTGGGGGTTTGGTGTATTGGAGTTTCGCTTTTGCTGACACTACTACGCGGATGAAACTTTACAGATATGCCACCTTTTCTTGCTTGCAAGTTTGTCAGCGCCAACACAGCAATTTGAAGGTAGTTAGTAGATAGTAGAAATTGCACTTTGAAAATGGCGAGCTGGTCCTTCGGCTGGATTGCTGCGCACTCTGACGTTCCCACGCTCGCTTTGGAATTACAAGCAGCGAAGGTGCAAGTAATTGATGAAAATATCCCGCCAATCCTGCTCAATCGATGCAGTCAATGGCTCGTTCGTAGCCACCAGTGCTCGGATCTTTGTGTTCGATGCAACACGTTATTTTGGAGGTATGCTCCCGGCGCCTTGAAGGTACCTACTCTGCAACAAAGGGCTTTGCTGGAATTGGATACTCTCTTTCCTCAATTGCAGAAAACCCACTTTAAGGTTAAGAAAGCCCAATAATCAATTGATCGATCAATCGTTCGACCAATCGAAACCCTGACTCAGAACCCCCCAGCCTGCTAGCTATGCTCGCCAAAGGAGATCAGTCGTGGCAAATTTAAAAGTTGCAAAAGACTACTTCCGCACCGCTCAGTCAGAAGGGCACGCGCTCATCCACACCGTCGTCTCTACTGTCAAAACAAGGCGTGCGCCGAAGCACCACAAGTTCACGGCTGGTCAAGCTCTTCCACGCCCGCAACGACAGAAGTGAAGAACTTCACGCGAGGCAATCCTACAGGAGCTTGCAATGGCTCGGAAATTGGCTTTGGTCTTGCAAGAATGCAGACTGTGCTTTTGAGCTCTAAGATGGCAGGTATAGGTAGTTTCATGAAACGCGCATTTCTGCTTCTTTCTGAGGAGAGTCATAAATATTTTTTTAAATTAAATATATACATTTTTAATTGAGAAAGGTAGAAAAGTGAACTATAAATCTTAAAGTTTAATGTAAATGAATACACTAGATGGCGGTTCCCAGTCCAATGTCATTCACTCTGCCGGCTCACCCAGATGAATTGGCTCTGCCAATGGCTTCCCAAATATCACAGTTGCTTCAAATCATTGCACGAAAGCAGCTGGCGTTATCTGCAGCCTCGCAAGCTTCACTGCACGCCACTTTGCAGAGCGACAATCAATGAGTGGTCGGTCTCAAGCTCTTGCGCGCGTGTGCACGGGACTCCATGTATGTGTCTTGAGGGTTGAGGAATCGAGATTTTGGTTTTCATTGTAGTTTTTCGTGCTAAAAATAGAAGGAAAAAAAATATATACAAAGACCACGAAAGCTTCTTGCGAGGGTTTACGCAAAAGGAAAAGGTCATAGGCTTTGGGTGGTTTGCCCAATGCGCTGATCTTGATCGTCCAGCTTGAAACATTTAATCTATACAAACAGTAAGATCAAGAGGCCGATGAGCTCTTGGAATTTATGGTGTCGAATTCCGTCCGTCGTATCCAATGCACAAAGATTTTGGTGTTGTGCACAACTGAAGTTATGTAAGATCGCAGTCTCCATTCCATCGATGGCGCGAGCACTAGGGGTCTCCTACACTTTTGGTGCACAACAATTCCGGAGACAGCGGGCGGCAACCTCGAATACTAGACATGAAGTAGAGTATAGAAGCAGCAAGTGCACCAACGCGTGTAGTAGTCTCTGTTGAGGAAAGAGTAGAATTGATCGTTCACCGCCAAGCGATTTCTTGGGTATCTCAATGATGGCTCGATTTTTTACTTGTGGTTCTCCACGTCGAAAAGCCGGGTCGAGTCTCACCAGATAGTAGAATCAACCTCAGGTCGAAGCAACAACAGGCGTGCAATCTCCGACCCAAAGGTTCGTGGTGACTTCCCAAAACCCTTGCGATGGATGGTACAGTGCTGGCGACGTCACATAGACACGAAAGTGTCTGCTTTATGAGTGATAGTCTCCTGCGCATAAGAGACGCGAGCTTAACCTAGTTCGCAATTGCTGTGCTCCCTTGCCTTCTAATGGCTGGGTTGCAAATGCTATTGAATAAAAGCGTGTACCACAGATATTGCAGTGACGGACCTCTTCGAGTCGGTGCATTGACTCTGATCGAATATTCGTTAAAGAAAGCAAAACCTTGCAGGACAAGAGATAGGTAGTGAAATTCGAAAAGAGAGCAACAATAAGAAAGAAGTGATCATATAATTATACAAAATGAGGTAAAGCACAATGCTGATTATAGTGGTCGCATATCACATATAGGAACAAATAAGCTCTCCTTAAAGTTCTTCAGGCCGGTTGTCTGTGTCACTATTGATATTGCGCAGGGTATTCGTTCGTGAGTACGAATTTGTATCAAATACGGCATCGCATCACAGATTTACTTGAATTGTTGTGTCTCCATTTGTAAAGGTTCGAATACAGGCCAAATCTGACTCCTTCTGTGAATCAAATGTTATGAAAGGCGTACAACCTTGGGCATGCACGTTCTCGTCAACGTGGCATGGGTTTATCATGGTGCAGAGTGGTTCGTGCCTTGGATTCGCTTGTATTAATTATGGAGTCACACTCGTGGCGGTTAGCGGGTGGGACTTAACGTGTCACAGGAGGGGGGCTTTTGAGTCCTATTCATCAGGACGGAGCTCGTTTGCTCATTCGTTCACTGCTAGTGCCAAGTCACACAATTTGAAGTTATGGCCTGCATGCTCACGTAGGGGTTTATAATCAAAGCCGGAGAAGTCAACGTCTATGATCATGATCGTATTTTAATTAAAATCATGGAACCTATATCTTTTGATCGTATTCATAGTTTATGTATTGCTACTAAGGATAGTGGAGTTTCCATGTGAATCATCCACTACTTTGTTTAGGTAGGTAGGTACTGATAGTTGGTTATTATGTCTATCACGACTTTTCTCTTTTTAAGATTATGCATCGAGAAAACCCTATTGAAAGGTAAAAAAGCACTGGCTATTCTCCGGTCCTAATATAAAGCCTATATAATATCCTTTCAACCCTGTCCCCGTTCTTCGCTCTTAACGTTCTTTTCTTCAGAGCTTCCCTAAAATAAACCCGTGGGTACCACAGCCTATTTTATGGCCAAATACCGTTCCAATTAGCTGGTTCGACGCATTCTCCTTAGCGTCTGGTGTTCCAAATTTAGAACAAACCACCCTTTGGCCGCCCCTCAAAACCATATTAAACCTGTATATATTTAATGTAAGTCATTTATGCTCACCTTTTGTCCAGCAAGGGATTATTTTTAAACTTCATAAATGCATATTATCTATTTATATAGGCCCACTAACCTATGAACTTTTTCCAGTGTTTCTCATTTTATCTGAAGTTTGCGATCGCTTCGCTTCGCTTCGAAGCAGAAGTTGCTGAAGCGCTTGTAGAGAGAGACTCAAAGTCGTGGTTTTGATCCTCGTGAGTCATGAAATGAGACACGAACCGTGAATCGTTATCGTCATGCAAAACAGCATATAGAAAAGTAGTGTCTAGTAGGCAGCAGTAGCTGATGAGTTTAATTAATAATTCATCAATGATTGATTTAAGGCTATAATAAGTATTCAATTCTCTGTTCTTTTCCCTCCCAACTTAACTATCTCACAATCCTTTTTAGAGTAATTGGTAACGAGGTACTACTACTTTTGAATGATAAAATAAAACATTGCATTCAAGTTAATCAAAAGACAGAAAACTAACAGGGAGTATGCAGGAAGCTGAGAATATGGAAACAATTGGAAATAAAAAAGAACAGCAGGGGAAAAAGAACAACGGGAAAGAAATAGGAAAGCAGACAGGAGAAAGGCAGGCAAAAGTCTGGCGGCAAGGCCGAGGTAAACCCGCCGCAGCGCTCGCCGGAAGCGAGCGAGCTAGCGAGCGAGCCCCGGCGTAGCCATTTTTGGGCCCTTTACTTCTTCGCACGACCCGCAACAGGAGGCGGGTACCGGCGGCTTTTCTCAACTGTCTTTTCTGCCCATCTAACTCCCTTTTCGTCCATTCCTCATCTTCCCGGTGCTCTCTGTTGTTGCGGCCTATATTCGCCGTCTCGATAGGCCACGCACACAGGACAAGACGAAACTCAAACGCAGTCTACGTGCGAAAAGGACTCTCGGTTTTCGTGGAGAAAGTTGCAAAGAGGGGAACTTTTAATATCTTGTCTTTGCTAGTATATTAAAAGAGACAAGATAGATATTATAGGTATCTATCAAATACATCACAAACGTCAAGACACTAATCAGCACTAGAGACCCGTGGATTTCCAGATTCGTTGAAGTTTCTCAGGAAATAGAATAAAATGGCGGAGCAACGCTCTTTCGCGACGGGAGACCGCGTCGTTGCAGGTCGCAAGGCCGGCGTGGTGCGGTACTTTGGCAAGGTGAATTTCAAGGAGGGCAACTGGGTTGGTATTGAGCTTGACGAACCTATGGGGAAGTCCAATGGTACTGTTGATGGCCACACGTACTTTAAGACTGACGATAACCGTGCAATCTTCGTCCAACCGGCCTTCGTGGTCCCGCAACGCAAAGATGAGATCGCAGCTGTGACTCTGCAAAGCAACTTTCGTAAGCACCTTGCTAAACGTAAGGTCAAAGCGCGACAGGCTGCTCGCACATGGAACGTGCTGGATAATCACTACGAAGAAGTTGGTCTCCGCAAAGGAAGGGCCGTGGAGAAGGCCACGAAGCGACTCAAAGCGAAGACCATTGTGCAGGAAAAACGCACACAAATTTCGGATGCTCTCGGTGCCACTTCGCAGGCCATGGAGGGCATCAATGAAGAGGGAGAAGATGACTCTGCAGGTAACGAAGATGAGACCGGCGCTGGTCTCACACGATCCACTTCTCTGGGGTCAAGCGAAGAAAACGAAAGTATGAGTTCTATGAGCTCTGAGGAGGATGACGTAGATGACCTATTCATGGGTGCCACCGTCGAGGAGCTCCAGCAGGCAGCTGCGGATGCAGTGGATGAGCTCATGCCTGAGATGCTTTTTGCCATTAACGTGCCAAAATCCTACTCAGGTCCCCGGCTAAACTTCCCACTTCGGCTCGAACACGTCTTGGAAATGCTCGAGGCTTTCAAGACGGACAAGGTGCTTCACTTCAAGTACTTCATGCTTCTTCTACTCTTCGGCAAAAAGCTTTTTGACGAGGAGAAGACTGTGCAGGAGATCGAGATTCCGGAGGGAGTCAAGCTCACCGTGGTCGGCGATACCCATGGACAGCTGCAAGATCTCTTCACAATTTTCACAATCAACGGCGTCCCTAATGAGAAGAACTGGTACCTCTTCAATGGCGATTTTGTAGACCGAGGCCCCAAGGGCTGTGAAATCCTCGCCACCATGCTTTCCTTTAAAATCCTTTACCCCAAATCAGTGTTCTTGAATCGTGGTAACCACGAAGCTCGTGCCCAAAACGCCTGGATGGGCTTTGAAGAGGAGCTCCTCACAAAGTATGGTCACGATGTGGAAGCAGTGGTGATGGATCCCTCCAGCAAGCTGCCCCGTTCTGCTCGGCCAGGAGGCTGGAGCAGCAGTAGCAGCAACGCCGCAGCTAGCGGCAGTGGCGCTTTTGGCGGAGCCGCAGCCCCTGCCATGGAGACTGATGAAACTGACCCCAACGCATCTTCAAGCACACGCCGCCCGAAGAAGAAGCTTCGCAGGAACTCGGTTGATCGTGCCACTCGTATGCGGCATAAAATGAATGTCTTCGGTCCTGGAGATCGCCTTGCTTCTCTCAAACTGTACATGCTGTGCCAGGCCATGTTTGATTCTCTCCCGCTGTGTGCTCTCATTCAATCACGCGTATTCGTGTGTCACGGTGGTCTCTTCCGTAATGACGGCGTTAAGCTTGACCACATCCGTGAAATTAACCGCAAGCGGGAGCCTCCACTTGAAGGAACTTCATTTGAGGACCGAATTTACGAGGATTTGTTGTGGTCTGACCCTCGACCTACCGCTACATACCCTCGGCCACTACGTTACAAACGCCCATCCGACCGTGGTGCTGGCTGCGAGTTTGGTCCCCTTGTAACCAACAAATTTTGTGCAATGAATCAAATCGCATTGGTGGTGCGCTCCCATGAGTGCGTACCTGAGGGATTTGAAGTCCTGCACAACGGCCGCCTAATCACCATTTTTAGTGCCAGTCGCTATTGTGGCACTCAGACAAACAAGGGCGCATTTATTGCCTTTGGACCTGATCTTCAACCAGAGATCCAGCAGTTTTATGCCCATGCGATCCAAAACGGTAACTTCATGAGCGATGAGGAGCGCGAAGCCATGCTGGAGCGCGATGCTGTGAAGATGATTATCGAGAACATTTGTGATAAGCGGATTGACCTGTACTGGTACTTTACGCAAAACGATAGAAATCACACTGGTATTGTGTCTCGCGTGGAATGGGCGCATGGCCTTCAATCTGTCTTAAATCTTGAGGTACCCTTCTTGCACTATCAGAATCAGCTTGCCGAGCTTGAGGCCGATGGTAAGAGTATTAATTACACCAAGTTTCTTTCCCGCTGGCAGATTGGGGTGCGACAGGAAGACTCCAGTTGGCAAGACGCTATCGTACGTCGCATTTGTGAAAAGCTGTACAGTATCGTGGGCGCCGATTTGGAGCGCGCATACCGCAAGTTCGACATCAACAATGATGGTCGTGTGAGTTTCGATGAGTTTGTAAAGACCTTGCGCTCTCTCGAACTCGGCATGTCTGATCAAGAAATTTTTGAGCTCATGCGCATCGTTGACAAGGATGACTCTGGTGCAATTGACTTTAATGAGTTTTCCAACAGGTTTGAGGTTACCTTTAATGCCCTCGGCGAAGAGGATGAGGCCGCCGAAAATGCTGCCAAGGGTAGAGACGCCGATGGGGACAGCGCCATGAAGAATTCGCCCTCGGACTTTCGCATGGCTCGCACGCCGAGCATGTGTGAGATTGAGAAGATCACCGAAGCTGCCTTTCCGAACCAACCTAGCTCTCCACGCAAGGCGAACAAGATGAAACTTGACTGGGCTGCCATGGATGAATGGACCAAAACTCACCTCAAGAAGATTGGCAAAGAAATCTTCAAGCGCACTGACTCAATTCGAGATGCATTCAAGAAGTTTGACGATCAAGACCGCGGCTATATTAGTCTGGACGATTGGGCCGCGCGCGTGAACTCTTGGCTTGAGCTGAATCTCTCTCGTGAAGATGCAGACAAGCTGTTCAAAGCGATTGATACAAACGACTCGGGTCGTTTGTCAGCGATTGAGTTTGTCGATGCCTTCCATGTACGTGACCGCTCTTCCTCTGCCAAATCATGGCAGCAAGGTGTTGTGCAGCAAATTGCAAACGCGTTGTATCAGAACAGAATCCATCTCAAATCAGCCTTTCGTATGTTTGATGTTGATGGAAATGGCACTATTTCTGTGGAGGAGTTTCAGTCTGGTATGGAGACTATTAATGAGCTCCTTGACAAACCTCTTTCCAAGACGGGCATCGAAGAGTTGCGGCGTTCGCTGGATCGAAATGGCGATGGTATGATTGACTACCGTGAGTTCCTCGCCGGCCTTCATTTGGTTGATAGCGCTGCTGTGCCAGGGCTTGCTCGTAGGGCCTCTTCTTACATGGATTTGAATGATCCTGCTTTCCAGCCTCCAAGTGGTGGTGCACTTGCAAGCAGCTCGTCGTCCTCCTCTTCTTACAGTCTTGCTTCCTCGCCGACATCTCTTGATACTGGTGCTGTTAACAACAACAAGAATAGTGGAGAGTCTGCTTCTTCTGCTGCAGCGAATGCTGACACCAGCGGCTCAAACAATATATCTCAGATGGAACTGGACACCGACTAAACACTCTCTGTTTATGAGTCTCTATTATTCACCTCCATTTTGCTCAACCCTCCAACCTCCGATGCAAGTGCTCTTGTTGCAAGCCTATGCGGTTCCTCATTGAGTTTTGCCATTCAAGCATATGCTTCAAAAGCTGGCGGTCTTGTTGCAAGGGCCAGGCAACTACCGTCTCTTCTCAGGGCTTCCCACAGAATTTTGAGCCGATGACAATATCGAGAATACAGACAGCTCTGGAACGAACAGTCTGCAGATGCTTGACTTCCCAGTTTCCCCGTTAGCTCTACTTTCCAATCCTTTTCATTTTTACCCACATGGACCTGTGAACGCAAATAATATCTAAATTTAAAATTTCATTTTTAAACTTTGCAAACGGGGAGTCTCTTGAAACCATAACAAATGTCAACAACCACAACTTGTCTGAATTCTAAAACGTAGAAAAGAAGAAAGAAAAGAGCTTAGATGATAGTATTATTACGAGATGACAATGAACACACGTTTATGCAAATCTGTTTCACTGATAGTGAGCCTGTTTTGAGACGGAATGGTTTACTTCTTCGGTGCAGAGAGCAAACTCTCTAGGTTCTTCTTAAGCTGCTCATTTGTTTCCTTGAGAAAATCTACCTCTTCACGATGCTTTGCCTCCTCCTCTTCCTTACGAGCCTGAGAATTTTGCTCGATCTCGTCACACTTATGTTTGAGTTCATCCACTTGCTGATCAAGATCCTTCTTCTCAGATCGCAATTGCTTAATTCGTGCCTCAAGTTCTGCCTTACGCTGTTCCGCCATCAACGCCTTACGCATACCAAAAGCAATGCTAGACTCGTACAAAGTCTGATACGCTGCAATGGTCATTCTAATTTCGTCTCTGACCCTCAACAAGAGCAGGCCGCGCTCTGCGCAGTTGATAGTCACCTGACGAATAAGCTCATCAAAGCACTGTGCATATAGTTCTTCTCGGATTGGGCAAATACCTGTCTCACGGGCCTGGCGCTGCTGCAGTTTCTGATCAAGCTGTTCTTGCAAGTTTACCACATCAAGTCGGGTGGCCGGAGTACTAGATACATATTGAACCCAGAGCTGGCCATTTTTCGTCCACTCCCTGTGTCACAATTAAAGTTGAATAAACAAAGCAAAAAGCATGAAAATGCGTCAAAAGGGTTTTGTCAGAGGATGTCTCCTTTCTTTAAATGCCTGCATTGTTCGCAAGACATATCGACTGGGTTATTAGTATGCAACTTCAGAAACTTACTTGGGAGGTAGAATAGAGTTGAGGATGTCTTCTGTCTGAGTAAGCTCCTTGCCGCCGATTTCCACAGGCGGCAGCTTCTTACCAGCAGTCTTGCGCTCGCTACCTTTGTCCTTGGTTGTGCTTACCAATACAGGGTTGTTGTAGCGCACCAAGCTGCTGTGCGCATTTCCAGTAGGGCTACTCATCTTGCTTCGTGTTCCACGTTCTTTGGTGTCACCAAGACAACCTCGACGCCCGCGAGTCTGTGTTCAAGTATTCTTCTACTTCCTTTAAAACCTTGACAAATGATTATGCACAATCACAGATTCCGATAGAAGTTTTGCACAACACGCAACACGTCGCGTGCGTCCAGCCTGCAGGAGCAGAATCACTTGCCTGCCTTTCGAAGACAAGCCGCGTTGAGTTTTTCTGCCACCTTGCTTGCAAGTGGCGTTCTCGTCAATATGCACTTCAGCGAAAGTAGTCTTACCCAAGCTACAACTCATCCATCAACATCACTAAGGGCGGAAAACAAGACGGCACCTTCACTTATTTCTCTCAGTTCCTGAAGTGCTCTGTGCTCCTCTCTGCAACGGCATCAAGGACCATACTCTTGGTACCGGTTTCTGGCTTCCAATGTAATATTTTGTTGTTTTATAATATTTGTAATAATTAAAAACATTTAGAAAACATTAACAGAACAGGTTTATTAACAAACTGCGAACGGCTCTCTTTATTGTGAAATGAATGCTTAAGATGGCGTCTGTATTTTAACAAAGTAGCGTTGGCTAGTGCTATTTAAGTAGAACAAAAAAGAAGCTCATATGTCAAATTTACTGGGAGACACTGACTGTCATCAGAGTATACGCCTATACGCCTATCCCTTTCTACATATATACCTTGCACCACATTTGCTTTTTAAAATGATAATAGTCGCCACGTATCGTGTACTAAAGTATCTGTGAATATAATCACATTAACTTATAACAAAAGAACGAGGTGTGCATTGAGTAGAAATGATCGCTAGCCTTTTTGTCAAGAACCTTGAAGCGACTCGGTCTTGTTGCTGACAAACAAGGCCTTGGTTTGGATTGTGAGGAATTGCAGGCAGAATTGACCGCCCGGCTTCGGCGTGACTTGGTTCCAACCAGTTGTCAGGGTCAACTGCAGAGATACAGAGGAGAGCATCACTTGAACCACATAGTTTCAGTATTTTTTAAAACAATGAATGTACAGCATGTGCGAAGTCGGAGAAGATCAAGACCAATTCTCCCGCAGACAGATACCGGGTCGCCTTCGCCAATTTCGAAGAAAAAAATCTATAGACATATTCCAACGCAGCCAGGTGCTCATCCAGCCGGATTTGACAATTTTATAAATCACCAGCGTCTAACCCCTAGCCATCGACAGCGTCCACAAAGCGCACGGCATTTTGTGGTGTCGAATGACTCATCATCATTGCGAAGACCATCAAGTGCCAGCGTGCACAAGAGCAGATTTATAAAACCTCATTCTGGCCACGCCCTTGGCCATGTATCATCAGCAATTTCTCTTGAGCAAGTCAACCTTGGTGATACCAGGGTGGAGGAGAATGAAGCACATCGATTTCAGCGGCCAATCAATTCAACAACTCGTAAACCTAAGCCCGATGCAAATATCTATGGAAGTCAAAACAATCATCGTCACAAGTCCACTAGAGTAGCTTATTCAGATTGGTATCGGGGCTTCGAAGCGGATTTGACTAAATTTACTTCTGTTGCCTTACTGTGTAGGCTCAAATTCGATCAAGCTAAGGTCCTTGCAGGGGCATGGAATGGAGAACCGGTACGGCTCAGAACTGCTATGGCGTTGACTTGCATGGAAAAGCTTGTCGACTCGCTACCTGGTGAACAGCGCGAGCTCATGGCAGAGCTAGTCGATGAGATGATGAGAAGTGTTTTTTGTGATGTTGCAAAAGAAGATTTACAGCTTCATCCAGTTACTGGTGCTGACGTTTTGGACATGGATGGCTACCAGACATACTTTGACCGTTGTAAGACACTGCTGCGTGAAGTGAAGTCTTTACGTGCCCAGCTCACACAAATGCAGCAAGAGGCACGGAGCGCAACACGAGTTGCTGGCTCGAAAAGAGGATCTGTAGGAACATCTTCACAGATTACCGGAATCGGGATTCAAGATGGGAACATTGACGCAGGAGATGCCATGGTGAACATCCATGACGCTTTCGCGTCCCTTGGTGTTGAAGATCAACAACATATAGTAACAGACTTGGTTCTAGAAATGGATGAAGCACCTTCTCTTTCAACTGCACTGACAGTCGTGAATGGCATGAATCCAAACGACCGAGCAGAACTATGCGAACTTTTGCAGTCTAGCAACTCACATGACAACTTTCTATAAATTCCTCTTTCGTGCAAACTGTTTAGCCACTTGCTAATATTCTCTTGATAATTGTACTGAACTAACTATTCATGAAGAAGTTTTTTAATTCCCGCTGTATGGATCGTGTTTAAAACCGAAGTTGGGAGCATTGAATCCAGCCTTAAATTTACGACTGGACAATGACATTTTTTGCATTTCATGTGAACAAGGGAGAAACACACTATGAAGTTCTGAGAACATATGTATAGGGTAAATATACCAAATAGATTATATAAATTAAGGTTTGGAAGGCTGAGAAGCATGCGAGGTTTGTTGTGTGGACGAAGATGCATCATCAGTTTCTTCTTCCTGTGGGTTTGTATCAGGACGAGCTAAAGCCAGAATAATACGGCTGTTGTCTTCAGCATGTTTGTTGAACTCGTCGCTCGAAAACGTATTCATGATACGCTGAACATTTTGGTCTTGCTCCTCCTTTTGCATACCGAGGATAGACCTCGCCCAACGTTGCAGCCGAACATACATGATTCTCCAACGGCCCATTGACTCCCAGACGTCGGGATGCAAGCGAAACATTGCACGAATTGCTTTCCGGGGAACGAAAAGTACTTCTGTAAAGGTCCAAAAAGCGATCGTCACAATGGGTGGAATTTCTGGAGAATCGTGCGGAAACAGTACATAGTCTTCCATAACAGTACCACCTCCTGCAAGAATACGCATGCTGCGCGTGCGAATTGAGTTTGCTTCGCAAAACGCAAGTACTCCCTCGCGCACGATATAGACACCGCGCTTAGATGAATTTGTTGCTCTCTCAATATACATGATCTCCCCAGTATCAAATTGGTGAATTTCGCACAATGCAGCAACACCTCCAATTGTATGGAGATCGATAGCAAAGTGTCGAAAGTAAGGTACGGAAAGGAGGTCTTTGCGCACAAGTGCCAAACAAATGCGGTTACGAAGTCGAGGAGGCATTTGGTCCAGCACAGGAGCTAGATCTGTTAACTTGGTGCCATCACTGCGTCCACCAGATGCAATATATTGTTTATGAAGAAACGAGCGAGCATCTGCCGCAAGCGTAGGATCTTCGAATGGAAGTTGTGTTTCATCTTCATAAACATTTTGAAAGTACTTTGCAAGCCGGTTAACATCTGCAATGCGGGAGTGAAAAGCTTTCTTGTTTTCTTGTAATTCCTCTAGTACAGAAATTACAACACCAAGAAAGTAAGCCCACATCAGTCCAGCGAGAAGCATGAAGCATGTTGTATACCAGTGTTCTGCCATGGTTGTTGGGGTAATGTCACCATAGCCAACAGAAGTAATAGTTGTGATTGCCCAGTCTACAATGTTGGAAAGATGATACGCGAGGTGTCAGAAATGACGAGTTAGTCTTCCTTTTTATTTTGTTTGTTTGTTTTGCTTTGCTTTGCTTTGCTTTAGTTTATTCAGCGATGCAGAGCAGCAGTAAACTCCAGTCAAATTCTGGAATCCTTGCAATCTTGCATTCACTATTTTCTTAAAACCTAGTTCAGTTTGGGTTGTTGTGGCTTGTAAACTTACATAGACTTAGGGTGTAACGGCCCATAGCAGCGTGCATGCTGTTGCCTACAACATACACGCCGCTATCAGAATTGGCTTGAAGCCAGTTTTGCTTGTCAGGGTCCATGAGATCTTTTTCTTTGAAGCTCCCTGCTTCAACAAGTGCGACGAAAGAATACATACATCCACCCCAGTGGGCAAACATGAGAAAGACGCCCATGACAAAAGCGAGCTGAAGTAAAGGTTGTTGGGAGCGAAGGCGCATTCGGAGTAGGCGAGCGTTGGTTTGGACGATCCGGTATGCTCTTAGCAAACGGAAGACACGCAACATGTTAACGAATGCCATGACATTGATTCCACCGCCAATGTTGGTATTGATGAAACGATAGATGATGTCAACAGGTAGACAGGCCAACAGGTCAATGATGAACCATCCCTTCAAATAATGCATTTTGATGCGATTACCATTAATTACAGGGCGACCTCTGTTGTCAAAATAGACACGGTAAAAATTAATGGCTGTGTCAAAAATGAAGATGATGTTGATGAAGGTAAAGACCAGAAAGGCGTATCCAGCTTGATAAACAAGCTGTCCATCAGTAATTCCAATTTGAAAAGGTACATAAACTGCACAGAACATGATAAGAAACAAAATAATAAGATCCCAGTAAAGAATCCATCTGCTGTTTGGGAAGATAACATGGCCTGCGACTCCATCAAATCTCTCTCGAACGTTTTTTGTAAATTGTTGACGCTGTTCCGAAGTCTCAGTGATTTTGCTATAGGTATCGGCGCGAGATCCTAATTCAAGATCATCTGAATCATAGTCAGTGGGTGGGTGGAGTGTACCCTCGAGCCAAGTCTCAGAAGGAGATTCTTCAGACATCCCGGGGGATATAGCGTCTGATTTTGAATGCTTTGGTGCAGCTTCAGCTAGTATGTCAATGTCGCTTTGGAACTCGGGGTACTTTCGTGCATAGGTTGTTGAATAGGACCGGATAATCTGATCTTGTGGCTCCACATGATGCTCCTCGCGGCGTCTTTGGTCCTCAGGTTCCTCCACAGGTGCCGCAGGAACGGTTTCAAGAAGATCATCAGGGTTATTAAGTTCTTCAGTTGCCTTTTCTCGATTTCTCTTTTCCTGAGCGGCAGCATTCTCTGTGCTTTGGTCTGCTTTGCTTTCGTCGCCCATATCTGACTTACTGTCATGCATTTTGCCATCACTGCTTAAAAGTTTGCTGCTGCTGTTGCTGCTACCCATGGGATTGAGTTGCTTACGTAGCTTAGGTCTTTGTGAAGCACGTGACGATGATGGTGCGGCTGGTGACGCGGAGGAGGCCACAAACGAATGCCGTTGTGCAGGTTTACCAGAGGCTTCGCTTTTATTCCCCGAACTGCCGCCGCTGCTGGCACTGGATTTAGGTAGTGGCATAAAGGAGCCCTTTCGCTGTGCTCCTTGATTGCCTCCACTACCAGATTTCTTGCCCTTGCTATTATTTGCATGGTGAACATGCGGCGCTGGTAGTGGAACTGCGCCTCGTTTAGCCTGTAGCTGTTCGACCGTGGAAATCCACCTTAATACCTGAGATGGCCTTGAACCTGGGAGATCTTCATCTTCTGAAGTTGAAGACATAGCTCTGAGCTTGCGAACCTTGTCTCGGAACTTATTGGTATTTTGTTCTGAGTTGTTGGCCGCTTCATCTTCTCCCGAGGTACTCATTGTATTGTTTTGTTTAGTCCCAGATTGCCCTGCCTCGTCGTCTTCTGTGTAATAGTCGCCGTCGTCAGTGTTTTTGTCGCTGTCAACCGTTTCTTTGTTTCTATGACCTCCTGAAGAAGGAGACTCTGAGCTGGATGTATCTTGCCCTGCTCCCCGCTGATGCCTTAAGCTCGAAGTCGTCGCAAATGTTGCGTTTCCGCTATTGTCCTCGTTGTTGCGATTGTAATCGTAATTGTGATTGTAGTTGGAGGATCTGTACTGCTGATCGTCGTCACTGTCTAAAAAGAACTTGCTGTCGCGAGCCTCGTGAGCCTTCCGCTCGTCTCTCTTCTTCTGTAGTCGTGCGTAGAACTCCAGGAGGCTTGCGTTCACGTTCTTGTCCGCATCTGCTACTGGCTCGCTGCCAGACTTGTGCAGCACCGGCCGATTCATGTCTGCTGCCCAAAACACACCACCAGGGGAAAGAAACCCTAGCAGGGAAACAAATCGAGCGGCCAGGGGGGCAACAAGCAGCAGAAACGGAGTCGGAGGAGCTTCTGATAAGAAGGGAATCCGTCACTCTCACTCTCAACAGGCGTGCACGGTGGATCAATTATCGATTAACTCGGAATGCAAAAGACAACAAAATAAATACAGAGGAGCAGCATTTCTAGTAGGTAGCTATCTACCTGCTGCCTAGGAGGTATCTACCTGGACTCTAATCAATACTCGAGTTCTTAACTAAATTTAAAAGAAAAAAGAAAAAGACAACCAAAACAGGAATCACACTAAAATGCATTTTACTCCATCTAAATAAATTTTAACATGCAAGGACATACTTAAAACAAACACGTGCAAACATCCAATAGTCCCCAAAGCTTCCGCAGGTGCCTGCCATTGATTGAAAGGACCTGAGCTTACAGGCAACTCTCAAGCTGGCCGGAATGGGCGTGGGCAGTGCTCGGCGTCGCCAAGATAGAATTACATGCCTATGCAGCGCATGGTATGATGATACTCTGAAAGAGTGAGTTCCTGTTTGCATGGAAGTTCGTGAATCGTCAACAGAACAAATCGACTTTTGTTATTTATTGATTTATTTATAATTTCTATGAATACTTTCAGAGAATGAATGAAAAATAAAATAAAAATAAAAATAAAAATAAACAAATGATGCGCCTATAGAAAATGAACTTGAAGACGATAAAGCATCAGCAGCCGTGGTGTGGTGAGAGCCCTCTTCGCCTGTAACCGCTGAGCTTATTGGGCAGCGCCAATTCAAGAGCTCGAGCGCCCCATTTCTCACTACGACGTCTACATCTGAGGCCGCCCACCGCTTATCAGCTGCGCTGGTCCCTCTAGCGAGCAGCATCGTTTGCCATTATTCCTTTTGACGTTTGACCAAAAATCATGTTTTATTTCATTTGCCTGAGAGGTTCAGTGCTTGCTATTCATAGGTAGAGTCACTCAGAGTGAGTGTTCAAAAGCAAAAGCGAGGGTGGTCCACGCTAGGCGTGCCTAAGGCAGTGCTACGCAAGTTCTTTTAGACGAGCGGAATTGTTCTTCGGAAAGAAAGTGAGACCAGTATTTCATCCTCTATCTTACCATACCATAGTTCGTACTTTCAATCATCACTTTGAATCAAAGTCGAAGGAAATACAATATTAACTTAAAAAATAAAATGAAGTGAAATGTTTTAAAAGAAGAGTCTAGTCCCTAGCATTTTCATACCGCTTTCCTAGGGTGCGAAGAAGGGAAGAAAGAGCCTTTTGTTTTGTTCTATCAGGTACCGAAACATAGAAAGATAGGCAGAGAGAGAGAGACCTATTAGAGCGACCTAGTTCTATCTATCTACATAAAGCGCGGGAACCAGGATGGTTTATTCGAGGAGCAGATACGACGACGCTTTGCGATGAATCATACAGTCGATCCCGAAGAAGCGGTCGGGTGCCAGGCCGCATATCGACCTCTCAGGACCGGCGCTCTTAACTTCGGTCGAGCGAAACGTTGAGGTTCTCAAGATCTAAATATATATATATATATATCTGTGTGTCTCTGTCTGAGGATCTAAGGCACCAGAACTAATAATAAATCTAATTAGATGCACTTTAAGGATAGAAGAGGAAATGATCCGGCCAAAGAGACACAAACACAGAGAGCTGTGCAGGAGTACCTACCACTACTTCGACGCCAAACGAGGGCCCGCAGCCTTTGCGCAGGCGCCGGAGGGCGACTCTGGCCACGAGAAGACGCCTCCGCTCTCGCTCTCGCCTCGACGTTGGCTTCGAAGAGGCCGATCTATCTAAATCGCCTTCGCATCGACTGCGGATTGACTTTGATAGGTACTTTGGTGTAGTATGTCTTTTACAATATGTCTTTTACAAATAAAAAACAAAAAACAAAAAACAAAAGCCAAAAGTTAAAGGGGAAAGAAAGAAAGAAAGAAAGAAAGAATGAATGAATGAATGAATGATGGATCGAATAAATAATGATTCATCGATTGAGTGATTGAGTGATTAATGGATTGCCATCACGACTTTCTCAGCTCTGAGGCTCGCGCCAGGAAGCAGCGAGGTGCCTCTGGGCCTCATGCACGCTCAGACCGGCAGCGAGAAGGCTCAGGGCAGAGCCTTCGGCGGGCCCTTCGGCCGGTGACGAGGCGGCTTCGCTCGTTCTGCCGCCTCGCAGACGCAGCGAAAGCGAGAAAAGCGGCGACGGTTCTGCTCTGAGAGATAGATAGCGCATATTTACTTATTTACTTGTTTACTTATTTACTTATTTACTTATTTACTTTTTATTCATTTTCATTCATTTCATTATTGCTATTAGTTGAGTGTGGATCCTTATTCTTCGTCTATTTGTGCATTATTGTAGAAATAACTTGAAAGGTTAATAAACCGCTTGAAAAGTGTAATAGCAGAAGCCTCGAGAGGAATGGCAGTTTCTTGTCTAAACGCAAAGTTTAAGCAATGGATGCTGTGGTAGCTCTGCGCATTAGAGCGGAGTTCTCCGATTTGCACGGTTTACTGCGCGTTTGGTCCCCAGCTTTGAACGATCGGTGTAACTGATGAAGAGTAGTAACTTGAACCCTCTCAACCTTACCCTACCTGCCAAATGAAAAACTGAAAACTTTTCATTTTCTTTTAATTTAAAAAGACTAAAAAAACTAAAAACAAAAACAAAACTTTACTTCTTGATTAAAAGATGACGATGCTACGCAATTGCAACGATGAACCTGTGCATCACTCCTGCTGCTTCATGCCCTTGGACTTTATAAACTTATCGGCGCCCTTCGGCCCCAATACCCACTCGGCATACGTGAGAACCATAGTCGCACGGAGGACTCGTCCATCGCTCCAATACCTTCTGCGAAATTGAAGGCTGGGAAGCTGCCGAGATGCCGGTGCTTCCCAAAATTCTGAGCTCACGTATTAAACCCCCCCAAAAAATTAAAATAACTCGCTCTGGAGGTGGAGAACGCAATAACAATAAGCGGCAAAATCTGCGGCGTTGAAGATTTGGAGCAGAAGTGAATTCGATTCGTGGCGAGATATTCGCGCGTCAAATATTGACAGGGAGGCGCTGTTCTTCACTCTGCCACGAGGCTTCGATTGGTTTCTTCTGATGTTTAGCTGGTCTGATCTGATTCTCTGCGCGATTGGGAAGTTTTCACGGGGCACTTGTGACTCTCTTTCATTCCATGTCTCTCTCTGCTTTCATATTATTTAATAACAATAATAATAATAATAAATAAAAATGTTTCCTAATTGATTTTAATTTTTAAGATAGAGAGAGAGATCGCCGCTGTTTACGCTGTCTCCACAATGGTGTCGCGCAAGCAAAGCACATTTTTTGGCAGCATGCATTGCAAGGCCCTGGATCCTTCGCCAAGATATCTGGGGTCTGAGCTGCCATGAGCTGCGACGGGAGTTAAGGCGTGACGGACTTTACGTTTATTTGATACGCCGGTACCTGCTGCCTCCAGAAGGCGAGCAGCTGCTCGAAGAAAGGAAGACCTTGGGATAAATGTGTCCATTTCGTCTGCTCGTTGAATGCTGGTTTGACTTGGCGGGACCACCCTTTACGACGAGCACAGAGAGCTGGCGTTTGACTGGGAGCTAATTTACAAACAGGCAGCTTTGTGAACAGGATTTCAATTCATAGGCAGCAAAATACAGTGCTGCGTTAGGCAATCTTGTTGAAACTGAAGCATTCTCGAAACTTAACCAGAAACATTTATGAACGCAACTCAGGGCTGGGAACTCCATTAGTCTCACTTCAGCGATTGGAAGAGCGCCTAATCAGCAGAGCGATGAGCAGTTGCATCAAGAAAAAAAGGATGAGGTTGAACTTTGAAGATAACAGCTAAATCTGATTTTGCAAATACGCTTGGAGGACCTTTGGAGCTTGTCGCTGCCGAAATGAAATAAACAATGCAGTCCAAGACCCGACTCACAGTCGACGGTGTGCTTCCATAGCTCTTCTATAGATAGGATGGTTGTACCTTCTCTTCAATTTGTGCACTGCGAAAGAATTTGCAAAAGGTGAAAACCACTGACACAGCAGTTTTCAATCATTGTCTGTAATGTGAGCACCTTTGCGAGGTACCTCCAACCATCAGTCGGTGCCTGATCTCGTGGCCACCCAAAATGATTGTCTCAATGGTCGAGGTCAAGCGGAGTAGCAGGTACCTACTTGGTATGTGGAGCTTCTCGTCAAATTTCTTGGGTGTTTCTTCACGTCATTCATTTCACTCGAGCGATGCTTCAAATTACTTCATCGTCAGTCTCTGTGTTCTGCCCTAGAGAAGAAAAGTTATGGAGGTACTAGCTAGGTGCCTAAGGATTGCAGTCGCGGCAGAGCAAACCCACAAGTGCAAATGTGGCGGCGACGTTGCGGAAGCATTTTAGACTTCAAGATCGAATGACGCTACGTACTTACTGAGCTGCTGATTGGATTTGGGGTTGGGTGGATCCCCTGTCAAAAGCGCCGCGCAATAAATAACACAGAAGAGGGTAGATAGCAACAGGGAGCTCACAGGTTATCTAGGTATCTAATCTATCCACGGCATCCATCTCTCGAATTGAGATCTCCCAGAGGGCTGGCTGGCGGATGAGCGCATTGGTGCAGCAAGTAACATCCACATCGCAATCCACGCCAAAGATTTGCGTCATGATTTGCAGGCATTGGAGACCAAAGCTAATGAGGTAGAAGGTAGCTGCTACCTACTTGCATTTAATCTGTTTCACTTGGCCTCTAGATTAGGAATTTGGGCTCAAATAAATTATGTGCACACGGTCACAAACTGGGTTTGGCTCGCTTCAAATCAGGTCGGCAGAAACAGCTTTGGCAAACTGGGATCTTACTGAGGATGGTGTAGATGACGAGATTGTGACAAGAAAAGTATTTTGAGAAGGTGGGTCCTAGGTACTGGTTGGATTGTTTTATTTTTGGCGGGCGTTGGCCAATCTCGAGCGAGATCCATTAATTACATTGATTGCGCCTTCCTTTAGTTTATTTGCAAAGTTAATTACTTTGCAGATAGGTAGTTGCTATTTGTAACAATAACATCAAATACAAAAACCTCTTTGACCGGTCGATCGATTGACCTTCCTTCTGCATTCGTGTGGTATAGGCGTAAGCAGGCCAAGCCTGGACTGCCTGCCTACGCATACGCCATTGCTACCCGGGTCGACGAAGAGGCTAACTAATATGAACAGCAGGATATACCATTACCAGTAGGCAGAAATGGTTTTTAGTACCCGATATTGTAAAAACTATATAGAGGTAGAATAATTGGTTTGTTGAATAAAATAAAACAAAATAATAAAATAAAGTATTCTGTTCTATTTTGTTCAGGAGTGAAAAAATAAATATCCAATGAGTAACCCTATCATAGAATCCTTGCTCAGCTCTTTCCTTGAATAGCTTTGTAGGTAGGGATGATATTCAATTTGCAAGGATAAAGCGTCGTGGCGACCATCTTGGCCTTGCTGGCAAGCTTGGGCGTTACGTTTGTACGGCGTCAATGCTTTCGAAAAGTTTGGGATAAGGAAATACACCTCGATGAAGTTGGAAACGCACGAGTTTGGCCTCATGTGATGATAGCAAGCCTGCACTATAAGATGTTCAACAACATAGTACATACAGGAGCTTTACCGTTCGTAATCAATCGGCGTGACTCGACTCTTGAAGAAGCTTCAAGACGCCGTAGGTTACACAATTAAGTCCCTGAAGACATTTCGAGGTCAACAACTGAGGAGGCACTCGTAGAACGTGTATATTGGTGAAGCCCCAATTGGGATTTGCGCGTCGTGGTTGCCATCCATTCCAGCAAGTGCCAGTGTTCCTGCACAATGGATGAGCCGGATGGTTTGGACCCAAGAGTTTGCCAACGAGCAGAGCAGCTGCTAAGAATAAGTAGCACAGAAGAAGCTCAAGGTAGAAGACGATAGGATCTTCAGGTTCTCGATGTAGTTTTTTTGGTAGCGAAACGAGAGAGGGCAAATCTCTGCTTCGTTGCATGCAGACTCCTAATGCTTCGGCTCCATGAGCTGGTCTTTGAGCCAGCTCATATCCACACCGCCGACGCGTGTTCCAAACCTCTGGAACCACGGACTGAGTCTTTGCTGCAGCCGTCATCACCTGGTGTCAATGCCACGGCGTGATCCCTGATCACCACGATCTGACATGTCGTCCTGGGTTTCCTGGCTCTCGGGATCGCCAAGATCCGGCGAAATCAACACAACAGATGATAGTGCACAGGACCCTTCGCCAAGATCTCTTCAAAACAACCCCAGTGAGGTCAGCGTGCTCTCATTGACATTCCCCAGTGCTCCGGGCCACGCGAGGTCTGCGCACGAAGACCCAGAATCTTGCGGTTTTGCATCCAGATCCCAATCCCAATTCCAATCTCGGTTTTTGGACAACCCATTTCGAGAGGCTTCTTCAAATGATATTGGCAATAACGATGATAAGAGCCCTAGTGTTGGTAATGAATATCGTAGCAAGATCGATAATTCGAAGAGAGAGTACGAAGTGGAGATCCAACTCGAGGCTCAAAACCTGATTTTCGCAACTCCGCAAGCGAGCGCGAGCGCGACGCCGATACCTGCGAACGCCATGGACGCAGATCACCCCGTTCGGCCGGACTCCCGCGGCGAGGATGCTGCACAAGCTTCCCCCGCACCACCGTCGCCGGCATCCTCGCCTGTGCCGAGGACATCAACGCCGCAGATAGTGTCCGAGGAAGGGGCAGCACCAAAGAAAGATGCGGCTGCGAACGAGCAAGCATCTCCTTCTGCAAGTGCAACACCAAATCCCACTCAAACCCAAACCCAAGCCCAAGCTCAAGCCCAAACACAAACACAAACTCAGGCAAGTCAACAACAACAGTTGAACAAGCCGATCTTTGTGAGGGTGAGCTTGCCTCCTGGCGTGGTTCGTGGATTGAGTGACAGATCTTATGAGAAACGCAAAGCTGGAGCTATTGAGATTGAGCGTATTGTTCGCGAGAAGACAGCTCCAAATTCAACGGAGCAGGGTGGCACCGAGTATGTTATTACCTTGATTAATATCCTTACCATGGACTACGCATGCTCCATGAACAGTAGCCAGCGTAAAGGAGGACTCATTGGCTTAGCTGCAGTCGCGCTGGGACTTGGGCCAGTCAATACACCCAAGTATCTTCAGTACTTGCTGCCACCCATCTTAAAATGTTTTGATGACCCAGAAGCACGTGTGAGATACTATGCCTGTGAAGCGCTCTACAACGTTGCCAAAGTTGCGCGTAAACACGTTCTAGCTTACTTCAATGCTCTTTTCGATGGGCTCTTTCGCCTTTTTACGGATCTTGATGTTGACGTGAAAAATGGCGCTCAGCTTCTCGACCGGCTCATGAAGGAGATTGTCACGGAGAACAGTGATACCTTTCAAGTTGACACTTTTGTGCCTTTGCTGGAGAAACACCTTGTCAAATCGAACCCATACACGCGTCAGTTTCTCATTGGGTGGATCTTGGCATTGGATTCAGTACCTGAAATTGATTTCCTGAGTCACCTTCCCAAGGTTCTTGAGGGCATCTTTAACATGCTGAGCGACCAAAAAAGAGAAATCAGGCTTCAGGCAGACAAGGCCCTAGGTCGCTTCCTGGCCGAGATCCAGCAAACCGATAGCGAAAACTTTGAGGAAGAAATTATTCTTGCAATTGTTTCCATCCTTACTCATCAATGCGCGAGTGCTCAGAAATTCAATCGGCTTACAGCAGTCATGTGGATTCAGCAGTTCCTTGAAATTTTCAAGGAACGACTTACTCCAGCCTACGCCAGCATCGCAGGTGTTTTATTAAATTGCTTGAGTGACTCTGAAGCTGACATCAAAACTGTTGCAGACAAAGCGCATACGTCCATCCTCGATCTTGTTCGATCAGGGACGAACGAATTTAACCTTCGTCCACTTATCTCCGTTGTGACTGAGAAGCTTTCTATTGGATCCGCAGCTGCTCGTCGAGGCGTCAACGCAGGGAATGATAGCGGTAATGGGGCCGATGGGGCCGGCAATGATGTTATTCTCGGTCTGGGATCTGGAAATAATGGTAATGGCGATGGACCTATTTCGTCCGTGGTTGTAATCCCTTTGCCCACACGTATGGCGGCGTTGACCTGGATTCTCATGCTACTCGATAAGTACCCTGCTGAAATGATGGAGCACCTTGAGCGTCTGACCCCGGCAATGCTTACTGCTCTATCAGACCCGTCCGATGATCTTGTTGTGCAGGACCTCGAAGTATTGGCACGTATTGCTCGAAACACGAGTCGCATGGACCAAGTTGTAGGACAGGTTGTGAAGGTTTTCCGCGAGGATCGCGCACTCTTCGATAGTCGAGGTAGTTTTGTTATTCGCAAGCTTTGCGTCCTTTTAGAGCCTAGTGCTGTATATCTAATCCTGGCAAAAGAGGTCGACAAAGAAACTGACATGGATTTTGCTCACCTCATGGTTCAGACTCTGAATTTAATTCTGCTTACTGGACCAGAACTGGGTGCTTTCCGGGCCCGCCTAAAACGATCCTGGCGCTTATGCTGCGGGGAGGAGGTATGTGAAGATAAGGAGATGATGCAAGAAGACAAACAGGTTTTTATTACTCTTTACAAGACCTGGTGCTTTGATCCTGTTGCCACTCTGAGCTTATGCCTTTTGGCTCAGTCGTACCACCTTTCTAGTATGCTTGTTACACGCTTGGCAGATACTCATGTTACGGTTGGATTCCTTATGGAAATCGACAAGCTTGTGCAGTTAATTGAGTCCCCGGCGTTTCTCAATCTTCGTCTGGAGCTTGTTAATACAGGAAGCAGTTTCCGCCCTGCATTATTACGCACTTTATATGGTCTACTGATGATTTTGCCGCAATCCACCGCGTACTCAACATTGTCGAACCGTCTTAATGATGCAAGTGCTATGCACTTGGCGATTGCTTCCAATGGTTCACAGCCAATGCATCTCTTTATGAACGCCACAGAAGCGGCCGCAGCATCATCAGCAACTGGTAGCACGGGTAGCGGCAGCCCTCCGATGCATAAGAAGAAATTCTTTTCCAAATTGGGTTCTGGAAGTCACACGCAGCAAGAAAGCTCTCCCACTGGTGATGCTGAGGAGAGCCCTGAATTGCTTCGCCGCAATATTGAGCAGACCTTACTTGAGCATTTTGTTCGGGTACAATCACAAGTCGTGAATAAAATTGAACGCGCCATACAGTCTAAGTCGCTTATCAATTAATTATGCTCTGGAACATAGAGCAAATGTAGGCACGACTCTGCAAACATATAATCTTTTTACTCACCTGGCGCCAAATGCTAGGACTTGCTAACATAACAACTCAAAATAACACTTTTATCTAGATGCGATTTATGTTTCCCTTGTCAACATAAGACCTGTTCTCATCCCCAATTCGGATCGCCCTAAGTTTAAATGACGCCTTTCAGATATTTAGTCCAACATTCTTGTCGAGCTTTGTTTCACTAGGTTGAAGAACGAAATAAACCAAATGAGAATACTTTTAATGATTCAAAATTGTTATTGAAAAACTTGACAACAACAAACGGGGGAATATTTGAACTTTTTCTTACAACGCAGTGATGGCAAGAATTAATAACAATTGAAGAAAAATGAAATTCATATTCTTTTATGTATATGCTGTGCCTTCTGAAAAGTAGGTCATGAAGGTATAGTAAGTAGATTTTCAAAGTCAACTTGGCAGCACATGTAATTATGCACCCCAAAGGAAAGAAAGGTATGTGAAGTCTTGCAGCACCTACGAGAGCGCAAAAAGAAGCTGTATAGTGGAAAGGTGAGGGTGCATGACTGCTGAGACGATGAAGAGTAGAAAAGAGAGAAACAGACAGGGCACAAGAGCTTTTCAAGCTTTATTAGCATTACAGAGTCGTGTGAAGAAGCTTTACTCAGTCTTGTTGGCTGTAGGCTGGCTGGTCTTGTTAGCAGCGCGGTTGTTGAGCTTATCCTTCACCTCGTGAAACTTCTCAGATACAATAGCCTCCACCTTGACATAAATCTCTTGGATCTTGGCCTTGGCAGCCTCAACGTGGGGCTCAATCTGGGTCCAGACCTTGGCAGAAACCTCATCAATCTTCTCCTGGTTGCGTTGGTAGAGTGCAGGCCAAAGCATCTGGTGCATGAAGGTCAGGTACACCAGAGTGTACAGGGTAAAGATCTTGAAGACGACGATCGCGCCGGCAAGGTGAGCAAGCACAACCTTAAAAGATTTCCATCCAGCAGCGGTTGGCTTAGTAGCCTCGTCCATGGACTTGCAGGCACCGTTGACCTTAGCCTCGAGGAGACTGGCAGAGCCGCCAATGACATTGGCAACTTGCTTTTGGTCCGGAATTGGAAGCCATTTCTCAAGGCCGTCACAAAGGTTGGTGAGTGCCTTGCGGAGCGAGCGGAGCTTCTCCGGACCCTCTGTGGCGGAGAGTGCGTAGCGGCAGGATGTTACGAGACCCAGGCGGATCATAAGGACATAACAGAGCAGGTTGATAGGGGAGTATGCTTCCTCTCCCTGAGTCATGACGAAAACGAAGGTGACAGCAGCGACGACGAGGGCCGAGTTAAACGGCTGGTCCCAACGCTGCAGCTCGAGGACCTGCTCCTTGAAAGCGGAGTGACCGGTGATCTTGTCAAAGGCACCAGAGGTGGGCTTTCCCACGCTTGAAGCGGCATCCGAGGCAGTTTTCTTGAGATCACTCATCATTGAAGATGCCGTGGAAGAGCTAGAGTCCCCCTGGGGAGGCTTAGGAGCGTCCACGGGGTCCACCTGAGGAAGAGCGCTGCTCATCTTGCTTTAGCGACAACTCAGACGCTGGTACGAGAGATGCTTGACTTGCTTGGTGACTTGTTTGCGTGAAGGGCTGGGCCTTGGCTTGTATACTTTCTGCCGGAACAGATTGTTTCCGCAATATGGGTTTGCTTGCCCATGCAGATAATACATTCATCCATCCATCGGTATTTCATTTCATTTAATTTCACCCCATCGTGAGAGTCACAGACGACAAGAGCAAAAGAAAAGATACAATGGGGTAAAAAGCACAGCAAAAACCAACATCCAAAAAGATGGTAATCAATAACATCACGGCCCATCGATTGCGGCCGACCAAATGGTGAGTCGCAGTAAGCATCGCACAGATGTCCCATGGTATTATTAGCGTCGAAAAAATAAAGCATAGCGCCAACACAGAGGGAAAATTAACAGCGAAGTGATTCACGACAGGAAATAAAGCGAAGGAGTAAAAAGTAATAAGAGCGTAGTCAACGAGCAGAAATAAAGAAAATCAAGAACAGAGAAGGAAGCAAAGTAGAAGAAGTCAGAAAAGCGCCAGAGCAGGCCGATACGGTTGGAGTATAACAGCAGACCACGATGGTCGTCAGAGAAGCAGCCAAAGGAGGGCAAACCATAGACCAAACCAGAGAAAACAGGCAAACAGAGATGAAATCCCAATACCAGCAACCAAAGAAAGCAGCAAAAGAACAACGATAAAAGAACACGGAAGGCAAACAAAAACAAAAGTTAAAAGCTCCACGTCAGTCTTCAGGTCCCAGAAACAAAAAGTCTTCTCCAGTTTCACTCCGCAATTAAGGAAACCTTAGTCAAGCAAGCTGGCCTATCTCGAAAGACACGTCTCCGTCAAGCCTGTCCGCATTCCTGGCGGATGACTCGCTTGGCTTTGACTTTGGCTGCTTTGCTTCTCCATATAAGCCATATATAAAATCCATATGATCCTTTGTTTCTCTATCCTTGCGCAAAACCAGAGAGGTCCGCCGATGAGTCGGCGAACGCGCAGAGGACTTTCAAGTCACAGACTACCAAAGGTGTTCGCGTAGTCCTTCTGCGTGCCTTCAATACACCGAGGGCGATTGCTCACGCTGTGTCCAAACGTACGGGTTAAACTGTCCACGTGCGGATCGAGTGAGTCGGGAGGGTGGAGAATGAAGAACTGGCCTCGGCTTCGTCCATCTCTCTTTCTCTTTCTTTCAATTCGTTTGATGGATATATATAATATATCTCGGCCTAAGAAATCATAATTCTATAGTAGTTACTATCTATCTACTAGCTTCCAGGGACTTGATGAATAATTGATTGAATTGATAGTGATAATAAATAAAAAAAGTTATCATTCTTCTTATGAGGCCTGAGTCTCTGGCTGAGAAAGTCAGCCTAAGAGCAGAGTATCGGATGGTAGAAAGCCAAGCAGCTGATCAGGGAAGGCCCTCTGTTCCCTCTGCGCTCGTCTATTGAAGTTGTCGGTTCTTCGCAGAGCCCTCGATCTTTCTTCGTTTCATGATTAAAACTTCGTGTCGTCGCGCTGTCCTTTTCTCTCTTCCCTTTACTTCTTCGCTTTTTCTTTCTCTAATCTTTCTTTCATATGATACCAGTAGATTGACTTATCTTGTTCATGGACGCAGATTGAGTCGTCGCTTGTGAGGACCACTGAGACAAAAGCTCATCTCTCATCGTCACTGGAGAACAATTCCCACCAGATACACTGCAGTAAATTTGAGAATATCGGACAGTGGGCAAAGAGACGCAGGTGGACTAAAGAACCTGGGGTTCCTCAGACAGAAGAGGCGTACTTTCAGAGGGCAAAGCAGTTCTATAGAAACCCGCCACTCGGATAAAAAAGGAAAGTAAAGTATATCCGAGAGTGGGAGGGAAATTAGGTTTCAATTTTATGTGAGGAAGGAGGGGAAGCCTCTGAATGAGAACATGACGCGCTCGGAGAATTTAGGAAGCTCTTCCCTCTGCCTAGCTAGGTATTGATCGCGATGCAGAGAGCGCAGGGTTGTAATGATTCAATATATTCGTGACGGCTAAGACTTGCATATATTGGCATTCGTATCGCAAGTGGCCCTGCTTGAGGTTCAAACTACACGAAAGCGTCAACTGGTGATGATTGGTGCTTTATTGGATGGAGGAAGTTGTTGTTGGTGTCACCCTATCTGTTACCGGATAAATCGATATTGGAAAATCATAGAATTGGCCTCCTTCGCACGGAAGTTGCTGGCTGGGTCGAATCAAAAGATCCAAGTAGGTACTGGTGAATTTCGTTGAATGACAGTAACCTTAACACTAGCTCAGTTTTCCAGGGTAAAGCTCCGCAAGACAGTCAATTCTGGATGATGGATCCAACGAAATGCAAGGAACAATTTTTATTTATCTTTTAAGAGAATGCAGAGAGAGCCATGAAGTGGAGTGATGATGCTCTCGCTGAAGTTTAATCAAACTGATAAAACCTACGTGTTTCAGGTCAGTCCAAGTCATACAGTCACAGTTGAATTTGAATTTGCTCTTGTAAAGTTGTCGAGTGAATAAAATCGATCTGAAAGAGAACGCACTTTCGTCTTTTCTAGGATGCCATCAGATCTAAATCTCTCACTAGCTGGAGAAAGGAGATACCACGTTTATCAGCATAAGCCTATGACTAGGGAAATATCTTTAATTTTAAAGTGGGCCCTTGATATTTCCTTCATGAATCCAAATAATAACCCCCTTCAAAACTCCCCGAAAGGTATTTTACCTCAAGCGCGATGTTCTCTTTTATATATATACTTCACTTCAGTAGCTTCCGTGTACTGTTTGAAGATACATGGTTTAAATTGAGTTTAAATCTAAGCAAAACATAATCGAAATAGCCTCTGACTGGTAAGAATTCACTAATTGGCAATAAAAACGCAAAGGAATGTCCCATATTTTGACAGCCGTCAGTGAGTCCTTATCCTGAGTCAGGTATACACATATTCTTTTCTACGTTATCACCAGACATGGTTCTTCTTCCCCGCTTCCCAAAACAGCGACTGATGAATTACCCTGTTCTGTCGATGTTTGTGTTTTTCTCTTCATCAATGACAGGAGTACAGACTTGAGCTATATTAATATCTTTTGTTTGAATGCAAACTATATCGGTTGGTAAGTATTAACTACAATAGTGCTTGTGTTTCGTGAAGTTAGACATCAAACAGAACGACAGCCGAGAAGATGGTCTTGCTGGTGTTAATATACCTTGCCAAACGCGCCCGACTTCATGAAGTGAATGAATCAAAGTTCTCTCTAGAATACTCAAATAACGACAACGCATCCCAGACGAGGTAGTCGGCCTTCTCCAAAGTCTTTCTATAAGATTAAGATATTCGAATCAGTTGAGCCTAAGTCATATTGCACGATTCGACAAGACTGGGCCTATTAAATCTGGTAGGAATTGGTTTCCTGGTTATAAAATCATATCATATTATTATATATTATGGATAAAATATGCAAGGTCGGTCTGGCAGGTTCTCGCAGACAATCAGAAGCAACTCTTTGCTCTGGTGAGCAAAGTCGGAAAAAAGCTAGTGGCCCGCGCGCATCTTCGCTGTTAGAATTGAATAGCTCCTTCAAGCTGCTTGAAGACTTGGCAGCACCTGGACGTTGAAGTGACGGATCATCAATCTTTTGCGTTGGGCCAGAAAGCTGGGAATATAGCAAAAGAACGTACGAAAAAATGAGCAACGAACGTCCGGTCATCGTTTTGCTTCTACCATGGTGGCTGTCAAAGTCGCGTTCGGTAGAGAAGTACGTGGATTTGTACCGATCTAACCCACGAGTTAGCGAGGTCATTGTCCATGCAGGAACAACAGCAGAGTTATTAGGTATCAAGCAAAATCAAGCAACACAGAAAATCTTGAAGAAGTTGCGAACTACAAGCAATGCGCTACGGAGAATGTCAGGCCACAACCCGATCGTTATCATACAAAGTATGAGTAATATGGGTGGCACAGTTTTGGCTGGGTCACTCCAAAAGCTGCGTGAAGATGAATCTTTCGACGTAAAGGGGGTTGTCCTGGACTCCTGCCCAGGTGACCTTACCTTTGAAACCTTTATTCGCGCGTTTCTTGCGTCTCAGAAGAAGATTAACACAAGTGCAGCTGTGGGGTCTCTGCTGGCATCTGTGATCTTATTGCTTCCCTCGAAGTTTGCCCTGCGTGTGGCAGTTATCCTCATTTTTGCCTCGATGTACTACTTTGAGAAGAGGCTTTCAGATGGGTATCACAGAAGTATTATTGAGAGCTCGCGTGAAATACCAAAGCTTTTCTTGTACTCTCTTTCAGACCCACTAGTGTCTTTTCGTACCATCGAAAATGTTGCTTCTGTGATGGAAATGAATGGCGATCTCGTTATGCGCCAACGCTTCGAAAACACTCCGCATGTAGGTCATCTTGGTAAAGAGACCGCAGTTTATAATTCTACTGTGCAAACCTTCCTTGACAAGGTGACCTCTCATGACGCATAATACGCCACATTCGGACACTTTCACGCTACATTCTGTTGAATCAATCTAACTTTATCGCTTTTTTGACATGTGCCATAATAAGATTAATCGCAACCTCAACTAGATGACCCTCGTCACAGCTGCACCCCAACAGACTGGCTTATATGCTATAGACTATGGTAAACTCCATGCATGCACCATTTCAATTCCTTTCTACTCTAAGCAAGTCAGGTTGTGCTTTTGTGCTTTGTTTCCCTCTAACGATGGCGCATTTGCATTCCATAATTCTTCGACTTTTTCCATGGTCCCTGCTTTCACCTAACATGCATGACTTTTCCTTTTTAATGTCTTGTGTAGCGATAACTGGAAAACGGGACCAGAATTATCATCATCCAAGTTCACACAGGAAATTGAAAGCACACAGAAAAGACTGTCCTAAGAGTCATCTACCAGGGTATAATAGTCGCCATTCGGTAAATACCTACTATAACAGTATTCGACGCTTCGCGTCCCTTAAGCCCTTCGCTTTGCTTGCGTCCCTAAACTCGAGACGCATTGGGACTGACAGCCCAGGGCATCTGCGGTTCTCGCAACAGACCACGAAGTGCGTGGACAAAAGTGACAAAGTCTTAAACAAATCAAATCTTGGAAATCTTGGAAATCTACGGACGCTCGCAAACCAAGCCACTGCGAAGGTTCTCCCACGGAGCATGACAGGCACTCGTGTGACGGTCGTGTGCCTCCGACATGGTGAGACAAACTTCAACCGTGAGAAGCGTCTCCAAGGTCAGCTAGATACAGAGCTCTCAGATCTGGGCCAATCGCAGGCACGTGTGACTGCAAACTTTTTGCGAGAGAAGTACCCTGACGGCTTTGATGCGGTGGTGAGCTCAGACTTGCGTCGCGCCTACGAGACTGCTCAAGCTTCTGCACGTGCTTTTGAAGACCCTCCACATGTGCTGAAAGACTCAAGGCTGCGTGAACTCCATGTTGGCATCCTCCAAGGCAAGCGTCTCATCGATGCGAGAAGAGACCCAGCCACGAATGAGGTCGTTGAAAGGTTTTATACTGATGCAAGCTACAAGATTCCCGACGGCGAGTCTCGGCAGGATATGTTTGATCGAGCTAGTACTGCTCTGGAAGACGCTGTCGTCAACGTTGCTGATCAGGGCGTTGACGAAAGCACCTCACTTGAGGGCCAGCGTGCACCCAAGAACCATAAAAGGCTTTTGCTGGTAGCACACGGTGGCGTTCTCTCAAGCCTTTTCAACTTTGTCAAGGATTATGATCTAGATAGTGGAATTGCACCGCATACAAGCAACTGGTAAGTTCGTGGAGGATAATTTCTTCGAGATAGTGGGCTTAATTATTATGTGAGGAGGTACACTAACATCGGGGAATTGTATTATATAATAGCTCTATTGGCATCATCCATGCTTTTGTAATGGATGGTTCTGTGTTAAACTGGGAGATCGCTGCGTGGAATCAAGGCCATCATGTGCAGGAGATCAGCACAAAGAGTGAGGTGTTGTAAGCTTGGCGGATTAGACCGGTTCCTTAACAGTGCCGTAATGGTGCGGAATTATATCTATCTTTCCGCATCTGTTCCGATGTACTTTCTGATCAGCAAGTGCTGCATAGATCTAGAAAGGGTGCAAAGTCTTATCGTCTTTCTCGGTGCTGATGAAGCTGCGCATGATGGACAAGCCAAACAACTGTGGTATACGGGTTGGAATTGATTTTGGCAAGGTCATTGGCCTTGACGATGACCCTAATCCTGTGCCACTTGCGTTTGTAGCGTGCCGTCATTGCATCGGCCAGTTTGGACCCGAGAATGTATTTATCGTATCAAAAGCAGGAGAAGAGATGGAGCAACGCATTTGCAAGTGGCTGAATGACCATTCATTTTATGATGTTACTCGCTTGCGCAGAAGCCACGTTATTTTCGTACGCACCTATGAGGACAAAGCCCATGTGGCGTGCAAACTACAACTAAATTGGTTCATTGATGATCAAGTTAAAGTCATTCGGTGCATGACACAGCTTGAATGCATGACGCGTGTATTCTGGTTTGGTGCCGGTGCATCAGATCTAGATCTTATTCCTGACAAGCAGCATCGTGCCAAACTTGTGATTGCCTCAACTGGATGGAAATGTGTCTTAAAATCACTTTCAAAATTTTCTAGTGCACGGGGCACAATGAAAAAACTAGACATCGAGCTACCTTAAACAGCCCCTTGCATTCATAATCTATTTTTTTCTTCTCTTCAAAGGATTAATCTTTCAACTAGAAGCAAATGGATCTCACATTCAAACAAATACCACTGATTGCTAACAAAGCAACACAAAAATTAATTCATACTATAAAATAAAAAGTAGCTTATGGATTAGCCTCAACATCTCGCGTTTTAACATGTTATATCATCATCGTCTGTACTTTTTCCTTTCTATGCCTTTTACTTTGGAGAAGATTTTTTGCATTCACTTCTGGAGGTTGCTCACAATTTTATCCAAAAATCCATAAACTAGCTTCTCGTAGGTATCTTTATCACTTCGCATATGAGAAACATGTGGGGTCTTGTCGAAGCGATGCATAGTTATGTCGTCACCCTTCGCTTTCATTTGCCCAGCAACAGCTTCGACGGTCTTGTAGTTGACGAGGTCATCCCCATCACTGTATAAAAAGAGCTTGGGATAACCTGACATAGTGTAGACAACTCTTGCATGATAATTTTGAGTAACGTAGCGGTCCAAGAAGAGTGTTGAGGCTACACCTAAGCCCAGAGCCCCCAAACTCAAGGTCGGTCCAAGAACTGCGGCAAGAGTGCCTGCTGTACCAAGAGCAGACGTGCCCAACGCAAGGCCAAAGGTAGTAGGGTTCGGAACCGACGCAAGAAGAGCCCTCGTCCAGGTGGCCATGGTCAGGTCGCCGGGAGCAGAGTCAATAATGATGCCGCGAATGTCTGGCTGCTCGATGTCATTACCACTGGCCTTTAGATGATTAAGAACGCTTGCAAGCTGCAGGCCGCCATTGTTGCTCATAGCGTGAATCACAAGAGGTCTCGAAGGCTTGCCCTCCTCTTCAGGCTTAGTTCCCTCATTAACCAACTCTAAAGTTCGCAGCACAGCAAGATTGCGCTGACCTGGAAAGGTGAGCTCCATGCTTGACATCGTGTCAGTGACTACATTCTTTACACCCGAGTGAGCTTTGTACAGGTCACAATATTTGGAAACTGCTTTAGGGCTACTGCGCCACCAGCCCAAAACGCACACAGTCACCTTTCCGCTCGACATTGTTCTACAACAAATGCTTTAGCTTTAGTTTGCTTGCAACTTTACTGGGTGGGTACTACTGCCTCGGGTTTTTGGATTTTGTTGCAGCATTGATTACAGTACAGATTGAAAGGGTTTCCTCTACCTACCATAGTATATAGCACTATCTACCATCTACTAATGTGACTGCAATACTAAAAAAATTCTCATCCAGGTTTTCTGACAAAACGAAATTAGGACCTGATTAATCAGAAAATCCTCAATCGAAATTTCTTGTTCGTGGGGTCATCAAATAAATCTTAGGTCCCGCCGACCCGGGTGTTCCCCAAGATTGTGTGTGCTAGATATGATGCCCCCCTCCCACTTAAAAAAAAGATCAAGCAAAATCAATTTTAAAATGTAACAATAAGGATAGGTTGATGCACGATCGAAAGCAAGGTCAACAAAGTTTTCTCTAACAGGGTGAGACATCGCTAGATCTTAATCTTAGCGACTCGCTGTTTCACAAGGGTTAATGCATGAAAGGTTCGTTTGTGCAATTGTTATCTTTCTAATTAAAAGATAAGATGCGCCAAGCTGAGAATAAAAACATATGTGGAGTGCAGTTTGTACACACACCAAAAGAGGCATACCGTGGGCTCAATGTTGCCTTTCTTTCATTGTTGAAAGCATGGATTAGATAGGGGTGATATATAGCTTACTCACTATACTTTAAAACTGTTGACCATTTATTAGGGTTAGTTTAAAGAAAACTGTGTGCAGGGAAGAGGCGTAACGTGAATCCTACAGAATATAAAATTATAGTATTTTCGCTCAGTATTAAAGATTGAGTCTTAGAAAGGTTTTGGCATCTAGATTTGATCTAATTTGATTTAATTTTAGATTACGAACTGAAATGAAGAGATCATTGCGAAGCTCTGATTAAAGTTGGCATATACTACCATTGTACCTCCAGAACGGATGACAATCGTGGATTGCAGTAGGTTCATTACGATAGGGCAACTTATAATTGAGATGGTGAGGGAAAGAGAAGAAAGATCTGGGGGAAATGTACATGGTTAGAATTGCTATGTAGTATACTGGCTTGCTCCGATGCTATGTAGAGTATTGCAGAGATGAAGTTATGTGTGATCAATTGCGTTTTTTTTTGGGGGGGGGGGGGGGGGGGGGTCACAGAACTTGTAATTAAACTTGTAATTGAGATTCCGTCCGTTTGTGGGGCATGGGCTTGGCTCTTCAAGGAGTATGGTTACATGTCTCTTGCTTTGCTGAGCTCCAAATCAGCGTTGCTTAGTGTTTGGATGGGATCGTAGGAATCTGACATGCTGCATTAAGTTGTGGAGGAGACAGTTGAAGCACTAGTAGGAGTTGAAGCAAGTGCACCTGTGACCTCATTCAAGTGAGCTGATTTTTTTCTCGCTTCCCTAGAAGCATGTCCACGGCCAGATAACGCAGACTTGCTCACGGAAACTGGCTTAGCTGATTCCGCAGGCACGCTTGCCGAGGTCGATTCTACAGTTGAGGGATCACCATGCTGTGCTTTGCGCCGCTTTCGACTACGCATAGCCCGCTTCGCATTGGGAGTTTGGGGTGGATTGAGGTGGAAGCTCCCATTGTTTCGTGCGATTTTTGCATGGCGTAATGCCTCTGTGAGAAACTCATTGAATACTTTTTGAAAGGGAGCATCGCGATCCACATCCCTAAAGAACGTGAGGATCTCCTCATATTGGTGATCAGTGACCCGCACCTGCTTCAATTGCTGAGCAGGCTTTGGGCTTCGGTTGGCCATCGTCCTCAGTAAAGCATCAAATGACTGGGTCGAAAGCACAACTCTCGTTTTCTGACCGCCAATCAGCTAAAACAACGCCAGAAAGGCGCAGACCAGAGAGAAACGTCGATTTGAAGGAACGGGTTCGTCAGGCTTCCAAAGATCCTGCAAAGGTGTATGTCATTCGCGCCCAACACGACGAAGAACAGTCAGCACTGCTTGGTGTGGACTTTGCAACCATTTGCGATCTTAGATCTTAGAAGGTCGGGTAAACCCTAGCACTTTAGCCGACCTCCCTCGGCAAATCCTATTTCCCCTGTATCTATGTAACTAAGGGGCCCTTAAAAGACAAGGGTTCATTTGTGATATTTATTTTCATTTGAGCAATCATGCACCGTAATATAAACTTTATTACGATATACGATCTCAGATATAGAGTCTTGATTGTGTGCTACAGCTCTCGCTTTGTCCCTATGCTCTATGTTAACTACTAGCCCCCAAAAGTTCATATCATTTTCATCCTTTCCAGAGCTTGCAATCTTCAAGTTTTAGAGCGCCCTCTAGAGGGTAAATTCAATCGAAAATTTTAAAATTGCTTTTTTTCACTTTAATTGTGAATTTATTACTAGTTTTTTCCAATTCAAATAAAATATACAATAAAACTGATAGAAGTTGTGGTAAAAAACTGTATCCACCTCAAGCAAAATGTTGTAAGGAGTTGAAACACAGAGCCACCTCTAGAGAATCCCCCTGCTCAAACGTCGTCTCCGGTGCGGCCTTCGCTCCTTGTTTTTGCATGCTGCATACTCTAGCTAGAGAATCTACGGTCTTCAATCTGGCTTACTACAGGTAGGTAGTGTCCTTCAGGGTTGGTGTTAGTTATTCCACAGTTCCACAGCTAATGGAACTGTGGCCCTCTTGTGGCGAGACCCAAGGCCTTCGCAGAGAGCCTTGGCTCTTGGACTTCGTTCGCAGCTCTTGCTGAGCCGTCTCATTTCATTCCTGGAGAGCTGCTCTTGAGAGCTTTCGGGTCAGACTCTTCGCGTGTAGGTACCTGTGTCCCTCGCTCTCCAGATCTGGCAAGCAAGCTCTAATAAGCAAGCAAGAGGAGAGCCAAGGGAGAGCGTCGAGGCCCATTGGTGATGATGATGATGATACCGTACAAAGTAAGCAGGTTATCGTACCACCCAACAAAAGAGGGGCTTCGAAAAGAGTCGCTCTACTACAGAGAAAAGATGTGGCAAAAGCAGCGCAGAGAAACTTAGAGAAGCCAAGGAAACCCCAGGAACCCTTGAGACCTCAAAGCGGCCGCTGCGCCTTAAAGCTGAAGGCCTTCGCGGAGGAGCGGCCAGCGATCGCAAGGAGAGCGCCGTCTTTCCCTCCCGCCTTGTGATCTGACCGCTTCTTGCCCTCGGTTGACTTGGACGTCGTCACTTTTCAGGCTGAGAATGAATGAATGAAAAGAAAAGAAAAGAAAAGAAAAGAAATCTTGAAGAGCTCTGTTTAATGGGCGATGAAGTGCAATGAAGAAAGAAGGCACGAGAAGGCATAATGGTATTGAGAAAGCAGGGATGGCGGCGAAGGCTGCGGCAAACGGGCATCGCTTTGGGCGTGCGAGGCGCCGGGCGGCCCCAGAGGGAGCTCGCGCCCTCTGCTCTCGAGGCCTGGGCCTGCGCCGGTGCGATGAGGATGGCAGAAACTGGGCTCTGGCAGACCAATTCTGATGAAGAACACAGTCACACAGTGGGAAGTCTGTGATCCGCTCCCTTCCCTTTCGTGTATATGGCCTCTTAAGGGTCTCTAGTATCTCGCGAGAACTTGAACTTATTTGTTTCCACTGTTGTTTCTTATTCCTTCGAGTGCCTAAAAGTGTTTTTATTTTTATTTTTATTTTATTTATATTTTTGTTTATATTTTTTAAGATTGAATAATAAAGATTGAAACATAGACTTTTTGTAGAGTTGCGCCTCTTCTATTGTAAACTGTGGAAGTGCCTTAGGACTCGCAGACCCCCACTGGGTGTAGAACAATAGTATGGGGGTACGGTCGACAGTAGGAGTAGGGGGAAGAAGAGCCTCATATTGTGGTTTCTCTCTCAGTTGCGGTTTTGTTTTCTTTTTCTCTGATAAATTTCGATTGTTAGTTGTTGTATAGGAGAGGATGAGCGTGCTCGCTTCCACGAGGTTTCCTCACGCCTTTGGGCGGGCAGATGCTAAAACCGGTGGCGTTTGCGTGCGCTGTGGAAGGGGCGTGGCTGACACCTTGCGTGGGGTACACTGGTGTCGGTTTGGTGGAACGCACTTACGCAGCTGGCGCACTCAAACCGAGATCGCAACTGCCGCTTTTGGCCATCTTGGGGTAATCGAAACTTGCTAAAAATTCGTAGCGTGGACCTATTTGCATAGCAAGACTAAGTCTACAAGAGCTACAAACGACTCGACCTGCCGCAGCTTGGAGCCATAACTGATGCCAATTCGTTTGTGAGAGGCACCCAAATATAGTGATCTGACTTGTGTGAACGTTTCTCTGATCGAAAAAGCATCGCAACTCACGTATACTTTCCTCTTGGGGCATTTTTGGAGTTGGTCTTTTAAGATGAACCGCGCCTTGTATACTGCTTCGGCAACACGTGAAGTGCTGGAGAGCCTTGAGAATGTAAGCTTAACTGAGGACTTTCGCATTGCGCAACTCAGCAGTGCAGGAATCGTTCTGGAATGCGGATCTGTGCAGCAATCTTATCAAATTCCATCTCTCGAGAAGCGCAGTGACTGGCCAGGCTTTCGTGATTCTGTTGAATTGGTCTGTATGAATTTAGGCTGCCATCCAGATCAGATCAGGGCCATGCAAGACAGCTCTTTGCTTCGTTCTGAGAGGGATCACCTTCTATTTAAAATTTTGACCACTGTGTTGGCTGAGTCCTCGATGCGTGAATGCCTTCTGCCACCTCTCCTGGGTACAACAGAAGACTACCTGGCGGGAGTAGGAGCTTGGGAAAACTTAAATGCCTGGTACGGCAATCGTACAATCGAAGCAAAGTTGGAGCTATATTTTGACTTCATGAACAACTTACGCGAACTCAAACGTGAGTCTCTGGATTCAAGAGTTTTTGCTCGTTCGATCACTCGAATGAAAAAGCTTTCCGCTCAGTTTCAAGAAACCGAAACCAGCCTGGATGAGTTTATAATGCTTGGCTTCATGTTCGCCATAGACTCCCACAATTCGGACTCACTAAATTTGCAAGACCTCAAAACATTGCCCAATTTAGAATGGACGGAGTTCCAGCGCTTAGCGCGAGAAATGATGCTTTCGGAGAGGCGCCCAAAACCGGCTGTAACTACTGGAAAACTTGAACAGCCTCAGCGATCTGATGAGCCTATCGCAGAAACAACAGTTTCTTGCCCCCTTGGGTACTCCCATTCAGATCATACACCTTATGCAAGAGATAATCTGAATCGTGTTCTGGACTTTGATATTACCAGTGTTTCTCCCAAACGGAAGCAAGATGAGCCAGGGCTCCTATCATCAAATAAAAGACTATGCATTCGGGATCCTCTACTTGGTCAAGAAATGATTTCAAGAGAAAAACAGCTTGCTGAGGAGGTTTGCGAGAGTGCCTGACTTTGACACAGACGTCGAAATAATGCAAGGGCTTTCCTGCAAGTGTCTGTTTCCCTGCCTTTAAATTGTTTACGTTTTGCTTGCTACGCGATGCCGTCATTTTTCCGTGGGTACTTCTGTATTTTCCAGCTAGCTATGTCCTTCTAGTTGGAAGACTGAGAAAATCAGACTTATGATGTTCAAACTCTGCGACGATATGTTTATCGTACTTTATCAAAACCACGTCTATCGGTCATTTACATCACAAGCTCAGGATCCATATCCAGCAACTTGTAATGATACATCTCAAGCCCAACCTAGTACACTAAATCTAAATTTTAATCCTTTTTTTACTCTGTATGCAAATCGCTTTTTTAATGAACATCTGCAGGTTGTTTATTTTTGCTTTCTGCGAACTATGACAGCATTCATCGAAGCTCTTTTACTTCTTTCTAATGAATTATGAGTTTCTATGATATATTTTAACGCACGCAGAGACCTGACTTACTAGCCATCAACTCAAACATTACGTGAAAAATCAAACATTCTTTAAACGTTGAATATGCCTTGTATGATGTCAAATTTAAATCTCCATTTGAGCTACCCTTGAGTGGCTGCGGCAGCAGCAGCAACTATACATATTCTGCAAATTTGAGGTCTGTCAAGTACAAAGAAGAATCCAAAGCATCCTCTTTTTTCTTACACAGATTCATCTTATTTTCTGTTCAGCATAACATTATAAAGGAGTGAGATAGAGTTACCTTTGTTGTATATCTGACCTTAATTTTTTGTGGCGACTATATACATTAAAACGGGATAGGATATAGCTAGCCGAAACAAGAGGCTATAGAGAGCCGCATGAAAACTCAACGCTGAAGAATTCCGAGGAAGCCACACGTAAGCTCTCCATGTTTAACAAATAAAAAAGCACCATTCTTGACTTTTCCCCTTGATGCTTTACCCTTCGCGCTAAAGACTACCTGAAATTTAACAAGTGCTGTAGTATGTTATTTAAGTTGTTTACAGACTGACAAAGCATTTATAAAAGTAAATAAAGATTATAATAATTTAACGGTACACCTCGTAATTTACTCCGACGAATCGAAGTGGTATGTTTGATCACGACCAAGCTTAATTAAGCTTGGCCTTTCAAACGCCTCGTGTGTTGGGTTGTCATTCCTGAAGGCATTTCTAGTATTGAATGTGCAACCAACCGAAATCGTCCTTCTATCTGGGTCATCTGCCCGAAACCTTTTAGTTACCCCCTCCAATGAATGTGTTTTATTCCTGCAGGATGCAAATTAAGTATCTTGCGATTGTAGATCTACGTTCCAGAGGATGATACTATTTAGTGGTTAGGGGAAACCCAACCGTACCACAGGATATATTCTTCACAGGTCAAGCTTTAAAAGAAGACTTTCGCAAAAGATCTTCAGCGCATACTCCCCAAGGAGTACCTGTTGTATGCGCCAGACGGCGGTAGTAATTCGTGAATGGCCCTGCCATACAGTGCATGTGAAGATGATCTTCGCTATTGAATGGCGGCCGATGAAACATGAAGCGCCAGCTATTGTTTGCTTCGCCGCTTTTGCCAAGCAGCTCCTTGCCTACCATGAGCATGCTGTGCAAGATTTCATGACCTTCTGCCTGTTCAGCAAGCGAGAACATCTTAGATTGCGGCAAGTGTTGCCGAGGAGCTACAAGAAGGTGAACTCTGCATCTTGGGTGTTTTGACGCAAATGCTGAGAGAACCTCATCCTGGTAAAGTAGCTGCCGCCCAGCAACGGAGCCCGCCGTCAGGTCGCAGAGGCGGCACGCCCTCATGCACACGTTCGCCTTATATATATCCTTTTATGTTGGTTTCGTATCTGCGATTTGTCTTACTGGGACTCTTTTTATTTGCAATCGCAAACCTACATACACCGCCCTATTATCTTAGTAAGTAGTACCTGTATATATACTCCTACCTTGACCTTCCCTGATCCATCATTTTGGGTGGCACTCTCAACATTCAGTAATTAGTTAAAAACTTTTACAGCTGGTTAAATCTCAAGCTAAAATAACAGTCATGACACATGTTTGGTTGAGCAAGATATCACAGAAGATGCAATTTATCTCTCATCCCTAAAACCCAGGTTGATACTTGAGTTAGCTGTATCATAGTTCCGTTTAATTTTCAAGCCAGGTGCTGAGGAAACTCTGACATCTTGCACTTGAAGCCATATGTTTCTGTTTAAAGCTCGCTATTTAGGGAAGGACTTTGGCACCCGCCTACCATCACTCTATGGAGCATTGGTAAGTAACATTCCTCAGTGACTTGTAATAGTACGTGATACATACGTAGTTTGTCTACATGTCGCTGCCGTGCGTCCTATCTACATCTATCCTTGTCGCTCAACTTGAATGCAGAGGCTAATTGGTCATTCCATTCTTCTGAAAAGGCACGACTTAGGAACCTAGGTAGGTAGGTAGCTAGCTAGGTTTTCTCTTCTTCGGACTCACGGGACCCAAGTGGGCATACAGATCTACTAGTAGTATTTATGACTTTATCACTGGGCAGAGGTAATAAGTTAAAATTGTAAAGCTTAGGTAAAAGTTCAAGCCAAAACAATCACTTATGAAGCTAATGGAACATCTAACTAGAGAGAGCGATAGGAAGTTGATATCAACAGAAAAACTTGAAAACGCGTAATGGGCGATTCGTGCATTAATAAATCAAATAAAAAGATAAAAGCCTATCTAGTGGCTCTCAAATAGCATACCATGCAAAGTAAAAACGCTCAAGCGGACTGTTTCACGAATGATTCAGTGTTAACTTAAACTGCAGTCAAACAGATTTTGGACAATGAACAATCTATATCTAAAACTCATCACCAGGTGATTCATTCGAAAGCCATCTTTTTCTCCAAAGTACATTTTCAAGGTCTTTGACATATATATTAAGAAAGCAGCACCCATCATAGACCAGAACACGATCAAGTACAATGAACTTCTTTAGTTGTTCTTTCAAAAGTGGTGTCCAGAAGCTCTCTTAGCAATTGCGCTGTTTAAGTGAAAACTACTCTGTAGACCGCAACATCATATTTTCTAGATTTAGAGCTGCGTCGCAACCTAACTCTCAACCTGTGATTTAGCCACTCACCCTCCAGACTCATTTCCCCTTCATCAAATATAAGATCGTACTAATTTTATTTACTGAACGTCACCAGACTTGAACTTCTTGATTTTTTTCTCTCTTTGTCTTAGAATCTCCTTGTCACCTTGCAATACAAAGAATGCCAATGCCATTTGAACAATGCGCTGTTCTGCTTCAGTAGTTTCTACAAGGTCTGATTTTAGTATTCTTAGCAGTTCCCGATCCCCGAGCATAATCATGTAATATTTACCAGTGCTCTTGAATTGGCACCTTTCCATTGAGTGCTCCCTATCGATACTTTTAACTTCCTGCAAAATCTTGGGCAATATGTTTAGACGTTCTATAAGGATGCACATTCGTAGAACGAAATCTTGTTCGAAATATGGGACTCGCTTATGCTCTGTTTTCCCTGCATGGAGGTCCTCTACGTAGATGTTCGAATCTCGTTTCAAAAAGAAATCTTGATTGACTGAGAGGGGTGGGAATACACTAGCATCAGTAGATGTAGGTAAATGCAAGCACTGAGGAGAATCCACACAGCGGACATTTCTGGGTTTTCCTTCTATTCTGTAAACCATCTTCTTGCCATTTTCCCGAATACGTAGCCGCGAAGTCCGTCCATCAGAGTAAGTACAGCCAAGACACGTTCCCCTTTGAGCTGTCAAATAGATTGTCAGACGACCAGACGAATAAGTCTCTGCGTCTGAGGTGCTTGATGCAATGTTCGGGATTACTACGGGGGCAGAATCTGCATCCGGTGCACGCTTCTTGGCATGGTTCGCCGGGGTCTGCGAGTTGGTTGACTCAGGGCTTTGGGCAGGTGTGACCTTGGAATCTGCATCTCGCGGGCGACTTTTTCTATTCCTTTTCGACCTACGCAAAGTAGTCGCAGAGGTTGTCTCGGTGTTCTGGACTGGTGCGGTCTCAACAGCTTCATCCGGTGCACGCTTACTGGCATCGTCTGCCAAGAACCGCGAGCGGGTTGTTCGGGCGGGTGTGGCCTTTGAGACTGCATCTTGCGGGCGCCTTTTTCGATTCCTTTTCGACTTGCGCAAAGAAGTCGGAGAGGTTGTCTCAGTGTTCTGGACTGGTGCGGTCTCAACAGCTGCATCCGGTGCGCGATTATTGGCATATTTTGCAAAGTCCCGCGATCTGGTCGACTCAGGGCTTTGGGTTGGCGTGCTGTCAAAATCCGAGCCAGCAGTGGAGCATTTATCTGGAGGATTACAATATTCTGAATCTTGAACACCTTGGTTTGCAGCAATGAAACTAGCAATGTGTTTTGCCACAAGAGATGGATAAGTTTTGCATAAAGTCATTATGGTGAGCTCCACGGCGTTGAGATTTGAGATGCTCTCAGATTGAGCTTTGCTGGACGTCAGTATTGCCAAATGCCCGTTGACTTTTCTCTCAAAGTTCTTCAAAACAAATCCAAATGAGGTTAGGCGATGTGTCAGAGAAGTTGGCAAAGGTGGCAGATCGTAGGACTTGTTGAGACTGGAACAATTAAATCGAATTTTTTGATGTAATTCTGCAAGGTCTTGTAGAGTAAAGGTTAGGCAAGCGCGGGCGCTTTCAAAACTTTCTTTAACAAGAGGATTAGAGCTTTTGAGATGCACAGACCACTTTGAAGTGGGCGACACACGATCTGGCCGGGTCAAGTGCATCATCTTACTCGGAAAGGCCTCACGAAAAGCCTCCATGCTGGAAGGAGTTAAGGATAAAGGGAGATTAAGCATATCTTTCCACTCTTTCCATGCGCGAGTTGATTTCATAGGACAGTCTGCAAAGATATCGGGGTTAAGGGTGATCGCAGAGGGGTCTTTGAATAGGGTTACAAGAGTCTCCAACAGAATGTTCAACTTCTGGAGATATTCATTAAATGTTGACTCGAAACCATCTTGGGTTGGGGTTTCTGCACTGATGTCGATCCTGAACCGATCGGTTGTTGTGCCAGCTACATCGCACGGCATTTTTGTTTCGCTAGTGCACAAGAATCAAAACGAAGTTATCACTCTCGCAATAGTCTCAAGCGTATGACCTAGAGATTTATGTTTTACAGCATCCACGAGCTCGAGATTGAGTTCTGTTTGGCTTAAGCACAATTCTTCCGAAAAACAAGTACTACTTAAGGAAAAGGTCTAAGATACTCTTATCTTCCTTTTAATGATTGTATAGCTACTTTCACTACTATTTGATTGAATGTTGGCTATACACATTTACGACAGTTTTACATTAATTTATTTGATGCTTTGAAGCATTATGCGCTTCTAAAGATGGGGATTGAGTTCTGTTAGGCATAGCAAAATTCTTCAGAAAAACAAGTACTACTTAAGGAAAAGGTGTAAGATACTCTTTCCTTCCTTTTAATGATTGTATAACTACTTTCACTACTATTTGATTGAGTGTTGGTTTTACACATTTACGTCGGTTTTACATCAATTGAAATCGACGACTTGAAGCATTATGCACTCCTAAAGATGAGGATTGAGTTCTGTTAGGCATAGCAAAATTCTTCAGAAAAACAAGTACTACTTAAGGATATGTCTAAGATACTCTTATCTTCTTAATGATTGTATAACTACCTTTAATACTATTTGATTGATACACATTTACGTCGGTTTTACATCAATTTAAATTGACGCCTTGAAGCATTACGAGCTCCTGAAGATGGGGATTGAGTTTGGTTTGGCTTAAGCACAATTCTTCAGAAAACAAGAACTATTTAAGGAAAAGGTGTAAGATACTCTTTCTTTCCTTTTAATGATTGTATAACTACTTTCACTACTATTTGATTGAGTGTTGGCTATACACATTTACGTCGGTTTTACATCAATTTAAATTGACGCCTTGAAGCATTACGAGCTCCTGAAGATGGGGATTGAGTTCTTCTGTTGGGCTTAAGACAATTCTTCAGAAAACAAGAACAGAAATATCAAACAAAAAACGTGTAAGATGTCCTTATCTTCCTTTGAATGATTGTATAGCTACTTTCACTACTATTTGATTGAGTGTTGGCTATACACATTTACGTCGGTTTTACATCAATTTAAATTGACGCCTTGAAGCCATACGAGCTCCTGAAGATGGGGATTGAGTTTGGTTTGGCTTAAGCACAATTCTTCAGAAATCAAGAACAGAAATATCAAACAAAAAACGTGTAAGATGTCCATATCTTCCTTTGAATGATTGTATAACTACTTTCACTACTATTTGATTGAGTGTTGGCTATACACATTTACGTCGGTTTTACATCAATTTAAATTGACGCCTTGAAGCCATACGAGCTCCTGAAGATGGGGATTGAGTTCTGTTGGGCTTAAGACAATTCTTCAGAAAACAAGAACAGAAATATCAAACAAAAAACGTGTAAGATGTCCTTATCTTCCTTTTAATGATTGTATAGCTACTTTCACTACTATTTGATTGAGTGTTGGCTATACACATTTACGTCGGTTTTACATCAATTGAAATTGACGCCTTGAAGCATTACGAGCTCCTGAAGATGGGGATTGAGTTTGGTTTGGCTTAAGCACAATTCTTCAGAAAACAAGAACTATTTAAGGAAAAGGTGTAAGATACTCTTTCTTTCCTTTGAATGATTGTATAACTACTTTCACTACTATTTGATTGAGTGTTGGCTATACACATTTACGTCGGTTTTACATCAATTTAAATTGACGCCTTGAAGCATTTCGAGCTCCTGAAGATGGGGATTGAGTTCTGTTGGGCTTAAGACAATTCTTCAGAAAACAAGAACAGAAATATCAAACAAAAAACGTGTAAGATGTCCATATCTTCCTTTGAATGATTGTATAACTACTTTCACTACTATTTGATTGAGTGTTGGTTTTACACATTTACGTCGGTTTTACATCAATTGAAATTGACGCCTTGAAGCATTACGAGCTCCTGAAGATGGGGATTGAGTTTGGTTTGGCTTAAGCACAATTCTTCAGAAAACAAGAACAGAAATATCAAACAAAAAACGTGTAAGATGTCCTTATCTTCCTTTGAATGATTGTATAACTACTTTCACTACTATTTGATTGAGTGTTGGCTATACACATTTACGTCGGTTTTACATCAATTTAAATTGACGCCTTGAAGCCATACGAGCTCCTGAAGATGGGGATTGAGTTTGGTTTGGCTTAAGCACAATTCTTCAGAAAACAAGAACAGAAATATCAAACAAAAAACGTGTAAGATGTCCTTATCTTCCTTTTAATGATTGTATAACTACTTTCGCAACTAACCGACGGAGAGTCAAATTCAAAACAGTTCTGCGTCCCCTCATTATTGTATTCAAGTGCACAAACCTTATAGCATAAGAATTCTATTTTTATTTTTGGCGAGCGGTGTTCAGGCAAACCCTGATCTTTGGGCAGGCACACCAACTCACGAGGAGCAGAGACTCTGCCATTCTTTAGGGATTGTTTGCAATCTCCAATTTATAATTTTATTTCGCCTATACCGTGACTGCCAAAGAGACGCAATGCCCCCTTACTCTGAAAGTCACGCCATGACTACGGAAGAACAACTCTTAAACCTTACACAAATATGCCAAGTGATGCTTCAAGCGCAGCAAGAAAGCAATGAAAGACTTCAACGCTTGGAATTGAAAAACCAAGAATTGGCTGAGGACGTGGAGAATCAACGGTTCATAAACGAAAGCCAGACTCGAGCTTATGCAGCGGACCGTGCCGAGTTATCACGAAAATTGGACCAGCAGAGGCTGCAGCTCGAAAGTCGTGTGGAATATGGGAAAGAGCTACTGCGAGACCAACGTGCAAATAGAGAACTGTGTGACGAAATGTTGGAAATCTACACAGAAAGTAAGATTTTCAATCTTCAGCACAGAAGCTTTATTAGTCTTCTAAAACACGATTCGCGCGATATTATCAGGGGACTTCAACTCGAGAGTCCCAAATCTCGTCTACATGTCATCAAGGGAGGTTGTGCAACGCTCTATTTAGCGCGTGGAGTAAAAGTGTATCCCAAGTTGATAAGGATTAGTACTTCAAAGGAGATTACTGCAAAGGCCCAGCGCGAACTTGACGTAGCTTTCCGAAAGCATAACATGTGTCATGACATAGCTTTCACTGTACATTTCGCAGTAGAAGGTGAACCGGACTGCCTTGGCAAGGATCTCTTTGATCTTGCAGAGTTTTTGCAGCTCACAATGGATGGCAAGCCATTGGTAGACACTCTCAGGATGTTCCCAAGTGTTAAGCTAGTTATTAGCAAAGTGAAACCATCCATTGATGGAAAACACAAAGTTGGATTTCTGAATTGTTTCTTGGAATCAGATGCGGTGCTTTCTAGCGCTGTAAGATTGGCGAAGCCTGATTCTTTTTTGAAGCAGTTATTGGATTTGGAAATTGACATTTCTAGTATTAAAATGCTTTCGCACTTGTGGACCTCGGTTTCTCAAAATCTTATCAATCAGAAGAGTACTGAAAATTCTATTGACGAATTCGCCTTATTGCAAGACGGTGCTGATGAGAACCATGCAGCTGCAAATCATGATGAAAGACCTGCGCAATTAGCTATCACTAACATCACTATTCGGCGGGGCCGATCCAGACGGTCATCGGTCCGGAGCCCTAGTCAAACTTGCTCGTCAAGACGGCCACAAGGCACTTGGGACCCAGTAGTGGCAACAACTCCTACAAGCTCGCGAAAATCTATTCATTCAGCATATTTGAAAGCTGATCAAAGTGCAATGGAGCCGACAGGTGCTACGGCTTTGCGTAAAAAAAAATCCTCTAGTCGCCAACCCCGAGTTGTAGCGAAGGCTAAATTATCACCAAAGAAAGGTTCAGCAGCTCCCGTAAACCTGGACGACACTTATGTAGCTGCGCCAATTACCCCTGATCGCCGTTCGGGCGCTTCAATGAAATCACAATGCCCATGGTCATCTGGATCAGGTCAATCTGAGTACGACACAGCCGCTTCTTCAACATCCGAAGAGAGTCTACTTGGCGACCGTTGATCCGCGAGATCCAGCAGTGAAAGCAGTGCAACGTTTTCTTCTCCATTGGGCATGAAACATGCAGGCCCATGATTGATCCGATGTTTTCGGGGTTTTTCTTTGGCATTCTAACAGCAACAAGATTACTGCAACGCAAGTGGCAGAGAGAAACGGGTGCTGCAATGTAAGCCCCATCACACCCTTTTCTCATTTTCAACCTAAGCCACCCGATTCCATTCTTACCAACCTGGGGTGATAATAATTGCAAATTCAGAAGTGTTAAATCGTATAAAAACTAAAATAAAAATGCTTGAGTATTGAAATTCTACGATCTCCAGTGCGTCTTTTGTGTAAACTCAATCACCGAGAATGTGATGACATTCCCTTCATTTTCTATGTTTCATTTACATATATTTAGTTTTTAGCATACATTGCGACGCGATGGTAACATGTGGAAGTAAATTTACAAGAAAGTCTCACCGTTGACAAACAAACAGCGATTCGTTTCTAGAGAACCCTCATTGGGCTGTTTCATGATGGAAATATTTTAGACCTTGCGGTGAACTGTAGGAATATGTCACGATTTAATACTGTATGGTAGAATCTGCGATCGTCTGAGCTTCTACGTTTCAACCATGCGTCTTCCAGAAATAAAAAACTAAACGACTGCACTGATTGCATGAGCAGGATAAACAAAAATTGATGTTTTTACATGCGTAATATGAGGTAGGAATCCGCTCAAGATATTTTCAGGGTGCTCTGTAAATCTTATTTTCTGCAAAAATAAATCTCGCAGATGAGGATACTTCGTTTTGTTACACAGACTCCCCAGGGGTTAGGTATAGTCTTGATGAAACTTATCAGAGATATTTAAATATTGCTCTCTATTCTCGTCATTTGTTGCGCTACCTTACGCCCTTTGTGAGACCAGCGAGCTAGCTAGCTAGCTAGCTAGCTAGCTAGCTAGTCTTGTATCTGCTGCAGTACGCCTCATTGCGTTTATCGGTTAGCGCTTGCCGCAGTCTCATTAGAGTTCCTGTAAGACAAACAGATGCTCTGGTACTGTCTGGAATCTGGAGCAAATAGAAACCCTTTCACTTTTTCATCAATACTTTACAATGCAATAACATTTGTGCAAACCATGACTTAAAGTTATGCGGGCCATTATTTGGATAAACGCTAGTGGAACCACGTGAATGCACGGTCCCAGACCAGGCTTGCGTCATCTCCAGATCAACAAAAATGAAGGTCAGACTGTTCTTTTTGATACTAGCTAGTTAGCTCGCTAAAAGCGGGCGAATTCATGAACTATGACAGCATGGCCGGGCCGCCACATTGGAAGGCAGGTTCCGGGGCCTGTGCTGGGGCCCATCTTTTCGCAACATCCCAAGATAGACTAGACTAGGCACCTTCTGCCCCAATTTGCAATCGATCAGCCACATTTGATTCGTAGTAGGTATCTGGGTTCTGCCAGGTGCCTAGCTAGCTAGCTCTGGAGGTACATCGCATCGCTGATTGCATTTCCCACGCTAGATGCTTACTTACTACCTTTGAAAAGTGATATCGTACTGCTCCAGTTCGACCGGCCAGGTCTCCTTGAAGTTGTTTCTTGGTCCAGGTATTCATTCATTCATTTGCAAGTTAAGTTCTCTTCGGCCCCCTCAAGTTTCCTGAGAAATCGTCTTGCGTCCATAGAAATCAACCAATTTTAATAAACCCACCGACCCGTCATCATTATCGTCATCATCATCATCATCGCCGTCGCCATTTCTTCCAGGCCCTCGCCAACTCTCGATTCAGGACGCTTCGTATCCAATGTCCAGAGCCTTCGCTCTTTCTCGCTCCATCGCAAGTCAATTCGCAGCGCTGATCACATCAATCGGCCAATCGATTATTGGCCAAACGGCGCCTTTACACAGCAACAACATCAACAACAGACTGCATTTGCGATCTTCCTTCTCTGAAATCGAGCTTATCAACATAATCAAAACCTCCTTATGAGGTCCTCAAGCGAAGAAGCGACGCCCCATCGGTTCGGCAGCCGCCAAACAAACAGACAACAAACAAATAAACAAACAAACAAACTCAGGCAAATAAACAAATAAATCATAGGGACTCCGGGTCTCTCTCTCTCAAACGAAGAACTCGCGGGCATCGCCAACAGCAGTGGGGAAGAACGAAGAAGGCCCTAACGATTGATTCCTCACTGCTGCCGGTCGTGGTACCTCTTTAGAAGACCATAGGTCCTTCGTAGGTACTACCTCTCTCTCTGTTCATGGTGCCCATGTCATTCTTGTAAAATCGAAGGAGAGAGAAGGTAGCAAGCGCTACGGCGGTGCTAGCTGGTCTTTAGGTGCCCGCTGCGGGTTCCCTCGCGTTGGGGCTGTCCGAGGTCTGCGAAGCGCGGAGAAACAAGCACCAGTTGCTGGTCAGAGGTACCGAGTTAAATCTTTCAACTTGGGTGAAGAAACAATCAATCGCCTAATACTAGCAACCTCTGTGGCTGCTTAGGTACCGGGGTATCCTTCTCCAAGTGGTTGACAGCAGAAGGGTTAATCAATTGTTTTGGCTTTAGTTCTTTGACCGAGTTGAAAGATTTAAACTCAGTACCTCTGAATGCTGAGAGTGAGTGGTAAAGTTGTAGGCGAAGAGGGCATTCGTTCCGTTCCAACGTGTGACAGACAGCTCAGTGACCGGACTTGTTTGATTTGAGTTTCTTCTGCGATTCTTTTTGTTTCTTTCTCTTATTCATTTGTTTTCAAAGGTATGGTCCTTTACAGTAAAGGAAGGACTTCAACAGTGAATCAGTTGTTGCTGGGGGTGTTTTTAATTCGTGCTTCTTTTTCATCTTTTTGGCAATGGAGTATCTAACAAACTCCAAATGAATAAATATGAATAAATATGAATAAATATCTTTTTCAACTTGAAGAAAAAACATTTTTACAAAGATTTCCAAAGCCGCTTTTTATGTTTGAAACTTAAACATCAAATAAAAATATAAATAAAAGCCCTCGCGCGTTTTTCTTTCATGAGCTCTATCTCCCTCTACATTAGAGGCCTTTTCTATTATGCCTTCTACTATCTCACAATCTGACATAAAAATCAACTCAAATCGTTTCTAAAAGGATTTTCTGCTGCAGATTCTAGGAGTAAAATATCATATGCACTTTTGGCTTTCGAAGAGGCCGCTCTTCCCTCCATTTCGTCCTCATAGCCAACATCCATTCCCTGATCGCAGTAAAAGATCAGCAACAAAAAGCCTGCTTATAAGAGCAAATTGCACCCAAAGCCTGTGCGCCCTTTGCAGAACCTGGAGCTCCTTAGCTATTACTAGGGCAGCCCTTGGCTCGATATACCGTCCAATTTCACGTCCGCACAAGTCCGCACAAGTCCAAAGTTGCTCTCTGCTCTCCTCTTTAGCATATATGAAAGAAAGAAAGAAAGAACGCATTGCGTTCTTAAAATTTTTAAACACGTTTCTTTTCCGTGGGCTTTTAAACTCAAAGAACCTAAACAAATACTCACGTGTGCGCTCTAATGAGACCCTCCCAGGCTCTTTTACCTCTCATACTCTGCTGCTCTTTGACCTCCTCTGCGTGGATCGTCCTCTTCGTGAAAGTGCCGTCTTTTCAGGCCGCAATCGAGGTCATACAACCATGTAACGAACTGACTGACTCGGATCCTGATCCAGTGGGCACGGAAAACATTAAATAAACTAAATTAGTCCATCCTTGCTCTAGAGGCAGCTTTGATAACCGAAAGAAAGACGCCTCGAGGCGACTCTGGACTCGGACCTAAGGCTTTCCAAGTTCACCCAGGTTTAGTTCAGGTTTAGTTCAAGACTGGTGGGCCTCCACAATGCGAGTTCAAGCTGACGGTGTATTCGCTCGCCGCACGCACGGGTTACAGGTCGATGGATTGGAAACGGGACAGATAGTAAGCAACCCAGTTGCGATTGGATCGAAAGACAAGGCAAGCTCGATTGCTGTGAAACTACAACTTTATCGAAATTACAGAACGGCCTGCAATGAATGTTATTGAAAAGAACGCATAACCAATCACCTGATGATAGGCGGCTACATGCAAATTGATTGAGTGTACGAAACCATAAGCTCAGTCGTTTGTCACAGAATTCTTGTTCTTGTGAAGCATTGAACGAAGTAAACGAGCATTTTGTCTGTCTGTCTGTCTGTCTGTCTGCATATGTTCTTTTGGTTCTACTCCAAGTCCCTTGTGGCCGCCGACTGGCTGGCCGCCTTTCGTCCCCGCAGCGCCCCAACAGCTGGGTGCCGTTCACCCCTCCCATGGACCTCCTTCACACCACACAGTTGCCGTTCCTTTAGCGCTTTGCACTCCCAAACACCTGGTTTATATCATTTCAAACGACTCTTATTGCATGCACACTTCAAGTTCTTTCCAAGGTCCTTTGCAAAGACAGAGATGGAATTCAAGAGTTCTGGATTGAAAGAAAGAAAGTCAGTCAGTCAGTCAGTCAGTTATTTCAATTCCATTCCATTCCATTCAGTTCGTACAGAGCAATTCAAGGCAACTCAAAGTATCCCAAAGCACCTCTTTCGATTCGATGTGAACGTCCATTTTGCCGCCAGAGTTTAGAAGGAAGCACTAAGCATGGAGGATCCATCACAAGAATTAAAAAAATTAAGATCTCGTTAATTTTGAATTTTAAAATTAACGCGCTTATCTAGAGCTGTTCTATTGTACTGCATCCTATTCCATTCACTCAACGACCGCACATTATAAATATACAAATATATATTTATATTTTTATGTTATAATATACAGTGAGATAGATAGATAGATAGAGAGAGAGAGAGTTGTCGCCGACTGTGCACCTCATCCACGTTCACATTCCTAACGCTACAGCACCGCTTCTTTTCCTTTCTTGCGTACTACACACTACTACGATCATCCATCTCACAACTGAGTCTATGGATCACCTCTTTTAAGTAGCAGGGGTGCAGCCTAAGGAAGCTACTAGTACTAAGCATATATAGCTTGAACCAGGCAGTCAACAATGTTTAAATTCTATGCATTCTGCGCATCAGCAACGCACGAATCCCCCAAAAAACTGCAACAAAGAGAGCAACCCACGAAAAGGAATCCATCGATGAGTCGGTTGTCGTCATCCCGAGCATTTACCCTCCCTGTTTGAGCTACTATTGGCGAGGTTGTTGAATACGCCGCACGTGCCGTTGGCCCGTCAATGGATGCATCATTCGAATGGCTGTTGTTTCAATGAACGGCAAAAAGAAAGAAACCGGAGTTTTTTCATTCATTCATTCATTCATTCATTCATTCATTCATTCATTCATTCATTCATTCATTCATTCATTCATTCATCGCTCAAAATGCGAGTGAAAGGAAGCGCAGTCAATCAATGAACTGAGCAGCAAATTAACAAACTTCCTCCAAACCTCTGCCTTTAGAAGCGTCCCTTCTCCGCGCCGCTCTCTTATCAGTCTTCTCAAGAGAAGAGCAGCTACCACCAAACAACCTGCGGAGCGTGAAACCCCGACTCGCGCAAACTTCGCTTTTTACGTGCAGTACACAAATATGCCATTATGCCATACCGCCAGGTAGTAGCTGCAGTATCTAGCATGCATGCACATACCTCCAAATCAGAAGGCTGGACACCGTCTTCCCGAGCTACTGAGAGTCTATCTATCTACAGCTACAGCCTGCGCAGTGGCTGATATCTTTGGTAGCTTATGCTGTCTCGTTCGAGAGATCTCCGTCTCCCTTGATTCCTTCCATTCTCTTCTCTTCTCTCGAAAAAAAGATAAAGAAAACTTCAAACTCCGCGTGGAGCCAATGCTTCAAGAAAGCAAGCAAGCTCGAAGGCCCGCCCGAGAGGAGCGCTGCCCTTCCCAGAAGGATTCCTGTCGTGCCTTGGCATTTATTCCTTCTTTCACAGCTCATTCCTCAATCAGTCGTCATCAATCAATCATTCCCTCGCACTGCGACGTCGCCCCTCATTTTATTCATTTCTCATTTTCCATTCTCCATTCTCCATTCTCAATGAAAAGAAAACAGATGGAAACCCAAGATAAAGAAAGAGTTGTTAATTCCAACTAAAACAACAACAACAACAAAACAGAACTCTTACAGAAAGACACTAATTGTTAATTTCAAGATAAATCAATCTGACACTAATCTAAGTATTTTTTTGAATGACTGACTGAACGAACCGGTGAGTGAATGAATGAGTGAGAGAAAGAAAAGAACTGAAGACCCAAACAGAGTGTGTGCGCAGCGGTATCGCAGCAAGCTGGCCAAGTGCCGGCGCATAACGGCGACACCCCTCGCAGCGGCAGCGCCTGCCGCCGCCATCGTCGCGCGCTTCGGCTGCCTGAGCGCCGGCCTAGACCTCGAGGCTTTCGTTCGTGCCGCCGTTAGCTAGCTAGCTTGCTTGCTTGCTCTAGCCCCCGGGCTTCCCTGGCCCTGCTCCCTTCGTGCCTCTTGCTTCAACGCAGCTTCGTTTGGAGCACCGCAATCAATCCACCAAGAGCTCCAGCAAGCAAGAGCTAAGAAGAGCAGACTCGAGGCTCGCCCCTTTGTTCCCGTTGGCGCTTGAATTAATTGAATTGAATTGAGTTGCCCGGGTTCGCTTTCGCAGTCAGTCAGTCGGTCAGTCGGTCAGTCGGTCAGTCAGTCAGTCAGTCAGTCTTTCGGTCGTTCCTTCGTCCGCGCAAGGACTCTTCCGAGGTCGGAGTTTCGCTCAGGTTGGCCGCGGCTTTCCGAGATTCCGAGGGTACCTGCCTACGGGTGTTCAGGATGATGAGCAGTTTTCAGAAAAGCAGGCACGCGAGCTTCGACTCGACTTGAGCTAGTCAGTTATCCATCCATCCATCCATCCATCCTTCGGCCAGAGAGAGAGAGAGAGAGCGAGAATGCAGAAAGAAAGAAAGAAAGAAAGAAAGAAAGAAAGAAAGAAAGAAAGAAAGAAAGAAAGAAAGCAAGAAAGCAAGAAAGAAAGTTCCACCAACCATCCGGAGGGTCGCTCAAAGCAACCAGCTGAGCGAGGGTCGCTCGCTCACTGAGGACTCGAGGCGAGTCGCTTCGCGCATCGCGCGGGAAGAAGGCGGCTTCTTGCCTCGAGAGTCCAACCGATCTAAGCAAAGCTCACGGTCAATGACGGAAACTGAGCGCTCCCTCTTCTTCTCTTCTTACTAGACGAGGGCACGCGCGATGCCGCAAAAGCGCGCTGACTGTCTGGCCGCTCGCCGCCTGGCTGGCAGTCTGGCTGGTCCCGTCTGGGCTGTGGGCCTTTCGCACAATTAGCGTTTAGAGTAACCGCTGCCTAGGAACCGCCACCCACCCTCCTTCTTTTCTTCTCTCCGCAGCCCTTTCTTTGTGTTCTTTTTCCCTTTTCGAGGTTTTCGAGGTTTTCAAATGTAGTCTAGTTCAAACTAGGGCCAGCCGGCTAGGTACGTACCTGGTTGCCTCGATGGATACACGGACTCCTGCAGCACACCGGCGGCCTTGTGCACGAGAGCGCGTGTGTGCACTCCGTCGTGGATAAGACGCCGCTCCAGCAAGCAAGCAGGCAAGTGAGCAAGCGCGCGAGCGAGCAAAATAGGATCTTCGAGTTCACCCATCTTCAGTTCTCTCTTTTCATATTTATTTGTTTTAGTCCAATCTTTTATTTTATTTTTTGAATTTTAAAACAATATCAATTAATCTTAGATGTCAATCAGTCGGAGAGAGAGGCGTCAGATATACAATGAGGGCTCTCTCCTCCATCCACACAAAAGCCTTCGAAGTTTTCCCTCCTTTGTTCTCTTTTCCCGCTTCTCTCTCTCTCTCTCTCTCTCTCTCTTCTCTGGCACACACGCAGAGAGGGGGCTTTTTACTTTTTATTTTCTCTGAATGAATGAATTACTTTTACTAATTTGCGAATTCGTTGATGGATGGATTGATTGATAAGAAAGTAGTGTCTACTACCTACTACTTAACAATTGGACAGCGCAGCGCGTTTTGAGGAGACGAGCAGAGCGGCCGCTTTGCATTCCCTGGCGGAGACAACGCGACTGTTGAGCGGAGGGCAGAGGCGCAAGAGCACCGCCAGGAACACCTGAAAGCCCTGGGGAGTGCTCCCGCGTTTCCGCCTGACTGAGAGAGGACAGAGAGCGAAGAGGAGGCGAGTTTCCGAGCTCTTCTGTGTAGGTCTTGGAATCATCTTTTGCGGTCATGAAAGAGGCATTTGTTTGCAATCAATCGTCCAACCTAACAGTTTGTGATAACTTCAACTATTTGTTTTATTTTTGTTTTAAATTGAGCACATAATGTCAGCTGCGCGAAGCATCGTATTTGTTTGATTGAAAAGCTCAAGACTCGCCAGACTGGCGTCCAAACTGGAGCATTCCACCCCTCGATTATTGCGGCGTGCACGCACACCAACAATGTGATGCTTTCAAGACCTCTGTTATGATCTGCAAAACGCCCGGGCGTCTGCAGCTTACAGCCAGGTGATGAAGTGTAAGTCAATCAATCATTTAGTCTAAATGCATAGAAATTTAGCCAATTCACAAACACACGCCGCAACTGCAATTTCAAAAGAAAGCAGTCTGGTCGTACATTTGCTATGCCGTAACACCGCAAAGCTCGACGACGCCTCAAACACGTGACATGTGCAAAGTCAGAGGCGCATTTTTCGGAACGAGTGAATCCAGATTCAGCCAAGGCATCTTTCTCGAGCGCTTTATCCTCCAATCATGAAATTCGAGGCTGTTGGCGATCTCGCCTTTGAAGCTGCGGGAGCTGTGGTGTGCCTCTCTCCCTTCACGCGCACTCAAGTTCGCTTCCCCCTCACCCTCTCACTCACTCACTCACTCACTCACTCACTCACTCACTCACTCACTCACTCAATCACAGGCCGTCTGTGGAGACACTTTCCGAGCCTCCCGGCGGCGAGCTAGCCAGCGCACGGAGGGCCAGGCAAGACCCTACGGCCTTCCTATCATGCCCTACTCCCTCACATCCATGTCTTAACTATCTCGCTGCAGCTCATTCCATCTCAAGTCTAGTAGGTAGCTATCGCTCACTACCCCCGGTAGTTCTTAGGAGCTGTGGGGCCCTGCGGTCACTTATGGCCAACTTGTGTGCGCATCTCCGACAGCGGTGGCGTCGCAAAGGCGAGCAGGAACAAGGGCAGAAACACGGAGGCTGGACAGGAGGACCGAAGGCCCTGCTTAACACAAGCTCTGCGGATTGCCGCCGCTGGGGCCGTTACGCCGCCTGCGGGGCCCCGCGATTCGCGCGCAGCTGAACCGGTCATGTACGGGTAGGTACGGGGGCAAGGGACAGAGTACCAAGGTCCCTATACATTCCTCGTGATCGTTAAGGGGCGTGTGGCATAACGGACACAGGAGGGAGGCGGGCCGAAAATACAGGAACGAGCCCACAGCCTGTTTGACTGTAGGGGCCCTTGGTTTTCTTTCCATTTATCGTTCTAAGAGTGAACTTCTTTGTCACCTGATACTACTTACTACACATCTACGAAAAAGACTTTGAAAAAACTTTTAAAACTTTATTTTCTTACTTCTAAAATTATATATAGACTTTTATTCTTAAAAAAAAAAAAAAAAAACATTTAATTTAATTAATTATTAATTATTTATTTTTTATTTTGCCTGAAAAGAAAATTCTACTTTATTATAGTTTTAGAGTTTATTTTTAAAATGCACTGCAAAATGAAATTTAAGTTCACTTTAAAAATGAAAAGCATGGATGGCTTTGATATAAAAATAAATAAGTGTTTTCCTTTTCAAAGAAATAGCATAAATTAGGCGCTATGTTTCGTTTCGGGTGCCAAGCATATCGGGCTTAGAAAGGTAGGTGAGGTTAAAAGAGAAGAAAGCTACATTACTTCTTATTTATCAATTTGGAAATACCTAAATCGATCACCTGAGAAAGAAAAACAAGACCAGGTGCCTAAAATGGTTTTCTTCAGGTGATCGATGAGCCAACTCGAAGGTGCTCTAACGGAGGGATGCCCAAACCATGTCCGGTGACAGTGCGCGACCGATTCGCAAGGTTTCAGTCCCGAGATGCTCTCGAGTTAGTTCGCACCCTCATATTCTGCAATTCCTTTGTTTCATCCTGACGTGGCCTGGGACAGACAGACTGACAGACTGACAGACTGACAGAGAGGTCCATCGACCTCAGAGTGGTTTTGAGGCAAAATTTCTTCGCTCTTTTTCTTTCCATCCGTCTCATGAATGAATGAATGAACGAAACGGATGCGAAACGAGAGAACTTTTTTGTTCGGCCAGAGAGAAAAAAAGATATTAGGAAGTAAAAGTGCCTATCTAGGTATAGATAGATAGTATCGCTCAAAGGCAGAAAGCACTCGAAAGCGTCTCCATCTCCGGGTTTTCCTTCTCTTGGGTCTTCTTGGCTTTGTTATTTAAAACCGGCCGAAATACATTTCCTAAGCTACGCAGAATCCCCGTACGTGCGTACTAGCTAGAGACGTAATAGGCGTCATGACATGAGACGGTCTGAGGGTCCCTTCGAGTCAGTCTGTTTCTCGCTCTGTTCTATCTAAAATAGGCTATTGTTCATCTTTTGGTTTCGTTTGTTTGTTTGTTTGTTTGTTTGTTTGTTTGTTTGTTTGTTTGTTTGTTTGTTTGTTTGTTTGTTTGTTTGTTTGTTTGTTTGTTTGTTTGTTTGTTTGTTTGTTTGTTTGTTTGTTTGTTTGTTTGTTTGTTTGTTTGTTCTTTATTGATTGCTGAGATGATAATCGCAAGCGCGTCTTTCATCAAGCGCCTCGGCGTGATTGAATCGAATCGAGTCGAGTCGAGTCGAGTCTAAGGGGCCTATGAGATTTGCCCATCTGGCGCTATAATGCGTAGCTGAGGAAAACTCCTCACTCGTTCCGCGCAGCGACACGCGGGAAGAAAGCGAAGCACTCATTCGTTCTCCTTTTCATTCAAGTTTGAGAAACCTTGGCCAAAGTGAGCAAGAAACCAGCGCTCCATCTTTGTCGCAAGATGGCGGTCCTTTCTTGCTCCAGCAAGAGATCGCAGCGGATTGATTTTTTCCTCATCCTGCTCCACTTGTTGAGTGAGTGAGTGGAATGGGAGTTCAAGGTCGGTTGGATCCGCCCGTCGTCGCGCTTTCTTTGTCGGCATCCGCCACGCGACCATCTATCTCACACTGCCGAAGTTCAAACTGTAAAAATCAAACCAAAAGAGCACAGACCCTCTGGGTCACACACATTTGGTCCGGCGATAACTCGCGCAGTTCGTTCATATTCATTTCGTTCGTTGGGTTCGTATTTCGCTCGCTCGAGCCCTTTCTATCTAAGGCAGGCCGCGGCGGCGTGACGAGAAAGCGCACCTTTGGAACTACTGAGGGCTAAGGATTGAAGGAGAATCAGACTCTTCCGCAGCGCCCGGAAAACCGTCGTCAAGGGAACGAAGTGTCCTGCTCGCAGACAGTATGGAGCACGTGGCTTCAATGGAAAGCCTAGTCTGCACGGGCTTGATTGGTTGATTGATTGGTTTATTTCTTTATTTCTTTATTCATTCATTCATTCATTCATTCGTTCATTCATTCATTCATTTATTTATGCATTTATGGATTGTTTGATTGATTCACTTGCATGTGAGGCACAGAAATATCTTTCTTGAGGAGTGGTTTCCAAGAGATGGCTGGCATCTTGCTGGGATTCGGCTGCTTACTCGTCATGGAGCTCAAGAAAGCTTCACTCGGGTTGAGGATGGTGCTTCGAGCCAACCACTTGATCGAATTCGCCGGACCTAACTTGAATAAAGTGCGATCCCTGCGGTTGCATAATTGTAGACTTCGTTATCCATTCATGTGTTTATTGCGTCAGCACGCAATGCATGTGCGAGTTGCTTCAGGGCCGTGGGATTTGCCTACTCATAGCAATCCCACTTCCTGATGTTTAAAATACTAAAATACCATTCAAACAGAAACGTGAACAAACTATAAATCCAAGTAAACCCACGATGTCAATCAAAGATTCTTGCTCGTTGCACGCCTGAAGTAGCAGCAGAACTAATAATTGTACGTGGTCACGGGTTTTCGAAAACTTCTCGTTATTGAGTTTCGTCGGGTTCAGACCCAGAGAGTGTGTGCGTTGCTTTCTGCGTCACACACACAAATAGACACGAGCTGGGCGGTCTGTCTTCTTTGGTTAGTTCTTTCGCGAGTGCCACAACGGTCCCAGAACTTGTCGCAGATCTTGTTTGCTGGCGAAGAAGAAGCCTATTTATTCCCTTCCTTGGCCAGCCAGCAGGCTCGCCGGCACCGTCTCGGGATAATGGACAGCGCCCGTTCAGTGAGAGGCAGCTCCCTGACTTTGTCTGGCGGAAGCGAGCAAAGGGCCATCAAGCAGCAGGCTTTCCGTTCAATGCTGTGTCTGTCCTGATTCCCGAGCTTCACATGCGTCAAGTGCTTTTGGATAGCATGAAGAACATGATGGGAAGAGATGTTTACTTATAATTATAATAATCATATTAAAAAATAAATCAAAAGTTAAATAATAATAAATAAAGTTACAAGAAAGAATTACAATCCAAAACTTACGACCCCATGATAGGAAAATTTCGTGGTAAGACTTTGAAAGGATTCCACGACAATGTAGGAATTTTGCGAAAAGAACGCTTTATGCTTTTGTCTTTGCCGGCACATAGGCCTAGTCGAAACGCGCAAGTTCTGCCCTCCCTCTTGAGTGTTGATTTATCTTTTAAAACAATATTAAATTGTTTAGTACGAAAGAAAAAAATCGAAAGAAAGGCAAAATAGCGATTGGAAGGACCGCCATACTAACTAACCTGGAGATACGAAGGTGAGTGTTACATCAAATGAAAATGCAGAATAATGTGATTAAAGCGAATGACATCATGAAATGTAGATCGAAAGCGAACGGCAACATAAAATCAGAAAGGCAGTCGGTGATTATATCTCACAAGACTCCGCGTCGCGAGTCCAGTCGCATTTGCTCTTTTGCATCCTTCACGTAAATTAAACATTACGATTTCTGTCCCGAAGCATGTGACATGCCCCAAAAGAGCATTGAAATGTCAACAGGGGCTCATTTCCATGATGTGGAATCCTTTCAAGGTCCTTTGACGTCGCCCCTTCAAGTCTAGCTTATCAAACCCGAGTCTCCGAACGACCAGCCACATACTTCAGCCGTACAACAAAAGTCCAAGTTATCCGAGTGATGCTCATGAAGGTCAGCAGATCATTCACGGGCGTGCTCTCTCGCTCGCTCATTCCCCACGAGTTTACATTTAAACAAACAAACAAACAAACAAACAAACAAACAAATCGCATTCATTTCTGTCATTCTGGAATGCCTTCCCACACCAATCTTCCTTGGACGCAGCGGTAACAGCGAAGAAGGCTGCAGCAGCGGCAGTTCATTCATCGGAACTCCTCTCCACGGAGCCCCGTTCGACCAAACGCTCAGCAGCCAACCTTCGAGTTTCTAACAGAAGAACCTCACCAGATGGATAGATTGACGGATGTGTGGCGCGGCGCACTGATCATCCATTACCCAACTCTTTCCAAGACCAACCCTCCCATGTGCTACCGCTGTCTGTTTAGTGCGAAGCCTCAATGTCGTCTCCCAGGCGCTCAATCAGACCGCACAATTCCTCGCATAGTAGATTAGACTTCCTTCTTCTTTCTTCCTTTCTTTCTTTTGATCTTTCTTTCTGTTCTTTGCCTAATAAACACTTTTCTTTTCCGCTTCTTCTGTTTTCATTTTGGAAATCACAACAAATCCATTGGAACATTGAGCGAAGGAAAAGAGCGAGCATGGCATGAATGAAGGGAAAGACTTCGTTTCGTGGACTTTGTCTGTCTGTCTATATGGTATGCATGTATGTATGATGTATGTATGTATGTATGTCGTCTGTGTTGGCCCAAATCGTCGCGGCTGTCTCCCAGTTTGCGGCTTCTCCTCAGCTCCAGCATCGAGCGATGCCCATTCCAAGCGCCCCTCCGACGCAGCGCATGAACAAACAAATAATCGAATAAGCAAATAAGCAAACACACGACAAGCAAACACTAAAGAGAGCCTGCATAACGAGTAAGCGATCTTACGGGACCTTCCTCATCTCGTGCCTTGGCTCGGCCTTTTCGAGCCTCAGTCTTTAAGGGACCGCAGGACTCAAGTTCTTAGGACCTCCTACTCGAAACCGTAGACTGCGAAGCAGGAACGTCGCTACCCGGAGGAGGCAGGGTGAATAGGGCGATAAAGTGCGAATGGATGGCCTCGTGGCGCTGATGATTCGTCGGCCGACCTGAACGAACAGCACTCGCGTGGAGTCAGGTGGAGTTGAGTGGAGTGCAGTCGAGTGGGGGTGAGTCCACAATTCTTGGACAGCGAGGCATTCGCCGCCCCACCTCGGGGTCGTGCTACACTACAGTCTCGAGGCTCGTCTTTCTTAGGTTTCTCGCAGCCCAAGGGCCATGAACCTTGTCCCTCGCACATTACCGCCTCGTCCTTCGTAGCGCTTGACTTTATAAATACCATCATATTATTTATTTATTTGTTTATTTATTCTTCTTCTTCTTTCTAGTTTTTTGTTTGCGAAAACAATGAAGTCAAATCAAAATCTCAAGACGACAAGTTTTAACCAACCACCTCTCAACAGGCCAGCTATAGCTCCATCCCCAGTAGCACAATCCGTTAACCCATGAAGATCTCGAAACCAACAACTAAACCCGAGGCCTTCTTGCCAGCGCTTCTGTGTGAAAGTCACACGTACGTACACACACTCTCACAGATCTATGGCTCACATCCGTTCTCAAGTTCGTGAGCCATCCGAAGAGCGAACTCCATGTGCAGCAGACAGCTGATCTTGAGCCTGCGAATGCGCAACCGCGGTCACTCACTCAGTTTGTGTCGGCCACAGCCTGGCTTAGCGCCCTCTCTTCGTTTCATCGCACCGCGGCGAGCCAGCTGCTCCGCCAGGACTATCTATCCGACTGTGTGGAAGGATGGCTTACAGAAGGACTATCTAGCCCCGCTCCCTGGCCGTCGTAAAGTACAGTTGAGAACTTGAGCCCTCGCCGTTGTTGAACCTCCTCCGCTCGAAACGAATGGGTAATTAATTAATGGCATGCGTATGTATTCCAGTCCAGCGCCTGCTTGCGTTGCGCGTCCTTTCCACCTCACAACTTGGCCGCGAGGAGAGACCACCAGGTCTCTGGTCCGCCACAGCGCACTGCTCCTCGAGCTCACGGAGAGGAAACGCACAAGCCCCTTCGCTTTTCACGAGCTAGAGCACGGAGCTGAATGAATGGAGAGCCGTCAGCCTCCTCGCTCTTTATTTATTTATCCCTCTCTGCAGGATTGCAAACAAACATTCATTCGATGGTTCTCGCAACAATTGGTAGGCTGGAAAATCTGCCTCCTCCAGCACATGTCTGCTGCTGTGCTTTGGTTCATAATCTCGGCGACGCATGCCATTTATTTTCACGAATTCATTCTATCTATCTATCTATCTATCTATCTATCTTGCGAAGAGTCTTCTCGCTATTATTGGAACAGTTCCCATGCAACTAGCTAGTGTATGCCCACCTACCTTTTACCCTAGTGCCTGCGAACTACCTTTTCCACGAGCGATTGGCTCGCTCGAATTGGGGTCGTTGAGCCACCGTGAATCTGGCAGCCCGATACTCACTCACTCGCTCACTCACTCGATCATTCACTCGCTCGATCACTTGATGGCTCGATAGCTCCCTACTCAGGTATTTTCGTTACTCACGTGCTCCTCAACGCAGCAGGCTGCTTGCTCGGCGATTTCCAGCGCCACTCGGCTTGTATGTATTTATCTTGTACTACTACATCCACTTCAAGTTCGCTCTTTCGCTACTTCGTTGCAGCATCCATCGTCTCCCACTCTGTACTATGAGCGGAATACCACAGATTAGATCAGCTCACTCATCGACCCATTCATTGATTGATTGATTGATTGATGAATTAATTATTATTCCATGCATGCATTCATTTCTTTCTTGATAAGGATCATAGGAAAAGATTTAATTTTTATAAAGCTACTGGCTGCTGTCAACAAATGAACCATCATGAAACTTGAAACTTGAAACTCGGAACCACGTTGTTTCATAATAACCCGACCGCCCTATGAAATCTACTCTTTGTTGACTGACTGCCTTGAGTTTTTACTGTGCTTAGTCTAGTCAGCTAGCTAGCTGATTCTGATTAGCTAGCTCTAGAGGTACTATGTACATGCGTACCGACCTACCTGAGGGATTGTTGAACAACTACTCTTCGTCGAAAATGCGTTGCGGCCATAACCCTGTGACATCATTAGCACACAGGCACGTTTTTTTTTTTACAAAAATTTAAAAAGAAGACTGCACAACACTGGCATCGAGCCTTCTTCGTTCGGAGAAATAAGCCCAGGCCCACTGGGTCTCCAGGCCCGTAGACAATTGCGCATAAGCTCATTTCAGGACTACTTCGTTCCTCCTGCTTCTGCTTTAGTGGTTCTCCAAACTCTGGGTACCCTGGTGAAGATTTTCCATCCCTTTTTTTTTTCATTCTTTTAAAGATACTAGGTGGTACCTAGCTACCTCCTAGAAGGAAATGGTATCGCAATTGCAATTTTGGCTCAAGGGTACACAGGTCCCGCCGTGAAGATTGATTGACCACTACGCGTGGACTGGACACAGATTAGGTACCGATCCATTCGATTCATTTTACTTCAAGGCCGACGAAGACGCCCTTTGCAGATCGATTATCATGAATAAATCATAGAAGCTTTTGAGGCCAGGCACCGTTGTGTCCGGCCGAAACGAGGTACTGCGTGGCTAGCTAGCTAAGCTAGTGAATAGGTACTGTGTTTCTTTGTAGTGCAGATTTGTAGCAGCAGTAGGAGAAGAAATTAGCAAAGAACCAAATCAATCAAAGCAGCAGTGAATGCTGGTGTTGCTGGTTCATTTGCCGGTATTGATGACGTCTATTCAAGACTTTGCAGCTTGTTCTAAACTACTTTACGAGGAGGTTGTGCCCCTTGTCATACTTGAAATGATTGTTTCCTTGTTGCATTTGCACGTGAAATTTAACAGAATTTTAGGACATACCAGAAGACGAGAGAAGTAATTGAATGTACACGATAAATAAAGTTCGATTCTTTCTCTAGAGGCTTGTTGTTTTTTTAACATCATGGTCCTCGAGACTTTCTCATTTATCCTTTTCGCCAACCTCAGTACCTCTACAGGTAGAATCAACAATCATAATTATATATATTGCTACAGAGTTTTGGCTAACCTGAGCAAAAGAATTCACAGGAGCAACTTCCCTCTGGCCAGTGAGATGGTTCTGTGTTTAACAGATGGTTTCGAAAGCCGTAACTTTGATGTGATCAACGAGTATAATGCGCCCAAGTCCTGTACGTTGATCCTCAATATTTTAGATACAGACTGGGAGACGGCCTTTGAGTTTCAAGACAGTTGAAAAGCTTCTCCTTATTCCAACCCTATTATGAACCCTACCTTTCATCAATAATATATCTTACTATTTTTAAAAAATACACAACGTTCATCTAAGTCTTACCATTTCAATCCTACTCTAATTATTAAAACGATTTTTACTTTTACTATATAAGTTTTTTTTTTTAAATTTTAAATAATAGTACCTACGTAGTATTTCTAAGAGGGTGAGAGAAGAAAGAAACCCATGATGGCCGAGGCTCACAGCGCTTTGATGGGTGCAGATACGAGTCTCTGCGGCGCTATAAAGTATATTTACTGGCTGCATTGAGACCGCCTATGGAGTCGGGGCAGAGATCCACCTCCCAGAGATCCACCTCCCTGAGAGCGTCTCTTTCGCGACGGCGCCTGTCTATTTGGCTCCATCATGCACATATCTCACCTGCTTTCGTTGCTTGGCTGTTCTCTCTATTCAGCTTCGCACTCTTCTCCTCATATTTTTTCATTTTAAATTTTAATTTCTAAAAACAATTCTTTAAACCTAAAAAATAGGAACCTCCCGACGCAGCGCGTTTCCAAGAGGTTTTGGTTTGTTCTTCTTCTAAATCAAAGCGAAGAAGATGAAAAAGACTTGTAATCAAATTGGTCCTCCGCAGCGTCATGTAATTCTGTCTGTACTTTCATAGGTTGGTAAACCACTGGGTTCAAGACAAACAAACAAAGTGGCATTTTATTGCTGCTTATCACGCTATGTTCCCGCGAACCAAAGGCGGCCTCCATTTCATCCTGCGTCATTCATGATCTCTGCCGCTCCTGCTCTCTCGAGTGTGGCGTCATCATGCACTCTTGAAGATCTCCTCAGGTTTATGATTATAAATGCGCTTAGACAGGCGGGTCGATACCAAATCATTTCGATCTCACTCGCTCAATGTAAAAACAAACAAACAAAACAAAACAAATAAACAAATAAACAAACAAACAAACAAACAAACTACTCATGCCTACCCAGCTTCACGAAAAGCGAACCTTTGCCTTGGCCAGCTAGCTACTAGTATCATATAGGACTGACTACGCTTGTGCGCTCGGGGAGGCGCAATACTGCAAGATGGCGATGACACTGACGGCGACGGCGATGGCGACGACAACAGCGGCGGTGACGGCAATGGCTACGATCAGCGAGAGGCGAGGTAGCTCGAAGTTGTGGCGGGAAGTTGAACTTGGATGACTGATTGACTGACTGTCTGCCAAGATTCACGGAGATAAATGCGCAATGGTGAGGATGGATCCAAGGAGAACGAACCCTGGTGACCCGAACTCGAGGGAGCCACGGCGAAACCCTGCCTGAGCAAGGAGGCGAAGATCTTCGGGTGCTCGATCTGTGGAAAACCAGCAGCAAGAGAGAGAAACATGGCGTGCGTGGCGCGAGTCTCAACAACGGAGGGTTGCTTCTTCTCCTCTCCGCGGACACTGAATTTGGCGTCCTGCTGTCCTATATACGCGCGAGGCCTGACAGGAATCCGCTTATTTTGAAGAATCAAGCGATCGATAGTGGAGAGCACCAATGGCAGTTGAGAAGCCCATCTCAAGTTGAATGGACGGTAGTAATCCTAATATCAGATGAGAAATGCTTTTCACCCTCTCGCCTAACGATTCGTCGATTTTCTACGTTTAGTTTATTTTCAGATTAAAATTAGAAAATAATACGCTTGATCTCTAGCTAGAGGAAAAATAAACAAAATACAAACAATAGTGCTTTATATATGATATATATATTTATTAATTCTTTTTTTAAAAAATATATTTTTATTAGAAAAACAATATCAAATCTTTAAAAGGTATCACACATCAATCAATATGATAGTGCTAACAGTAAAAGGGGAAAGAGGAAGAGATAACACAATAGCGGAGCTGCAAAAAACGATATTGCTCATCTGTAGGGAGATCAGAAGAAGCAGCATCTCGCAGTGGCTAGCTCGTTAAAGGAGAAGATGCCAAAGGTTTGAGCTGAGGACGAAAAAGACCTGGCTAGCCTGGATTGGCATACTTATTACTATTTTCCAACAGTCTGAAGTGCTCCGGGGAGCAGTGAAAGTGGGAACAGGGAAAGGCATTATCCTGAAAGTGGAAAATCCAAGGGTGCATAATAGTTAAAGGTGCATGCATCTATAGCCTGGAAGTGATTGGAAGGCTTTTGGAGCAAAACTGGCGAGAACCATACGGTCGCTGGCCCCATGTCTGCTATCGAAATGGGATAAAAATCACGCGCAATTGAAGTTGTTCAGCTTTTCTTTCGTGGTCCTCAACGGCTTTGATTGCAAACTCAGCAGCCTCTGCGTCCTTCTGCTTACACACGTCCTTGCGAAATTCGAGCAAGAGCAAAGCCGGGTTCTCAGGGACCACTGATTTCAAGCTGCTAGCTTTGGAAACATCTCATAGCAGTCAACCGCAACTTCATCTTTCTTACAAACCCTAGGGCCACCAATGCTCGTGCCTTTTCCTTCCACTACTTGAATTGAATGAACGCGCTGCTTATAAATTATATTCAAAGCAAGCGCATGCCCCTTGGTTTCCAGGCACAACCACTCCTGAGCAATACTGCCAGTCACTCAATCAAAATCGCATGGCGGGTCGGTCGAGCACTCCGTCTATTTGTTGATTGTCTCACGCATTGGAGTAGTACGTAGGAAGTGCGCATCTATGCGAGCATCTAGTAGTACCTCAGAACTAACTAGCAATAAGCAGTAGCGCGGACCCCTCCCCACGAACCCACAGTGCACCAAATCATAAGCTGCTAGCTTTTCGAACAAAGCTGCGCAAATTTCGTACTCTTCACAGCCAAAGCGACGGAGAGCAGCCCTGTCTCTCTTGAAACGCGCAGCCCTTGCCGAGTGAGTGAATGAGCGCCTGCTCCGCACTGAAAGCTGAGGATGCCTTCGAGTTTGCGCGTGCCCGGCATAGACTCTATCTGCGGAGGCGTACAGGACAGCACCGCACGCGCGGCGAACCCTTGATGCTTTGGAAAAGGGGAAAAATGAGGGTAAAAAATAGTTAGAATTCAAGCATAACAACTATATAAGAGCAATATGAAGACTTCCGTCCCTCGCTCGCGCGGCACATTTTCATACGCGCTGGCACATGGAGAGAGAGAGAGAGAAAGAGAGGGAGAGAATGAAGTCCTATGTTTTGGGGTATCTAGGTATCTATTCCGTGCTCACAACTAACTAGAAACACGTGCTTTTTCTCCTTGAGGTAGAGAAGCAGAGCGAGCAGAGCAACGGTAGGAAAACCAGTAGAGCGTGCTAGTGAGCCATCTCCCAAGACGAGTAAAGAGAAGGAAAACCCCAGATCTAGTTTAATTTTCCTTCGCGCTGCCGCGGGTGAGTCAATAATTGAGAAGGTTCATGTTATAGCTATTCACCAAACAAACAAACAAACAAACAAACAAACAAACAAACAAACAAACAAACAAACAAACAAACAAACAAACAAACAAACAAACAAACAAACAAACAAACAAACAAACAAACAAACAAACAAACAAACAAACAAACAAACAAACAAACAACAAGAATAACAATAACAATAACAATAATAATAAAAACAACAGCTGTTTTTTCTGTTAAACTTTCTTTCTTTCTTTTCTTAAAAAAGCAGCATATAAAAGGAAAATAAAATAAAGTCAATGTAACAGTAGAAGAAGATGATGGCGAAGAAAGTAGACTTTGCACAAAACAAACGAAATACTTTCATTAATTCCAATTCTTTCTCCATAAAATTATAATAATAATTACAGATCACGAACAAGTTTAAAAAAATAGAAAACAACTAAATCAGTGGAAGAGATCATGATGGGATAAGCCTCGGTAGCACTTGCTTTCTTTGAGACCGTTGCTCCGATTGTGCAAGCGAGGCACTCTTGTGCACGGCTGGCTGGAAGGCAGCAGTCTCAGCTCGCTGTAATAGCAAGCTTGCAAATACCAAGCTTGCAAGTGCTCCGAGTCCGAGCACATACTCGCTAGCTCAGACGCGTGCTCGTCTGCTGCAGGTATTGCCAGCCGCTCGCTCGATTGCCATCGCGTGCAGACTGCCCGACTGATGGTCCCTGTCCCAGCATGAGCGACCCTTAGGCAAGCAGATAGCTGACAGTTAGAGTAGATGTGAACTGGAGTGAACCTCCTCACATCCATGAATGTTTTAGACCTGCCGTGGGGTCCTATGGTTTTCTATGGGATCCGCTACTGACGGAACAGGCCGCTTGGATAATGCATAACTGCGGCACAGAATTATCAATTTTTTTTAATTTTCTAGAAATAAAGAAAAAGAAGGCAGCTTTGAGTTACAGAAAGAAGCCTCGGTAGATGATGGATTATAAACAGAGAGCAACTCCAACTGCTAGCTACTTGAACTCCAGCCGCTATAATTAATTGAACAGAATTCCTCTTCTTTTCAATTCTTTGCGTAGGGATCCAGACTTGCATATTATCTATATATTTTAAAATTAAGAAATAAGAAAAATAAATATTTTTTTCCCTCACATATTGCTTGGTCACCTACATGTGCATGAACCTCATATGAATGAATTACCGCCGTCGGCACGTGACTTGCGAGACGAGCAGCATCGGACGCGGAGGCGTGGCCCATCTACCGCGCTACTCATGGCTTAATATTGCGTTTTGTTGAGTGGAGCTCTGGTTTTGCTGAGAATCTGCAGGTTTCTTACTACTTGCCACGAGCTGCTGTTTTCTTTTTTAATGAAGGCAATATTGCGTAGATGGCTAGTCGGTTGGCCATTCAAGTTGTGCATGTGCAACACCGTTCTCTTTCTCCAGAGATGCTGCGGTGTAAAATGAAACTATATAAATATGTTTTTATATCCCTCTGAGGAAAGCAGGTACATTAAAGCTAAAGAGCAAGAATAAATTGGAATGAGCTTTATCTGATTTGCAAAGAAAGGACTGCGAGCGGGTTGAGCAGTTCGATAGGTTAAAGAATAGAAAACGAGTTGCTATTTTATTTTCGTTTAGGGCCTCTGTGGAACTGTCTTTCATAGCACAGAACACGTGTTTAGAAGTATGCTTATCCCGTCTTTCTCTATTGAAAGGAGACGAATAAAAAAAAGAAAATTCAATTGAGGGGAGAAACGCTTTGAGAGGTGTGATATGTTGTACCTACTATCAAGGTGGAGGTCATAATTCCGAGTTGTTTACACTTTGGCTTGGGAGTAAAATTAACCTAAGCAGTTATTTCTTCTTTCTCTAATTTTTTTTTTTAAAATATATATTATTATTTTTCAAGACACTAAACTCTTTGATTTAGAATTGAAAAAATAAAAATATGAATAGTAAAAAACACGTTGATGATTTTGATGAGTGTAGTGTGAACACCGTTTATTCCTCTTCGAAAAGTAAATGTATAAAAAGTCCACTTGTCAACGCCTTCGCCGGGTCCCATAAAATCAGCGGCGCCGCTTTTATATTTCTCTTCGATCAATGTTAATTCAATTCACTCTCCTACCATTCATTGGCTTCCTTTCGTCAGTCATTTTTTTCCAATCACGTTGTCGCTGTATCATACATTCATTCAATCTGGAGTTGGAGAGTTTCATTTTCGCCAATTCACTCATCGGAACAATCAGTTGAGATGAATGGGCAATCCCATCTAATGTTTGAATCGCCTACTAGCTCTATTTTGGCCCTGCTTTCCTGCCTATCTGCCAGAGCGTAGAACGTAGGTGTTTAGAAGTCCTTGCTTTGGAGCGACCGTACAATTCAGGCCCAAACACGCGATGGCCATTCTCAATAAATCACGTACAGGCTGCTTTCTTTTTCCCTGTCGCACGTGAAAAAAGATGGAATTCTCCTTTCAAAAACTCTCAACATATTTATCTGAAAAAAATAAAATAAAAATTAGAAAACGTTTTCTAATACATGAATAAGACATACTAGAATTTAATTGAAGAATTGTTTTGATTTCAATAATAATTAAAAAACGAAGAAGCGAATGAATGAGGAGCGAGTTAGTCATTCAACGTTATCGAGCAGGTTGGATTTGCATAATGGCTAGCTAGCTAGCTGCCTACCTACCTGCCAAAGGTCGCCTTATGCTGCTGTGTCTGTTCCCTCAGCGAGCTGGGCATGAGCATGGTCTGTGCAGACGAAGAAAACAGGCAAAAGGACCATAAGTTGAAGATTCCGAGTCCCTCACACTGCTCTCCACCCTCAGCTTCCACCCTTCCTTCAAGTGCTCGCTAATTGATTAACTAATTAATCAATTTCAAAACACATCAATACATTAGCACGAGTCCACTCATATACATTTATAACATCTCCAGAGAGAGAAGATGAAGGGAACACGGCCCGTGACGACGAAGTTGAAAACGCCAGGATCGCTCATTACGAATGAAACAGTGGCATAAAACAGAATGAATTCTATTCGTCTTCTCTTTCTCGCTCAGAAGCCTGCAGAAAGACGAGATCAATCAGGCAGATATCCCGGCAATCAGGCAAAATGTATCGAGCGAATCGCAGCCTTCACGGACAACCGCCGCACGGAGACGAAGAAGGGCCTCAAGTCCCCAAACAAAAATACTTTCTCGCTCGCACGATGAAAAAGAATCGTTGTTTTGGTCTTTTCCCCATAGCAATACAAAGCAAGAGCGCAAAAGACCCTTTAATTTTATTCTAAATTAAGATGCTACAGAGCGAAGAGACAAACAAAGCTCTGCTGTTGCTCGAGGTCGCCACCGTCACGTCGCTCGCGCCAGCAGCCAACCGCTCCACCAGCCAGGCAGGCGACCTTCTCGTCCTCCTTCCCGTTCTCGTGGCCGTGGCCGTCTCCACGCGGCCTCGACCCGTGTCACGAGCCCGTGGTCTGTCTCCTTCGCCCGTGACGCCCTAGCGAAGGTAGAGCTCGGCTAACGAGAAATGAAATGAATGAATCGATCAATTGATTAATCAATCAATCAATAAATCAATCAATCAATCAATAAATCAATCGACCAGTCAATCAATTGGTATACTCGAGAGGAATCAAATCACTCGGCTGAGGAGATTTTCATTCCTGAAGCACTGATGAAAAGCAGTGCTAGACGACGAAGCCCAGCTTATTAGAGAGAAGCGAGTTGGTTCGCTGCTTTGGGACTTGAGCGCTTGCATTTTGACTCGGCCTTTTCGGCAGAGGAGGCGCATGCGAGCCTTGCCCTTTTGTTGCCCACGCTCTTCTCCACGCTCAGTGCTTATAAAGTTAATTGATTGATTGATTGATTGACTGATTGATTGATTGATATCTCGATCAGCGGAACAGTATAGACCTTCTTTCAGGTTAGTTCTTGCATTGGCGTTCCCTTTTATAATGGTTTAAGCTTCTTACTTTTGATCATATCAAAATAAGTGCTGCGCCAGCACGGGTTTTAGAATGTTTGTTGGGAACGAGTTGGATTGGCTTCGTGAGAACTGAAAAGTGAGGTCGATCATGGGCAACTTGAAGAGAGTGGGTGGTGGTTGCAAGTTGAACCTGAACGTTGGCTCCATGCAGCCTGATGGCCCTTCGTCTTTGCAGATCCCGGCGGCTGGAATGTCCGAAATGGGTTTCGTCGAGCTGGGAATGACGACTTTGAGTTTGCTGGGCCTCACAATACCATCTGCTTTCTGTATATGCATGGAGAACGGCGGGAGCAGAGCGATCTGGCAGACTGCGTCGGGCTTGAGCTCACGCGTAGTGGAGGGGAGTTAGATCAGATCGCGAGGCTGGACTGGAGGGACTTCGGTCATAAGGTGTGATCGTGCATGCGAGCAAGACGAACCAGGCAGGGTGAGCGCAGGAATCCTGCGTGGGAAGCACAATCTGTCTATCCAAAGAGTTCTCTCCTCCCTCCACAATGTTCATTGCATTTTCTTTTTCGTACTTTAAAAAGTTCTTAACCGAACGTGCGGAAAACCAAGATGGATGCCCTCGCTCTTTTCAATAAATCTCCTTTCAATTAACCCTTTTACCGTAAACAATAAGATGCCTCGTAGCGATCGATTTATTAATTTTTTTAATTATATATATATATATATATATCTATATGTTGAAAAAACGAAAAGAAAGTGCCGTGCAACAACAAAAAGAGATCATAGTAATGTTCAATACGCACGTAATGCTTTATTTTTAAAATGTGGAAAGTACGTGCTTCCTTCATATACAACGAATGAAGAAAGCACAGCGCGCGCACTGTTTTTCCCCTTATAACTTTAGGTTCATTTCTCGGCAAGCGCTGGACGCTAGAGCCCTCGGCTACTCCTTCCCTTCGACCCGGGCCTTGATGAAGTGCGCGGCGAATCTGGGAAGACTCGAGGGAGCTTTGAGGCAGGACATAATGATCCTCACAAGTCGCCGCGGCCTTTCCCTCTCCAGCTCGGCAGAAGCTCGGCTGAAAGCACATCACACGGTTAGTTGGAATCATCGTTTTCCTCCGCTGCTGTGTTTTCTATTTATTGCCTTCTTTTGTTTTGCTTTCTTTTCTCCTTTCTCTCTGCTTTATTTGGTTTTCCATTGGCTGAAATGGCTACATCATACTACATAATAGAGGTACTGATTGCGCTGACCTTTCATGGAATCGCTGTTGAACTATTTATTTGTTAATCGCGATCGATGGTTATTTTGCGCTGCTTTGTTCCTTTTTCATAGTCGAGGGCAGCGAGAGGTGAAATTCGTTCGTCACGACTCCACGCTATGCTGTCGCATCCAGGTCGATAAAGTCGGTGGACGAACTGAGAGCATTGACCAGCTAACAATCCTTTGTGTCTGGAGCTCTGTTTGTTTGTATGTTCATTTATTTGATTGTTTCTTTGTTGTTTCTTTGTTTCTTGTTCGTTTGTTTGAGATGGCGCCAGAAATTGGATGGATTCGTTTGCGCTGTCCTCTGAGCATGCATACATTCATGTGGAGTTTGGCAGAAAGCAATGAGGATTGTGCCACCTTAAATCGAACCTTTCCTAACCGAGCTGGCTCATGCGTGTTCCTCGGGACCATCCCGTCGGGCCCAGGCACAGCTGAGAAGAGCGAAACTGTCACGCGAATTGCAAGAAGAAGAAGTTGTAGTTTGTAGCAGGGCAGTGACGATCTAAATGACTGACAGACAAACTCACAGACAGCGGAAACAAGAGCATTACAATAAGCAGAAGCAGGAGACCATCAACGAGAACCTGGAGAACGAAGAACTGCCCACAAATTTAATTAAATCACTTCAGGGTCAGCGCATTTTCAAGGGCCGGTTTTCACGAAATGGCAGAGTAACTGTCTGGAAGAACCCTTTCATCATAGAAACGAATAGCGACTTGAGGTGAAATTCCACACTGCGAATTCTGACACACGATTCATGCGCCGTGACATGTAGTTCGGGAAGAATCGGCACCGACATGTTCTTCTTTCTTTGGGGGAGGAGCGTCTCAGCCTCGTGACTAAGCAAACTATTACACGTGAACGGAAACTTGCGGCCTTCGAATTCATCCAGCGCTTGATGCTGCCATTTGCTCGAGTTCTCTCTTCCCAGCGAAGGCACATTTCAATTCAATTCAATTTATTTCATTTCATCCTGACAGACCTAAAGGAACATGCAGACTAACACCTCGAAATTTCCTCGCTGACCCAGAACAAAGAAGTGGATTGATTAGCCACGGCGCCCGAAGTCCTCCTCCGCGTGCACAAGCTTAGCTAAGCTGCGCTACCTCCCTGCTCTCTACAGTCGGCCATGGCTCTCCTCATCACCGCCAAACCGATCAGTTCGAAGCGCATCTCAACTCGAAGCGCATTTCGCTGCAAACTTGGCCAAGGAGGTGTTCCAATGCAAATGAATGCATCATTCATTTGCAGGAGACAGCACGGTAGCAGGCACCTATGCAGCGCTAGAAGTTCAAGTTTGACTCGGTTTCCACTTGATTTATTTATTTATTTATTTAGTTAGTTAGTTAGTTAGTTAGTTAGTTAGTTATTTAGTTATTCATTCTGTTCGATTCTTTTTCTTTTCCTTTTTTCAGCTCCAGTTAGAAAACAAAATCGGAAAAGAGGAAATCTTGGTTAGCTAGGACCTAATAGGAGACACTCTACTTCAACTTTCAAACTGTGCTGCCTTCTTCTTCGCATTCCGCATTCGCATTTGTAGACTAGACTGGAGTAGAGTTCGCGAAGAGTTCGCTCCATCTCATCCCGACCTCGTCGTCGGCAGCCTCGCTCCCCTTCAGCTCTGCCTCCTCCAAACCTGAACTCCCTGCACGGACTCGTTCAGCCCGCCTCCGCTGAGCAGGACGAGGCTGGCGCAAACCTCTCGCTGGCCAGCGAAAGATCGATCGGACTCTCTCTCTCTCTCTCTTTTCTCTCTCTCTCAACGTCCACCGCGATCTCTCTCCGTGTGTGCCTCTTTACAAGAGCTCTGAAGATTTATAAGCTCTTCTTCTTCTTCAGAAGCTCCTCGTCAGAATAATCACATCGTTCTTCTCTCTCTCTTTCTTTCTTTCTTTCTTTCTTTGTTTGCCCAATCGCTTCGAAAAGGGCGATAAAGCTTCTTCCCTCAGTATTGGAACCGCGTTGCGGAGGTTCCTTTCTTTCCGTGTCTTTGAGTTTGAATGAATGAATGAATGAATGAATGAATGAAAGTAAGGAGGAGGAGAAGGAACAACGAAGAGAGCGAAGTTGACTTGGCTGCCTATACAAAGCAGAAGCAGAGACGAACCGTACCTAGGCCGACTACGCGAGGAGGAGCGGAAAACAACACTGCCGATGATGAGCGGGTCATTGGCCTTGATTGAGGTGGTGGTGGGGTGTATCAGCCAAGTTCACCTTGATTGGCGAGGCTCGATTTGATTAAGTCGCTTCAACTTGATCAGAGCAAGCCTGCTTTTGGAGCGTGCATGCTTTGCCGCTCAAGTATGGCGCCTTTTCATTTCAAAGGGGGGAAAAGCAGGAAAGCGAAGTCTTTGCGATTGGCAACGAATGGGGGAAACTGTCTGTCCAAGCGATGGGAGACAGGCAAACGTGCCAGCCACATCTCCAACAGATCAAGCAATGAGTTGGAGGACTAGGGGGAGGAGGAACGAAGACAGTCACAAGTGAGCGATGTGGATGATGGGTGCAGTATGTATCACATGCCACAAACATGGAAAGGCAGAAAGAAATATACGGAGTCTCGGCACTCAGGAACCAGAATTATGATTTCTATTTTAAAACATGTTTTTAAGTAAAAAGGAATATACCGACACATGAATAAATCATATTTAAAAACTGCGACGACAAGCGCTCCTCTTACTCTTATGACCTTCAATTGATTTATTTTTTTAAGTGAAAAAAGGTTTTCGAGGTTCTTTGAAAGAGAAACAAAACAAGGGGGAGAAAATAGAACAAGTAAAATTAATAATAATAATAATAATAATAATAATAATAATAAATATATTTAAAATAAAAAAGAGAAAAGAGAAAAGAGAAAAGAGCGAGGCTGGCCGGCCTGCCAGCAAACCAAGTGGCAGAAAACCGCGAGGCTGCTTGCGACGCTAGCTATGATAAATGGGTGTCCGCTTGAAAACGGCCTCCTTAGAAGGACATACATATGAGCGGGTTCCCCGCAGAAAGCAGAGATTGACGATTAGGCGCAACAAAAGCTCTCTGGCATGCCCACTATACCAATACAACCTCACCTTGAAACCTTGGAATTATGTTCTTCTCCTTTATTTTATATGATATGCTTATTCAAATCATCGGAATGCACAAAAGCTAAAAGAGTTCTTTCTCTTTCCTTTCCTTTCCTTCTCTTCTTTTAAAACTTGTTTTATATTTAAATTTAAAAAAAAAGTTTAAGCCAACGATCTCGAAACAGAACAAAATAAAAGAAAGAGTGAGAATTGGCCTCCTTCCCATTCTTCTGAGACTAAAATATGGGTCATAGCTCTTCTTTTCTTCTCATCGCACTTTTTTTACTGCTCATAGATTCTCGCAGTTTTACTAAAAACCTCCTGGCAGGGGAACGAACACTTGGCGCTTTTCATGTCTTCAAGCCGCCCGCATGACCCTCATAAGCCCCTCGCCTTCAGACCTAATCAGGCTCAACGATCACTGACCAAGCAAAGCAAGAAAGACTGAGCATGCGCTCTAAACCCTTACCAGCTGTTCTTGTTTAACTTGAAGTAGTTCTTCTCACAATTAATCGAAAATACCTTTCAAATGTAAAAACAGGTTTTCAATCAACACTTAATAGATCACGTGGGTATAACACTAAGAGTGAAAAAAGAAAAAGTGGGAAAGAGGAAAGCGCACCATGAAAGGAAGAGATCAGAGAAGACAGCGAACGGTGTCAACTCGCTCACTATCTTTCATTGCTCAAAAAGCCACTTTCCCATAGTAGTAGGTAGTGAGTAGACAGCGACTAGGCGCGTCTAGCTAACTAACCAACCCTCTCACTTCCGTAGAAGTTACCGGTAGCCAGCCAGATAAAGACACTAGCTACTACTCGCTACTCTCTCGCTGTCTCCTGGCTTCGCGTTCCACTACGCGATCGCGCAGAAGAACGAACGGCGGGCCAAGAAGGCGAGCGAGCTCTTGCTCGCTCTTTGCTCTCGCTCTTTGCGCAGGCAGGCAGGCAGGCAGTCAGGCAGGCGCACACCCCCAATTCCGCGACGCAGCAACGACGAACTGTCTGTGACCGTTCGCAGACGAGCGTGGCGAGCAGCGAGCAGAGGCCCGGGCAGAAAACCGCGAGCAGAGGACCCGGGCCCCGGGGCCTATCTCCATCGCAGGCAGGCAACCGCAGCACAGCAAATTCAAGAGCTGACCGGAGCAGAAGGACGACACGAAGAAAGAGCGAGCTGCCGGAGCGGCCAGACCACTTCATGCTGCTTCGAGCTGCTTGCCTGGGGAACCCGCACACGGCAGCAGTCGTGCAAGGTCTCTCTATCTTTTCTTTTCTCCCCTCTTCTCTTCTTTGGCTCTCCTACACCGTCATGGCTTTGTGGCTGTTCCACCCTGTTCTGTTCCGTTTGCGAGGCCAGCTACCCACTGATAATGTATGTGTCTGTCTCTCTTTCTTTCTCGGCACCCAAGTCCGGCCGGCTTGCTGGCTTCAGCCGTGTCTTCACGGGTGTGCCCTCCTATGGTAAACAATAGGGGTGGGTAGCCTCCCCGACCCGTCGCTGTTTTCTGACTCCCAGGTTCATTTTTTCCTGTGTGATTTTACCAGGGTATAAAACATATATAATCTGTTATTATGCCTGATTATTATTTTTAGATTGTAAAACAAAATTAAAATAGAAAAATGTCAGAACTGGTAGGTGCTTTGGGTGGATGCACTTGAGCCACTGGCGTTGATGAAGAAGCTTGCGCTGTTTAAAGGCATTTGCGAGCCCAGGGCGAGGCGTTGGCCCGCGCCTTATTTGGCAGCCTCGCTTTGTGACATGATTTGTGATTTGCAAGTACAATCCGTTTTCTTTCCCTGGACAGACAGACAGACAGACAGACAGACAGACAGACAGACAGACAGACCAGTTGGTAGTTAGCTAGCTAGTTAGTTAGTTAGTTAGTTAGTTACTTGTTTAACTGCGCTACCTTTTGTGAGCGAGACCACGATCAATTCTGTCGCTCTTTTGCTCCTTCGCTCTTTTGCTCGGATATCCTGATTGATTCTCTCGTCAACCTGTAAAGTCGAAGGCGTGAGGCCTGCGCGAGACCTCTGTCGCTTTATTCTGCCCGGCTACCCTCCATCCGACAGGTTGACCCATCACCCAGCCTCACTGACTGTTTGACTGTTTCGCTCGTGTCCTTCTCATCAGCTGACTCCTCGACTCATCGGTCGGTCACCCGTCGTTCTCGTTGTTCGAGTGGTCTCTCTCTCTCTCTCTCTCTCTCTCTTTCGATATCATCCACATTTGCAATGCCTCCCAACCCGCTGCCCTCCTATCCTAAACACTAGCACCCACCTATAGCCAGCCGAAGCTAAAAGTCCTCGTTCTGCTTGTAGAGAGGAGTTCTCGCGCTCAACAATGAATGAATGAATGAATCATTCAATCAATGAATCAATCATCTCTCTTCGCCTTCCTTGCCTCTTTGTTTTGCTCTCCAGGAGAGAGAGCCTCCGTGGATAGGCAGGCAGCAGCCAACGAATGGGCCTCTCTGTGGCTGTCTGTCTCCGTCTTACTGAGGCTGTTGTGTGCGAAGGAGCACGAGCGCTGGAACAGACGCTGTACATACGTACGTACGTATCAATCAGTCTCAGTGGGGCTTTCAAGAGCTCAAGAGTCATCCAAGAGCTAAAGAGACCGCTGCCCCAGCCGCTAGCAGTGCCTAGGCGCTGGCTAGAGAATAAGTTCCCCAGTCCGTCAGCCAGCCACCTGGTCAGTGAATTTTAAAAGTAGATAACCAATTAACTAATTCTCTCATTCGTTATCAGTCTTGTTTGTAAGGCGAATGCGTTGTTGATTGATTGATTGATTGATTGAGAATAGGTTCACTGATGCTGTGGCAACCACGGAAAGATGTGGAAAGAAGGACGCTTTGCTTCCTTGATTTGATTGACTGATCGCTTTTGGGATGTTCGAACTGCGCGTGGGTTTTTGATGCGATCGGTTGGTTGATCGATTGATTGATTGATTGAGTTACTTCTGTTTACTGCAGGCAGATCTTCTCTTTGAGGAATGAAAAGGTAACCAAGTCATCCATCCATTTATTCATTTATTCACTCACTCACTCATTCGCGCATTTACTTCTTTGCTTGTTGATTTTGTCTCGCACTCAGTTTTGGGTCAGAGTTAGAACCTGAAGAAACCGCGTTGCTGAGGTCCTCATGCGTCACAATGGTCGATCGCTCTTTTCCGCTCTCAAGGACGCCGCCGCATATCCAGTCAATTAATCAAAAAGCAAGCAAAGTGGTCAGTTAGATTGTCAATGTAAACAACTCTTGCATTATTAGAGTTTGCGAGACTGACTGAGAGAAATGGCGTAGAGATGAAAATCAATCGATTGATGATACCGAGTCGTTCATTATCGTCGAAAATGGAAATATTTGCAATGTTGAAAATGTTGCACCGGAGCTCCGATGTGATTGCAATCCTGTTCGTGATCGCTGTATGGAACTTGGGAACTAGTTGCGATCCAACCTCAAGTCTCAAAGGGGCCCTGCGTGAAGAATTAAGGAACGAACAGTAAGTTATCTTCAAGCCTCAAAGCCAAAAGCGCGACCTCCATGGATGTAGGCACTGTTCCATCTAAATTGCACTGTCTTCGCTGGCTAGCAGCAAGTAGAACCATCATAGTAGGTAGTAAGCGAGCGCAAAGACGGACAGGAAGAAGCTATGCAATCTCTTCGTAATAACGCTAAGCAAGCAAAAGACCCACTCCATCGCTCTTTTTTAAATTAAAAAGACACTCCTAAGGGTCTACGTAACTACCTACCATTTGAATGAGAAAAGTTTCTGTTTATGGTGTTTTTTTTTGTTTTTTTTCAATGTAATATTTTTTTACTAAGATCAGTTTTGTTTCGCTCGATGGAGAGAAGTGTCGAAGTTGAGGAGCTTCAATCAGTAAATAGTACATTGATTGGTCTAATGTGATTTGACACAAACCCACTCAATCATTGTTATGATTTAATCATCAGATCAGATCATATAATATCAAAATTTCTGCGTTTTCACCCTTGGACTAGCAGAGAAAAAGGCCGCTGTCTGCTCAGCCAGCTTTCGTGCTTTCTTCTTACACAGGCACGTTTTCAGTCGTCCTTGCTTATCGCTGTATTCTATTCTGCGGTTGCTGTTCTGTTCTCACTCCACGTTGACTCATCGCTGTGCTTCCGCCGCTTATACCGCGGCTTTTTGGAAGCAGGCCAGGAGACAGAGAGACTCTCAGACGCCAATAGCCCCCCCTATTCGAAAGTATAGGACTCTAACGTGAACGGTCTCCTGAGGTCACTTTAGGCAGTAGCTGCCTAGTAGGTAGTATCAGTCAGTACCTCTAATAGCATCAAGAGAAAAGAAACTTATTTACATGAAGAAGGACCTCACTTTTTGTGATGAAGAAAAGCAAAAGAAAAGAGAAAGAAAGAGAAAAGAAAGAGGCCGCACCAAAGAATACAAGACCCGGGGTGACTTTGAAACAAACAGACGAGCGGGATTAAAGAGGGAGAAGATGAAAGAAAAGAAAAGAAAAGCCAAGAAGCCAAGTGAAGAAAAACAAAGAAAGTAAGAAAGAAAGAAGAATACTTTTTGATCCACCATCTAACTCGTCAAGTTTTAAAAAAATGATATTCAAAATAATCTTCAAGTAGGCGCCAGCTAATGAGACATGAGATGAGTGCGATCCCCACTCAACTTGACAGACAGACAGACAGAATGGATAAGAATAGAGTCAAACAATAAACAGACCGCCAGCCATGAAATGAAGTGAAATGAAGAAATGATGCGGACCGGGAGGCAAACAAAAGGCTGCCCAAGCCGCGCGATAAGGCCCCTCAAAGCTCCCGCAGCCTGCTTGGGACGTGCCGGAGCGGCAAGCAGACCTGCCGCCTTGGCATCCGCAATCCATCGATCTCCTCGAGTCGTGCTTTTTGCTGTACTTTGTAATAATAACAACAACAACAATATTTTTTTTATTTTTAATTTTATTTAAAATTAAAATTAAAATAATCAGTTGCTGTTTTGCCTCTCTTTCATTAAAAGCACATCTTCTAACTCGATCTCTCAGCACGTTCTTTAAACAGAGATATGAATTTTCACTGAGAGAACAGAATGAATGACAGAGAAGAGGTCGCCACAACTCGGGATGGGCCAAGCTCCTTGATTGAGAGTCGCCTCTGGACGGCTTGTAGAGGGAGGAGATGCTCAGAGCGACGGAGGAGAGATCGAAGAGGCGTCTTTCTGGAGGTGAAAGCGATAAGACCCAGGAAGGACGCGAAGGTCCCAAGGTAGCGAGCAAAATTTATTCGAATCCGCCAACTGCTGTTCGCGTGTTTGTTTCGTCTGTTTATTTTCTTTCTTTGAAACACAGCAGCACATAGAAGTTTTTTATAAAACTAAAAACTAAATAATAAATGATATTATAATAAATGATAAATTATTTCAATAAAAGGGAGAGAGAAGAGTTAACTAGCCGAGGCAAAGGATAGACCTGGACAAACTTACCAGGCAGAGAAAGGACTCCTTTAATTGCGGGCCCTTTATCTCTGGCCAACTCTGAACTGCTTGCTAAAGGCGCCCTCTCCCTCGCTCATAGAGCGCATTTACGCATAATACAGAACTCGCCATCGATCGGCACGAGACGAGGTGCTTCTTCTGTGGCACGGGCGCTTTACTTTGTCTCTTGATTCATTCATCGTTCATTCTTTGTTTCATCTTTTCATGGAAAGAAGAAGCCATATTATTTATATATATAAATTCACTATTTTATAACATGCCTAATTTATTTTTGAATAATGAAATGTTTCCTTTTGGTTTTTGTTGTTGTTGTTGTTGTTGTTTTGATTAAAAGGAGCAATGAGAATGGTAGAAAAAGGAGGACGACAAAGAAGCACGGAAGATGGGAAGAAAGAGAGAAGAAAGAGAGAAAGAACCTGCGGTCTGCTTAGGTCCTTTTGCGCACAAAAGAAGTTTGCTCGCTCGCCAAACAGCATCCTAGATTTACGACTAGGAGGCTCTAAACAGCCCGCCCATCGAATCGAAACAAAACAAAACAAACAAAACAAAACAAAACAAAAATCACTCATAAGTCCTTTCAATTTGTGTTTTTTTTTTAATACTCTTCAAACACACCGAGATTGACTTAGCATTTGGCATAAGTAGAGGCTACGGAGAAAGGCAGATAGACAGACAGACAGAAACAAACAAACAAACAAACAAACAAACCAATAAACAATCAAATATACAGAGAAATACACAGAAAGCCTAGTAAAAGCAGGGACCAGGAAGTCAAGAAAGCCAAGCAAACACCAAACACTCGCCAAAAGCCAGAAGCCAAAGGCCTAAATAAGGAGCAAATAATTCGCAGCAAGAAAGAGAAGTGCGAACAAAGCCGAGGGGACAGACAGAGAGGCGAAAGAAAGAAGAGAGAAGGACTCGGTAGGCCCTGCTAGCGCCTACTGTACAAAGGCCGCTCCTGGCTCAGCGCCTGTTTCCTTTCTTTTTTTGGCTCAACAACTCCCTCTAGTCTTGTTACTTTCGCAATCCCTCACGAAAGGGCAGCAGAGAAAGGAAATAGTAAGAGAGAAGGAAGAAGTGAGCGACTGAGGGAGCGAGAAAGGAACTTGAAGCCTTTCTTTTGTTGGACGATTTGCTTGCAAAAGCGCGCTTTCAAACCACTTAAGTTTCTTCTCTCTTTTCTTTCTTTTTCTTTCTTTTTGTTTTTAATAATTAACAGAAGAAAGAAGGAAGAATAGGAGAAAGTATATTGCGATTTATACTTTTGGAAACAAGCGCAGGCTCGTAGGTGAGTCGATAAAGAAAAGAAGAAAGAATTTGTTTACTTCTAACAAAAAAGGAAAAGAAAGAAAAGCAAAGAAATCAGAGCAGCAAACCCGAAATTGAGATCACTCGCGGCAACTAAGATCTGTCACCGAGACCTCGCCATTAGAGAATGGCGCTCGCGTGGCTTCGAAGGGCGCTCAAGGGCGCCAACGATGAGGAAACAATGTACAGCGGCATGACTGGCAACGCTCAGCAGCAGTACCAGCAATACCAGCAACAACAGCAACAACAGTACCAGCAGCGGCACACGGAGCTGGGCGCCGGCTTAAAGAGCCTCGAGGAGATGCCCGTGAGCCCGACTCCTCAGGACGACAGCAGCGTGCTCAAGCAACGTGACAGCAGCTGCTCAAGCAGCAATGGGGACTCCTATGCTCAGGTGCGGATCGAGCAGGACGACGAGGCCAACCGAGCGGAGCAGAAGGCTGCAGCTACAGCATCGAGAATTGAAAAACTCGTCATTGCCAGACTTCAGAGGGACCGCCAATTGCAATCACAGCTCTCAAGATACTTTGCGCTGCAAAAGCATGTCCTCGTAGGACCTGCAAGCTTCGACCTATGGGTCGATCTCCTCGCGTGGAGACCCATGTTCGAAGCCCTCGCAGCTCTCTGCAAGCATGTAGCCTCCGCTGCCAAGGATGGCACAACCACAATCGACGTGCTCAAGGTCGTCCTGTACCTCTTCCATGCCGAAAGATTTGCGTTGCTTGTGTCGCTCAATGACCTTGCTGATCTCATGCAAGAGATCTCTGCAGAGGACTCGAGCATCACAGGCTCGCCGAGATCTTACTCGAGCCGCGAGACTGGTATTCTTATGCAGCAACACCAGCAACAGCAGCAGCAGCAACAACAACAACAGCAACACTACCTACCTCAGCCGCAGCAACAGCAGCAGCACTCGCTCCAGCAAGGTACCGAGGCAGCTGTCCGTGGAGCTGCATCTAGCCTTTCGCACTGGGATAAGGCTAAGTTCTTTGAGATCTTCGAGGCCAAGGTCATGGAGGGAGAGGTGCGCGGAGACTCGGTCACTGTAAGCACGCTCGAAAGCATGTTGTCCGGCATGGAGCCCGACATCGACTCGTCTTTCCTCGCCTACGCAACATTTACCCTCTTCTCCACCTTTGCCAAGACCTGCAAGTCTGCCCTCACCCTCAACGAGCTTGCCCAACTCGTTAACGCGCTTGACCTTGCCGTCTCAGCGCAGCGATCCCCGCGCTCTGTTCGCTCCTGAACACATTCTCTCTCACAAGCCGCACGCATCCAAACAACCAAACAAAGCACACAATCAAATTAACCCTTTTCTAATGATCCGCGCAGGACTTCAAAAAGTCGAGCGGGCTCCATGTGACTACAAAAAAGTGGTGGGGGGTGCGCAAAGCAAGCGCATCAATCAATCAACCAACCAAGCAACCAAGCTAATAAAGAGAAAACTTTGGAGAATGAACTAACATCAGCAGCAGTAGTAGGAGCTCTCCAAGAGGCGACAATCTAATAATACCTCTCATGTGAATGACTAATTCGTGCGACCACCGTCAATCGCTTCTCTTGCATTAAGAAGAAAAAAAGTAATGCAAAGAAAATGAAACGATTCATGCGGACAGTCGCTACATTCCTGCCAATGTCGTCATTGCTACTGCTACTCCTCTAAAGTTTTCTACGCGCCAAGTGCTCTGTACTTTCCCCCCATGACCCCTTATATCTGCCTGACAAGCATCCATACTGTCTGATGTGATGTATTCTGATGAACACTCCGAAAATAAGTCTGTGTACCAAAGATAATATTATAAACTGATGATTCCATACTCTTATGCAAACTTCTACGACGACAAGGTCCTCCTCCTCCCATCAATAAATACCCTAAAGCCTTGTAGCCCTCTGCGCGAAGGGAGCCTTAAACTGACCGTGGCATGCTCAACCCAACTTTTGATTCGTTGCATAGAAAACGCGTAAAACGAAGCCTGTGCCTCTTCAAGTTCTTCTACTCCACCCTAAATGGCCCTAGTCAGCTAGTCCTAAACTACTAGCGAGCGAGTTAGGTACTTACCTACAGTGCCTTAAGAAACCTGTTTACTCACTCTGGCTGGGACCACTACTACTGTCCAATAGCACACTCTTACTTGGCCTCTGATGGCTCCTCCAAATTCCAATTCCTGGCTGTACTGGAAAGAAATCCTACTCTGCTTACTCTAGAGCAACTGCCCATTGTGCTGTATAAGAGTTGATGTACCTGCTTACTAGAATAAAGAAAGGAAAGCGAAGCAGAGTGATTGAGTCAAACTTTTCCAAGTTTTCCATTTGATCAAAAAGACAATTAAATTCTTTCTTTTCTTTTCTTTTCTTTTCTTCTTTAATAATAAAGAGACCCAGCGAAGATCCCTCTCTCACTTCACTTCACTTCACTTCACTTCAGGCGCCGCTCATCCCATTGCACACCTGCCGTTCGTTCACCCGCAAAAGATCTGCCAAAGCTATGAGGGAAATCCGAGGTGTGGATGGCTAGTGTTAGGTAAGGTTGGGTTTGATCGATTGATTGATTGATTGATTGATTGATTGATTGATTGATTGATTGATTGATTGATTGATTGATTGATTGATTGATTGATTGATTGATTGATTGATTGATTGATTGATTGATTGATTGATTGATTGATTGATTGATTGATTGATTGATTGAATGAATGATTGATCGCCACGTAGGGCCACGCTCCTTCAGGCGCGTGAGGCGTGAAGGAGTAAAGTGAGGAAGTTGGCTTTCGAGGAAGAACCCGGACAACTTGAAGACATCAACGATGGATGCATGAAGAAAAGGATGAATCAATGAATTGACTTGTTTGATTGTCAACATGAGACATCTTGAAAGAAGAACTTGAAAGCAAGAAACGAGATCATCGACTTCTTTCTCTCGCCTCCGGGGCCCTGAACCAAACAGAGGGTGGGTGAAGGGATGAAGAACAACTTTTAGATGGAAATGAACCAAATTGCAATGAGAACTCTTAGGCAAGCCTACTAACAGACAGACAATCAAACGTGAACTCGCAATCAAACCAACAAACTAAAACTAAATGTGAAACTAAAACTAAACCCTCCAATTACAATCAGCCGGCGCAAAGAACTTTGGCTCGAATTACCTGCTAGTGCCGTAGTAGCAGGTATTTATTTATTGCCTACGGCCCTACCTACTTAGTTCTTCACAACACTTGGACTCCTCACGACAATCTCCTCAAGTTCCAAACAGACTTACAAATAGCCAGAAATTGATTGATGCATGAGCAGCTAAGCACCATAGCTAGGTAGCTACACCAACCAACATACAACTCGAATCAATCGTCCAAGTGATCGACCAATCGCAATCAAACCCATCGATCAAACAACATCGTAGGAACCTGCAGAGGAACGCCCCAAGCCCGAAGGATTGATTCGCAGCAGAGACCGACAGGACAGACTCTCAGACTCCCAGAGTGGCAGATTCACAGAAGACAAACACATAAGCAGGCGCCTGCAGCCTGGATTATCGATCATAACGAACGAACGAACGAACGACTGATTTGTGATTTCCAACAAAGTCCGAGTTGTTAGAAAGTACGCGCTTAAGCACCTGCGACACCCCACTCGATCAATTCCAGGCATCTTGAATCCCCGTCTGTTTGTTTATTGGTGGTCAGTTTGATTGTTTGATTGTTTGATTGTTTGTTGGTTGTTGTTTGTTGGTTCTACAAATCAATCTTGTCTCGAAAGGAGGAAGACCAACCAACCAACCTCCTCGAGTCCTCAAGCTGAGTGATTCATGTGACGGAGCTCGAGATGAAATCGGCTGCTCGATCGATCCATCATCGACGCTGCAATGGCTGAACCTGCGGTGTTGAACTGGTGGAGTTGCTTGGGCCCATCGCTTGGCACTCACTCTCGAAGCGAGTTCATCCTTTGAAGCAAGCAACCAAGCAAGTAAGCCACCTTTATCAGGGAAGGAAGCGATTAATTGTGCTTACTTACGTACATCGCATCTTAGACCGCTCGCTGGCTTGGAAGGACTTTACCAAGTGCTCAAACAGCTCGAGTGGTTGTGGACCTACTTTGCTTTGCTTTGATTCGATTTGATATGGCTTGATTTATAAAGCGTAAGGTATCGATAGATTCATTCATACGCCATGAAAGTAGTATGCATGTGTTTATTTACAGCGGCCCCAGCAATTTTGCAGTTCATCGATTCTTGGAATTCAACTGAGTCGATCGCTCATAAATAAGCCTTTGCAAAGTGAGTGCCAAGGCCACGTGAACTTTCAGTCTGACACTGCGCCGATCACCAGCTTCGTAAACTTATTGGAAAATCTCGTCACCTGTAGCACTAAGTCTCAGGGAATCAAGGATTTCAAGGGAGGACTCTGACGAAAGAACGTTTGCAAAGTCACGATGGCTAGCTAGCTATAGCCAACCAACTATTTGGGTGGGTGAGTGAATGAGTGAATGAGTTTTGGAGAGAGACGGAGCCTGTAGTGACTAGTTCAAGAAAACCAGCCTCCAAAACGAGCCTCGATGTTAGTCGCGGTTCGATTTCTGCTTTGGATCATGGCGAGCGTTCTCAGCGTCGAAATTACAGCTATTTCTGCACGTCACTCGTGATTGAAGATAACTCCCATCCTCCACCTTTTCGTCCCCTTGATAGTCAAGTTTTCATAGCCGGACAGTCGCTCTGTTTGATCCATTGTTCGATTATATGTTCAATGATTTGTTTCATGATTTGTTCGATTATTTGATTTATGATTTGCTTATTTGATTGTGCTAGCGGGTACTACCCATGCACCACCTATCCAGGCTACTCGAGGTTCCCCGCGGCCGCAGACTAGAGATCTCTGACGACCGTAGATACATTATTTCTGTAGACATATACATACATATGGATATGTCTACATATATTAAATCAGACCTTCTTCCACAGCCATTCAAAGATCTCCATGAAATCTATTCCTCGTTACTGATCGAAGGAAGGAAAGGAGGAAAGAAGGAAGGAATCCTAACTCGTAGAAAAGCACGTGGCTGGATGTTTGATTTTTCTATTGCTTGTCTAATTATTTATATTATTTATAAGAAAGGCTGCATTTCTTGGGAATTGGTCCATTCGCATTAATTATGGCTGACTGAGTGACACTTATATGATGGTTGACTGACTGCATGCAAATGTAGAAGCAATTAAGTGTTGAAGCATCGGCCAAATGCAATGCAGCGCACGATCGGGATTGGCCGCTTGAACGGTTCATCGATGGCGATGCTAAGCTCTTGCTAGCTGAGAGGTAGTAGGTATCTACTGCCAGGGCCAATCAATGCATTATGGTCGTCAGTGCAATCTCTCTCTCACTCTCAGTTAGGATATCACTTAACTACTACTAGCTGAATGAAAGAACTCTTACTTTCTTTTTGGAATACAATCTCAGAAGTCGAACTTGGACAAACACTTCTTCTGTTTTCTTTATCTTTCTTTTTATTTAATTTTATTCATTTATTTATTTACTTATTTATTTTTAATATATATGAAATGTGTTTCTTCGTTCAAGCTCAGACTTATATGTATTAAGAATTGGACGTCCCTTCGTCTTCACGGGCCCAACGTTTCATCAACAAGCCAATGATAGCCCTACTACGGCATTGCAATTTGCCCATCTCCTAGTCCATTAAATGCTTGGATTTTGCCTTTTCTCGTGCTTTAGTCTTTACTTAGCAGTTTTAAATTGTTCTTATTTCTTTGAAATCATCAGTTAGGACAATAGAATCTCGAGTGCGCTAATAGATTCTCTTCAAGGCGTGCGCAGGGTCCTCTGAGTCTCTCTCATTTGCAGCTGTGCTCAAGCTTTGTTCGGCCTCAGAAGCTACGACAATAACGAGCGCAACATTCATTAATTATTGTTGAAGGCTCAAACTAAACAAGAGCTTGAAGCCCTGTTCCAGGAAGCCTTCAAGTTCTCAAGCACGATGGTCAATCTATGGGACATGGAACTTAAAGAAAGAAAGACTAAAATCTCGATTGCAAACTAGAGAATCATGAAATGTCGAGGACGATGGGGCCATAGCTCTACCGAGTTCATCTCAAACTTGGGCGTATTGCACGCAAAAAGACTCAGATGCTTCACCGCGTGTAAGTGTACCTTCGAAAAGTTTTGCGCAGAGTCAACGGATCGCTGGAATAAGCAAACTCGTTATATGATTCACATTTGCCAGGCTTGTGATCACGACAGCTTCGTGAATTTCGAGACCAACCTCGGCAGGACGAAGCTGCCCCAGCTCGTAGCGCTGTTCTCAATGAGTTCTTCGTGCGTGAGAACCCTGCTGGAGCTGCGTGCACTATAAGTTGCAAAGCTTCTTCGCTTCACAGCAGTTGTAGTAAGGGACCCCAGCGCATGCGGCGAAGCGGAGCGAGAGGCTGTGCGTGTAGACAAAGTTTGTCTCACGACCGTAGAAAAGACGAGTCGCGTTGCATCTTTCTGTGAGTCTTTGCATGGGTGCCCAGAAACAGCTTCGGGCTCCTCTTCAACTAAGAGATTGAACTCCTCCACGTCAGGACCGCTGCATCTCACAAACAAAAAGGGAGACCTCAGCGAACGGCGGCGAGGACCAAATACTCTTAGCCTTCCTTACTATCAGTTACCTATGAGATTCTAGCACTGGATGCTTCTGCCATCTTAGTCTCCCTTAAGTGCTGTGAATCGATCGACACCTCTCGTTGAAGAAGCACTGATTCCATACGATGCATTGGCTTTGGCGTGCTGGACATCATCTATCTGTTTGATTGGGCCTACGAGTTCTTCATGTTTTTCTTTGTTTTAATGACCTGACGATGCGCAAGACAATCGATAAATATGACTGTACTCATCATCAAAGAAGCAGGTTTATGATGCCTCTGAATGGATTGCTGCAGGATTTACTGGTTCCTAGCAACGTACATTTCAGAACGAGGAATTCGGAGACAGCGCGAACTAGAGAATGAATGAATGAATGAATGAATGAATGAATGAATGAATGAATGAATGGATGAATGAATGAATGAATGGATGAATGAATGAATGAATCAGTCAATGAGGTTCTTCATTCTGTGCCTATGACCTTCTTTGCACTGCGCAAATCGGACGAACGAGCAAAGGAGAAGTTTAATGAATCCAAGGTAAGCCGTACAACGATCGACCGTGAAAGCAGCTTGCATCATCGCAGATCTCCAGGTCCTTTTGGAACCCCTCGAAGGTCCGAGCGCATGAACGCACAAGTTCGTGAGTCTCCTTGAAGGATTGCAATTCCAAGGAATGGTAATATGCATGCATACCACAGCCACTCAGCTCGCTTCGAGGAGGTGGTCTTCGTCTACTTCATCCACGGCATCGCCAAGAACGGCAATGGCATCGCCGACCGCGGCATCCACCCGCAAAATAATATTCCAAGGCCGCTGGGGTCGCATGCGTTCGCTAATCTTGCTCCCACAAAGACTGCCCGAGCCTGCGGAAGGCGCCTCCGAATTGGCGGCCCCGACGGAGCATCCTTGACGAGCAGAAGTTAGCAGCAGGTTCCTTTGCGCCAGGAACACGCAATTGGAGAATCGAAGAATTGCACAAGTGCGGACCGCGCGATCTAACCCGAATAGCTGAAGAACTAACTCATCATGAAGACTTGAATAAACTCTCAAAAGGAAACTCCAAAAACTGCGCCCTGAGGCACTTAATGACGCAAACTCCCCTGCTTGAAGGGTGTCCCATTGCTTGGCCGTTTTAATCTCTGCCTTTGATCCGCTCGCAATTGATAGGACCAAAAGGAGAAATGAATAGAGAATCGAGAATCGAGAAAGAAAAGTTCTCTGAACGGCGGATGGAACTCCGGGTTCTTGGGGATATGTGTATGCTAGAACAAACACTAAGCAAGTAGGCGCGATTATCTTCTTTGTTTATATTTATACATTCTGATTTTAATATTAAAAAACAAGGATTGCTTACCTAGCTTCAGATTGCAAATAACATTTAGCTTGTCTCTCTGAATGAAAACTATAAGAACTGGGCACCACCATCTGTTGTGCTAAGAACTTGAAACCTGTCCAGGACGCAGACCCAAAGGACCATTTGCATCCTCTTGAGACCATACTCGTGACTTCATTCCCAAATGGAAATAACTAAACCAATATCTAAACCAAAGTGAATGAATATACCTCGCTGTAGAAAACGGTCTCCTGTTTAGACAAAGAAAGGATCCGCAGATTGCGTTCGAAGAGAGCGAAAAAAGCGAGCAAACGAACGACGGGGGGCTTAGAATACAGGAACCGGTGCATGCTGACGAGGAGGTCATTCTTATTCTATATCATTGTGGTCCCATTTGCTACGAAGATGCTTTTTGTCATCACGGCAGATCGATCATCGCATACCAACCTACGTAAGGGAGGGACGCGCCAGCTGCAGATTGGACGCCACGCCTCATGACGCTGCGGTTGACTTCACGCCCCACGAGTCTGATCAGGCTGAACGAAAGCCCCATCTTCTGCTGCTGCTACGCCTCCAGGTCACTCGCTGTTTTTTATTTCATTTTGTTTGCCTTAAACGTTGGTTGCATGAATTACATTTTCTTATCTTCTTGCTTTTGCGTTGTTTTTCTTTTGTTTTTCTTTCCTCGTCGAAAGAATGACTCGATGAAGGTGACCCTTGAGTCCTTATCATCTCCATCACACAGTACCTTTGGAAAATGGTGTGGTGTTATTACGCGCCGATGCCTCAAGCGTTCGTGGGCGAGTAAATCATAGAAACGAATCGGATGAGAGTTGGGCGATGCATGGCACGTAAGTAGGTCGGGACCTGCTGCCATGGCTCTAAATGCTACGGTAACTATAGGTTGAGTGCAATTGCGTCCCTTTCCTTGTTGAATTTTATGATTGAAGAGTTACTCCAGGGACAATTTCTATTTATTTATATATATTTAAAAGGGTTGTTGTTGTTGTTGTTCAAGTTTTTTCTCAGTCTTTTAAAATTTACAATACAAGCCAGCGGTCGCACACAATTCTCAAGACATTTGAAGACAGATGCGCAACAAGGGGATTACTGTTCTAGTTGACACCGAGGCAGGCGTTTGAACTTTACTTATTTATATTTGCCTTCTTTATTTTTAGTATCTATACTTGAGGACAAAACTGATGCACTAGCACATATAATGCGCTCAAGTTTATATAATAGGAGACTAGACTTAAGGAAACAGATCTACTTATTCAATCACTTATTTACGACGAACAGAGACTCGCGCATTCACTAGTTACCTATCGAATTAAACTTTCTTCTGAGACGAGGCTGTTCTCTTTAAGATTCTTTAAACTTGCGGACAAATATCAAGAAAGTAGATCTTATCTTCAAAGAAAGGTTTGAATCTGCAAAAGCGAACATTGTGTCGATTCTTGCCTGTATTACTTGCTGCAGAACTTTCTGGCAAGTCCCTGAAAGCAGGGGGATACACCTGATTTAGCCATTTTTTGAAGGTTAGTTTTTTTCTCTTTCTTTTTCAATCAAATCAGCTTGTTATAGAGAAGCTCATTTTGAAGCATACCCCAGAACTGCAGTTTCCTTGAGACCTATCTAGAAGCTCGTATAGTTGGCTGGTGGCATGTGCTGCGCTTAAATAAATCTGAATTATAGGTGAAGATGTAAACGCTTCCACTGCCCTAGCTCAGTTTCGTAGTTAATGCTGACTTTTAGATAGCCCCAATGAGTTGCAAGAATTAGAACTCATCCGTGAAAAAAAGCATTCTTTTTCAGCTCCTGCATCACGAAGAACCAAAGAATTTCTATGATAGAATACTTTCCTCTTACATAAAGTTTTGTTTCTCACGACGCCGATCATGACTCTCGCGTTAAGCGCTTTCTAATCGTTCACAGATGAGTAGTTTGCTTCAACCAACTCTAACCTTGGAGAAAATATTATAGTTAGTTCTACATTTTAACCGAAGAAGTTGAGGGACTATGTCGTGAATCCATAACTATCTACAAGCAAATCTATCAATTTTCTATTTCTCAATCCTTTAGACGATTACGAATCACAGAATCAAAGACCCAAAACCTTTCCTATAATAACTACACATTTGCAACTCTATTTCCAAGGTTTTAAAAAAGCTTAATTTAGAAGCTTGTTCCACCAAAAATGAAATAATTTAGTTTTTACAATCCTGTGGCAATCCAAAGTCAAAAAAACTAGTTTGCATTTTCCTTTTCATCTGATACGAATTGTTGACGCTATATTGAGCTGTTGAACACACAGTAGTAGTGAACTCGTTCTAAGATACAATAAAATTATATCCATTTCAAAAGTTCTTGCATCTTTTAACCACAATAAATAAAGAAAGCAAACATCATGCATCTCTTGAAGAAGATGAGATTGAGTTGCACAAGGGTCCAACGTAAAATAATAAGTATAACTTTAGAAGATAGGCCTTTGTGGAGCGAATACTATATCATTCGTGAATTTTGAGGTCCAGCATCTTCAATTCAAACGAGAAAGATTATAGTTTACACTCATGAAAATGTAATTTAAAAATTAAGGATATCAGCATTGTCATAATCTATTCTTAAAACATGAAAATACGAGACATGACGAAATCTTTCACAAGGGAATTTAAAAATTTTTCGTTCTATTACTCTTTCTCCTGCCAACATAAATTTACATTATATGCATGAGTTCTAGCATCATTTTTAGCTGTTGGAGCCATCTGTTAGAATTCATATAATTTCTATAGTATACAATTTTACTTTTTAGGAGTTAAGTCTCCGTGTCTTTGACGTTACATGTATTGAGTTCGCAAACATCTGAACCAATACAGCATATTCTTCAACTGTTTATGTTTGGAAAAAGGTATTATGCCTTTGGAATAATTTCCTGCTAATCCTTCTTTAACGAAGAGAAGATCATTTTCATCAGGGTGTTGGTTGAATTCTGTCATCAATATGTCAAGTCAAAATGATACATTTACCGCAGTTGGTCGATCAAGAATTCTTATATCTAATATTTTCTAGTTAAGTAATATTTAACATGAAAGGCGCAGAGCTAGAGTACTAGTTATTTTGCTTACACATAGATGCATCCCAACTCCGGTAGGCTGGGTTGAAGGCTGACCGTGCTATCCCCTTTCTTTAACAAGAAGTATATGCTTGTCGTAAAATGTGCATAAGTAATTTGACAAGTCACCTGTGAGTTGGCAAAGAGTTAAACATCTACACAACGACCTACTTTAGTGACCTACGACTCCCGTGTGAGTGTATATGGCAAGAGTAACGCATACAACCTTTTTAGTATCGATTTTGAGAGATAAAACTTGCTTTCTAAATAGACTCTGTACATTTGTTGAAACCAAGAGAAGGCCCAGAATAGCTTACAAAGCCCGCACGTTAAAGTATTCAAGCAAATGTATTCGATTCATGAGTACGCTTCCCATGTAATGTTAAAGTTCTATAACTGGAAGTGCTTGAAATTTGAGCATGTAAATTAAATGAAGAATGTACGAAGAGTACGAACCTCTTAAGCACCCATATCAGCATCTGACGTGTTGCATCGGTGCCTTGAATAAATTAAGCTTCGCTCATTCTGCCCTTGGAAGGAGCGCCTATTTCTTTGCTCAAACTCTATGTAGCTCATCCTGTAATGTTTAAAATCTCATGATAGAATACCGCTTATAGTTGGAGTCGAATATTGCCATACACCATTGGGACTTTACAGATACGGGGTGTTTATGTTATATTCGTTATTTCTATTCCTATAATGTGCATTCCAGAACCTTATGCAGCGCACATAATACAGTTCTCACTGCCACGTAATTACGGAATAAAGAAAATATGTTGTTACAGACATGTTACATTCAGAATTAATGGTGAAACAATATGTGTCTTATAGGCTCTTAAACTCTGGTTTCAACTATGCGCCGACATTTGTCATTATCAAACTGAAACATTTGGGTTCCCCTGGTTGAACAGTTTCACAGGAAATGTATTCGCAGAACCGTAATATCGACGTTTGCTTTCAGATGTTTGGATTTGGTGATTTCCTCATTGACTGTCATATACCCAGCTCTATTACAAATTATGCATATTAGTGCTTTGATTCTACTGTTTGAACTTTCAAGGCTAATCTTTTGCTGAAATATCCAATCGAAGGAACTTGTGGACAAGATATTGCTAGAGTTCTTGATGTCCCTTTGTAAAACCCCAGTAGACATAAGGTTTACAATAGAGCAAGAATAGGCAGCGAGACTCACGTGACTGCTGAAGCCAAGAACTAGAAGTGTGAATACACATGACCTACATCCAAGCATAGTTTAGAAGTTGGATTAACCTAACCCCATCGATTAGCTCTAACCAATTTCAAAAAAGTCTTAATCTCCCTAGCTACTACATGAATCCATCTGTCCTGGAAATTCATTCCCCAGAACAGCAGTTCGCTAACTCGTAAATCAACCTTCTTAAAAGCCTTCATCAAGCCTCTTACATTCATCTTCACAGCCAACCTCAAGCTAATCAGAATCACCTTTCAGAATCTTTCTGCAATAATCACATTTCATATGTTCCGGAGTTTCTGTTTAATGTTGTTGTTGTTGCTTTGTTCCAACAGGTTGGTTTCTGCGGATACGTACAAGCTTTGCTTTGAACCTTTTTCGATTTGGAATTCCCCCCGAATTTTACAAAGTTAGTTTTTCTTTGAGGTCATTGAGATTGTCATGTTTCGATCGAGTTATGCTAATACTCTCAGCTATCGATTCAGATATGGGCAATCAGTATGCTTTGGACACTATTGTGCATGCAAGTTAGGTTTTCAATCATTTTCCTACAGTTTTGTTTTACTCTTAGTCTAAATCTTTCTTAGCTACTACAGGCTTGCACTAGTATGCAAGAAGATCAGGTGATAACATCAAGCTCCTCCAAAACTGATTATCTGTAAGAATGAAACCAAAAACGAAGGATAAAGTTTGCTGTCCTGAAGATGCTTTATACTAGCAAAGAATGTTGGGCTACGAGGAAGCGTCCTTGCTGAGATCACTGATCGATGAATTATGGTGTCGAGGCATCCCTGGAGACCTAGGCATAACAACATTAATCTTGAAGAACTAAGAGATGCTTAGAAGTAAGAAAAGAGCACCGGAATACGCTGAGAAAGCCCGCATAACGTGTTCGTGAAAACCATGAATAGCAAGTTAGTAAAAGAGACCATAACGGAAACTTAAGTAGACAGCAACCTGAGCTCTTCAGTTCTGCTCAACTTAAACTATTTCTGTCTTACCCTAGGAAATAGACATTCAATGTTTCATTTTGAAATTCATCCCCAAATCACATCTGTAATATTAAACGTTCAAGCTAAAAAGTTTTTCCAAGTCTTATAAACGCATTTCAATGTTTTATATCACATTTCTCAACCCGTATGTAGCTGGTGAGACGGGAAATCTCAGCAACAAACTTTTGAGGAGTTGCCGCTGGAATAAATTAGAACTAATATTGCGAGGGGAAAATGAAATCACGGATCGTGAAGGCTCTCGAAGAGATCACAGGTTTAGAATTACGATTTAATGGCATGCTAACCTTTGGTATAAACTTCAAACTCCACAATGATTTTAGCTTTGAAGTATCCTCGACCTAAATACGTTATACGTTAAGCTTAGATGCAGGTTTTCAACCATCTGTCTCGTTCTGTGTATCTGTAATTTGCGGGACAATAAATTTAACAAATCAACCACTCCCTTCAGGTCCTGAGATGGATCGATCAATTGGTGACATTTTTATGTGATTGATAGTCTCAAAGTCTTACAGATCAGGTTCCAACATCGTTTGATGTATTACATATATTATATGTATATGCCCCTCCGGCTGTTATTTTTGAAGGCCAGCAAAGCGCTAGCTCTTTATGTCCCTAAAGACTTCCGCATTGATCTTTGTACTGTAAATAGTGCACTCGCAGAGGCGCGTTGACCAGATGACCCGGAAGCCTTTGCTTTTCAGTCTTCTCTAAATTAGAAGGTTTTTGCATTCGACATACATTAAAGATTGAAGTTTGCTAAAAAACTGAAGTGGTGCTAATTTGAACTTCATAATATTTCGTAACTACAGAGTAGCCTCTTAAATAAAGATGCGCTTAGCGTACCATTGTACGGATCTGTCTAATTCGTGGTTCTAAGATTTATAATTGAAAGGCGCTGTAGACAAGTCACTATTAAATTCCTTACACGATGCTGGAAGCCCTAAAGTATTGTAGAAGATAAGAACTAGACAATCAGATACAAAGACAAAGAGCTAGGAAACTCAAAAAGTGAAAGTGTACAATACATTAGAAAACGTACGCGGCGGCAAAGCCTGAGTTGGAGGTTGAAAAGACATTTAGCTTACCCTCTCCATGCGAAATGCAGATAAAGTCCTTTTTTTGTCTCTGAATTATAATATGCATCAGTCCACTTCGGACAGCAGAACGCTGACTCCTGAAGCCCAAGTATGCAATACCTTCTCAAGACTTTATGCTTCCTTTGCCTTCCCAGTCAGCCTTTAGCTGATCAAGGGGGGTTGCTTTCAACACGGCGCTCAATCTTTGAGAGAAACAAATTTAGCAATGCAGGAAGCATATTTCCTGAATTCTATAGGGTTTCATTGCAATCTTCAGCATAAAGTCAAGCTGGTTGAACTTAGTCAATGTTTTCCAGCGTTGTGTAAGCAAAAGGAACATTGTGTTTCGGTTTGTATCGGCCTATGAACCTTTCGTACTTCGAAGAAATCTTCATCTCTCTTTGAACAATGAGGCTCGAGTTTCTAGGATTACAAGGGAGATTCTCGATTGAATTTAGATTTTGAAATATAAAAACTCTTCACAAGACTCAATACGGAGGGGCTTTGCGGGAGCTCTCAGTAAGTATATCCTCCTCAACTGAGCCAAACTATCAACTTAATAGAGATTCCTGCTGCAAACTACTCCATTTTGATGAGGAGGCAGCACGCTTCCTTACAACTTTGTGTGTCTTATGAAGGTCCTAGACTAGCTCAGGCTAAACTCATGGGTCGAATTCATATAAGCTGGAGATCAACCGACAAATCAATGAGGAGGAAGAAGAAGAAGAAGAAGAAGAAGAAGTGGATCGAGAACAAGCTTTTAAATGCTTAGCTAATCTTCGGGAATTTGAACTGCAAGTTGTATTCGGTGAACTGAGCCAGACTTAATATTCTTTTGACGAATTGGAAGAGTCTAGATTAATTTGTTTCATAAGCAATCAAAATCAGTTTATGCTAGTAGCATTCTCTTGCGTGCATTAATGCACGTGTAAGGTTGTGAACCTTGGCTTCTCAATTACAACCTAAATAAGGACTGCTCCATCCTATCGTTATAAGTTTTCGAGGCTGACAAATGATGTACCAAATCTTTCGACGTTGCATTCTCCACATGATCCCTAGGTTAGCGGTCTCAAGAAGAATATACGCAATACGATCACTTCACACACACTATACATAAGTATTACCTAGCTATTTTTCTAACGAAAGTAGATAAGTGCTTAGGCTACCTTTCATAAATATGATATCCCTCTGTTATTCTTCATCAAAATACGCAACCTTAATTTAAGGAACAGCTTAGAAACTTCTTTTTGCTGAAATTATAACTTAGGATCAGAATGTTATTATTTGCTGATGTTGTACAACTTGAAACTAATGCTCTATGTATCAAAGTTGTGGTGTACTTTCGGAGAGCTAGTACAAGTAATTCACGCTCCTCGATATTTTACATGCTGTTATTCCTTTAAAGTAACGTATAGTGTGAAAAACGACAGATTCTGCTCGTTCATATAAAGAAATGAACAAAGAGTTTATTGTATCTATGTTTACCTTTGTACTACTAAGCTTTGGATAACTTCTGGGTAGTACAGCCTTGTATCTTACCCAAGCTTGAGGCAACCAAGCGATCAAGATTTCCGTAAGCGTCCATTTTTGCATACCTTGACTACTTTTCATTCATGAAAAAACACAAGCAAAGCTGCATAATATAAAGCTCATTTTTCCAAGGCCTGTTTGGTTCGGAGGTGGCACCAAAGATGTAAAAAGTGACGCTGGTTCTGTCATGAAAGTGCTTTCGTGTTCTCATCAATGTCAGCTAACACTCTGGTACCTAGGGTGTCTACTAGCCAAGAGCAAGAACCGTCGTTCTAGTAGTACTTTAGCCGAATCTCGTTTAAGGAGTCCCATGCATTTAACTTGGTGGTCCAGCCACTGTGACTTCCTTTCTCTCGTAGATGCCGTTGAGTTCCACCCAAAGTTGCGTGATGCTCAGGCATTTGAGGAAAAAGTGTTGAATGATCGGTAGCCAGTGAACGAACGGGCTCGGAGTAGTAGCAACAGCTTCCGCGACCTGGTTGCTCATCCCCGCATTAACGCCAGCTGCCTCGACTTTGGTTTCATCAATATATTTATATGTTGCCTTGAAGACTCCGAATTGATGCCCTATAAAAAGAATATAGTGTGAAAATCGAACAGAGTTGAAGAAGCCCCATGATGGCGCTTCCCTTCGTGATACGTGCACACAATAAACCTATTTCATCTCTGGGTATAAGCTTAATTTACATATTTATGACCGTAGTAAGTGGGGTTCAGCGCGATTTCGATGACGCCATCATCGTGCGCGAGCCAAAAGCTCGATACTTTCATAATACCCCCTTTGTGCGATAGAGGTGTGTATCGCGTATGAATAGTTTTGTTGCTGCGGGTCCCCTCTGGGTGTATGTTAAGAAGGTATGCCAAGTTGGCGACGACGACGCAGGCGCAGCTCTTTATATTTTATTTTTAATAATGAATAACTTTGAAGGAACCTAAAGAAAAGAAAAAAAAAGATTAAAAAGTAAATAAAATTAATAAACAGACTTCCCAATATATACCCTTATTAAATACGCTAATAGTAGCAGTAGCATATTAGCAAAGCAGGCATTTATTATTATTATTATTAACTATAATAAAAATAAGAAAAAATTATTTTAGTTATTTAAATTTATTAAAAAAACAAAAACAAAAACAAAAAAACTCTAGGCTTCTAACTAGGTTATATGTAATTAAAAAAAAAAGAAGCTTTAGGCCTAAATATGATAAACATCTGATCGAAAGATGCCATGTTGGCGGTGGATACTTTTTCTTTGAAAAAACGAAAGGAGAGCCTGAGAAACAAACGGAAATGGAGAGGAACTTTATCAAAAATATCATTTAAAGTAATGAAGTGAGGGACTGTCTGACAAACAACCAAACGAACGAACGAACGACGATCGATCGATTGATCTCCATGGCAATCCTTGCTTGAGACCGAAGACTCCGGCACGAAGAGAAAGCAGACACCAGCTTCGCGAGTCCGGATAGTGAAGCTCTGTCCGCCAGAGAGCGGCACTTTTTTCAAAGCCACACTTGTTTTACCCGTGCTCCACAATATCTATCCAAAAACCTCCAGCAGAAGCGAAGAATATCCTGAACAACGAAGGTTTGCGGTGGTTGGTGCGCTTGGTAGCCCCAGCGCGGCCCAACGTCGGATTTCATTCATAACGTGGTTGGTTTTGCAAGGCTTCTGAGCAAACAAGCAAGCAAGACAGCAAGACAGCCAAAACAATCAGCGAATGCACGAATGGACGAAGGAGCGAATGCGTACGAGCTGCACGCACTCTCTTGTGGTGCAGCTGCGGCTTTCCATGAAGATAACGCAGCTAAATAGTTACTTAGCTAGCGTTGAATGAATGTAATGCGAATCAATCAATCAATCAATCAATTAATTAATTAATTAATATCCAGGCACATTACAGCAGCGCCGCGTCAAAGAAGCCGGGTCCAGTGGTGACAATGAACTGTGCCAACTGACGTTCGCCACGCATGGCTTCGGTCGCGACAGAGTGAAGCTCGCCCGCTTGCATGTCTGATCGTGCTTGCCTGCCTCGACAAGATCAATCGCTTACTTGCCGGAGCTGCACAGAAATATATATACATACAACACACACAACCGTTGACGGTGAAGATATCGAGGTAGATATAGCTCTCTATCGAACTAACTATGGGTATTATACGCTAGAGTACCCATCCAAGCAAAATGCATGCATTGCATGGTTTGGGAACAGGCTTCTTTCTTTCTGTGTGCTGCGAAGCCAAGCTCTCAAGCCGAGTCCTTGCAGAGTTGCGAGGATCATGGGATGATGGGGTCATATCGGCGGTGACGATGATCGTGCGACAGGGCTAGCTAGCTAGGCTTCCGATGTCTGATCTGGCTGAGCAATCCCACCGGTTACATACATCTAAACACTTAGATAGATACATACGCACACATACATACACAAATACATAAATACACACATGGAGTGGTGTTGTGGAGTGACTGACTCGCTGACTGACTCACAGACACCACACGTAATACGCACATCTTTGTCAGCCTGAGCACGACAAGCTGCACAGATCTTTTGCAACTGGTGTCCGAGGAATTGGAGTTGCAAGCAAAGCGCCTTGGAACTCATGAATCATCACTAATAATTTTACTACATACAAGCAATTACGATAGATAATATAATTATACTTTTTTTGGTAGCAACAATACATAATCAAACATCACACCAACAAACATGAGCAAATGAATAATTGAATGATGAAAAACCAAGCCTAGACTGACTGAGACTGAGGTCGTCGACGCTTGGATTGGGATGGTTGTTTTTGGTCTCTGCCATTTAACGAGCGATTGTTTTAGCCCAAAGTTGCTAAAAGATTTTTACTTTCTGCCTCTAACGGAGAGTGTCTTTTATCAAAGTGGGTGTCAACCAATGCCTTGTAATACTACCTACGCACCTACTAGTCGAGGCGAGCGAAGAGGGTTTCTGGACACACCCCCGCGAAGCCTCTTTCGAAATTTACCTTTCACTATACATATATGCACTTAATATTTAAAATAGAAAAAACTTAAAAAACAAACTATTTTAATGAAAAGCTAGGCACCAACCTACGTAGAGGTAGTAGCACAGCAATGTCTGAACTTCGTAGCAATCATTAGGTACTACCTACCTGTCGCTGATACTACATATCTCTGGAGGCAGCGTAGAAAGAAAGCGAAAGAAAGGAAAAGAAAGAAAGAGTGCGCAATGCATTGCGCAAAGTGCGAAGAAGGCCAAGCCACGCTGAGCCAGGCCTGGGAACTAACTCGACTCGAGCACAACCTTCACTCGCAGGAAACCGAAGAAGAAGAAGAGTCTTCTACGCTTCTCTAGCTAGAGACCAACCAACTCCTGAGCAGCGGAAGGCAGCCACAGTTGTTTGCAGAGACAGGGTTACTGCTCCGAGAAAATTCTGCACCAAGCATCGAATCAACCCAAGCATCGATTGAACTTGGCATTTTTTCTTTTGCTTTGTTGGTCATCTCTCCATGTGCATCTTGGTGACCTGATGAAGGATTTCTTTCACCCACTCAAGTTGATTGATTGTGGTGAGAAACATACGAAAGATCATGGGTCAAGTTGTTGGTTTTCTGATGATCATTTATTCTAAGTTAACAAAGGAGGTGAAGGACTTCTTCAAGTTCAAGTTGTTGTTTTGACATCGAAACAGAGAAATCGTCTCTTCTTCTCCCAACCACCTTTTGAATATTGATTCTTAGATGCAAAAATAAGCAGCACTGGTACTTCTATTCTTATCTATTCTCTTTCCTTTTTTCTTTTATAAATAAATAAATAAATTAATTAATTAAATTTGTAAAATTAGTTTGTAAAAACGAAAAGTTCAGGGCGACCGAGGACAGAACTCCCCTTACAACCCCACTGGGAATACTTCCTCTGCTTATCTCAAAGAAGAGAAAGGAGAAAATTGATCAAGAACAGATATTCTAGGTACCTTCTAATGCTTTCAATAGGACTTAGCCACTGTTTTCATATGCTACAGCAGAGCGAAGTCAGTCCACACAATTCATTTATTTCTGTCTACAGTAACCATAACAAGGTACGACGCTAGATAACTAAATAACTAACTAACTATGTTGAGTCGAAGAACGAACTCAAAGTATCTGCCGTTGCACATGAGGCAATTAAATCCTTCTGATGCCCACTTAGGTGATCTGAATAGTCAAATTGAAGGCTGGTACCTGGCTCTTTTAAAGCCATAGAGGCCGGCGAAGCTTGCTATGATTATGAAATATTTTGTAGACTAGCCATGATGTAAATTATCAGCCATACTGGGCTACTTAGGAAGCCGCACTTGAGGATGACGTAAAGCGCAGAAGAGTGCTTTTTATTTACTAATTCTTTCTATTTATCACCTTTTGATTTTTAATAATAATAAAGTAACATTTAAAAACCCCTTCTTCAGAGAGAACTAAGTTTAAACAAAAAAACTGACGGCCTGAGAAAGCGTGGAGAATGAATCTAAATCTTCTTTATTCCGTACAGGCCCCATGAGACCTTGCCACAGCAGCTTTGCCATACTCTCGAACTCAAGCATCACAAACATATGTGTATGTTTGTATATAAACAGGAGCCATGCTTTTTGCTATTCTACAGGAAGAAGCATTATGAAGACAACAATGTTTTATATACCAACCTATGTAGGTACCTACTAAGGAGGTAATGGGGCAAACTGAAGGAAAAGAAGGAACAAGGCGAGAAGCCTTGGTCCTTCCTGCGACACACATCAGCGACAGCCTCGCAGCCTCAAAGCAGCCTCAAAGCAGCGGCAAACGGCCGTCGCACATCAGCTCTTCTACCGCGGCGGCCTAGGCCCAGCAGCCAGCACGTCGCTGATCTCCATAAGACCAAAGCATCACCCGGTCCCTCCCTCGCGTCGATGCTTTCATTTGTTTATTGATTTATTGATTTATTAATTTGTTTGTTGTTTATTTATTCATCCTATGAAAAGAGATGATTGAAATTTAGGTTGCTTGAGGTTTGTTTACTTTATTCGCCTCGCCATTTCTAAAGATTTTTGTGAGCAAGCGGGACAGCGGGAGCTCTCAAACCGATGCTAAAGAGGCAAGCTTACACTGCAAACTAAATGCACTCATGAGCATAGCAGATTTTCTATTGATGTTGCAGCGCTCGCTCGCTTGCCCTCCCCCTCTCAAACCCGCGCGAAGGCTCTGTTTTCCCCAAATTTCTGATTATAAATAATTTTTATTTTATTTCAAAAAATAAAATAGTAAAATAAAATAGCTGCCAATACTTTTCGCTACTGTCTATTAGGAGTAGTGCTTATTGGTGGGTAGTAGGCACACTCACGCGTCGATTACTTCCTTCGATGGTTAGTAGTCTGATATTAGACGGTAGTACACTTATTGTTGTTATTGTCATTGTTGTTGATGTTTTGTCTTGTCTTGTCTTTCTCCGTTCTAGCTTGGCTTTTGGCTAATTATTCTCTAATATTGAAGGTATGTTGGAGCCCTCCTCATTCACGATGTTTCATTCAACTGGATCTGGTGTGTTCTCGTTGACCAGCTAGGTTTTTTGGTGTAGTAGCGAGGGTTTGACAAAAAAAATATTTAGTTTTAGTTTTAGTAGTTTATAATTCTTTTAGTTTATAAAAATGAAGAAAAAATGTGATTTGTTCATCGTCATATTCAGAAGAGAGATTGCTGCGGCTGCCGACCTGGCAAAGCTGCTCACGCTCCGCGCCGTCGAACGAGGCTGCGCGAGTGAGCGTCAACAGTTGGAAAGGATTCTCGTTGGCGAGGATTCTAGACTTGTGGCCCGGTGGTCTGCTCTCAAGTTGGTGTTACTGATTGCGGACGTCAGCATCATTGAGATTGCCGTGTAGAAATAAACTTAGGGAAGGAAAGAGCACTTGCGAAACACTCCCAAAGGCAGGGAGCAATCGAGGCGCGCGAGCTTCTTCTGATTTCGTACGCAAAACTCGCAAGCCACGAAATAGACTTACGTGGGAGACTGCCTCGTTCAAACAGTGGATTGATTCTTGTGCGAGACGGACTCGTACTTGAGTGTACTTCAGCTTTGCCATTTCTCGCCTCTGTTTTTACTTCTGTGTAGATTGAAAGAGCGTGACCAGTACCTAAGCAAGGTTGTGCAACGACAGCCAGAAATCAAGAACTGTACACAGAAAACAGGCTTGACTTTCTCGCTTCAAGCATTTGTTTGTCGAAAGTTGCAGGTACTCTGACTTTTGCACACACTGGAAATTAAGCAAAAGAAAGCAAGATGTTCTCCATGCTCACATTTGCACTTGAGGTGCTGATCTGCTTTGTGCTTGTGGACTTCGTGGTCGCATCCCAATGGGGTTCTTTGATTGCCGCTTTCATGGCCTTCCTCTTTATCCTCTCCCAGCTAGACGTGCTCTCCACGTCCCGCAAGGATGATAAAAAGCAAGGTGGCTACGGCCAGATCCAGGAGATCAAGCATCCTCTTGTGCAGATGCTGCGTCCCTCTGAAATCTATGCAGTCATTCGCTACAAGCTTGGAGCCTTTTCTCGTCCTTCTTACCTTGGCGCTGGGCTCGAGGAGCTCAACCTTGAGCACGAGCACATTGAGTTCTGCTCCACCAAGCTCAAGCAGGTCAGTCGCTCCTTTGCCACTGTAATCACTTTCTTGCCTAACAAGCCTGACGCCCCCATTCGTCTCGCCGTTGGCATCTTCTATATTGTTCTTCGCGCTCTCGATACTGTGGAGGACGACATGAACCTCTCTAGCTTTGACTCCTATGTACTCGAGGAAGACAAGAAAGACGTGGAAGACGCTCGCAGTGCCGCGAAGCAACGTCTCCTTTGCCAATTTGCTCAGCGTCTCAGTGACTCCGTCGAAGGCAATGCAGACAAGCACCAACCGTTGCATGGTTTTGGTGAAGGCCACGAGCGTGAACTTATTGAGAATATGGATGCCATTGTGTACGGAATGTCTGTGCTTCCGCCCAAGTTGCGCCAGGTCGTGCTTGATATTACAGAGGAAATGGGCGTTGGTATGGCAGGGTACGTATCTCGCGACCTCAAGAACGGCACAGATGACGCTAAGGACTTTGAGCAGTACTGCCATTACGTTGCTGGCACTGTCGGAGATGGCCTTACTCGCATCTTTGCAAGCTGTGGATACTGCCCTGCTGACCTTGTGAGCCACAGGGAGCTCTGGGACGCCATGGGAAGCTTCCTCCAGCGCACCAATATCATTCGCGACTACCTTGAGGACCTTGTTGATGGACGTGCATGGTGGCCGCGTTCAGTGTGGGAACTCTACGTGACAAAGGATGCCGAGTTTGGACGCTCAAAATCTTTGTCCCGCCTTGCAGACAGCGCCTCCATTGAGGCAGGCCACAGCACTAGCTGCCTCAATCATATGATTGCAGACGCTCTTGAGATGGTTGGGAGCTGTCTGTCGTACTTGGAAGCTCTTAACGACCCGGATGTTATTTCATTCTGTGCTTTGCCGCAAGTTATGGCCATTGCCACCCTGTCTGTTTGCTTTGACAACCAAAAGGTTTTCCAGGGCGTTGTGAAAATTCGCAAGGGTCAGGCCGCCCGGATCATGCTCGATATGAGCCCCATGGAGCACCCCACCATCTTTGAGCTCCAGCAGAACTACCTTTCTTGGTTTGCTCGTTGCACTCGCGAGATCCAGGCAAAGGCCCGCCGTGCCGCGACCAGAGATCCCCAAGCACAGCGCACAGACAACATCTGTGGCAAGATTATCAAGGTCGTTGACTCGAAATTACAATGCCTTCAGGAGTCTGGCCGTCCCCTTGGCCAAACCCACTCTGACTAAGTATCACAGCTACAATTTCTCTTTACATTTGCTCTGACCCTAGCGGATGTGCAAGGGGGGGGGGGTGTTAATACACCGTTCGCCTCGTCTCTCACTAGGTCAAACAATCCTGTTTGTGCAGGGCTATAAATCCTGTCCAGGAACCGATCTCTGTCCCTTCGGCAAGAACAGTTGCCAAAGTGCCCAACCATTTCCAATCACAACCCTACATACAGACTTACATGCATACATACATACAAGTTTTAGTTTGAAGATGTTTTTTCTTTTTTCAATTTCATGCTTTGCTCATTTTATGTTAAGCCTATGGCCACTTGAGCGGGTTGTTCTCAGATGAAGCATGATAGCTTTTGGCGGATCGATTTGTACGCCACTGCCTAATCGTAAATGGCCTCTTGAAAAATTCATTTAGTAAAAACAGATGGAGTAGAGAATTATCATGATACATTCACTCTTTTACAATACCTCAAGTCTATATTCATATTCACATATCGAGTGTCCTCAACGGCAGGCTACGCACTTACCGCATGCGAGGAATCAGATCGTGGAAGGACTTCAATATTATTTGAATCGACATTGGAGACTGTAGTCGAAATCATTGAAGTAACGGAAATTGGAGCCTCGGTAACATTAACGTCCCAGTCTTCAAAAGCGAGATTAACCATATCGAGAATCTCATTTCCATTAACCTTCGACTTTCGCTCTTCACAGTCTTCTCGCACATCCTTTCGGTCGTCCTCCACGCGTTCATCGTAGTCGTTCTTGCCAACTTTATCTGTCGACTGCCCTGGTTGTTTTAATTTGTTTGGTTTTGAAAGCAAAAGGCGTATATCAACGCGTGTCACCTCAGGATCAAAATATGGCAGTGCGTCCGTTGGCCTCTGTGGCAAGTTTGTTTTAGACGAAGTCTCAATAATAATTGGAGGCGCATATTCCTTCGCGCGAAGTCTCTTCCAATCGATTTGGGAGAAAAACGGGTGTTCGTATACTTGGTGTGCGCCACGGCTTCCTAGTCTGTATTGCGGATTGGGGGCCACCAGTGCCATAATTAAATGCCGCACAGTACAGGAAAGCTCGAGGTGCAAGGGGAATGTAACACGCTCAGAGCTCATGATACGTCGAAGTGTCAACATTTCATTAGCATGCTGGAACGGAGTTTGACCTACTAACATATCATATACAAATACTCCAAATCCCCACCAATCAACCATGAAGCCGTATTCATGAGCTCTCCCAACACCGCGATGACTACGATGATTACGGTGACTCAGTACCATTTCGGGAGCCATATAAGCGACACTTCCACACACAGTTCGGCAACCTCGGAAACGAGAAGCTCCTACAAAGGAAAGTCCAAAATCTGCTAGACGGATGTTCCCGGAAGCATCTAAAAGAACGTTTTCGCATTTCAGATCGCGGTAGGCTACTTTGTTTTCGTGAAGATAAGCAAGTGCATCCAGTGCTTGAGCTGCAAAAAGTCGCACAGTGTCTTCCGTAAAACGTTGGCTTGTATCCAAATGGTGGTAGAGCTCTCCTCCGGGGCAGAATTCACTCACCAAGCAGACTTGCGTTGGTGTTTGAAAGGCAGCATGCAAACCGAGAATAAAAGGGTGAGAGCCACATTCCAACATGACTTCTCGCTCAGTTAATGTATGCTGAACTTGTCCACGATGATACATGGATGCCTTGTCCACAACTTTGATTGCGACAAGTTCGTGATGGCCATTATATTTGAAAACACCACATTTTCTGCTGTTTTTACGCTTACCCAAGTAAACTTGTCCAAAGGAGCCTCGGCCGAGCATGCAGCCAACTTCGAACTCACCGAGCTCTACAACTGCAGACTCAGGTGCATAGCTTGAGTTCCAAACGCCAACACCCTGGGCAGAGGCCTTGGTATGCGCTGTCACACATGATTTCGACCGAAGCCCTTTAACACGCCAGCTTTGGATAATACCTCCAAAGGAGGTTAGTACTTTAGTATAAGGCAAATGTTTTTGGCCCCAGCTCCTTCTCGGTGCGGTGTTCGTATCGTTGTCTCCTTGTCTCTGCTTGCGAAATGAATTGCCTATTTTTTTCCATACCGATGGTCGGCTGTCTACACCTTGATTCATTTGCTCTTGTGGTTGCAAGTTTTCTGCATGTGAAGCGTTCCGTTGCATTGTATGTTAAGGCTTGCCTTATTCCCGCTTTTGACTCAAATCTATATGGACCAGATTCTTCTTCGAAGAAGCTTTATCTCAAGTCTCTCACAATTTGACTACACAGATGCTCCAATGTTGGCGGACTCTTCCCTCGACTTATTTCTTCTCCCCTTAGGAGACGGAGAGGGGTCCAGTCGAGTGCTAATTCGGGCGCGTGGCGTTCATACCATTCGGGCTCTGCTGCCGAGGCTCCTTCTGTGACCACCCACCCCTGAGGCGAGTCTGTGTACACCTCTCCACGCTCCACAAGTGTTAGCGGAATCGAATTCGAGTCGCAGAAAGCTTTCTAGTTTGAGAGGGCCTTTCGGATTTGTATGTCCTGCTATGTATGGATGTCTTTCCGCGCAATTTGTTGTGGTGCAAGGGACACTCCTTACTGGTCTCAGGGGACAGCGCGGTCTTTCAAGCGCTCTTGGCCTTTTCTTACACTCCTTTTAATACTCGGCAGTTGCTTGTCTGCACAAGGAATAGCTTTGAAACCCCACCCGAAGTACGAATGGACTAGTGATCCGAAAGTTTCTTTGTTTGCAAATCCATCGGAATGTGGAAAGCTGGAGTTTTGTATTTCTCAAATTGCGGTTTGGGCTGAAGAGTTGTTAGTTTTTTGCCTTTCCGAGCCTGACTGATGTGCTAAGGCTGACTCGAAGAGTGAGTAATCACGGTGGTGGGCAATACATCCGGCGAGACTGCCGCAACCCTGGTTTATCTGGCCCGGCTCGAGCCCGGTTCTCATGTTGTACTTGCTTACTTGGTTTTGTGGTTTTTTAGCCTCGCTTCAAATTGCTCCGGAGCGCTACTATGGCCATGATCGACGAGAAAAGATCGATGGCCAAAATGAATCGAAGAAGCAACTTTCGTCACTAAAGCAGAAGCTTGGTGGAGCTTTTGTTAAAGAATTTAATGATCCTGCAAATAACTGACGTCTTGTCGAAGCTATCTCCTTAAAAATTGATATGGCTACGTGGATAGGTAGGTAGTAGTAGTAGTAGTATTAGTAGTAGTATTAGTATTAGTGGTAGCTGTGCAATTGGCATGTAACAAAAAGAGCTAAAAAAATAGTCACTCAGAGGATCATAGCAAAACTTGGATTTTGGCTTGACTTGAAGACCAGCGCTGCCATGGAAGGCTTCTTTATCGAAAACAAAATTAGTGATCCAAGATTGACGCTCGAACATTTCACAGCGCCTGTCTTCATCCGAGCAAGTCAAAACTAATTGATCGAGAATGGATTTTTAAAGCATCTGACTTAGCATGAGCCAAGGCCAAGCAGTCGGAGAACCGTTACGCCGATGTTGTTGAAGGTAGAAAGGACATCCATCAGTAGCGACCTGTGTAGGTGTTACTACCAGCGGATGCGCTGGACTCATTGCCGCCGACGCACCATGAAAGCCTAACTTCCGCGGCAGAGCAAGAGGCGGAGCCGCATATGATCATGATACCAGGTTGCAGCTATTTGCTTCTGTACATTTGATTCTTTCAAAAGAACTACAAAATGTCTGTTGAGGCGAGAAGGATTGGGCAATTAAGCAATAAGGCAATTGCTATGGAAGAGAGGTTTAGAGACGAATAAAACAAAGAAGACACTAGAATTGATGGAAACAAGCATAATAACCTTGCCACAAATGGTGTGACTATCAGACCGCTCCCACCTCGCAACAACCATTGTGGCAGCCTGTCTCTATTTTATTTTTGGCTCTGCAGAACACAAGTCAGGGCACGATGAACCATATTCATCTTAGGTCAATCACTAGAACTTTTTCAGCGTTGAGAGCTTCTTGCAAGAATAATTTTTAATCATATACGGCTGGCTATCAAATACGAGGTAGCCTGAAAAAATATCGTCCTTTTATATAGGTGTCTAGTACTTGAAGATGTCTGGTTGCAAGAGTTGCATAGATGAAATTTTCCTAGCTACATCATCTGTATAATTGAACCTTATTGCTATTCCCTTGGAGGGGGTTCAATATTCCATATTTCAAACGTAGAAGACCCTGCATGGGTTTCATTGACAGAGTCTTATGAGATCTGCGCGAGCTTTTAAACACTGATAAAGTCTTCACTGCATTGGTATACGATTTCCTATAGAAAACTAGTTGCTAGTCTTATCACAGGGAGTAAGTTTTGAAAGGCCAGACTGATTTATAACATTTGACAGGGAAGAAAAGTACTCCCACTCTCGGCAATATTTTGGCTCACCTCAACCTTTCTATACAAGTATCATACATACTTTTTATCCTTTTAAAAGCGGCATCAAAAAGCACCCCCAAAATATATCTTTCGGTGATGAGAGACTTCTTCAAAGAGTCCATTCAAGTAATTTGCTCCTGCTTATCTGGTTGAAGAGTGTCATCACAAGTCTCAGTTCACATGAGTTTCCTTGTCTATTGTCTCGCTACCATTTAACCTTCAGTAGCCTTCAAAAACTGTACAATCCAAGTAAAACAATACGAGAGATAATGGTGTATTCTAGTTCGCGTGATCAGATATTCACTCTGACTAGTCTGAGATAATTTGAGTACGACTATTTATTCCATTTTCTGGCCTTCCTCCAGAATGAAGGGTAACCAAAGAAAGAGGAAAGGGGCTACTTGGGCGTAAAATGAGATCCTAGGACAGATATAGAGCTGACGAGTAAATAGAGAGACTCTAGCTGCTCAGAACAGGCTCTGATTACAGAATTGGCCTAACTCGCAAAGCGAGCTGTTCGCCAACTTTAGTGGAGTGAGAAACTTCGTCCTTGAAGAGTTGGCCAAATACGTAGGATACACGACAAATGAAATTCTTTTTTCTTTTATCTAATATAAGTCGAATGGAGATCTAATAGAACTAGGTTACGAGGCGTTTGGATGTAAATGTAGAAACTGCGATCGCCATGGCTTGGAACGGAGAAATAGGATGACGGTAGTCAAGAGCGAAACGATCTTTGAGAACCTTACCACAGCGAAAGCATACAGTATCCGCGCCGAATTCCTCTTCCATAGTCTCATTTTGTGCCTGTGGAATAAGCATGAAGTTCTTTTTGGAGGGCATCTTAACGCGAGAGTTGAAGTTTAGAGTCCATGCTTGAAGTTCTTCGTTCCACTGGGGCTTGACTGTTTCAAATTCCAATAGTTCCTGAAGATCTTCTGATTCAACCGCGCGATATTCATCGCCTTTTTTGGCCTTGAGCTTTTGCATCAAGTTCAAATCCTGAGATAAACGGGTTTTAACAGACCCTTTGTATCGATCTGCCAGAGACCTCGCCTGGCCACGCAGACCCAGCTCTGGGTCCCAACGCGGGAGGACTGCCTTGACGCTATTAGGCACTCTACCCATTACATTATAATCGTATACAAGATACCCTAACTCGTAATGACGTGTTTTGCGTGTGGATGTTGGGTTAGCTACACGATAATCATAGACGTTGAAAGTTGTACCGGAGAAGTTTTGCACCATGCACCCAAGGTATTTGGATGATTCGGGGTGCATTACGACATCACGCATATCAGCTTCAGACTTAAGATCTTGCGAATTGTGAAAAATCACGCGGCCCTTTCCATCTCGTGGTAAAATCGCACCTAGAATGAATTTATTGTCAGACTCCCGGAAGAAGTGAAGCGAAATAATTTTTTCACTACGATAGCGCAAGATATAGCCATACACCATGTCCATGTGTTCTGGAGGCTCATAGACCTTGCTCTTTTGCTTGTAGATAATACTGCGAGCTTCTGTAGCGTCTTGATCCTCTAGACCGAAAGCATCTTCAATACGTACAGCCGTACGGAAGCGGATCCGGTAACCACCGTCTGCAGCTTGAGCCTCCTTTAGCATTTCTTCAATTCGCTCAAAGCAAAGACCAGCTGTAGTTTCGCCATTGATAGCAACAAGATAGTCGCCAACGTGAATTTCATTTGACCATGGACGTACACCATCCTCACCTCCAGCACTACGAGGGCCACCATCAAGGAACTCGGGTTTCGGAAGGTCATCTACTACAACAGATTTGCCTAGCCAGTCCTCATCAAAACTCAACCCAGAGTCGCCTTGCAAGAACCTCACCTCATAAACTTCTTCAGGCGGAGGAGGAAGTGGAGCGAAGGTTTTGGGAAATGGCTTTGCCATGGGCGCACTTCCTGGCGGCAATGGACTTGATGGGGATGGGGAAGGTGACTGAAGCTGATGAAATGACTTGACGTTTGTAAATGGATCAAATGAGCCCAACCTGCTGCGTTGTAAATCATCTTCATCGTCATCGACAAGGTACTGCTCTGGATTCACCAGAGCCTCCCCACATTGAGAACAATGGCCACTACCGACCGGGCACAGAGTACCACATTTAATACAGTAAATCTCCGTAGGGATTAGATTAGCCTCTTCACCAGCGGCCTCGTCCTCTTCTGCGATTTGGTGAGTGTCAGCTGATGCTGATGGCTGGACTCCATTCTCGCCACTGGAACTGCTAGTGTCTATAAGCGTACCCGCCTTATCTGTAGCCTTTGCAGTCTTCTTCCGAGCAATACGTTTTTTGGCGCCATCCTCTTTTTCGTTATCACTACTACTACTACTGCTGCTGCTGCTGCTACTGCTGCTGCTGTTTCTACTGCTGCTACCTTCACCATCACTGTCGCTGTCGCTGCTGCTGTCGCTGTCGCTGCTGCTGCTGCTGCTGCTACTGCTACTACTTTCTTGATCATTGTCATTTCCGAAACCATTGCTGCTTGATCTGCTAAGCAAAGATCGTGCGCTCTCATACATGTGCTTCGATCCTGCCTCGTACTCACCTCCAAGCGTGACAACAGGCTGCCTAATTTCAACGTCGCCGTCGACGTCCTGCAAAAGTCCACTCTCATCGTAGTCCTGGACAGATAAATGTTTTGAGTGAGTCGCATCTTCATCAATATCTTCATCCTCAAATTTCTTGACATTCATACTCGAACTCGAGTTTCGTCTCGAAGATTTGCGTGCTGACTTAGACTTTTTCAAGGTCTTCGAAGAATCTCTTTTCTCCGCAAAAGAGCCCGTATCCGCCGCAGAGCTGCTCAGACCCGCGCCATATTCGCCCCCAAGAGTAGTCCTCCCGGCGAGAGGGTCGCGTGGCGATGCACCAGACGTCGGCGAAGAGAGCAGACCACGCTCATCGTCGCTGCCCAGAAGGCCCTCTTGCTCCATAGCTACGAGAGAGAAGACCAATCCCAAGATTGAATTGTATTCTGCCGCGTTGGCGTTTTACTCTTCTAAATTTCGCTTCTCCATGATCTTTACTTAGGCTAACATTTATTAATTTTACTTTTTACTTTACTTTCTTTCTTTATACGAGTGACTTATAATAGAGCCTATCAGTGGAACTTTAGGCATAGGAGTACCTCAGAGGTAGTAAGAGAAGGCGAATAGGTGCTTGCAGAATCAGATTGCAGCGCTGTGTGACCATGACGGACGCAGAAGAGGCCACGACACGGGGAGGTGCAGAGGTGGAGGCGTTTGAGACAGAACGTGCACATCTTCTTACAGAGATCGTGCAAGTAAGTAGCAGCACGTGGGCAGTGGAGTGAGAGTGTCAGAACGAATGGATGAAAGGAGCTTGAAAACCGCCATGCAACAACGCGGCTCTGACTCGTCGAGAGATACATTGAGACTGGGAATGCTTAGTCTGAGGCGCAAGGCAAACTATTTGCGAGGGGGTGCGTACAGTTGGAAAAGTCTGTAAAATAGAGCCACGCTTGTTGGTTCAGGAGAATGTTTCCATTGAAAGAACTCGGAAGACTAATGAGCAGTTGTATTTGATTCTTTTGGTACAGGGCTTGCGCGATGCAACTTCAGAAATGCGAAAGCTCAATCGTAATATGGAGCACGTAGTTGAAATTGGCAAAGGCTTCGAGCGTTCCGCAGTTCTTTGGGAGGCCTTTTGCAAAGATCTCAAGTGAGATCCCAAATCGTGCAAAGTCAGTATGCACGATTGAATTTATCATGTATGTATCAACCCACTAATACAACTAGCTTGTTTAAACAATTAATTCAATCTCGAATGTTGTTTCTCAAATATTTCTCTTTCTTTCTACATTTGAAATGCTAGTTCCAGGAAGGCAATGAACAAAAGTTGTTGCTATGATAATCTACAGAAACCAAAGCAAGGCCTGTATGCCATTCAACGAGGCATTCAGACTTTTAATTCACGTTCTGAAATGGTTTTCTCAGTGTATAGTTGCATTCATAGCCTATGCATGATCAATTATAGTCAGCTTTATAGTTGTTATTGCGACGGTACTCGAGCTGTCACCTTGCTCCCTTATTTTACCTTCTTGTAATCAGTTCATATTGCCACATGCGAGATTCCAAAATGTCAACCTGTTCACCTAGCCTGCTCGTATTACTTCATTATATAGCAATCCCTACTTTGTATTTCAGCTCCTCACATCTACTTGCACTAAACGCATGTTCTGATATCCAGATGTATATATTATACAATCTTTTCAACCAATACGGTTAATCATTGCCTAGATGGCTTAGACCGACTCCTACTGGCAAGGGCAGATGTCGTCGTGGCTTCTCTGCAGAATTCATATACTACAAGTCTGTAATGTGTGCCTTAGCTACTCGTATCACTTTCCCGGGCGTGGCCTACAGCCAACTGTCACCGACCTTAGTGAACTGCTAGAGGTATTGAGTATCTGCGGAGAGAGAAGAGAAGAGAAGAGAAGAAGACAAGAGACAAACATAGGAACTTCTTCTCAAACTGGTTTATTATACTGACAGCCATCGTTGTAAATGATTTCATTATGCCGGTACGAACCGAGTGGAGATGGATGCACTGCCTTGCGTTGTTTACAAATAAGCATGGAAAGATTATTGATCCGTCGTCATCTAACAAACCTAGGAATCATGGAGTGGTTGGGTTTGATTTGATCTGATCTGTCGAGAGGGTCATAAAGTGCAATATTCACCTTCGTGAACAATGAGTGAATGGGCAAAAAATTAATAGAAATTGGCGGTTAGCAGTTGGTTAACAGACAGTAAGCGATGGAGATCGATCAAACTCACTCAAACAGTCAATCATTCAATCATTCAATCGTTCAATCGTTCAATCAAATCAAGGTGAGTCAGAAGGCATTGAATAGGGAGCTTGGAAGGCGTCAGTTCTCGACCGGAGGTGATCTTATAGCAAGCTTGGTTGCGAGTTGTGTTCTGCGGCTGGTCTTTGCCGCTGACTGGGCTTTCTCGGCGAGCAGTCTCGTCATTTCTTCAACTGCTGCGCTCGTGGTTGGGCCCGTTAACGAGAAAGTGAAGTAAGGGAGAAGAAAGAAGGCACCAAAGGAGAGGCGAAGAAAGAAGAACGTAGCAAACGAGCTGCTTCAGTGGCGTATATCTTTGGAGTGTATTTGCAAATATACCTCTGCAGGCAGTCGAGATAGTGTCTCTGGCTGTTTAAGTCAGTGGCTGCAATGCTTGGAAAGCAAGAAACGTATCTTCACCAGCCTGGGCCAGTGCGAACAAATTGTAGGGACTAACAACGAGTTTGCTTTTCAAAATTAATTTGCAACCAGGTTTTCGGTCAAAACTTCTGAGAGCGTGGTGTATATTGTGACAGAGGTGGTGTTTCTGTTGGATATCTTCATTATTGTTGAGTCCAATCTGAATTACCGCCACCATGTCGGAGAAGGAGAATGAGGACAAGAAAGGAGGTGAGGTGATCTTCGCAGGCTATGCGAGCTGGAGCATGGTCGGTAAGAATAGCAAGACTAGCAACTTCGATGGTGTCGAAAACCAAATTGTTTGGGGTTTTCAGCGCCTCAAGCCTCTCATGGGTGTCAAGGTTACCAAGGTCCTCTCTGGTCCATGCTCCTCAACCTGTATCGCCGTGAGTGCTTCAGGCCAGGCATACTCCTGGGGTAGGAACAACTTCGGCCAGCTCGGTCTTGGGCACCAGACAAACATCTACAACCCAACGATCGTGGACGTCCCCAACAATGAGTCCATCATTGGTGGCGCTTGTGGACCTAACCACACGCTTTTGTACAGCGCCCGTGGATCCCTCTTTGCCTCCGGTCAAGGAAAGTCTGGCCAGCTTGGTATTGGACGCAAGGTCGATTTGGTGAAGAAGTTCACAACCGTGGAACTCGCAACCGTGATCACTGCTGCTGCATGCGGTCGCGACTTTTCTGTTATCGTAGGCAGCCACGGCGTGATCTTTTCTTTTGGACACCCCGAGAAGGGCGTGCTCGGCAACGGCACCGAAGGTAAGACGCTTGAGCGCTCGAATAAGTTTACCTACGAGTGCATCACGCGGCCAGAGCCCATCGTGGCTCTCCAGCGGGCCTATGGAGATGTTGTCATCACCGACGTCGCCTGCGGAGCGCAGCACACCTGTGCTATGGACACTCAAGGCCGTATCTATACTTGGGGCTTTGGCGGCTTCGGCCGTCTTGGTCACGGCGACAACAAGGACCACTTTGAGCCCACCGCGGTGGAGCTCTTCTCCATGGAGCCGCCTCCCTTGGACCCGAACATCCCCAAGTTCATGCAAAATCAGCAGCCCAAAATCCGTGGCACCCAGATCACATGCGGATCCACATCGACCTTCGTGGTTGCCGGAGAGCCGTATAACTCTCTTTACATGTTTGGAATCACTAAGAGGTCGGGAGAGGCCACCATGAGACCGGTTGTTGAAAACCAAGTTCAGGGATGGAGGTGCCGCTCTGTGGGTTGTGGAAACACCTCAATTGTCTTTGCTTCCGAACGCAAGCTCATTTCATGGGGACCTAGCCCAACTTATGGAGAGCTTGGATACGGAGAAGGTCAGCCCAAGTCATCCACGGTCAGCAAGGAGGTCGACGCTCTTTCCGGAGCTTTGACTTTGGAAGTGGCCGCAGGAATGGCCCACTCTCTAGCCATTGTGGATTCTTCTGATGAGGTAAGCATGAAGAAGATCGAGGCTCTTGAGGTCTTTGATCCAGCTGAAGTTGACCCGGCACTTGCCAAGGCGGCTGCGCAGAAGTCGTTGGACGAACGCCGTGCCAAGCGTGCAAGAAGCAAGAAGTCTAAGGCTGCTGCTGATGAAGACGCCGAGGATGCAGAAGATGCAGAAGACGTTGTCGAAGAAGAGGACGATGAGGCGTTTGACGAGGACGATGGCGCTGACGAAGAGGAGGAAGAAGAAGAAGAGGAGGAGGAGGAAGATGTAAAACCCAAAAGCAAGGCCAAGCGCCGCAAGAAGTAAACGCAAATGTACGTATTGCACACGGCAAGTAGGGTCACCACACACAAAGGCAAGCTGACCGGTGCTCCTCTCTACGTCTCCCTTGCATGTTACCAATCAACGCGCCTTCTACCGCCGTACCTTCATGCACATCGAGCGCGAACAAAGCTAATTAGTTTCGCGAAAACAGCCAATGATTGGTCCAAGTGTATTTCTCCTCCCCTATTGCCATCTGCATATTTTTTTTTTCTCCGTTTTGCAACCGTAGTTCTACGCCCAAATGCAAGAATCAATTAGCTTTCCTATTACATTTTATCCCCCGCTTTCATTCTTTTAAATATGTAAATCCAACCTGTTGCAGATGTGCTTCTTTTTCCACATCACTGATGAAGCAACCTTTAGTCATATTACATTTCTTAAATGAGCACGAGTATTTCCTTTAGTAAAATATTATTATATCCTTTCAGACACCCAGAAATACTCGGTTCCTACATTGAGTAACTGGCGCATCATTCACTTCAAGGAAGCAATCGCACTTCATAATACGATCTAGATAAAAACAAGGATGACGCATCTGATGAGCTTCTGCGACAAGGAATAATATTAGCAAGTCCCCTAATATTGGTCAGTTTGGTGATTTTAAAAAAGCAGATTACGTAATATGAAATGATCGAAGAAAAACTATTACTACATGGAAAAAAGAAAAAGAAAATAGAAAATTAGGGAGAAATACTCGAGTGCTTTGATTCCAAGAAACAGACACTAAGACAGCATAAATGCTGCTGAGATTTTTACGTCTATTGCTTTTGCTTTTGATCTTCGGTTTAAAGAGCGAGTGATGAGAGAGGAGTCATTTTCACAGTGCCATCCGCACCACAGGAGTATAAAAAGTCTCTTGAAAAGGCTACATCCGTAGTACCGCGTTGCGACAGGATGCTATCGCTAGTCAACTCATTAACAAACATATGGGTTGGGTGCATTTGCTGTAGATGGGCATGAGAGGCAAGTCTGCCTGATCTATAAGACCACAGCTTAACTGAACCATCGGTAGAACCGCTTGCAAAGTAAGATCCACCAGTTGGGTGCACGGCGAGAGAACGGATGGCCTTGCTATGAACATGGTCCTCTTCTAAGATTAGCATTCGTTGACGTAAGTCAAACACGCCAATTTGACCATTTCCACCTCCAACAATTACTACTTGCTGGTCTTGCAAATACGCAAGAGAATAGGCAACGCTATGAGAACAGCAATGGACCGAAGCTACACGGCACGACCGAGGTGGCATAGAAAGATCCCATAAGCATAAGTTCTCAGAATGCTGACCTTGGCCAGCAGAGGCAAAAATGTTGCCGTTGTAGTTGAGGAAGGCAAGGTCCAATGCTCTCTTGCTATGGCAGGCAAACTGACCAAATGGGTAGTTGCCATTGTCTCTGCAATCTGCCAAGTTCCAGAGCAAGACATGGCCAGCTGAATCGCATGCAGCAAAACGCATGCCATCATCAGAAATACGAACGCGAGTAGTGTGCCCAGCCTTCCACTTGCGTACATCATCAGAGGGCTTATGGAGACGGACTACTGGCTCGTCACTCTCTTTATTCGCATCCCAAAGTACTGCTGATCCATCATATTGTGCAGTAACGTACAGTGGTAAAAAGGGGTGGCTTGTAACATGCATCACCGCCCGAACAGACTCTTCTGATTTCTTTGCAGAGCGTATTGACAGGTTTGATGGGAGGCGAGATCGACCTGAGCCAAGATGCTCTCCAAATGGCCCAGGCGCATTCACTCCAAGAGAACGAGAGCTCTGCAGAAGAGCTTCCACTCGAGTGTGCGAGCTGACACGGTGCTGAAAACTGTCACAGTAGAGGTTATTATTCAAAGGCATTCGCAGGGATTCATTAAACCAAATCTGGCCAGCACTCTCACTCACCATTAGCAAAGATTTTGCCGAGGATCTCCATGAGTGATGCATGATACTGTTTACGGATCTGTTTGACGCAGCGGCCCGCTTATGGGCATTACGCCGCAAGCGGATGTGAGGTCTGCGAATTTTAGCTGCATGCAATATTACTCCACGCGAGGACAGCAAACGGGAGCTGTTCGTACTGGCACTTGAATCAAGACGACCAGGCCGCATGAGCGATCGCGAGCTCTCCTGCGATTCGGCAGTACTAAACGTTGGAAGAGCCTCATCAGAAATTGACCGCCGGCGAGTTCGATAAACGGTTTCAGGCTGCGACTGGAAGCGCGCATGGCCCATGCGAGAAGCTGGTTGGGTATTACTTTCCACAGCTGCTGAAACAGGTGACCGCGGAAGCTGCATGGAGCGATGCGCGCGGAAAGGCAAATATCCTTCATCTTCCGAAGCTGCCCCCGAGCAATCGCCATCATCATCGTCTTGGTCATCAAAAGAATGTCTAATAACTTCACAGCCACTCTCCGACGCAATCACTAAGGTTCCATCAAGTGCGTGGATTGGATCGACGGAAAGGACGAGTGCGCCAGTTCTAGAATGCACTACCTTTGAATTGTCGGTACAAAAGATTGTGGAGTCAGGAATAATACCTGAGCGTGCATGCTCTTGATCAATTGAGCGGCCTGTCCAACGAGCAGTAGCATCGACGATGCGCAATTGTTCCTTGCCCTTGACTGAATTCCATAAGCTTGACTTTTCTTCATCAGCGAATGCTTGAACCTTCATTTGTTCCAGTCTTTGAGATGCTTGTTCAGATAGACCTATAGGCACGCTAGTCAAGTAAAGGTTACTAAGCATGGACCAATTTACGGGCCAGCAAGATTGAACTAGCTCCTCCATGAGTTCAAGACAGTACTCTGCTGGGTGCTCGATTTTTTCTGTAGGGCTAGCTCCAGTGGTAGGGGATCCAGGTGATTTGGGTGATTGAGGCCCGCTATCTTGATACATGTTGTGAATAGTTGAGATCTGGTCGCGCACATTAATGACATATTTAAGCATGGACCGAGTCACTGCAACCATCATGAGTCTCTCAGCGTACGTCAAACCCCACTCAATCATGTCATCGTCGGGGCTGTCTTCATCAATAGTATCATACAAACCCGGAGTCGTGAACTTGAATGGTTGCTCTGTAGAGTATATTAGCAACTCTTCATAGTCAAACCATGTACGAGCGAGCTTCAAACCCGTTTCCCGGATTGACTCCATAGAGAAACTATCTTGAAGAAGAGCTTGAACTAATCCGAGTTGTTTCATGGCGAAAGCCGCTGCAAACAAAGCCACGCGAGCATATGCTTCGAACATCCTACTGTACAACTCAGCAACTTGCAATACAGGGTCTTCTTCAACATCATTTTCTCCTTCTTTGGTGTCTGAGTCAACAGTCCTCGATGAAAGACGAATCTCTTCGAGGCCAGGAACCAGAGGTACTACCTGCATGATTTTGTCTACAGAAGTTGCCAGATCAATGAGAAGAATTGCGTAGGAAGCAAGGCGGCGAGCAGGCAGCAAAGTTCGCTCAGTTGAAACGCCTAGTGATGCATTGCCTTGCCCGAGAGCCACATAGCTGTCCATGATCGAGTGTAAAACCTGCTGAAGACGCACAAGAAAGGCATTAGGTTCAGATTCCCTCAGCATTCGAATTACTGTTAGTTCTGCAGCAATGTGATTTGAAGCTCGGGATATACGCCAAAGAGATTCAAGGATGTCTCGTGGCGGACACTTTGCAAGCTGCTTGTTAACAGCATCAAGATCCTCCTGCAGGTCAGAGACAGCTTCTGGACTCAACACCACGCTCCAGCCATTAGGAGGTACGTCATCACCTCGTTCATCCTCTGTGCTGGCATGTGCTTTGAGCAGTAGGGGATGAAGCACCTGCGCAGCCAATCTAAGTCGAGTTTGCTCAATACATGAAGTGCAAAGACCAGATTCGATGGTCTGTAAGGTAAGTAAGGATAGTAGAGGAATACCCATCGCAGCAGCATGTTTGGCAGCGCGACCCATACTTTCATGAAGCACACGATGCATTGCACCAGACTGTTTCAAGCTGAGCAAAGACGATTGTTTCGAAGCTGAGCTGATGAGAGTGCGAATATAGTCAGGTTCGAGAGAGTTAAACGCCCGTGTTAGGCTTGGGAATGGAGTCTTGCTGAGTTTTTCTAACAATTCTTTGTTGACAACACCTTTTCGAAGAAACGAATTCAAATCATCGAACTCAATTTTATATTCATCTGCAGGATCGCTAGTCGCTGACCCTCCAGACAGCGACTCAGCACCCCATGACATGTTGTGCTTGTATCCCCAGGGCTTGGTCTCACTTTGAGTTTTCTGGTCCACTTCTGCCTTAACTTGTTCATCTAAAAATGCCTCTTGATTTTCAACAAAAGCTAATACAGCACCAGCATGGTCTCCTGCAACAGTGTGGCACATACTTGTGAGCCATGAGTCCTTGACATATAACGCAAGAGGTTTGATGGTGTATTCCCAAATACTGCGTTGAACCTCACCATCTGCCCCCTCTACGAGCTTGCACAGGAATATTGCCAGCTGGAAGTCACCCAAATTCTTAATGCAAATGTTTGTGGCTTCTTGCAAGCGATTGCCAAGTACGAAGAATGATGCTGCTTCAAGATATTTCTGTTTGCGGAGGAGAGAAAAAGCGTTCTTAACAGCCACCTCCTGCCAATGTTCATCCGTAAAGTCGTTAGCAAGAAGCTCTGCTGCTTTGGTATTCTTGGCAAGCTTGAAGAGACCACTCACAACAGATGCCTTATTCAGTGCAAAGTAAAATAGTGCACATGAGAATGGATCACGGCTCTTATCTTCCTTAAATTGAGTCTTGGCAATATCTTCAGCAAGCACACGAGCAGCGTGCTGACTACGAAGCCAGAGACCTACACCAATACGTTTAGCGTCTTCCCAGGTGCATTCTCCACTTGGTAAGCACTTTGATAAAAGAGCATCCTGGCTGTCAGACTCTAACGCCCATAGAAGATCTGCTGATGGCATAGCTCGGGGTCGCTCGGATGGTGGCAGGACACGCTTTGATACTTGGTATAGCTCAAATGAAAGCATGAACTTGGCACCACATGCATCGACCGAGTCGCCAAACCCCGCTTTGTCATCATCTTTCATTCCATATATATTGTCAAAGACACCGGAGAGGGCAGTTAACTGCAATTGCTCTGAAGGTTTGAGGCCTTTGATAGTATACAATGTAAGAAGCTCGCTCAATGCCGAGACCTCACGCTCTGAAAAAGCAGTTGGATCCGAAAGCGTAGTAGACACTGCAGTAGATGAAATCATTGAATCCCATGGATCCTCATCGAATAAAGCAGAAGCTGCTCCGCCTGTTGTGCGAGTCATACCACCCATGGACCAGTCATCATCTGCGAAGAGCGCTGCCGCTGTATCGTTGGAGGACCCCTCATTTGTAGCACTTGTGTTTTGGTTCATATTGGATGCAGAGGCTGGGTTCATTTGATTGTCAGTTTCGTTCCAAATTTCTCGTACAATTTCATGCAGAGCTACATTTGGAGGGGAAATAAGCATTGCAGAGCGAGGTGGTGTGTCTTCAGTACCATATGCATCCTCGTTCTCCTGTTTACGAGCTTCGAGACAGTTCAAAATCGTCTTCAGAATTGCTCGTACAGGTTTCACACAGCCAGCGCGAAGCAATTCGAGAATAGGTCGAGGATGATGCAGTGCTAGGGGTAGTTGCATAGCAACGGCCGAGTCACCGATTCCATTAATAGATTCCAACTGGCCTGTGAGGCTAGAAGCCACACCTTTATGCTCAAGCTGCTTACGGCGGCGGATGTTACTTAACTCTTTGGCGATATCCCCGACTGGAGGATAGCGTAGCCAACCCTGAAATAAATGGATTTGAGTCGAGGTTGCAGCGATAAGACCAAAATCGCGGCCTGACCATGCAATACCCACCAAATCAGATCGTCGAAGCGCCGCGCGTGTTGATCCTAAGAGGGTATATTCAATTTGTTCGTCACTTGCAACAAGGCGAAACTCTGTTCGTGCTCGCGAATACAAGAGAACCTTGGCAACGCGTTCTCCATGCTCGCTCTGCTCATGAATACCAATTCCAAGGACACTGACACCAGCACCAAGGTATAAAGCACTCGCCATCTTCACTAAGCAAGGTCCAAGAACATCATCTTGTACTCGAATGGTAGTCTGCAATCTGTACTGCATGTGGCAAAGTCTTGGGGCCCAGATGTGCACTGCTCCAGATTCATGTACAGTAACAATTTCACCATTAGCAGCACTTGCAACGCTAATAGTTTTATCGGAAGGAAACATTTCAAAGCTCGTTTGAGGACTTTGACCTTGTTTTAAACCTTGTAGGATGCAACGGCCGTTTGGCATCGCTACAAGGGCAAGGACACCGTGCTTATACAATTGCTTTTCTGCAACCGGGGCAATACAGAGAGGCGGTTCTGGAAATTCACAACGTTCGATTGCACCTAGATCTACAGAAGGTTCAGGCCGGAGGATTTCTTTTGCAGGGAGAAAGATAAGACATCCATTGTTCACATGAATTCCAAAGTGTACCAGATAGTTACCGTCACGCACAGCAAAGACGTCTTGAACACATCCTCCGGCAGTACCGCATGCGCTGTGAATTTCGTCTGAGACCTCTATCTGGGACCATTCATGCACCATTGCACCAACCCTTTGCCATACGAAAAGTTGGTCGTCTTGGTCCACAATTAAGCACAACAGATGAAAAGGTGCAACTTCCGTGACAATCGCATGAACAACTTGTCCACGCATGGGTAACGAAATAGACCCGCTTCGAATCAGTGCATCGGCATCGACTTCCTCTTCTCTTGATCCTGACCTTACTGGCCATGTCACAGCAACGCCACCTTTATCTACCGTGGTTACCCAGTATGCTTCCTCCAGCACAGAATAATTTGTAGCAACGTCAATGACGCGTTCGTATCCTATGCGGAATATGTCCGAGACATGACCTTGTGCAATGCATAACGTCATGTGTGTAACTGTTCCATATGCAGAGTTCATTTTCATAGCATCATTTTCCGCAAACGAATACACAAGGCCTGATTCACCAAACGAGAGAGTTTCGATATTGCGAGGATTCACATCGAACACGCACGTTGAGGGCCATGGATCTCGCTCAGTGTGAGGGTCAAATTCTTGAGTGACGCGGCACGTGGCAATGAAACTGTTATGAGCATAGATATTCCATGCGTCTTCTGAGGTGGCTTGATTCATCATTTCTTCAAAGAATCCCTCGCGAGCTTCGTACTGAAGAAGCTCATCATCAGACATGCCGCTGAGGCGGCGAGTAAGGTAAACATCATCTGGACGCCGTAAGACAAATGGGTTTTGGTTTGGGCCACCAACATCAACCTGGGTAAAAACCTTTGCGCATGATTTATTCCATGGAAGGATGTGGATATCTCGACGAGGTGAATCACTGAGACCCTCAAGGCTCCACATACACACCTGTCCTGCCTGATCTACGGCAGTGAGCCAGTCTAGAGAGCTTTGTGACTCTTGGGCAATAGGACCCGTCCGCAATTCGACTGAGTGGGTCTGGTGCTCGCCCCAGATGGTAGTCTGGTGTGCGTGGCTCTGAAAAAATGTACTTGCCGAATTAAATCCAACAATAAAATCCTCTCGCATCGAAGTGTACATGTTGTGCTCAGGGAACGGTGATCGAAGGCCTTCAAAATAGTTGATGAACTGAAGCCACCCAATGCTTCGCAGCGGCCGATGACGCGTGTCAATATGAATTGCCACAAACATAGCGAGCTCTTCAGTCTGCGGATCACTCTCTTGCCAAATGCGCACAATGTGATCAGCACATAATGTGACAAGACTCTGCGGAGTATGGGAATGCTGCGCTCGAACGTGGTATGAATGTCCATCAGCACGCAAGCGCCATTGCAGAGAGAGGACCTCACGAGGGTGAAATAGCGAGAGGTAATCCATATTTCCGAACAAACTATCACCTTCAAACCAGACGCGGACCTCAAGCGAGTGCTCTGAAACGCTGGCAAACATTCGACAATCTGCAGAGAAATCCACCAGCGTAATCACATCTTCAGCTTCTTCAAGAATCCAGCTGGCATCAAAGAGAGCGATTCTCTCGTCTCCGTCGTTGTAGGGTTCACTTTGAAGGTCAACATCGTCATCACACCCATCGTTGGTGGAGTATTCACCTCCATAACTGCTTCCGGTGCGTGGGTAAGAGCGAGGTTCATTCTTTACCTCATCTTCTGGGCTTGATGGTGATCTGCGTGAACCACCATTGAGTGCTGGAGATCGTGAGGCTAATAATTTTGCATGATTCCTTTCTGTATTAGCAGATGTAAACCCAGCTGAACCCATACTATATACACTACCGGCAATAGAACTGGCCCCACTAGGAGCTATGGCATTTGCTTCCGGGGACCATAGGATAAGCTGCGTACCTCCTGATACAAGATGCCGACCCTCGGGGGCCCACGTAAGCGAAAGAACAGATCCTGCGGGTTCCAGCACAGAAATTAGCTCCCACTCAAAGGAATTGCGCTCTGTCGGATTAAAAATAGATACACGACCGTATGTTCCCACCGCAAACGCAGCACAATATGGGGCATCTGGATCCAATGGATGTGCCCCTAGCTTTGCACTTGGCGGTTTACACCAAGCCAGGGCAGTGACTTTCCAAAATTCCGTATTGAAATACGACTCTTGACCTTCATCTTTTGCTTCTGTCTCGGTGCTTGATGGTTTTTCATAATTAGTGGTGGTTTCTATATTCGCCGGTGCCTGCTGTTCCCCAGAAGGCGGGGTCTGAGGCGCCTTGTGCTTAGCAAAGCGACCTTCATGTCTCCGTAAATCGATAGTTTGCCACAGGCTGAATGATTTGTTCTGACTTGAGGCTCCAGCAGCACCGCTGCATAGTACTGAAAGGAAACCCGCATTAGCAGCAGCAATGACCCATTCGCGACCGGCGTGTAAGCCCCAACAAAATATAGGCTCGCATCCAGGAACAACCCTGCGCTGTACAATTTGTGGTACGCTTCTTTGCTTTTCGTGTCGAAGCTTTTTGGCTGCTGCGTCAATGTTCTGGCTTGCAGATCCGTCTTGAGAAGCTGCCCTATAATCATATGAAATGTAGCTTCTTCGTCCACTTGTCGATTCGCCAGCCTGACTCACGGAAGATGGGTTGCGTTTCATTTTCTTTTGATCTTTGTGCTCTCCACACACACACACCACTCGGTGGCCTGAATATCCCTTCCGGTGTCTACCACCTTTGATAGCAAATCTAGCTAGAGATCCTCTTTCACCACAGTTCTATATTGGTTTTCTACGGTCGTCAAAAAGCCTCACCGGGATCTCACCAAGTACGAAGGGGCAAGCTATCAGATGTCAGAATTGCGCTGTATCTGCTTCTGATATAGATCCTCCCTACTTGTGTACAATACTATCTAAAAAGTACGGCTTTGAAAATGCTTTTTCAAACCTTCAGACCCTGTTGGGTGTCACGTTCAAGATCTCTTTGTTTGGGATGTTGGCTGCAAACTTATGCGGTCAGGATCTGTTTCACAGAAGGATACAGGTTGCGAGCTGTCCAAACCGAGCTAGGTCAAAAATTGCGAGGCCGCCGCTGCTTCAGTCGTTTCTTCAAGGGCCCGGACGGAGCTAGCAGGTGATGAAACTGAGTCCAGGAGTTCCACGGTCCCTTGTTCCCGCCTCCGCGCGCGATAACCTCGTCGCGGCGGAGATCGAGAGCACGTTGCGCGAGACGACTTTTTCAAAAGCGGCTTTGGCTCAAATCAGGATCAGAGAAAGAGAATGACAGACACTATTACTATTGCTGCTATTATTATTACTACTATCTATGCAAATAATTGTTTTGAATAATAAATAAAACAGAAAGAGTATTAGTAAAAAAGGAAATGAGGAAAAGAAAAAGCTATACTTCACTTATAAAGATTTGAAATGATTTCCTTTGGAAGTGGTTTATAGGCTGTGGAACTACAATATTTTCAGGTTCACTATCAAAGTTTACATTACCAGTAAGCAGATTTTTTCGCTTCGGTTGGTTTTCTCCTCGAGTTGGGCCATGAAGATCAGACGGAGTTTTTGCAGATCTGCGTAAAGAATGATGTTTTTCATGATGCTAGGTTTTTAGTCGCTTAAGGTAGAGGAGGTTGGTGTGCCAATGGCAGGCATTTTATCTAGTTGCCAAGAAAGTGGTTGGAATCACACCAGGCTGACTCGTAAGTGACAGTGCAAGCAGAACTTCTTCGTGCATTATACAAAGCACTTTAGCTGGAGCAACATTAAGGAAGGGTTATTCATTGCAGACGACGACTGGATCAGATGAGTGAGATCGCACGGCACGGGTTCCTTATCGGCAGCATCCTTACAAAGGAAGTTCACATCAGCAAACTCTTAGTGCATGATAGGCATTCAACTGGACATATTGTTGCATTGACCAAGCAAGCCACTCCCCTTCTTGCTGCTGTTTGTTTTACGAGCTTAAGTCCTTTTATCCCGACGCATATGAATTCAACTCGCGAGAAGCCAATTCCATGCCTGGCATAAAATCCAACAGCTAGTTGGTAATTATCATCCATAAGCCTTTCCTCCTGAACAAAAGCAAAACCCCCGTCCACGTACAATGAACACTACCTTCACTGAGATTTCGCCCACTGCATAGGTGTCTTATCTATATGGAATTCAACAACTAAACACGAACTTGGTGGTTCATTCAACGTTCCTTTTATGCGCATCTGCAACTATCAAAATGGGTCCTAGTTAGATAGATAGATAGCGGTAGGTAGGTGGGGACAGTTTGGTCCGTGTCGTGTCTTCTTTCATTTCTTCTGTAATTTGTAAAATAAGTTAAGACTTAGAACATGTAACTCCGTCTGGCTTCTCCATGCAGCCACTCTATGTGGCTACCCCATATGGCTCGGGATACATATTTACGCCAGCAGTCTCTACCGCCTTGATTTTGTCCGGCTACTAGCTGCTAATGGCTGCAGATATCTATCGAGACATGTTGTGTTCAAAGCCCATTATCACAACTGCAGTAAGTAACCCAACATAAAAAAATAAGAAACAGGTACATATATATATATAAATAGAGAGAGAGATAGTACCTACCTAACTACTATGACTAAGATAATATATATAACGATCAGGGTCTTTCAATGCCAATTCTTCTTATTAGAAGTTTGGCTCATAGGTTGACCTCTTCAACCTCTCGCTATATGACAGTTATCAACGTGCGGCTTCGTGAAGGCATGGATGCAGGGAAGCGCATGGTACAGCATCTGCCTGATCATTTAGCGAGCTTCCAGTTTCGTGGCTCTTCAGTTGTAAGTACGCGTTCACATCTCCGCTTCTTCTGCCGTTGCGGCGCGACACGAAAATCACACAACAGGAACATAAACCGTGTAAGGGTTTCCCGTATCATGATAATCCGTACTCAGACCGTGAAAAGAAGCAACAACGAAGTTTCAAGGAAGATCTAAATACTGCTCTGCTTTAAAGCCATGTGATAACTAAGCAAGCATTGTCTCCACGTCATGGCAAATTGTGGAAATTGATGTAATCAATATGAATCCTCGTTCCAGGCCTTGTGCAGCTTCGCGTATGGCGATCCTGCAATCAGATCATTCTCCTGCAGTTCTTGTTGAGAATCAGGAGCGAGCAAGTTCAAAGACTTGAAGGTTAAGACCTTCGAAACAGACGCCATTTTACTAACTGGCACACGTAGTAGTAGCTATCTCTAGCTAGTAGCTAGCAAGACAGCCAACTAACTATGCAGCTAGCATACTCCTACTGTATAGCGTGCGTGCATCAACGGCGGATGCAGCGCTGTCTTTCATCTGAGTCGAGTCCAAGGGTTCACCAAGACTATCCTTCGGTGCCTTCTCCGTCGATCGTACGTCGCTCTGCATCTCTTGACGTTCTGTGCTTCATGTTCGTCCAAAAGGAGACGCTTTGGCTTCCCAGGTGCGCGCCCTCTTGTGCTGCTACTGCGCTCATGAGGGATCGAGTCGATCGCCAGGGTTGAATGAACTTCTCTTTTCTGGCCAACTTTCCTTTTAGTATCGCAGCAAGGTACCGGAAACACTAGCGACCAGAGGATTAAAAGATGATACTTTTCTTTCTACTGTTGGATATTCTTCTCAAGTGAAGACAATCTGCGTTAAGCGAAGACATCTTGGTGGCAAAACCTGAACTCTGTTGGAATTACTACTGGGGAGAGCATAAGAGTTGGATCAAAATGAAGTCGTTTGCCTTCGCCGCTATTGCTGCTGTCTTTGCCGTGCTCGCAAGCGGTGTGTCTGCCCAAGATCAGGCATCCGAGACCGTGCGTGTCTCAGTGACCCTGCCAGTGAACGTGCCGCTCGAGGTGCCTGCTGGCAAGACCTTTAAAGATGCCGCCACCGAGTTCTGCTCTCGCAATGGCATCTCGGAAAACTACGTAAACCAGCTCGAGAATGCACTCTCGGCTCGCTGGCAGGAGATGCAGAAGGAGAACCTCATTCGCGACGAGTGCCTTTCCTGGCAGCTCACATATGGCGTGGCCCCGAACAAATCATGGGGCACAATGCCCAACAATCTTCGGGCAACCTGGATCGAAAAGTCCTGTGACACCCTTGTGCCTGAAAACCCTCCGGCACCGCTCGTATCGCTCGAAATCGCGGTCGGTGACTCTGTTCTCATGCTCAGAGCTTTCAACGGTGACACTGTTCGAGGTGCCGTCGAGCGCTTCTGCACAGCCCACAGCATCGACATGGAGGCCAACGGCGAGGTTCTTATTAACGCTCTCACTCAGCGTATTCAGAACATGCAGGCCGAGCAGCAGCAGCAACAACAACAAGAGCAGCCTCAAGAGCAGGTGCAGCAACAGGAACAGGAGGAACGCAACTTTTTGTTCTCGATTCCATTTGAGGTTGATGGCAAGCTCGCCCGTCTTAGGGTTCACGAGGGAGATGATTTGGAGGAGTTGGTTCGTGTCTTCTGCAACTCTCAGGGCATCAGCATTGCTGAGTATGGCCCACTCATTCGCCGTGCTATCATTGACACCAGCGCTGCCGTGACCAAGGAGCTTGAGCAGCAGCTCAAGAAGGAACTCGCTGAGGCACAGAAGCTCCAGGAGCAGGAGCAGGCCGCTAAGAAGGCTGTTGAGGAGAGCTCTGACCCGATGCTCTTGCTTGAGGTTCCCATCAGCGTTGATGGCAAGGAATTTAGTATGAAGCTCTATGACGGCGACATGGTCAACAGGAAGATCTCTGATTTCTGCAAGGAGCACGGTCTCGACGAGAGCCAACACGGTACACTCTTGCTCAACCACATTAAGCAGCGCACTGAGGCGCTCCGTAACGAGTAAATCTTCATTCTAGACCCCTCAATTATTATTGAATAAGTCTTACTTTTTGCTGGACTGGTTTGCCATACCCCCAATATTTTTTGTTTTTCTTATGTTTTGCTCCAAGTATTGCTTAAACCTAAGACCTTCATGGCTTGTTAATGCACTCACATTGTCACATTTGCTTCCCACTCAACCTTTAATATTACCTTTGCCTTTATGAAATATTTTTGAGGTCTGAAAAGTCCCTATAGACCACATCATATTTTATGGACTTTGCTCCTATTCTCAAGTCTTAGAACATCTAGCGAAAAGAAACGAATGAAAAAGAATCTTATACAAGTCCACTATAATTATGTAGTAGTTTGAAGGATTTTATAGAGAAAAAAGTAGAAAGAGAAAATTATAGAGTCTCCTTCCTGGTTGAACATGCCGAAGAAGGAGTTTGAGGAGAGCGCGAAGCAGAGAAGCAGTCCTCCTTCATCAGCTTGAGCGAGCTCTTGCTGTACGATTAAGAGACTTTATTTTCGATCATAATCTCTCAGGGTTTGCCTATCTTCTCCGCGGCATCTTGAACTTTACGGAGAGTGGCCATCTGAGGAGAATCAGAAGAAGAAGAAGAAGGAGGAGAAGGAATATCCTAGTGGCAATATCTGCACAGGGTTTCCTTAGGCGCTTTTGCCCAATTGTAGACTTTAGATCTTAAAGTGAGGAGGTCTTGGCTTGGGCAAGTTCTTTTGAGCCTGAGTTGTGTGGGGATTCAAAGTATTTAATTACAAGCTCAAAATGATCGTTCGGTTGAGAACCAAGGTTGGCATGTGGCGCCAAGAGATCTCCGAAAATGCATCGCTATCGGAGCTGATTGCCACTGTGGAGCATGAAAAATCTGTCAAAGTCCACAAGGTCTCGCTGAAGCCTGACTACTCGGATGAAATTCAGGAGCAACGCAGCAAACCGCTTCGCGACTTCGGCATCAAGCATGGAGATATCCTTTATGTCGAGGCAGATGGCGCAGTCTCCGGGGGCGCTTCCTCTGCAGGAGCGAAATCCGGTGGTCTCATCGGATCTGGACCGCGCAAGATTGACGCGCACGGTAACCTAATCAAGGCAGAGTCCGAAGCAGATGCTCAGGCCTTTCGCCCAGGTCTTCAATCTCTTCGCGCGCAGAAACTCCACTGGACACTCACGGACATGGTGGAGTTTGACCAAAAATACACATTTGAGATTAAAGGAGAACAGAAATCATTTTGTGCCAGTGCAAGCTTGGACGCGGACTCGTGTAATCGTTTCCAAATGTACCTCCAAAACTTTGGCTTTATGCAACCGCGTTGCGCTTATTTATATGGTAAATTCGCCAATGCTGATGAGATTGCAGGCAGCGTCGAGTACCGTGAGAAACACGGTACTGGCAATAATGGTGAGGGTAAGTCTGCCACAGCGAGCTCCGTAGCTGAAATGTCGGCTGCAGGTAAGCGCCAGATTAAAGTGGAGGATCTTGAAGGTATGCTCAAGAAGGAGGAACGTCCGGAGAAGGGTGTTATTGTTCACGCCTTTTATGAGCCTCTCCAAGAAGCTTCGCCTGCAGGCGTGCAGCTCCTTGAGGACCCTCGGGAAGAGAAGGTAGAAGCAATTGCCAAAGCCCTCGGTTTGCAAAAGGTAGGCTTTTTGTTTTCGCATGCTCCTGGCCGAGAGGGCTATACTGTATCTACTCATGAGATTATCAACGCTGCAGAACAAGCTCTTGAGGCCACTGATGGCAAAATGGATAGCCCCTTCGTTCTAGTGAAAGTCACAAGCGAGGAAGGAAATGCTTCTTTCGATGCATTTTCTCTCACTCCGCAGTGTCTAGAAATGGTAGCTGAAGACGCACTCTTGGCAATGCGTGATGCCCCTGGTCATTCGGCTGTAAACGAGACCTTTACAGTGATTGTCGAGAAAAAGGGCGCAGAGGTGGTTGACAATGACTTTTTCGTTAAGCGCGTTCCAATCTTGAGTCACACGAGCCCTTTTGCTGGTGGCTTCCCACGCTATAACCGTATTCAGGGTGACCAGCCATCTTCGCAAGCTCTGAATCGTGTGCTCAAACCGCTCGGCTCGAATCCTTCTGATGCAGCGCTTGCAAAGGCACTCTCTGACTTTCAGGTTCTTGTTTACCTCACAGAGTTCTTCGACTCGGAGGATGACATTGTCCATATTGCCAAGATTGTTGCATCGCATGTGCTACCTGATGAAAAGCCAGAGTCCTTCCCTGAGGGCTATAAACTACTGATGTTCTCTATGGCTGGACTGGATCTTTAGCCAAAGCACCTCATGTGGCCCGTCCATTCTCGTTTATCCCCTTTCAACGTTTCAAATTGCAAACTCGTCATGCTTAACTAAATGAATAAACAAGTCAAATGACTACCAGTAGCGACGTTTCACTCCCTCATGTCAGACGCAGGGATTTTCTGATTCATCATTTCAAACATAAAAAATCCTCATATATTTTACTTCCTTAGACACTTAATTTGCTTTGCTTTAAAATGAAGAAGAGTTCTTGAAAAAATTATTCGCAAAGAATAATCACAAGCTATTTGGTTTTAAAACTAACGCAATATCGAAAAACGCAAGCTCTAAATGCTACGTTAATATTTACGGCGCCGCTTTTGCGGGCGACTTGTATGTCCGAACCGCAGAGGAAGCATTGCACGAATGCGTGCTTCACTTACGGCTCTCTCAACAGGAGACTGATGCTCGGGATCTGCTTCAATTCCAACATTCATCTCCTCTCTGAACTGTACGCACGGGTTGCTTATAAAGCGCACAGATTCCACACCATTTTGGCCATAATTAATACCCCTTGCGTGCAGGAGAAAAGGATGGCATAACACGACATCTCCAGCTTGGCCGCATGCCTCAATAATGTTATCTAACGCCCCAGGAACAGCGGCAGCTGCTCTAGAAACTTGACTACCTGGAATACCATCAGGGGCACTTATTTCTGCTTCCGAGAGGATTTTTGTCACAGCTACATGAGATCCAGCAGCAAGTGCCGTGCCGCCATCCTCAGGTTCAATGTTGCTAAAAATAAAAATAGGAAGGAGCGCTTGTTCTGCACTGTTAATTTTGTGTTTAAAATGAGCTCCGTCAATATGCCATGCACCATCAGCGCCCCAGTCCGCGTTGTCAGGTTTGGGTTGAGGCCATGACACAGCCCACCACCCTAAGCCAAATCGGTCCACATGCCAACGATTTCGTCCTCCTACAAGTTGGTCGATCGCAGCTAAAACACGCTCATTTAAAACTTTGTTTACCCAGTCTTTCTCAACATATTCTACACCTGCATCAGCCTCTTCAGCTGGGAGTTTATCTGAAGCGAAATATACTTTCCGCATGCCAACATGGTGAGGCCACGTAGAGGGATCCTCCTTCTTGATCCCATGCATCCTATACAGCGATGTCCATAGTTCATTTTCGCGAATGTGAGCTGCAAGCGCAGGATCAAATCCATTGCGGAGCACAACATAGCCATTTTCAACAAAATCCTCAATGTCAGATGAGCTCAATGGTCTCACAGAGTCTAGATTCTCATCCAAGTGTAGTTTGGTAGTTGTTGCCGAACTCGTGGTTCTGTTGGCTGCGTTTATAGGCAGCTGCAGAGGAGGCTGAGGTGGATGAGGGACTGGGGCTTGGGGACTGGAAAGGTGAGCTAGGTCTGTTTGAGATTGTTGCAAATTTTGATCCGGAGGCGGAGGTGGAGGTGGCGGTGGCGGCCGCGGGGGTAAAGGAGGGCGACGTGGAGGAGGGCAGGGCACTGGAGATTTCGTTGACGAGTCTTGAGACATGGTCGCCGGGAAGCCGGGAATAATGATTTCTTTCGTAATCTGGAGGCGAGAAGTTGAGATGAGGAGATCGCGTGTACACAGGTGATGAGGGTTCTTGATGTGCGTAGTTTTGCGAAAATGAGGTTGTTCCTGCTGGTGTTACTGGTGGTGGTGCTTGCTGCAAGGGGAAAGAACGAAGACGATCGCGAAGTTGCTCTAGAAGACTATTCGTTCTTCGTTCTTGGATATCTAAAGCTTGCTTTGTGGATTCTCTATCTGCTTCCGCACGTTGCTGGGCAGAAGCGAGCTGCGTAGCCAAGTGCTCAGTGCGTGCAACCACAACTTCAAGCTGCTGGGTGAAGTTTTGCGGGAACTCCTTTTGATGCTTGTGTTGGTTATCCTCAAGCTTTTCTAGAGAGAGTTTATTTTGCAAGCAAGATTTATTGAGCTCTGCTAGTTTGCCTTCGAGAGTAGATGCGCGACAGTCTAGGTCTGCAATCTGTAAGGTATGGCCGTCTTGAGCTTGCTGGAGGTTCGTCTCGAGAGCGTCTATACGATTTGTTAGGTCCGCCCAGGGCAGGTCACGTTGATGTGAGGTTTCGTTATGCAAGAGCTGCAAGTCGGATAATTTAACCTCAAGATCTTCGAGTGCCTGGCTATTTTTATCGACACGGCGCTCTAAAGTATGTGAGGTCTGTTCAACACGTAGTGAAAACCGAGTTTCTAAAGACTGGACAATATCCGCAAGGTTTGATAACCTTGATTCAAGGAGGTCCGTGCGACGCTCTGACTCTTCCTGAACCCGACTCTGCTGCAGAATAACCTTGCTAAGCTCGTTAATTGTATCTGAAATGGCGTCAGCAGTTGGGTGTAGGTCTTCCAGAGTTTTGCGTCGCAAATCTTCACAAAGCTCCTCAAGATGTTCCAACTTTGCCTGCTGTCTGGCCAAGAGCGCTTTAGCTTTGCGTGCAGATGTCCCAGGGCTTTCCGCCGTGTTTCTGATTGTAGAGTATCCTGCCGCAGGTGTTCGAGGACTTTTGCTAAGTCTTCGACCTTGGCTATGTTGAATAGTGTTGTTGGGCTGCCGTCTATTTGACGTTTCCCTCTTGGCTGAGCCTGTATACATTGAGTTTGCCGTGGCTCACTGCACACGACTGTACAGACGAGCCAAGCCAACACTTGAGGAGTAGAAATCACAACTCCGTGAATCCTCTTGGATTACGCCACTGGTGACCTTGTACCCCTGGTACTCTTTAGATCTCTTTCATGGTCATTCTCATGCCATCATTATTTTCATGAAGTCGATGTCCGTGCGCAAACCCTACCGAGGTCGTAGGTACTAACTACCTATGTGGGTACCGTGACCTTTTGTAATAATCAAATTAAAAGAAATGGTTTTCTGTTCTTTCTATTTTTTAGAATCTGTTGTTATTTCTATGCACTTTAAAAAAAAAGGGGGGAGAAGATATTTGTAAAATGAGACCAACATAAAGAGCTGGGATGGTTTGTCATATAGAGTACTTCTCCTTGGGCCTAATGCAAAACAATCCATGGCGTCAGAATCAGGCCTTGTTCTATCGCATTTGGTGTAATGATGACAGACACATACCTAACAAACTTATAATGCATCAATTATCGCGAGAGAATGATATTCTATTTCTCAGGTTCGGTATCCCAATAACTAACCAACCTTTATAATGCTTCAAATCCTCAAACGTACAATTTACTATATTATTCTGAAATCACCCTTATCATGCATTCAAGATGAAATCTCGGGCACAGCTCAGTATCAGAGCAAGGGTTCTACCAGCGAGATCTTCACACAAATGATTTATCTACCTCTCGAACGAACTAAGGTCCCTCAGCAATAGAACATAGAACAGCGTTTCAGAACGTTCCACTCTCACTGGTCGTAATAGAATAGAGAGAGAGGGTGATAGTGTTTCTTTTTTTCCCTTGGCCTTCTTCTGCTTTGTGGTTGAGCTCGGAGGGAGGGAAAATATTGGTAGAAGTAGTTAGCGCTGGGTAGGAAGTGCTGTAGTTAGGTAAAGCAGGGCTCTTGTTGACTGCAGAACGCGAACCAAAACTACTTCATCTGAAGGAACGAGACACGTGTGAAGTGGAGATCCTCAATTAAAGTTGACGTTGAGAGCAGTCAACGACCTGCACAAACCCTGAACTACCGGCAGCTTGGCTTTGTAGAGGACACAAGTTCGTTGTAACTTAGTCTTTTTTCGGCAGCTTGAAGCAGGCATGGCACCAAAGCGAGAGCATCGAACGCAGTCGGAGGACAAGCCGCAACTGAGCCTTCGCGATGTGATTTTGGGCGACGAGGATGACGAACTAGCAAAGATTCTTGATAAATATGCTCCCCAAGCCAACCATGCGAACAGCTCTCCATTACAAGTAGAGTTGGTACCGTCTAACGATGATGTTGCTACAACTATGATGGACGAGGAAGGCATAGTACCAGTAGCAAGTCAGACGATGGAGGACGGGAGTGTCCGAATTGATCTTAATTCGTTCACAGGACATTTGATCCTTCCTGCTGGTGTCAGGCTGTCGCCAATGTCCAGGCATCGCAACAAACTCATGGCAAGTCCGCAGCGATCGCCTGCGAAAAAGAGCCAAAAGTCACAGCCCCAGGATGAAAGCGACGACGGTGCGCAAAGCTCAGATGATGAGCATAGTGCAGTTCACTCAGAGCGCACTACAAAAGTCGGAGGTCTCTCATCGCCAATTCTCACGTATGGTTCACCGGTCAAAAGTTCTCGTTGCAGCGCCGTTGCACGGATCAGTGCACAAGAGTTTTGCCCTGTACCTCGTTGGGGCGCGAGTTTCACAGCAACTCAGCCCGGAAAGCTCTTGCTCTATGGTGGTGAATCTAAACATCATGCAGATCTTTTAGGCGATGTCCATATTTACACAATTAACAGCAATGGAAGCGAAGGTGGAAGCTGGAGCACTCCTGCTGGATGCGAGGGCGCCCCCACGGCTTGGCACACGGCCACTTTTTTGCCGGACACTGGTCATGTGCTGGTTTTTGGAGGCCTCACGGAGGATGGCGAAACAGATGCATGCAATGTCTTTGATTGCGATATTGGGCTGTGGTACCCTTTGACAACCAGCGGTCTTGGACCGACTGCACGGATGGGTCACTCCGCTTGTGCTTTGGGCAAAGGAGAACGGCTGTTTATTTTTGGTGGTAAATCTGGGCGTCGTGAAATGAATGACTTGTACATGCTCAACACGAAAACTTGGCGCTGGACGCGGCCAGAACCCGCTGGGACAAAGCCCCGTGCGCGCGTGTTTCATGCTGCTGCTGCCGCAGGCAACCATCGCATGGTTGTCATGGGCGGCCGCTATGGCGAAAGCAATATGCTAGATGACGTGCATGTACTTAGTGAGGAGGTTTCGGGTACACTGACTTGGTCCTCTGTGGTTATTACAGGCACGTACTTTCGCCCACGGTGCGGTCATGTGGCATTGTCCAAGCCAAACTCTGGTGCAAAGCTGTATATTACAGGAGGTTGGGACACTGCAAAGGAAGAGGTGTACGACGATGTCTTCCTGCTTGATATTGATGAGACACACATGACTCGGCCAGCTCATCTGGAAAAAATGCACAAAACAAGTGGTCATGGCGCAGCTATTGATGCCAATTCAGATGCCTTGGTTATCTTCGGGGGTCAAACCTCTGCAGAGGCAGGTGAAGAAACCATTACAGACGAGCTGGCTTTCTTGAAGTTATCCGAGGCTTCAAACAAACAAGAAAAGAAGAAAAAAGCGAACACCCTGTCACCATTCCTGATTAGCAAGAAAAGCTCAAAGGCAGAAACGGCAAATGTAACACCTATGCGTGATGATGAGAAGGTAGTGCAAGCGTCATCATCAACTAAGCGCCGAATCACACATCGGAAATTGTCACAAGGTGGGCGTACGCTTAAACCGCGACGATTCTCCACCAGGTCACCGCCTAAGCTTGACTTGAGTGATGCATGAACAACCCTTGTCAAATCTAACTCTGACACAAATACAAAATGATTTTATGAACAACACTTGACAAAACTACTGCTTATGCACCTGGCGGCAAAATGAATATGTCGCCTTCGGAGCAACCAAGGCAGCTTTTAAGACTTAGCTAAACTTTCATTTTTATGCACGCACTGTTTCCATTCCTTTCAATAGTTTGCAGAGGGCGAGATTCCACCAAAAGATCTCTTTCAATGCAGAAATAAGTACTTTCCACCTCTGTCTCCCTTTAATTTGCACTGTCTTCTCAAAATCCAATTCTTTTGTTATGTAGTTGCAGCTACCCATCTCTCAGCAAGTTTTCAGCATTGAGCTTTTGAGGTGACAACGTGCAAAGGTCGAACAGTATACACAGATTATATGGAGAAAAGGTACCAATGAATTCAATATCATCAGAGAAAACTCACAGGGATTTTCCACTGATTTGAGTTGAATATGATTGTTGCAGGATTCACCTACACAATACTGGCTATGTTAAGGCAGTTTAGGAATCCTCGAGGCCAAATTTTGCGACCAAGGTATCCTTAGATTGTGGGTTTTCGCGTTGGTAGAATTTCTGTAAGAGAGCTACTGCCTCGTCGGCCATAATTCCTGTGTGGCATTCGATTGTGGGGTCAACACTAAGGACTGAGCCACAACCTCCAAATTTATCATTTCCGCATCCAAATGTCACTTTACTCACACCCACCTCTTGAATAGCCGCAGCGCACATAATGCAAGGTTCGCAGGTGACAAAGAGCTCTGATTGAGATAGGATATCCTTGGCTTTGGATCCGACCTTCTCGAATAGCCGGTCAATTGCTACTACCTCCGCATGGCGGGTAGCATTCGCTAGCTCATTGGTTTCGTTGCCACCAGCGGTGATGATCTCCTCGTTGCCGTCCTCGTTTGTGACAACAAATACACAGCCAATCGGTACTTCGCGTCTTGCCAGGGCAGCCTCACCCTCAGCAAGAGCCTCAAGCATCCATCGACGCCGACGATCCTCCGCCATGATTTCTATAGCTCACAACCGTGCAATTGCCAATGGGTTCGTTCAAGGGCAAGAGACACTCTTGAAGCACCAAGCACTGGTTGCACTCCCATTGATCACATCGCTAGTATTAGGACTAGCGCCTTCTATGGAGAACCCCCCTACAAGCTAGATACGTATGTACTTACTAGCTAGGCCTGTTGTATATTGTAGAAACCATAGAATGATACATACAACCCTACCCAGTATAACTATGGGACCCTGAAGTTGACTTTGCGTAACGCATTTTTAGGAGACTCTCTTTTTCACTTTTTTTTGTTTTTTAATTACTTTTTTAAAATTAAAAAAGGATAAATAAACAAAAAAATAAAAATTAAACACTGTGGGCTTGCAGGATATTGTTGGATGGTCTCGCAAGAGAGTCCATTTTCAACGCATCCATTTTTGGAAACGGATCCCTGCAATCAAGAATTCCTCATGATCGCGCTAGATTGCTCAATCCAAGTGCGCATGCAATGAGCCAAGACGTCTCTCGCCAGCAAGCATGCATGTGCAGTGATTCCATGTGCTGGTCGTTTTGGATTCCGAGAGAGACAGCCAGGCAGTGAGTTAGTCAATCAGACAGACAGACAGACACACAGACTCTCGTGGGCTCGGTGCGATTCGCATGGTGAGTCAACATGAATGGACGAACTGGATTTGACAGGAGAGCTCTCTGATTGCATGCCCATTCGCCGACTTGGTCTCTTTGACCTTCCTGGCCTTCTTGGTTCATGGATGTGAGCCAGGCTTTCGTTGAGCCCTCAGCGGTTAGTTATTCATGTCCCGCATTTCGACTCCCTCGAGATCAACAAGCATCCCACCTTATGAAAGCCATTGCGACGAATGACAAGAGAATACCAAACATGCTCCGCGTTTCATCGACTCCGTGTACAAGTAGCTCGAGCCGCAGACAGTGCAATCCATCGCCGATCAATTCGCTTACTCCTGAATGAACCGATCAATCAATGACATGCCACGCGGAGCACGAGAAGCCGTGAAACCTGACGACGACGACGACGAAGAAGAAGAAGAGGCGGTATCTCTCCTTGCGATGCTTCGTCCTCCCTCCCATCCTGCGCAGCTTCGCGATGTGAGATGACCTCTTCTGTGTTGTACGAGATGGGTGGAAAGAAGCTTGAGTCCCAGGGCTCACTTTGAATCCGGGACCCGCAGCCCAAGCAAGCCTGCTCGCCCGCGCACTCCGCCATCAACATCCGCTCGGATCCCGGCTTTCGAGGTGCTCCTCAGCGACGTTCGCCGCAGCTGCGCTGGGAATTTGCTCGATGCGAGTCTAAACTCTGGATTGGGCGCAGTGCAGAATTCAAATTCAAATTCAAATTCAAATTCAAATTCAAAATTCATTGGAACACAACACAAATCGAAGTTTGCTGTTCCATTCACTGGAGTCGCAGCTCATTGCAAGCAATCCATCCAGCAGCACACGTAGCAGGCGGCGAGTAGGCAGGCTACGGCCTGACTATTTTCACACCTCCTTTGCAACAACCTTCTTCAGGGGCGTACTAACGCGATTCTCTACCGCCGGCTTTGTTTTGTTTGCCCATCTCGAGGTCGAACTCCTTTGATTTGCAAATCTTCTTCCCTCTTCATGTTTCACTTCTCATTATTTAAGCTAAGTTTTGTTTTCACCTTTTCGCTGTTATGATTTTTTTTTTTCTTTTTCAAGTTTATCTACTCTTTCAAAAATACTCCGAGACATAAACTTTTTTTTTTTCTTTTCCTTTTCTTTCTTTTCTTTTCTGATTTAAAAAAACTAAAAAAACTAATCATTATTGTTGTATCTTCATTTGTTGGAAAAAAGCAGTTAAAGCAACTTGGAGTGAATGTTTCATAATGTATATTCTAGATTCCTAGTCTTCTCTCAGTTGATACAAACCATGGATACGTCGTTCATGAACAAAGAAATCGTACTATGACAGGCTTCGATGTTGAAGCGTCAGAGATCCTGCTGTTAAGGCCCTTGCGACAGGACGACCAACGCCCGAGTCTACGCTCGCGCTTTTCGCAGGGACGGCCGTCGAGGCCTCAAAATGCTCGCTTCGAGTTGACTCGAAGGCTCACGAATGTCCCAACTCGAGAGTTTGAGAGTGTTATTAGCGAGCAAACGTTTGCAGCCCAGCGAGCTTTGCCGTGAGACGGTTGTTTGAAACAACTAACCTTGCCGCGAAGGCGGTGACTTCTTCGCTCTACAAATCAGAGCCTCTGCTCGAATGCATCCCAGTAGTCAGTAAGTCAGTCAGTCAGTCACTCAGTCAAAACACGCCCTCGCGCGGTCGAAGTCCAAGCTCTCCAGCGCCGGCATCGTCGAGCTTACTTGCATTCGCCAGAAAGTAAAGCAAACAGACAATTGAGGGATCCGGCTTACGCAATACAGTTTCGAAGTTCCCAAGATCTGCCAGCGCGGCTCTGAAGCATGCATGCAGAGAGACCTATCTCCAAATCCACCTCAGCGAACGCCCCGACGAACCAGCGAGTGAAAGCTCTGCAAAGCTTCTGCAAAGCTAGCTTTGCAACGCCTCAGAGCAACTTCACATCGCGGGCATAGGCAGAAAGCAGCACCAAACCTGGAGCCCTCCGGGTTCCATCACCTTCAAACCAAACGAACTCATTTGAATGAGCAATATAGGTAGGTAGATAGATCGGTGGATCATCTCTCGCCAACTGAGGTGGGAGGGAGTCCAGATGTCTCCTCAGATGGGCTGTTGGCAGGAAAGCACGACGGAGAAGAACTAACTTGAAACTTGTTGTACGAAAGCCTCAATCAATTTCATCAAGTCGCCCATGGATCGACCGGTTGTATCAATCGATCGATAAATTTTAAACCGATTAACCGGAGTTTAAGTCGTCACGACCGTCTTTTGACAATAGGCTATCTTCGCCCGATCGATTGAGCGGCATCTCGTAAGAATTGGCACAGAATTCCTTCTCTCTCGCTGTTAGCAGGTAGTAGCCATCACCTAGATAGCTACTAATGCATGATCATGGGCAGAATTAATTAATTTCAACCTTAACTTGAGGCGGTTTGATGGAAAGAGCTTCTTTCTCACACTTTCATGCGCCTCTTTCGCCGCTAAGTCGAGTTAGTAGGAGCTGAGCATTTGCTCATATTGCGTAGTATCTACATCTACATGATGACACCTGACCCGCTGTCATCTTCTTTTCTTCTTCTTCTTCTTCTTCTTCTTCTTCTTCTTCTTCTTCTTCTTAACAATTGAGATAGGGTAGTAACATACGATCACGAGTTCAAACGATTTTGAAGCCTTCGATTTTCACGTGTCTGACGCTCTCACAATGAGGGCCGAGCCAGCTACCTATAGTTACTACTCGTTAGAGGAGAAGGAGAGTGCGCTCATTATCTCATTCACGCAAAGACAGATGGCATTCTTCTCAAGTCAAGCTTGAGACGGGAAACCTGAAGAAGAGTTCTGCATCCTTCCTTCTGTTTTTCTTATTCTTATTCTTATTATTATTATTAGAGAAAGCTTTCAAAAAGAAAAGAAAACAGATTTATTAATAAAAAAAAAACTAAAACAACTTTTATGAAGTAATTTGTATTTTCAAAAGTGAATATATTGGTAAAGATAAGGTAGAGGCACCTAGGCAGAAGTAGAACCCCAGGTATTTTTCTCCTAAGTTGTTCCTAGAGTCATGATCGAAGAAATCATGCAAAGGACGAGGAACCGCGCTGTTGGCTGTGAACTCTCGATCCGGAGTGGAAATCAAGCAGGGATTCTCTCATCAAAAATGGACGCCACTGCGCTGCGGAGCCAGCTTAAACGTCTGTCTCTCAAGTCAGAGCCGCAGACAAGCCGTCTCTTCGAGTTGTGTTTCGAAGATAGAGAGGTTACAACAAAAAGACTTTCTCTCCAAAACTCATCAAAACAAATCAATTCGCTTCAAGCTCTGCTTACATCATCATCATTTAGCAGGAACCCATTGAAGCTATCCATTTGAGCCCTGCCTAGACGGTGCCAATAGGGGCAGATCTTCTGTCGAGCTGTCATAGTATTCGGTATTGGCTTCGTAAGTCTGGCTGTCTGTTTGGCATCATTAGTCGTAGTAGCGTTGCTTTGAATGCGTATACTACGTCTCTCCATCGTGGTGGTCCACGTACAGCGTGGGTTTTGATTGAGAAACTACCTTTTGCTTAGTTACACTCAAACTGAAACATTCATTCATTATTCACCTCGATGGAATCACGGTTTGCTGTGCGAGGAGGCTTTGATGGACCGCAGAGGATGTGAGGAAGCCCGCCACAACGGCGTCTCTCTCGCCCTCAATCGAGCGAACTCTTTCGATTAATTCACCGCGTTGTCACAAAGCCCAGACTTCAGGCGTCTGTTCTGTCTTCGACTCCGGCTTGTATTCAGTATACAGGAGGGATGAGAAGGCTAAAATGAGAATTTCCGGGTTCAAAAGGGGTAAAGAAAGAAGGAAACAAAGAGAGCACTTCTTTTTATCTTCTCGTTTCCTTTCCTTTTCCTTTTTCGTTTTTTTAAAAAGATAAAAGTTTTAAAGTTGATCGTTTCTGCGTGTTTTCTGGCTTCTGGGGTAGCAGAACTTCGCTTCGAGTCGCAGTCCGCGCTGGATAAGCGTGCGTTACCGCGCCTGGCCTCATACATGCATGCCTGTGCACGGGGCTGCGACCGGTTTGTGGGCTTTCGAGCGGCTCTGGTCCTTTCTGGCAACAGTGCCACCAAACGACTGAACGTAGGCTTGCTTGCTAAAGTATGTCCGGGTCAGTCAGTCCTTCCTCGCTAGGTCAGTCAGTCCTCGCTTATACCGCGCCTCGGGCAAGAGAGAACACATAGCGAGAGAACGGTTAGCCTTTTCTCTACAATCCCCGCGCTAGCGTAGCCGAGGCCAAAGGGCCGGCAGATCCAAAGTTTGCCCGAAGCGATAGAAGCCCCTTAATTGGGTTCTGAGCGGGTTCTGGAGGAAGGTGTTCAGGCCTCGCATCAAGTGGGGTTGGGCTGGGAGGGGCATCGAGGAGAAATCGACATAGCTCCACCTTAATCTGTCCAAGACATTTCTCCGCCGATTTGTGAGGGAAGACTGACCCTCTGAGCGAGAGGAGCCGCAGCGAGAATATCATCGACTCGGTGAAACGCAGTGTATATTTCCTCGTGACGGTTTACCCGTCACCGCGGCGGTCTTCGGTTGGCGCGGCTGTTGGAACCCTCCTCGAAGAAAGCACTCAGGCTCTCATCTTCTCGGGTCAGTGCAGTGAGACAACCGCAGCAAGTTCCTTTGGAAGGGAAAGTAAATTCTCCCTCTCAAGCTTCTGCCGGAGACGGAGGATGGCCAGTGCCAGTGACGCACGACTGCGCCAATTAAGTTTTGCTTCAGAGGAAGAATAGCCTGTTTTCAAGTGAATACTTCCTCACACCGTGAGGGGGTGAAGAAATCCTAAAGAAAAGCCAAAGAAACCTCTCCAGTGAGGGCGAAGAAACCTTGAAGAAAAGCTAGGAAGAAAAAAAGTGTGAGGGGACTGGTTAACTGCATCACACTGAGCTCTGAAAGTGTTTGGGAAAGAAATAATTTGTCCCTGTTTCATTGCCTCCAGTCGAGTTAGTGAGAGAAAAGCGCGTTAAGGAAACCAGTAGGACAGGTCGTATTATTTTACAACTTTGTCTCTTTGCTTTCGTCATAAGCTACGCGCCCGCTTTCGCGACATCCTTCTGTCTCCCTTCTCTAAAAAGGGGATTAAGGCAACTTTTTCATCTTCTTTTTGGAAAGTCATTTAATTATAGAAGAATATTTATCTTTATAAATATCTAAAGATATATTTTAGTTTTAATTTAATTTAATTTAATTATTAATTGGAATAAAAACTTAGAGTAAGAAAAGCTCTTTAAGTAATGAAACTCTTTTTTCTCTAGCTATCTATGGTGCCTCTGTGCTTGATTCCTTTGAGAATCACTAAACCAGAGCTAATACTGCGATTGCGATTGCGAAAGCTGTCTGCCGCCTTTCCATACCACCCACTGTGATGGTGACTGCACATAAGAAGGAGTGTCGGCCAACGACCAAAGCAGTTGGAGTAGGCGTGTGCCTTTACATTTTGGACTCATGGAAGCGGTCGCAGCGCTCATGGCAGATCTTTTCTTTCCAACTGCTTTTTGGTTTGCTTTTGAATACCCTAGAGGATTGAGATCCCTTATTTCAAGTTCTACTTTAAACTTAAAAAACCATACCTACCTTCAGAAGACCGACAGTTTGTTTGAAGGAATAATAGCCTCCCCGTTTCGCCCTCACGCCCCACTGGCCCGCACCTCCCCGCACCTCTCCTCCTAATGGCCGCCTGCTGCGGCGGTTCCTCGCTCTTGTAAATCGTCCTCCCTCACTCCCTCCCTCTTTCCCTCTCTTGCAAACGTGGCACAGATTGAAAGTTTTCTTTTACTCCTCGCCCCTCTTGTGTACTTTCAGGCAGGTGCCTACCTACTGTTAACTTGAGTTCAAGAAGATCAAAGAATTTGTCGATTCATTGGCCTTCAACAAGAAAGCTGCGCTCGAATGAAACACAGCGAATGAGTTGACAATCCGAGCCGCAGCTATCGCGCTTATGTCATTCTCGCGCGGTGGTTCAAAAGGCGAATTCCCGAGAGTTGAAAATAACAGAGTTTCGTACTTTGAGCAGCTAGAGTAGACCGTCTTTTCTCTTTCTCAGAACATTAATACTTTCCAGCCTTACTTCTTTTAATTAATTATCTTCATGGAAAGAACAATGGAAAATGTCTACCAGTTTGTCAAATGAAAATAAAAGCCAAGACCGAAAACATTTCCTCGCTCTCACTTCCACCCTCGATCGAAACTGGGCAATCGATAGTCGAAGCTTATTAGAGGTCTGTGAACTTCTTCCCTCTCTCTGTTTTACGCAGAACCACATTCATTGACCCAGAAATAGAGGCAACAAACTTTGAGCTGACTGGCAGACTGACAAATAGGCATGTAGACAGGCGAATGAGCAAACAGACAAGCAGACAAACAGACAAACAGACAGAGTGACAGAGAGAGCGGCACTTCTCTACTACGTAAAGTTACTCCCCCATTCTATCATTTTATCACTCTCGAGGTATTAACTGACAGCGCAAAGTGTGAAGTGGAGAAAGAGAGGAGGCACTTTCGCCAGGTCCTTATCGCACTGCTACTCTGGTCCCTAATGAGCCAGTAGGACAGGTAGCTCAGGATAGGCACTTCTTCTACGTATTTGCAATTGGCAGGAGCAGATTCAAGAAGCCTTACCTGGCGGTAGCCGAGTGCTACCTCCTCATACTCTCCCGGCGGAGTTTTAATTTAAATTTAGTTTTTATGTATTTATTTATAAAATATGAAAAATTAAAAATAACATGCCACATAAATAAAGTTGTTTATTTTTCTGAAGATCGCCTCTAGATAGATATGTTAGACAGACGCCTATCTCCCTTTTGGCCTTTTCAACGATTGACACGCACTCTTACACGGCGGAGTAGCAAAACATTGGTTGGTTCTATCGAAGAAACACGCAATTGAACACTGCAAGATGGATGAACCTTGGTCACTCGAACTTTGGAGAGCAGCTGCAAACATGATCGCTTAAGCAGCGTGGGGTGCGGAAAGCAAGCGATTTCAACTCTTCGATGGATGGAGGATGGTTGATTCTCGCGAAACTGGCGGATGACGCCTCACCGTGGCTGGTTTCAACTTGCTTGCTTGCGTGTTTGCGTGTTTCCATTTCTTTAGAACGAATTTGAGATGTGTACTTGAACTTGACTTTGAGCGTGAGCTTTGTCTGTTCACAGGAAGACAACGAATGAACTCGAGGGTCTCTTGGTTAGAGGGATCTTCGTCTTCAATGAGGGTGATTGCGAAGGCCGCTTATAAACGAGAGACCAAACGCACTGAGGGGAGCGGCGCCCGACCTCCTTCCACAACTCCCAGCAGAGACTAAGGACCCTCACTCTCTGCGCCTCTCTTATCGATGCGGATGTTGAAAGTAAACTAAACTAGTTTTTCACTCTTATTACCTTTTTGGAACATACATATATTAATAATAAAATAAATAAAAGACAATTAACACTCAAGAAAGAAAGAAAGAAAGAAAGAAAGAAAGAAAGAAAGAAAGAAAGAAAGTTTTAGAACTCGAGCTGAGAGAAAACAAATCATGAAACAGTATTGGAGAGTCTCTGTTTAACCATATTTATGTTATGAGTGCGAGCGCAGGCCCAGGGTGGATTTATGATGATCTATTTGATGCAGTCCTGACCCCACTAGGAGTTTTAGGTTGCAGTGTTCCAGAGGGAGGCTTCCGAGCAAGAACCGGCCAAGTTTTGCAGAACTGCCCTTTTTCTTCCCTATTTTAAGCATTTTTTGAGTCCTCTAGATTACCTCTCATTCAAAAGGTAGAGGTGCAGGCAGTCAAACGTCTGACCATTTCATTTTCTGGTCAAAGAACTTCAAGTTGAGGGAGCAGTGGAGCTCCTAAGCATCTCTAGAGACACCCGGATAGCGACCATTCACTGCTTCGATTGACGAAGGCGCTCATAGCAATCCCTTTTAGCAGAAGTTAGTCAGAAAAATTAGAAAAGAAAAGAAGAAAAGAAAAAAGTTTATGAAAAAGAAAGAAAGAAAGAAAGAAAGAATCATGAATGAAATAGATAGCTAGGCATAGAGCTAGCTAGCTGTCTGCCTGTCTCTCTGTCTGTCTGCCTCTCCAAACCTTCTCTCTTTAAAACGCCGCATCCATTCCCAGCTCGCTTGAAAGCAGTTTGCGACTAACAGGTAGCTACGGCTTATCCTTTCGCATCTCGGCCCGCCTGCCTAAGTAGGGAGGTACCTACCTACCTTTCTATCATGATGGACAGAGACAGACAGACAGAGAGACAGACGGTCCGCTGAAGATTGAGGGCGCGGCACCGACGTGGAACTGCAGCAGAACGCCGCAGCAGCAGTCTGGGCGTGACAAGGCGGCAAGAAGAGTGAAGGAGCAAGGGGGTTGCAGGGCCGTGGGGCGGCCTGGAGGCCTTCTTTATCGCCCTGGCCACGGCACCTCCCCGGCTGGAGCTCGAGGAGGCGCCCTCTCGCGGCTGGTGCTGAGATCACGAAGGAGGAACGAGAGCAGAGCAGAGAGCCGCCGCAGAGCTTGGGTTGAAGAGGCTGACCTACCGCCTAAGTAGGCACTGGAGGGAAGGAAGGAGGAAAACAGAGGGGAGAAGAGAAGCACTTTGCTGAGAGGACAGGACGCACTGTGGGGACTGTGTGGAGGCGGCATTTGGACGGGATGTGTGAGGTAGTTTCTTCGAGTCGCTCATGTTTTGTTCGCTCTCGCTCGTTGGCAGCAATAGTTTGTTGCTCTGGGTCTGTCTTGCGACAGAGACAAACGGACTGCGGGCTGCTTAAGGCTGATTGCGAGAGAAGGGCATTCTTTGGACAGAAAGAGGCTTGATATTATGGCCTGGACTTCGCACACCTAGGCTTTACCCTATCTGTACTACCACCCTCACCAAACTTTATGTTTATGTTTATGTTTATCTTTTTTCTTTTTTCTTTTTTCTTTTTTTAAAAGAATTAATTAACTTATTCTGTGAAGAAAAAAGACTCAGGTCCCTCTGCGGTGTGACGGAGATGGCTGAAGCGAAACACTGAGAAAGGTACGCAATGATAAAAGTAGTTTCAAAAGTTGAGAGACCAAATGTGTTTGCTGATATACTTTTAAAGTGGGACAGGGTGCCGCTTTTGTTGTTTTGCTTTAAAAGTTTTTTGTTTTGTTTTTTAAATTGATTCAAAAAGAAGCAGCCGCAGGAACCTCGTTTGTCTGTCTGTAGGTACGTGCGAGGCTATCTAAAGCGAAGAAAGAGCTCAGCAACTGCTTTAGATTAGAAGCAGAGGAACCAGCCACGCAAGCGGAGCGGGAAGCGGATCTTGATTATCATAGTGCTTTGCATCGGCTGATTCTTGCGCGTTGCTTTTCCTCTCCTTCTGAAATATATAAATAATAAATAAATAAATAAAATGTTATCTTTTCCATTAAAAAATGAGAATCATTCTTCAAAAGACGCTTGAAGGACATTTCGTTATTAATATCCAAATTTGAAACTTTGAGTAATTAAAAAGACGGTTTTAAAGTGAATGGGGTTTCTTTGTTTTATTTTTAGAAAATGCGCTCTTCTTTAGACCGGGCTTGTCGTGTGCACACTTGTAAGGATAGGATAGAGAGGAGTAGCGAGGGGGAGGGGAAGAGAGTGCGAGAGAAAGAAAGGAAAAGGTCAGAGAAATGAGAAAGAAATGAAAAAAGAAAAGAGAAAGAAAAGAGGAGGAGAAGTAGTTCTAATACTCGCGTCGCTGAAGCAAAACAGCAGTGTCAGCAGAACTGAAGCAAGCGCAGAGCCAGGCAGACAGAAAGCGAAGAACGAAAGCAAGCGGGCCAGCAGCAAGCAGCCTGCCGTTGCTACGCACGAGAAAGGCACAGCAAGGCCTCCGGGCAGCAGGCAGTTGGAGGCAGGAGCGGTCCGAACGCGCATAGGACCGTGTAAAGGAGCGGACGTCTCTTCTGCTTTGTGAGTGATTGTCTTGTTTTTGTCTTTCTTTTTTCTTTCTTTTTAAGTGGACCTTTTGTTTGCTCGTCTGTTTGTTTGTTTGTTTGATTGTTGGTCTGTTTGCTCTAGTGAGTAAGCAGACCGGTAACTCGGAGAAAGGTTGTCGATTCCTAGTGCCCCAAAGATCTGGAGAGGAGGCGCTCTGTCTGCGAAAGGCAGCAGACATCAAGCAACATGACACCATCGAATGAAATGAAGCAAGAGTCGCAGCAACAGCTGCATCAACACCAGCCGCCGAAGCGGTTGTCATCACGCCTGGCGTCTGTCTCGGAATCCAAATCGGAAGACGGAGATGTGAGCGAGCGTAGTGAGGCCTCATCAGAGTACAACAACATGCCTCAGAACAACAACAGCAGCGAAAATGGCGGCGGTCTCAGCCTCGAGATCCTCCAGCAGCCCCTGCAAGTGTTCTGGAAAGACGAAGGTGGCCGCAGCAACTATTTGACAGCATCTGTAGCAGTCCGCGGCGTAGAACGCTACGGTAAGGTCGCTATTGTTCCCAGCCTTATGTATGAGAACTATGCCGAGGTTGAAGACGCGGAAGATATCCTCAAAGTTCTCTCTGTGGAACCCAAATCAGTCTCTCGATCTGGTCAGCGCGTGACTGTCAAATTTCGCATCGAAAAGGTCAGCCGTCGTAAGGATGGTCGTAAATTTCGTCTCTCACTCGACTGCGACAAGGAGGGCGCACTCCCTGAACGTGCTTGCACGTCCCCCGTAATGGTTCTTTCCAAGCGTAAATCTCAGGCATCGGTTTCCGGAAGCAACAGTGGTGGTTACCGCAGCCCTGGCTCTACTAATGGTCGGAAAACATCTGGCGGTGTCAAACGCAAGAACCCTCCTTCGCAGCGCCGATCTTCGCTGCCCGTCACAAAGCTTGAGCATCAGCAACAATCTCAACAACCCCACTTGCTCCAGGCTCACAACCAGGCTGCTCATCAAACTCAAGTAGTACCCCTTGATGCTCTTCGCGCTGCGATGAGCTCAATGGAATCAAAGATTGCTGCTCTAACTGATCGAGTGGCATACCTTGAGAAGGAGAACAAGAGACAAGCCATTGCTTTGGCGGAAAGCTTCCGTGCTCCAGAGCCCGAGCCAGTTTCTTCACCCAGCACTCATGTGTTTGAAGAAGAATTATGCGAGTTTGATATTGAGGGCACCCACAACGGGATTGCTTTCAACTTCGGACTTCCCAGTGCCATGGGCTCTCCGAGCGACTTTTAGACATGTCTCTGCATTTCCTTCTGAGTTAGCTGTCTGTATATATACAAAAAGTAAGAATGCACATTGTGCATTCTTTTAGAGGGCTAGGTTATCATCTAACATAGTTCGACTCCACCCTCACTCGCGCGTATTCCGATGTTGTTTCTGTCTGTTTTGTGATGAAGTTGTATATACAGTTTTAACTTTGTTCCCAAACTCCAGAGAAACCACAGCTGCGTTCGCGCGAGTGCTTGAAAGCTCGCATTTATGCTCGCATTTGTACACACTGTACCTACATCAATTCTGTTGCACTAAACTTCAGAAATGAACTCCCCCTCTTCCTTGCACTATGCAATACCACACTTACATACACACTCACACGACCCCGTGCGATTCAAAGCACGCGTTAAAAAAGAAATAACAAACAATAAATGGAAGAAAGAATAAATAAAGAGGTTGTCTCCAGGTCATGCCTATCCAAGGATAGTTCATGGCTAGGTGACTTGGCCACGTAGACGACGAAGCCTTATTGAAAGAATCAATTTAAAAATCAAAAATCCAAAAAAAAAAAAACCAAAAAAAACCACAAATAATCTCTGAGATCTTAGGATGGTTGTGAGTGTGTGTGAGTGAGTGTGAGCGTGTTTGTGCTTGAGCAAATGGGGTATCGAATTTATCACCCGTACTGAATGAACCTCTGGGTGTCAGTATATGAGGAACGGGCGTGAACGTTTCGCTGTACACATTGTAGAAATTCACTTTCTATTTAATTTTCCAACTCTTTCTTCATTTGGCTTTTTGTGAAGCATGATCTTCGCCTCACTTGCTTGCTTGCCTTTTGTTTGTGGCGCTCTTTGCGAGTCTTGCATGTGCGTTAGCCCTCCTGACAAAATTCTGAAGAGAAAATAATTTTCTTAAAGAAATGCTGTTTATAAACAAAATTTACTTCCCTTGTAGATCCTATTTTTGTTATACTTATGAACAACAACCATGATTGTCCCAAGGTAGTCTTTTCTCTTATGTTGTTTTGTACAGTGTCGGATCAAGTCAACAACGGTTTGAAAATCATAAAATTTGTTCATCAAGGTGCCTCATCAATAATCAATATAACATCACAGCACCTCACACAAGCGCTGAAGTATACTCTTACGATTGTCAGACGCAGTATGACCGAACCGTGGCAGCAGACATCATGCTAGGTAGACTTAGTTGCTGATCACATTCTGCTTGATGACATCACAAGCCATGCTTTGCTATGCCGTTCCACTAACCCCACAAGAATGGCAAACGAGTGATCGTCAGGTAGCCCAGCACGTATCCTGAAAAGACACAAAGAAGAAAAGTAAAGTATGCGTACTCTTAATATTCGTGCCAAAGCTCACACTAGATTAAACTTTAATTGTATAGATGAACATCTTGTTAAATCAGAAAACGCCCTTTCCATAGTATTGGATAAACCAAGAGAACGGTGCAGAGCAATGCTAAATTGGGCTTATTAAGTCCATGCTACAAGTAAAATGAGAAGGATCAACACTGCGATTAGGGTCAAAATTGTCCAAGTCTGGCACCTACTGTTTGACTTAAGAATCTTGTCCATTTTGGATAGTGTAGCCTCCAAGCGGGTCGATGCTGCTTCAACGTCATCCTGTAAGTCATCCAACATCAAGTTCTGAGAATCAATCTCCTCGCCAATCGCAGTGGCCATGTGTCCAAGACGGGTGGCACCTTGCTCAAGCTCATCGAGATGTTCATCCTGCTGACGTTGTGCAAGCAATTGGAGCTGCTGTTGGTCCTCAATAAACGCAGAGTTTGATGCAGCAGCCATCGCCGCATTTGCACCGCCATCACTGTTCTGCTTACTTCTGCGAAGCAAATCCTTTTTTGCGTCTGACTCTAGTTTACCAACGGTCTGCGGGCTATTCATAGACGCCTGCATAGACCGAATCTCGTTTTTGATCTCACGCATAAAGGCTTGCCGGTTACTGAGTTCGCCATCTGAAATATGTGAGAAGTTAGACCTGTGCGTTTGCACACGCTTCAAAACTTGGTCAAGGTCTGATGCGCTATTCTGAAGGCTCTTCAGCTCGGCATTAAGGGATGCATGCTCACTTTGAAAGGTCTTGTTCTGCGCAGTGTCCGTAGTCTCCAAAAGGTGTTTCCACTGGGCAAACCGCGTGGAGGCCTTTTGTACGTGCGCTTGGAGTTCATCACGAAATGCGTAAAACGGATCGTCCGAAGTGGATGAGCCAATTAGAGGCACCTCAATAGACGACATCTCTTTGCGAAAAATCTTTCCTGACGTCTTTTCACGAACTTCCTTACCCACTCGGGAGTCCTTTTCACTTCAATTAACTGCTAGAAGTCTACTCCCTGCGAATTACACAAATCCAATTCTCAGGGTTGGCAGCAGCGGAATTCACAGAACTAAAAAGAAGCTTGTTCTGAATATACCCGATTTACCTTGATGTGAACTATGTTCCGTAATCTCAACGTCAGGCAGCTGACAGCCTCTGTTTGAAGTGTTTTTTTGGCAAGCAAGCTTCAGCCGAGAGGAATTTGACAGATGTTGAAAACTGCGCTTCGGACCTTCGCAAGGGACAAAAGGAACCTGCCTTATGCGCAACTCCGCTCCCAATATTTGGTCCCTAGCCCCGGAAACCGCTTTCGTTTGCTCGATACCTTTCGTTGTCGCGCCAACCTCGCAGCAAGAGCCGCCACGTCGTCGTTCTACTGCGACTCCTTCTTCATGCTTTTCTGTCTCTGCTAAGTAGCAAGGGGGCTTCTACTGTTTTCAATAATGACTATTAATAATAAAGTATCCTATCAGAGCTTGGCCAATTCACCATTAAGCTGTATACCTCTATCTCTATCCACTATATAACCTACATATTAGGACTCTCCAAGAGAAAATCTTGCAAGTATTCTGCATAGTAGCTCATCGGCGGGTAGTGGAGTTTAGAAACAAATACACTAGAACTCTCCAAGTGAAGTAGGCTATAGAGATAGCCTATAGTAAGGGTGGAGCTGTAGCGCAAGTGAGTTATAGAAAGGGGTGCAAATAGATTATAGAAAAGCCATAAGTAGAGTATTTGGTCATAGTGTATTGATGGGCCCAATGGTATACTGGCAAAGAAAGGCTCTCAGGAGCTTGTTGGCTGATTGAGAGCTGATCAATCGATTGATCAATCGCCCTGGTGCGGAGCAACCAAATTTGGATAGTGGTGTTCACCACGCTCGCGGGTCTAGGAAGAGTCTGCGACGAGGGAAGATGTCGGGGCACGAAATTAAAGACCTTAGCGCCCTGAGAGGTGCCTCACACCCGGCGTTTCGGAAGGACGAAGATGCAGAAGCTCGCGAAGCTGCTCAAGATGCTGAAGCCGTTCAAGAGCATCTTGAAAATGCTTCAGGAATGAAGAGCACACGGATATCTGATCGCGAGAGTGACTATCAGAAAAGGAGGCTCGACAGGAGTCAGGAGCTTCAACGCGACAATGAAACCTACGCAGAACGCATGCAAAGACTCAAAGCTGAGGCAAGAGAAGCTCGTGCAAAATCTGCAACACAAGACGAAACTGGACGTACATCTGGGGATAATGAGGGAGACCAACCATTTGCCGGCTCCTTCATTGCCAACAAAGTTTCGAAACGAAGTTGCCTCAGTACCCCCAAAGCGGAAGCGGCGACGCTGGGATGATGATGGATCATCTGTTGCCGCCAGCAACGATGAAGCAAACAACAGCAGTTTGAGTGCTACAGAAGCTGATATGAGCTCAGAAAACGAAGGTCGTCCGGAGGGCAAGTCTGCGGCAACCTCATCAACACTGTCACGACGCAGGAGCCGCTGGGATGCAGCACCTGAGGCATCAACTGAAACAACTACTTTGGAAACTGTAGAACCTGTAGCCACAGCACAAAAGGTCAGCAGATGGGATGCACCAGCTCAGACAAGTGATGCGCAGTCTGAAGCAGGAGAAACTGTTGCCACATCGGCTACTTCTATGACGAGAATCGAACGTGAGATTGCAGAACGAAACAAACCCCTTTCTGATGAGGACCTTGACGCCATGCTGCCGAGCGAAGGGTATGAGATCGTTACACCGCCTGCCTCATATAAACCGGAGCGTCGTGAGCGTTCGGAACTTGATTCTATGAGCGAAGCAGGTCTCGCAATGAGCGGTGGGGAAGATGCAAATGGACCCATGGGAGCTGCTGCAAAGGTGTTGGACGAAAACTCGACTCCGGAGGAGTACGTAAGTTCGCTGCTTCAACGTGTGATGGACGGTACACCAGCTCAGCGTAAGATGGCCCTGCGTCAAATCACGCGCAAAGCGCGTGATCTTGGGCCTGAAGCACTCTTTAACCAGATCTTGCCTATGATGATGAGCCCGACCCTTGAGGACCAGCAAAGGCACTTGCTGGTTAAGGTAATTGACCGTGTGCTGTACCGCTTGGACGATTTGGTCTGTCCTTATGTGCACAAAATTCTTATTGTGGTGGAGCCTATGTTAATCGACAGTGATTTTTTCGCACGTGCTGAAGCTCGTGAGGTGATTGCTAACCTCAGCAAAGCTGCCGGTGTACCTGCAATGATTGCCGCCCTTCGCCCTGATGTTGATAATAGCAACGAATTTGTCCGGAACACTACAGCAAGAGCTTTTGCTGTGGTAGCATCAGCCATGGGTATTTCAAGCCTTGTTCCATTTCTGAGAGCTGTCTGTGCGAGTAAATCCTGGTACGCACGTCATACAGGATCCAAGATTGTGCAGCAAATTCCAATCTTGGTTGGTTGCGCTGTACTTCCACACCTCACGAGTCTGGTAAACATTGTTAAAAATGGTCTTTCAGACAAAAATACGCAGGTGAGGACCATGACTGCCCTCTCCATATCTGCCTTAGCTGAGGCGGCTCATCCATACGGTATTGAATCGTTTGATCCTGTTCTAGAGCCTCTATGGAATGGTGTTCGTTCTCATCAGGGCAAGACCTTGGCAGCTTTTCTCAAAGCCATCGGAGCCCTCATCCCACTATTTGACGATGATGAGTATGCAGCATATTTTGCAAAAGAGGTTATGGTTATTCTCATTCGGGAGTTCAAGTCCGCTGATGACGAAATGCGCAAAATTTGTCTGCGTGTCTTGCGCCAGTGCATCGCGAGCGATGGTATTACTGCTCAGTATCTGCGTGAAAGTGTCTGTCCTGAATTCTTTCGTAACTTTTGGATTCGTCGAATGGCATTAGACAGACGGAACTCTCAACAGGTAGTGGAAACAACCGTTGCACTCTCCAATAAGCTCGGTGCCGCAGATGTTGTAGAACGCATCGTTGATGATCTCAAGGATGAAAATGAAGCTTACCGTCGCATGGTAATGAAGGCACTTAGTGAGATTGTTGCTAATCTTGGCACTCTTGACATTTCACTGAATATCGAGCAGCGACTTGTTGATGGCGCAATGTATAGTTTCCAGGAACAGGGTTCAGTCGCAGCAAAGAGCAGTAATGAAACCCGTCAGGTGGATCGTGAATCAGCAACTATTCTTGATGGATTTAGCACCATTCTTAATGCACTAGGAGAGAGAAGCAAACCTTATCTTGCCCAGATTGCTGGAACTATCAAGTTTCGACTGAATTCCAAAGATGCGGTAATTCGTGCTCAGGCAGCCGATCTATGTGCTCATATTGCCCCATTGTTGAAACTTTGCAAGGAAGATCAACTCATGGCTCACCTCAGCGTTGTCCTCTTTGAAAACCTTGGTGAAGAGTATCCTAATGTGCTTGGCTCTATTATTGGAGGCCTCGGTGGTATTGTCAATTCAATTGGTATGTCCAAACTCAAGCCACCTGTCAAGGACCTTTTGCCGCGCATCACACCAATTCTGAAAAATCAGAATCCTAAAGTCCAAGAAAATGCTATTTCATTGGTCGGTCGTATTGCCGCCCGTGCTGCGGATCAAGTGCCGGCCCGTGAGTGGATGCGGATCTGTTTCGAGCTTATTGAGCTGTTGCGCGCTAAGAAGAAGTCTATTCGCCGTGCTGCTGTGGCTACCTTTGGCCACATTGCGGAAGCAATAGGCCCGCAAGATATTACTCATGCATTGCTCAACAATCTCAAGGTGTCTGACCGCTCATCTCGTGTCTGCTCGACTGTTGGTCTTGCTGTGGTTTCTGAGTCGTGCGGTCCATTTACTGTTTTGCCTGCTCTCATGACTGACTACCGTTTCACTGACAGCAATGTACAGCATGGCGTACTAAAGACAATGAGCTTCTTGTTTCAGTACATTGGCGAGTCCTCAAAGGATTATATCTATAGCGTGATTACTCTTCTTACCGATGCTCTTTGCCAGCGTGATGCTGTACATCGCCAAACAGCATGTGCTGTTGTAAAGCATCTCGCCTTGGGTGTGTATGGCCATGGATGCGAGGATGCCTTAGTGCATCTACTCAACTTTGTGTGGCCTAACATTTTCGAAGACTCTCCCCATGTAATTGCTGCTGTTTTTGAGGCGGTCGAAGGCCTACGCGTGTCATTGGGAGCGCACATAATCTTTCTTTATGTGCTACAGGGGCTCTTTCATCCTGCACGTCGTGTTCGTGAGGTTTACTGGCGAATTCACAACAACCTCTACGTTTATGGTGGTGAAAAGCTGATTCCCGTTTATCCTCGGTTGCCTCCTGACTATGAAATTTCTGAGAACTCCGTTTATGATGTTGCGAAGCAGAAAGAGGAGACGATTGAGGTACTCAAGAAACCGATTTCTGAGCGCGAGGTACGTAACTCGTACGACAACACCTACCTTGATCTTTTCGTGTAGCTTAATTCCTTCGTCTTTTAAATCTGAAGATAGGAACATAACAGAATATTATTCATTTCCTTTTCGTCTTCGCAATTTGGAGCCGTGACTTGCCTCCAAGCTGTTATGATTTTCCCTAATGTGCATTTTTAGAAGAAAAAAAACAAAAAAAACACAGTAGCCTTACCCCTTTTGAAGACGTCAAATAGCTTAAGCATTATCCTCCGTAGGCAAGTCTTGACATGCGTGTTCTAAAGTTGTTTCAGTTGACATTTGAAACTATCAAATCGTTCTTCGGAAATGGCACCAAGCAAGCACGAGTAGTATGCAATTAATGTGGACATCAATACACCTAAATCTGTCAAATATAAAACACTAATTAATCAAAATCCTAAGAGTTACTTTTTTTAAATCAAAATGTACAAGAGAAAATCAAAGAAGCCAAACAAGCAGATACAAACAAACAAACGAGCAACGTTGAAGGCTCAGTGCAACACAGGACAACCATGGCCGCCGTGAAGAAGCCCCTGGACGTAGTGTCCTTCAGTATTGATGAGTCGGTCTACATCAAGTGTCGCGGCGGCAGGGAGCTCCGTGGCAAGCTCCACGTACGTTTGCAAAAGGGAAGAGGAACAACCACAGCGCCATGATCGATAAATTCACTATTTTTAGCTGTCACCCAAGTGGTTGCTGTGAGAAACAGCATAGCAGTCTGACGACTGCTGGTATGCGTTAGGAATAGGTGTGATTGTGTAAATCACAAGAGCGCGGTACTTCGAAAGATACCCTTCATTGTGATGTGCGACCCTTGCGAGGATTGAAGGCTCTCAGAAATGCTAACAAGCAGGTACTCTTTGGTACATTTATGCTGATATTGTAACTACTTCTTGTGTCCTCAGGCCTGCGATCAGCATCTCAACATGATCCTCGGCGACGTGGAAGAAACCATTCGTGAAGAGAAGGATGGCAAGGTAGTGGTAAGTAAAAGCTGCGCATTCAGAATCGCATATTAATTTGATGTTTGTTGTTGAATGTGGTCTAACTTGAGACTCCAATGGTATTTTATTTTTTTTCAGGAATCCAAGCGCTCTAAGGAGATGCTGTTTGTTCGTGGTGATGTGGTTATCCTTGTAAGCCCACCAGTGAACGCCTAACCTGTATCTGAACTCATTTCACCTATTCTACGCAAGTAAATGAAGGCGCTAAATTTTCCAGGGTCCAAGGTCCAGCAATCTCTGATCAAATGTATTTGGAGACAATCATCACATGTCTGGTCGATGATCACCTAAAATTTAGCAAGTAAATTGACTTACAAAGTTAGAATTCATCCGTAATGCAGCTGCGCTGACTGAAGGGTAAGCTGGGGCAGGATCACGCTTTAAATTAAACGCAGAAAACAATGGAAGATTAAGACATCTTCAATTTTTTATTTTTTATTTTGTTTTACCTTGAAGACAATATGTATGTATGCAAGAGGAAGCGTCGAGCGTTGAGTCAAATTTTAAACAGAAGAGTCGCAGGGGGGACATTGAAGCAAATGCTATTTATACATCGCCAAGCGCAAACAATAGAAGCTAAACACAACATGGACGAGTTAAAATCATGTTTGCTTGGCAATGTATATCTTCCAATTGTATTTAGTGATTAGCCAGCGCTGGGATGACCTTGTCGTAAACATCAACACCGTCGAGGAAGACAGAGCGATCAATGTACTCATTGTGCTCATGCAAGAGCACAGGGGATTTACACATAGGTGAAAAACCGAAAGCCGGGATGTTTTGACCGCGCAAGAAGCGCGAGTCAGTTCCAGCCGGGAAAATTTCTGGTGAGACCTTGACACCAGCGCTTTTTACAGCAGCAGAAAAGGTGCTCCACCATTCATCATCCTCATTAGTAGGAGATACAAAGTGGATGTCGCGGTCATCATGGCCCGTCTTGGGGTCAAACATCCAGCTCATACCTTCATCGCAGCACCAGTCATCCAGCATCTTGCGAACATCCTTAATTGGCATCGTCACAGGTACACGGATATCAAAGCCGGCGGTAGCTGTTGTGGGAATCACATTGAGCGAGAAATTCTTGCCGTCTGGGGAGACACCAGCCTGAAGCACAGTGAGGTTAATAGTGAGCACATCGCCAAGCTTCTTGGCTTCACAGTGCTTGCACCCTTCGCCAGTGGCACCAAGAATTTCCTCTTGCTGTTTGCGAACCTCGAAGGCCTTGCCAGCCATTTTAATGAGTTTCTCTACAGCAGTGTCCTTAATGAAGCGGCTTCCATGGCCAGTGGGCCCTTCTGCTTTCACTAGAACCCACATAGGCATACGCTCGCCATAGAAAACAGTATACTCGGCTTCTTCCTTGTCGTTCGCGAGACCTTCGTCAAGGGCTACGCCGACCTTACCAATAATACGCTCCAAGTGACCATCCTTAATGAAGGCTCCCATTCCGTCACGACCGCCAATTTCCTCGTCAGGAACAAAAGTTAGCCACACGGTGCGCTTAAAGAGATGCTTCACCTGACTAGCATCGCCTCCAGCAGCCTCAACAGCCTTACGATAAGTACGGGCCAAAGAAAGTACATACTGGGCACATACACACTTCATATCTTGAGTGCCGCGTCCATAAATGCGCCCATCCTTCTCTACCGCTCCAAATGGGTCCACATCCCAGTGCTCTTCCATAGCAGGAACAACATCATAATGGGAATTGAGGACTACGCTGTCCAAACTCGGATCCGAACCGGGAAGCTGGACAACAAGGATGGGCTTTTTCTCGACCGCCTCGATAATTTGCGTAGAAACAATAGGGATCATTTCCTTGACGCGACCATCGAGCCAATCAACGCATTCACGATAGGCTCCGGTTACAGGCCCCTCGAGCGAAACAGTGCGAAACTGCAGGAGGTCGCGGAAGAAGTTCACGGAGAAGTCCGCATCAGTGCCATTCTCGACTGCCATGGTTATTCGCAAAAGCACGGAGTGCAAAAGTTAGGTCAAAACACTTAACGCCACTACGAATACCTCGCGTAGGCAGAGTGAATAGTACAAGGAAACTTGGTAGGGGTGGCCTCGTAAGGTTTGTCAGCTCACAACACGATTGCAAGTTTGTTTGATCAGAGCTTGGTAATGCACAAAAAATAGAAGATACATAGTATTACTTCTTGGAGATGGAAGTCCTAGCACTACTTACTTATGAATAGGACTACAATAGGAGTCATAATAACAATAATAGTAGAAAGGAAAAATTGTATCTGTGGCTGAAAAAGAATATTGCTTGCTCGTTCGCCAGGAGTGTTTCCATGACTACAAAACATTCTGTCACCGCTAAAATTAAAATGTAAACAAAGCATATGGCTGATGAGGATAAGAGCTGAGCAAAATATTATGATTTCAATCACGGATGTTTTTTTGTTTGTTATTTTTTCTCAACAAAGACAAATAAGGTTGCAGTCTGAGCGACGCGAAACAATTATATCTTCTATGTCTTAAAACATGGTTCATGTGCAGTTCTATATTGAACAGCAATAGATCTTAACGTGCGGTTCCTAACCTTCGGGTATATCCATTGCATAAAGATACAAAACTATCTTAGGAATTACATATTCGAAAAAACGCTCATGTATCGCTTTTGTGTCAATTCTCAACCGGGCTACATTTCAATTCATCAATGATTTTGGTCAGCTAGATGTCGACCAGCAAGATAAAAGCAAATCTCTTGCAGAAGGCTCAGTGAAGTTTAGATTTTAATGTTCGGAACTCACTGTTCTTGCAAATGGACTCCAAGGTGGGTTGGTTTATGACGCAGTCGAAAGCCTAGATCTCATTTGTATCATCCATATTTGAAGAGGCTCTATTAAATATTTTCATTCATTGTAAATTTAAATTTGGCCATTTCCGTTATAGTGAACATGTATACTTCCAGGTCATGAAGCTCCCGAATTTGCAACCATGTATCTCCTTGACGAGTCTCAATTCTGAAGTCTCTTGGAATAGTACTTATGTATCGAAAACTTAAGCAATAGCATGTCCACATGTCGTATTGATTAAAGATTGCAGTATCCAGGTACATGAACTCAAATGGCATTGTAGGGGAACAATATTGAAGTAATGCAAAGGAAATAGAAAATTGTAGAGAAATGTTTAAAGTAGTGATTCGAACTATATCCTTGTTTTTACTATCCGTGCCTTTTTCTTGAGTGCACAGAGTGAACAAAGTATCACCGACCCTGATATACTCAACAGTGATGGTTTATCTGCGCCTTCGTCGTTGTCTCAACATTTGAGCATCAGTCCGCATGACCATACAAGTAGCGTTGTATGTGATCATCAAGTCCACAAATCCTTGATCGTGGTTGTGATTATTATCAAAATCGTTCCTTAGATCCTGAAAAGTAGGTTGCCCATTAATGTTAGGTATCTCAGGGCGATCTGGATACTCCAGAATGGTTTGTCTCAAGGTCTCTTTGGATCCAGGACCGCACCTATGATCTCTGTTCCTTCTCAGGTGTCGTCCAAGTCCATTTAAGGTGTAAGACATCGAACAATGAACGCAATGAAGCCTTTCCGGATTCCCAGTTTGCGCGCGGTACGTGCTCCATACTCTCTTCAAATTGCTTGACGATGCTGGAATGTTATTTTCGTAGAGCACTCTCGCAAGCCTGAAACTCAAGGGTTCTTGTGCGTTTCCACCGTCTGTATCTTGAGCAAGGTCAATAAGGTGATCGACAATTATTTGAAGCCTACTTATGTTATTGTGGTTTTCATCGTCATTGGGGTTATTCATTTTGGCTTGTCCAAGTAAAAAGGGCTAGCCTATGTGCAGACCTTCGAAAGATCGACTTTTATGTTTGAGTTTTGCTTGTTACACACATGTTTGGCGGCAAACATCGCATGTATGTACTACTTTTATATTAGCAATGTTTTTATTCCTTTTACTGCTCCTACCATAGAACAAACCAACTCTGTCAGCTTAATGGAATAAATAACTTCGTCACACAGCTTACTCAACTTTCATCCACTGAGGCTTCGTACTTAGTCTGTCCTAGTGAATAAATACCCTTGTGCGATAGTATAATATACCAAGTAGAGCGCTCACAATTTAAATTCTGATTACTCTTAAGATTAATAAAATGGAAGCACACAAAGTAATTCTTATTACCTCCAAGTTATTCTTTTAAAACAATAAATTTTAGTAAAACCTATGCTTTTAAAGATTTTTCTAATTTAATAGATAGATCCTCCCAAGTATCTTTAGACCATTAGCGTGCAGTAATTACAAAACAGAAACGTTTGCTTACCCAAGTTAGGTTTGCCTATGGTTGCAGCCATCAGTGGACGTATTAGACGATTTTGGTAGTCTAACTACACAGATCATGAAGTATAGCGGATACTGTGAGCCATACCAATCTTGCGTGAGTATGCGCCCTTTTCCATGAAAAGATTAAAATGCGGAAAGACTTCCAGTTTGGGAATTGTATTTAAAGAGAAGTAAAAGAAGGGTTTTGAAGACAAGAATGCATCCACACGTGTTTCTCCCCCTTTGGCCTATTTGATTGCTTAACCTCTAGAGTGTCTTTCGTCATACTATCTCAACTGCTTCCGTTCCATTTTTCTCTGAAGAAATTTAAAAAAAAAAAAAAAAAAAAAAAAAAAAAAAAAAAAAACAGCTTTCAAAAGCGTTTTAATACAAACTGAATATTTTTATTTATTTATTTATTTTAATCTTTTCAATAGAAGTCAAGGACAAAACTAGACATAGGTAGGCTGGCTGGTAGGTAGGTAGGTAGAAGATACTTGCGCCTACCTACCTACCTACCTACCTACCTACCTACCTACCTACCTACATATTTTGTTTGATTTGATTTGATTTGTTTTAATTTTTTGATTAAAGATTAAGGGCTGAGGTTTGATTTCTTTTACTTTGCGGAGCGTACCTCTTACAAAGTTAAAGATTCCATTTAATCAAAACGTATATACGTAGGTGTATAAATAAGCCAGCCAGCTAACTTCGTTATCGCCAATTCTCTGTAAGTGATTTGTCCTGTTCAAGCCACCATTCCAGCTCAGAGAGGGCAGTCGTTGCTACGCCATTCTACCCTTAACTGATAAAATAGCAAATGATAAAAAGAGATTGCTGACCCAGAGAATAGAGATAAATCCAAACACCAAACCCTTAATTGGTTGATCTCCAATCGGACAAGGGAGGCCTGCCGAGGAGAAGAGGCAGTGCCCAAACAACCACAACGCACTCAAGTTATTTCTTATAGTGGAGCCTTCTGAGAACCAACCAATATGTCGGCTCAAACGAGCTTGCCCCGCGAGAATGCCCCGCGTGCAGAGGTAGGCAGCGTACAAAACTTGACCAAGGGTTTACAGGACGTAAGCTTGGATGAAAATCAGAGTGAGCCAGGCGAAGAGGTTCCTGATGAACTTTACATCCAATATGGCATGCGTTTCATTCGTGATGGCGAGTATAGAATTCGTGGTTCGCCAACCCCAGCCTACGGCCTAGTAGCTTACCTTGTCCCAGAGCGTTTATTACCTACACGCAAGAAATTGGGCGACTTCTTCGAAATGGTGTTCATAAAAACCGGCCGAGCTGATCTACGGAAGCTGCACTGTATCGAGTGCAGAAGCGTATTTTCTTCTCCTACGGAACTAGGAACGCATCTGCGGTACAAGAAGACGCACAGAAAACGCCCCGGTTATTTGCAATTTCTACGTGGCGAAGTTGTGAATGAAGCAGTGAAGCAAGCAGTGAAGCAAGAAGTGAAGCAAGAAGTGATTGAGTACAAGGAGGCATCGTTCAAAGAGATTGACAAACGTTTTAGAAAGAACTTTAACTCCGACGATGTCGTGCATCAGAAAATGGTGGATTACTATGCTGCATGCATGGTGATGAGGACCATTGGAGAAATGACTGAAGAAGGTGCGAAGAGGAAAAAAGAGAACGTTGCAAGGAAGGAGGAGAATCGTATAAGACAAATTAGGGAGGCCAAGACCAAAACGAAGAAGAAGAACGCAAAGAAGAAGAAGAAGCAGAAGGGGACAATGGCACCTGAGATGAACGAAGCAAACAACAACACGAGTCGTGCATACGACGATAACGATGGGACTACTCCAAAGGACTCTGCAGCAGATTCACAAGAGGAATCAAAGCAAGGTCATGCGCAGAGAAAGCCGAGGCGAAACAAGAGCAAGAAGAAGAAGGGGAACGCAGCAGCAAGCAACGCTCTGCAGGAGCACGATCCACGATACGAGGAATAACTGTTAGATGTAGACCTAATAAAGATCTTGTCTTCACTTCGTTTATGATTTCTTTTTAAATTGAAGTTTTTAGTTAAGATATATGTATCTTCTTCCATAGTAACATTTTCATTCATTATTACTTCAAATAGTATATATTTTAAAAAATGAAGAAAAATATTTACATAAATTATAACTCAAAGAAGAGTTAGAATTTGAAAGAATTTGAACCCGAAGAAGCGTACGTAAACATTGAAACCTGAAATTATATAAACTTGGCACAATCTCATATCACAAAACACAATAGAAGCTATGGCATCTTAGGCACATACTGCTCGGCCCAGATCAGTCAAAGGAGTCAAAGTATATTAAAGTATGTCTCATTTCAAAACCCTCTTATAAGAATTGCTGGACTATCTTCCCAACCCATATGTTGCTTTGTGGTATTTTGCTTTTCGAATGTTCGCATGTATATGTGCGTAGTGACACGCGTGACAATAGATGCTTCCAGTTACTAGACTGACAAGTCCAAGGTTTTCGCCTCCCTCGCTAGCGTGCGCTCAAACTGGCTTATACAGTCTGATACGCCCCTGGATAAATACCGGCACAGGCAAACCTATATTAGGTAAATAGGGGCTTGCTTCTGATATTGAACGTCTTAGATAATTATCCTTTTTTTTTTTACTTACAATACAATCACCCCAATTAAAAAAGTTGCTTGAAACTTCTGAGAACGCAAAGAAGGCTCCATCCTGAATCCCTCTCTCTGATTTAAAGAAGCTTGCCAAACACTCAATGAAATATATGACTTAGCTGCAAAGAGATCCGCATTCGCCTCTATGATAGAGTTTGCGCTGTGACAGAAACAAGAATGATACTTCGCAATTTTTCGTTTTTGAGGGAGCTGAAACTGATAATATCCTGATGGTTAGATTTAACAGTTATACTAGTCGCTATGCAATTCCTTGATAATATTGTTGGGTGCTCTAACCTACATATAAGTCCAAAACAAGAAATAGTACAACTTCATAAGATGCCTTTTATCTTTATGAGGTCTAGTTCTATTAGTTCATCCATGCTCAAGCTGCTGAGCGTTGCTTGCTGCTGCGTTCCCCTTCTTCTTCTTGCTCTTGTTTCGCCCCGGCTTTCTCTGCGCATGACCTTGCTTTGATTCCTCTTGTGAATCTGCTGCAGAGTCCTTTGGAGTAGTCCCATCGTTATCGTCGTATGCACGACTCATGTTGTTGTTTGCTTCGTTCGTCGCCATCGCCCCCACCTTCTTCTTCTTCTTCTTTGCGTTCTTCTTCTTCGTTTTGGTCTTGGGTTCGCAAATTTGTCTTATACGATTCTCCTCCTTCCTTTTAACGTTCTCTTTTTTCCTCTTCGCACCATCTTCAGTCATTTCTTCAATGGTCCTCATCACCATGCATGCAGCATAGTAATCCACCATCATGGTATACACGACAGCGTCCATGGAATCAAAGTTCTCTCTAAAACGTTTGTCAATCTCTTTGAACGATGCCTCCTTGTCTCTGCTGTACTCAATCACTTCTTGCTCCACTGCTTCATCCACAATTTCGCCACGTAGAGATTGCAAATAACCGGGGGCCTTTTCTGTGCGTCTTCTCGTCGTCCCGCAGATGCGTTCCTAGTTCCGTAGGAGAAGAAAATACGCTTCTGCACTCAATACAGTGCAGCTTCTGTAGATTAGCTCGGCCGGTTTTTATGAACACCATTTCGAAGAAGTCGCCCTAATTTCTTGCGTGTAGGTAATAAACGCATTGGGACAAGGTAAGCTACTAGGCCGTAGGCTGGGGTTGGCGAACCACGAATTCTATACTCGCCATCACGAATGAAACGCATGCCATATTGGATGTAAAGTTCATCAGGAACCTCTTCGCCTGGCTCACTCTGATTTTCATTCAAGCTTACGTTCTGTAAACCCTTAGTCAAATTTTGTATGCTGCCTATCTCTGAACGCGGGACATTCTGACCTTGAGAGCTCGTTTGGGCCTCCATAGTGCTTGATTCTCAGAAGGATTCACTATAAGAAATAGTTTAAGCGCGTTGTGGCTATTTGGGCACTGTCTCTTCTTCTCAGAGGACCTCCCTTGTCTGGTTGGAGGTCAACCAATTAAGGGTTTGATACTGTTGAATGAATTCGAGATGAAAACTTTTGGTTCTGTTTTTGTTTTATTTTAAAATTTAAAATGAATATTATGCATAATGAGTGACAGAGTGTTTTAGCTAAGTTGAATTGAAAGGACTATTAGAGATAACCTCTGATGATTGACCGTGCCGCAGGACAAGGCCTTCACGTTAAGTTTGGCAATCGACTGCAGATCACCAAGAGATGATTGGCGGTAATGGAGACAGCTGAGCTATGTGAATAATTTATAAATATATAATCTTCTAGAAATATGTAATATTTAGTTTCGTTTTCGTTTTCATTTTCATTTTCATTTTCATTTTCATTTTCATTTTCATTTTCATTTTCATTTTCATTTTCGTTTTTTTCTTTTCTCTTTTTTCTTTTCTCTTTTTTCTTTTTTCAATTATAATTTAAAATACAAACAATCCTTCTTATTTATTTTTTTTAAGTAAATAAATAAATAAATAGATAGGTAAGCTTTTTTAATTATATATATAAGTTTTTAATAATAAATTATTGCAGCATCTATCATACTTTGAATGAAGTCATTGCAGGTGCATTTATTGATTGTGCTTCACCACTTCACCACTTCACCTACGAAGCGTTTACGTATGTAGCTTGAGAAGTTTTGGAAAGATTTACAGAGTTGACGCCTTGGCTTTGGCTATGCATCGCAAATGCTTCTATTTGCTGCAAATTACCTCAGCCATGCTGATGCATGATCGAAGACGTCGAGGATATAAATAATCTAAGTTTTGTGAACTTATAAGCAAGCATCTGAAAACAAATTGCATATTTGATGGGGTTGCTTGAAACACGCTAGTATATATCCCGGGATTCGGATCCCATCGGCCTCTGTTCCGCGCTTCGAATAAACGGAAGATTATTTCTGTAAATAGCTAACGAATACTAGCCGCTCGAAATTCGCTCGTGTAGTTTCCCGGGAAATCCAATTCGGAAGATGTTTTGGTAAATAATCATTTTGCAAACAAGGCCGTATGGGACGTAGTCATATGATAAAGTCCCTCTCATCCAAATTCTTATTCTCCATTGAAAGAAGTGCTTGGATACAAAAAAACAAAAACAAAAAAAATCAACCAAGAGACTGCAGGTTCGATCCAAATGAGTGGAACGCACGCATCAAGGGAGTATCCCTGTAGAAAATTCTTCTAAAGGTTTTTCCCATTTAACCAAAACATATTCAAAACCCTGTGGACTACATTGAACACATTATTGTATTAAGCCTCTCGTTCAATTATTGAGTAACTTTTTGAATTTGCTCAGAGTCACACGGGTTTGAGTTTATTGTCTTGATCTTTACAATATTCTGAAACCCTCCAAGTTTCGCATAACGAAAAACTCCCATTGAGTGTTTGTAGAAACATTCTGCAAAACGTTTACTTTCTAAAGCATCATTAATTATGTTTAAAATGTATTTTATATTGTCCAGAAATTTGAAGAATTTACAAATTGATATAGCTGTATTGGATTCAAGATTTGCAAGGCAGTCCCGTGCATGACAGCTCTTATTTCTTTTGATTTTTTTTCTTGGCAAGAATATTGGCTCTAGGTTCGAGGATCGCATTTTATGATGAAGATCCAAACTGCTTCTTTGTTTTCCATCTTGACTTATTTATTTGTTTGTTTTCTTCAACAACAACTCTACCCCCTGATCACAAGCTAAAGCTTTATGACGCGGTGCGTTCATTGTTTTGTTTTTTATTGTTTTAGAGGAGACGAAGCTCTCCGCAATTCTGTTTTCGCGATGTTTTTAATCGAATATCTCGATTGGAAGCGAAACGTAAGGCGAAGATTGTCAACAACTGATTGACTTATTAAGTGTATATTCTCAAACTTTTGTCCCGCCACTTAAAGTCATTGCAAGTACCATCAAATAAATCAAATTGAGTATATCTATTTGAACCTCATTAAAAGCTCTTCGAGGCCAAGGTATTTACACCAGTCCAGCCAAGAAGCTCTGCATCAATATCATCTGCTCGAAACTGTGCAACAGCCTCTCGAGATCTTTCCAAAAGCAATGTCTCTGCAACATCCAAGTCACTCTCAAGATCACAAAGCCCGAGGAGAAGCTCTTCTGCACGACGAAAATGTCCTGACTGAAAAGCATGCAACGCGGTTTCGTATGTTTCAATGCGATTAGTATCCATTTTAAAGCGCGCATCATTACTCAAGGGATGGAATCGCTTTAACTGATCTATGCTGGAGTCTAAAAGCTCATTCGCTGAGCCTTTTGTATATAGCATAGCCGACCCATCTTTTGAAGATGATTTCTCTGATGAGGAGGAACCTTCCACTGGACGAAAAGCTTTGAACATCTTTCCACTTTGACCTAGATGTCTTTGCGGGGTGGGTAAACGTAGACGGTATTTGCGGCTCGAAGAAGCATTCCCATACTTCCCCTCCTCTCCACTGTCTGGAGTGAAGTCGCTACCTTCACTTTGTTGGTCCTCTTCTTCTTCATCATCACTGCTGTCACTGTCAGCTGCAACGAATGGAGGTTTGAACTTGCATTCAATAGGCGCTCGCTGCATGACAACTTCAAAAATTCGAGCTGACTTGTGTTTGCCTTTGACTTGGACGAGGTCAAGCTCGCGAAGAATAAACGCTTCACGAAATGTGCAAAGATCAAGCGTAGCTTCTGAACAAATAATCTGGGTGCCATAAAGTTTTGATAAACCTTCCAAGCGACTTGCCATGTTAACAGCATCACCAAGACTTCCAAATTTATACTTTGTAAGTGATCCAATCGTTCCACTAAGTACTGAGCCTGTGTGGATACCAATACGTACACGAAAATCGCCAAGATCATATTTGGCACGGAATTCATCTTGGAATTGCTTTGAGAGGTATTTCAGGTATTGTTGTTGAGCAATTGCTGCACTGAGAGCCTTGGACGCATGCTCGTCAATATCATCCGGTGTATTCCAGAATGCAAGCAAGCCGTCACCTTGAATTTCGGCTACGACACCTTCATACTGTTCTACAATTGATGTCATTGCTGTGAGATAGCGTGTGATTAAGTACATCAGATCTACTCGCTCCAGTTTCTCGGCGATCGTTGTGAACCCTTGTATATCAGAAAACATTGTTGTGACAACCCTTTCTGACACGTTCAGCCGACGCCCACGTTTGGAGCGTACGATGTCTCGAACCACGGTTGCCGGTACAAAGCGAGCAAAGGTCTCTAGAGCATAGTACATTTTCACAAATTCCTTTTGGGTGCTGGCTACCTCCTTGATGCGTGAGCGCTCCTCCTTTGGCATGATGGCACCAGACGTGCGAAAATCTAGCTTAGTTAGGCGCCTGATTTCTTTGGAGAGTCTTCGAATAGGCCGTGCTAAGAGCGATGCAATGATTATTGATAGACCCAGGGTTAAAAGAATCAAGCACACTTCAATGATTGCGCTAACAGCAGAAAGAATAGCTACTCGAGCATTCGTCTCCTCTGTGATATCCGCGAGCTGCTCACGGAAACCGGATAGTGCCTCAGTGTAATTAACAAGAGACCAGGTTGCTGGTACAGCTACAACAGCTCTCCAGACAAAGGGCTTGTAAACCGGAAAGCTTGGATCATTTGAATCACCAACAACCGGGCTTATGGATAATACAACACAGTTTTCGTATAGAACTTTCAGCTCAGCTTCAGAAAGCTTCAGGTCAACTGCTGCACTACACTCCGCACCTGTAGTGATATCAAATGTAAAAGATTGTGATGCATTCCAGGGCAGGTTCATAGACTCGATTTTACGCGTGTAGTTCTGAATAATCGGGTTGCCAGTGTAATTCAGTGCATAATCTGGATACGTGATGTTTAGAGCCTCTCCATTTACGGCGCCACCAACAAGCAACCCGGACTGCGAGTACGGATACTGCGTAAAGTCAGCCACAAGCGGATCAACAGGGATCGGTTGTGTAACGTAAAAGTACTCTGCACAAAGAGGACAACCTTTGTTTGTCACGTTACTATTATTTTGAATGTCGATCAGATTCTCCACGCAGATACGGCTGATGTCGCTCACAAGCATATTCGTTTGTATCACACCTTCCCAACATACGTATGTCCCACAAAAGTTGATAGGCCAGGTGAGAAGAAACCCATAGCGAAGATTCTCAGGGATAGCCGTGGAGTTTAGCCAATAGCCAAGATTCGTATAAGCTGCGTAACTCCTTGACCCGAGGCCTTTATCTAATACAAGAGATAACTGATAGTACAAACCGTCTAGAGAAAATGAGTCCGCAGAGAATGACTCGCCATCACCCATGGGCTGGCCATTGGTTCGATTTACAGGCCACAATGTCAATGTATCATTCCCATCGCCAATGAGCTTCAACGCAGTGTTGGGCTCTACATCCCGATCGAACATGTATGAGAACAGTGTGTAATTATCAGCTGTACCATTTGTAGACAGGAAGTCATCAATGTAAATGACTGATGCACCTGACACCAGTGGTACAAAGGTAGAGTTAAGGTTTTGAAACATCATGGTGGCTGTAAGTTCATCAACGAGGGTCTGATTTGAAGTGGCTGTGACTAGTGCTTCTAGCACAGTTAAGGTCGAAATTATGACAGAGAAAGAATCTGAGACAACACCGAGTTGCACAAGTTGAATTGTCTGTTGAAGTGACGAAGCAAGCATCACTTGGCTCGTGTTCAGTTCAAATCGTATCGAATCCACAATGAGCGTCTCTGTGCTCGTATTGCAAGAATCCACATACATATCTTGAATCTGTCCTGTGTACGAGTTTTGAACCAATACAATCACCACAGCACCACAAACCATAAGAGCAGCGAAAGGAAACATAATTGCATCTCGTAAGCGAAATTGGCCAGCACGATTACACAAGCACCAGCAAGTACGTTCACGATTTTGACGGATGTTTCGCTCTAGAGTCATTTCAATTTTGCTCACATTTCGACCAAGTGGCTTGAATGCAGACGCTGACTTAGACGAACCAGAGCTTTTCCCTGAGCCCCCGTTTAGTCCGCTGTTTACCCAATCATCTACACCAATACTGTGACTGGTAGGCGCCGGTGTAAGACGTTCAATATCAGGACCAATTTGTCCTGCACTGTGAAGGCGTTTTTGTACAGAGGCCATGACGCTATGCGCGCGGGAAATGCGTATCGGCACAGGCCCGCTCGCCGCTGCTGTCCCTGCTGCTAGGTCTGCTGCAGGAATACTAGGGTCAAGCGTAGATCTATGGCCATTTGTATTAGGAACGTCTCCGCTCCAGGTGACATTCTTGGTATAATTTGTAGGTTCGGTTGGTCTGCATGTTGATAACTCATTCACCAGATTGGCGTTATGTTCATTGCTGGTGAAAGCCATACCAGCAACTCCTGGTGGCGCGCTATGTGCGTAGTTAAGAACCTCATCTTCTAAAATATCTTGAGCTGGTTCCGGTGAATTTCTCTTGTCCGCGTTGTTATCTTGGTTGTAATCATTCGGTCCTTCAGTTTGACTCTCCAAATCTTTTGTAGATACCCCGTTCTCTATTGAGGGCAGATCCTGCGCACGTGTTTCATTTTTGGAGGTGTCATGATGCTCCCTCATTGCCATTTCAGTAGGTGCATCTCCTGATGGTGAAGAGGTTGCAGGTTCTGATGAGGATGTGGACCTTAGTTCCGGGCTGGATGGCGTAGAGCCCATGCTGTGATATCTCGTATGACTCTACTTTGTGCGAGCAAGTAGTGCAATGCCTTTTTCTAGCAAGTATAAGTTTGACCCAAACGAGCAACCACCTTGAAAACCGACGTTATCCTAGGACCTGACCTGTAAATCTCAATTATAGCCGTGGTCTCTCCTAATCAGGGGAGTCGCCAGATTTATACAGCCCCGCCCCCTGCCAAGCTTCGAGAATCTCAAAGCTCAAATAGAACTTTGATACAGAGATTGCCAGAGTACAGATAACAGAATGCCGATGTGTCCTACGTGATTACTGTGAAAGATATCAGAGCTTGAACAAGGGCAGCGATATGAAAAGCAAAGGAAAGAACTTGAAGCACAAAATCACTACAGAGAGAATAAGTATTAAGCGAAGAAAACGAAGAAGAAGAAGAAGAAGAAGAAGAAGAGAACAGTATCAACAAGATCAACCAGCGATAACAATTGTAAGAGGGCCCGAACTCAGCGCGCCCAATGCACTCAGGTCGGTGGCGTGTTGGATGCAGTAGACCAACGCGAGCAACCTCAGGCGACTGATAGGCATAAATAGCCCGTAACTCCTGACACGTGGGCCTACAGGTCGCCTCCTGAATGGGGACCCTCTAGTTCGTCCGCTCAATGACCAACCTGATTTGATTGACGATTCTCATTGTTATATTCTATGTTTCGAGTTTCTCACTAATTCGATCATTTTTTTTTAAAGATTAACTTTACATATAAAAGAATTTGTGTTGGACTTCCTGCCCCAAACCACTCTTACAAATAACGTTATCTGGCTCGTAACGGGAGTCAATTGGTTTCTTGTTCCTTGCTTTATGGGCTCTTTTCGACTCCGTTTCAGTCTTGTACCTTACGATAAATAGTTACCTGTATATTTGCATAATGACCAGTTTCTATGTATTATCACCAAAGTCGAAACAGGCTTTAGTGCTTATGGTCTGACTGTTGCGTCCTTGGGTGCAAACGTGAAGAGCGGAATTCCTCTGAAGATTGACTAAAGAGGACTTTGTTGTGTTCCAATCATCTTAAAAACTAATTTGCGTCCGCTAGTATCGCGGACCACAAGCTTCGCAAGCCTTCATGCTCGGGAGACTTCGCGTTTTCTGGCAGCAAGGTCTTACTTCATTCCACCTGCTAATACCTCTTATTGAGCACCATGTCTTAGTTAATTTTGCCGCGTGGCATCGGATTCGGCGCAAAGTCAAAGGCGCCAACACTGTGTCCCTCGCGTTGAGGGATTGGCTCAGACCCGACGTGTCTTTTGAAAGACTTGAGGTTTAATCTGCAACGACACTGTCACCAGTATTGTAAAAGATGATGCTGTGCGAAGTAAATCTAGCGAGTTTCTATCCTGTTTTATCTGTGTTGCGATACCTGTGGCCATCATGAAGAGCTACCTACTACGAAGCATTTGTAGGGTGTGTCCAGAAGTCTCTGAGGCGCTAATTGGAGCTGTGAAATTGTATAGCTGTTTATCAGAGTTCGCGAGGCCCGCTAGCTATCTCGAGCTGCCTGCACAAGCTCCAGGACAAAGCCAAGCATACTGGCGGATATTGAGGCTGGGATAACCTTGTTAATACCTGGGTGGGGCCACGTGGTAATGAATGGTTCCAAAGTGGTCTAGGAAGCTTTTTTTCTGCTTTAGTTTGCTCTTTCTGATCTGGCTAATGGCCAAGACGCCACTGGCCTGAGTCTTGGTGCCTTCACGAAGCTGAGACGACCCATGAAAGTAAAACCGTATACATTCGCAGGCCTGGTCTTGATAAGAAACATCAACGTTGAGATCAATTGCCTAATACCTGTTTCTATGTTCTTTCTTTGTTCTATTTCAGAAGACCGTTTTTCTTTCTTTTCTTTCTTTTCTTTTTCTTTATTTTATTTTATTTTATTTTATTTTCTTTCTAATCTGGTGAAACGGTAACAACAGATGATGAAGTAAGTTGGAGTTTTTCGAAGGCCGAGGAAGTGCTCAATTGATGACATGCAAAGCAACAAAAGTGAATCACTGACAGTTTTTGTATCCTAGTAGCGATCCTAGTAGCGAAATTGATTCAATGAACTCCACATCTCATCTCCACTTTACTTGCACTTCCTTTGACAGGGTAACTAGAACTCCCCTATGGTAGAGTGCTGCTACACCTCCATGGACGATTTTCTCAGCCGTATACAGCCTTGCAAGTCATAAGTTGCAGGGTAGATACAACGAGGACCTGGGATTGTAAAAACAAGCCAATTTAGACCGCCGTTGTAATTGGGCAGTATCTATCTATCTGTGGACCTGTTACTTACTTATGCTTCAAAAGAAAAGGAGAAATGTCCTAATGGTCATAATTGACACAACAGCAAAAGTCACTTGCATCGCTCAACCTTGAAGCCTCCACAAAGGTGGCGCGTGGAAGCCGTGGAAGACGTAGCAGTGTTAAAGTTCGGCACGAAGTTTAGTTGGGCCTATTGTTATACATTGTGGCTCCGACGAGACTTTAGGAGAATTTGTAAGAAAGAAGATCAGGCCGATGCAGATTTTCATAGTGCCTTGGGAAAAGGGTTCGTAACAAGTTGAACGCTCAATACTGAAAATCCGAATGATTCTTCTGCAAAACCTACCCCTGAGAGTGAAATGAGATCTACATGCTATAGGACAGTGCGCGAAGCTCATAATATCGCATTTTCCATGATATTGGCAGCGACATGGAGCAAGGTTTGGCTGGTTTTCAAAGAGTCTTAACTTTGGTCGAGGACGAAGTTGTAAAAATCTATTGACGCGACGGGAGAAAAAATTTAAGAGTTTATCTATGAGTAAAAGTAGCGAAGCTCCTGACTCACTCATTTCGATACTATAAGAGAATCGGACTGCATCGCTGATTCTTTCTTTTGCTAATCTAAATATGTGGCAATTATAATACCTAAGTGCGTATTTATCGGGAAGAGCTAGCTAGCCCACTGCATCGCGGACTGGTCAATCATCTAATTGTTTTGATAGAAAGTAAGAGGAAATTCTCGAAAGACTGCAAGGCCCAAATTAAGGAAGCCAAAATTTCAATTTATGCACTAGTAGTTGTGTGGTGATATCAACAGGATCTAGCACAGCGACAATTACTCGGCCGCAAAACGAACATGAGTGTGGAACTCCCCACTTTCGCCAAAAGGATCTGTTGCAGAAGTAGATGATGCAGCAGACTCTGTGAGTTGCTTTACAAGCTCCGGGGAGTACGGCGTACCCACCGCCACTCCGGGTACATTCTCTACATTGCTTGCAGAAATAATAACATCCGCTTGGTATGTATCCAAGGCGTCCCATAGAGTTTTTTCCAGTTCTTCATAGGGGATGTTAAACAGAGGGAAATCTGTATGCCAAGAGGCAAAGTTGTTAGCACGCCAGGCCCGAATATCCTCGAGGTGTAGATCTCCAAAAACAAGGTGAACTTGCTCTTTAGGGAAGTTGTATTCTTGCAAAAGAATCTGCAAGCTTTGCTCTACTGTGTCAACATAGGTTTGATTAGGGCTTGCGCGGGGCAAGGGAACAATAAGCATGTCCATGTGAAGCGCCTTCGCTTGCTCCATAATGTCACTAAGCGCGATATCTTGCTCCGGAACAATGTTAGAAATGGGATCAAATGTATTGAGCAAAACGATTTTGTCTCCACGCTTGGCACTTCTACAGGTCTTCACAAAGGTAAGAAAAGAGTCCTTGCCACCACTCCAGAAAACGATGCGAAGAGTTGCGTCAGGCTCTGGAGCGACTGCTTTGAGTTTGCGGGGAACGCGCTCGGCACGCAGTAAACGAGGATCGGTAATAGGGTCCGCGTGGTGGTGCTTACGCTGTTCAGCGGGGACCTTCCAATGTCCATACGGGCAGTGGCGACAGCCGCGACCGCAACAAAAGCCACGGTCCAGGGCTGCTTGAGCAGTGAATACCATATAGCCTGTTGCCGGATCAGCGTACATTTTTTCTCCCATAGCCATGGCCGCCTTGTGCAGGTCCTCAATATCTTGTAAGCGCTTCTCCTCCTCTTCCTTGAGCTTGGCTTTGGCCGCTGCAGACCCTGCATCTGGATCGCGAACATAAGGTTTAAAGGGAAAGTCGGGTTTAGCTGAACCGGGTGCCTTGGGGTCTAACGGGTGGAGCCAATCGACTAGCCACTCAAGACAGTCCACAAGGCGTGGGCCCGGGCGGTTGAACATCTGGTTCCCATCGACGAGAGCAACGTTGTTCTCCTGAACAGCACGCAGGGTGGGCCACCAATCCGAGGCCTCCATCTCTTTGGTTAGCTCTTCTGTCTTAGGCAGGTCCAGTCCACAAGGGCAGACAATAATGGCATCGGGGTCGTCGTCCTGGAGACGAGACGTCTCGATGGCAAACGACTTGCTTCCAGGATTATCATTGACTCCTTGGCGAGCCCCTGCCATCCTGATAATCTCAGGGGTCCAATGACCTCCCACATAAATGGGATCAGGCCATTCTACAAAGGCAATATTCTTAAATCTTGGGGTAGAACCGTCTGCACGCTTGCGAGCAATGTCCACTCGATCTTGGAGCCTCATGCGAGCTTCCTTAGCTTCATCAGGGCGTTGCACAGCTTCGCCGACAACTTCGAGGGATTCAAGGACCTCCCCAAGCGTGTACGGATTCAGGCTAATAACCTTCGGGCGCGGTGTAATCTGGCGAGCAAGCTTCACGACCTCGTTCATGTCGATTGAACATACCGAACACAGGCTCTGTGTGAGGATTACGTCAGGTTTGAGCTCCTGAAGAAGATCTGCATTCACCGTGTAGAGGCTTTCGTTATTGGCTAATGCGTTGCGGACTTGCTCATCGATATCGCGAGGAGTCGTAAAAGTTGTCTTCTGCGCTGTAAGCACAGGCACATGCTGGATCGAAGGCGGCCAGTCACACTCGTGAGACCTTCCTACTAGAAGGTGGGCGCCTCCAATCTCGCAGAGAGCTTCCGTTGCGCTCGGGAGCAGCGAAACTACTCGGAGCGCGCTCATGGCGGAACGAAGCGCTGTCACTTTTCCTGTATTGTGTCCCCTTAAAGGTTGCAATTTGCTCTCGAGTCAACACAACCTTACACAAGCACTTAAACTCCTTATGGGGAGTCTTCACGAGCGTCTGATGAGTTGTACGCTGAAGCGTCAACTTGCGAGTCTGCGGCTGTAAATGCGAGCCTGGAAAAGGATTTGTGGCGAGCAAAACTGAGGGAAAGAAAGAGAGATCTTGGCGCGTGGATTATGTCAAAATGATTACTTCTAGAGTAGTGTGTAATTACGACTAAACAGACAAGTACTAATGAATGAAAAGCAATGTAATGCAATTTAATACCTAGTGCCCCTAGACAGGCAATTCAATAGGAGCACCAAAGCGAACCAACTACGCTCGCTCTTTGCCGTTGTCATCTTTCCCGCTTTGGTGCGGTGATTAAGTGGATGGGCAGTCTTTGTGGCGAATTAAATGACTTGAAGTTACAATCGCAGCAGCTATGTATTCTAAGCCTACCATAGTTTTTAGAAGAGCACTATCTTCTCACATTGACAGTCATAAAAGTTACTTTGCGCTTCCACACAATAGCAGTGTGAGGTTTGCAAAGTGTGTTTGGAGAATTTAGATGGAGTTCTCTGATACAATGAAACTTAGCGTTGCATGTGTTTCATAGCGGAATAGCAAAAACCATGATAAGACCGCAAAACTACACAAGAAGGACAGATCAACAGGTTCTTACGATTACTTCATTTTGCTTCGATGGGGTTTAGCATGAGTGAACAGCCCTGGACGTCTGAACTGTCCCGAAAATAGAACGCACCTACGGTCAAGTTTTAATCTCTTTTCTTTGTTTCAACTAGGCCCGAAAAGTCTCTTCACCTCGTTCACCTTATGGCAGCCCACTGCGCACACGTTGTAAATGCCCAAGCTCTCGACCCAAGAAACATCTTCACTTACAAAACTTTGTTTGACTACTCTATAGGCCTAAAAAGCAACAACAGTGAACTGTATTTTCAATACCAATGTACCATATCACACTTGCCTTTTCCATGGCAAGTAAGTCATTTATCTATATGAGAGACTCGCACATTAGTAATAACTCAACGAATACAATAGGCCCATACTATGTACGAATACAGTATAGTAAAGTGTACGATAACCTCTTTCATTGATATATTTTGAGGAAAAAGGAAGGAAGAAGAGCGATATCGACACACCAAATCACGATCAAAGAGGTGCCGCAAGGGCAAGGAGCCAATTCCGAGTGATCGAGAATGGAATCTGGCGCTGAAAGTGACGGCTCAGAGCAGCTTCTTGCCGAGACAGCCTCTCTCCTGCTTGGTGACGGCCTTGAGAGCAACCCAGACCTTGAAGACGACTCCAAAGCTGGACATGGCCTCGTAGAAAATGACGAGAGCGCTCTCGAACGAAAAGATGTTCTTGATGACGCGACAAAGACGCCAGTCACGAACCCGAGAGGGGATGAATCAGATTCTGCAGAACCTCTCAAACCTGAAATCAAGGTGGACTACACCAAAGCTTCTGTAACAGCGAGTGGTTCTTTGGATAGCAGCGGAGACGAGGATACAACTGAAGAGAATCGCCAAAGACCTCCTTCAACAGATGGAGATGCAGACGTTTTACTTGCGCAAACCGCGGCACTCTTGGCAGGCTCCGAGGAACCAGAATCCGGAAGTGAGATCGGCGGCACAAATTTGAGTAAAAACGCAATTGAAGCTCGTAATAAAGGACAAAATCGGACTGCAGAAGGATCTCTCGAAGCTGCTGACGAGATGCTCAGGTCTCCGATGCGTGGATCAGGACAGAAAGGAGCATCAATGGATTCAGGGTATGCAGAACGTGATGTGAGCCAAGACGAAGATTTGGACGGAGATGAGCTTTTGGCGGAGACCAATGCACTGCTCACGGGTGTTCGGCCATCCCAGACCACGGCAAAGCCAAAGTCTCCGCAGGAGGCCGTGGCGGAGCAAGCCGTGCAAGGCGAACTAAGTCGCATTCAAAAATGCATGGCAAATGATGTAACATTGGTCTGTTGTGGCTCGGGTGTTCATTTGCGCGATTTGTTTCTACTAGATACATGCCTTTGTGTACCACTCCGGGTTGATCTCTCAAATGAAGATGCTCTCCACGACACAGCAGAAGCGCTTAAATCGCATGGATATGAAGTGAGAGCAAAGGATGCAGGGCAACTCCGTGCCAGTTACGAGCCAACAGTAGAAGAGCTGAAGCGCTTAGCATCCCCAACCTCTTCACCAAAAGCTGCACAACCTGGATCGCTGTCAGCGTCCATTGCGTCCTCTATGTCCATGGGAGATAGCTCGACCTTGGAGAGCAGTGCTCAATCCCTACAAGTCCCCTCACTGACTGATGAGCCTCGACAATTTGTCTCCAAAGCAGTAAACTTTTCCCTCGGCAAGATACAGAACGTCATGAAACAAGTTGATACTCTCCAACTAAAACGTGGTGTTGGGCTTCTTGCTAGCAATCCTGGGCAGTCAGTTGATCGAGGTGAAAGTTCAGCATCAGGAATTGGATCATCTACTTCGTTGGGTACATCAAACATTGTAGACATGTCGAGGTCGGGTACGGAAATATCTGGCAGTTCTTCACAGATGCGTATCGAGCCATATGCAAGTGCCGCAGTTGGTGTTGAAGTAGAAAGCAAGCAAAGATGCATTTTTGTTTGCGGTGCGGAACACGAGACAGAAGCTCTTTTGCGCACGATGATTCAGCTGGGAATGACCCGGCTGCCTAGCGGCGTACATAGTCTACATGCAGACTATGTACGCGACCTTGAAGAAGCCTGGCGCCTTGCCGCTGAGCGAAAGCTTCATGAGCTGGTCCGGCCTAAAGAGAAGGAAATGCTTGCGGTAGAGTACCAGGCTGCTCAACTAGTTTCTTTTGTCAAAGCTGAATATCGCGCATACGGAGTCCAAATTCCTGAACTTGAGCGGCCCCCTTTTGTATCTCAGCTGCCTTTGACATATGACTCTGATGAGGCTGATGACGAGGCATCTTCTGGTACTCAGGATGCAAAACTCGATTTAGAGCTTGCTGGAGCTGAAGCTGAAGATGTGTCTCTGCGCAATAAATTGTCACGCCGCTGGTCACGAGAAGTTGCTGCGCGAACCGCTCGGAAGGAGCGCCAGTTGCAGATTCGCCGCGAGATCTGTGCTCGAAACAAGGCGCTTCTGTTGCAACGGCTTCGAGACAGCGAGGTAGCACGCACATCAAGAGATACTTTGGTTCTGTGCAGTGAGATGAAAATCAATCCAAGTGTAATTTTGGGGCACGTTTCGTGCATTTTTGAGCGGCGTCCAGGCCGTTTGTTGGTGACATTTGACCACTTGTTGTTCTCTTCGAAAGTACTCGGATTTAAGCGCAGTCTTGCCATCCCGCTTACAAACATTGCTCACTATGGAGGCATGCAGACTACTGGAGCCGCAGCGATTGTAGGAGCCGCAGCACTGGCTGTGCAGGATTTGACTACGGGCGCTCCCATGAGATTCATTATGGGCTCGAAGCTAGATTGTGACCGTGTCTTGGCGCTTTTACAGCAGATTGAAACCATGAGGCGTGCACTTGCAGAGTCACGCCAGCGTCGCAGCTCGCGTGAATCAAAAGGTAGTATTGACCAAGATGTACAACGCAGCAGCTTCGATGACACGCTGCCGCCTCATCCACCTTCGCAAAGTTCCTCTTCGTTAGCTCAATATCATTCGATGCAGGATGAGGAAAGCACGAGGGTAGGCAAGGGCAACACTGAATTACAGGAAAATGTGAAAGAACCTACTGATGTACCTACAAAAGCGAGTTTGGAGAAAATGATGGAAAGTACATACCTGAATGATGATGAGGAGGCGTTTTGATTGCTTACTCACGCATCGTGCATTGTGAGCATCATCTTTCAAAAAAAAAATGGGAGGAGGTGGATGGGGGGGGGCGATAGACTTCTATCTTTCTATAGCTTGGTTGTATTCAGAGTTCTTCAGAACATAATTAGCACAGATTTCACAAAATGATGTTGAACCGCTTTCTAGGTTTGTCTAGTCACCAAGAAGTCTTACTAGAGCATGTATACAGAGTATGATACCGTATTGTCCTGAGTTTCACCGGCCAGTCTCTCAAGATTTTGTTTAAGCTTCTCATGAAGTCTTTCATAATTCATATTTCACAAGTTGCATATTTGTTTCATTACTGCAGATCCTCCCAGTCGAATTCTCTGGCTCAACGTATTACAAGACTCTGAGATGTCAATAAATTATACTCGAAAAAACTATTGTCAAAAGTCTTGAAATCACGATCGACATAACCATCCTGCCTTTGTTGTTAAGTGATATATACTACTAGACTTTGCGGCTTGATTACGTTGGTGGCAACATACCTCATCTTGGACGTGTACAAAGAGAGTAAAAGGGAGAATAGCATTGGACAGAGGAAGGAGAAAGAGAAGCCCTCACAAAAAAAAGGATGGACAAGTAAAGAGGTTTCGTTCACAAACAACAGCGTCTTGAAAGGTTTTATCTATTCTGTTTCGGTTTTGTACACAGAGAGAACGTTTTGGGTATCAAATGAACTCGTGTGGCCATAAAGAGTCTGGACATCGATCTGCAGAGCAAACCTGCATCTGAGGCACATACGGGTGTTCTCAGAGAAAGCTGGCAGGCACGGGAATGGTTTAGTTGGTGATAAAAAGCGCGGGGCGGAGTCTCGCTGGACTCCGGTTTACTCAATTTGCCTGCTTGATTACTCCATAGCAGCATCAGCCGACGAGGACGACGAAGCAGCGGTCGTTTCCTTGGGCACGAAGGTCTTGCAAATGACATTGCCTTCGGCATCGCGTTGCACAGGCGGGAGGACCTCCTTCATGCATCCTGCGGCGGCATCTGCAGAAGCCTGGTTGTATTGCTCCTCCTTGATGTCCTTAAGACGCTTTCTGTAGGCCTTGGTCTTCTTGTGGGCCTCAAGAGCGTCAGCATTGATGAAATGGCGTCCGGATTCTACGCAGTAGAACTGGCCTCCACCGGGGAGATCAGGGTCGTAATCAAAGGTGAGACCACCCTTTTCAATGTCATCCTGAATTTGATCTACATCTCGCGTGCGATGTTTGGTGGCAAGAAAGTATTTCTTGAAGCCCTTGTTCTTAGCCGTAGCACGCTTCTTGCGACCGTAGCGACCCGTACCCATTTTGATTCACGAAGAGGTTCTTGTTTTAGTTTCTTGAACGTTTGCCACCACGACCACCAAGAGTTCTTTGCTAAAAGTAGATGGCTGGCCAGTCAAGTTTTGCCAAACAAACTCGCTTGGCCCTTTCAAGCCAGGCAACACACTCCTTTCGCCACACGAACAATGTGGCTTTGAACCTCCACCAGCCCAACCTTGACGAAGTTCTGCTGCTAGCTTTTGATTGCCCGCCGCAGAACCACCTTGGACCCCCTCCTCCTCTAGCGAGAGTCAATGGCTCCGAATGTGCCTTGGACTAGTCCTTTACTATTAGGTGGAATTACTGGCAGGTCCGAGAAAGACGACTGGCGCTGGTATACTTCACTTATGTTCCACCATTCCCTATTTATGGATTCCTTTAACGCACTTTTACTATTTACTCAAAGTGAACTATAGCTGCGCGTGCAAGTGGGACATTCTAGGAGAAGTCGGGAAGAGGGAAACATACTAAGGAATTTAGTCTACTTTTACTTCGTTTCATGTTATTAAAGCTACTTTACCTGGGCTTTATATTATGTATGTAGGTATCTTTCAAGTAGGTACTTACGTATTTGTTTATATTTTACATCTCAGGTCTTGCTTTTGGGCTTTTCTTAGGTAAGCCTATATATTTATTTGCTTAGCAGTACTATGTATCCTAGATACTATAGTATGTGACATGAATGAACGGGATTCCATTGGCAATGGATGGGATAGGATGTAATGCAATGCAACTTCAGGTTAGCAAAGACGAATCGTTTGTATTTCCTGGGTAAACCCTTGCGTTGACAAGTATTTTGGGGAGTTTCTTTCGACGCGGTCTTAAGACAATGTCTGGCATTGAGAAAGCAAAGGACCTCGCGGCCCGCGCTGCCGTCGATGAGTTCGTTCGCGATGGCATGGCCGTCGGCATTGGCTCTGGGTCCACCATTGCCTACGCTGTGGTCCGTCTCGCCGAGCGTATCAAGGAGGAGAACCTCAAGATCGTGTGCGTACCGACCTCGTTCCAGGCCAAGCAGCTCATTGCCGAGTACAAGCTGACCTTGTCAGATCTCGAGAACCACCCCGAGCTTGATGTTGCCATTGATGGTGCTGATGAAGTTGATGATGATCTCAACTGCATCAAGGGTGGTGGCGGATGCCAAACCCAGGAGAAGATTGTGGCTTCATGCGCCAAGACTCTTGTCATTTGCGCCGATTACCGCAAGGACTCTAAGCTCCTTGGCCAGCAGTGGCTTAAGGGCGTGCCCATCGAGGTTATTCCCATCGCGTACGTGCCTATCATGGCCAAGCTCAAGGCACTCAACGCTGAGAAGGTCGAGCTCCGTATGGCCAAGGCCAAGGCCGGACCCTGCGTCACTGATAACGGCAACCTCATCCTCGATGCCCACTTTGGTGAGATTGCCGACCCTGCTAAGCTTGAGAACGACCTCAACGCTATCCCCGGCGTTGTCTGCACCGGTCTCTTCATCAACATGGCTGAGAAGGTCTTTTTTGGCCAAGAGGACGGTACTGTCACCACACGCACTGCTCCCAAGAAGTAAATTGTGCGGGTTTTGACCTTGCACATCTAGTTCCATGGTACCTGCCTTATTCAGTAGTACCACCATATTTGCACTTACAAACTTCACTTGACGAGAACAGAAGGGCACTGCTCTACCTGAACTCACTTCTTCTTATCTATGAAGATGCGGCGCTATTCCCATAGAGATCTAGAAAACAAGGTGGCTTCCCTTGGGTTTCTTTGTTTTTAGGCCTCATCTAGACATCACGACCAAAATAAAGTTTAGGAAAATTGATTTATCTTATGCTGTAGCAAGCTTGATGTTGTTGTGTTGATCTCTTGAAACATGAAGAAAGGGCTCTTGGTTCTTCAGGCTATTTTTGACTATGCTCATGAGAGTTAACCAAGGACCACTTCTTATTTTACTATTTGCACTTCCTCTTGGCAAACGTTGTTTTGATTCATTTATCTTGTTAAACCAGGGTCCTGAAAACGCAAGCCAAAGATTACCTTTTGCAGAGGTTAGCAATACATAACGAATAACATACTGCAAAACAAATGCTTACATAGGAGCATCGATCGACCGTTGTATGAAATGTAGACTTAAATTTAAGAGAGTGATTATGTACTAGAAAGGGTGTTCCTGATGCTTTCACAATGATGAAAGGTTTTCTGCGAGAATCAAACGAGACCCTCAACGAGGATTTTGCTATTAGATACGGCATGCAAGATGAACAGGGCATGGTATCAGGTTTATTCATGTCGTAACGAAGGATAAGAAAGTTATGACAGAAATGCTTTGTGTACATTGTTTACAGCTTAGCCTCAATGCGCTCCACGAAGGCATCGAGGTTGTTGTGGGTCTCTGCTGGAAGAAAGTAGATTGACTTTGTCGATCTGCAATCGTTTACTTCATCATGAATGCGCATAACAGATGAGTGGCAGTTATCTAAACCGAGCGTCTTGTTCAAGCAGAGGCCCATCTCTGAGAGCAGTTGGTGTCCACGGTGACTACGACAGCCGAGCATGGGTTTGAAGCCATAGGACGCTTGGAATGCATCCATGATGGTGTCTGCACTGTAAGGAGATGTCGCAGAAGGTACGACTCCGCCAGCTGCAAGTGCAGGAAGGGGATCGTAGCGCTTACGAGCGAGAAGCGTAGAGTTAAAGTAGTCCTCTTGCTCCATCTTTGAGCAGGTGCCGTGCTTGCTCCACTCATGAGTCCAGAACCAAGTGTTGGAATTATGTCCAATCAACGAGCCCCAGTAAGTGGTCATGTCTCCTTCGAGGTCTTTCACCTCATCCTCATTAAAAGGCTCTTCCGAGCACTCGCAAGGGTAAGTGTTAGCAGTGGTTTTGCCAAAACGAGATGGCCAAAGGCCGTGCAGGGTAAAGTAATCGTATGCCTTGCCGTACTCGGGCGGCCATTGGATAGCCAGCATGAAAAAGTCAAAGGACCCATCACCTTTGTCGTCGCAATTCGCAACAACAGTTTGCACGGAAGCACCCAAAAGGACCAGCACAAGCACAAGACTTTGAAACATCGTCGTGACAGAAGCCATCTCGTTCGTCTCTGCGTAAAACCAGCGTTACTTGTGGCTCCGACAGCTCTGGCAAATCTTGTGGCTCTTTAAGCTCCACGCCAGACAACCTCCACCGAGCAAGAAGAAGCAGCAACTGAAAGAGAGATTGGTCTATGCGCTTCTCAAGATTCTCTTCTGTGTAGTGCGCGCAGTGTCGCTCGAGTCCTAGCAGTGCTATCTAAGTTCTAACGCCTCGTCATCGTAGCCTAACGACATTTATGGATAACTCACAAGTGAAAGTCTACTTCTCTCGATCCTTTGACTTGAGTAAGATCGATACCTGAGATGAGTCTAATAGAACTGTTTCAAACCAGGTTTACCGCAGCAATGGTATCATGGATCAACCTAATAGGCCAGTTTCTTCACATGGAATGAGGTCTGTCCCTTTCGATCGTTGCTGTCTTTCAAAAATCTCATGATTAAGCTAGTTGCAAGATGTACGAAATGCTAATTGGTTAAAGCGCCACAATGTTGCAGGATTGTTCCTTGCTCCCAAGTTTTTCCAAACATATGCTCCCATGTTTTTCCAAACATATGTTCCCATGTTTTCCAAACATATGTTCCCATGTTTTCCAAACATATTAAGGAGATGTCTGAGAGCCATCACAGCATATTTGGGGGCTACTTCTTATATAAGGTAGCGAGTAATCCTGCCACATTTTTGTGAGTGAGTGCAGTAGGCCTAGCCCAATGTAGTGTCCGCCTAGGCGGCCAGGTTCCTGAGTACGAAATATCTTCACTACAAATACATTTCCTATTGTTTCCTTATCCATTTTGTACTACAAATGCTACTTTTTATACTACATAGATTCAATGCCACAGTTTCAATTCTAGGTACTAATAGTAGCTTTAGTCATCGTTGTGAACTTTCGCAAATTCATGGGCACTATCCCTAACCCGCCCACAAAATCGATTGTTGATGGCTAACGTTAGATATAGACTAACTTTGAGCTAGCTCCTGAACGGCTGGTATCATAGTTCACAAAACCGCTTCAAGCCAATGATCCTCTCTCTTAATTCAAAATTCAACTAGATCTGTGCGGTTCAAGTTCTCTTATGTTGCCCCACCGTTCCGGATGACCTGTGCGCACCACAAAAGCCAAACTTGAGAAACGAAAAGTACTGATCTAAATAAACTGCAGAATTGCGACACAAAAGATTAAAATGTCGAGGAGAAGATTGTCGTATAAACCGCCTATTGGTTGGCGACGATTCCAGCACGGCATCGGCTGTCAGGCTCAAGCCTCTGAACCACCGGTGCCTGAGTCGTCCCAGTCCTCCCTCGCAAGTCTACTTGTCTTCCTCCGCTGAGACGATTTCCTGATTCTTCAATAAAAAAATTATAAAAAATGTAAAAGCTAGTATTTTTGGCGCAATAGACACTTATAGTCCGCTTCTGCAAATGAACTATTCTGGCTGCTCTACTTGTGCTGGCACATTGTCTACTTATACTTCGACGCACGCAGTAGCTTCCAAGAGCGCCCGGTCGCAAGCAAACGCAATGATCTTCTGTGATATGATATACCTAGCTAGAGTCTGATCTTTGGCCATCATGAACTTCATGCTCGTGGCTTACGGGCAGTCAGCGAGAGCTTGCAGAGTGGTAAGATCCGCTACACCATGTAGACTAAGGTGGTAAGCCAGTCTGAAGGAGTTTTAGTCGCTGTTTCACTGACTTCATCAAGTCCTCTTCGGATTCCGCTCTTAGACCATGTCATAAATCTGATGTAGGCCGACCGTAATTACACAAAATTTGAACAACTACAGAGCTTTCTACTATTCGTTTGCATGTATTCGGCAAGTTTTAAAGCTATGGAACTAGCTTTCTGCATAGTCTTTGAAGTGCCGCACGTAGGCGACGATGGACGATGTCTTTGTATACATACCTATTTCATGTTTTTATTTTATTTTTATAATTTCACATCATACAATCAAATATATTATGATATCTCTACTACTAAGAGTAGTTAAAATAAATGTGAAGTAGAACTAACATCTCGTCTTAGATCGCCACGGTCGTCATCATCTCAACCGCTCACTTTCTCACTTTCACACTCACCCGCTCGCTTTAAACTCCCTCGAATTGAAACCATTATCACTTATTTTAGTTATTTTTAAATTAAAGTCATTAAGTTGAAGTTAAACTTCTATAACGGTAGATAGGTTTGTAGGTAGGTAGATTAGATACCAGCGTTTATAGAAAACCTCAATTTCTTCGTGGTGGTACAAATCATACAGGCATGCTCAGGGCTTCTGTTTGCCGTTATCGAAAGCGCGAACGCTGGCGTGGTGCATGATAGAGCAAGTCTCAAGCAAGGATGTAACATGTTTTTAACCCTGATATTTTCACCAAGGCGATTGCGATACATCGTGTTTCATGGTCATGAAGGCTTTTTTAATTCTACCATTCTGTGTCGTTCCAAGAAGGGATTCTTGTTTTAATTGAAATAAACACACTGAAAAGACGCAACCAACCACAGCAAGAAAAAGAAGAACAACGACGACGACAATTGCAACAACCACAATCAAGAGTGGCAGCTCTTGAAGTATGATGTTGAGGCTGCAGTTGCAGGATGCTGAGCGATTCACAACAGCCTCCTTCATGGGCGCGTTGAGCTCGTCGACAGATGTGCTTGCGATCTCCACGCGGTTTTAATTGCAACTTGTCAAGCTCTTATTAAATGTCATAACTCCCGAGGATCCTCGTCGGCTATGTCCACGTGGAATGTTTGCAGGAGGAGTTTAACTTGAAAACACACGTAGCAAAAGCAAGTGCAAAGCAGTGCAATGCATGCCGCACCAAAGTTTATTTGTACTTTTGTTGAAATGAATGAAAGGATCCGTTCGAACAAAAGTCATTTCGCAAAAGTAATGCAATCGATTGATCCGACGACATGAATTTGTAGGACCTAGGCATGAAGAAGTCGATGCTCTGTTTCGAAACGACAATCATGAGCTGCTCCCTCCCTAGTGCTTGTACCTAGTAGCCAGGCGTCTCTCTAGCTTCAGAGGCTCTTGCGGTATACCCGCCCTGGAAGCAGACAATAGCTGCCACCTGCAAGTTGTAAAATCATGATTGCGCACATGTTCGCATCGTCGCATTGGTCGCGATTATCTCAGAAAGTGTTTCTAGCCAACTTAAGGAAAGAAAGGAAGAATAAAAGAACAAAACAAAAAATAAATACTACGTTGGTATCTATATCTATGAAAAGTAGCTTTTCACTTTTATCTCCTATTTATTTTATAAATGAAGCCTTGGTCCTTTAGCTTTGGGAATTAAAAAAAACTTGTAAGAAAACGCTATCTCTAGTGAGGAAAGATGAAAAAAGGAGACAGTACCAATAACTCTTCATGATGCAGAGCAGGGATGGATGATGCGCTTCGAGGTTACAGTTAGCCTTCAAACAGCCAGTCAACTAGGCCATCATTCATGTGCACATCTGTCAATTAATCACTTTGCATCGCCGAAGTCACTTCATTTCATTAGGGTGTGAAAATAAAGGAAACCTACTAGTATTTTTTTAAAAAGCGATTTAGATTTATGTATTAATTAGAATATTATTATTATTATTATATGTATTTATTTATTCATTTATTAAAGTTTTAAATTAAAATACTGCTTTTAATCAGGTGAAATAGAGGTAATCAAATTAGCAACAAAAATTTATAAAATGCACAACCAAACCGAATAAGCATGTCTCAGCTGGTGTCTGAATACGCGCTAAGTGAGCATTGGCGTACTTCTCTTCTTAACCAAGGTCCTTGGAAAGTAAATGCCGCTAGGCATTTAGTTACACACATAATCTTAGCATCCTCGACATGAAATCGCCAAGCTGCAGTCGAAAGTTTGACTTGATCCACCCTCTCTCCCTCTCTGAAGACACACCACTCTTGTCTGATGGTCCCTTGCAACCGCCTCATCGCGGAGGGGACAGCGCGCAGGGGTCTTGGCTACATCCACTCATTGAAAGCAATGCGTTCTTTTCAGAGACTTCTGTTGAGCGAGAAGAGAACACTCACTACCTACTACTTACTACCTAGCGATGAACTCTTCAGGCTCGCTGGGTTTAGCCTGAATTTCAGAGGAAGGGGCGTGCGCCACTCCATCGTGGGCTCTTTCGCTGCAAGTTGTGGTGATGAAGCGAGTCGAGGCGTGGAGCAACTTGAAGGCCTAGGTTGGCTCCTTTGATACGCGAGGCTCCATTCTATTTCAGTCGATGTAAATCAGAAAACTTTGGATGATGGTGGTGTTCTCAATCCGCAGTTCAAAATTTGAAGAGTTTTTTGGAATAAGCTAATTATAGTTCAAATCCGGTGCTGCTTTGGTGGGCCTTAAGCGCAATATTCAAAGATTCAAATCGACAAGTTTGAATTGAATTTGAATTTTGAATTTTGAATTGGAGGCTTTCGAGACGGCGGTGCAGCGCAGAGGTGCAGAGACCATCGATTCTTTCAACAAATCGAGAATGCAATTGATGGGCGACCCCAATCTTCCTGAACGCTTGATCATCTAGGCTAGAGGCAGGCCAAATGCGAGCGTCCGCGACACCGAGGCTTTTCTCGAGGAGGATCTGAAGATGGAATCAGTGGCGCGAACTGCCGCGACAAGGGAGGACTCAGCCGCGATCTTTCGTATAGTACCTTTGGCATCGGGAAGCTGGGCTTTGAAGGGACTCGCATGCTTGCTGCTGACCGACTGAGGGGCCCACTCGCACGCTTCAAGGGCGGCATTGGTGGCGTCAACCCCTGCTCAAATCTATCGAGTCGGCACGAGACTCGTCTCCGATTCTGCTGCTACTGCTGTCGTCCTTGCCGCCACCATTGATATTGTTGCCTTTCTTTTTATGGAGGGTCGAAATCATTGTAGGTTCTCAAAGAAGGGAAAGAATCAAAGCTAAGACACTATCTCTATTGACAGAAATAGCCGAAGCAGAAGAAGCTCAGCGCCTGCATCAAATGTATGGAAATCCAATCTTACTTGAAAGTTAGTGCAGAGCCTCCGCAAAATCGTGGCGAAGAGAGCTGCATTCAAGTTGCTGAAGATAGTGGAAGTCTTGCTTCTTCTTCACGTTCTATGTTGGTAGGTGGTACAACTCTGGCAGAGAGAGGAAAACAGCTCCAGCGTTTTAGATTGATTCACCTGTATTTGCGGAAGAAAGGTTGACTGGACTCTGAAACGAAAGAAGGCATAGTTGATCGAGTAATTTTAAGATTGATTGACTTTTGTGCAGTTGCTGATGAAGAGTCAGTGTTGAGCGATGAGTATAAAAGTATTAAATGTTATTTGACTCGCTGAGAAGAAGAAGGAAATCACGAAAACCCCACTACTACAGTTGAGAATTTTCAAAATGGTAGTAGTATTGTTTTAGGATGATTATTTTCATGACGGGTCAAAACGTGCACAATCGTGCCAGTGGCTAGGGTCCGAGGTACGACAAGTCTTTCGAAACAACTTTCTCGCTTGGAATGAAGAATGCCATCACAAGATGGAGTTTTTGATAAAGTATGGGAATGTTGAGTAGTTAGAATTGTGATTACATAATCAATGAAGGTCTATATCGTGTGCTCAATATCGTGTGCTCAACAATGACAATTCCTGAAGAAAGTTGATTGATAGGCAATGAACTCAGCAAGTATTGGTAGATTTGTATTTGGAAAGAATGGTAGTTTATGTAGCCAGACAGCCGCTATGTTTCACTTGCTTGATCGATGTCTAGCTGTCTTCTCTGTTTAAAATGTCTCAGGCTCACGAGGAGGCATGTTGATTCTTATAGGGCTAATATACTAATTATCTGAAGACTTCTTAAAGTGCATGTTGCTCTGGCTAGAAATAAAAATTGAATATAACAGCTCCGACACATCGTAGCTAACTGCACAGAGTCTGACAGAATGCACATCAAAGTTGAACTTCTGGCGACTAGACTCAGCAGTTTAACTTATTATGTGCTGTAAGTAACACTTTCAAACCGAGGAGGTTCTTCGTACATCATTATTGCAGGCTTGCTTTAAATAATAGTTACTTAGCCAAGCAAGCGCGCAGGCTTGTTTGCGTGTTTTGCTTGTGTGCTTACTACTGCGTGGTGGAGATTAATTGACTGGGCTGTTATTAGGGTACAACTTACAAGATTCACAGAAACCAACGTTGATGTTTCAAACAATCCAATCTTCGTTGTGAAGTTGATCTTCAAATTCGCGAAACACCTAAAATCACCGACCTTATGTCACACACTGGAAGACTGAGGTATCGAGAATTAGTTATGTCTCGCTGCTGCTCGTTGTTGTTCGCAAGATGCTCATGGCAACCTATGTTCAAATCCGAACTTCAAGTTGATCCTCAACCTGAATCCAAGGAAGATGAACAAATTAGCCGTCCACTGGTTCTATCCATAGTAGAGTTAACTCCACCAGGATCTTCTCGTGGACTGATCAGGTCAAGATTTCGCAAAGTGACAATACTCGTCTCTCTTCGAAGGGGAGAGCGATGTCTGCCTTCTCTCCAGGCTGCCCTGGTGATGTATAGACCCGCCTGTGTTGGTAAGGCCACCCTCATTTTTTGCTTCGACCTTCAGGCCATTTTTACTTAGACGATTGTTATCATTCTTCTTTTATTTTTCTAAATTCTTGATGTCGGAGTCGTCGAGTGGGTAGGTATGCAGTACTCTTTTTTTCTTCTTCTTCATCTTTCTAAGTGGAACAATCTTGCACAGCGCTTTCTGTTATTCATATTCTCCGAAGTAGACAGAGTCTTTTCGTTCAAAGTTTTGAGATTCTGAAGTAGAAAAACAAACTTAGAATAAAATTTTCAACTTGTTTTCTTTTCTTTTTATCAATTTAAAAAAACATGCCAAGGTAATTGTAATGAGGGGTATTAGGTTATTATCTAGTGAAAAGGTTAGCATCATACGCTGCTGCAGTGTCTCCTCAAGCTCAGAAGAGGTGAGAGGCAATGTACCATGATGCAACGATGAATTATTCATGAATCGTCAAGAGTTTCCTACTAATACTCATCCCTTCTTGAGATAAGTATTAGTAGTAAGTAGGTACACAGCGCCAGGCTTGCATCGGAAGGGTAGTTGTTCGCAAGCTATTATCTATCTCGCTGGCTATCTTTGTCATGTTTTCTTTTCCTCGACCAATGAAATGCGATGTGGTCGTTCCCATTTCTTTCGATTGGTCAGAACACTTTTTTCATCATGCCTGTTTCCGGAGAGGAAGAAACCACTAGGCCCAAGTATTACCTGAATACGTAGCTGACTAGGTAGGGCTTTTCTTTCTTTCAATTTGCTTTTCTTCTCTTTCCTCTCGAACTTTCGTTTTTCCTGCTCCCTCCTCTACATACAACAAATAAACAATTTCCTCTCCATACAAAAAAAAAAGCAGTTTAATTAATTAATTGACTCATTAAACAAATGCAGCAGGTGCCTCCTCCACTCTGCTCTTAATCGCTCTCCAATTTCGACAAGTCAGTCTATGCAAGTTCTGACGACACTATTTCTCCGCCTCGATTGGAGGCAGTTCTTCTCTGCTCTGCTGCTCTGCTCCCTTTCTTTTCATGCATGGATAATGAATGAAAAAGCGCTGTTTGTTTTCTTTCTACTTCGCTCCGTGGACAGCTCGGCTTTGTACCCCTCGTACCCCCCATACCTAGCCGATCCCCTAGGAATAATGTATACGAGTATGTCCTGCCTTGCCACTCGTGGTTGCGCCATCTTTTGGATGCGCTGCGTCTGGTGGGTCTGCACCACAGGGTTCTTTTCTCCCAAGTTTGGGATACACCGGGTCTGGTGTAAACTTGCGTATATCCGGAGCATCGAGTATCTAAAAGAGAGAGTGTATCTGCATAGTGGAGGGAATACTTGTATTAAAAGAGTGGGATGAAGGAGAGCAAGGGGCCAGGGCGGAGACGTTTGTCTGAGAAAGAGCAGCAAATCCATTCCGCAGCGCCAATACTGCAGCCCGACTGCACGAGTTCAAGCGGACGCAGATCAAGGTACGTGGGGGGGGTGCAAGAGTGGCAGCAAGGCAAGGATGCCGGGACGAAGGGTGGATGTGCGAGTTTGTCAGCCTGCGTTGGCTTGGCTAGTGGCCTGGGCACAGGTGGCGATGGCGCCGCGATGAGCCATCGGAATCGAGACCTTTTCTCTTTCCTCTTTCTTTTTATATTTTTTTTATTTCTTCCTTTTCTTTGCGTTGCTCTGCTTTTCTTTTGTTTCTCTCTTTATTTCCGTGCTTCTTTTTGTTGTGTCTTTCTTTGCGCTGGAGATCTCCACCACGACGATCAATCTGCGGCGCTAGTCATTTAATACATGAGCTTTTGATTAAAGTGCCTCCTCTTTCTTTGGAGTACTGAGGAAGAGCTTCGAAGAGATTGGAATCCGCCAATTATTCATGTTTCTTATGGATGGGAGCAGAAAACCAATATCGTGCCTTTTTTGCGTTTCACATGGCCTTTGCTACATGCACAAAAATTTGATACTGCAATCGACGTGGGTGACGCACAGGACCGAGCGAGAAGGTACTCTGCAGACCTGGGCGCAGCTTTGCAGCATCCGGAATTCTGGCCTCAGCAGACCATGTCTTTTATTAAATTTCATAATTCCGTAGGATTGGTAGCAGCAGGAGACAGCACAGTAATGCAATTTGCTTATGATTCACTAGCACTCTGCAAAAGGCGCAATGGTTGATAGAGCAGATTAGATTACTCTTGATGCGCTACCCTGTCCGAGGCGGTGCATGAAGAGGAGGAGATGCAGGAGAACGGACGAATGTATATATGCATCCATGTATATTCATTCATTCATTCATTCCTCCGTCTGGCGCATGTGGCGATATTCGAGCAAGCAAGCTTTTTAGTCGGGACTATGTTTCTTCCTGGTTTTCCACTCCATCGACGCTTGCGCACGCAGGTGCAAACTGCCCTTTTCGGAGGCCCCTTTATCTCTGCCTCCCTAGCCGCCTCTCTTCTCGTCGTGTTCGCGTGATCGATTGCTGAGGCTGTCAAAGGCGCAAGCATGAGCGCCGCATATGTGATGATGAGGACGGCCTTTGCTGCGGTTGCCAGATTGTTGCAAAGGAGGTTAAGATTATTATTGCACAATCGAAAAGAGATGTGAACGTGTCAGAAGGGAAGGAAACCAAGAGTCAAGATAATTGAAATAGAAAGAGACAATGTGTTGAAAATAAGCAACAGAAAGAGAGAAAAGGAAAAAAAGAAAAAGAAAAAAAGGAAAGTGTGTTTCGACTGATTTTTAAAATACACCTATAGCAAAAACTAACAGGGAGGCATTTTTGGGTACATGCAAATGAAACGACTTGGCCAACGCAACCAAATTAACAATGAGCAGGTTGCCAAAGCCGCAATAAGGCTCTGGTGGCATTGAACCTCAGATTTGAACCCTGGTTAACGCAGGGCAGACAGGGGAAAAGGAGATCACAGTCAAAGAAATACTGGCACAATGAGCTTCATCTACGACTTCGCAATGGACTTCATGACGGAGCAGCGTGGCATCTTTGTCACCATCTTTCTCATGCCCATTAGCGTCATTTGGGATCTCTGGTTCGCCATTCGCGCTTGGGTTATTATGAAGCTCTACTCTGCGCCGGAGCTGCACAAACAGCGTGTAAAGAAGGCATCTGACCAAGTTCGCCAGGCTACTGCAAATGCCAAGCCTGGCACAAAACTTTGCACTGCTCGTGGTGGATGGCTTTCAATTTCTCCTAGCCTTCGCCCTTACAAGAAGGTGGCCACTAACATCGAGATCAACATGTATGACATCCTCGAGCTGAATGAAGCTGAAAAGTATGTCCACGTCGAGCCTATGGTTAACATGGGTCATCTCAGCCACTATCTCATCCCTCATGGTTACACTATCCCTGTCTTGCCTGAAATGGATGATCTCACTGTTGGTGGACTCTTTATGGGCACTGGAATCGAGGCCAGCTCCCATAAATACGGTCTCTTTGATGACTTCGTCCTCGAGGCTGAAGTCATTCTCGCATCTGGTGAAGTTGTTACATGCAGCAAGACCCAAAACCGCGAACTCTTCGATGCTCTCCCTTGGTCTTACGGTACACTTGGTTTCCTTGTATCTTGCAAGATCAAGGTCATCCCATGCAAACCGTACATTCGCATTGAGTACCGTGGCTGCCAGACCCGCAAGCAGAGTGTCGACCTCTTCACTGAGGCTTCTTGCGCAGAGAACCCCCCTGATTTTGTTGAGGGTATCTCCTACTCTCCCGAGAAGATGGTTGTAATGACCTCCAACATGGTCGAGGCTAGCGAGGTTGAGAATGACAAGGTTAACAATATTGGCCTCTGGTTCAAGCCCTGGTACTTCAAGCACGTTGAAAAGATGCTCGAGATGTCATCCCCGGATAAGCCCCATGTTGAGTACATCCCCCTGCGCCAGTTTTACCACCGTTGGACCTCGGCGATCTTTTGGGAACTCGAGCAGATCATCCCCTTCGGAAACCACCCCCTCTACCGTGCTCTGCTTGGCTGGTTTACCCCGTCCGTCGCTCTCCTTAAGCTTACCCAGACTCCCGCGATCAAGAAACTTTATGACGAACAGCATGTGATCCAGGATATGCTTGTACCCATCTCCAAGATGTCTGAAGCACTCGATGTGTTTGAGGAACACTATCAAATTTACCCTCTTTGGTGCTGCCCGTACCGTCAGTATGACTACTCCGACGGTAACACCGAGCATCGCCACTTTCTCCGCAAGCCACTCAACACTAACAAGGAAGGCTATGAGATGTATGTTGACCTTGGTGCTTACGGTGTGCCCCGAAGCTGCATTGAGAAACGTCCGTTCGACATTGTTAAAGCCTCCCGCGCTGTTGAGCAGTACGTCAGTGATGTCCATGGGTCCCAGATGCTGTACGCCACGAGCTATCTGAGCCGTGATGAATTCCGTACGATGTTCAACCATAAGCACTACGACGAAATGAAGCGCAAGGTAGACCCGAATGATGTGTTTCCCCAGGTCTACGAAAAGGTATGCAAGGGAGCCATGAAGTTCTGGCAGGACCAAGCTGGAGACAAGAAGCTTGACTAATTTATCTGTATGTCGCTACCTCAGGGTTTGGTTGTCAAGGCATTCATTCCACGACTTCCTGGTGGGATAACTGACGCAGTATAATTCCAGTCAGCCGATCCAGATTTTCAGTAAGGAAAGAAACAAACGTACGTACGTGCTGTTCCATAGTCTTCCCTCTAACTCCAGAACAAGGATTCGGGAACAACTTTGTTGACTCTTTCACGCGTATTCACAACATCTATCACACCAACCATAAGCAGTAGACGCGGGCAATCTATGAGAATATTCTTCATACGCAAATTATACACAAGCTCCGTTTCTGACGGTGGAAGAGCAATGATAATCAAAAGAAACGTAGGCGGTTCGCTTTATAAAATTTTGTTGACTCCTCTCGAGCTTTGCCTTTCTCATTCTTTGATTTTTTTTTAAGACCTAACGTGAGAGTATAAATTCAATTTTCTCTTCTCTATTTCCTTTTCACGTGCCCGTGTGCTGGTCCCAAAAAGAGAGTGGAGCCCATGCGAATATAAAAATTTTCCATTCTAAATCTGTTATTTCACTGGCAGCCAAATTTATAAAAAGGGAAAATGTTGCTTACGAAGTTCAAGATTCCTAACGTATGTTGTACACTAGCTCTTGATCCAAACAAGAGTAAAATGTCTAATTTGTGGTACTTCAGTAACATCAGAAAATTTCCAGTTATGTTACGGGTCTAAAAGTGCTAACAAGTTTGTAAGGTTGCAACTGCATTTTTCGATGAATCAAGACATTAAAAGCTTCACTTAATGTCCTCTCTTAAAGATTTTTCTTTCTCCTTATATGTTTGGCTACTACCAAGCAAATTTGCGAAAGATGCACAGCATAGGGACACGTTTACATGAGCTGTTCGTGAGCACTCCGCTGGTACATCACAGCCTGCTTCACGAGGAGACGTCGGTCTTGCTTTGAGGCAAAAACGAGCACTACTTCACGCTTGCTAGATACAGATGGATGAAGTCGAATTGTAAGTTGCTGAGCATCCTTAAATGAAGTCTCCAAGGCTGCCACGTGTGACCATTTCCAGGAAGCCAAAGGCAAGGTGTCAGTCCCATCCAGCAGACTGTACAATCGGAGCATTTCTGAAGTGACAACAACTACTACCAGGCGTGCCTGTGGGCTTAATTGTCGCGCACGTTCATGGTGTACATAGCGCTCAGGTTCTGGCAGGAGTTTCCAGTTGAATCGTAACGAATGATGTGGAACTGAGGCAAGAATACTTCGCTCTCGCATCAACGAAGGTCCTGCAGCTGAACCGATCCCAGCGTCTTGCATTATTCCACCAGAGGTTTGAGCTACTAAATCGGCAGCACCTCCAATTGGTTTGGTGAGTGCCCCAAGTAAACCACGCCCAACTCCCTGAAGGACGCTACCAACACCCCAACCTTGTTGCTGTGCAACTTCAAAAGGTTGGACAACAATACCTGTTGCAGCACCAAACATACCCTGTCCTAGGCCCATGACACCTCGGGCGAGACCGCGCGCTGTTCCGTACCGCAGAGAATCTCTGTTCAAAGCAAGAGCACGTGATGATGATGAGACATCATGCAAATGTCTAACACCGCCTTCGAAATTGGTTTCTGGATTACTTGTGGCCCAATAGCCCATCGCCTCTTCTTGTTCATTCAGTGTCTCCCTCAGCATGACAGCAACACGCATTGACATCGCCTGCCGACCACCAGACGAGTAAGTTCGGCGCCGTCGCATTTGCTCACGTCGCGTCGCATAAGCCGAATCCATGGACAACCGATCTAGATTACGGGCAACGCTGCTACTGAATCCAGAGACGCTCATGAGTGCGCCTTCACTAAGATGAATCAGTAGAGAGCTCCAACCACGGGCAACGCTGCGTAAAATTCCACCAGGGCCGTACCCGTGCCTTATTGCCTTTAAAGGCTGGAAAAATAAGTCATAGACGCCTGCTCCCACAGATCTTGCAAATCCAACTGGATTTCCAAGTATCTCCAAAGAACCAAGTAAAGCCGGTGATCCTAATAAGGCGTCTGCAATGTAGTGCGCAAGTAGTTCATTTCGAAGCGCGTTGATGCCTTCAAAAACACGCACTAATGCAACCTCTGATAGTCTGATAGGTGTGCGATCGATTCCTACAAACATTGGCAATGTGGTTGTTCTCACTGTTGCAATAATACTCAGCTCTTCAATCACCAAGTTTTCAATAAATATGCGGTCGTCCACATCCATTAGCTGAGCTGGACACTCAGAGGTAGCAGAAGCGGGCAAACGGGGTGAAGCTTTTCCAACTACTCCATTCTTCTTCAACAACAGTTTCTGTTGAGCAATCAATGTTGCAGCAATTGGCATTAACGAGGTTGCAAGACGCTTTAGAAGGGCATCCTCTACTGCAACAATCAAAGGAGCTAGACGAAGATGAACCTTACCAAACTGCATAGGCAGGGTTTGACCTGCGCTCTTCACCTCAGTCCACGATGCTGCAGCTAGAATACGGTCTCGCAAAATCCATGTCTGACGATGGGCTTGGGATACCACCAAAGGATCACTATAACCGCAATTGCAGAGCTCTAATTCTGCTTCACTCTCGGACTCCACCTCCATGAAGTGCATCACAACAGGAATTTCACTCTCAGGTACAAACGAGTCCATCTGAATCCATTGAGCTCGACCTGCAACTGTTTGGTTGATCGTCACGTCTCTCCACGATCGCGCATCGCGAGTTTCCACCATGAAATGAGATACCTCTAAGCCAGCAACACGCAAATGAACAGTTTCAAGTGCTTGATCAAATAGACACACCTCTAAGTCTGATACCGTTGCAAGAACTTGCAAACGCCTTGACTTGTTGAAAGGCGAGACGGCAGTGTTGCCGCTTTCACGTTGGCTAGCAGGACCTGCTGATTTATTATTTTGAAATTCACTCCTCGAATCCTCAATATTGTGCATACCCGCGTCCTGAGTTTGATTTACATCAAAAATTTCGACCTCCCACCAAGCGTGAGGGCGAGTCATTACAACTTCGAGCTGCTCTGACGATACAGTCTTACGACCAAGCTCTCGATGAACTGATGAATGCTCATTAGAATTTGCATCCATCTCTTGCACAACACCAGATAACCTATCAGTGTCTTCAATCTCTACGCTTCGCCGAAATAAAAGCACGTGCTCGTGTTTTTGCTGGCCTTCAAATACCTCCGATGGACGCCGAGTCCACTCCGAGTCATTTTCTTCGATGATGCATAAATGGTAGTCTTTGACAAGGTTCTTTCCTACCAATTTACTCTGGATGTGCTGGGCTGCCTCGTGCATGTTGGGATTTACATCCGAATTTGCACCAGGAGCAGCACCACTATCTTCTAATATAAATCGCCGAGCATTCATAAGATCTTCACCACTTTGTTCATCTTCAATAGTTTGTTCTTCATCTTGACCAGACTTCATGACCTCAAACAAAGGTTCTCGCACGCGCTTTGATAGAGCCAGCCAGTTGACAGTCGCACTATGCATTGGTGGCAAGTACAGACCATAGCTTGCGACCTGAGGGAGTGCAGTATTTTGCCAAGACGACTTGAGGACTTGATTACCTAATCCAACCGTGATGGGACTCTGCGTTCGATTCATAACAACACATTCTGGTTGTGTTTCGCGCTGCAATGCCAGATGTACAACTCCATCAATTTCGTTGCTCATGCACGTGATTGTTTCCAAATGACGGGGCGTCACGTAGAGTTGCACGAGTTGTTTCCACGCGCGATCAATCTCGAGAGATCGAACACGAAGAGGCTCTGTCCATGCGTCTGGGGCAGCCTCGGTACTCAACCGCATCACAGTACTGAGCAACTTTTGGTCCAACACATCTTTTTCAGAAGATTCGTCTTCTGCGTGCCCCCCAAAGCCTATTCCAAGCAGACTGCTCACAGAGCTTGCAGAAGCAGAACGCTGTGAACGGTTCAGGATCCATTCCGAAAATCCGCTCGATCGTCTCTCAAGAACAGCTGTTGTGGGGTCTGCCGATTTCACCTCAGTCTCGGAGTCTGCATCAGAAATTTCATTCGAAGCCCCGCCAATCTTGTCACCCTGATCAGACTGTACGTCACAAAAGAAGCTCAGTGGCGACCACGATCCACCAGCCTCAATCAAAACTTCATCTAAAGCTTCAGAAAAAAGCGATTCCAGGCGAACTCGGACAGATTGCTTCATCCGGTTATGAATGATTACACGGTCTCGCGTGGTAATTACAATCTGCCCATCGGCGTTTCGATTCATCTCGAACCAGTATTGTGCAACCCAGGCTGCGTGTGAAGCATCCTTAACACTTTCGAGCACTGGAAGAGCAACAATCTGTTGATCATCATCGTTGAGAAGTAGAGGGGAAGACCAGACGATTGACTCGCCGTCTTCACCTAGACTTTGACGTCCAACGCAAACAGAGTTAGCTTCCTCTGCATCAACACGCCATGCCACAGATGCTTTAGAATGCTTCTCTACAACAGTAATATGCTCTCCGTATCGAAAGTATAAGCGGCTTTCTGATTCATTACATAGCATTACAGGGGGCGATACGTGCATGAATAGAGAAGAATAGCCAGAAAGGGCGGAAGCTTGAATAGAAATAAGTCCACCTTGGAGAGCAGCTTCATGGCGAGCAAGGGACATCCGGATACGGCTTGAAGTTACATTGAGAGAAGCACCAAATGAAGAGATGCAATTTGCGAACAACATCTCATGGATACGTAGGGCAGGGCTCAGCCATATTGGCGTAGTATTCTTATCTTCCACACTTGCTAAACGCAACGCTTGGGGCACAGTAGGATGCACAAAAAGAGCCGAAATACTGTTGGCAGGGATTGTCCAAACACGATGGTTACTTACAATCGCACCTTCTGAGTTTGAGCTGTTGCTAACCTTGCCATTGCTCGTATTCTCCGTATGATCTGTACTAGATGCAATGCTTCCAGATGCGTCATTGGGTAACGTAGCAGCATTCATAGAACTTGAGGACTTACTCCTTTCCAAAGACATTTCTTTGAGAAGAGGCCAATCCCCACGAGAAAAGTCACTTTCTTGTTTGGTAAGTGCATACTGGAGTAACTCCAGACGGTTTTGAGGTCGAATTTGACACGTAATTGGCCACGGCGCATCGTTGCACACATAGGCGGTTGGCCAAATCTCAACCATCACCCAGGAACGGATTCTCCCTCCAGAGGGTGCTCGAATGTGAGCTCGTCGAACGTGAACCCAAAGCCACATTGATGGCACTCCTAGTGGGCCAGGAACTTCTACAAGCGTTGGTGCTTCATTTTCATTGACATGAAGCAGAGATATTGGCTCTGACCAGTCAATTTGTCGACCAACTTGAAAACTCAGCTCCTTCTCTGCCCGATCCTGAGCTTGGCTATCCATTGATGCTAAAAGGTCCACGTCTGGGCACATCAGTGCTAAAGCTCCTGCTCCAGAGAATGCAAAGTCGATATCTTGTTCGTCAATAAAACCCACAGGGTTATGGACGTTCTCAACATCCTTCGAATCGATGTGCCCAGTCTTACCTCTTCTAGATAAATTTGAGCTTGGGTCAGGGCCAATACTCTTAATACTGGATGACGAGCTCAAACGAGATAAGCGAGGAATGTTGACACCATCATAAGGAAGCTCTGTATCCTTGTCCCGGCCTTCAGCACCGACAAAAGTGTCATGTAGCTTTTGTGCGTCGCAAGCAGGAAGCTCGCGTGTAGTTGAAGAAAACCGGATCTGAAGAGGCTCTGGCACACGATTAAGTATAAAGTGACTAGGAAGAAGCCGGATGATGGTTTGCAAGCCATTTTCACCACGCTGTGCACTAACCCACAGACGAGTTTGCGGTTCATTGCCAAAAAACACGCTATTTTCATTCTTGCTCACGCCACCAAAGATCAGGCTACGAAGATGGACTCCAATCGTATCAATCGAAGTAGGCCGAGACCACGTACCCGGTTGGTCGTCTCCACGGTCAGAGGATAAAGCAAAGCGCATAAGTGGCTCAAATGCTGCTGCCCGAGCCATTCGCGCATCGAGTTGCTCATCGAGTTTTGCCCATCCACTTTCTGGTACGCCGTGACGAAGCAATGCCTGGTCCTTCGAGCTAGGGTGTAGATGGGTACTCGTGATTCGCCATGAATAAGAAGATGCTGCATCTGCGTCAAGACGCAATACCTCCGCTGTACCATATTGTCCATACCAAACCGTACGGCCAGTTGAGTTGACCAGTCGGTACTGCAAAGAAGCACCATCATCTTTGTCATCAGAAGGCAGCAAAGGTTTTCCTTCGACATTTTTCGTTTTTAGCTTGTCTTCACCCTTAGAAATCGAGGTAATTTCCTTGCTGCGCTTCGGAAGATTTTCCATGTCTCGAACAAAAGCTAACACTGCATAATGCACTGCAGGTAGCGTTTGCTTGCTAATGTTCCAGCGCCAGTGTCGGCAGTCAACCCAAATACTTTCCGCACGATTGGCTGCATTCATCTCGTGCATTATAGCAAGATGGTGAATTCGCGTGAAGTGTAAAAGAGACAAGTGACCAAAGTCTTGCACGTGCACTTCCAGGTCCGCACTTACGCGCACGTGACCAGCTTCCTTTACCCGTTGCTGAGAGAGAACGTTGAAACCTTTTGCTCGCACAACGAAAAGAACTTCTTCGTTGCGTGAGTTAAGTGAGGCATTACGAAGAACGGCAAGACGAAGATTACGCGCAGATACCTGCACGTCCATCGGGTACCAGTATGAAAGTGAACTCTTGCTCTGGACATTTAAAGATCGGGCTAAGGCAGAGCAAACTGCAAGACGATCGTCAACAGCCGAGTTGCCCTTCTCTTTGGGCACAGCAGCTCGCCAACGAAGAATCCACATTTTTGCTGGGTCCTCCCTTTTAAGCTGCTGTGGGAAAGAACTAGCTTCCAGCTTCGTTTTACGACCGCTTTCATTAGCTCTGTCAAAGTTACTACGCTGAAAGCTTGTATCTTCATTCATTGACATGTCCACAAGATTTGAAAACGCATCCACAAACTCTTCGACTGCAGCCCGCCGCGAGGGTGTTGATAAGGCCTCTTCCTCTAGTGGAACGTTGAAGGTTGCAATCACGACAAAACTGGAGCGGAAAGCATCCCAGTAAGCAAGCTGGCATTCAATCACGCCTGCTTTGACACCTGATGGATGAATAGCGGCCTCGGCGACTCCTCGAGGGATAGGTGGTGGATTGAGAATGTCAATACTAGTAATAACTCGCGGCTCGAAATATTGCCAACGAAGTGTCACCCAGCCACCTACGGATGCAGCAGAGAGAGGCGAGAACGTTTGGTTCCACTGTCCACCAGCCTCCAGGCCATGATCAGGATCGGAATTCGACGCTAATGACCATGCTCGCTCACATCCGACCACAGCACCAGGTATGCCCACAGCTCCAAGGATAATTTGACCAGGTGCAGGGTGAACGAACTCTTGTGCATCCCCCATCTCATATATGCGCTTCAGATGCACGAAATCGTTTGTAACATCTGGCACAGAAGGGTTAAAGAAGGGACTTTCTTGCGCCGCATTTGCAGCAATATTCGCCCGATGTGCAATGTTAACCGATAGAGCTTTTGCTGCAGCTGCAAGCGGTGGCGGAGTACACGCTTCCGCAACGGCTACAACGGTTGCAAGTGACTCAAGGGACACAGAAGCATCAATAGTCGATGTTTCTATCGCCAAGCTTATACGTTGCGTATGATCAAGCAGTTGTGTACCAGTAAAACGCAAGTCAGTAGGTTCAACTAGTAGCATTCGGTCCTTAGCTGTGGTAGAGGCGGCAAGGGACGAGCGGATCACGACTACTTCAAACTCGCTTCGTTTGCCCCGCAATGCTTGCTGAAAAAAGACTTGGTCTGCGGTAAGATGCAAACACGGAGATTCTAGTGAATGATTAATGAAGACTGAAACGTCGAGTGAGGAGAGTACCAGCTTAACGTTGCCTTTAATTTTTGCACCAGCATCAGTTTCTTCGCAAGCAATTAGGTCCTCTTGGGCCATAGTGACCAATCGTCGCGCTTTACGGAAGACTTGGTACTTGCTTATCACTCGCTGAATGTCTGTTAGGTGGTCAGGAAGATGTCCATCGGGAACTAATAGTCTATTTAGATTTCGAAGTACGTCCCCATCCAAAGCACACTGGACACCTCGCACGAACTCGAGTACAACAGACGAATTGTGAGGCATCGTAATAGAAAGTGCAGCTTGAGATCCGGTGCATGGTTGCAAAGCTCCAACCCGTCCACCTGCATCTACACCCCAATTCTGAATCTCAAAGCATGTTTCCTTCCCACTAATAAATCTCAATTCAGAAGTCCAAGCGTATACCATATCGCCTTGCTTCCCACCTTCAGTGTCCTCAATGCGGATTTTAAGCCCCGGTGCCCGTGCCGAGAGTGAGAATGAAGATCGCTCTGTAAGACGATTAGTATCATCGGTGTGTTCCAATGATATCTAACTCGCCATTGTCATTTTTCAAGTCCGAGGACGAACTGCTCAATGCGTCGCTTGGGAGATTCAACTTTGGTTTACTCTCCTTCAGGACAATATGACGAATGAGGGCATCACTTACACGAAGATCAGGGTCAAGGAGGAAGTCTAACCAGACAAGATTAGACAGTAGTGAGGCTTTCTCAGCAAATGATTGCAACAAGCGCACCTGATGTAAGGAGGCATGCATTACAAACTCGTCAGCATCAACTTCAACATGACCAGAAGGCCCGATGATCACTCGCATCGACATCGGATGTAGAAATGTCGTTGAATCAAGTTGAATCTCGTAATGATACACATGCGCGTAAAATGCCTCGATCGCACCTGGAAATGAAATCTGCTCCCCTTCGTTCAACATCGTGTTTGGTGTAAGGTTGCAAGTTGACATCGATATAGACCCAATAGTGCATGTTGCACCGACGCCATCCGTAGTTTGAGAAGCACGGACAGCATCACAAACAAACATAATGGTAGTAGATGCATGGTGATATGGAGCAAAGGAAGCTTTGCATGGTAAAAATACACGAATACGTCCAAGCTGAAGTTGAACTTGAGGCCACTTGAAAACTGTGTTATCTGCTTTGTTTGCGTTGTTGTGGGGTCTCTTGCGAACATTCTTGTTTGACGCGGTCGAACCTCCAGGAATTCTGACATATGAACTCAATAGAACTAATGCGCCCAGAAGCCCAGGTCGAAGAACCAAATCAATCGGAAGAAGCCCGCCTTCGATTAAAAGGCGGCCTCTCGAAGATTTACTGACTGAACAGGAAAGCAGGGTAGGTTTGTTTGAAGGAATAGCATGTATAGCTGGTGAGCAAACCACCGGGATAGTCTGGTCAAGACGATCGAAGAAAGAAGTCTCGTCGTCAATAGAAGAAGAACTGAACAAGAAACTGTCCGTGAATGTCTGCGTTGCCTCCTTAGGATTCGCAGAATTCAGCGAAATATTGTAAGCAGAGGCAAGAGAAATAATGTCCCGTGGTGTCAAAAATGCAATCACAATACCAAGTGTACGAGAAGGCATCGACTTCAAAGTGTTCTTCGCTGGAAGGCCAATATTAACTTCTGGCATTTGCACATAAGCAGACTGCATACGCTCGAGAACATAAAGATCTCGAATCGAAAACCGAATTGAGCTTGCTGAAAGGTCTTGCCAAAGACTAAATTGCATATACTCGAGAACAATCTCCACATGATCGGCAATTTGATAAGGAGTACCTAATTTAGTCCTGGTGAGTTGACGATGTGATAATGGGTACATATTGATATGGCAACCTGCCAATTCACCTTGGAGATTAATGATGAAAGCAGGCCAGTCCGTTGAAGTTTGCTTGTTCTTTGACTTTTGCTGTTGATTTGCAGGTGAGCCTTTGCCAGACTTCTTTGTGTGCATTTTAAACATTGGTTTTCCGAGCAACGAAGTTAAAGATGCAATGCGTTCTGGATCGAGATCCAAATAGATTAACTCACTATGCACAGACAGCTTCAATTCAACAGACTCGCCCAGCGCACATGAACAAGAACCGTGAAAATGAGCATCGCGTAGCACATTCTTGAAACCGTTACGACCACGAATCTGAAGGACGAGTGGTCCAGCTTGCCAGCGAAAATCGTTGTGCTCACGGCCATTCTGCAAAAGGCGAAAAGCAGGTATGTTGAAGCGGACGGTACTGGAGAGAAATGCAGAACCTTGGGTCACATCAACATGTAGAAAAACACGAGTTCCTTGGATCCAGGGCAGCAGACTGCTACTTCTGCGAGATCGCGGATACGGTATATCTGTGATCACATCCGAGGTCACGGGGGGCATCTCGGGTATATTTTCATCAACAAAAGGGAGGCCTTCGTGCGGAATCCTTGGACCATCACCAGACATAGATAGTATTCCCATATCTTCCTCAATGAAATCATCGAGAGGTTCAACGACTAATTTATCAGACCCAGAACGCCGTTGGCCAACGTACACTCTCAAGATATCAGATATTCGCTCCCCGATGTTTGTTCCCCATTCAAGGAGAGAAAATGCACTTACGGCATCGATATGAGCATTTCCAAGGGTAAATCCAAATCCAAGTCGTGCTTCATGAGCATGTTGTTGATTATCGTGAAACTTAGCAACCACAGATCGCGATAGCAATCGAGTTGCAAAAGATATACGCTGTAAAGCTGCAGTCACTGGATGACCCTCGCCAAAAGCATGGCCTGACAGAGCTGTAGAGGCACTATCTGTGGCCTGCATAGAAGCTACGGTTTTCCCATGGCAATGCAAATGTACCCCTCCAAGACTAAATGCAGAAGACGCTAATCCCTTTGCGAGGCCGTCCAAACTTGCATCAGCTCGAAAGGTATCTACATTCAAAGCTACTCCAGGCAAGCCTTCTGCATCGTGGTGCAAAAAGAGCGGGTCTGCGGGTGCGGCCGCAGCGGAAGACACAGGTCGAAGAACATAGCTTACAACTTCAACGGCTTGACAAACCTGAATGACGTTAGCTTGAGCAAGAAATCGAGAAAGATCCATTCTCAATCGTGCCTTGTGCCCATTTTCTTTGGGATCAACAGGAGCAACCATACCAACAAGGGACCTAGCCTGAACGAGTTGCACAAGAATTGCGTCGAACGTGCTAGCTTCGGCGCCCCCGCCTCCCTTACCTGAGCTTTCGCGCTGGTGAGGTGCTTTCGGTTTGTGCTCAAGTTTTGATGGACGCTGCGCTAGAAACACAGTGGCATGACCAAAGTTACATTGCAATGACATTGTCTTCCGATCCGTGCGGCTTACTTCTGTAGCACGATGCGTAAGTTGATCGAATACATGGGGAGGAAACAGGCTCATAGGAGGGGTCGGGGCTCCTTTCGCCTTGGCAAAAGAACCTCGCTCAGCACGGTGAAGATTAGTGCCGAACCGCAAAGCCGTGTCGCGGACGACTACACCAAGACTAGGATATAAATCTTCGCGGGTAGCATTGGCAGGAACTGTTGAAAATGACCCCACCACACGAGGAAATGTGGCAAGAGCTTCAATTGGGCGAGCCACAGACTTTAACTTTTGAGGTTTCGTAAGGCTTGCATATTCTGCAGCAAGCTCCTTAAGTGCAGCTCCAGCTGTTCCTTTACGAAACTGAGGCAAACCTGATCTTGTGCCAAGATCATCTGGTGATGCTGCCGAAAGCCCAAAAAACTCATACAAACCCTCTACTGTCAAAAGATCAACGCGACAAGAGACTGGACCAACAGCTGTGTCAACATAGATTGCTGTGGTCGGTGGCACCAGAACGGGTGTGTTAGTATCAGCAGCTGGGTTACCAGAAGATTCAGGTGCAATGATTTGACCAGTGGGGGCGTGGCAGTGGAATCTAACCGCCTTATCAGAGCGACGATAGAGTGAAGAGCCAACACAACACTCCTTTTCGCAATGTTCTGGGTAGCTAAACATTGCATTTGGTGCTTGGAAAAAGCTCCAGCAGAACCACGGGTGAGGCATTGTGTCTAGTAGAGACGAGGAAGAAGTGTTGTCAGCTGCATTGAATGGGGTCTCTCCCCAAAGCGCTACATCATGATGAGTAGAGGTGGACGGCTCATAGCGCGTCACCCTCACGAGGTCGACGTCTGCATAAATGTCTACAAACGCCTTGGGATGGTTCTCAATTAGATCATCAACCTTTCGGGCTTCAAGAGTAATTCCGTGTACAGAAAGGCGAAGAAGCTCCTCAAGTTTATTGGATTTTGAAAGTTGTGATTTGTCCCTACCAAGAAGAGAACCATCCTGAGAGTGATCAAGGCGAACTTGTACCATACCAACATTTGCGACGGGTACAGAAATAATTTGATCTGCATCACTTCCCGTTGGATCCCTCGGGTCTATAGCATCACCATCTGAAACGTTGTTAACATTTTTGTGCATAAGAAACGTAAATGTGATGGTTTCCACCCGAGCACCTGCAACGGTGATGAGGCGCTTCCTTTCTCGAGCAAGCTTTATGGCTTTAATGCGTGCTGCTTCTCTTCGCTTCGCGGTCTCTGCTGCATCATAAAGCATCTCCACTTCAACATCATCTAACTCTTCATCCACATCACCTACAAGAAATCCCCATGCCCAACTTCCCCAGCCCTGTTGTGATGCAGAAGGTGAAACCAAATCGCCTTCGCTAGACTTGGAGCCTGTATCATCTGCACTATCCTCCTTGGACCCAGGTGACCCAGTTCGATCGTTATTGTCACAATCACTACCTGCACGAGCCTCTTCGGGTTCAGACATGTCACCAGGGTCCTGGGGGTTCGTCTGCCCACCAATAGCATCTTCTTCGTCTGGGTTGTCCTCTACATTCGTATTAACATCTACTTCAGTATCAATAGCGATGCTTGTACGAACTCCTTTTCGCTTGCTGTTGGATTCACTTTCCACGCTATTATTGACTTCTTCCTCTTCCTCGTCTTCATCTGGCAAAACCATTAATTCTTCCAGCATGACAAATTGCTCATTGCTAACAGACAGGTCAAGCTTACGCACATAAACATCAGCGATTGAGATAATGGCCCACTCAAGTTCGGGGTGTTCTGGATCATGATTTTTTCGTGCTCTCCACAACTCTGTTTCGGGTTCGCAAAGAAGTGGTAGCAAGCAAGGCACTCCATGGAAGGGGTCAAGGTTTGTGTCTGGAATTTCAGCATCTTGAACAGGTTTCCCATGCGGATCACCTTTGCCAAAATGTCCATTTTCGCTCGATGAACGACGAATCGACATTCTTGACTCAAAACTCCTTGTTCGTTTCGGATTCTGATGACTTCCAACAGAAAGTGAGGATGACGAAGAGGAAGACTTCAGAGCAGCATCGTCCGCTGCTCTTCCTGCAGCTGATCTAGAAGCAAAGCTCTCGCTGCCATTGCCTTGGCCAGGTGCAGCTGAACTTGAAGCGCGCGAGGCAAAAGGGTCCGTACTAACACGGGCACGAATTGAGATACTCGCACGGCGAAGAATCGGAAGTTCAAAAGTACCCCTGTTGCGATTTGTACCGCGTTTTGGTGTGTTCTCAAGTAGACTCTCTCCAGAAGAGTCAGAGATTCCTCGATGTCTTGATGCACCCTTGAGACCACGAGGAGTCATCGAGCTACCAAAGCCAGATGCCCGCCGCACGCTTTCGCTTGCAATGCGATCTAAATTAATTGTCAAATCTCGCATTTCTATTGATTTAAAGATGCTTCGTTGTAACCCCTCCGGTTCCTGAAATGAAAGCTTCCAATCTTGCCCTGGGTCTGCGGAAGCTACGCGAAGTGATCTAAATGATGTGGATAAAACTACATTAGCATGCTCGTACTTGAGGACAAGATCATTGATCTCCACAGTTGCGTTGGCAACGACTTTACGAATTGCATCAGCAAGCCAGCCACCGCTCTCCCCGCCATCCAAGCTCGGGTCCTCGATACGCGGCTCGCTTGGTCGAGGGGGACTTTTGGACGTAGTTGGGTTGATTGTGCTTTTACGAGGTGTAGAACTGCCATTTCTGTCAGCTGACGCACCTCCTATGCTTGCGCCCAGAGCTGGTGAGTCAGTGCCTTGGGAAGCCAATTTTGAGGTATTTCTCTGGTACGCAAGCTGAAGGCGTCGAAATTGGATCTCACTGCGAGCAGTGAGAATAATTTCAATAGTACTAACTTTGACGTGGATAGGTTGCGAGAATAATTTAGTCCAGTGAATCTGAATACGCAGTTCCTTGATGAAGCCTCTGGAGAATTCAAAGGTCAATGGAATCTTGAGAACCTCTTGGAGGACATCAAGACGTAGTTCTAGGTCGCGTAAGATGATATCTCCGCCCACGCCCAAGGTCTCTACGTTGATATTTGAGATATATTTGGATAAACTCGTGCTAAGCATTTGTGTCAAATACCGCTTCAGCGGGCCCATCAAGTAGTCCGCTAACATGGTTTTAGATCAGAGAGTACACGTTAAATTCAACTGAGCTTTTCCAAAACTCTCGCCTGACGTTCACGAGCAAGGATCTCTTAGCCTGGAAACAGATCAAACTGCGGCAATAGAATCCAACGCAATGATTTGAATTTAGTAATTTACTGCAGGTTGAAGTTTGTACAAACTAGTGTTTCACACGCCTGAACCCAAGAACAAAGCGTTGACACAGTTTGAATCAAGAGGAATGAGATAGGTTTCGAATATGACCTGACGAGATCACAACTATAATATCAAACGCTTGTTCGTTTTCGAAACTCTAGCACCAGGATCGGTCCTCTGCACAGTAGTAAATGGAGCCGCCGGCCAACCCAGGCTGGCAAGCTGCCAGGGCTCGCGCGGCCTGAACGCCGCCACAGCGCACGCAGAACGGCGTCGTGCCGCGACAGGAGTTGCCTACCAAGGCAATCCAAGTTCTAAGTTTGATCGGGCTCGGCAAGGGTCTCTTCGGCTGTGATCGATTGTGATCGTCGCTTCCCATAAGCAAATCGATGATGATTCAAATTCGAACAAAATCAACCCAAAATTCCAACGAAATTCAAATCTCTACTTATATATACTACGTAGGTACCTAGTGCTTACTAATGGGTATGGGTTTTGCTTCAACTCGCTCTGTCTTTCATTTATCTATCAGCGCTTATTACCGGATAAGGTCAGTACCATGAGGTCTTGGTCGAATCTGATTTCTGGTGGAGTGATTTATCATTAAGCGCTGGCCTTGATTTGTTACTACAATAGCTGCAGGAGCTATGCAGATGGGCTACTTGTCAAGACGGGCTGTAATCAGCGCGCGCGAGAAAGGACTTAGGTACCAGTTTTAGGATTATGCAAACAAGTAATGTCCATCTCCTCTGCTAGTACCTACGAAAAGCTGGCTTGGGAAGTCTTGTGATACCGCTAAACTTATACATCATTGACTCCATGTTCATATACCTGCCAACTTGGTCATGGCAGAAAGGTTGGCGACACTCTGGGATAAGCTGTACTACGTGGGGTACTATTGATAAGCCTTCGATGGAAATAGGAAATAGTAGAGTTATTTTTCTTTGAGTTTTGAGGGAGCATAGTCTGATGTCCCCAAATTGAGGCTCTTAACTAGTGCAACGCAATCTCAATCTTAGAGAAGAAAAAAAATGCACCAGTTATCAGAGCGAGCCAAGCCGTTCATTTCTATAACCTTTATCTAGAGTGAATGTACTCGTTGTCTTCTTCTCAAAATTACAAGACCAAACCTTCGTTATGTGCTCTCGAGCAGTCTTTCTTTTCCACACTTGAAGAAAATTCACATAGTACGTAAGCTGCCACCGCGTTATCAACAATGTCAGGCGGGTTTTCGTTCCCTAAAGCACCAGCTGTTTGCCCTAGGTACTTCAAGGCTGCAGCTGAGCTCTTCTGTGAAGACAGTTTTGCCTCACAAGGATTAACTGCTTTGGTTTATTTGATTAGAGTAATAGCTGTTTATCAATGCTGCGATGGTCACCAGTCTCGACCAAAATGTCACCTCCTCCACCGCTGTGGCAGGCTGGTTCTTCTACTACTACTAGCCTTCCACCCTACGAGGAAACCATCTCTTGATCATGTAAACCAGGTACTTCAAATATTTCTTCTCTGTCCGCTTCGACGAAGCGAGTTTCCATCCAAGCACAATGACCTAGCTGACTCTATTGCTCAATGCATTCTCTCGCTCGCCGATTGCAGTTCTATGGACCTGATTTGCAGTTCGTTATGTCCATGTCTTGACTAGAATTTATGATTTAGATTTCGTCATTACTCCTTTACACTTTAACTTTTTTTCAATTAAAATACTTTTTTTTAATGTCTCTATTGAAGATTAACACCATTCAATGACTGCTAAATAGGATATCTAATGGTCAAGCCGCCTAAGTAGTAATAGCGTCTTAGCTTCTACACTACTGTAGAATAACAGTATGAAGAGGTTTTTGAAGAAATTCACGTTCATTCAAAGAATCCATTCGTTCATTCAACGATCTCGTTCCAGAGAACCCGTTCGCCAACGCAATTAAGGCGATTCGCGCTTATATCGCACGGGGTGCTCGGTGGGGTGCAAGACCACCCTCATCCAGGGCCTTAAGTGGGCCTAGAAACGGCCTCTGCCAGATTAGAACAGGCGCGGAGAAGCAGTAAGTCAGCGTCAGCTGCGCTGGAGCAGGTAGTACTACGCATACAATGTTTGAGGTTTCTTTGCCTTCATTTTTTTTTTAATTACAAAGATCAATATGTATATCATCCTAATACCATGATAAGAAAGAATTAAAGACGGAATGTGTATGCCTGAAATCATAGGAAAGAGTTCAAGTTGTAAGAGGATGAATGGAGTGAATATAATTTACCTGTTTTCTTTTGTTCATCATCGTCGCACAAATTAATCAGGATCTCCTCTTCGAGTTGTGGGTTAGCTCCTGCAAAGATTCCTCATGCGTGCCCTTTTATACGTGGAAAGCAATCGTCTAGATCTCGTATAGGTCGTCGGAGTTCTGTGACTCAGGCCGTGCGAGGCCTGTTCGACGTCGAAAGGAATGCTTAACCACACGTCGAGTTTGTTTACACATGCTAACTAATCTTAGCAGTTTTACCTGAGTTCATGACGCTTTCTCCAACAAGCTTTCAGCAAGCTTTATCTGTATCTACATACCTACCTACCTGCCACAGCATAGATGATTAGATCTGTCGCAAAACAAAGAGCAAAGATAACCAGTGCTGATATAGGGTTTGGATGAATACATTTGACGCTGGTTCGAGATCGTTTCTATTGAGATAACGACTTTTGTAAAACGGGGTCTTTGACTTTGAGTTGTTTTATGTTGATTTATTTCTTACTCCTACTTTCTTTTATCTTTTTAAAAATTAAAAATTATTATTTAATATAAAGAATGAAAAGGTAGAGATCGAAAACCTCAGCAAAACCAGAAACACCTACCCAGACATTTGTGAGGCAGAGCGCAGAACTTGCACGACACGGCCTCGGGTAAGTCTGGGTGCCGCAGGAGGGTAAGCAACCCCTCCTCGCGGCCGAACGTTGCTTTGCCAAAGGTGCTCGCTTGGCAGCGCAGCGGAAAGAGGTTTCGATCCAAAACGAGGCTCTCACAGTACCCTTTCAATTCAAAGCCTGAATCATTCATACTACCTACCTCCCTTTTTCATAAGTATAAAGAGGTAGTAATTGAACAACAAAGCGTGGTGATTTGCTGATCCACACCGCTAGAAATCGCCAAAACCTTAACCTCGAAGCTTGATTTGAAGTGCAGGAGAAAGAACTCAACTCGAGCGATTGGAATAAGTAAGGCCTTGGAAATTCTGACAACCAAAGTACTTCTGGAATTGGCGCAAACAAACCGGAACTAATTTGTTGTACAAACTATGGATTTCGCGTGGGGGCTTGCCGTGGGCACTCTCTTTGGCATCTTCATTATGCAGCTCATCAACTGGCTTTCAGCACGAATGACTGTCAGCAAAGCGGAAGATCCCGAAGATGACAGTACGAATACATCAACAACAAGGGCACCAGCAATGTATATGAGCTCTGGTACTTCCTCTGTTGCAGCTACAGGCTCCTCCACTACCACGCACACCGCAGCGAGAGGTCGGCCCATCTCTTCTTCCGTGCGAAGCCCTTCAGTGTCTCTTATGGATTCATGGGGCGCAGGAGGCGTGCCCAAGTCCAATAAAATGAGCTTTACAGAGAAGCGAATCGGGCAAAATGCTCAAGTTCCCCAAAAATTAGCTAGGAATGACGAAGAGGAAAACCAAGAATTTCATGAAGCAGAAAATGATGAAGATTATTTAAATTCCGGGTCTAACACAAACGACACAATTGACGATAATGGCGAGGAGGAATATGAAGATGAAGACGAGGACAACTCTAGCTCAGGTAGCAGCCGAAAGCTTGCTACGGGCTCAGCATCTGAGAGCATTGCTCAAGACTCAAGCTCAACAGAGGATCAAATTGCCGCAAACTCGCCAACGTTCCCTTTTATCGAATTTACAAACAATCTGAAGGAAGGAAGTCCACGGACATTTTATCCCAATTATCGTGGTGGCGCCCAAGCATTTGAGAATGCCCATGTCAAAGGACAGACAATTATTGCTCTACGTGTAAAGAACGATGAAGATCCAGCATATGCATCTTATTTCGATGGAAAGAGCCGCAGGTTTGAAATCAAATTTCAGCTGACCTTTCAGTCTGCACCTCGTGGTATCCTGTACCTTGGTGGTGAGGTGCCTGGAGATATGCAGCTGGGAGTGGTCACCAAAGGTCTTTGTCGTGGCATCTTGTCAATTCTAAGAAAGGTTAGTTCTGGTATGAACTATTCTTTTGGCAAGGGTCTAGATGGTCCAGAAGATCAAAAGGAATTGCCTCATATTTCGTTTCCCGTTTTTGTTGGCGCCACAACGCTAAAACTGACGAAGGCAGGCGAAAAGGTCCCAAATATCGATGATGAGATTGAGGAATCGCATGAAGAGCTTAAATCTCGCAAAAAGAATGGACAGCAAGTCACCATCGAAGCTGGTGACACTCTTACATTCTCTGTCCACTCAATGTATCTTGATGTAGTGGAATGGAAGGTAACTAACCTTGGCGCACTCGGCAATATTGATCTAAGCCTCTTTTGGGATACCATGCCTCTACATTTAATTCTCTATGATGTTCCAGAAGATGCCGGTAAACATCATTACGAAGGTATCAAGCGGAATTATTTTGCACTATGCGTTACAAATACCTGGTACAAGCGTGAGAAAGATGAACCTGCGGTAATTTACCCAGAAGACACTAAAATTCCTGGTGGTGAAAAGGATTCTGGCCAATCAAATTCGCCAAAACCTGACTCATCAAATTCGGTTGTCAATCTGGGTCACGTGTCTTCATCTATGAGCCAAAGCCCTGAAAATAATTCTGTAAAACAGAGTGACGGTGGAGACATGTCAGCAGACTCTTCCTCCTCGAGGCTAAACAAGTATGCTGCTGAGAGAAACGGTAGGGAAAACTTGCGAAAAGGACTCGGAGCTAAGGTTAATAGTGTTGGACTTTATGTAAGCGAAGATGGCGGTGCATCTGTGGATGGTGACCTTGATGTTATCGAAGAGGAAGACGATTTGTACTCTAGAAATAGTCGAGATACTGAGGATGATGTCTCTCGAACAGGATCGCTAAACGAATCCCCTCGCAGTGGTAGCCAAAACCTCACAACTCGAGATCTGATAGTCTTAGCTTGGGTTGAGCACGCTGGGCATAAACGAAAGAATGTCTCGTTTGCTGTTTTCCCTGCGAACGGTACACATTTCGTTCTGCAGCAGCGGGAAAACTTTGCAAAATTGGGGGACCTTGCAAAGTACTGTGAAGCTGATATGACGAAGAAACCTAGAAAGGTTTGGGAGTGGGAGACTTTGCGAGAGCAGCTCGATAAGGCCCTTGTGGCTGCGCCAGCCATGCCTGTATCTTCGAGCTGGATCAAGTCTAAACATCGACTGTTGTCTGCGCGCCGACGCGAAGACCTGCACGTCGTTGTACCGAGTAAATATCTCGACGGCTCACGTTTCACGATTGTAGCTGAAAGTGTCGTGCTGCGCCCTGTATGGGAAACGAAGTGGCAAGAGCAGTGGGCTTTACTCATCCAAGGTAAGAACAGTAAGGTCCTGTACCTGCTTCTCTTCGAATGTTTTAGTAAAACCCCTGTTGCTGTTCTTTCTGCATCGCGAATGCTCGATGTGCTCAAGATCACCAATTCGTCAACCATTCCCTTTGCTGATCGTTTCCCCTGTCTCGAAATTCACACGAAAGGACGGGTTCTAATCCTTGGGTTTCCTTCGGATATGCCGCTTTCGTCGTTCGAAAAGTCGCTTTCTGAGTCTTCACGTCACGAGCGCGATGGCTCAGTTGTTGCAGATGATAGTGAGACTTTGCTGACATCTGATATGGCTACCGACTCTTTGGGGCTTGAGTCAAGTCGTTGGGGCCCACAGAAACGTCTCATTATCAACTGTCGCAAGCTCTTCTTCAACAATGATTTTGCTCGTCGAGGTATTTCTCCTGTCGCCAATGGGGCCGGCTCTGGAAGAAGCTTGAATGGCTGTTTTGGTGGTGGAAGCAGCAATGGCAGCGCTTCAGCACATGACCAAGATGATATTCATGACCCTGTGGCTATGGATAACCTCGACTGGGCACACATCTCTGCTCGTCCATACGGAAGGTTAGCGTCCATCGAGTCTGCCGACGTGCTTGGTGACGATTTAATTAATGCCCGCAAATATCTTGAAGAGAAATGGCCTTTGAAGCCATGGGAGTTGAGCAGTATTCTACTTCGAACGGCTTTATCATTGAGCGAGACTTCTTCGATTGATGAGGAAATTAGATTCTTTGATCAGGCAGCACAATTGCGTGAGCTGAACATTTACGGCTGGAGTCGAGTCATGACACACGAGGAGTTAACCTGCTTTGCGCTTAACCTATACCATGCCCTTCGACTTCACGCGAAATACCTTGTCGGGCAGCCCTCGTCCCTGCTTGGCTGGGCCTCTTTTGGAGCGCGTGTGTCGTATGCAATTGGGGCTGGTCCAAGTGGGCAAGCGATGGTTCTCTCACTCGCTGAGATCGAACATTGTATTCTTCGTAAACCGATGAGCTTAGCACGTACCTTGGTCTCTACAACTTATCCCTCTAGCAGATTCACTCGTCTCTTAGAATTGCGCACAGCTGAGCCTCGTTTGAATTTGGCCATCAACTACGGCACCAAGTCATCAGCCAGTAAGATTGTCGTGTTGAACTCGCCCTCGCAAATGGACAAACTTCTTGATGCCGCTGCTGCGCATTTTCTCAAGGAACAACTGAAACTGGACTCCTCCAAATTAATTGTGGGACTTCCAAAAATTGTTTATTGGTATGGTAAAGACTTTGCAGCAAATAAAAATACAACAATGAGGGATTTCACAACCAAAAGCATCGGGCTTGAGGTGATTGAGTATTGCTCTGAGGAGCAACGGGAAACCGTAGACCGAATCTTGCGCCACGCAGAGGCAACCTTCCGTGTACGGCCATTCAAATGGAAGGCCCTAATATCTCAAAGCGAACTTGGGTTATAAGTGTTATCTCCTGGAGCAAGGGTCGGTGTGCTCTCCGCATAAGTTAGCATTGGGGGTGAAAGCCGCCGAGTACCGGTTGCCCCGACCGCTGCAATGACAGTGTAGGATCCAGTGCTCAAATCATTGGGATGCTCTGTGCTAGAGGCTCCACTAGCTGACAGGTGATGGTCAGTATTATGAATATCATCCGATTCTAATATATCATGAGGATTATCCCCATTATGAGTGCCTCGGTTGGCTAAGTCACGCCCAATGGCTAGTGATAAGTCACTCCTTATACCATCATTTATTTGCTTCGTTGCAATGCATTTAGGTACTGGTATGTTACGTAAAGTATGAAACGGCTGGAAACATTTTTTGCAAAGTGCAACGTGACAAACGGAGCACCATTTACTTGTACCGCGTCCAATTCTATATTCATGATCCTTGTCAGAAGCACACATTCGGCAGCATATAGCACAACTCAAACGAGCCACATTCTTGTCTTTCCTGGGTGGAGCATGCACGTGAAAGTGTGGAAGGCTTGTATCAAGACGCGTCCGACGTCCCTCTTCTGTATTCGCACCCTTAATTCGGTTGTATTTGGGGCCTTCCACTGGCACCAAATGCCGATGCGGAAGCTGTAAGCCCCGTGTCTCCCCTGTATTACTAACTGTGCCTGAAGAAAGGTTCGCTACTCTAACCATCCCCGTGTTTGCATCGAGGTGGCTCTCTTGTGTGGAAGAAGGTGCTGGTTCCATCACCCCAACATTCTGAAGCAGGCCTCCAGCAATTAAGTTGTTTTCGTGCGTAGCTGGCCCCCATGTCGCCAAAACCCCCGAGTGGGTGTTTGGGTCGTAAGAAAAAAGGCTCTCAGAAGTTGGAGTACACAAAGCTAGAAGGTAAGCAGAAAAACTATATGCTGGCTGCAAAGCCCTTTGCAATTGAGCATAGCTTTTCGCATGCATAATTGAGGCATACTGAGAGCAAAGTGTGTACAGTCGCCATGCATTGTAAGCAGATTGGTACATATGACACAAAAAGTATCTGGCAGATAGTGATGCAGATGAGTACTGTTGATCAAAATGTAGAGAAGCTGATTGTAATTCCTCATGCGGGGGGGGCACCATTTGCATTGTCAGCTCCCAAAGACCCGCAGCTCTAGGCAGGAACTTTCCAAATGTACCTTCCAATCCAGAACAGGCATCTCGATTCGTACATGCCCGCCACAAAGATAATGCGTTTTCAGCATTATAATGCCTACAGGAGCCACCGTAGTTTTTGCTCACATCAGCTCCGAGATATGGGAATTCACCGCTAGCATAGGTTTTGCCAGTGTATGCAAAGTCAAGATAGTCATGGGCTATCCTTTCCATCGAGTCCCGGATTGCAATTTGAGATGCTTCGGTAACCATAATTAGTGCCCAGATGTGTTCATTCTCGACTACAAGAGCATAGCGCGTGTCTGTAACTGAGCACTTGTGTCTAATACGGATCCTTGTTTGTTCACAAGGAACGATCTTACAAAATTCCTCCTGATCGTCTTGCCAGATTTTTGGATGTTGTGCGCGCTGTAGACTTTCGCGAAATTCTTGGCCAAACCTTGAAGTGAATTCAAGTACTACTCGTTCTTGTTGCATAGTAGTGCCGTGCTCACGTAAAGATAAAGGGCCAAAGACAAGTTGTGAAACAGCATTGCTTGGAGCTTCACGAAGTACAGAGAAGCCGATGCCTTCAAGAGCCCCTAATTCCCAGTTGACCTTTGCTAAGTTTTCACGTAGTGCTTGGGCACGAGTAATGCTAATGCTTGAACGTTGAAGCATCAGTTGACGTTGGGGAAACCAGTTTTGCATAGCGTACCTAAGAAAAGTTTCCTTGTTTGGTACGTCCTGCGTGACGTTTGAGTTGGAAACTCTTCTTCGTTTGGCAGCGCGAAACGAGTCATCAGCATGCGTCCATGCCCGCACTACTTCTCGGGTCTGAAGGTGCTCCGAAAGATAAGAGACAAAAAGTTCATCAATGCGAAAAAGACGAGCAAAATACCAATCAGCAGACATGCCCTTGCTACCCCCTGGAATGAGCATAGTCATAGATCCGCGAAGATCTTCATAGGGCAGACTCTTAGGATAGCGAATCGCACATGGGTCTTCGCTTGACCTCTCCCTTCGAAAACAAAGTGTCCAGTCAGATGCTAATGAAGGACATGATGCTCCACACCAAACAAATCTCCCTTTCCGTAATGATGAATGAGTATTTTGCTCAAGACAGAGAAGTTGAAGACCGCCGCTATTTGACGCTACCAATGACCCACAAAAGGGACCACTTATGCTATGATGAGCGTCATCTGAACCATTTGGAGAAATATTGAGTAAAGACGAGGCAGTATTCGAAGGCATGGAGCGAAGAAGTACAAGTTGTGCATCAGCAAGACTTTTCTGAATATCGGGATTCGATAGCAGGTCAGAAAGAGATGAGTCTTTTGCGTCGTGAAGTAAGAATCGAGGAAGGATTTCCGCAACATCCTTATCCCTGTCGATTTGTGAACTCTCGTAAGCAACTGCAGTATCAACTGCCGAGAGACTCCTGTTCGCATTTGTATTCGTAATATGTGATGCGGTAGCAGCGGAGGCAGCAGCAGAACTGGGGGCTTCTGGTCGAGTAAATGAAGTTGCTGCCACGTTATGGGCAATTTCAGTGATAATTCGAGGTTGCATTTTATCTTTAGAAGCGCGAGTCATTGACCACAAGATCAGCCCAGAAGAAGCGCTTGTGCAAAGATCAATAACCTCTTTTTCATTTGAGTCAGTGCCATCTCGAAATAGCCCAAATGAAGTTTGCACAGAGTCTAAGCTTAGAAAGGCCTGATTTTCTGATGTAAAACTTGCCTTGCAATGTTCGTGCAATGTTGTATCTAACGCATTAATAAATGTCATCAATCTAAGAAGGTCTTGATCATTTCCTGAAGCAGTTGTATTTCCATAGTGTTCATCAAACTGCCGAAAGACTTGGACAGCCCGTGTCACAGCGCCATATTTGATGTGCCTTGAGAGTATACTATGGCTGGAGGTGCTGGCGTCAGGTGGCATTTCAATTGCTGAAGTGAGTAGCACTGACTGCGTGAAATCAACCAAATCCTGTACTGAAACAGCTTCATCATCCATAGCATCTTCCTCCCCCAAAGCAGATTGAAGATGTCTTTTTACAAGGGAGAAAACTCCATTTGGTAGTGCATACTTGAATGCTGTCTCAATGCCAACCTCGGAAGCTTTGCTTGCGTTGACATGCTGGCAAATTTTTGAAACTACTGCATGGATTTCAGACTGAGCACTTGAAAGTACGAGGTCATCATCGTCTCCAGCTCGCACCCGGGGTGCTGGAGTCTTTGAACTTGTTGCTGTCACAGCCGGAGACTCCCTTTTCGAGGCCCTATCGTCAAGCTCACTATCGTAGACATCCTCAGGCTCAAGATCCAAACCTAGATTTCGTGCGGCGAATTCACTTTGTGTTGAAATTTGCCATTTACATGCAGATCTGCCTGAGTCTGTATCTTCCTGCTCAAGATCATTTGGCTCAGCGAATTCATCGTCATTGCACATTCGCAAAGATTGAGCTCGGTTATCTATCTCCAACATTAAAGACAAGGTCTGTGCAGACGCCCTTCGAGCCCCCTTTCGCATCAAAGCATGGTCGCAGCTCATGAGACCACTCGTGGAATACCACTCGTGCTGCAGCTGCGTGAGTCAATAAGCAATGAGCTCTGGAAAAATTTATCCAACGTATTGCAATAAGTTGTAGAGGCAGACTTGGGCTCTGACGAAGAAAGAGCACCTGCTTATAATCACCAAAGATTGAGTCCGAAACCAAGTCGATTCCCTACTCAAAAAAGAAGATTTATTCATTTTCCTATACTGTACTAGGCCTTAGCAGGTAAGGATTATCTACCTGATTATACCTTGTAGTGGATACCTACTCCATCAGCCTGAGCCACCACCTGTTTTCCTTCTAAGTAGCGACATAGGTCCTCAATGAAATCATAGATTTAGGAGATTCTTTCCAGTCAATATTGAACAACCAAAGCATGCATCGTAAGAGGTAGGTAGGTTGCTAAGTACTTGAAGCTTCGTTCACTCAGTTAAGTGCCTCTCGTGAACTATAAGAATGACTTCCGAAGATGGAGAACGTATACATACTTAGTATGGCAGTTAGTCTTTTTAGAATAGTAGGGTGGGAAAAAACTAATACTAAGTAGAAAATAAAAGATGAACAAATGAGTTTTAAATTAAAATAACAACTTGAATAGGCCTAATAGGGCACCAAATGTACTTCTCGTCGAGGAGCCCAACCACCGTGAGACCACACGCGGTTTGGGAGGGTTCTTGCAACAAAGTCAGGTCACACAAAAACAAATCAGGCCTAAAGTTTGGGTGCTGCAATTTCATTTGTGGAAATAGTGAAGAAACGACGCTGAAGGGTTGCTGTGTCGGTGAGAATTGGCGACGGCAGAGTCATGGCTCACGCCGTTGCGCGAGGGCCAAGGCCCAGACTCGCTATGGCACGGTCTGGAGGACAAAGTGATAATTCAAGCGTACAACGTGGTCGAAACTTGCAGGATTTACAACCAGAACTTGCATCTAGGGCAGAGATGGACCGGCTTGGGGAGGATGTCATGGTATGGGATGACCCTGAAACCACAACACGTCGGCATGCAAATGAAGATCAGCAGTTAACAGATCTAAAAGCTAGAAATCACAGTCACAAAGGTCGGAGACACGACTTTCTTGACAACCGGGCGAGCGGATTTCAGCATATGGATGTAAACGTGAGTGCATCATCATCGAGGTCTAATCGACGCCGGGCCGCGGGGACGGCGAAGCCCATATCAAGAAATGCGGCAGCTGCAAGCTCCAAGATGAAGCACAACTCTAGGTCACCAGCAATGCCACATTCTGGTAGCCATAAACTAGCATCTCGCGACGTTAACAGCAGAAACCGACGTCAAGAACAGCACGATCGAAGTTCAAGATTTTTCGGCGACGATGATGATGAATATGACATGGTAGAAAATATGAGTGTTGTACACAATGCGTCTACTGATAGAGGTAGACACCAAAACCATGAACAATTATCTAAAGCAAGCTACAACGAAAATAACACTAGCATGGGAGGAATCTCTATGTTTCATGATGTTGTTTTCCCGCCTCTTCGTACAGTCCTGTGGGACCGCACTCCACTGGGTGATTCGTGCGTGCTAGGTACTGAAGCACACATCCCCGTACTAAAATTCCGTCGCGCTGCACTTGCGTCCTTGTATAACGATCTCGCCTCTAAAACTGGATATTTTAGCTCTGTTGACTCGCGTCGTCTTCAGGAAATCCAGAGTATCAACCAAACCTTTCCAGACCATCAAACACCGAGTCTCGCCGGATATGCGGGGCCGCCTCTTGACTACGGGCATTTTGGAGACTGGGTTGGCGGTGCGTGGGAGGCTACCTTGCAGAGCTTTCATGCAGCTGCGCAAAAACGTAGGCTAGGCCAGATGCGTATTTTCTGCGCATACAGACGCGCTTCAGATGAAGAGATGGCGAGTGCTCAGCACGAGGTCTCTGCTGGTGGTTACGAACATGTTTTCCAGTCACGCTCGCACCGATCGCTAGGGGAAAGTACTGATTTTGATGCAGCTGAGTATGGAAAGATAATACGTAAGGCTCTGGGAAAGTTCCGCGTGCAAGGTCCTGCTGACCCCTTGCAATATTTAGATGGATATGCTGTTTGCAAGGCTCTGCCTGGTAACCGTCTGGTAATGCGGGTGGAGACTATTTTGCCAGCTATTACGCTGACATTTACCCCAATCACTCCTCTCTCCATCTTGGCTACGCCCTTAGCGCGCCAACTGGATGTTTGGGCCCACGCAGGTGATCCCAATACATCCGTCGATCCAACAGATCCTACAGCATGTGGCTTTGTCACCCTCAACCAGACCCGAAAGGCTGTCTTCCTCCTTGAGGATGACCCTATGGCTTACGATTTACCGATTGTTGGTATTTGGGTGCGTAGTGCCGGAAGCTTGAATGCAAAGAAGCAATTACAGGATTGGCAAGACATGCTCAGTGAGCCTTTCTTATGGTCAGCTTGCCTGCGCTATATCCATAATGAAAAAATACAGGAGAAGGTGTCACCTCCTGAGTCCCCTTCGACGTTTCTTGTGGTTATGTATCCACCAGGGAGCCCAATGCCACAATTTGTGGAATGCTCTTACTCTATGTATCAGGATAAAGAAACTCTGACGAAGCTAGGTGTGGAGCCACGCCCGTTCATTCAAGTGGAGGCCGCATTTGAAGTCGACGTGAGCATGACCAGTAGTACATATTTCCCACAAGGAGACGCCGTCGAGGTGCAATTCCATCATGTTGAATCTCTGACGCGGCGTCAGTCTTTCCACAATGCATTTGATCAACTGCTCCAAATGAACCGTGAACGACAGCGCGATCAAGCTCATCACCCAATCATGGATGAATATTTAATTCATGAGCTTCCTCAAACATCAGAGAGAGGTGCGAGAGATCAAGCATCAGATTTGTCTCGTAGCCGCTTATCTTCTCGCCCACCGTCTCCGCCAACATCAACACCTCCGCCACCACCGCCAACTTATGCACCGCCACAGCGCTCGATGCAATATCGCAGTACAGCTCATCATGATTCCCTGAACTATGGTGATTTGGACTCAATGTATTTTCGTCCAGAGCGTACGGAAAGTTACAATAACAACAACAACAACAACAACAACAACAATCAGCATGATACAACTGATATGGGTGCCTTTGGAGGATTATTTGATGATGAAGACGAGATTCAATTTGGTAACGAAGATGCGGACAACCAAGGCTTTGATTTTAGAAGCAGTGATCCACCTGCACAGCAAATCATGCTTTCAACGATATATGGAGGTAATACTACACGATTAGGCGATAGCATCGGCCCTGGACCGTCGCGCTCACCTCCACTACATAGCCGTCAGTCTCGCGACCAAGCTAGTCATAGGAATCGTGGTGGCTCCCGATCCTCTCGACACCGCCAAGATGCTCCATCATATCTGACAAACTCCTTTGACACCTCTGCTTTGGGGCAAACAGTAAATCAATCCATGGCATCATCTAAATCGCGTCGGTCTCGAGGACGCAGCCGGCACTATTATACCATGATCTCAACTCAACAACAACAAATTACACTAATGCAGCAGCAGATTTCCGGACTTCAAAAACTTATGGAGGAGCAAATGCGTATCAATTCACTTTCACGAGCACAGACAATGGCACTTTCCGCGCAGGAGTCTCAAACTGGAAGATCCACTATGGAGGATGGTTCTAAGCCTTTCCCTAGTTCAAGCGAGCCACCTAAAAATACTGCCACAAATGAAATAGAAGAAAACGAAAATTCCGGACTAGGTAGAGAAGCATCAAAAGAAGCCGAGCATGCCCCGCTGTTGACCAAAACCGTGGCTTCTCTAAATTCAGCAATGACTATGGAGGACCCCACAGCTATTTATCTCGCTGGCCTTCAGCAATACGACGAAGAAGAAGATGATGATGATGATGAATTCGATATGCACGCCCGGAAAGATGCGGAACTTCAACAAGTGGATCGTCATGAATCACCAAGCAAAACTTGCGTCTCTAAAAGTACTATTGTTGTGGACTTAGATGAGAAAACGATACTGCCCACACACGAGCCTGCTTTAAGTCGCGGTAGCCCAGGTCGGCATGATAAGGAGAAGAAGGCAAAAACGCATGTTTCGCCAATAGCTGAGCCGCCCTCCAGTGTTTTATCTTCGGGTATCGGGACAACAATGCTTCGCATCCCATCGAACAGTACGGACGACTCTTCCGAACCTCCTAGTATTATACGCGAAGAGGAGGATGAAAGCAGTAGTAAGAAAGACCTTTCTCACTCACGCTTGAATAAGTCTAACCTCCAACGCGACTCTTCATCCCGAACATCTCATCGCTTTGCTACAGAACAAGATTCAATTTCAAACATCTACGCAGAAATGGATACAGAATTTGGAATTCCGCAAATTAGAGAAGTTACCTTTGCAACGACTGCCCCGCGACGAGCGCGACTTGGTTCAGATCAAGGTGGCGATGATGAATATGAGGAGGATGAGGATGATGATGAAGATTGGATTGCTGCTGTAGAAGCGAAGTACCTCAAACAAGCGCGCGACGCACGGTCTCTGAAAGCATAATTATCTGCTTCACATGTATGAATTATAAATTTTCCGGAATATCATAAACAAATCATATATCATAAAATATATACTCCGACAGGTTTCGTCGGTAGTAGGGGGGTGATGACATGATCGACCGCTGCGACTTTTTCCGTCTGCTGCATTACTATCTTTCCTCACATCTCGTCACTCCCATTCTAAAGAATTCCACACATTTCTTGATGATAACTTGGAATAGCATTTTAAAGTCATGAAAATTCAAGATAAGAGAGATGCAAGAATTTCCGATATCTTTATTACCTATATTAGGCCCAGGTCCAAGTCAGAAGTCCAGAAGTCTAGCAATAAAATGATTAAAGATGTAATTTGGGGAAGTCTCTTCTACTAATACGAATATTAAAAATTAAAGAAAGAGACAACAATAGTTTTGCATAAAAGTAAGAGCTATCTAAAGCTCATCTTTGTAGATAATTTTTGAAGGCTTGCGATTCCTCCGTTGATGTTCAGATGCATATTTTTCTGTAACCTCATCCGGAGGAAATTCACCTTGACCTGGGATAGCAGGGTCGGCACTCCAGTAAGGCTGCAAATTGAGGTATTCAGTTTTTCCAACAAAGCCAACTCCAAAAATAAAGCCTGCAATCGAGTAAAAAGGATCTCCTGTTTCGACATCCAGGCTTCCTGCTCGAGCGTCAGCAAGGATACCTTTCAGACATTCTAGGACATCATGGGACGTTAGATCTTCACACGGCACAACAGCGAGGAAGACATCTGTGTTGATATGAGCCTTGACGCGTTTTCCACTGGTTGCGTAACGATCCTCTGTAGCACCCTCTGGAATAGAGTAGTTCCTGTAGCAAAGCGAAAGCATCAGTGCTTCATGTCGATCTCCTACGCCAAGCTCTGCCTCAATTCCCCCGTCATAAACTGGAACAATTGATGCCATGATAACGATATCAGAGGGTTTGCGAGCTTCAATCCGCTTACTCTTGTGTTGCCGGTCAGAACGGAGATATGCTAAAACTGAACGCCACGTTGTAAGAGTGTGTTTCCACATCGAGCCCTGCGGATCAACAACGCCCATTTGCTTAGCCATCAAAGCAAAGCGTTCGTAGTCTATATCTGCTCTGTGGGAAGCCAAGTTTTCTCGCTCCTCGTCCTGAAGATCTTCACAGTATTCAGCAAGGGCATCCATATGCTGTTCATTTTTGCCATGTGCAAGGTCTTGTTTGAACCGGGGGCCCAACACAATACGGGCCACTTGTAAGCATACTTGCAAGGGAAGACGAAAGTGCTCTGAGTCCAGATTTTGCAATACATATTGCAAAGCACCAGCAAGATCACCTGCAACCCCGAAGGGATCGAGTTGTTGCAGCACCTCTTCATTACCAAAGTCAAAATCGTGAAGAAGCCTCCAATGCTTTGAGCTGTGCACGATATCAAAGACATCCCAGAGAATCTTGCCATCTTCTACGAGAGACATTGTTGCCCGACCCCAACCTCCAAATGAGTCTGGCGTGCTTTGCCAGGGTCGACGGCGAGCCTCTGGGGAGTGCTGGTCACGCCACCAGGAGACCACGGTTTCCGCATTCGGGTGCCACCCACTGTATGTGTAAAGAATGGGCCTCAGCGGACTATTCTTTTGTTTACGAAGGTCACCTGCAACTTTGGCAAGCTCCTGAAGTGCCTCACGCGTGTGCTCGGCATCTGCAAAAGCCCGAGATTCCCATAGAATCAAATATCGCCCATGCGCGTTCTTGTCAAAAAGATGCAAAACTTTGTCAACTTGAATAGGCTCTAAGATCCCGCATCGGTGTTCGCAATGCCACATTGCCTCATTCGTTGCCCCGTCATGAAGAAGTCCATCTTCACCAACATCTTCGTCATCTTCACCAAGGAACCCAGCTTCATTCTCGAACGCTGCAGCGTGGTCTGAATCTGCAGGATGCTGGGTTGGGTGCCGCCGCTGGTCTGCCACAGCTTGCCTGGGTTCAAAGCATTCCTTGAAGCAATCATTACCGACACGCTCTTCGCGGATGAAGTAGACTTCATCTTCACGAAAGCCGTTGTCAAGGAATGGCCAATCCAAAAGTTGAGCATCATCTTCATGTGAAAAGATAGACTTTTGTTCGGTAACGTCTTGACTATTTGCAGTCGCGAGGCTACTCAGGATACATATGGCCAAAATAGCTGCAGTCTTTGTTCTTACAAACACAGATGTCTTCCACGCAGAAGTGCTCGGTATGCTCCAGTTCATCATCCTTGTCGACTCCAAGAGTGCCAGAGAAATCTAACAAAGTTAGGGAAGCTAGGTCGAGCAAACGAGGGCACTCCTATTGAGTTTCAATTATGTGTTCCAAGGCATATAGATGGGCAGTGTCAGCGCTAGTGTCGATGCTGGAGAATTTATGCTTCGACTTGAGAGGATTTGTCTCACAACCTGCTTTTGCTTCTATTTGACTGGCCCAACAGTAAGTACTTATAGCTAGCTTCGTATTACTCACATGAGGCTGCCTACGACTACTTACTGGTTCTAATAGAAGTGAGGCTTTTTTCGAGACCTTTTCTCAGAATGATAATAGGTTCTTTCGTTAAAATTTGGAGCATTCCTAGGAATCATGGATTTAGAATCGTATGTTGCAAGCATCAACGCTGGCAAATTATAGTATGATATTTGTTTGTCATGTCTTCATTAAATGTAGGAATAAACCTCAAAGGAAAATGTTTTCATACTTGGGTATTCATTTTATTTATCTATTATTTATTATTATCAGTGTTAGACCTTGTAATAGTATTTTAATTTTATTTTTTAAGTTTAAAAAAATGAAACCACACTCTCACTAGTCAGAGATAATAAGCTAGAGTCTTTTAGCTTGGGTAAGAACTCAAGCCCAACAATCACTTCTTGTTTGCCCAGAATCACTTTGCTAATTTACGATAGATATCATACCTTCCTAGGTACTAAGCAAAGACTTAGAAGAGAGACAGTATATCTGCTTATGGATAACTTCTCTATCGCGATGGATATTCTTCTTGAGCCCAAGTACATCACTCATACCTGATGTTGAAGTGTTGAACTAGCTAGATACAGCACAAAGCCTTTTCAAGAAACTTGAGTTTTTTTAACAACTCGAGAACACAACGTACCTGGGTGCAAATTTTGACAGAAATCTAAAATATACTACGTTCTGTGCTTAGTGCATTAGGTTTTATTTTCGATCGTGAGTTGAACAGAACTCTCAGGAGTGTCTTCAAGACTATGTCACCCTAAGTACTGCCAATAGCTATGAGAGTCTTAACAGACTTCTCGCTTGTCCTTGCCCTTGAAAGTCTCACACAATTGACAGTGGATTATTGTCTAGTCTTTCGTGACAACGTTGTAATCTTTGCAGCCTCTTTCTCTGGTTTGCTGCAAGTGAAACGAATCCTTAACATTTCTAAAGTCCACCCTCTTCTCACCGTGAGAGCACTGGTAGATTAAATGCTGAGGTTTTGCGGTGTGTAACAACAGAAACAAATAAGAAGCAAACGATCTTCGGACTTCCGGTTTGTTCATTTTCATTTTTCATTTTAACTTTTAACTCTTAACTTTTAACTTTAAAAAACAATCTATATTGATAAATACATGAAAGTTTTTTGTTCTGTTTTTAAAGTTTCACTTTTCTAATTTTTCTAATTTTTTTAAAACAAAATCAATCAGATCATATGATATTCTTTTGCCACTTTCATTAGTGGCGCGACTGCTAACTATTAAACAGCCTTCACGCGAACTTTACTCTTTTCTCATCCCTCGTTGTCTTTTGGTAGTAAGTGAAACTCATCACCAAGGCTGATCGCGGTCTCAGCGAGCATTTTCGTGCACACGTGCGGCAGCCACAGTAGTGACAAACAATCGGTACCTGAATAGATTTTGGAAAAAGAGATAAAAGAACTTTAGGTTGAAGATTATGGGGTCAAGTCAACCATTTGTTTTCCTACCAAATTGTCAAATCAATCAAACTACTTGAATAAAATGTGACTGAGAAAGTTTTATTCGCTGGAATGCGAAGGGAGGCAATTGTTTCCATTCACGGCATCCAGTCTTGATTGGATCATTCAATCTTCAAACAAACAGGAGAATTCATTCATCCCTCGCTCGGATAATCAGTCAGTCAGTCAGTCAGTTAGGCGGACGTAGGTGAGTAACTCAGTACTTCTCTGAGAATTTAGTACTACTCAGGTAGTTAAGTAGTCTATCGCCAAGTCCGGAAGTAGTACTTAGGGTGCAGAGAACTGGTGTGCGCGTTTCTAAAGAAGCCAAAAAGGCTATCTTAGCAGCAGTGGCGCTCAGGAGTCGGAGTAGGCTCTACCCTCCGGGCCCGGGCCAGATCAGACCTCCATTGAGGGTAACGCAGGATGAAGTTATACTTGAGTGAAAGGTTCGATTTAGGTTCAATAGATTGCTATGCGCAAGCAGAGGCTCAAAGGAACAAGAAAAGTCATTTCTATCATTGCCAAGTGAAACCTACAAGGATAAGGGTTCAAATTTGAGGGGACATAACCACCCTGTCGAAGTTATGGATGAACGGAGTTTGTGCGTGCTGATTTCCAGGGTAATGATGACAGGTGGCTCTCCTGTCATCATGGAATAACGTAGTGCAATTGATAAGCAACTAGCGGAGTTTGTATCTAAGCGATTTTGATAGGAGAAGTAAGAGATATTTTGTTTTGAGCTGATCTAAATTGCGGTGAGTCTGTGGATTTAGCGCCCAAAACTTTTGTCCCACAGACATTCGTTGCGACAAAATTTGCACTGTGCTGGTAATTCGCAATCTCTTCGAGGCTTCCAAGAATAAACCTAAATTGGTTACCCCATCCGAGCTCTGTAATGCACGTGTTATTTTTGTCCATGCTCAAGTTGTTCTAGGTACATGTCAAGGTGACCAGCCGTGAGGCTCGCGTCTCCAGGAGGTCCGTTATATGCCCACAGCGAGGCTTTCTGGACGGTGATACGACATTCATTACCCCATCTCTTTACATGATGTCTTGCTTCCTCTGGCCATGCTCAACTTGCGCGCATTACGAGCGCATTTGTGTCTCCAAGTCTGTGCCGTTCTCTTGCTCGCTCAAGAACGCATAACGGACATCTCGCCCATAAACGTACCCCCCAGCTAGCACCCCATGACTTCGGTCCAGCGGATATCAATATTATTACCAAACAGACTCCTTACTATTATCCGTACCATGCTAATCCCATGGAACGAGGTGAGAACGGCTTAGCAGGGGGGGATATTAATCCAAGTGGACGGTGCCGCTCTAAGAAATAAATGTAGGAGTCAGTTGGATTATTAGTCCCTTTCTACTAGATACTTTAGGAATAATAGTATCGTTTTGAAAACATGACAAGTGCTTTCCCCCTAATTCTGACGTGCAAATTAAAGAAAATGCTAGTAGGTTTTAAGGAAAATAAATAAACAACTCTTTACTTTTAATTTCAACTTTCTAGCTAGTAAAGTTCAAGTTCATTCTTCTACTTGTGAAAAAATGTTTACTCCAAATTAAAATAGCAACAGCGTTAAAAAAAGAAGGCAATCAATATTTTTTAATATAGAGAAATAAATCATCATTATACTAAATTGTGATAAATAAAGGAAAGACAGGTAAGTTAGAAGGTGTACTGACAGGATAAAGGAGCTTTTGATTTAAAAGAAAAGTAAAAAGAAGAAGGGGTCATAGGCAGTGCTTCTACTTTAGGCTGTGCATTGCTATCAAATAGAATAAAAGTTTCAAAACGAAAAGCAGCAACAACAACTCATAATCATAGTACCTCGTGAACTGTTGTGTGTTGTTCTGCTCATAGTAGCAGTAGTAGTAGGAGTATCAATCTATCATTAGTACCTGCCTAACTACTCATAGCACTTGTAGCTTCGAGTGAGGAGAGGACTTTTCGAAAGCGGGAAATCGCTGCAACTTTCGTCTCCAGGTCCGAAGAAGTCCCATGGCAGGTAATGGCAATCTCGAGAGAAGTGGCACGCCTCAACTGTCTCGCAGGTCTTTGCAACAGCAGCTTTAAAACTGCAGGTGAGGCAGCGGCGACTGACTCAGAATCCATCGAGAGCACTGTAAGTCGAGGAAAGATATAACTAAGCAAGTGGGTAAGTAAGTAAGTAAGTAAAAAGTAATGAGTGAGTGAGTGAGTGAGTGAGTGAGTGAGTAAGTAAGTAAGTAGATAAAAAAACACTTTTTCATAGCGAAGCCTTTCTTTCTTTCTTTTGAGTCAAGTAGGTGGCCATAGTTCTGTACGAGAATGAGAATCACATGCCTCTGCACCAGCAAGTAAGCTAGTAAGTAAGTAAGTAAGTAAGAAGCAAGCAAGCAAGCAAGCGTCCTTATTTCCTCGAGGCTGCCATGCTTCACGCTCATCGTGACACCCTTCATTCGTACACGCTGTCGCTCGCTCTCCAAATCATCAGACCGTACCTACTCACTTAATTAAAATGGAATGATGGCAGAACCTCAGAGAGATAGATAGATAGATAGATAGATAGATAGATAGATAGATAGATAGATAGATAGATAGATAGATAGATAGATAGATAGATAGATAGATAGATAGATAGATAGATAGATAGATAGATAGATAGATAGATAGATAGATAGATAGATAGATAGATAGATAGATAGATAGATAGATAGATAGATAGATAGATAGATAGATAGATAGATAGATAGATAGATAGATAGATAGATAGATAGATAGATAGATAGATAGATAGATAGATAGATAGATAGATAGATAGATAGATAGATAGATAGATAGAAAGAGAGATACAGAGACAGAGATATATGGAGAGATAGATAGAGAGAGAGAGAGACAGAACTGGGTTTTGCAAAGCCAAAGCAAAGCCAAAGCAAAGCCTTCGCGTGGCGTGGCGTGGCGTGGCGTGGCGTGGCGTGGCGTGGGACGGGGCGAAGTTGGTTTCAAGAAGGCTGTGCAGCGAGTGACCAATGGTCAAGTTGGTGAGGCTGGTTATTTGGTCGCTTCGTGGCTTCTGCCTGCCTGAGGATCGATCGCCACGAAGAATCGTCGATGGAGGATGATCAGCACTCGCAATTCCCGCTCACACCTAGGACTGACTGCTAAGAACCCCTATCCGACTGCTAGGCACTAGGCGCTCACTAACGCACGCACGCACTCACTCACTCACTCACTCACTCCAAGTGCCTTTATGAAAATCTTTGAGTTTGCTTCTTTCTGGTTTTTCCTCGTGCGGAAAAAAGAACAGAAACCGGAAAAGGGTACCCAGAGGAAACCCAGTGCTAATGTTGACGGTAGCAGGAGGGTAGGCCCGAACTTAGTACATGATACAGCACGCTTTTCCTCTCTCGCTCTTCTGTCGCTGCGGCCGCGATTCTTCTGCTTTCTTTGCTCTCTTCTGCTCTGTTTGCTCTCTTCTGCTTTGTTTGCTCTCTTCTGCTTTGTTTGCTCTCTTCTGCTTTGTTTGCTCTCTTCTCCTCTGAGGTTGGCCTCGTATGTATGTATGAATGAATGAATGAATGAATGAACGAATGAAAAAGTGAATGAAAGTCCACTCCCTCTGAGGCGCTGAGGAAGAAGGACTTTGTTTGTTTGTTTGTTTGTCTGTTTGTTTGTTTGTTTGTTTGTTTGTTTCGCGACGCTTTCGTTTCAAGGAGTCAGGAGCAGAGTGAGAGAGTGAGCGCGAATGAATGAATGAATGAATGAATGAATGAATGAACGAAAGAGGCTTCGTGGATAGAAAAAAGAAAGAGAGAGGCTATATTTAGCTTTGTGTGACTTATTTTGATTTGCAGAAAAGAAACTTAAGTTGAAGAGAAAGAGAGAGAATGGAGAGGGAAAGGAAGAAAAGTCTGTCGAGCGGGTTAAAGAAAGCAGCGGACACCTGCTTTCCCTATCTAGCTAGGCGCCTGCCTAGCTGTTATATTTAATTAATTATTTATTTATTTATTTTTATTTATTTATTTATTTGTTTATTTATTTATTTATTTGTTTATTATAGCTAGATAGATAGATAGTATAAGAGGAGGCGGCAATTTGCGAGGGAGATTGAGGTGGCGTGCGAAGAGGTTCCTACTTATCCGCGCTCCGTAGCAGTCAGTCGTGGTTGTTGAGTGTTAGTGTTGGCTGGTTGCTTATTTGCTAGGTTGCTTTGCTGCTCGACTGAGCTTTGGTTTAGTTTTTCGAGCGGCTGGCTGTTCAAAGTTTTCTTTGTTTGCTTTTTTTTTATTTTTATAAAGTTAAGTTGAAAGTTGTTTGTTTGTTGAAAGTTTGTTTGTTGTTCATTCATTCACGCCTTCGCTCGCTCGTTCATTCGGTCGTCGCTCCATCCCTCCATCCCTCCTTCCCTCTCCGCGCCGCCTCGGGCCGCAGCACGCTCGCTCGACGGCAGGCCGACCACACGCCCCCGCGCACGCAAGCAAGCTTAGCAAGAAGCTCCGCCGCAGCACGCCGGAGAAACGGCGCTGCCAGCCCGCCGCAGGCAGCGCAGGAAGGAAGGAAGCCAGAACAGCAGCAACATCATATCATCGACGACAGCAGCAAGAGTGGCAACAACAACAACGACTAGCGCATCGACATCAGGTTGATCACTGCAGTGGCAGCAATTGCAGCGTCAACACCAATTACATCGGCGTTTTCGTCCGGTCTGCGTAAGGAGCAGAGCAAAAAGTGGTGACAACAGTGACCCTCAAGGTGTATATATAGTATTATATATTATATATACACGTAGACATATCGTTCGGGGGAAAGTCTACATTTGCGTAGTTAGCGAGGAACTGTGTAGAGCTCAAGGCACTCGTGGTTCCTGAACCTTTTCAAAAAGCCAACTGTTAGCTAGCTCGTTGGCTAGCCAATTTGGGAATCTGAGCTGATCTGTTATTTTGCAGATATTTTGGTTTTCCTGGAGCGTCATCTTCTTCGTGGAGGGCTGCTTCTGATTGAACATTGACTTCTTGCTGTAAACAGCTGGAAGATAGGAAATAATAATCCGTCCACACTCGTCGTCTTAACATCAATTGGGTATCCTTCTTGCTTGCCCGGTGAACTTTGGTGAGAGTTCAAATCCATTTTACGTTCTTTAAGACTGCACCTTTTGCTGGGTTCACTTGGACCCAAGAAGGCAGCAAGCTCATTTTTAATACTTACCTCAATCTACCCCAGAACTTACTAACTCCAACAACAACATGGCATCTGCAACCCGGGTTCTAGAGGTTGATGCCATCATCTCCAAGCTCCTCTCAGTGCGCAAGGCTAAGCCCGGCACCCAGGTGGAGCTCGCTCAGGATGATATTGTAGCGATCCTTGCAAAGGCACGTGAGGTACTCCTCAACCAGCGTATGCTCTTGGAGATCCGTGGACCAATCAATATCTGCGGAGACATCCACGGACAATACTATGATTTGCTCCGTCTCTTTGAGATGGGTGGCTTCCCGCCAATGGCTAACTATCTTTTTCTCGGCGACTATGTCGATCGGGCGTCACAGAGTATTGAGACCATCTGTCTTTTGCTCTGCTATAAGATCAAGTATCCGGAAAACTTCTTTCTTCTCCGTGGTAACCACGAGAGTAGTTCTATCAACCGGTAAGTACGATGCAACTCCTTAGCAGTGTCTGGCTCTCAGCGCTTGGGTTATAATCTCATGCATATACCTTGTATATTGCAAATGCGCAATATCAGTGCTGGTGTTCATATGCCTCTGTGTGTATATATAGAGAGAGAGCAGTGGGCAACCAAAATAGATCTTGTAAATAGGGCTTGGGTTTTAAGATTAGTGAAGGGGGATGTTGACGGAAATATTCTAGAGAAATTACATATTGTGGCTAGGGTCGGGAGAAACAAAAATTCGGAGAGATTGGACTAACACGATTATTTATCACAATGATTTCCACATTTGCGAACTTCAATATGGGCTACTGCTGCCCTTGGATCTGTATCTTTTTCTTTTTTTTTAACCTGTTCATTTGCGGGTACCATACACAGTATCTATGGTTTCTATGATGAATGTAAGCGCCGCTACTCGATCAAGCTTTGGCGCACCTTTGGAGACGTCTTCAACTGCTTGCCTGTAGCCAGTCTTGTGGAAGATAAGATTCTGTGCATGCACGGCGGTCTATCAAACGAGCTTATTGATCTGCATCAGATCAACCTAATTGCACGCCCCTGCAACGTACCAGATGAAGGACTTCTTTGCGATCTGCTGTGGGCTGATCCTGACAGAGACCTGGTTGGATGGGCACATTCCGATCGTGGTGTATCGTATACGTTTGGTGCTGACGTCATTTGCGACTTCCTTGCCAAGCATGACCTCGACCTCATTTGCCGTGCGCACCAAGTCGTTGAGGATGGCTATGAGTTTCAGGCCGATCGTAAGCTGGTTACTATCTTCTCGGCCCCCAACTATTGTGGTGAGTTCGAGAACGCAGGTGGTATGATGAGTGTCTCGCAGGACCTTATGTGTTCCTTCTCTGTTTTGAAACCAGCCAGCTCCAAGGGCGTTGTCAAGCGGAAATGATCATTGAGAGAACAATGCCCTTGTACTACAAGCGCGTGCTTGCTCCAGTTGCTGTACGTTGCCTTTTTTTCCTACTACCTTAAAGCCTGGGCTTGAGGTCCAGGCGCACTTTTATCTGTTGCTAAAAAGAAAAGAAAGAAAAGCCGTCCCCTGTTTCTGTGAGATTCACGCACACATGATTGCTCGATCCCGTTGCACACGCTTTAAAGCCTTATAGACACCCGAATTTGTGGCCTTGGCAGCACTCATGCATCGATATAGAGCAGCGACACAGAAGAATATACCGAATACAAAATCAAACGTCATCTGCAAGAATCTTGTCTGCAGATTGCTCGCGGGCTCATTCACCCTCAAATATGCCCGGGGAGGGGCTTTTGGTTGGACTATGGCTAATTTACGCGTGGGTTTCTTCTATTATGTTGACCTTTCCTCACGTGTTTTCTTCACCTGCACATCATGTTTTCAACGCAATGTTGTATGCGAATCAACCATACTCAAAAAGCCATGGTCCAGCAAACCTTATACCTACTACCACATGCCAATCAGAAAATTAATAAAAATACTACTTACTTCGTACTACTCGTGAAAGTAATTATCTTTCGTTACTGTCACCTCGATTTCCTCAAGCCTGTCTGCCTCATGCTTCAAGTTGAAAAACATACCATAAATGCTAGTCATTCTGTTTGCAATTGTGCCTGGTCCTTCCCATTCATAAACCTCATGAATCTTATGAATTCCATGAAGTTGTAAAGACAAATCGCCATAGGCGTCTCGCACCAAAACAGTCATCTTGAGCAGATCGATGCAGTAGCCCCAGAGCTTCGTGTTCCAGCATTTTTGGTCAGAGCCTCCTGCCACTATGTACACGACGACTTTGTCCAGAAATAGCTTTTTAGTACACTTTCCAATTTAAGACGTACAATATTTATCTTTCGGTCCTTACAAGTAGGCTTATAGGTTTCCAAAAAAATATTACCTATTATAGATAGTAGCAAGTTCGTACGACTATAACAGTAAGACTACAACGTTATCTGAAAGTGATGCGAATTGAATTTTGGTCTGTTTCCAGTCAAACTAAAGGAATATAGAACTCATTGGTTCACACCATCGCAGTGGACTTCTCTCATGAGGTTCTTTACCGTAGGAAACAATTTTTCTTTTTGAGAAAAATCGATCCAATATATAGGTTAGTAGTAGTGGTCAACTACTATCTACCTGTTATAGTACGTATTCACAAGAATGTGAAAATCATACAGGAGAATTCTGAGAATGAAGCGTCAATCAAACTCTATAAGCGATAACTCCGTAAACTTCTCCTGAAATCAAGGAATGCAAGATTTGAGGCAGGCGAAGCTACTTACAATTGTTTTTGGCTTGTACAGAAACCGCTGGAATGAATGTCATAAAGAAATAGATCGTTGAAGAAAAAGTATCTACTTTATAGTATTGAGACCTAATAAATATGTACCTATCATAATGTATCCATGTATGGATAGCATGGATTGAAGAGGCTTAAGCCTCATGACAAACCAAATCTCCGAGGGAAGACGGAGGGACATCAGCGCGCCGTGAGGGTGTTCGGCAGCGCACGGGTGACCGTCTTTAGATTTGACATAGATACTCTAGGCTTAGCCGAGTTGCAAGTCAAGGTAGTTTACGAGACTAACTAATCGTGTCTACTGGCTTCTGTTGCTTGGCGTATTTTTGATCCACCTACCTTGAGGCTTTCGCGTTACACGAAGGTCCCTTAGAAAGCACCTGAAAGGATACACAGAGAACCTAGCCGTGGCATTCTGGACTCACAGCAAAGCTTTAACTGGATTTTTTGAAGCAGAGCAACCAGCAAAAAGAAAAATGCTGGGCAGTCTACGCAACGAGGAGGAATGGCAAGCCTTTACAGAGGCTGTTAAATCCTACAAGTACTCCAGCCCAACCCTGTCGCTGCTAGAAAGGTTGTACCTTGATGCATTTTGGAACAAAATCGTCCATATCTACCCCATGTGGCTCGCGCCCAATGTGATTACCCTTGGTGGATACGTCTGCGTTTGGCTTGCGTACTTACTTACCATTACTTTTTCTCCTGACCTCAAAGGAGAGCTGCAAAACTGGCAATACATTGTAAGTGGACTTCTCTACTTTTTGTACCAGTCCTTGGATGGATCTGATGGAAAGCAGGCGCGCCGCACTGGTGCTGGGTCTGCCTTAGGCGAACTGATGGATCATGGCGTCGACGCCGTCGTTACCGCGCTTCTGTGCTTGTTGACTGCTGATGTTTTTGCTTTTGGCATTACATCCCCATGGGTTTGGGTATTCATTATGAGTGCCCAGATGAACTTTTTTCTGAGCAATATGACCCTTGTACACTCGGGACGTCAAATGTTCTTCGACCTTGACGTCATGGAAGTGCAAACGCTCATGATTTCTGTGCTTCTTGTTGCAGGCATCTTCGGGCCCGAAACCCTCAACGCATTGTCTTTCCCTATTCCGGATTTTGCACGCTTTATTTACATTGACTTTTGGGGCACTGTGCCCGCGTCTCAGGCAATTGACCTTAGCGATGGTCGCCTTAGCTTGCGAAACCTCGTCATCATGGGTGGTCTCTCTGGATGCTTTGTTAACTACCCACAATACATTTTTGCGTCGCTTCCTCCCTACCTAAAGAAGTTTGAGGATCGTCCTCAACACGTTAAGAACGGTGTGGCTGGAACAGGTATTGGCGCTCTTCTCTTTCACCTTGTTCTCATCCATGTTTACATTGCCCTGACAGCTGCTAGTGTACTCAAGGTGGGCCAGCTAACAGACCAGACCCGTGCAGCTGCAGCTATGCGCGGCTTTGGTATTATTGTGAGCTTTGGATTTGCTGATTTAATGGATCGCGTTTTGCTCATGCGTGTTGGTCGCCGGCCGCTTCCTCTTGTACCGCCAGGCTTTCTCCCGGTTGTTGGATTTCTTGTTGGAATTGTTTACATGGAACCTCGCCAGCTTACAGACGCGCCATGGTGGTGGGTCCTGGCTGCTATTAGCTTTATCCTGCACCACACATATTTCATCACCTCCGTACTAAACCTTGCGAAGGTGTTGGGTATTCACCCTCTCAAAATCAAGCCCAAGAAAAACGAGTAGATTTGCAGTGTTTCTTTTAACTAATATTCAGCAAAATTACGATATTTGATCAAATGCATAGTTTTGGCAACTACTCTAGCGCCGCTGCACTCTTCCGCAATATTTGTACGAGAGAAGAAAAACAACAGTAGAAGCGCGACTTGATAGCCTCTTATATGCATTAGTATAGCTTCTGTTTTGTACAGCTGAATCTAAATTCTTCCTTGTCATTTACAAACAACTGCCTCAGCACAACAGTCCCTAGGGACTATGGCAGGGTTCTGTCTGCCCAACCTTTGCATAAGAGTAACATCCTCGTATAGCAGACCAATGCTCCAAGCTACTAACATGATAGCCCTTAAACCAAGAAAGAACAAAAGAAAAAGTAAAATTGTTCCAAATTCGTAGAAGTACACACCTACCTCTGTGCTCATACCATTCATAGGATATTGCAGATGACGAAGACTTATTTTAACTGCGATCGTAGACCAGAAGGTACCTAGGCTAGGAGCAAGTTGCCACTTCCAAGCTCGCAGTACCTTGGTTCATATGCAGGGCAGTTCTTCTATGTGAGGACCTATATTGTTGTGGTTTTCCGGATCTGACCTGAGAGCAAGATGTTTTATAGGCATTCAGACTCGCTTCCAAGTCAGGTACGTCAGCCAAAATCCACAAGTGACTTGATGTTGCCATCATGGAAACATGCTAGCATTGCTCATGAAAGAAGAAAGCCAGAAGTTTGCTCTGAAGTCAGTCTTGGCAATAAACAACTTTTAGCAACCAGAAGGGGAAACTTTGCTAGAAGGAAGAAATTGTGCAATCAAGACAAATTGACCGCAAGGGGTGATCGCAAAGAGCCACAAACAAAAGAAACCCTTTGCATCCATGTTTCAAGTAACAAACCACTTCGTCTTCCCCAAGTTGATTTTAATCGATTGTCAGAAGAAGCAGCTCGAAATCTTGCTAGCATTCAAAGGGAAAGTGCTATGAAGGACTTTGTATCAACTTGTCGTGTCGGGCGCAAACAGAAATTAAACCAAACAGCAAGTCTCAAAACAAGCTCCATCGATTGCGAGGTGAAACATGCAAAGACGTTGAGTTCACCACGCAAGAAACTAGATTCACAATGGTCAACTGACCCACCACCTCAAATTCCAATTGCTCAGCATCAACTTCTACTCCAAGCTGCGGAAAATGCTCGCTTTGGCCAAGAAGCAACACAACGATTGCAAGCATGTGCTTTCTTACTGAACACAGCACTTCAACCAGAACATCAACACCAAATTGTTCAAATAGATGATGTGATGCGAGTTCTTCTGGAGCTCGCTGTGCTTGGTCAAGTCTGTGTAAAACGGGACGCCCTTTTTCGTTGGCCAAGAGCACTATGCCGACAGAGTGCTGTACAAGCCTTGACTATTTTGTGCCAAAACATGAAAAACGAATTTGTCAGACGCGAGGCAATTCGGAAAGGTTCTGTTGTTTCTATTTGCAGGGCTGCTTCAGAGCCAACGCCCGCACCTCTAATTTTCCAAACTCGTTATGAGCGCATCGATAGCGAGACGTACGCAATGGTGGTACGAACACTCAAACTTCTATCTCAAGAGGAGCTTTTACGTTCTTTAATTATTGCAAAATATTCAACTGTAGAGGTACAAGAGCTTCTCAATTCTGAATTAGATAGGAGAGCATCCAATGCACTACAGAAAGCTCAAAAGAAAGATATGTTAGACTATTGTGCAAGCCTCCAGCGTAACAAACGCCTTGCAATAGAAGAACGACTCCTTGCGGTTAAAATTGAGCAGAAAACGCGCACAGGAGGCTTTGGCAAGGCTTTATTGGTTTCCAAGTCTTCATCTTCGCAAGGTGATGTTCTAAGCTCATTCACAACTCCAGAAATATTTTTCTTATGTGAAGAAGAGCCTCCAAACTTGGAAGAAGAAGCTCTCGCAGTCGCTAAACTTGCTGCAATCGATGCACAGAAAGCAAAAGATTTGCAAGATAAGTTAGACAAAGAACGCGCTATTCGCGAACGAGAAGAACAGTTGATTCGAAATCAAGTTATAGGGGCACTTGATCACATCATCTTCAAAATAGAGGCACGAGTCTACTCTCGCCAAGTTCTGGTGGAGGAGGTGCTTACGTCTGGTGTATACTCTGCAATTGAAAATATTGAATTCGCAAAAGATCAAGAAAGTCGCCGTGACATGGAGCTTAAGCTCATGAGTGCTGAAGATGACTTTGCAACATTCATGAGGAGATATTTTACTAATTTGCTCTTAAGCGAGCGTCGTATGATGACAGCCGAGGATAAGGATGGCGTTCGAAAAGCTATCAAAAGAATGTCAAAGGATGCTAGGCGAGCCTATTTACTTGAGGAAGAGGAGTATCTACGAAGGTGTGAGCATCGCGATTTTCTGAGGGAACAAAATCGAGTCAAACTTGAAAGTGACCTGATGGCTCGAGAGGACGAGTGCGCTCTAAAGCTTCGCACAAAGTTGTTATATGCTCAAAAGTTTGAGCAGCATAAGCTTACCCGTGAAGAGCAGAAATATCACGCAGATACTAATGGCGTCTCTTCAATGTCATCGAAGCAAGCTATAATCTCTGAGAATCCGTACACCGATATGGAAAAACAAACGAACTTACACGGCATGGACTACAATAGTCAGCAACAAGTTTTGAACTCTCTACCTCATGAGGTCACACACCCAAGTGAACAGTACCATTACGAAAGTGCTCTATACGATGTGTTGAATCCAGATCAGTCAACATACGCAGACTCGAGTGATCAGAATGGGTGGACTTGGGACGAAAATAATCAAATTTGGCAATCTCCTGAGACGATATTGTCAACCTCCTATTATGAGGGCACTGCTCAAAACGATAATTATGTGTACGCTACTGACCAGACGTACGTTGATCAAGAACTAGAGCAGCAGCATTATGAATGGAATCCTTCTAATGGCAATTGGAATATCGATAGTAGCCATCATATTGACGAAGGCGACGCATATCAAGATGTGGTTTCTAATAGTGCATACCAATATGGCTACTCAGAAACATACGAGGGACCATTGCAGGGTTATTTCGGAGAGTACGATACAAATAGACCAAATGATAACTATCAGCAAAGCACATGGGGAAATTCAGGGGAAAATTACCATATTCAAGCCTCTGACACCCAGACTCATGACAACTATGGTGTTGGAGTAAATCATTATCATGAATACACAGATGAACATTGGACTCAAGGAAACGCAGAGTGTAACACAGGTGAATGGACGGGTGAAGAGCAATATGGAGACGAGCACAACGGGTGGATCTGGAATGAGCAACTTCAACAGTGGGTGCTATCTGGAGACTCCTGAAGAATTTGCTTTTTCGTAAACGTCCATATACTTCCTGATTAGTGCGCCTCGTCATTGCAATAAAACTGTAAGTTGGCATGACCCTGATTCAAATCACTTAATAAAAATTACTCTATTCTAAAGTAAAATAATGAGTTGTCTTCTCATATAGATACTAATATTACCTCAGTAGAACCCATCCAGTTGTTTCAGGAGAGACTGCTGTTCAGCCTGCAGCTGTCGAAGATCTTGTACATCAAGGTCAGAAGCAGAGGGCGATGTTGGCGAGCTTACTGGGCGCACAGAGGCAGACTTTTCCATAACAGAATCATAGTGATCGAGGAGCCTCTTGACCTCAGCTTCAATTCGAGAGACCGAGGTTGCGCGAGTTTGCAGTTGGTTAATTTTTCGTTGCGCTGCTCTAAGTTGTTTTGTCAAATGAGACGTAGAAGACGACGCGTCTTGTTCAAGCCGGTGTATCTTTCGCTCCAAACGTTCCTTAGCTTGTTCTATAACCTCGAGATTATTGTGCAGTCCATCCGCCTCTCCGCGTAAGCCGTCCACCTGATAATCCTGTTGTTCCAAGGAGCTTGCCCATTGGAGAACTACTGAAATAGAGTCTGCAGCTACACTTAAAACTCCGACTGTAGCATCTAAGTAATGATCATCTGGGACTTGATAATTTGAACCATGATAATTACGCGGCGTACGACTAGCTTGAATTAGACCAATCACTTGATCCTCTGTTCCAAAAATTGGCACGCAGACTAAAGAGACAGATGGGAAATCACCCATTGGTCCCGAACTCATTGAGAATGCGCTCGGTGAGTTAGGCGTCATTGGGGGACTAGCTATGCCACTGATTCCAAATGGTCCGCTGAGTGGACTAACTAGATTTCTAAAGCGCAAATGAGGAGTATCAATATCTGGATTAAAACGTGGATCTGTACTTGCGTCTTGTAGCGCGACGGTTTGGCGCAGCCGAATCGTATACGCTGTTAAGCTAGAACCTGCAGGAGATGATTTTGTTAAAGAACCAGTGTGATCATACTGCACAAGCGTATCCTCGACGACCTCAAAAACTTGCAAAGCATCTGATGAAAATAAGTGATGGCTTCCACTGCCCATTGCTTGCATAATTGCTCCCCAAACTACACCACAAAGACCTGATGTTCGCCGCTGCGCGGGGGTCACATTTTGATGCAACATGGGCTCCTGACGATGAAGCAATGTCGTCACGTGGGTATCGTGTTTATAAGAAAACGAGGACTCCGCAGCCAGCCCACTCAATGATGGAAATAACACTGCATTGCACACGATTTGTACCAAGCTATTCTGAATGGCTCCAACAATGCCATTGCGCTCTTTGAAATGATAAAGCTGGGAATACTTTTCCAAAGCTACTAACTTCCATTTGTTCAAAGCTCTTAGCAGTGCAGTTGATCTCATACGTTTGACAAACGTCATTAACTTTTTGGTAGCCCTTATCTTTGTAAGTCTTGCATGTGCAAGAGCTGCCCAGGCTCGAACACATCTTGCCAGAGTTGCAATGCGCCCCTTTTGCCAACATGCAAGAACAATACTCTCTTGTGATGATTCTCGCAATTTAATTACAAGACTCATATTTGTAGAGCTTACCCAGGTTCGGATACCGAGCGCCAGCTTCTGTTTGCGCCAGCGCAATATTAAAGAGCGCAATGCCTCCCGCTTTTGCTTCTCTTCTGAAATGAAACTCCGCCACCCTCTCCAAGCAGCTGCAGACCGCATATTACGCCATCGACAAATAAATGTACCAGTACGACGCTTTTGCGCCTTCAGAGCAGTAGCTTGGGACTTCCAGGTTGCAAGCGCTTTGGCCATGGCTATTTTCTGCCAAGATGCAACAGAAACACGAACACAGCGTTCTCGCATGGATTCGATCAGAATTCCTGTCTGACCACGTGCAACCACTTCATTGTTTTTGAGATGATGCAAAACTGACCCAAGCCATGTTCTCCATGCGCGTGCTAGGCGAGCCTGCAGAAGGCGCCTTATGGTATGCATCATCAATGTAGCAGCACGTTGCCGTTTTTGTCGCAGAGCAAGCACATTTTTAAATGAAGCGAAACTCCGTGCTAATGTACGTTCTCTCAGACGAGAAACTCCAATAAAAACAAGATGGCGCTGCCTCTTCTGTTCCTGTACTCGTGAGACCCAGCCTGAAAACGACTTAGCCTTCCGTTGTTGGGTCAAACGTGCTAGAAAACGGGTAACAAGAAGGCGCTTTCGTTTAATCTCCTTTGTCATCAATTGCCAATGCTGGAAAATCATAAGCATAAGGTGATTGCGCCATGTATACATAACAGAATCAGCATGTTTTTCACGGATCCGATCTCTATGGGCAACAACAGAGCGGAGTTGATCTCCCAAATTAGTCTCGAGTGCCTGACGCTCCCATTCAAGTTGACCTAACTGGGTTTGGAGTTCGGCAACCTCGCGTGCGTATGCATTCACGGTTTCAAAAAGTGCTTTAGATGCAAAAGAAGCCCATTTTCTAAACGCCGAATACAGCAAGGAAGAGTCCATGCGGAGAAGACATTTATGTACAAGCGCACGAAGACGTTGGCGGTCTCGAGCATTATCTAGCCACGTGTCAAAAGCCTGAGCCACGCTTCGCATTCTCCAGCGCTGAATAAAATGAAACACTCGTTCTCTATGGGCCCGCCGTTCACATGTGTGCGCATGCCAGCTTGAAAAGGCACGGCTTATGGTCCCTTTTCTCATCCTTATCATAACTCGCTCCACAATTTTTTCTGATTGTATTAATTCCTCTCTAGCTTCTTTGACATCACGCACATATAATACCCACTGATGAAATCTGCTTCGAAGTCCTTCATGCATCAAAGTAGCAAATAGACTTTGAGCGCGCTCTTTTTGAGCCACACTATCAGTTGTGAAGATTTTCCAATGCTCAAAGCACCTCCAGAACGTTTGCTGCTCTTGTCGACGAAAAAACATGAGAACCTTGGCTCGATTAGCTTTACGCTCACGCGCTGCTAAGCTCCACGAACGAAAAGACGCAGCAAGGTTTGCTTTTTGCAGCTGAATAGCGAAACGATGTAACAACTTGCGATTGGATTTCATTTCTTGAATACTTGCGACCCAAGCTGTGAATGCTCTCGACATGGTTTGGTTTTTCCAGCGCTGAGAAAAACGCTGCATAATAATGCGATCTCGTCGACCTTGCTCTGCATTTATTTTAATGGCACGGAAGCAATTCTGCAGCATTTGAGAATCTGACACAACTGCAAGTTTAGTGGCAAGCCGTCGACATGCATCGTTTCGTTGTTCTTGGAATCGTTTAACATCAGCGTTATAACGTGCAGAAAGCGCGTCCCGTTGGGAAATTAAATCTGCAAGTTGTTCCTTCAGAGACTCAATTAGAGACGCATCTTGGGTAATTTTTTCTTTCAGCGAAGCTTGATATCCTGTAGTAGTATTGAAATGCCATGTTCGAAATGAGGTTGTAATAAGTCGCGAGGTTTTGTCACGAAGTAGATTATCCAGGAACTTCCGGAGAAACTTCCTCTTTGTAACAAACGTTTGCCAGGAAGAAAGAACCTGGAATGAGCGTCGATGTCTCCACTTTTCCACAAATGTGCGGAGCACTCTGCGGTCATGTACCAGCTTGCTCACATTCATTTTAAATTGATTGAAGGCGCGAGCAAGCTGCCTATTTCGCATAAGCCCAACAACATGGTGCAGATGGTGTTCGCGTTGATTGGCCTTTTCTTTAGCTAAGTTTGAAATTTCCTGGCCAGATTGCTCTTGAAGGATTTTCAGCTCTGATTGTGTGCTTGCAAGTGCTGCTTCGAGTTTCACAATATGTGCATGCATTGCCATTCTTTGCAAAAGCTTGAGCTTCTGGAAAGCTGCGTACAAATCTTGATATTGGGACTGTCGCTCCATACGTTGAAGAAACCGTCGAAGGTACCTTCTGCGTTGTGCAACCTCAGTCCATCGCTCAAAGACACGCGAGAGAGCTCGATGTTTCCAGTGGGCGGCAAATTTAAGAAGCAGGGCATGATTTCTTGCTTCTTCTTGGTCTCCTACAGCGCGCTGTTCCCTACGGAACGCAACTTCGTCAACCCAATCATAGAAACGGATAGCCAAAACATCTTGTCGAAGAATTGCAAGGATGCCCCGTGCGCGTTCCTTTTTACGAATGCTATCTGAAGCAAATGTTGACCATCGTTCAAAATAGCTAGAGAGGCGCGCATTCCGCCAACGACCTAAAAAGCAACCAATTTTGGCCTTGCACGCAAGTTGAGCTTGCACATTGGTATTCCATGTTTGAAAAACGCTGTTCAACTTTCGGTTCCGCAAACGAGACACTGCTCGTTCCATAATGCGCCGTTCTCGTGAGTTGGTGCCGGCATTGGTTTTCCACTGCATGAAAAAATATAAGCAACGCTGTTGTTTGGAGACAGCTGCATTTTCTTTCCAAGTTAAAAGAACCATGCGTTGCAGATCCCCTTGCCAACGAGCAACACATATATCGGCTAAAGCAAGCATTGCATCGTGTTTTCGTGAGACTTTTCTTTGGAGATCCTCTTCGAGACGAGCAAGGTGCTCAAGCCGTGAGATTTCTTTGGTTCTACGCTCCCAAGTCCAAAATGCTCTTGCAAAATTCCGATGAAGAACAAGTGAAGCAAGGCGACGCAGAACACTACGAGTGTTCTGTTGCTGTAGTGTAAAGATCTTCCAGGAAGTCATACTCTGTGAGGCAGCTCGGTGTTTCATGCGAAATATAATGCTCTGCTGCACTTGCTTGGTCCTGCGTCTATGTTGGGTAAAGTGCCGCCATGTTGAAATAGACTTAAATAATTCCCGACGACGCATTCTTTGCAGAGCTAGCTCCGCGGTATGTTCTGATCGTTGCTGAGCATCGACGTCTGCAACGAATTGCAGCCAAGTCTTCCAGGCTGAGTAGACTCGTGCTCTTTGCCACCGTAGAAGAATGCCACGGAGAATGCGAGGTGCACTAGCATTATGCCTTTCGATACTCTTTTGCTGTGACTTTGTCATTTCCTGAAGTTCCTGAAGCGACTTTTCCATTTCGGACTTTTCCCCATGAGACTCATGCAATGCTTCCCGTAATGCTCCCAACGACTCTTGTTCAAGAGCTAGATGCTGTTGTTTCCAATGGATAAGCTCGGATTTTGCATTTGTGATGGATGCAAGTTCCTGTTCAAGATCACTGATACGATTCTTAGCTACCTCGAGAGCACGATCCTGAGCTTGACTCTGAGCAGAATTAGCAAGAGCTTGATCGCGTTCGTTCTGTGCATGTTGTGCATCAGCGTCCTGCGCAATACGAAGGAGTTCTGCACAACGCCTTTCAGAAGCATGGAGGGCATCTTTGAGGGAACGTTGCTCAGATAGAAGACGAAGGTATGACTTGTGAAGGCTTGTCACTGTTAGTGCAGACTTCCAATGTGAACCTAGTTCGGCAATGCTTGTGTCACCTTTAGTCTCTTCCATGTCACTACCTCCAGCGCCACTACTTGACCTCGTGCCTCTCGGGCTTGAGATGGTGAAACTCCCGGATCGGTGCAAATGAACAATAGTTGATGAATTTGCTTTGTTTGAGTCCAAAGGCCATGCATCAATGGTATCACCCCCTGCATCGTCACCGTGAATTGCATCGTTGCGGAAAACGAGTTGTTGTGATGACGGCTCACGATCCTGCCTCTCAAGCTCGAAAGGATCCTTTCCATCCAGAGAAGCCACATTCATCATTGTTTCATCTAATAAAAGTGATGAAGACAGCTCTCGTAACTCATCCCAGCTTTTATTCATGGTACGATGTCCTTTGCGCGAAGATGGCGAGTCTGTCATGGAAGCAGCAGTTGCACCTGGAGTGAGATCCTGAAGACCTTCCTGCAAAGCTCGATTTGAGCTCGCGCGTCCAAACTTAAAGTTTTGATCATTCTCGCCTCCCAGGATTGAGCTTCTCCATGAACTTGATTCGGACCGCGGCGATTCCAACGCTGAGATTCTCGATCCCTCGTTATCCGCAATTATTGCTTTGAAACTGCCATTAGTCCTTCCTGCAAGTGACACAGCAGGCGAACCGGCAGCGTTCTCTAAACTATCCATAGTGTGCTGATGAAGAGATTTAAAGCTTGAATTTGATTGTAAATTAGGTAGGCTCGGTCTCGAAAGGTCTGAAGAGCTCTTTGATGAAGAAGTCAAAGTGGAGTGAGGGGCTACGCCATGGTTTGCAGCGAAGTCTCCAGGTTTCCTGCGCCCACCCTGCGACATGGGCGGGTGTAGTTTCCCTCACGGGTGGTGAGTAGGATCTGAGCGGTGGATTCCGCTCGGATTCTGCTCTCCACTTCGCGCAACAAGACCTCTGCGCATCAGCAATTTGAGTTGAACTCCGCGCCCTAACTCTTTTTTTCTCATGTTAAAACTACTACTAGGCAATAAGGCCTATTAACTTTTCTTCCAGACCTTTTGATACTGTTTTGGTATCTAAACAATTTCAAAAATAAAATCAAAAATCGCACTTTGGAAACCCGCCAGAACTGACACTAAAATGATATATAGAAAAGCTTTCCATGATAGACCTTAGTAAACATTCTCAGGCAGGTTTTATGATAAAACAAGTGCTATTTACCTGGCTACCTCAAATTGATTAATCACCGTCAAGTTTTACCAATTCTGCACAGAAATATGGTCTAACGGCCTTTTTTTTTTCTCCTTCCATCAATTGGATTCTATTTTGGAACCTAATTTAGTAGCGATGAAAAACATTTTCTTTTTAAATCAATATCTAGTGTGATGCCGATACATTTTTTTACAGATCTACTGTAATTTTGGGGCAACATAAATCTAGTCAGCAGGATGGATGGGTTGCAAGTAGAAGGAAGTCTACGGAACCGACGTTCTGAGGCGCAGAAAACGTTGATTTATTTTACAAAAAGTAAGTTGAATTGTGCAATTGCTTTATTATTGCGACCCTCTTGCCCACGCGGGTGGACATAGATGGAGTTTGAAGAAATAAAAATCCGAAAGTGTTTGGATTCACACAATTTTAACTTCTGCAGAGGTATATTGTGTTACATCTATGAACGATTTCATGTGCTAAGAAGACTACCGGAATAGATAAAATTTCGTATTTATAGAGTTTTGTATCAGTAAATAAGTCAACATAAAAGATTGATAAGCCAAATTCGCTGGGATAAATCAATGCAGAAATTTGAGAAGAGTTTAGTCCATAATGATCTTCATTTCCTCCCTACTGCTAAAGTTAGTTGAAGAAATGAGTTAACCTTAAAGTTTTACATTACAATCGGCGAAGGTGGTCTTTTGAAAAGGTACGATATAATCTACAACAGCATAAAGCAACTGCTCAGACAAGTTAGTTGCTTCAATAAAGACGCTTCTTTTCCTGGAACTTTGCCTTGAGTTTGTTGAACCCTCCCGCAGCGCCACACCTAAAACATTTAAACATTCCAATTGTTGAATGCACATATAGCTTGTACATGTTGGAAGGGTCGCCATAGGTAGCATGGCAAAACGGGCACTCTTGTAGAACATACTCACCTCCATGTGCTCGGTAAGGTTCTCCAAATTCATCTAATGCCCTCACAACCTCGCTATTGCCAACTTCTTTTGCCCTTGGCTTTTCGTGGTCCATGTGAGAATCCCCTTTATCTGGAGGCGGGAAGTACTTTGACGTTGTTGCACCCCCAACCCGTCTCTCTTCCCGAGGAATACTTGCAGCGCTTGTTTCGACAGCGACACGCGTTGGATATGACGAGCCAGAGTTGGGCAAAGGGTAGGAATCTTCATTGTTCTTCGGGTCAATGGTAATGGACATGTTTCCTAGATCTATAGTAATACGTTTGTCTGGTGGAATTTGTGGTGATGACACATTGGCAGTGTTCGTTTGTCTACAATGGCTATCAATATCGTTATTTTGGCCTGCATTCATGTTACGACCCCCTGTGTTTCCAGAGTATGGTTTAACGTGGCTTTGCTGAGATAAAGAGCTACTGTTTTGTGAATACTTGAAAGCCTCAGATGCTTTCTGAAATGAAGATCTACCTTTAAAAAGCGCCTTTTCTTGAACACTTCGAATAGAATTTAGGTAGCTTCCTTTTAAAGTCTGGTTCTTTGCAAAGTGAATAGCCCTTGATGTTTCACCAGGAGCTGAGCGATGTGCTTCCGTAGTCATTTTTCCTGATTGGAGCGAGGCGTCTCTGGCAGAAGTGAAAGGCTTGAGATTTTGCATTTGGCCGAGCTCAGTCTGAATACGCTGAGATTCTTCCTTGCACAGTTCAGCATCTCTCAGAATTTCTAGTCGCACTTTCGAAAACTCTTCACTAGAATCTTCGATAGACATTGAGTCTACATCATGAAGCAGGTTTGATACAGCTTCGTTGATAGCTGCAAGATTGGCCTCAAGCGTTTCAAGAGTTTCCTCTGTTCCCTCAGTGTCAACGTTCTTCGAAAATTTATCATAATGTTCAGAATTACCCACATGATTCTTGGCCAATGGCGGGGCTAGGTCAATGTTATTTGTGTCTCCTTCACTACGTCCGTTAGGGTGCTTCTTCACAGGTTGGGACACTCTAAGATGAGATACGGGTACAGCGTAAGAACTTTGTGAAGTAGAGGATGGAGCTTGTTTAGAATTGTTGTGAGGCGGCACAGTCTTGTGAGCCCTCTTTGGGCCTGCTTTGATTGATGACGAAGTAGGGGCCTGACCTGACTTTGTCTTGGTAGTCTTAGACGACATACGAGGGACAGGCGGTGGTGGAAGGCTTCTGAGAAAGTAAGATCTTGGTGGTGGCCTCTTGGTGGTTAAGCATCGTCTCGCAGGGGTCTTAGCCACCTCCTTGCGAGCAAAGGTTTCGCTTACTTTTGCAAACATCACGCGCACTATAGTAGGGTTACAACAGGCTAACCCAATATCTCCTACTAGCTTGCACGCAGCGGTAGGGCATGGCATGCGAATTGACTTTGTTGCAACTATGCCAAATCATAAAAAGCAGGGCCAAGTATTAGTATTTCTGGTAAAGTAGTATCTAATTATAAAGTGACACCATGCAATAGATTGGCCTATGAGTCTTGTTACCATGGTATTAGCAATTTTGTTTTTGCTTTTTGAGGAGGAGTACTATCTTGCCGTGTGAAGCGTATTGATTTCGAAAGAGAGGGGGAAGAAAATTTCCTAATTGCATTCAGGTTAAACTCAAAAGGTTCGATGTATACTACAAGAAAGCGGTAAATGATATCCTTTTGAATAAATAGTAAAACACCATCTTGAGACAAGCACAGCAGCTTTTAATTGACAATTGGTCTTGACATACATAGTTTTGACGACACGGGGTATGTGCGTAGAAAATGGTATGAAACACATTAGAAATGCATATATCTGTTTAAAGATTAAAAGTTTAGAATATTCAAACCCTGGTGGGAAGGCAGGGAAGGAAAGAAGAAACTAGATCTACACTATACTTGTTTCGACTAAAGTAAAACTTATGAAATTGTAGTAACAACGTCACGCTGAGAGCCACGGACCATGAGAACAGGAGGAGCACAATCCTTAGATAAAAGGTCAAGCCATTTCATGTACTCCTCAGGATCCAAAGACATTGGTGGGACGGGCAAAGATACAAAAACAATGAGAGCATCCGCGGAGAACCTTGCAATTAATTTTCCAACTTTTTCGTAGGTCGACTGCCTTGTGGTGTTCTCATGGCCTTCCATGCTACTGTATGCACGATAGAGCTGGTGTTGGATATCCCCGGCATCAACATCAGCCATACCATCATGTTCCTCTCCGTTTTGTGCAGTATATTCACTGTCATCATAATCGAGTGCAACATTGTCCAGCGAATCAAGGCGGGAGTCGCGGCGATCATCGTCAGCCTTCATACTAAATTCAGCACGATCTCCAGATCGCTCTTGTTGAGCTTTCGCATCGAAATCGTTTAGAGCGACGATGCTGACCTCTGCTGGAATTCGCAGTTTAGTGAGAAGTTGCTCCATAGCCTTTTCTTCAGTTCGAGCCTCTTCCTCACTTGCTCCGATTGCCATGACGCGAAGTTTACATCCCACCCAGGGAGGTGATGATGCCTGGCGCAAAATATGGGGCAACATGATCGTCAATCCACCGTCGTCAACAAGCCACCATACGTCGATCCGCTTTGCCGATTTACGACCAACTGGCACTGAAGACACACGGTCCTGGCCATTTGATACGGAGCCAACACCAGCTACAGGCCTTGCTGATGACGTATGGGCAGCGGAGTTCTCACTTTCAAGAGTTGGAGTTCCATCCATATCCGCATTTGCGGTTGTGCCGTCAGAAGAATGGTGGGCGCGATCTTCATCAAGGTCTATACTTTCGGTGCGCTGATGTGCACGGGTTTGTGCGTTTGGTTCGTAGCGCTCCAGGTACTCATTTACATCAGTGTAGTTCGGGTTTTGGTAAGCTCCGTTCTGAGAAGCAAATCGAGGCCCTGCAGATGCAAGGCCAAGTGAAAGCACCCGGTCCATCTCAGTTTGGACTGTTTGCGTTAGATATTCACTACGCAAAAGATCGAGCTCACCGCGAAGGATAGCCACGCCAAGGCCGAGATCAAAGGCATCACCAATTACACCCACATAATCAGCAACACTAGGGGGCGGCGAAAAGTCCAAGTCTTCGTGAACTTGATGGCCATGACCCTGGCGTGTTGGTGCATGGCCATGGTCTGCATCAAAATGCTGATCATCACTCACGCCAAGGCCCTTCAAGCGCTCACTCATGGGGGTTCTCCACTCATCTAAAAAGCCCATAACAACAGTGTTGACACGCATGCGACGGCCAAGGCCTGAAACTTGCATGAGAGAACGGCAGCCAGTGCGGAAGGATGGCGCAATGATAACGTCATTGAATGCCTTAATTCCAAATTGAGACACATAGGATACCTTTGCCCGCATATTGCGCAATCGCAAGAGACTAGGATCGGAGAGATCTCCCACTAGAATGTCTCCAAACACAGTCACACCACGTGCCTTGCGCAAACCAGCTACAAAGAGAGCAAGTGCTGGACGTTGGCGTGGCGGCCCAGAAAGCACGAGACATTGGGGGCGATAGTTTTTGACATGAGTTGTATCAAATTGCGAGTCGTGAGCCATGAAGCTGCCGCCCGTCTCGTGATGGTCGTCTCGATCAAGAGTATCGTCCATCTCATCCTCTAGTCCGGGTCCAACGTCAACCGTATAGTCATCATCGAGAGTGCCAGACTTTTGCACTCCACTGAGCTCAATCTCTGTATGCGAGGTAGCAGAGGTGGGCTCAACACTGTGGCGTGCAGAGGCTCCAGAGCGTCGTTTCAAATTTTGGGTTGCAGACTGATTACTTGCAGCTACAGCACTAGAAAACGCGCTAGGATCAGTGTGCTCCTCGAGAAGTAGAACGGAATCTAACGCTGTATTGTACTCCGCTGACTCTTTGTGTGGACCCCAGTTGGATGCAGAGCCCAAGCCTTCTCGCACGGAGACTTCAACGTACTTGTAGAGACCAAGACCAATCGTGAATGTAACAAATCCGGTAATAGCTGAGAGAAAAAGCATAACTGTGATGCAGCCAAGCGCACCAAGAAAGGCCAACCACTTATCAAAATACCGGAACGTGGGACGCCATCCTGGCGAATTTGACTCCTCAGCCGAAAAGCAAGCGTAGTTTACCATTGAGTATGATGCCAGAAAAAATGTGGTGATCAGGGGCGCCACAGAGTTAATGTCACCAGTCAGGATGCAAAGAGCAGCGATGATAAATGTGACGGCGTAGGCACGCAGCGGCTCGTCGCTGGGGCCATAACCCTTCGCGAGTGGATCAAAGGTAGAGAACAGACGATCTTTAGCTAGAGCTTGAAGAATGCGCGGTGCTCCAAGAAGAGAGGCAAGTCCGGAGGATAATGAGGCAGCGTAGATACCAAAAAACACGAATCCAGGAGATACAGAAGTCATTGCAATAAGCGTCGAATCGTGAAAAAGACCACTGAATTGACAATTGAACATCATTACAGTGGCGCCATCTGTGTCTGTTGTATTGTGCGCGAATGTAGCTCCACTGACGGTGACTCGCTCAAAAGAAGCACCGAAAATAACCACGAGGATGATATAAATGAAAGCACCAAGTATAATTGCGATTACTGTACCAGTTGGAATTGCGTATGACGGGTTCTTTAGGTCACCAGAGATGTTAGCACCGGCCAAAATACCCGTGACAGCAGGGAAAAACACAGAAAGCGTAATACCAAGGTTGACATTGCCGTATTCAGAACGCAAGAGGTCACTTGATGAGGTGATACACTGGGATGCTTTCGTGAGACCTTCGATTGCAAGATAAGTCAGATCTGAAGGAACTGGTGTTGACGCACCAGGAAAATCAGATTCAGTGTTGAGACCGCTTTGTAGACCAACAAAACCATACTGGTTAGGAGTGCTATCCGGGCCAATGAAAACGCCAATGACGAAAAGGCAGACAGCAATAATTACGATGAAAAGCATGATCTTTTCAACCTTGACCACAACTGAAACGCCAACAAGACAAACCATCTGGCAAAAGATGAGACCCAGGAAAGCAATAAATCGTAAATCCCAATCCTCGTTGATAATTGTAGTGCCAATCTGGTTAACCACAGTTTCAGCGAATCCCAGCAGGTAAAGAGAAATAGAAACAGCCGTGGCAACGTAGAAGAGCACGCCGATACTGGCACCAAACTCGGGGCCGAGTGCACGACTAATGAGATAGTACGCTCCACCAGCAGCCACCTTGCCGTTGGTACAGATTGCACTTAATGAGAGTGCTGTTGTGAGTGTTAGTGATGAAGATAAAAGTACAACGAGAATTGCAAGGCCGATTCCCGCATATGCTGTAAGCCACCCTAAACGCAAAAAGAGAATGACACCAAAAAGATTTGTCAAGACACGAAAGAAGACACCTTCAATCATGCCAAGTTTGCCTTTGCCGGTGTCTTCTGTGACATTGTCTCTTTTCTGCCGTTGACGCTGATTGTGGAAAATGCCTCGACGCAGCCGTGACATGGTGCCACCACCCACGCCGCCGCCATCTCCATATTCTGTGACACGGTCAGTAGGCCGAGCTTCAGCAGACCACATGAAGCTCGATGTCCTCTGCACGGATTCCGCCATCTTGCCTAAACTTTTATTAATCCAATGATGAAGATCGCTCAATCACAAATTTCAATCAGGAAAAGCAAATAGAAACCCAAATTAGGAATAGCTGGCCTCGACGACGAAACCAGAAAGATGAATAAAATCTGGGAAGACACCGTATTTCCAGGCGCAGCAACAACGCTTCACCCAGCTCCAACTAATAGAGAGCTTGGCCTAGTCTTGTGTGACAAACGAGCTGTGAAAAGGAAAAGCAAGGCAGTCAAACAGTTAAAAAGAAATCTGAGAGAGAGAGAAAGAAACAGAGCCAGGAGGCCAGTCGGTTGGATGAATCAACCCAGTGCTGGAGATCGTGCGCCGCAGGCGGAGGTGTAAAGGCGCCTCTCGCTGCACTTTATAGCTTCAGAAGTCCAACACAAGGCCGCCGAGACAGGCGAGGAAAATCGGGAGTTGCGGCCAGCCTCCCAGTCGGCCAAAGCTTGAAGTTCGAGGATTGCGTTGCTATTGTTTTGCATTCGTGGCTTTTGCCGCTAATTGATAGGTACGATCTACTACTAGCTAGTGCTTTAATTTTTTTTTCTTTATTAATTAAAAAAAATCTTTACAAAGAAAAGAGCTGCGTGGTAAGTTTCGTTTCGTATAGACCTTTCACCCAAAGTAGGCAGTACTATTTCTTTATCGGGCCTAGAGTTTTTAAAAAAATGGTAGGGTATAACTAATTTGGGCTGTATTCCTGATCCACGTTGGAGCTCCTGTGCCTAGTACTAGGTATTCCTTTTCAAGGCGTCAATTACAGGCGCAATCGAGTCATTGCGCCTAAACGGAAGTGGGGAATGGAATATTAAGCTTGGACTGGAGTCAGAGATGTAACATATAGGAAAGCTGAGTCGAATCTCGCAAGAATATTATGGTACATGACCATGCCAGCTGGCTGATAAACATCATTGGAGTCTCTGCAAAAAGAGTAGAATCAGTGAAACGCCAGTGGATGTGGCCTAAGGAAGACTTGTATGAACGTGAAACATGGTGCTTAGTATGTTACAAGGAGATGTGGTTGTCGTCACATTGGTTGATTTTCAATGATGTCAGAAGAGGTCGGGAAAATAGTACATCTTGCGTTCGTCGAGAACTCGTTGTCGAATGAAAGGGTCTAAATAATTGTATGGAACTCCATTACGAGTGGCCTGTTGATAAAACTCACTCCGTGTAGTTCCAATAGGAATACCTGGGAAAGCTTGAGCAAACTGAGTTGTGCGTTTTTCATAAACTTCATCGAAATACTTTTCGTAGTCTTCGCCTCCAACATCTGTTGCATTTAGCCTCGTTTCTCGGGGGGCTTCATTTCCAGGGTCTTTAATCTCTGGGGTAGGTATGTTAACATTATCTTCTGGCGAATGTGGGTCTTTGCCAAAAGCCGAGGCATTTCGCGAAATTGTTGTCTTTTGAGCTACTTTCTTATGTGAAGACGTGCGTGTGTCCTTTTGGCGAGAACCTTGTTGGGATGCAGACGTAAAGAGAGACTTTGAATTTTTAATCTTGCGCCATGTTTTGCCGCTCTTGCTTGAAGCGCCTTTCTTTGACTTCTGCGCAAAATTGGCGAAAATATTTGTCGAGGAGCTCTTCGTACTTGTACTTACGAACGACGGCAGTGATAAATTGTCAATCTCGATTTGAGGTTCATCGTGATGAAACACGTCTTTTATATAGCTTTTCCTTGAAGAAGGTCCTGAGTTGGGTGACCCACTGGTACTGCTACTGCTGTATGAGTCTTTCCTTTTCCGTGTCAGCTTGCTCTTGAATGTGCTCCTAAGTTTGCCGCCCAAGCGATTTCGACTTGATACCTTGCGAACCTCGCTGATGTCCTGAGTCATAATACCTTATTGAATCTTAAGTTGTTAAATACTCTGCGTTGATTGTCAAACTCAGGCACTGTGTTGTACATGTATCAACATTCTATATCATTCAGGTTTTGCTGGGGAAGAAGAGGACTTTGCAATTCCTCATTCGCGCCGATCTCTTCACTTTGTATATAACCCAGTAGGAGGAGTAGTAGTAGTCAGCACTTACGTTTCACTTCGGCTATTTAAAAAAAAGAAAAAGAAAAGAAGAGACGCTCGACTTGATGACTCGCAGATGATAGGAAAATATAGCGTGAAGAAACGCTAATTAGAAACGCTGTCAGGAATGCATGGAGGGAGCGTAAGGGCTTCAAGTTCAGTTGGGAGAATAATAAGACGAAACAGCAAGCAGACATCTTTTCACTTCACTTTATGAACTCTCTTGGCAGTAGGTAGTATGATCAGTTCGCCTGATTTCTCCGGGGCTTCCTCAACGCAAGCTGACGTAAAAGTGCTCACGCGTTGGCCTCAATCATCTCATGTCTTTTCGCAGCTAGGTGATGCAGTTGCTGTTTCTTTCGGAGCAGGAGTCGCAGCTCGAATACCAACTATAAGTTGCATCCCTCGGCCTTGAGCAATGAAACCCTCACTATGAGTCAGCTCAACCAGCTCTTCTTCCTTTAGTTTCGCTTCTCGCTTATTGCTTTTCTCTACTTTTTTCTTATTGTTAGATGCTAGGTATGAGCATTTTTAATTCTAGCCAGGCCTAGCGGTATTTGTTGAGGAAAGAAACGAAAAGAAGTTCGCCTTTGTAAAAGAAAAACTTCTACATAGTTTACAGTTGAAAGGGAGCTTTCTGAGAGCGCTCTTCCATCGTGGCACGGGCTTAGCACGCTTCGTGGGGGGATGTGCTCGGGTGCATCATGCTAGCAGCCTATGGTTACGAGCAAACAAGCGGCGCGCCTGCACGAGAGCCCATTCGTGCGGAGGCTTCCCACTAGTTCAACTCGCCGACACATGTGTTAGAAATTTCGAGGAGGACATCGAAGCGCCAAATTTGATCATTTGGTGGCGTTAAGGGCGACACAAGGTAGACCAACATCAGCTCAGAAGTTTTTGCTGAGTCAGCACAAAAATAGGAATTATGCTCTTAAATAGTGGCGAGAGTGAAGCTACTAGTGAGTTGCGACAACTTACTTGAACGATGACCTATCTAGTAGGACAAGGAAGCAGCATAGTATGTCAGTGCATGCTGAGGCTGACAGAAGCACCAGAGGAGCTGAGTTTTCCGTCCAAGTAAGTGAACCAGCGCAAGTCCACAGGCTGGGGAACACGGACGCGCTTAACAAAGTCAGCAACACCATCATCATCACCGCTTGCGACAGCGTATGGGTTTCGAACCTCGCGCTCGGCTTCTGCGGGTAAGAAGGGACGCTCTATAGTTGCTGAGCGCACCTCACGAAAAACAGTCTCCGCGGCAACAAGAAAATCTTCGGTGTCTACGCCATGTCCCTGAGGCGGGATAACAAGTACACCCGGAGGTAAGTTCTTTGCCGTGCTTTCTGCATCGCAAGATTGAGCGGTGGAGGAATTTCCTACGGACAAAGGTCGTGCAAGCTCAATTTCCCACTGTAGTTGAACTTGTGCTGAAGCCGAATCCGAACATTTGAATGCAGCATAGCAAGACTGGGCTCTTGCTGTCAACTCACTCAGTACTTTCGCAAGAATCTCGCGTCCTTCTGTTATGCTCTGTGCAACCGTAGTCAAGTGAAGCACAAAGAAGCCCGGAGCAGCCGCCTCGGCAGTGCTATCCAATTGAATGGCATGCACGCAAGTATCATTGGCAAAATTATGATTACCAGGAGCAATCACCATAAGAGACCGTGCCATGGGAGGAAAAGCTCGTTTTTCAGGAGGGTGACCGCACACTGCACTGGCATCAAGAAGTTTGGTAAGCTGTTCTTTATCAAGATTTGCGATGAGGGAGAGAATCGGCGCGTTGAATACACAGATGCGACGTATCTCAAAACTAGTTGATAAAATGTCTTGGTCTCCACTTGATGGTCCATTTGTGATATTCGTCGGTAATGCATACTGAGCAGCAATGACATTTCGTGCGCGTACAACTTCGCCGTTCTCCAAGTGCACTTGGACTACAGTCTTTTTGTTTTCAATATTCTGACTACTAGGTGTATCGGATTTGGTATCAGCGTCGGTCTCGGTTTCTTCCCCCGGTACGAGTTCTTTGATGGATTGGCGCAAGACAAAAATACCTCCATGCACAGAACCAAGCCGCCCAAAGGCTTGAGCTAGTTCTGCAGTTCCATACATGGGACAAAGAAAAGCAGTTACACCAAAGCGACCAAGTCCGGCAAGGTATTTTTGTACTCGACGCATACCTTCACTTACAGTCACAGTTTGCTTATCTGGGAGAAGGGCTACTGCATATAGAATAGCGGCGGCAAGTCGCGGAGACAAACCACATGAACCTTGAAGAAAACTTGCGAAGTCTGCATCATTATCAACAGAGTCCAATGCCGCTTCTTTCTTATTCTGCGGGCGCGCCAAGGACCGCCCTTGATTCAAGCTTTCTTCATTACGAAACTTAAGTGCGTCAGCTTGACCTCCCGCGCGCTCCTTCGTGGTGGCATCCATGCAGTATTGAAGAAAGCGCATGAGCTGACGCTTTTCACCCATCCCAAGATCCTTTGACTTGAAAACAGCAGCTTTAGAGCACGGGACTCTCATGACAATCCCATCCGCATCGAGAAAAAGCGCATCATCAAGGCTCTGAAACTGTAGATAATTGGACACACCCGAACGTACGAGAGCGTCTACAACTTGTCCTCGGCATAAAACGAGACGAGGGCGAAGGTCAAAGTTGAAGCGTCGAGCTTCAGAACCAAGGTCACCGTTGCGATTTAAAATTTCCCATCCGAAAACTTTGGGTCTTGTTTCTTCCTCAGGTTCTTCAAGGTCGCGTGCCTGGACAGTTGCTTCGAGGCCACCGTAGTAACTTGCCGGATCCAAGACCAAGATCTTTTTCTCTGGATCGTCCAGTGTCAAAGCACAGGCTGCTGCAGCTTCACTGAGGCCAGTGCCAATCACAATAGTATCATACAGCTCATTGCAAACTTCGTCGCCTAGCTTCATCGTACTTGCTCGAATCAAAGCTGCGTTTCTTATCCGTCACCCGAGCAATCTACTTTGTTCAAGTTTGCCTGCATGCCGTGTCTCTATTCGGGTTGTCTGTCATATGTGAAGTGCTAACTAAATTCTATAGACACGTAGTTAACAATAAAACATAGTACTATCTGGTAACGTTTAGTGAGACCAAAAACAAATGCGTATAGAAGGAGCAAAGGCAAATGACCAAGATCGTAGGACTAAGAGTGATCCAGACATCTTGAAAAAGCTGCCAAACTTGAGTTCTGATATTGTTTGATATTTGCTTGTAAAACAATCTGAAATTTAAGAAGGCGGATAGGCCTTAATTTGTGCGAACACAAATTGTAGATCTTCTAGATTCCACCTCATTAAAAAAAAAGTGCATAAATTACATTGTCAGGGCAAACAAAGATTTGCGAGATGGATGAAAACATTAATAGCAGAAGGTAGAGCTACAACATTCTGTTTATTTTCACTGAGACAAAGATATTATATCATTGCTACAAAGAATTTAACTAACTTTCTACGTTGGCAGTGCAGAATTTGGTTGCTTTCAGCTAGGCATGGCAATGTATTTTTCTTAACAAAAGCATTGCCTATATGTACCACGTACTAGGTTGATGTAAGCATATGAAAATTACCGTCTACATTTAGCTCGTTTTGAGTGTTGGCGTGGTCTATAGCTAGGAATCCTGGAGAAACTGGGGATACTACTATTTGCAATTGTATACTACTATTAAAACAGCTACTAGGTACTCAAAAAAGAAAACTGGTCGTTCATGACAATGGGTGAAGGTGTAGTCTACAAGTTTTCAAGCTATTTTTATGAAACGCTACATAATGGCATCAATCACTCAATACAAAACGTTGTGCTCATTGCCCCCTTGCTGACGATGGATGCTGACGTACGAGCTTGATAACCATTTTCAAGCTGTTCACAAGTTCAACACTTGTCGTCTGGCTCTTGCAGACATTCTTCAGGGCTTGGAGCTAAGCGCTGATTTACGGCCTCAAGGAGCAGGAGGTCTACGAGACTGGCCACTACAACCTTTACTTGGGCAATAGCTCTTAAAGAGACAACGTCGTGCTAAAGCGGCGCGGAGAACTTTGGAAAATATGGTGATGGAGTCTAGAGTCACGAGCCCAACATTCTTGTCCCGTACCCTGAGGCATACCACGGTGGCGTTTCAAACCTGGGAGAAACTCAACAATAAGCTTGCGCGATGGGGGCACAAGCTGCTCTGTAAAACAGGATCCTGGCCGGCAGAAACTGAGGCCCAGCGACTCCTGCGACGCAGAGCAAGAACTGATGCTGTACTCCGGGCAATAAGCCCTCACCCAACGCTGTTCGAGCTGTGCCTGTGGCAATGCATGGGTCCGAATGCCACGGCAGCTTCCCAAGAGGCCCTTAAATTTTTATTAGTCTCCGATCAGGACCTCGTTTACTTGCAGCGAAGGAGACGTGCGGCTGGAATTATCGCGGATTTTATACAAGGGTGCATCCTGAGCCGTCGTGCCCGTGCTGATGAGGCGTGCTCGCAACTACTTGTACGGAGTACGCGACGGTCAACACATAATCAACATTTTGCTGGTTCTGCACCCGGAGATGCAAACGCAGCTCCAATGACAAGGATCGTATGGAAACCTAGTAAATTGCCTGTCAAAATGCTTGTTCGTTTGGTGCGAGTACACGGGTACACAGGTCTTCGTCTTAAACGCGAGTCTCGATGGGAAGAGGTGCTCCATGCAGCGTATTGTTTGTGGCTTATTAATCCAATAGTGTTAGGTTTGTTAGCAAGTGTTTTCCTCACTTGCGATGTCGCTCTCCCCTTTGTGATGGGCAAAATCTATTCAATTCTTCTAAAATTGTCGGTCCATGTCACGGCACGCTCAGATAAGTTCCTCAGACATTTGACACCTGATTCTCCATCAAGTGTATCACATTTTGAAGAACGTTAATCAGTTTTATGTCGTATTGCTGATTCGATTTAGTGCATATATTAAAGTCTGCAACCTTGACTGTGGTCGTTGTGGTTGACTCTAGTAGATACCCAAATTCAATTCTGTAATTTATTTATTCGTAGTACACAGAACGTAAATGAAAGTGGATAAGACCACATTTTGCGTACATTTAAATAATTTTTATAAGCTGTAGATTTTGATTATTCATCCAAGACAGAAGACCCCACGGAAGTTAAGCAAACCTATTTCTCTGTTGCTGAAGCAGAAGAAAACAGTGTTTTGTCTAATAACATCGTTGGAAAGTCTACAATGAATTCTCTTGACCAACTCGGCAAAACTAGTATGACGCCGTGTGCTTCTTATTTGTGCAGTTGTAAGCAGGTGGAACTTTGGTTCCTCGTAATAATCACTCTCTCACCGAGGAACTTTCCCCTAGTTTGAATTGAAAGTTTGCATACTACATGCTCCTGTACTACGTGGCAACTACTCATTAACGCAAATGAGTTTTCACTAACTAGTTGGGTAGAAATTCGAGTCAAGGCAGATCAGCTCTCAGATAGAACTACTATCAGTCTTTGAACTTGGGTAAAGACTCAAGCCAAAATAATCACTCCATTGTATATCAGCAATACAAGGTACCACCTGATGCGAAATGTTTTAATGCCAGGCGCAAAAATCCCTCTACCAACCACGCATCACCTCTCATCGTCCCTCGGAGTAAGTTCCTTTGCAAGTGGTAGTAGTGGTACCTTTAATAAAGAAAAGGCAGCCTCTCTTGTAGCGATTATCAGATTATCAGGTAAACAAATTCACAAATCAATCCTCCCGCTATACATTTGATAACCTTGCGTCCTTCCCAATGAAGTTTGTCACACTATCTCGGCTGCTAGTTCAAGTCTCGAGTTCGCAGAATAGATTACAAAACACAACATGTCATGCAAAGAGTTAGCAACTAAGTTGAACCTGACAGTGTTTTTCTCATTATCATTTTCGAAAAGACAATACCGAACTACCTATAGGTAAAAGCAGACGAATCTCAAAAGTAGAATGGTGATGACTCCATCAACTCCAAGGTCTACTGCCAGGACTACCTCAATTCTTAAAAAATATTCATATAGTACTACTGTTAGGTAGGCCTATACAAATTAGTGCTATTAATTGACTACGTATTTCCTAATGAGTATAAAATATTTCTTTTCAGGCAGGGCCGAGTTGCGCAGTCTTTAAAATAGTGGTTCCTGCGCGTGCTACGACCTGCGCGGTCTGTGAACCTATCGCGGACGGAAATTCCTTTTCTGGTAATAGATGTGAGGGTGTTTCCAACATGTGGTAGTAAATATCAATTGAGAAGCAGATATTACAGGAACCCCCAAGCAAGGTGAGCCACACATCCGAAAAGAACCTCCCGAGCAGCTCTCCCGTTGCGAAAGATTGATTCGAGGTTAAGCAGCCTGTGCAGATTGCGCGTGGCTCTTTGAGATAAACGCAGGATCATGTCTTGTTCAAGCCATAAAAGCTTGCCAAAGCGGTCCCCAGGCTGCAAGATATCTATCTATCTATCTGTTTGTTGTGCAGCATTGCGGCTCGTGCTTGGTTTGGCCTGCTTGTCAACTTCGATCACGATTTACATGGATACATTACAGTCTCCAAGGATGGAAATGTAATGCTCTGGAGTCCCGACAGAAGCAGTAAGTAGTAACTCCAGAGGTAAGTAAGTAGAGCGGCATCGCTTGTCAGGGTTGAGAATTATCACATCAGTCTTTGTTGCAGAAAGAAAGACCTCGGCGTCAAGGTCCTGAAGGAGTTCTCGCCACATCTAGCATCTAGCCTGCGTTTGCTTTCTTCACAAAGTATTTCGGACTCGTTGCCGCCGCCCGTGGACCCCACTTAAGCCCTGCGAGGCTTGCTTGCTCCGCGGCAAGAGACTCCGCGGATGACCGCACAATCGCAGGAGGCCTTCATTCATTTCCTTTCCTGCCTTAGTTCTTGATCGAAAGATGGATTCTCGCGACGCTCGAGCTATGGCTACCTAAGGCCTACGGTAGCGGAGAGTCAGCACTGCAATCAACCACTATATTCCGGATCCCTGACTTACAAGTAAAGGAGGGTAAAAGACAAGGCACAAGTCCTTTTCCCCGAGCACCGTGTCAACTCAGGCGCCGCAGGGTCGCCAAGACACAGCCTTAAGGCAGCCAACTTGAAGACTGAATGAATGCAGAGCTGCTGCTTCGTGTGCTTTCTGAGCGTCTCTAGCTGCCTCGCTCCTTTGGTTTATTTGATGAATCCTTTGCGCTCCAGCAACTACTACTGTTTATTAGGCTTATAAAGCAGCCTAGGAAAGATGTGGACAAAGAGATTTTGAAGACTGTGCCCAAAGAGAAAGAAAGCGCGAGCGAACTTGAAGTGCCACAGCGCAAGCAGTCAATGCGCGCCCGCCCGCCTGCCTGCCTTCGCCCAGGCGACGATGAGCTCGCAAGACCCCGAAAGCCGCAGCCTGAGCGGCGGAAAAGGCAGCATGACGCATGACGCAAATCAGAAGCAAATTAGGTGAGAAATAAATGAGCGGGCCGAGGCACCGCATCATCGACATCACATCGTTGTAGTAGAAGAACTTGAAGGGAGTATGTATGTAATCATTAGCAGGCATCATCGTCCTCGTCATCTCCCTCCTCCCTGGGAGTAATAGGACCTTTGAAAATAGAATGTTTTTTGCTTAGTGTGCTCTATGTACTTTGATATCAACTTCTTTTTTCTTTTAAGCTAAAGTGAAATTGAATTGTTATGATAACAGGTACTTCGATTTTTATCAAAAAGTCTTCCGCCTGTGCTATCTTATCTCTCCTACGGCTATTACGCTGTTGAAAAGAACTCTTTCTCACTTCTTCTTGTTTTGAGCATTTTCTCTGAGCCCCTCGTAGCGCTAGGGATTTCAGTATTGAGACAGGCTAAGCCTGTGCAATTTTTCAACTTCTAACATAATCCTCTTGCTTGTTTGTTTTCCTAAAGTACTTTGTTTCATGATGTACCTACTTACCAGTAGCTGTTTTCTTTAATCCCTCAGCGGCGCTGTCTTCCAGCTCCTGCCACAGAGGAGGTTCACTGACTAGGAGTCGCCAGTGGAGGCGAGTCTCCCAATCGGCGAGTTTGCTCTAATTAGAGGCTCTGCAGCTCTCTCTCCCCTCTATACCAAAGTTACCCTTCTCAAAAATAAAACAACACTGACGACACTCCAGTAATCTCAAATGATTCTGTCCTCCACTGGAACGGAAGCTTGTGAGGGCGCTATTAGCAACAAATGTTGAGGTCTTCCTCTGAGCTCCTCTGCACAAAGGAAAAAGAAAAAGAAAAGAAAATTTCCTTCTTCTTTGAAAAGCAAGGCGCAGCCAAAGAGAGAGAGAGAGAGACCCCTATATAGGGGTCACATATGCCTTACTCTAGCCTTACACCGCACCGCAGCAAACACTCAGATGACCCTCGAGTTGGTGACATGCGTAAAAGCAGGTGAGGGGAGGAAGGTGCTGAGAGGCGCTGGCGCTGCAAACTCGCTGCAGCAGACAAGCAACTCCAGTCACATCCAAGGTACGTCGCTTACACCCGACACGACCGGCTCGACGACACGATGCAACCCTGAGCAGGGGTTGCTGCCTGTGAGCCTGCCTCCCCCTCCTGCCTGTGAGCCTGCCTGCCTGCAATCTTGGCTGCGTGCAAAGCTCTTGGTTTCAAACTCGCGGATGAGCGTCTCCAGAGAAAAACAGTGGTGCTAGCTAGGGACCTCTAGGGTTTCACCTGAAGTGTCAGGCAGATAGCTTCGCCTCGGCTTGCCAACCCTTCGAAAGCCTCCACTTGCGCAGGGCCTTGAGAAGAATATCGATGGGTTGTTATTCTCGACTAGACTTAAGCCATTGTAGTATAGTCGCCGCTGCACAGTAGCGTGGGCCTGCCTGATTGTTGTCTGGCTTCACTGCAGCAACTCGATCGATTGCTTTGAGTTCTTCTCCTGTTTTCCTCAACTTGACGAGTGGCTGGGGTAGACTCAATTTGTCATCGCAACTTGCAGGGTCTTGCAAACAGGTTGGAGAGTGCAGCGCGTAGTAGTATGGTTAGGGAGAAGAGAAACGAGGTTTTTCCTTTGACATTGCAGCAGAATGTGTGGATGGACCGATATTTAGAGACACGTGTTGTGTCTCGATGTGCTTTATTATGTTTAATCAAAAAAAAAGGGTGATGACTAACTTGGTAGCGGATAATGTTGATACATACCTTTGTATCTGGTTTCTATTTGAACGTGCCAACTACTCAGTTTAACTTGTTAGTCCAGTCTTATATAAATCAAAATGTCCGCCGAGAAGGGTGCTAAGATCTTCAAGACCAAGTGCTCCCAGTGCCACACTGTGGAGGCTGGTGGCGCCCACAAGCAGGGCCCCAACCTCAGCGGCTTCTTCGGTCGCCAGTCTGGCCAGGCCGACGGCTTCCAGTACTCTGACGCCAACAAGAACTCTGGCATCGTCTGGTAAGTGTTATTTGTATATCCCTTGTTGGCATCTGTCGAATTTTGAAAAAAATATAAATTCCTCAGGTGGTTTGTGCTTGCTTCCATTTCAAATGCCTACGACAATCATGACTAACGGTGTTTTGTCTAAAACTCTTTTAATTTTACAGGAACGACGAGACCCTCTTCGACTACCTCCTTGCCCCCAAGAAGTACATCCCGGGTACCAAGATGGTCTTCGCCGGCATCAAGAAGGAGAAGGAGCGCAAGGACCTCATCGAGTACCTCAAGGAGGCCACCGCTTAAGTGTTTGAATACAGGTTTCGCGACCTTGATAGCACCGCTGCACTGAGCAAAAAAAAAAAAATGTTTTCCAGGTCACGTATTTTCATGTTTTCATTTTTGAAGTCCTGTTCGTTTCTTTACCTCTTTTCTCTGTTTAATCTTTCTCTTTCTTCCTTGGTTACCCTTGTATATTAAATCGCCTTGCCTTGTTCCAATCGAAAGCTTAAAGCGACGAATCTAGATGTCTTCTGATTACATGAAAAGAAAAAATGGTTGTAATACTTAGAACTGTTGGAAAAAACCAAGGAACCGAGGATCTTTCTGCGCAGCTCGCAGGAACTCCTCTTGAGAAATAGTTCCATCCCCATCTGCGTCGAGGTCGCGTAAAATAGAAGCAGCTTGGAGGATTTTCCTTCCCAAATTTGTGCTGCTTGTAAAAAGCATTCGATATATTTCTTCGCGAGTTAGGACGCCATCATTGTCCAGGTTATGAAGGCTGAAGTACAACTTCGCCTTGTAATGACAGTCTGAAATTCCAACATTGAGCTCTCCAAGAGTAGCTCCGAGCGCTGAAACAAACGCTCTTACGTCTACATAGCCAGGTCGTACCCGACCTAGAAAGCACCCACTTAAATCACTGACTAATTGCGCATCGTCAGGCTCAGGTGGACGGAGCATCGCGCACAACTGTGTCTCAAAATTCTCTCTTGATACCAAAACTCTCTCGTCATCGTCCTCCAGGTTTTCATTTTGTGGTTGCATCTTAGTACTGGTTGACTTTCTTGTCGTTGATTCAAACGTACCAAATGTAGCGCGTGAGAATGATGAGGATGGACGCAATAGCGTTGGTACGTTTCCTTCATAGGGAGCTGCTAAACCCTCTTGTATACTCAAATTTTGCATCATTTGCTGATGTTGATGAACTTGTTTTAATAATTGATTAAGCGAAGTCCACAACTCGCACATCCCAGCCCAAGAGAGGCTAGTGCGGTGAACAAATGCTCGAAGCGCTTGTTGATGAAGTTCAGAGGATTCCTGAACGGAAACATGCGCACGGACAATGTTTTCCAAAATGAAAGGGTTTCTCTCAATTGCATTTTGAAACTCATCCAAAGTAACAGAATTATCTCCGTCCTGGTCAAGAGATCTAATAAATCGCTCAGCGTCTCGCAGAGATGTTGCAATGATTCGATCCCCAAGGTATAGTAAGGCACACAAGCCATCAATTAATATTTCCCCCTTCTCACCATAGAGCTTGAAAAACAAAGCCACGCGATCTCGAACACCGCATGAGCATGCGCGGCTCATTTGAAACAATAACTGCCGATAGTCCACAAGTCTAAGAGGAAGAACCCGACGTTGACGATAAGATAATGAACTTGAGACAATTTCAGGAGTTTTGATAACAGAACGCCGCTTGACGGTTTGAACAACCTGACTTGACTCAGCACCTTCTAGCAATGGTTCTTCGTATGCGTTTAAAAGATCAAACATAAGAGGATCCATCACTTCTCGACTTACGCCTGTTGGAGCTGTGTTGGAAACCATTGAACTGCTTGGTTGCCTCTCAAGATTTGAACTCGACCCAGCAGTTTCTAAGAGATTAGTTCGGCTCCGATTTTGTCCGATGAGGTCGCCACTACTTGAGAAATTTGGAAGTGGCTTTCGATTTTTCATGGAACCTTCATTCCGTTGCAGCTGTTGTTGTTGCTGCAAAAGAGTTGAGCGTCTTCGCGAGCTACTATTCACAGTTGTAACTTCCAAAGCAACAGCTGAAGTAAATCGGGAGACCTCAATTGTGGCGACCCCTTTCATAGAGTGACTAATACGATCGTGTATAGCAATAACCTTGGCGAGAGTGACATTAGCACCATTGACAAACCTTTTCAGCGTGAGTTGCCTTTGTTGAAGTACGCGAGACTCCCTAGCTTCTGGCGTTTCACTGACTGTATCTCGGCTGTTAGCACCGAGAAGACTGTTTTTTGAAGACTCTCGTGTAAGTCGACGCGGGTCACTGGATCGTAGACGATTTAAAAAATTCTGAGAGTCATCCAAGGACATAGTACTTTGTAAAGAGTCCTCTACCTTTGCATTGCTGCCTTCTTGAAGGCTATGCTTTTCTGAAACACTTGGTAGACCAACGGTGTCAAGAGTGATGCGAGCACTTCCTTCGCGGTGAAGGCTAAGTCTTTGAAGACTACCAACTCCAACAAGAGTCGCAGAGGATGTTGGAGAGCTCAGAAGTCCGGAGGGAGCGCCGCTACTATTAAGTTGAAAATCATTAACCGAATGATCAGATTTCCGTTGTCGGTACACCTTCTTGAGAGATTGGACAAAAGATGTCCGTACACCATCGCGGAGAGCTTCGCTCACGAGATGCGCGGCTTCATCCCAATCCGAATGATGGTTTGGCTCATAAAGGTCCAAGCGAGTTCCATTTGAAACCTCCAAATCTGCCTCAGCTCTGTTTTCTAGACCAAGAATGTCTCGCAATCCTTCAAAGGTTTCAAGATACAGTTCTGCAATCTCTTGACTCATGTTAAATTTTGTATCGACATTGGTTTCTACTGTGGCACTCTTTGCTAAACTCGTAGTCAGAAACCAGAGAATAGTCAGTCCAACCAGATAGGCACTTTGCACATGCAAGCACCTATAGTGTTAGTAGTTATCCTTAGCTTGCTTGCTTGCTTAAAAATATTCTCCATACATGCTCCGTCTATCTATATGGTCACTACTCGTTAATCTCTGTCGTAGAACTAGAAGTAGGAGGTCTCCTACTCAAGGTCTTACAATTCAGGCTATCCGTTGAGGAACTGTGACGCATCTTAATGCCAGGTATACCTACTACTATGGAAATGACTAACAAAGTACTACTGAGATGAACATGAGGGCAAGAACTTGAAGTCATTGTCAGCATTGGAAAGCGCCAGGCCTTGTTGCACAGCGCATGGTTGCATCGCTCAGCATCAACACGCAAGGTGCGTAAAGTCGCGGGAGGTCCTGGTCTTGGATTCAGCCCGTGCCGCTGAGAAAGGAGCAGTCAGGGGACAATCAGAACTTTCCCTTCAGGGCGCAAGTTTTGTAGCTTTTGGTTGCTACAATAGCGCCGACTTTAAAACGTTGCTTAGGCTCACTTGGAGAAGCAATGGAAGCCCTTCCACAATATGCAAACTTGCAAGGCGAGCTCAATGAAGCTCTTCATTTTGCATTGGACAAACTACTCGCAGAGTACAAGCTTGCAAATGCTGATTTTCTTAAGAAGAGCAGGAAAAAGAACTTAAAAGGTGGATTTCATGAAGACAATGCTGATGATCAGGGAGATAACAAAAGCGAAGTATTTCAGGATGACTCTGATGAAGAATCTGACAGCGAACCATCTAGCAGTGACGAATCATCGTCAGACTCTGGAAGTGAAGAATCAGGTTCCCCTCGTTCTGCAGTGACCTTCGAATCCCAAAGTCCACTCATGATTTTATCAAGGCTACTTCGGGAGTATAAAACACAAGCCAAAAATCAAGAAATGCCCCAGTTCGAAGAAAAACAGGCATAAACCAAGACTCTGGCCTTCTTTCCACACAATGGAGCATGCACTTTCGAATTTAAATCTAAAATGCATCTCAAGAACTTAAAGTTATCTAAGGTTCTCTACAGATGGAAAGCGAGAGACTTCGCGCGTTTTAAGTTTTGTATGCTACCTTCAAGTTCTTTGGTTGAACGCACCCTATCTATAGCTATGAAAACTGAAGAAGTGCATAGAGAAGCCAACTGCCACGCTAATAGCAGAATTCCAACTTTAAACACCTTGCAATGTTTCGAAATATATTCTTGTGTGACTAATTCCGCATATGACAAAGATTTTTTTTCTCTCAGTTCCCAAAATTGCCTTCTTTGCTAGAGGTTTTCCGTAATCATCTACTACTGATTCTATTCTTTTAGAATTTAAAAAAAAAATCCCTGCGGTGAGGAAAAGATATTCTGGTTAATTACCGTAGTAACTAATTAGAGCTAGTAGGAGTAGGAGCGAGTTTGAGGAACTACGAAGAGATAGGTAGAACGAAGAGGAGGAACCTAAAAGATAATTCACCCTCACACTATAAGTATGCTGACGCGGATCAACCTCCGAGAGCACCCTCCCAAATTGCGATCGCTCGGAGATAAAGCCATGGATAGGGAGAGATTAGCAGGTGCCTGCTGCCTGCGGCTATAGATTGACTGAAAAGGCTTGCCAAACAGTGGGATAGCCTCAATGCATAACGAGAACTTAGTCTTTGTTGATTGATCAACTCCAACAATACTCAATAAAAAGAGGAGAGAGTAGTAGATACCTTATAGGCATACTTACACAGAGATGAAAAGATAACACAAAGAAACACCAGCATAGTAGTAAGATAGATCCCCAAGGAGGAACGAGACCAAATCAAAGTCGAGCGAAGCCCAAAACCCGTTCAACGCTAAAGAAAGGTTTGAAACTCCCTGCAGAGCCTCGAGAGCGGTATGGGGGAGCCCGCCAAGGACCTCGAGGTCCGTGGCGGAGAAGATCTGCCACCTTCTTCTGCAGCAGAACTAGCTGGTTTGACTCCCGCTCCGGGATCAATGTGGCCCCAGTGCGAAGAAGACGATGAAGACGAAGATGCTGCCCAGAACGATCCGAGTGACGATCTAGACAGCGACGAAGATGCACAAGTACAACGCCTGGCACATGACCTAGCAGCCCTAGCAAGGTTCAGTCCTGTGGCCCGCGCCCTGAGTCCGAACAAAGTTCAAGCGTTGGCCAGGGCTTCGCAGCAAGACCCGCACCTAAAGCGGCGCAACGGGAATTTCGAAAACCAGAGTTGCAACGATGTCCAAAACTCCAAAGACACTACTACCTCAACAAAAATGAATAATATGAAAGACAGCATCACTGCAGAACCTCCCAGAGACGCAGACGTTTTTGCGTTGCTGGGCGAGGAGGCTGTGGATCGTGCCACGGAAGAGCTGGGGGTAGCATACGGTGGACCAGCTTTTGCAAAGCAAGTGGTTGATGGCTTGAAAATGAAGCTTGCCGAGGTATATATAAATTATGGTGAACGCGAGAGATCTTCCCAGCCCCAAATGATTGGGAAAAAATCCTCCTCGGGCAGAGAGTTCACCCTGCGGCGGTGCGTATTGCAGTCTGTGCTGACGCAATTGTTGCTTGAGGGAGACATTGTACTACATCGAGCGCTACTCAGATATCCTTTATTCGACGCACCAGGAGCAAGGTCAGCTAGGAGAAGAAGAAAAAGCAAAAGGAGAAACTCTTTCCTGCATGAATTGAATCCAGCAGGTATGGTTGAGTTGCAGGAAACGCTCGCAGCACTCTACGAAACCGCATCTATAAGACACTCGCTTGTAGCCTACCTTATTGCAGCAAAATGTCTGCTTGGTCTCTTTATCTACTTGCGGGAAGTGAAGTCTGATGAAGGTGTCGTATTTGCAGAAACCCATCCCGTTCTCGAGCAGGAATTGAAAGCACTGGCGCAAGTGTCGATCCCAACCCCAACACAAGCGCTTGCAGACCTCCGACGGGAAATGACTCTTGAAGAACTTATCAAGCTTGGCGCTATAATTCCATCCGATGAACTTGTATTGGAAGAATTGGAAGAAGATGACGACTTATCCGATGATCATAGTGCGTTTATGCGATTAGGATTTATCCCCAGACCGACCTCGTCATACGCTGATTCTGAAGAAAGTACACAATCCTCTAAGGCTGACGTGTCATTATTGTCAATGCCAGGGACTGAAAAGGTGACGACACAACCGCTTCCTCCTAACGCATCATCTTCAGTTTCGGCGAGAAATCATGTAAGAAACATGAATATTCAGAAACCAAACCGAAATGAAGCCCAGTCTACCTCCTCACGGAGGGTGAGGGCAAGTGCTGTAAATAAATCCTCCAGGTTGATTCATGCAGCCTATGGGGAAAGCCAATACGAGGAGCACGACGGAGAAGACCTCAAACGTACGTACAGTAAAGAGCAAGAGTTAGACTTTTATGACTCTGAACCTCCCGGAGTGAGTTTATCATTGCTTTATGGCCGGTCTGTGTTATTGGACCAGAAGAGGCTCAGTATCACACTTTCTAGAACTATCCTTCTTGACTCAGACTCACGATCTACCGTGGAACACCGAGACTACCGTTGTGACGCGTGCGCTCACGGTGGGCCTCTTGTAGGCAGTCGATTCGAATGTGCCGAGTGCGAGAGCTTTGACCTTTGTCTTGACTGCTTTCTTGCCCAAGAACACAACCTGGATCATGCGTTCTATCTACATCGTGGGTATCGAAGTGGTAATAAAGTTCTCCTTCCCCCACGAAATTCTCCAGAGGTTAGTATTGTTGGGTTGCCATGTGCAGCTGTTTCATTCAATAATATTACTGTTATCCCAGAAACAGATGTAAACGCTCGATTTGCATGGGAGACAGTAGTCTCTAGGGATACTCAGAATTGTATGATCGGCTGGGTTGCAGTGGATTGCGACTTTGATTCTGCTAATCAGCAAAACTTTAGTGGCCTGGGAGAAAGCTCAGGTACATGGGGGATCTCGTTGGACACGGGTATTGTTAAATATGCTGGACAAGAATTAGGAGTTTTGGAACCACCAAAGCTTGCAGAGGGTGAACACATCAGAATCCTTTGCTGGGTGGACCCCAAAACCAGGCAAGGTGGTTTTGCACTTGGATCTAGCGCAATCGCGTTCTCTTTTTACTCGGAGGAGGAAATACTTCCTGCAAGCGTCATACCTGCAGCCTCCTTCCGCAACAGCTTCGAGCTGAAAACATCTCCTGAAATCACATTTAATGTGAATCTGTCTTCAATTCTTCAAACATGGTATAATCCTTCTACACACAATCCCGCTGATGCAAGCCTTCCATTTGGTACTTCTCTTTATCCACTCGCAGCTGTTGTTGAACCTGCATGTTTTTATATCCCGCGTGGCGATGCTGTTTCCAGTGCAATTCTAGTCGATGATCCGGGATATAGCTCTGTCTTAAAACTTAGCGAAGACTTTACTTTTGAAGCTATGATATGCTGGGAGCCTGAATTATACGGAACACCAGAAAGTGCAGCGCAAATCTATACACTTTTCTCTAGAACAGACCTCGAATTAAGTAAGTCGTCGTACCCGTGCACAAGAGTTGGTCTTGTTGGAGATGGCTACCTCTTTACTCAACTTCAATATAGTGAATCATCAACATGGTCCCAGAAAGCAGTAATCATCCCGGGTAAATGGCATCATATCCGTGTTGCCGTCTATGCAAGATCTTACCGCAGACCTTCTGTTTGTATAGTCGTAGACGGGTCAATGGTGAATACCGACACCCGCAAACGAAGGCTGCAGAGTGACAGCGACGCCTCACAAGGTGATTTGGCGACTCCAACAAATGAGTCGCGTTTTATACTTGACAGCTTTTGGAATACAAAACTTGAAGCACGACGAGGCATTTGGGTTATTGGTGCTCAACCGCGCTGGCAAATACCGGAGAACGAGCTAGATACAACCAAAACCAACAATCACGAAGAGTCCGAAGTGTCAATGAAACCTCTTGTGATGAATCAGTTTCAGGGCCACCTCGCGGAAATTCGTTGTTGGAAACGAAGTCTTGGTGCTCGAGAACTACAAAATAGAGGTGGACGAGTATTTGAACTTGATGAATCTTTGCGAAAGATTTTGCTCTTCAGACTCCGTGCAGATGAGGCAGAGGGGCGATACCTTCACCGCTCTGGTGATGAATTATTGGAACTTCACAATTGCTTTAAAATAATGGGAGAAGCAAGAATGGACACTACTTTCATTCCATATATGCTCAAAGAATCTCTTCAACGTGATACTCACTCGGCGGCTCCTGTAGAACGACATAGCAATGAAAAGGAAACCTCCCACTCCACAGGATCAACCCCCAACTTTTCACAGAGCATTCTCGAGTATGCAGAGAAAATTACTCATTCAATGAATCAGCGTGAAGGTAATCAGAACATAATCGTGCGTCTAAAAAAGGCCAGGCAGAATATTGCTCGCACTTTTCTACACACCCTTGGAAGCCTTCTTCGGATGACACGGGAGTTCGTCTCGTCTCAAAAGGATCTTTTGGACGCTGGTATTTCTTTGGATGCTCCAACTAGCAGTGTCCAGCCTCATGTACATACGTTTTTGCTTCTCCAGTCTCTTGTTCGACAGCTTGTTCAAGACCTCGAAACATGCAGGGAAAGAAACACGGGTCGGAAACCCAGGTCTGCGAGTATGAATCACGATGATGACTGTGATGAAGAAACTACAGTAACCTGGATGCTAATCTCAGTGTTGCAAATGATGAAAGATAATCTCGAAGCTCTTTCAGCACAAAAACTAAACCCAGCTTCTGTGGGGCTTGGCCTACCTCCTCAACATATTCATACGACGGCATCAGAATCCGGAATCCCCAATGTGATTAAGCTGAGGTCCTCTCTTCTTGACATTGTTGACCGAAGTAAAATTCTTGGCGGTTCTGCTTCTTCAGAGCTGCGAGAAGGTGCTTTGAGGTGTCTCGGAGAAGGCTTTGGTATCTTCTACGCACACCCAACAGACCGGCGAGGGGTGTTGACTCAACTATTTCTTCGTGGTAGTTTCAGCCAAACAGCTACTTCTTCCCATAGTACTGGTTCTTCCCTAGTACCTCGTGCGGACAAGGATCGGGAGTATCTTCTTTCACTTTTGTGTGACAACCTTGTGATGCATCCTAATCGTTTAGCCGAAGCCTTGCAATTAGTCCCCAGTGCTTCCAAGAGCAGCACCGGTCGTACAAACTGGACATCTGAATTAAGCCGCCGCGAGGCTCTCAGCCAAGTTTCTGGACCCCTCTCTGGAAACCTGCGCTGGTCAGTTGATTTTGTACGCGTATCCCTTCATCCTAGTCAGTCATCAATGTCTACTAGTGCGGTTGCGACTGCTGCAAATTTAAACCTTGGCAGCGACAATGTAATTACCAAGAGAAAGGTTGTTCGCTACATGCAGCAGGTTGCTCCATCTCAGTGGCTTGGAGACTGTGGCCTCAATCAAAATGAGGTTATTCTTGTAAGAGCTTTACCTAGCGAGCGAGTGGTAGAACTCTACACTGATTTGGCTGCCCGTGTTCAGTCAGGAGAGTTTAGCATCGAATCTACAGAAGAAGACTTCGTTGGAGATACTGAAACCACTACACGTCCAACTCATGAGATCAAGGCAGAAACTGCTGAAGAAAGTCATCTCGACTCTACCACTAACTCGCAACAACATATACGTCATGCAAAACAACATGCTTCCCTGCACAAGGACCTTGTGCAACTTGTTTACATCACGTTACGTGGTATCACAAATGATTTGGGGCAAAGAAAAGGAAATGTCTTATCCAATTCTTCATTGAAGCAGGAAGCAGGGCTCAAACTTTTGCGTATTGTCCTTTCTTTCATACAGAGTCAGGTTTGGGGTGAAACTGCAGAAAATATTAGTTCTCCAACTTCTATGCATCTTATTCAGAATTTTTTATGGAGAGGATTTCAACTGACGAGGCTGCGGTCAGCATCGAATATTACAATGACAAGCCTTGATGACAACTCGTCATCTGATCAGCCTCAATCTAATTCTAGTGAGCATGGAGATGAACAAATATCGGTCGAAGCATGGTGGAGCGATCCAATTGTTGTGGATATGACAACCTCAGGACCATCCCAGTTTGCGGCAGCGCACGTTGATGTTCATGGTGTGGAACTAAGCACAAAGTTTGCTTCTCGCTTCGTTGAAGTCCGTAGAGATGGTCGCACTGTGATTCACCGCAAAAATAAACATTGGGGAACTGTTCTGTCGAATGTAGGCTATGCGAATCGATCAGGAACGCATTCGTGGAAAGTGAAAATCATCCGATGTAATGGAAATTCTCACATGTTCGTTGGCATTGGTGGTAAAGGGATGCGTTTGGACTCTTTTATTGGAAATGATAAGAAGAGTTTTGGTTTTCTTCTAGGAGGTGATATTTATCACAATGCTAAAGCTACACAGCGCGGGGTTTGTTCTACAAACACATTCTCAAGTGGCTCTACAGTACTTTTGACGCTTGACACGAATGCCCAGACACTGGAAATTGCAGATGCGAACAGCACTGGAACCCATGGAGGTTCAGGCCGGATCATTGGTCTTTTCCCGCTTCCTGAAGTGTTCAAGCACTCCGACGATGGCCTCATTTATCCTGCCATCTGCACATATGAAGAGGGTGACACTGCCCAGCTTGTAGCATACACCGATGGTGAGCCATCACATGGCCATTGGATGTTGAACAACAGTAAACTAAGGTCGCAATTGAATAAGACTGTAGCGAAAAACCTTTTCGTGGAGGAGGTTATGGAGACGATCCTCGTGCATGTGAGCTCTGCATATCAACATCACCGAGGAATTAAGCTACTAGATTCTGTTCTCACGTTTCCCATCGCATGGATTTTGCTCTGGCCATTAACAAACCTCAACTGGGTGGAGCGTGTTTGTAAACATTTACAAATCATTCAAAGAGCGCAGCTGGGTTGTTCAGATACTGACAAGGTATGCAATCTAACAATGCTGACCAGCGCAGCTCTAGGCAAAGTATGTTCAGCACTTATCGTTTCCAAGCCCATCAGTGTTGGCTTGCCTCAATACACTCCTGGAAATGTGAATGGCCTACACGGCGACTCTCTTCCTACATCTACTTTTACAAATGAATCTCAAGATACTGACTTGGAGAATGATAAACCAAGCAATAAGAGCTCTTCAACCAATGATGCATCGCTTCTTGATGCCCCAGAGTTAATGAAATGGTGCAATTCTAATTTACTCATGCATGGTCTTAGGTCGGATGGATGCTTGCTACATGATCTGCAGGGTCGCGTTGCATGGCAGACTTCACTTGCATCGCATCATGATGTTAGAGATAAGAGTTTGTTGCCCGTGATCGAAGATCAGCACACAGCCAAACACTCTGCATTGCCAGATGGAGTAGTGGATATTATCAGCAATAGAGGTGCTGCTCGCCATTTGCATCAATGGCTTTCACGCCACCTAAACCTGCACCAATACCCTAAGGACGGGGCAGCTTATGATGACGATATCTCACGAGTGACTCTGGGAATCGTTGCTGCAATGCTCCACCACACCGGTTGGCTGAACGTAGCCATGCAGATGGCGCACGACCTAGCAGAGCATCCATCTAGCAAAGAAGTGCAAGTGCGTCCTCATCCAGATCTCGTTGCTATTTGGCGCTCAGCACACGAGACAAGAGCTTGGATTGTTCGTCAGATGAAATCATCCACCTCTACGCAAGGCCTGAACTCAGGAGGAACGTTCTTGCATAGTATCAAGCAAGCAGTGCGCTTCTTGTTTGACTTTGAGCCTGCAATTTCTCCCTCTGATGAAGAAATCAATGCTCCTGCTGCAGCACTTGCTGCGTTTAGGGAGTCATTGGGATTACCTTTGTCTTTTCAATCTATGCTTCCCTCAAGCCGATCAACATCAAATCTCTCCTCTACGGCTTCACATCTTCAGTCAAAACTTGGTTCGCCACCAACGCTTACTCCAACATCTTCTGTGCCCTCATTTCAGGAAATGGGTCGCTCTCGCTTTCTTGCAAGATCAAGGTCACTGGGTTCTTCGTCAATCCGTTCTTCATGGTCATTAGGTCAATCTTTACTTAGCAGTGCGGCCTCTCGGGCGTATGCAACGTTCCAGGATGTTGTATCACAAGTGGTCAGTTTCATTCATGATATTCTTTCTCCTAATGAAGTTACTATTGGGCGTTTGCATGACCGCTTCATTAGACTTCGTTTATGTGCAAGTATGAGGGAAAGAGGCTTTCGTGCACTTGCGGCGACACTGTCAAACATGCCACTGTCTATTCACACGTTGCCTTTATACGCGGCAGCTTTGCTTCCTGTCTCAAGTGCTTTGAGAAACTGGCAGGACGAATCTACATCTACGAATCAGAAACCGTGGCATTATCTTACCGATCTAGGTGCTAGTGGGGTTGAATCTCAAATGTCGGTTGCGGCAGGGTTTGCAGCGCTTGGCAGATCACTAGCTGAGCTACTTCAAGCGAGTTCTGTCTTTCCTCCTTACCATGCAGCAAGTCTTCATTTGGCAATTCTTGATACTTTAGGAGTTAAACTTGCCCCGGTCGATCATGAGCTTTTAGCAAGAACAAGTCTTTTAGAGACTCTGCATCGCATCATGGACTCAACCCGAGAAGCGATTGGTGAAGATAGTCAAATTGATGGCCCAAAGAAGATGTCTGACCAAGATGTACAAACCAACGTTGCGAATCAACTTGTCGGACGTGCAGCTATGAAAACATTTTATCTACTTTGTTCACAAGTTGCTGCTTCTCGACCAGTGACAAATTCAAGTGTTTCCAAAGACATGCATCCAATGCTGCTCAGTCATGTGCGCTCGGGGCCGCAATCCTTAAATGCGTCTGTTTTTAATCTGCTCCTGCATGAACTTTGTTCAGCAGCTGAGATTTTCACAGAGTCGAAAGAAGAACAGGAGCAAAATAACAATCCACGTGACGCACCAGAGCCTGCTGATGATTCTGAAAAGGTGACCTTTCTCCCAGAAAACCGTAGTTTTGAAACGAAGGCATTTTTACCAGACATGCAAGACGATGCGGTCTTACATATGGAGGAAATCACATCGGTGGTTTTGTCTACCTGTACAACTCCATCGTGTCATCGGCGAATCAGTTCGCCTGAGTGGCTTTCGATTCTTTGCTCCCTTGCGCAGAATGGACCTGATTCTGTTCAGCAGAATATATTCCGCATCTTTCGCGGCATGCTACCTTTGATAAATCCTAGCGAAGTCCATCTGGAGGATAACGAGGTTCATAATATAGGCGAGTTCTTACTTGAGATCGCGGCAGGAGGCTTTTATGCAAGCTGTAATTCATCTCTGCAGGAGTCAAAACTTCTACAAAGCATTGAAGCTATTCGGACATTGAGAAAACTTCAAAGGTTCTCGCATTGGAAGAGCACAATTCATAGTCTGCTTGAGCATGCTATTGATGCAGGCTCAGCGATTCTTACATCTGCAGGAGAGGGCGAAGCTTCAACTCCCGCCACCTCGGTTAGCAGCGGCCTGGATGAAGGTGATACGGCAACGATAGATTCTCACGCTTCAGGGCGCGAGCTAGATGGGGGGCAAGCCAAAACATTTGCTTTTTGTAACGCTGCTTTGGCAGTGATTTCAGGAACAGTATTGAAACTTATGCCTGGTGCCCCAGTCCATGCTTTTGACCCTATGCACTTCATCATTGAAATGAATACTACTTCTTCAGCATTCTATCAGCTTGCATGGACACAGAGCGGTGGTTCAAAAGATCTCAGTGATTTAGAAAAACTTGAGGTTTGGCGACGCTTTGAGAATCGCTCAACTAAGACCATCAATTTTGATAAACAGCTTATCCATATCGGTGCAGACCATGTCTATCTGCGCCAAGATATAAATGCTGTTCGTCTAAATACAGATAGTGGTTTGTTGAAGGCTTTACAGCATTTTTCGCAAGAGTCACTGCCTTATGGATCATGGCTAACAAGCTCTTGGAGACGCGACTTCGAACTATTTTCGACAGCCCCTAAGACAATCAATGTACGGGATGCTCCTGACGATGCAGCTGCAGTCATTGGAAATTTGAACCCACTTTTCGATCCAGAAGAGAAGAAGTCTTCCCTTGTGGTTACTGCCTCGCAGAGAGTGGGTCTATGGATTCAATTAGAAAGCTTTCATGAAAATAACGTTGAAGATAAACAAGATGCAACCCTCTCTCAAGCTGCATGGGTTAAGATTCAAGATGCTGAAAATGACTATGTTCTTCGCCCCAAACTGGAAAGTCAAGTTAAGACTTCCTTGTGTTATCAAAAAGCCTTAGCTCAGCTGTTGGGAATTCAAGCCTTGGCTAATTTGAGCTTTCAAAAATCGCAGAAGACTAAAAATCTAGAAGACAGACCCTTGCAAAGTATAGACTCAGCGTCTGCAACATTGAGTTATTTTCCAGAGAGAAACCTCTCAGTAATGCTCGATCTTGCTTTTAGGAAAATTCCACTTTTCCGCATCCCAGATTTGAATGTTTTGTCAGAGCGACTCACCATTCTACTCGACGAACTCTCTCGAGGCCGGAATTCAATGCAAGGGTCCCAAACAATGCAGGATGGAAGTAAGACCGCAGAAAGTGTTCAATCTCTTGATGAACTCGGGATTCAATCTAACGCAGATGAAATCGCACTTGATAGTATAGAGCTTTCTTCTAACCATCAAGCACAATCCGGCGCTGCAGCTGACCTTGCACCTCGTCGGAGCAGACGTATGGCTGGAGAAAATAGCAATTCGTCGAGGCGAGTCGCAGTTCCTGCAGAAAGTGTATTAACATTAATGGACATGGGTTTCCCCCGCCGCTGGGCAGAGTTTGCATTGCAGCGAAATGGTCTCGATGTCACAGCAGCGATTTCATATATTTGCACACATGGTGACTTGCTTGATGAGCGAATTGCACTAGCAATGTCAAGGAGTCAAGATGAACAAAGTGAAGAAGAGGCAGAGGAACCTAGTTATAGCATCGATGATGAACCAGAGGAGGTGTCACGAAGTGAAATCACCAGTGGGGTTACAGACGATGCACAAAATGAATCTGGCGGTACAGATAGCAGGGGTTCTGAGAATCCAGCTCCTACTGCTGCTGCTGCTGCTGCTGCTGCTATCTCTGCATCATCTGGAAACAAGGAAGAAACACCTCATGTCTGTCCAGGAGAAGATGACTACCTTGAAATGGATAACCTAGATCGTAATGTTGACGAGAACGAACTCGCCTCTGCTAGCTCAATTTCATCGTATACAGGTTGGGACAACCGTGGGCAAGGCTTGGAAGGAAAGGTACATATTGGAGGACGCCGATCTGGGTCCAAGTATCGAAACGAAAAGAACAGGATGCACTCAGAGCTACAGCGCGCCTCTCAGCGACACTGGGGCCCAAGTGCTGACTCACGTGCATCTTATTGTCATTTACTAGAGAAGTATTCTCTAGCAGACCTTTATGAGGAGTTTCGTTATTTAGCAGAGGTTCTCAGCGTTTTGCAAGCTAGAGTAGTTATCCTTCGTATCCTGATCGTCGAAGGAGGCTCCTTTAACGCTTTCATAAACGAAACACAGCGTGCAAAGTTAGTTCAACTTCTTGTTTCAGAAAGCTTCCAAAAATTCCCCCTTTATGCACATGATTGCCTACGTTCTATTACAGGCGATGCAAAGGCTTGCCTTTGGAATATTCCTAAAAGTATTTATGAATTCTCGTCCACGTGTATATCACGAAGTAAAAGTTTCGTCGCGGAGCTTCTATTATGCGTGAAGCAAACTCTAAGAAGGGCTGCATCAGCAGAGTTTTCAGCTGATACTCAGCAGGTTCGCGATGATTCATTCTCTGCAGTGGAAAGCAGTGAGTCAATGCTATGGTTTGTAGACTGGGCAACGCGCCAGCTTCTGAGCGTGGCTCCTTTAGGAAGTGAGTTACATTTGACCCTTTTCACGACCTGGCTCTTGGCTCTTCGTTCGCCCTCTGTTCGTATTAAAATATCTGCACTTAGTATGCTCTCCGATTTCCTGGATGCGGCAGCATCCATTGAAAATGGTGCCACTCGTATTAACAGTTTATACACTATGATACAGGCTCTCCCATGGTCTCGATTACTTGCTCTGATTAATCGTCTTTTACGACGAAGGGATGGGGCAAGCCCCGGGCCTTCGCTCTTTTGTAAAGAACTACTTCAATTTGTCGCTAAAGTCGAACAGTATAAGGCATTGTTGCCTTCTGAAACTACGGCAATGAAATCCTCGCAATTAGAGCTGACTCAGTCTGGATTTATGGAGCTCAGAGACGTGAATGGAGAAGCCTTGGATTCACTCCAACCTCCCTGGACAGCTAGTTTTTGGATCCGGCACCCACCTGGAAAGGATAATCAGCACTCTGAATTAGGAGCAGAACCGCGCATTATTCTTGGTGATTCATCTAGTTCATCTTCATTGCAGATTATTTTAACGTCCAATAAGCTTGGTATTCGTTTCAGCGATGGGAAGATTTCCAGCTTTGGGTTCACATTGCCAGCACCTAAAGAAGGCGAAGAAGTGCAACCTTGGACGAAACTCACTCTAGTATGTGCAGACTATCCAGAAACCGATGCGATGAATAAGATGTTTTTGCATCATCATATGGGTTGCATGCCTAAAACAGATGAAAAAGGTGGAAGCCAGAAAAATCTAAAGGGATACAAGAAAGACAGTTATTCCACTTTGGACGCTGAGGGTGAAGAATATAGCACTGAAGACGAAAGTGAAGTGGGAGATGACAACGCAGAGGCAGAATCCAATTGGACGCATGACGAAGATGATGTTGAGAGTTATTTGTCAGATGGGGTGTTCCAGATGAACACGATGGGTGTAGAAGCCTATCTTCAATTTCATAAAATATCGCATAGTAAAGAGCGCACAACACCCAAGAGCCTTTATCAGCGCACTGCTCGTTCAAAGCCCAGACCAGGGTTGAGGTCAAACATCCAGACTCAGGAAATTGTTCACATCCTTGCTTATGAAAATGATGTCCTTCGGGGCTCCATCTGTTCCAAGTCATCGCAAAGCGCTCTTGGTATTCGTGAAGTTGGCAGCCCAGTCGGAGCTTCATTTGATGGTTCAATTGGTCGACTTTGCCTTTGGAAACGTGCCATGAGTGGGGAGCAGGCGAAGGAGATAAGTAGGCACCTTCTATCTCTTGGTAGCAATGTGCAAACCATAAAAACAGAGAGACCCGGTATGGAGTGTGAAACGGCGGAGCCCATCCTTGCCCTGAGTGAACTTTATTCTTACTGGGACTTCACCCATGATACAAATTCTTTGAGCAATAATGTTTTGAATACAGATACTGAATGCAACGATTCTCCCCATGTTAAACCCCCGAAGGAGATATTGTCATCTGTGCATATGCTCATTGAGGCACTGCATCACAAGCATGTAGGTATACTTCGCTCTGGTGCTCGGATAACATCGTTTTCAGAAGATCATGAAAGTTGTCTTTCAAAACAATCTGAATCAGACACTGGGTCCCTAAAGTTGCAGACAGCTCTATACGAACGGATAGAACCATCGCTTCATTACCTTATTTCTAAAACAAAGTTCTCAGGGGTAATCCTTTGGGATCTCGAGGAAATATCCCTATTGAGGCAAGTCGCGGTACCTATGGATTTCCAAACTGCTCACCTTCCTATGCACCTGTATCTTCGCTTGACTGGCGATTGCAAACTTGTGGGCCACTTTGAGTGTACTGAACATGATAAAAATGTCTGGTGTAAGGTTGAAGGCCATATAGATGCTTCCTCACATAACTTTGAGATTTACGTCACTCAAGTGGTTCTTGCTGAGAACGAAAGCCGTCGTTGGCTTTCAAACTTAATGTTTGAGGGCCATGAATCCAATGGCGAGTTGGAGGGGACTTGGAAAACTTCAAGAAAGCTCCCGCACTGGCATGTGCTTTCTGAAGACGCACCCACGATGCGGGCGGTCGCTCGTTCTGCTCCAGCTTACCTCAGTCTTGATGAAGAAGGGCAACTTATCCGAGCAACATGCGACATCTTGCATCTGCAAAGTACGTTTCCTCCATTTGTGCTTGACCAGCGGCCTACAGTTTCAACGTGGAGTACAGTTATTCTTGAAACTGGCCGTTGGTATCCAGTTTTGCAAAGTAGCTCGAACAACGACGAGGCTGAAGAGCAATCCCTGGAGAACGATAGTATGCCTCATGCAATGGAGCCTGCTACCTGGGCATGTCCGGCCTGTACTTTCTTAAATCAACTAGACCATTCGTGTTGTGCTATCTGCACCACTCCAAACCCTGATCAATCAAATAATAGTCAGGGCGGTGATGTCGAGGCTGCATTGTTTACCCTCGATGCTGAAGGAGTTTGGGAACCCAACAGTGGTGTTTACATGTGGGAATTCCAAGTGAAAGGGTCAGCAGGGTCATTGCAGCGGGATGACGTCTCGTTTGGACTTTGTGCAAAGGGTACACCGCTACGCGACCATCTCGGCGCAACGGAACATTCTTGGGGCATCTCGTCGAGTGGGTTGTCATGGTTTAAAGGGCGCAATAAAGCATTGCTGAAAGACCCTCTCCGTGACGGGGATAAAATATCGCTGGAACTAGATTCAGACCATGGACGCGTGTCTATATTCATTAACGACAAAGAAGTTGCTTTGTGCGATCGCAGTGCCTTGCGGCGAGGTACCGAGTGTCTTTTTGATAATGCTCTTTTTCCCGCAATTGCAATATCAGCTCGCGCGAATGTCTCTATCCTTTGCCTTGGCTTGAAACACGGACAAGGCACAGTGCACTTTTCTGAACTGAAGAGGTACACTAACCGAAGTGAATCAGGTTCTCTTGTCCGATTTGACGGTTCTTGGAAGCTCGGCCGTCGATCTGGTCCAGGCATTCTTAAAGAGGCTTCTGGGACCGTTTTTGAAGGAAACTGGGTTGATGGACTTTTGGAAGGGTGGTGTAAAGTGACATCTCGTTCTGCGAGTGAAGTTAAGTATGAGTTTTTCGAAAAGGGAATTGCATCTTCAACAACTAAAGCCACAACAGTGCCTCCTGAGAACTTTACTAAATTTTCTTTAAAAGACGCTTCTGACGAGTCAAAGAATCAACAACAAGAATCGCAGGCTGATAACTTATTTGACATGCAAGGCAAGTTTGCGTTCTCCTCACACCAACTTGTGAGATTGGACCCTACTACTGCAGGCCCAGGAATTCATGTCTCTGCGGACTGTCTAAGTGCTGAGTACGTTGGCGTTGGCCCAGATGCTGGGAAAAGGTCTCATGTGCTGGGAGCAGAGGGCTACTCTCGGGGGATGCACTACTGGGAGGCCCGGGTGATGGGTATGCAATGGGGTAGCACCCTTATTGGAGTGACTGATCGACACCCGTCGCAAGATGACTCGCCACGCCTGCGGCCAGGTAATGAAGCACGCGGCGAAGGCTGGGGTGACGGTTTTGGTTTTGTTAACTATCGTGCTACCCACAGCCCTGATGGCGAGCAACTGTATGGTTCTTTCTATGCTGTAAACGACGTTGTAGGCGTTCTTCTTGACATGGACCGCGGACGCCTTTACTTTTTCAAGGATTTCCAGGATTACCAGAGTGGAGATAAGCAGGTCATTGTTGATCTTGGACTAGCTTACGACCAACTACGCCAAAAGTGTCGATTGGGTCGCAGAAAACGGATCCCATCTGAGGACATCAAATTGTATCCCTGTTTTGGAATGTCAAAGGTTCATGATAAAATAACGATGGAAAAGACGCGATCTCTTGAGTACAATGAAGAACCAGAGGCCTCGATGGTTTTCGAATATTCTCAAACCGTCAACATGTTCCGTGAGATTCTCGCACCTCGTCCTTCGGCGGACGAGATCCCGCTTACGTGGAGAGATGAGTTGTTTTCAGTTTGGGAGAATACAAATGACTCAATTGGCTCAATGCGAACTGTGTGGTCGTTAGGTCGTATTCCAGTGCACATTCATATTAGCGCAGGTGCTTGTGCAGCTGCCTCGGTTGCTAGTCTTGGGAATGTTCAAGTAGGCGATCGCTTGAACTCGCCCCGGGGGCCAGTGACAATATTAGGAGCCAGAAATGGCGCCTTATGGTACTGCGTTGACGGCTCAGACGAAGCTTTATTTTGGCCTCCTGCTGAGTTGCGCTCACTTGTCAAAGACAAAAAGGTATGGCTTGAAGATGATCAACATAAGGAATTACAAACTATGAAAGAAGCTCATAGCATGCTCCCTTCCACGTTTACACCTGACGACTTGGTCAATGCTCTTCAGGGACGTAATGATGTATGGACAGATGCCCTAGATCGGGAGCTTGTACTAGTTGTGAATGTTCTGTGTGATAGATACGCTTGCGAGCCTGAGCACTTGCAGCTTATTAGCTTAGTGAAAGAGATGCAGCATGCCGAAACAGCAAGCCAAACCATGCGCCGATTGATAGGCCTTGGCCCTCAGCGCCTCATTGCTCGATTTATTATATTGTTGACTATCAACATTCGCATCCGAAAAATATTCGAGCTTGTAAATTTAGAGACCACTGTCTCGGACCCAGGACAGATAGTATTTGCCTCTGATCACCGGAGTGGCGATGGGGAGCAGAGTAGATTAGCGTGCCGCAAAATGCAAGTTGCAGGCCTCTTAGCCTACGGCCGTTCGCTAATATTTACCAGGACGAAACTCGAATACTGGAATGCTTGCATTGCGCGGACTACTACTCCTACCATTCCGGCTGCTGACGAATACGATGCACCCCCAGATTTTCCATCAGTCCGAGTGAATCGAATTATTGCAGGAGACCAGCGTCTTGCAGCTCTGGAAGAGCATGATCGTTTGCAGACGTCCGTGTTTGGGCAAATCATGGTCAAAACAGGGATGGAAAGCTGGCCTGCTCGAAAGCTTCGTCGTGCATACTCTCACATTCAAGATGCAACTCAGCAACGCTGTTTCTTTGTTAAATTTGAAAGCGAAGGAGTTGATGACCATGGAGGTCCTTACCGCGCAGTTTTTCAAATTGCAATCGAGGAAGAAGCAGCAGGCCCTCTCCAAATTCTTGTACCCTGTCCTAATGCTGCAGATGGTGCTCTTGCAAATGCAGATAGGATGGTTTTTACACCTCTCCGCCATCAATTGGAAGACGAAGAGGATGAAGAAGTACAGAATACTGGCAATAAAATCTCTTCTGGCACCTTTACAAGTAGAAAATGTTCAGGCAGGTCAGATGGGGAGGCTAAATGGCCAAGTGGTGCGGCAGGAAGTGAACGATGTATCAAATTTCTGGGAAGACTATTAGGCGTTGCGACAAGACATAGTATTCATATTGGCCTTTGTTTAGCACATATTATTTGGAGACCATTAGTGGGACTTCCTATTGGATGGCGCGAACTCCATGAAATTGATAGTTTTACCACCCGCTCTCTCAGGCAGATTGAGTCTCTTTCTCGCGAGCAATGGGATGATGAAGACGCCGCATGGAGCGAGCTTTTACTTGATCGGTTAGGTGATGCGAAACATAATTTACCGGCCGGGTCAGTGATTACACATCACGGGAAACCTAGTAAGATTCCGTTTGAAGCTCGGTTCACTGTTGTCGAAGAGATTGTTCGACAATCTGTTCTAACTGCTGCTGCTCCTGTTACAACTTTTATGCAAGGCTTAGAAGAGATCTTGCCCACCAGAAACTTCATTTTATTTACTCCAGAGGAGCTGGAAAAGCTTATTTGTGGTGCACCAGAGATTGATATTGAATTACTGAAACGTGCCACAATCTACGAGGATGTAGACCCAGAGGCTCCTCACGTTGTTAACTTTTGGCGTGCTTTAGAAGACATGACTCAGGAAGAAAGGTCCAAGTTCGTCAATTTTGTTTGTGCACGTTCCCGCCTTCCTTCATCTGTGGATAAATTTCCCATGAGCTTCAAGATCATCCCTCTGATACGAAAGCAAGACAATGATGAGGAAGCAGATGGTAAAGCTATGGCATCTTCTGATGGTATGCTACCGCAGAGTCAGACATGTTTTTTCACACTTGGACTACCAGAATACTCAAGTAAGGAGGTCTGTTATGAGAAACTTCTATACGCGGCGAACAATTGTAATACAATGGAAGACTTTGATGAGCATGACGCTCAAGCATTTTCTGGGCTAGAGTAGTTAAAAAAATAGTCAAAATCAATCAGTTATATTTTCTCTAAAATTTGTTCTTTTTAATTAAATCCATTACCCCTCTATATTGCACGCGGTCAGTAGCTTGAGGTTAAAAAGTCTCGAAAACTCGAAACTCAATTTACAGGAAGAGATCTGCAATCCCAATTTTCCTCATTTCTCTCTACTGCCTGCTCTACTTCATTGAGACGCTCTCGTCCGGTGAACTTCTGTAACAAATTCTCCCATTTCAAAGACTCATTTGCACTTGTAATGCTCATAGCTAGGCCAACCTATCGTTACGAGCGGAGTGCACACCTTGTAACCGTCATATGTTCTGAGTCCCGAAAGCGCTCCAACTGTGCCCTGTGCTACCACGCTGACAGTCACAGAACTCTATAATTTTGATAATAAGCAAACAAGCCAGAGTTTATTGAAGAAAAGTTCCGAAGCCTGATCAAAAAAATAATTCTTGAAAGAAAGTTGAAGTGGCAATGTTCATTGTTGCAAATTAGTTTTTAATTTTTATTATTTTTAAATTTTAAGTCAGCAGCAGGTCTACTGGACAAGTGAGAGGATGTAGAGTATTCACTAGCTGATGGAGTAACTATATTAGATTGTGCTATTTATGCTAATTTGGCGGTCAATGGGACTCCCCGAGAGAGCCCAGCAAATCTAAAAGGTACAAGTTCTTTCAGCGGGTAGAGTTAGGCCGGCTGACTGCTGCCACGCTGCACGTAGCGTGAATGCATATTTCGATTGCTTGGATACCCAACGAGCCTTCGAAACTCAAAGGAAAACAGCTTCGTAAGGGAGCTCGAAGCTCTCTCCTAAGGCTTGCTGGCCCAGGGAGCCAAACCTTACTTTAAAACACAACCGTGAGATTAGTTCGCTTAACTTTGGCTCTGCTACATAGCGAAAGCTAATACACAATGAAGAAATCAAATATGAGAAGAGTAATTCTGGGCCAGCATAACTCATCGTTATTCATCATTTTGAGTTTATTCACCATCGTCCTTATGAGTTCTTGCATTGATCGAACATTTGCGAGCTCATACTCAGCCGAATACTGTTCTGACGAAACTTATAATGGGAGTTTATTTGCGCAACGTATTATTCAGAGACCAACAAATACATATCGTATAAAAGCCGAGGGTAGTGCTACTGAAAATGTGAAAGAAATTCAAGAAGTACGTCTTTGGAGTCACCAGGTAATCGATATATCTATCAATGCATCTCGTGGCACATGGGACCTTGAATTTTGCCAATTCGATGTACAATTGCCAGGCACAGTATATTATGCTCCAGTACCAAATAGCGCGAATCAAATCAGTGTATTTGTGTCTAATAATGAAGACACAACTCAAGTATGGCAGGAAGCTGGCGTATATGAAGGATACCCTGTTCGTGTATCGAAAAATTCATCTGTTTCTGGGCAAGATCGGCAGACATATCGCGTTTCATTTAGTGAATGTGATGGTTGCTATTCTTCAGTCATTCAGCTGGACCAGGATTATACAGGCCCAACAATAAACGGCCCAACCGGAACAGTTTGGGGTTGTTCTTGGTCTCTTCCAAAAACTACACTAAATTACAATGCAAATGCAAATGCTTTAAGAACAGCTTTTGAAAATGCTCTTGGCGAAGACTCAGTAGAAAGTGTGGTTCGTACAGTCACCAGCGAACCCGCGGGCTATGTATACAGAGTTGTTCTAGCTGAAGGGGTGGTTGGTGCGCAGGCACGTGTGAATTCAACAAACCTTGGTGGCTCTGATATTGGAGCTTCGGCAGAAACTATCGTACTTGGTGCGAGTATTGGATCTACATATGCAACAGCAAACAACCGTTCAAGTTTTACAGGCTCTTTTTCTCTTGGCTTTGAGGACGAAAATTCCACTTCGCTTAATCTAAGTTCATCAGCTAATCAAGTGCAAGCTGCTTTGCGTAGTCTAACCGATATTGGCCTTCAGCTTGTGGTAACAAAGTCTTCCAGCGGTTGGACATGGAAAGTGACATTCGGCGAAGCTGGAGACATGCCCTTGCTCACACCGTGGCTATCTAGCTCAGCGACACCTGGGCTAACACTTAAAACCGTCACCACAACAGTTGGTCTTTCTTTGCTCGATGGCAGCTTCCAAATAATGCTAGAAAACTCAAATTCGTCCACTATAGTCCCCGTCACAGCTTCAGCAAAAGCTCTGGCAGATTCTTTGGCATCGTTGGATTTGAGTGATGCATCAGTCACACTTTCGGCATCCAGCTCAGGAAACGAATATGAGTGGATTGTCGGGCTCGATGGTAATTGCCCAGACAATTTCGATTTAAGTAGTGAAGAGCTATATGTTACTCCCATGTGTAACTTTAGTCTTACTGCGGGTCCTTCGACAAGTGAGCTACTAACTGGAACAAATGCTACTTTGACTGTAGAACATATCTTTCTATTAGATCTTGGGGAGTCTTGGCGGAGCCAGACTGTAAGCTGGACAGAAGTAGCTCGAATTCCGTCAGATCTCCCCAGTTCGGAATCAGTAGATGGTGGATATCTTCTTCCGTTAACATTGAGCCAGAGAGGTCGCTACGTGTTTGAGGCTAGTGCTTCCACTGACACGTCCGTCGTCATTGGAACTCAGCTCGTGTATGTAGACGCTGGTCTACCTCAAATTGATGTTGGAAACTCCACCACGAGTGTGGCATACCCAGCTAGTCAAGTTGAGCTGACAGGATCTGCTTCAAAGGCACTATATGGCTCAACAATATCTTCATACTTGTGGACTCTGGTAGATAGTCCTAGTGGAGCTTCGTCAAGTGCAGGTCAAATTTCTTCTCCAAACTCCGCAACTACAAAGATCAGTAGCCTAGGTGTTCCCGGGACTTTCGAATACAGTCTTCGAGTTACGGACAGCTTAGGACTAGCAGCATGTGCAACAAAGTCTATTGAAGTTTTATTTGCCCCTACGATAGACCAAAACCTAACAAACCTTGATTTAATTCCTGGAGAAAATATAGTGCTGAATTGTACTGCGTCTGGATCCACTCCCATTACGTATAGATGGATGTTTGGAAACACGACTTTAACGTCAACTGATGCTGTTCTAAGATACTCAAGTGTTGCAGAAACAGATCAAGGAAACTATACATGTATTGCCTCCAATAAGGTATCATCGGTGAGGAGCAACACAGCATTCGTTAATGTCTATAATCCAGTGGTTATTGCATCTGATCCAAAGCCAACAATAGGTGTACCAGGCCTGAATACGTCACTTTTGTGCTCGGCTACAGGCTCCTTTCCTATGGAAGTATACTGGGAGAGACAGGTCGAAGGCTCAACTACATGGACACAATACTCTAGAGCAGCTGCGACTTCTGGAAACGAGATTGATGCAACATACTTCAAGCTCAATATTAATAACTTGACAGAGGCAGATCAGGGAAACTACCGATGTATAGTAGGAAATATGGTCAACAATGCCACCTCTAATGCGACATATCTAGATATCATGGATATTCCATCGAATGTAACAATCTCTGTAAGCCCCGCGAGCGTTTTAGAAAACGGTGTAAATGAAAGTTCAACTGAAAACTTTACACTTGCATGCGACTCGGTTGGAGAAAATGTTACTTATGCAATTGAGCTGAATGGTGTTGTTGTGTCTGAAGCGCAAACTCACGTTTTCACTAATATTACTGCAACGCAGCATGCTGGTGATTATACATGCGTTGCCACTAATGGAGCAGGATCAGCGGAAAGTGAGAGTCTCGAGATTGTTGTCAACACACCTCCGATTATCATAACCCAGCCTCAATCTCTAACTGTAAATCCGGGAGAGCGAGCAGTGTTTACTGTAGAGGCAATTGGAGCAAGGCCTCTGGCATATCTGTGGATGAAGGACGGTGATTATATAAGTGAAAATAATTATACACTGGCCAACCTTACATTTGAAGCAGCAGAAGAAGTAAATGAGGGACTTTATTCGGTAACTGTGTACAATTATCTGAATGTTACTCAGTCTGTGAATGTTATGCTAACCGTGAATGATCCTCCTCAAATAGTTTCCCCTACCTCCAACACAACTAAGAAAGTTGATCCTGGTGGCACGATAACACTAAAGTGCGAGGCTAATGGAACTGGTCCCCTTTCTTTCACATGGCTTCAAGATGGTGACAATGACTCTGGGAATCTCACGGAAGTTGAGAAAGGAGCGGTGACTTCAGATGATACCAGCAGTCAGTTGGTAATCTCCAATGTAGCAACAAGCGATGAGGGAAACTACTATTGCCAAGTTTTAAGTGACATAGGGGAGGCAATATCAAGTGCCATGCGTCTTGACGTGAATGACCCGCCCACTATTGTTTTGAGTCCTTTGGACGTTTTTGCTGAGCCGAATTCGAATGTTAGTTTTACTGTAGTAGTGGCTGGCGCAACGCCAATGTCGTATCAGTGGCGAAAAGATGGGATAGACATTGACAGTGCTAGTGCCACCCTCAGCACGCTAGTACTGCTCAATGTTACGACTGCGGATGAAGGAAGTTATGACTGCCGAGCAACAAATCATCTGAATTCCGTGACAGGTGTGCTAAGTGATGCTGCCAACCTTCACATTGCGCGAGCACCAGAAATCATTAACCAGCCAATCAATGTAACAGCTGATCCGTCCAAGACGGCAACACTCTCGTGCACAGTATCAGGAGCGCCTCCAATGACTTACAAGTGGTATCGTCGAGGGGTTGGTGGCTCAGATGTGGTGATGCAAGAAAATGTAACATCACTGGCCTATTTTGAAAGCATTCTACAGATTCAAGACATTAAAGAATCAGAGCAAGGGGTTTATTTACTTTCCGTCGAAAATTATCTTGGAAATGTATCGAGCGACTTTGTAAGCGTAACAGTAAATGATCCCCCCGTAATTATTTCCAGCGAAGTGACCAAAACTGTAGACCCTGGCGCAAACGTATCCTTTTCGTGCAATGTAACTGCGGATCCTGCTGTTAAGTCCGTCACCTGGAGGCATAAATCCAGCTCCTCTTCAACAAGTAGTACTATTGTATCCGGCCAAACCGGTTTTACTTTAGCTCTGACCAATGTGAGCCAGAATGATGAAGGAATCTATATATGCTATGCCACCAATTCGGCTGGCTCAGCTTCTAAAACTGTTGGAAAGTTGTCAGTTCGCGATCCACCTACAATTTTAAGTATGTCACCCATTGCTGAAGGTGGTTCATTGACTGTCGATCCGTTGCAACAGGTAAATCTAACAGTTCTAGCTTCAGGTATCGCGCCCTTAAATTACACATGGTACCTGAATGGTGCTGTAAGCCAGACTGGGAATTCCCCAAGTTTCAAATTCGCACCCAGTGAGGAAGGATCTATTTTCGTACGCGTCTCCAATCGACTTGGAAGTGATACGTCTATTCCTATTACAATTGCTGTGAATGCACCTGCACAGATAGACTCGGTAACGATGGTGCCAACTGATGGTCGTATTTTGACGGGTGGCACGGCTCAATTGATTTGCAAAGGTTCTGGTTCAACACCTTTAACATTCACGTGGCTTAAAGACGGATCTGCACTAGATGTATTGGAAGACGCAGCTACAGACAACGTTTCGGGGACATCTAGTTACGCTCTTAGCTCCGAGGATGATTACACGTCACAGCTATTGATTACGGATGCTGTGAGTACTACTCATACTGGTTCTTATACCTGTAGAGTTAAAAATTCGGCGAAACCTCAAGGTGCTATTTCGGAAGCTCTTGAAGTTACTGTTGTTCTTCCTCCGATCATCAATGCTAGTACACCTGAGGACATGACACGCTTACCTACGTATAATAGCTCCTTCCAATGTGAGCTTACTTCTGGAACACCACCTTTCACAGTAACTTGGTACTACACCGAGTCCCTCGGCGCAGATATTGAAGCAATTGAAATGAGGAACTCGTCTATGTTTAGTGATGCTATTGGAACTTATCAAACCAACGCTGGGCTTAGTGACATTGTGATGACTATCATAAACTCTAGTAATGTGGACGAGGGTTTATATTCATGCAATGCCTGCAACGAAGCAGACTGCGCACAGTCAAGATGGGCTAGTCTCGGAGTCTTCGATTCACCACGAATCACAGAGCAAGAACCTAAAGCCACAAACACTAGCGTTGAGACAAATCCAGGTGACGATCTTTCACTTAGCGTTGTAGCTTCTGGACTAGAGCCTTTGACATTTCAATGGTACAAGTATGAAGAGTCATCCGATATAACACAAGCTGTGATTATTGATGGTGACGCGTATCGTCAAACTCCTTCGAATTGTACGGAAGCAAATGTACCATGTATATTGCTTCTTAATGATATTCATAATTCAGCCGCAGGTTCCTATTATTGTGTAGTCAGCAATAGTCTGGGCATGACCAGTTCAGTGGCAATTGACGTTAATGTGACAAAGGTTCCGACTTTAGAAGATGCGAGTACCTGGCCTGACACTTTGCGGACTGCATGCCCAGGAAATGTATTTGAACAAGAGGTGAATATTTCTGGGACATCTCCAATCCATTATGCTTGGTACTTTAGTTCAACATACTCTGAGGCTAGTTCAATATTCACTTCAACTGCAGCGTGGCAAACCACAGATCCTATATTCAAAATTGCTGATCCGGATAATTCGAATGAAGGCTACTATGCCTTCATTGCCACCAATGTAGCTGGTGCATACAGATCTTCAGCTGCTAGGCTAGATGTCAATGAAGGCCCAACTGCGGCAGCAGATGCCGCAGGGTCCTCACCTCGACACTCTGTGACTCTACCAAGGACATATACGCAATTGTATGCATCTGCTTCAAAGAATGCAATCAAGTATTCGTGGGAAGTTGTGTCTCATCCTACACTTGAATCAGGCCGTGTGCAACTCACCTCGCCGACTAATGGAACAACTGGGGTGCTTGGAATGACTGTCGCCGGGGAATATATTTTTCGACTTACAGTCACAGGAGCTTATGGGTGTACAAATTCTGATGAGGTGACAGTTGTTGTCAATACTGCCCCAGTAGCCGTGGCTCCAAATGCAACGGTGAGTCTTGAAAGCTACCCAGCACAACTCGATGGCAGAGCATCTTATGATATTGACTCAGGTGGATCGATTGTAAGCTATCGTTGGTCGCTTGCTTCTGTTGATGGCTCAGTAGAGGCTGCAGAGAGTGTTGCTCTGGTTGGTAGCAACACCTCAATCGTTCGCGTAACTGAGCCTGTTGTTGGTCTGTATGCCTTTGTTCTTGCTGTAACTGACAATGACGGCGCAACAACAACAATACGTACATATCTCAATGTTCTAGATGTGACATTTATTAGTCCAGTAGCTCCAGTTTTGGCTCCTTTCATTAAAGGAGGCTACTATGAGCACCTTGTAATCATCACTGTCAAGGGCTACCTTCCGGGAGGTGGCTCAACACCAGTCCGCCTCTCTTTTGAAAATGTGGCAAACAGCTTAAACGAAACATCTACCACAGTAATCTCAACTACACTGGAAAAATTGCAAGGTTCTAGCTCGAGCTCAGATGAGAAACAAGTTTTATACCAGTGGGCAGTAGATGAACGAACTGAACCAGGTCTTGGGAATCTACAGGTAGTCATAGGGGCAGACACTCAGACTACAACACAGTCAGACCAAATTGAGGTTGTCTTACCGTATCATTTTGAATCCATCAGTTCAAATGACTGTGATTGCTCATCAGAACCTCAGCAAAATAGAAATGTTCGTTGCGTTGGTTACGGGATTGGAGCTGCCTTTGCATCCTATGGGAGCGAAAGCTATGCTTGGATGGAAATTGAGCATGATATTTCTAAGTGCCTTAAATTTTCACCCCTTCCTGTATCGAAAATTCCTTGTACCTCTGAACAGGTAGAAGAGTGCAGTAGCCTTTCCACTCACTGGAATGTAAGTTCATGGAGCTTAGGTGAAGATCTTGATCAAGCTGCTTTCTGTGCTTCTCAAATTTGTGGTACTGAACGAACTAGAACTGTAAACTGTATTGATGCAGGTAGCTCTATAGTTAGTACATCTCGCTGTAGCAGTGCAACTCCTGAAACAACACAAATTTGTAGCACCGGATGCTTAGACGCCACAATGCGTTTCATGAGCGTCGTGACGGGAGCATCGTCAAATTCATGCTCTCCTGTATGGTATCGTAGCGCGCCCAATATGTGCTTTGAGAGAGCTTCAGGCTATCTACTAGGAACACCAAAATGCGATAGCGTATCAACACTCTCATCAGATATTCTGTCTACTTCTTTGTGTACAGATGTTTGGTCAGTCAGTGACTGGGTTTGCGACCGCACGACAAATATAGCACAGCGAAGCGCAGAATGTATTACATATTCAACAGGTGAATCATCTTCTACTTGTAGCTCCACAAGTCGCCCAAATTTAACGCAAGCATGTGTTCCTGGAACGGTGATATCTTCCACTAGCCAATTGCCTTACAGATCAATTGGTGTCTGGTATTATTGGAGTATCGGTGCATGGAGGAATTGCACAGCAACAACTGTTGATATTGTTGGTTCTTGCTCCTTAATGCAGCAAGAACGAGATGTTCTGTGCGTAAATCGCTATGGAGAAGTTACCGCTGACCTTGCTTGCGCAAATTTGACAAAGCCGTACGCTGTACAAACTTGTTCTTCGAGCTGTGTGGAAACATGTCAAACCAACTGTGGTCCTCATGGGAGATGTGACAATGCGGCTGCTTCAACTTGTGTTTGTGATAAAGGCTGGTCCGGCGAAGATTGCTCTGAAACTACTAACGAAACTATATGTATAGGGGATGAACAAGTACTGGACATCAACGGTGGTTGCTGTGATTTGTCAAGTGCCACATTAACTGCTCAAGGTACATGCTGTTCGACTGGCGTACTTGATTTTGAAGGAAGCTGCTGCGCAAGTGGCAGTATCGATGCATGTGGAACTTGCAATGGCGCTGGGATTACAATTGATGCTCAGGGCAAATGCTGCGAAACTTTGCTCGATGCTGAAGGTTTGTGCTGCTTGAGCGGACTGCTAGATCGTTGTGGTATATGCGACGGAACTGGCAGCTCCTGTTCTGCTTCTGTTAGCATTATTGGCTTGTATTCAAGTACTCTCGAGGCGTCGCTTCGCGAAGACCAGCAACGTTTGGATGTTGAAGTATCTCTTATCGAGGAATTAACAACAAATATGCCACGAAATGTGTCGTGGTCGCTCATCTCAGCTGAAGTGAGTACCACAACTACTAAGGAGAGACGGATTCTCAGCAATGAAGGATCATTATCTGGCGATATCCTGACTGTCAACGCAAAAGTTGAGCTTGCTCCATCGAGTATGATGCCTTGGCTTCGAATCTCGAATCAGAGCACCTGGACAACTGTTCTTAAGTCTGTTCTCAACGTGTCTAGTGCCACGACTTTGGCTGTCGGTTATTGTGGCAACGACGTCTGCGAAGTTGGAGAACGCTGCACAGATAAAGGTTGTTGCCCATCAGACTGCGTTTTACCCGAAGCTGTTTTGTGGTGTCCTTTGAATTGTTCAGGGCACGGGGTATGTCACACAGGGCTAGGGCGCTGTGTTTGCCAAGCTGGGTACTCCGGAGAGGCATGTACAGAGTGTAGTGGGGACGCACGTATGACATCTCAAGGGACTTGCATACCTACACAGTGGATCCCAATATCAAACATGGCAGATTCTTCAGACGACGACACGAGTGGCGCCACTAATACCATCACTCAGATCGTGAAGAAGAGTGTATTTTGGCCAGGCTTCATATTTGGTCTTCTTTTCACATGTTGTTTAACGAGCGCCTTGGTTGGCTATGCTCGTCACAAGTATAGGCAAATACGTGACGAAACAAATCTTCAATTGCTTATGAACAACAGTGCTCGTTTTGGTCCAAGTTTGAACCCACTTAAATTATCTTCCATGCAGAATGCAAAGAAAGGATTCCCCTTCGGTTGGTTATGGAAGCGTTCTGAGAATGGTTATAATGGTCAACAAATTTGGCAACACTGGTACGCTTCAAAACAAGGTCTTGATATATTTTACTATAACAATGATACTGAAGCATGGTCAGAGGGAAACTCCAAATCTCACCTGCTAAGGCCACAAGAGCTTGGCCGACTTAACTTACGCCATGTAGAGGCTGTCTTGGTTAAAGGGAAGAAATCAGCAAAACATGGGGGGTGGCGATTTGACTTACTGTATCGCCTGCAAGAGCGGGAAGCTCAACATGGGTATGCTGATATCGAAGACGGTATGAGCACGCGTTCTTCTCTTGATGAGGAAGCAGTTGATGCTCTAGACTACCCGCACGTGCGTCATCGCTATGCTCGAAACCAGCCTCGTGACCGCTCCATGGGTCTTCAACGTGTCGAGTTCATGTGCGACACGCAGCATGCCGCTATGGAGTGGGCTGAAGCTATTGCGGAGAGTACCGGCGCACGTTTACAATGTGGACGTTCTGTACAGAATAACACGAAGCCTAACAAGGATGAACGCGTTGTCATTGAGCTGGCATCCATCGCTTCACCAAATGCGTCAAAATCTACAGGTCTTCTGTACAAATTAATGTCTTCTCCTCAATCTGTAAAGAGCCCTCAGAGTGGGGTGTCCACGGACAGCATTGCAAGTAGCCTCCCAGGCATGGTTATTGACGAAGAACCAAGTGTATCGACATGCTCTTCCTCTGGTACCTCGGTAACCTCTGTATCGGGAGTCCAAGGCCTTATTGTTGGTACTTTATCCGGCGCAGTAGGTTATCGTGTAGCTTGCGAAGGCTGGGTCCGTCTTGAGGTCGACAAAAGCAGTGTTTATGGCACGTTATTTCCGGAAAGAGACGAGCTGGCTATTTTTGAGACAATGGTGAAAGCCAAAGATGGCGCTCATCATTATGCTGGAAAACTTCGCTCTATAAAACTGTCTCGTGTTGCCGAAGTCCAGGGGTCTGCCTCCAAGTTAGTAACGATTAAGTTTTGGGATCGCAAGCACACAGAAAAGCTGCAGTCCTTGACCTTTGCAACATCACCTGAGGAGCAGGTGCGGTGGTGTAAAGCTTTGAAAGACCACATGCACTTTCGTCATGGTGTGGATGTTTATGTAAATCAAACGACGGAGAAAGTTGAATTAGATAATCCAGGCATGACTCTACTTCAGGCGGCAGAGCCCCCCAAACCAATTGGACACATAACCACGCCGATAAATGAGAAGCTTTCATCTCTCCGGGTTCGACGAAGTTCTTCAGTACTTTCACGGTATCATGCGGAACTTACTCCACCCAAGTTGTCCTCGGGTTCCCACGCGGATACATCTGTGGCTGATTCCGTCAAGTCCATTGAGGAAACATCATCCTCAGTTATCAATGTGCAGAATGACAACCGCGTCGAATATGAGTCTGGACCATCTAAAGTTTTGTCGAAGAGTAGTACAAGAGGTGACAAAACTAGGGGTCCGCCGTATCGACCAACTTCAGTCATATCTCGACGAGCCGCAAAGAGAAGTGAGACAACCTCGATAGGAGGTGCCGTTTCTGTAGAAAAGACGAACCAAGAGCATTCTCGAATGCAAAACAACCAAGAAGATATTGAAATGCAGATTGTCTAAGATCTCTAGGCGTATTTGGAACTGTAGAAAACTCGGTTAAAATTGAGAACCATGTCATTCACAACAATCAGTGTTCAACACTTATATTTCTTCTCAGCTTCAATGACCAGCCGGTATGATAATCGTTTCGATTTTTTACATGAACCAATGGTATATTTATCCACCCTTTTCTACTGTCAACGAAATATTTGATCCTGTAATTACCTATAAAATGATCATTTTTGATTTCCTACCATCGTTCGCCAGCTTCAGTGGGACTTCTTTTATCACTATTGTTATTTTTATTTAAAAAATATTTTTAATTTTTAAAAAAGAAAAAAAAAAAAGTTTAAGAAAAGAGTTCATCCGCAAAATCATGTTTGCTTGGTGCCCTAACACCACTGCACAGCATGATCACGCGACAGCTATGAGACCCAATGAATCACTTAGCTGTTTTGGCTTCTTCCGGGAAAATGTCGAATCAGAGCCACCTGGCATTAATTCTGCAGAACTTGAAGTAGTTGACGATATCTCGGAACCTGAGTCGCCGCCTACAGACATTAGCTGTAAATCCTCTTGTCAATCTTACAGAGCAGGTCCCTTTCCTTTTTGGCTAGGTCATGGCGCATCTTAGGTAGCATTTTGCGTAGTACTGTACTACCAGTATTCAAGTTTGGGACAAAAAGAGATAGCCTCACAAGCACTATATTTTAATTAAAAAGTATATCTATCATATATATTAATTTAAAAACAAAAAATTTCTTTCGGATGGTTGCTCAAATAACTATCTATCTTGAGACAAAGAAACTGCGAGCTTCAGATTAGGAAGATGTCACCAATCCACATTATAGTCGTAGTAACAGCAAGACCTTGAACCTAGAGTAAAAAATTAAAACAAAACAGAAACTAATGTTGCTTTAAGTGTAGTACCCGTGACACTTTTCTACTACAGAAAACTAAAAAAACTAAAAAGCTAAGAAGCACCCAGTCGAAAAAATAAAAAAAGATTATCTGTTGTTGAAGACCTTCCCAACTTGAGGATATGCAGTATTCATTATGCGCGACTTGGGAGCAGAAGGTATAATTTCCAGTGGCCCCGAGAACGCTGGGGCCAGACTTGTCCAACCCCGGAGCGGACCGTGAAAATCATGCAGATTGGGGCGATTTTCCGCTTTTCTGGCGTTTTATGTACAATGGCAGCAGCGACTCTCAAATTTGCTACATGATCAAGACTGCCTGAGTCACAAGTTCCTGTACACTGTATTCAAGCAATTTGCGAACTTGCTGCCTTGGTAGCTAGCTCGAGTTTATCAGCCATCTTGAGGATGTCAACTCAACGAGGAGGAACGATGATGATCAATTCATAGATAGGCAAATGAGGATTCACTGCAGTCGTGAGGTATGCAAACCAGTTGCGCCTCCCTTTCGAGGCCGAAACGAACCTCGTGTTGTGAGTGTGGTGTGGTTAACTCGAGCCGCTGCATGGGCTGATCGGTTGGGCTAGCTACCTACCTATCACCAGGAGCGAGTGACTAACGCGGCTGCGAAACCTGCCGCTACGAAGCATGGCGAGATGATGAACCCCTCTTGAGTCCAAGTGCCGAAGACGCGCATGCTGGTTTTTGCACACGCTTCGAGATGGTGGGTACCTAGTTGCTACATAATCACTGAGTAAGTAATCCTGAAACGATGCCGCAACAAGAGCACCTCCATTGCATGAAGCTTGTTGATGGCTACTTTCCGGTAAAATTCAAGATTGTCAGGTGAGCCTCCACGTCCGGGAACCCAAGGCCTGTAAACCTGATCGAGTGGTGCTTGCAGTCCGTCTGCTCCTTCTCCTCAGCAGCTCAGCGTATCAGTGGCACGGAAACTATTCCATTTGGCGCCGTGAACCTCTTTTTTATGAACAACCTGTCCACCTCCAAAAGAGAAAAGTCAGGCACTAGCTAATAGGTAAGTAGTTCCTACTACCTACACGCACGATCGTTTGTTTGGGCAAGCGAGCTTTCAAAGCTAGGTAATACATACATGCACACACACACACACTCGCATACATAGGTACACAGGCATGAATCAATTGGAGCCTGCCTGTTCTTCTTATCCCAGTGCCTGGCTCCTGGCTCCTGGGGCTTGGCAGTGGAAGCTTGGATCTCTGTGAATTGGCCACAAGTAAGTTGGGCCTGCTCACTCCCGCGATTCAAGGTTGTTTCTTCTTTCTTATCTTCGAGCTCTAAATCGAGTTCTGTAGAAAGAAGGGACCTTCAAAGCAAGGAAGACACTCAGTGCCTTTCCCCCGGCACAGAGAAAGAAAAACTTTAGGTGATTGAAGTTGAATGAAGTTGAATGAAGTTGAAGACAATGGTGAAAGCTCTAACACAATACCTGGAGATAGATACCTAAACACCATAAACAAACAATAAACAATAAACAAACAAACAAACAAACAAAACGTAGACGTGAATAATAGATAGATAAATACAAAGAGATTCTTCTCCCAACTTGAGTCTCAAGAAGCCCGCCCATCACGCCCCTCCAAATTCCCAAACCCAGCCACGCAAGTCACTGCATCGCATCGCATCTCGTTTCCCCAACAAGCGGCCCAGCCCTCTGAAGGCAGGCACAGAGATCGATCTCTCTGCCATCAGCTCATCAGGTCTTCTTCATCCAAGCTTTGAGCATCGCAAGTTCTCAGTTCAATGGGTTCGATACCTCCTTTCTTCGAACCCATTGAACTAAAGTACTCTGTCTCCTTCTATATATATCGATCGATCGATCGATCGATCTTGTGCACAAAGGTGTGCACCCCGTAGCGCCTCCTAGGGGCCTTCTAGGCTAAACTGCCTCCTTGTGCGAGCGAAGGGAACGTCTGCAGCGCATGAACGAACGAGTGAAGGAGCGCGTGAGTGCGCGGGTGAACGAGTGGATGCTGCTGCTGCTACTAGTTTGCCCAAGCAGAGCAGCGCGAAGTAGCACGCGCTGGTGCTAGGGAGTCGATACCTCCCTCCCAAAGCAGCCCCCTCCTTGAGCGAGCTAGTTCTTCTGCGTGTGCCCCACTCGATCTGGCAGTCAGGCAGTTTAGTTTGCCTGTCTGAGAGGGCAGTCAAACAAACAAACAAACAGCAATCGGCGAACCAGTCCCTCGCCACTCTCGAGGTGCGGGCAGGCGGGCAGGCGGGCAGGCAAGGAGGCCTCAGGCAGAGCCTCGGCTGCTGCTTGATGGCGGTGCGAGGGACCGGGAGTCGGAGCGAGGCTCTCTAGGAGACGGGAGAGGGTGGAAGAAAGGCCCAAAGAATCCCAAAGAGCAGCGAGAAAGAAACTAAGTGACACCTAATACTAACAGCAGAGAACTTCAGAAAGAACTTCAGAAAGAACTTAAGAAAGAACTTCAGAAAGAACTTAAGAAAGAACTTAAAAGAAAGAACGAAGCGGAGAACTCCTCGTTATAGCCAACTATCTCACTGCTAGTAAAAGTAAGAAGGCATCGAAGAAATAAGAAACCAGAAGTCAGCCAATCGATCAATCGATCAATCGCTCGCTCGATACAGATCAGCCGTTCAGCTAGCCAGTCTGTTCAACAGGTTGGTCTGTCAGTCAGTCGGCCGGCCGATCGATCGATCTATCGATAGAGAGAGAATTCCGTACTTCTCTAGCTAGAGCAGGAGAGCAAGGATCCGTGGCTTTAAAATAAATAAACACCTCGAAAGAAAGGAAGAAAGAAAGAAAGAAAGAAAGAAGAAAGAAGAAAGTGAAGAGAGAGAAAGAAAAGAGAAGCTCAGGAGAGAAGTAAAGTACCCTGAAACAAAGAGTTCATAAAATTCATCCAACACGCCCCCTGATCCTGCGTTATTCTTCATTCTTTATGATCATAAAAACAGCCCCTGGCGAGTTCTTGTCCTCTGTCTCTTGTGAAAAGCAGCACGCCCTCGTGCTCACCAACCGATTGACTACTCACTCATTCGCGTACTCAGGCTCTCTCTCTATCTCTCTCTCTTTTTCGCGCAAGCTTTCCCTCTCTGAGAGCGTCTATCTGTTTGTTTGGCTCACTCCACTCAGTCACGCTCCCTCTAACTGTCTAGTCAGTCAGTCAGTTAGCTAGTTAGTTGGTTAGTTATCTGTGTCTCACTGACCGTCTCTGTTTGTCTTACTCTGTGTCTGTGAGTGGAAAAGTTCCTCTGATTTGCGTCTGTTTTACTGTCGAGGATATTTTTTCTTCTTCTTAACTATCTTTTGATTCTCTGGAAAGGAATAGGACTTAGAGGGATTCTCAAAGCGTCGCCAAGGTGGGGCAGCAGTCCAGCAAACCCGGATTCTGGTCGCGGCGCGACAGGCGACGGAGACATCATCATCAGGAGCAGCAGCTCAGCTTGGAGCAGTTTGGCTTTGTGCTCGACCCGGAGACACGGCGGACAGTTGAAAAGCTTCGGAAAGAACTCAACAAACAGTTCGAAGACGCAAGCATGGGTGTCCTAGGTGACGTTCTGGCGCGGACCAAGAATGTGGATGTGCCACATGTCAATGGAAAGCTCCTGCAGATCGTGCTCGGCATTCTCAACTGCTTTCTCTTCGGCGTAGGTGTCATCATCGCAGGATTCCTCTCCAACTCTGTACCCGACATCATCATCGGTATTCTCCAGCTCGTCATTCCTTTCGTTGGCTGGATTTGGGCGGTAAGTTCGAAACACAGTTCCCGAGATATATTTTGTGAATACTGAAGCTCTGGCCAGGCAGGGATGTATATATATATATATAGCTTGTAGACTCTGTTCTACAAGGACCCTACACATCTAGCAAGGCTTGCGTTGGGAGACTGTATAATTAGGGAAGGGGGAGGTGATTGTTGGAGTGTTTTTTTTCATGATTGTGCCGATTTTCTGAATAAGTAAACTAACTAATGCATGAGGAAATCCACCGGCACTTGCTAATGGAATTTCAAACAAACGCATGAATAAATAGGTTGCATGGGGTGTCGTCATGGTGCTCAATGCCTCCTAAACGGAAACGTTGTAGGTTATGCAGGCAGGGTCCACCATTTGACCTGTTTTGACAAAAGTAGAAATTCAACTGCCTTTACGACCACCAACCCTTATGCACAATAACATACTTCAATATCAAAACACATCGGCATTACATGTTCTACTTGTCCGTCGCATCATCCTTTCAAGCGGTAACAATATCTCTATTACTCAGAAGCGAGCCACTTTAAAATATACGTGTGGCAAGCCTCAAGTCTCTCTGCCATGTTCATACAGATGAGCAACTAAGCATTAGAAAAAACAAAACAATATATTTAGGTATAGCAGAAGCGACACAAGCACATGTGATAAAAGTACAACATAGGTTATCTATATAAAATTTTACTACCACAAATTGGAGCGCTCGCGAATGCGAATGAGTCTCGTGGTTGTGGTACTAACTAGTCTCCCCAAACAAAGAATTCATAAGTGAAGGCAGGCTGTACCACAGCTTATTATTTTTCTTAGTAGACAAGCGCACACACGAGTCCTTGTCTACTAGATAGTCGCACAAGGGTGAAAGAAGACAGCTTTAAGCAAAGCAAAGTTTAGCAAAGAACATTAACAAACTTGGCGAGCGAGCGACAAGCATCCCCGCGCTGCAAGGCGACATTACAAGGGTTTTTTAACCTCAAGGTTTGCTATAACCTTGATTCAACATCTAGGCGATCGCAGTCTTTTTCTCCTCTTCCTCCTCAGCACCAATTCCAATGACGCGGTCCTTCTTGGTATGAGAGTCATCCTCAGTATAAAACTGGGTCATCTTGGTTACAATCCGGTCCTCAGCACTCGCGTCAGCTTGGCTAATCATATAAGAAGTGTAGCTGGTCGGCCGCGGGGCTGCTTCAGCAGATCGTTGAGCAGATTCAATGGGCTGTCCATCAGCTTGGAACGTGTCAGCATCAAGCACCACGTAAGTTGTGAAAAACGTCTTGAAGACTTGGCCGGTTTCTGCGTGCGTGGAAACTTGGAGTTGCTTGTATGCGATGTGCACTGTGCGCTCGGATTCAGACTGGACTACAGACTCACGATGCACACGCATGGGCGAAACGATGCGTACGTCTTTGCCACCATCCACACTCTCGAGAGTAAAGCTCGAGTGCGAACGGAGCCGAGAACGTGGGGCATCAGTAGAATCAATGCTAGAATTACGACAGAAAGCCGGAGGAGCTACGGGGAGATTCCCAGCGTTAGCATCCTCTTCGGTCGGGTCCACGTTGCGTTTGCAGCCGCCCTCGCACAGATCGAGTTCATTCCACCCTCGGATCTCGTTAATTGCGCGCGGCGACGGCACCAAGCTCGGCGACTGCGGCGTGTTAGAACTTCTACGCTGAGACATCTTGTCTAGAGGATTTGAATCAACAGAGCCCCTAATCCGACTACTCGTGAGCAAGCCACCACGTACTTCGAGTCTGCTGCTGCCAGAAATCGACCAAACTTTCAACTGGGTATTGAACGCCAATATGATTAGACATCACTAACAAGCTATTATGGACATTGCGCTCAATGTGATTGACAGTATTGTTATATGTAAAAGGTTGAGAGTGGATGACGAGCAAGCTTAATGAGTTCTATAGTTTTAGGTAGATCTCAAACCAACTAGCGCGGACTGTAGAATGAAATCAATTATGATGCTAAGTCTCGCCAAAGCATTCATACATTGGATGCTAGTATGGGATAGCGGTGTAAAGTGATTAAAGAAACACATGAAACCTAAGCACAGGCTTTGGTGAAGCAGTCTGTGCGAAAGGCTGCAGTGAACAGTAGTACTACGTTACCGTGAAGGTGACGCCCAATTCTTGAAGCTGATACTTACTAGTACAGGCTCGTCCTTCGCGGCGTCCACTCGCTTGTCTACATTGGACTCTACAGCATTCATAGGGGACCCGCAATGGTCTTCGGGGACTAGTACACACTTGTTAAAGGCTATAAATTAAAGGGAATAGCTCTTGTAAGATCTTGATACCAGAGACTGTGATTTTTATGTGTGGGGAGCGCGGGTAAACGATTTTGTATTTCAATCAGGAATGCGTCTTGGAGTTTCTTGACTGGACACTAACATATTTTAATTTCAAAGGGCTGGTCAATCTTAAAGTGTGCGAGAAGTTCTGTCTCAAATACATAAAACTTAACTTAAAAATAATCACTTTATGACCTAGTAAAAAGCTGCTGTAAGCATCGACTTCAGTCACTATAGTTAAAGCAAATCAGCAGCAACAACAAAAGTAAACTACATCCATTAAAGAAAATATTCAATCAAATGTTGACCTAGTCTTCATTGCGTTTGCTTTCCACGAAATCATGCAGGCACAACCAGTCTCTAGAGCATGAAGAGTTTGCTTTATCACACTATCCAAATGACTGATTTACCTTAAAGATGAGCTGACTAAGCTTCTTCTTGAAAACTAAGAAGCCAACAGAAAGTACCATCAACAGTGGCAAGTGTACGTTAAAATTCTGAGATTTGAAGATGCTTTAAAGCATTATGTATAGATGGATTGGAGACTGTTTCAAAATTAAAAAACTGAAAATAATTTTTCAAGGAAGTAGTCATTGCTTTACATGATATTTAAAAAGTTCGCAACGCTCAAGCGTGCAATGCTCTTTAGACTCGAGAAAGTGAATCTTCACTTTGAACAGCTGCTGTTTGGTTTTCTCTTTCAACAGGTAAAGTAGTTGTTACATCATTCGAGGAAGATTCAGCTCGCGATACTGATTGGGCGTGGTTCCGGTGCTTACGAGCTTCCCAGCGCTGTTTAACAAACTCAATAACATGGTCGAATCCATGGTGAAAGACAGACACAATAATACCAGCGAGAAATCCCCAGCCAGTCTTCAGCGTAAGAGTGACCACCGCAGTTGCCAGTAGAATAATTTTGGGATCATGGGGCCTTTGATTGGCAATAACTGGAAGGCCAGACAGATCAAGTCCAGCTAAGCTAAGTGTCAGGCCAGCAAACATCAGCAAAACACCCAAAATAGACTTAGGAAAGAAAGTCAAAAGCGTCTCTGCACTGTTGTCAAGAAGAATAGCAAGAATCATTTTCACTGTACCGAGAATAATAATGGCTGCTCCAGTACGGGCTCCAAAACTGTGCTGAGCTGCAAGCCCACCTGCGCCGTGGCACATGGGCATGGCACCAAACCAGAGGCCTGAGAGGTTCATGAAGCCTACACTGGAGGCCACAGAGCGTAGAGAGATGTATTTTGTGGCATCGTCAGGGAAAAGTTTCTTGTTGTTCAAGTCACATACAGATACAATACTGTTCAGAGTTGTGAGCGGGAGCTGGGCAAGACCAGCCTTCAAAAATCCATTCCAAACATCACTCCATGTAAGGGATTCCACAGCAATATAAGGAGGCCAGCCTGGCTGAAAGACAACTTCTGTGCCGTCTGATCGGCGGGCCTCTACGGCTGCAATGATGAGCCCCATAATGGAGAGGATGAGGGCAGTTGGAGCTCGATTTTCCAGATTCCAAGCATGCATTGCAAGAACGCCTAGAGCTGAGAAGACTGCAAGCAGAACACAGTCCACTTCAGAGGCTGTAGTGAGCTTCGTGATCATTGTAAGACCGCTCTTCATCATTCCGAGGCCGAGGCCCAGCTGTAGGCCCCTAACAACCGGGAGTGGTACGATAAAGTTGACTACATTGATAAGACCTGTAACGCCAAGAATAACAACAAGAACGGCTACAGAGATACCAGCGCCAATGGTTTCTTCAGGTGATAGTCCTGGAATGCTCGTGTCACCTGACGCCACTACCACTGCTGTAATTGTCTTCATTGGCTGCACGGGCATTGGCGAGTTCCACAGAAACCCAGTTAGCATATTGTAAAGTCCAGCCCAGAAAAGCGCAGGAGCGAAAGAGACTGCTTTAAAGGCTGCCAAACTTAATAGAAGAGGCAAAAATGTGCCTAGATCTCCAAGGGAACCTGAGGCCTCTTGCAAAGAAACATCGTGGGCTCGCTGACGTAGCACGGACTTGGAATGTTGTAAAAACTCTTTGGCTCGCGACATCTCCTTTCCTCAACGAGTCTATTGACGTCGAGGCGTGCGACCTATAATCGTAGATGGCTCAAGCCAGCCCTTGCAATCTTTGCAACTTAATCACCGTAAGGGAAGGGGGGGGGGGGCAGCTATCCGAACACAGAAAGCTTGAGTTTCAAGGTTTGCTGATGAAGGCTCCACTTCGCAAGGTCAAGGTCACCGCGTGCCACTTTGCCCTATTAAGGATTAACAAGGTCTCTGTACTAGTAGGTACTATTAGGTACTAGTGCTTGCTTCCTATTCTAATAAGATTGATTGATCTTCAATAGAACCAGCACTTTGGGCAAGCTTGAAGATCTCTACCTACTATCTGCATCCCCGGTCTGGTATTTCTGTTCGGTGGTGGGAGAGACGAGCAACGCACAAATGGCATGTTCGGTTAGCTGCACTCCGGCTCCGAGCCTGGTCAAACGAAGAAAGAACCAGGACACGAAGAAAAATAACTTAAATTCCAATAAGAAGAAAAGGGGGGGAAAGCCTCGGCAAATAACCGAGGCAAGTCGTCATTTTATGATTTAAAAAAATATTAAAATGACAAAAAGACCATGCATGAGTTGGTGCTGTTGCGGTATCGCTTCTACTCGTGAAATCACTCTGTCCTTTCAGAACATGGCCACGACCTTTTGTAGGCGTACCAAGTTCGTCTTGTTTATAATAAAGTTCATTTCGCAAGTGTCTTTTTCGTACTCGGACCTTTCAAGAAGTAGCGAGGTTCGAGATCTTGGTAGTTGTCTCTGCGTCGTCGTTCACCACGAATTTGTAGGTACAGAGACTTTAACGATAGATAGAGAGAGTTCTATGATCTTGTGGCCAAGGTCACCTGCTCCTCATTCCTTTGTAGGGGGACCTAGGTAATTTTCGGCAGCTTTGAGTAACAGCATTAGCATAAGGACGTGATTATTTTGGAAAGCTCATGCGCTTGTGAACTTCCTCGCGTAAGATGGTAAGTTCCATGCACGGTCTTTTGTCAACTTCCTCGTAGGCAGTGCCAAATGTCATCCCTTTAAACTCCTTCTTCCTATGTACCTAGGTATCGGTACCCTCAGGCAAAAGACCGCGGCGTCTTCCTTCGCGGAACACTGCCGCATCCAAAAGTTTAGGCATGTGTTGTGACTCTAGAGAAATAATCCTGCGCGTTCGAGGAAGTTTCACGATCGAAATGGCCCCTTTTCAACACAAATGGAGCAGCAGCACACTCGGTTAATTTTCGACGATGATCTTAGGCATAGTAACCAAAGCGTTGACTGGCCCTAAACAGTCTTCAGTTCTACTTGAAGTCATAGGCAGGTGGGTACATGAGAAAGCAGATAGTCGATTAGGTCGACTCAAAATGACACTACCTGCCTACTCAGTAACCCACCGCACGCACGTGTTGATAGGTTCACACGCACTGGCAGGTACTTGAATATGCGAAGTGCCTCTGATAAGAGTGCTTGCCCGGCGAATATTTGGAAAGGATCAGAGACTGGCTCGCACGTCCGTACGACCTTTCTTCTGCGGATCCCTGAGAAGACGAGATCTACAGAAGGCTGCTCTAGAGATGCTTTGAGTATAGGTAAAACCTGATACGGAAAAACCTTTGGTCTCGGACTCACCTTGCATCATGACTCTTGCATAACATCATAGTAAAACTATTCCAGTGGCTCGCGCGCTCCTTAGTTCGGCTTGCTTTTCAAGGTTGGCAAGGGAGAGACCAGGCCCGCCTCGGTACCAGTCGAAGAATGGCCGTTTATGTGGCAAGCAGGCCAGGGATCAGAGCCTCGCGAAATAAAGGAGTCTCGTCGAAGAGTAAAAGCGCAGGAGTAGGTACCTGCTGTTAGCACAACGGCTAAGCGCCACGATGTCCTAGACGATGCTGCATCTCGGTGCGATAGGGTCTTTATTCCGTGAAAGTTTACATAGCCAACTAAGTTGAATACACTTTCCTAGAGAAGGTTTTGAGAAGATTGTAATATGTTCCTTTCATCAATCGAAACCTTTCTTACTATTGGAAAGCTATCTTAGCACACATGGTGCATAGTGCTGTTGCGTGTGATCACATATTTCATGTAAAACTTGTTTATTTTTTTAATCGAATTGCTGGAAAGTTCTGTATAAATGATGCGGAGCGTTCGCCGATTGTTGATCATCTCAAAATTGTTAAAAGACATTTGATTTTCATTTAAGTAACCGTATGATGAACTCAGAGACCAAGCTTGACTTTCTTCGAAGTTAACGCAACAACTCTGCGTTCTCATTGTTTTCTACGATCGCTTTCACAGAATTGTAGCTTCTAAAAACCTATTAGAAATCATCAGCATTTGCTCCATTGTGCACCAGCTTGTACCGATTGCTTGGCGATCTCGTTAGAACAGAGAGCGATGCGCAAGTCATAGATTATTTAGGCCCCGTTTTAATAATTGTTCATTGCTGTCATCTAATAGATTCGTAGATTTGCTTAATCGTGAAATTCTAAACTACGCTACTTTGTGCACTTCAAGGAGTGGGTCATTGTACTAGATTACACAAACCTTTTGATGAGCGCTTGCTCCGAGCACCTTGAGTAGCCATCGTCCTGGATTTATACAAAACTCTTGGTAGGCAATCTTTGTCAAATGACTAATTTGTTTGTCTAAATAAAGGTTTTGTTGGTACATGCATGGTAAATTTACCAGGGTTCTTTCTTGTCCTCTCTCACTACCATGTAATATGAAAAAGTGAATGTGATAATACAAGTGCTGTATCTACTGTTCTACACTTCAATTCGGACTTCTATACGTATCTAATTCAGTCACCAGCTCAGCAATGAGAGCGTTGGGCGAATGGTGCATTACGAGGCTGCATATTCACTTTGGACGCCGTTGTCTAGGATATCCTGCATGAACACAATATGCTCCAGCATTCAATGAACAGGGAGGGCTTTGGTACACACTCTCCCTTGCAGATAAGTGTCCCCAAGGTTTCTCTCATAAGAAATCGCTCTTGCCGCCACATATGTGTGCTAGTTTGCACCGATAAGCATCAAGGCATGTGGTTTCGCAAGCATGCCTTTCGAGAGTCTGCGAGCTGCTCCATTAGCCATAACCTTTATATCAATTTTATAAATGGATGCCCAGCATTATACAAGTAGACAATAGCAACCCAAGGGTGTGTCGGTACACAATGACCATACGGCCCCACCTCAGAAAGCAGCAGCTTTCAAAGAAATGCTTTTCTTTCTGTCTTGTGGATATATTTATCCTTGCTCGCTTGCATATTGCCCACTTTAGCGAACTCGATAGTTCATTTACAGAGGCGATTCAACAAATGAACTCAGCCGTGGCTTGGCTTGGTCCATGCGCTGGGTCTCGGGCCGCTTTCTCTTTTTTTAGTGTGCTTACACAGTTTTCTTGACTCTACTTATCTAATTAAAGACAATCACTTCCGGCCTTGAGTCATTAGCGGGGGAAGAAAACAGATGTCATCAAACACGCAAGATGCCAAATGTATCCTATAGAGTACGCATCTCTATTTCATGCTAAGTACTACTTTAGGTTTTTACGAAAAGTCTGTAGCGATGCATGAATTGATTTCGTGATTCGTCGCGCGCATTCTTCCCAGCAACCTTAGAGGTGCTAGTAGGTACTCCTACAATAACACTACCCCTTGGTACCTAAGACGTATACGTAATTCACACAATCAATTCATCGATCGCTCAGAATCAATTGAATTCAATTGCAATTGAATGATTGATCGTTCACTCTGTCAAGATTGAAGATCAATTCAATTGCTCAAGCTGGGTGGAAACCTCGATGTCGCTGTCAATGGCCGCATACGTGGCGGCCAGTAGCGCAGCTGTGGCACTGGCAGCATTGGCGGCTACAGCAGCGGCCTTAGCAGCGACCTCGAGGTCCTCGAGCTCGAGGTCCTCAAGACTGTGCGAAAACTTACGCTCAGCAGATATCTCTGGAACCAGGCCGCGGCTACTCCTTGGAGATGGCGAAGATGAAGGCCAATCCAGCGATGCTCGTGACGCGGTGGCCGCTTTAACGCGTGTGCGACAATCGTGGGAAGCTTGCCGAGCACAGAGAATGGCGCAAGAACATCCTAGCGCTCATGGCAGGCTGGCCATGTTTAAGAATGCTGCATCAGAAATGTCAATATACATTCGAAATGAAACCATTGTGGAGGATATCTTTAGAGGGGTAACGAGCTACCTAGTAAGTAGAATAATGAGGATGAGTTAGATTGGGGAATGCTATAGATCAAGCACGCAGAACTGTGAATTCCATCTATTCCTAATAAATGGACTATCACTCCGAATTAACCACTGCGTAATTATCACCACCTCCCAACAGAGGTAGTTTATTTGGACTCTTTACATTCGTGCCAATTGATATACGGTTTCTGAGATGAAATGGATAATTCTGGAGTGCAGATTAGACTAACGATGGCTATAATTGTTTAAATGAAGATGTCGCCCATGCCAAACTGGAGCTTGCTGGGCATAGTGCCTCGGCATGAACGGGTAAAACTAGTTTTAGATCTTGATGAAACATTGGTGCATACGTTTGTGGGTCCGCCATCACTACTGGTTCGTCTGGGAGGCGTGGAGGTAGTGCCACTCACTGTAATTCTTTCAAACCAATTCGTTAAGATTAACGTTGCACTTCGTCCTTTCGTGCGCGAGTTTCTGCGCATAACTTCGCAATGGTTTGACCTTGCAGTGTTCACTGCCGGAGATCGTAGCTACGCAGATCCTATTATTGATTACCTCGATGGGGGACGCGGAATCTTGGCTGAGCGATATTACCGACGGCATTGTCAGACGATCGGAGGGTATCATTTGAAAGATCTTCGTGTGATTACAAACGACCTCAGCCGCATTGTTATAATTGATGACAGTGAAACCGGTGCTTTGCTTAACCCGAATAATTGTATTGGAATTAAGAGTTGGCAAAATAATCCTTTTGACCGCGCATTGCTCGACCTTATCCCTGGTTTAGCTGTTTTAAGCCGGTCATCGCACGTACCCTCCGTTTTATCTATCTAAACTTTTTCTTTAGAGCGTCTAGCTAGAGACAAAATGCCTGTCTAGGCCAAGCTTTTAATGAAAAGGATTTTGTAATACAGTTGAAGTTGTCATATATTTGAGGTTGGGCTCTCTCCCTATACATTCCTCGATCATGAAGCACCGGATGTGCCTGTTTTCATTTCCTGAGAGCATTGACCTCTCACTCGTGAGCTCTGTCAGTGTCACAGCCTTCAACACATTCTAGTTTGTTGCCATTTGACAACAAGATGACTTCATGCATATTAGGAAAAGAAAAAAATATAGATGATTATTCATTCGTCCCAAGCGAAGCGATCCAGTGATATAGGTTGTAGGAGTGCTAGCTCCTTCTCCAGAAACAGGCTCTCCTTTGACATACAATTTCGCCTAATTTCCTCCTGGAAAGCGCAAGCTCAAAAGGTTGTTGGTTTTCCTTCTTCTTGACGATAAAACTTTGGCCGGAACTAGTGTTGCATTTTGCAGAACAAGAGGAAGTAGGAAAATACAGAAGGAGAAGGAGACGATGACGTATCACCCCGCAGCAAGAGCTTTTGGGGTGTTTTCTGCTGCCATCTAGGCTCCTAGCACTGGACTTGCCTGGTAAACAATGATCAAGTACGTTTTTTGTTTGTTTGTTTGTTTGTTTGCTTTCTCCTCATTGCTTCGAACGAGATTGGATTGTTTTACCTGGTGATTGTGTTGACATTGCTGTTTTTGTATATGTAGTTGTATTTGCTGCAATAGACAAAATCAATCGAAAATCATGGCTCAGTAGTTACAGTATCGACGGGTCCCGGTGCAGACGGTGCTTCCAAAGCGTCAGTGGTAGACGAGAAATCGGCAGTGTCATCCGATTCAGACGTGACTTGTGTGGGGAGAGCACCTTGAAGAATATTTGCAGGGTTGTCGCAAAGCATAGCCACAAGCATAGCCTGTTCCAGGTAATCGTAGGCAGTGAGCGGGTCAATAGGGTATTTGTCGTTGGAGCGGCGACTCGTCAAGCCACCTAAAGGCGACGGATAATCTGAGCCAAAGACAACGGATTCTGAGGACATTGTCTTAAACAGGAACTCAGTAGCATCTCGGCTGTGTACGATGGAGTCCACGGCAAAGCGGCTTGGTTCGAGCATACATGCCATGCGCGCGGCTGCATCGAGAAGAACGTCACTGCTAGAGCAAGAGAGCTCCTGTTCGATTTGGCCCCGCACGTAAGGAAAGGTTCCAGCGCCATTTGCAAAGCATACTTTAAGATTGGGAAACTGCTCCAACAGACCGCCAGTGAGGAAGCATGTTACAGAATGGCACATTTCTGCAGGCATGCCGACAATACGAGGCACCAAAAGATCGTCCTTGGCCCTCTTGGTCTCCATGTTGTTTGGATGAATAAAGATCACAGCGCCGAGCTCTTCTGCGGCCTCCCAAAATGGGATAAGCTCTTGTGCATCAAGGTTCCAGTCGTTCACATGTGTGCCAACGATAACACCGGCAAACTTAAGATCCTCCATACACCGTGAAAGCTCTGCGATAGCAAGCTCTGGTGCCTGAAGCGGAACCGTGCCGAGTCCCACAAACCTTTGCGGGTGCTTGCGGACCTGCTCCGCCATGTCATTGTTGAGAATTCGAGCAAGATCAGCGGCGTCATCCGCCTTCGCCCAGTAAGAAAACATTTCTGGAATTGTGCTCAAGACTTGAACATCGATGCCAGCAGCGTTCATGTCCACGAGACGAGCGTCCACATCCCAGCAGTTTGGCCCGAGCTCTAAATAAGGCTCGGAATCTCGTAAAAGCCGCGCATTTCCCGGAACCTCGACTTCCTGCTGGTCGTGGTCAATGTTGAAAAATCCGCAGTAGCCGTAGCGCCGAGAGGGATCCGGCCAAGATTTCGGCAGGATGTGCGTGTGGAAATCTACGCGAAGTTTGTCGCTCTCGGCGCTAGGTTTGGCACTCTTCGCGTCAAATGCACCGCTTTCGAGGCCGTCTTGACCGCCTTCCGCGTCATCGTGCAGCGCATTGACGGCGTCTTCGCCGTGAAGGCCGCGGGGTTCGGCCTTGGAATCCATGGAGGCGGGACAAGCTGCTGCTGCAAGTGCCGCTGGTGCTTCTTTGGGTGCTGTTCAACAAGTGGGCTCTGCCGCGGCAGCGCACGGCGGCTGGAGCCAGGACTCTTTGCAATATGTGAATGACGAGAGAGAAACTAAAAAGAATATAAACGAAAGAAAGAAAGACGTCTAGTAAATGCTAAGGCAAAAGAAAAAAAAAAAAGGGTTTACTACATAAACACCAAATAATTACTGACGACTGATCGATTGATGTTGCTTATCTCCCTCCTAAGGGTGGGTAGCGGTAGGTTGGCGGCGTCTTATGATCCTACTTGTTCACGGAGCAGGTTCACTCATAGACAAACATACCTTTCTTAGTTTATGTTTATATGCACGCCGTGCTTCTCAGTTAACTTAATTACAATAGTTTGATTCGGATTGTTTGGAGGCCTAATAGGTAATTATTCATTGTTAAGCCCTATTTACGGGTCAATGAATGAATGAGCGAGCGAAGCGAGAGTCTGCTGTTTCTGCTAGGCTAAGGTTAAGTCAGATAGCTAAGTAGCTACTTTAAGGTCCCAGGTAGTAAGACCTAGTCTCAATTATAGTAAATTTTTATTTGGTGTTTTTCTTAGATTGAGATGAAGCGAGGATATTATGGGATTGACTGGAAACAGCAGAAACAAAGAGAGAGAAAGAGGAAACAGATAAGAAAAAAGAAAGAAAAGGCTGCTCTGGTCACGAACAAACGAAGGAAGAACCAATCAGAGAACTTGAAGCGGAAGCGTTCAACAGTCTGGGTAAAAACGCAAGCTACGTCCTAACCTACGCAATATCCATTTAGCGAGCGAGCGTATCCGGATGGCCTCAACTGCTTCGAGGATGACGATCTCGTTTCAGAGTTGTACGAGTAGTCGGCTCTAAGAGGGTATCATTCATTACACTTAGTAGTAGCACTGCTGAATGGCTTCTTCAATAGTTTCTTGGTTTCTTAGTTTCTTTCTCTGCGATCTCTATAGTTACTATCATAAATCGCCTACTTTCGAGCTTTTCTCAACTTGCTATACCTCCTCTGGACTAGAGAAAGTCTTTATTGCGAGTATCGAAACGCCGCGCTGCGCCTTTGCTTCTTTCTTTATTCACAAGCACCAAAGTCCGTTGCAGACTCAACTTGTAGACATGTCGATGACACGTTGATGACGGTACTTATACTCAGACTGAGTGTTATTTTTTATTAATTTTATTAATATTATTTATTTCATTGATTTGTTTGTTTGTTTGTTTGTTTGTCTAAAGACAAAATCGATGATATCGTAGTATAGACTAAACCACACCTCTCGTGACACGAAACGGAGGGAGGAAACGAAACAAAGATCCACCCACCCATCACTCAACCAGCACAATAAGTCAATGTCAGTAGCTTGACATAAATCGATGCTAGATCATTAACCGCGTCGGAGAAAGAGGCAGCAGCAAGTAGTCGAGGCTAGCGAGGTACTATACTACTCGCAGCGGGAAGCATCCCATGCGCACTTCACAAATTACCTCCTAATGTTTATACTAGCTATGGCTATGGACGCCGTGTAACTAACTACCTAGCTGGTTATCGAAGCGCCTATGTGCCTCTCAAGCTTAACCATAGTAGTCGGTTGCTTTAAGTAGCCAACGAAGTATCTGAATCTAGCGGGTAGGTAAGTACTATTCCTGTACGTAATAGTCGTGGTCATATAATAGTGATAATGATACTTGTAGTAACAGAAGAGGTGGATAAAGGCGAAAACTTTAAACGCAAGCTAGAGTATAGTAGTTAGGTACTTTCTAAGCACCAAAATGAAAGATGTCGAGATGAATATGTAGCATAATGTTTACTAGGGCTGGAGAGTAATTAAAATTAGATTTTAAAATAAAAGATAAAAACAATCACTCATTACGCTGGAGCTACGTCTGTGAACCAGGTAGGAGCTAATATAACTCCATTGCAGCGTCTGAAGGTAATACGCAGGGTCGCTATTAGTGAATACCGTGGTGTTCAATATTTGGATGACTCGTTGGTCCGGCTGTCTGTTTATCTCACGTGCGGGCCTGTGTAAAGAAGGAAAATAAAGGAGAAGTTAGCTGTAGAGAACGACTGATACGAGTTTAATATGATATTTCCGTGGCGTGTGCCAGTAATAACAGTAGCTGTAGATAGTAGCTAGCTGATTAAATAATGAGACGTAAAGCAACAGTCAAAAGAGTTTGATGAGCGAGCGAGTGACCACTCGATCGGCACGATTGCTTGTGAAGAAATTTTGTTGCTTACAAATACCCAAACTTGGTTTGTTTGGATTGATAATTTTTAGAATTAGTTAATGACCAATTTATTGTTACAGCACGTAATAGGTAGGATTTCTTGGATCTCAGAAAATGGCTGGCTCGCTTATGTAAAATCAGAACTGCTTGGCTTGACTCATTCAGCCTTTTTATCATTTCCATTATTGAAATAATCAAATCAATTGCTTTTAACTGCAGATCTTCAGTTGGTCTTCCATAAGTTGCCAATGATTGCAGCTACAATAGGGACCTGACCTACCTACCTCTGGGCTGCTTTTCTCCTACGGCTCCATGCATATAATGTAGTGTCTCCTCGCGTCAGTCACATGTATGATCACTTTAGACTACCAAAGAGCTGCGAAAGGTCTTCCATTTCCAGGCAAAGTTTATGCTGCAGAACGGCTTTGAGAAACTCCAATATTCATATCACAAGATATGGGTCTTGCTTTCTATGTTTGTCAGAGCTCAAGCTATCAGAACCAGTGTCGCCAGATTAAATAAAAAACTGGTGACACCATAATCATTATCATCTCTATCGTAAAATTCTGAAGCATGAGACCTGGTTTACAATGTTGGTTGCTTCAAGAGAAATCTAAGCCAGCCAAATAGCAGATTAAAAGTAGGCTTCTATGTGGTTATTAGAAAAGACAGGTGATGTTAGAACAGTCAAAGAACGAAAGAACAACCTGTAGCGATGCGGCCGTGACAGAGCCTAGAACGAGAGAAAAGAAAGAAGACAACAACTATCAATCTCATCTTTTCTGCTCTCAATAGCAGTGCAGCGCCACCTTTGTCGCGCGTAGAGGCGCTCCTGCAAGGTTTCTTGACTGAGGGTGAAAGATACCCCTGTCACTAGAAGCTTCTGGGTTCATAGTTTCTGTGACGAAGCCCAGCAATCCATCCACTCGGCAGGATACAGTTGTTGCGTTTGAAGGCTTGGTGAACGCGAACTTAGCTCGCCAGGGAGCCTTTGCGCGGGGTCAACACAAGACCTCTGCAATTAAATAAGTATTAAACTTGATCAAGGTTTCCATTCAACTGCTTCACTTTAGTCTGGTGAGCTAGCAGCGCAAAAAATCATGTCGATGCCACCAACCCGAGACCCTGCTAGTATGCCTAATGCAAGCAATAACATGAACATGAGCAATGGAAACTCTACCCCGAACCCTGCTTTATCTCCTTCTGGAGCTCCTGGTGTGCAGAATGGGCCCGGTGGTGCTGCGAATGGAGGACCCATTACAGCAAATGCCAATACCTCAAGCCCGTCTACAAGTGGAGCGGTGTCTCCAAACTCAGCCTCTAAGCTTGTGGCGAATGGGAGCAGCGGCCTGCGAGCCTCTGCACCAGGCGCTCGAGAGTCTGCTGAAGAGGTAGAGGCTACATTAAAAAACCTTGAAGCTGCCGAAGCGTTGTTATACACAGTAATTGAACACACAGAATCTGCTGTAGAACATATTGAGAGTCGAAGCCTTGGTCAGCGTGTGAACACTGCGCTTCTTGGGAAAACTGGAGATAACCTTCTTACCACTCTGGACGAATTGCATGATCGTTTGAGCCGTGAAATTCCAAACCTGGTTAAATATGTTCCCTTTGAGAGGAGTTCATACGGCAAAAAGAAGGATGCTGCGATTGCTCAAGAAAAACTTGACTTTGCTCGTACCCATCTTGCCCAGACTCTAAATTTCCTTAAAGAGCCATTGCCCAGTGCAGCTATGAATAGCCAAGAGCCCATTGCAAATGGAACTATCAACGGAGATGTCTCCATGAGTGACTCTTAAGCCTATAGTACTTTATTTCGTATCTTACTTTGGAACACAACAGAACAAATAATAGAACACCTCAGATCCGTTCAAACCTGAATTATAGGGTCTTTGTTTTATGTTTTATGTTTTTTTAAAAAGAGAATGGGGAGTAAAGGGGAATTCACAATAACAACAACAAGGAGAAGGACGCCTGTATTTCAAACCCTCAATGAATCTTCATTGTGAGCATAATTTGAGATCTTACCAAGCATATTTAGGTTGAAGTTGCGCAGAAGGTTCTCAGGGGCAATTGAAGTTTCTTCTGGTAAGTAAGATGGACGATGAAATGATTGCGCGTAGAGTATTCACGAGCCATGCCAAGGGAGGATCGCAAGTTCCTGCGAAATCAGCCACTAGAATGCTTCGCGAATGTGGCTTGCCTCTCACTGAGGATGAATCTGCTAGTGTGCTCAAGCAAAATGGTCCATCCTTTTGCAACGCAAACATGTCGGTAGATGATTTCATAATGGTATTAAAGCAAGCCAGGACTATTGTTGGTGATGCGCGAGCCACTGTGGTATCTACGCTTCGTGAATTAAATTTATTGCGCGGTATTGATAGTGATTATATTGCTCCCGATGCCCTCCGCAGTGCACTGCAAAAGTTTGGTAACACTGGCGAATGCCAAGATATTCAAGATATGATGGAGACCATAAAAAAAGGAAAGCTTGTACGCAATGCTCAGGGGCATGTCCACATCGAGAGCTTCGTAACAGAGATCCTCCTACTTTAGCAAAGTCGTGGAAAAGTCTTGTATAATTCACTTACTATTTCCTCCTTAGGTTTCTCTACATTGTGATAAAAAATGATTCCACCCCTGCAACAACATCACTGAACCTGTCAAAGATAGCTGTCTTCAGCAACTTTTAAAAATATGTATATATTACAAGTATAGATATGCCATTAAGCTCGTTGCTAGTTTTTCCCTATGAGCTAGCTCCTGTTAACCTATTTTCCATTATGAATGCGTGTTTCATTTTTGAAGTGACTTTTAAGCATCAGCAGTAATATTATCAATCATAACAAAGTAAACAAGTAGCACGTGGCAGATTTTCTTTCGGAGGTAACCTCTATTTTCAGTTGAAAAACTGTTTTAATTCATGATAAGACTAATACGCACGGAACCGCGTCTCGCAAGTAGTTCAATGTGTCGCTTATCCATAGTTGTAGCCTTCTGGTTGGAGCGATCAAAAATTGCTGGATGCCAGACCAGGACGCGTAGGAGTAGCATTAGTTTAAGAGGGAATCCATGCCTAGGCTGAAAAGACTCTACTCCTGAATCCACATCATCGTCATCACTTTCGCTTTCGCTTTCCTCAGGTTCACCCATATTTTGGTCACGAAGGAGAGCCTCCAGCTCATCTTCGGACACTGTGCTCTGACGCCGAAGAAGTTCAATGTCTGGGCGCTCCATGCTTTCAGTATTCTCTAAACCGTTTTCCTCGCAAGATCCATCGTCTTCAGAGGCGTCTCGTTCTTCCTCGACAGGAGTCTTGGTGCTAGTATTAGTTTCTCCACTCTTCGAAATCGTTGCTGTGATTTCCTTTTCAGAATTAAATGTCTCCTGGATCTGTGATAACGGAGCAGCCCCTCGAGGAGGCTTACCATTGGTGGGTTTCTCGTGATTAATATTCTTTGTGGAGTCCTGGTTAAAAAAAGTCATGAATTTTCGCACGAGTTGTTCGAGTGAGCCTTGATCTGAAAGGAAGGCTAGTCTAGCAAGTGCTTCTAAATACTCTAAGAACCCAACACTCAAATGCTGATCGGTCTTCATTTCATCTTCTATATATTGCATTGACAAGCGATACGAAAGCCTTGAATCTCGCTCTGTACATGCACTATTCGCAAATACTCCAGATTGTGTTAGCATTTGCCGCCACGCAGAGAAACTCATACGTTTGTTTTTCCTATTCAAATTCATATCTGCATTGCGACGAAAGAGACGCTCTAAGATAGGCAAGAAATGCCGAAAAATAACATCCACCTCGTGAATATACAAATAACGATCCCGAAAAATTTGTGGAGCCTCAATATCAAGATAGGGAATTAGGTGTGTATCGACAAGTCGCCTTACAGCATCAGCTGGACTTGTGATTTGACCCGTTCTTACAAATTTTTGGATTGCTATACGTGCAATAATCTCAACAAATTCATAGCGACAAAGGTCACGATCAGGGTTGAGCTTTCGGCCTTGCGTATCTACCCCTTGCTGCATTGATCCATCATTCACATTAACAGCTACAAATATATTCTCGAGATCCTTCTGCTCTACACGCTCGTCCAAAATACGGCATGTTTGGCACATGTCAAAAAAAGAGTACCATGAAACCGAGGTAACAGAAAGACCTGAAGAATTTGCGCAGAATAATTGATAGGCAACACGAAGAACATTATAGTTTTCTTGTAATGCCGCAAGCATATCATTCCGTAAATCTGTATCCTTAACGAGGCGTTGAAATTTTGCATGAATACAATCTGCCTTGAATGCGCGAATTGTATCTTCAGTTGTCTCAAGAGAATATCCTGCAAAAACACTATCCTCTTGGTCAAAGTCGGACTTCTTTTTCGGGATTGCCATGGTGTTCTGTCGTCTTGGAGCAGCACGAATTGTATCCGGAAGTGTCGGTTCAACTCGTTCTAAGATTGCAAAACTGTGTAATCGAAAAGGCTTGTCCTTGTGATAAGTGTGTTTCAGCGTACTCGGTGCATCGTGGGGACGCCAGAGTGTGGGAATGACGTTCCCATTTTTAATGCCTTCTTTACGACGTACGAGTATTTCAAAAGCAGCCCGCGCATCAGGTGATGCTTCTGTAGCATGCATATTCGGAGCAAGGACCCGATTATATTCTCCATCAACAGTGAAGAAGAATTCACATCGACCCGGGGGCAGCATCACAAAAGCCTCATACTTAAAGTCTCCCTTGATTATGCTCAGCTTGCGTGGTCGGCGGAAACCGTCGATACTCAAATAGAGCTCTATATTTCGAGGTGTAAAGACGATAGGCATTGATGGAGCCTTGCGTGCACTAACTCTTTGTTTGAATGGGTTATTTTCGATTTGCTGCCTAATTAACTCACGTTCTTCCTCGCGCCGAATATCTTCCGCTGCTGATGCCATAGCTGCTTCTTCTGCGGCGGCAAAATCAATAAATTCAATCCTCACCTCCCGCCATTTAGCACAGATCCAACAATTCTCACATTCAGCAAGGACCTCGATGTGACTGGCACTTGTTTTGGCCTTTTGCTGATGTATGCGAACAACATCAAGGAAGTTAGGAACCTGCTTTTTGTTCTTATTAAGAGACGTTACGGCAACAACAGCTGATCGAAACGAAGCCAGACGACCTCTCTGCCGAATAGGTTTGTCATCATTTTTCTCCTCGTCAGGTTTGTGTTCACTTTCCCTCTGTTGTGCTGCACGTTGTTGTTGCTCATGAATACTTTTCATAGAATGACCTTGAAGTTGTTGTACACCACGAGAAGGCTGGCCAGCATATACGGCAAGTCTTTTCCGCGGAGCTGTGGTCTGCTCACCGTTAGAACCTTGAGGATGATTTTGCCGGACCTCTCGCGCAGCCTTTTCACGCTTCAAATTTGCGCGACGGCGCACAAGATTATCCATTGCATTTTTATCGACCATGTTGCAGATACTTTCTGCAGCTTGCGTGAGAAGGACTTTATGCGCGGCAGTGGAGTCCAGAACTGCATGCTTCCTTGGCACCAAAAATCCTGTTGTGGACACCTTATATGCGTTGCCTGCCATGTGAAGACCATAAAGAGAGAAATTAAGATTTAAACCCTCTGACAGTTCTTTACACTGGTCCGCAGTTATGTGGTTATAGGAGAGGTCCAGATGAGAAAGAACGCGATTTTTGGCTAGCGCAGCCGCCATTGATTTTGCTGCCGTGCCGAGCTTGTTCCAGCGCGCATCCAAGACTTGCAACGTCTTATTAACTCGCAGACCCTCTGCAAGTGCTTCCGCTGCTTTTCCTGCAATATTATTCCATGCAATGTTTAAGGCAATTAAGGAACGGTTTTGGCTAAGCATTTTGCCAATGAGGTCCGCACTTGCCATGGTTTGTCCCAAACCAGTGTCACTCAAATGCAGAATTCTTAATTTACATTCTGGAAAACGTAAGGCTCGGCAGATCCGTTCTAAGGCGTCCGCTTGAAACCTGATCTGGTTCAATTTTAGAACACGCAAGTTGGCAGAGCGTCGGAGCAACTTGCTGAGTTTCTTGGCTCCCCCAGAGGAGATTGTACTATTACTGAGATCAATAGATCTGAGTTTTGAGTAGTTGAGGTTATCGAGCAAAGTGGCAACGGCATGGTCGCCAAGACGGTTTTCTTGCATTTCTATTGATCGAAGATGATGTTGATTGCGGAGACCCTCAGCAAGGGCAGACGCATGGTCGTTTCCAATACCAAAATGACTCAAATTTAGGGTGCGGGGTTCAATCTCAGCAAGCCCGAATGGCTCAGGAACCAGTTTGTGTTGCTCGCAATACTTGGCATACATACTACGTGGAGAATCTTTGTTTAAGCTTCTGCCATGAAACCTTTCATATAGTAGTTGCTTCTCTTGCTGTTTCTCTGGGAGGATTGCCAAGACACCTTTGGTTTTGACCTGGGGTGTGAGACCTACGCGATGTAGTTTAGATACTGATCCATTTTGAATTGAGACCCCAGAAGTATTAGGTCGCGATAAGTTGATAATTGGAAATGAGGTTTCGCTTCTTGCAGAGGCTTTCATAGGAGTCGCTGGCTCAGAGAGTTTCGGCTCGTAAGGTTCCCAAATTCGAGGCCCGCATCGAGTATTGACACAGTACTGAAGATCTGATACATCGAAAAGGGAAGCCTGAATCCCACGTGGATCAGAACCCCCCGGATGGTTGTTTGGGTTTGGCGACTGATCTGCGAACTCGATATGGCTGGTTTTGTTTAAAAGGTCAGAGTGTGATGTTTGATTACTGCCGTGCAGCGTTGACCCTGCCTTAACGGAAAATGCTGTTTGGGCTCTACGAAGAGTTCGTAGTCTATGAAGTAATGCCTGAGACTTCTCTTTCTTCTGAAGCAGTGAAGGTGGCTTTTCAATTTTCTTTAAGCGTTTTTGAAGTTCTTTATATGTTGCATAGCGCCCATGCTTGAGCGCAAGACTTGCGAGTTTTTGCAAGTTCACCTCGATATCTCCATCCGCGCTACTGCCCACCCACGTATAAGCATCTTCGGGTGAGCGCACAGGTTCAGCTTCATCATTCCTTCTCCTAACCAGGCAGTGCGTTGATGATTTTGTGGAAAGATCCTTAAGACTAGGCAAGCTCACTGTGGATGCGGCTGACTTGTATAGCCGGAGTTTTTGTTGCTTTGCTTTTCTTGTACTAGACGTAGATATTTTTGTTCTCCCTGCTCGAGACGGCTCACGTAATCTCGCAGTAGCGAGCGTCATTATTGTTGTTACCCCTTGCAAACGCACGTATGAAGTTGCGTACAGAGCTTCTTCACTTTGCTTGGTTGTAAGTATTGACACAGTTGTCTAAGGAGTTTAGCCGCTATCTACTTTGTGCCTGGAGCTTTGCAATATCTGGTGTCGTACAGAGTAGTTGTCTCGCCTCTCGTGCAACGACCAGGTCCCACGACAACTACAACACCAGCACGATCAAGACTCCCAATTCAAGGAACGATGACAATCGCAGGAAATGAGCAATTTTCATAGAGTCTCGGCCATACCCAAGGCGAGTCACTGCAAAAATAATATCTGAAGAGAGCAGAGCTCCCCACCTCTCTCCCAATGCACAATTCATCTTGTACATACTCGCGACGGCTACACTCTGTCCCTTGCCGTGTTCTCGCGCGGTGCCCGCGCCTGATGGTACACACGTTGCCACCACAGCTAGAAAAACACACGTTGCCAATCATAGCACAACAACTAGAGTACTATTTATTAACACAGCTTGCACCCGATGGTGTGGAGACGCACCTACGTAACACCTAAACTGCGCATCCTGATGCCGCAAGAGCACCGCGTAGTGGTAGGTTTGATGCTGACTTAGAAAAATAAAACCAAAAACTGTAGTGGGATTAATGCGTGGTTTCATAGTTTATTTTCAAGATTGCCTGCCTGACCTAGGTTAATATTACCTAGATGGGTAGTAGGTGCATATTGCCTAGTACATACTAAGTTAGTATCATAGTCTGTTATGAGATTTTTATCATTTCCCAAGTTTAGCTGAGGATGAAAGTGTCATGGATAGATATGGTGACTAACTTGAATAGATGATTGGTGCATCCCTTTGGTTCCAGTACAAAAGTGGGCAAAATTCATGTGCCTACCTTTTCCCCATGCTTCTACGTGGAAAACAAGTTAGTGGCTGCTTTCTATCCTTGGTTCCTCCAACTCGCAAACGAACTATCTAGAAGAGCCTGGAGTTTAGAAAAGTGAACTGTTTGAGTATGCACAATGAATGACTTTGGGGTTTCGATATAGCTCACTTCAAACCTATTGTATACTAAAGCCATGCAGAGGTGTACGTACGACTATACCTCCAAGTTGACTATAGCTCACGGATTTTATGTTAATCTCTTTTTTTATATTCTTTATTAAACAATAAAATAGGATTTGCGCAGTGTAGCTCCAAGAGTTTACATTTTATGAAGACAACGATTGGTTTGTGCGAAGTTTTTCGCCTGGCAACGACACTTGATCATTTAAGTGATGCAATACCATGGCGCATGTGCTACTAATAGCACGCTAGGTACCTATTTGCTATGGTTGGCACTTGAAGGAAGCTATAACGGAGCCTGAAGTAGAATCTTTAGGAATGCATTTACAGCTTGCTATACTATACTCACAGGGAGCAGCATACTTGAATTCCCAAACTTGTTGATCTCGGAGACCATTCAAGCTAGGATTCGCAGGAGCGAGGGAATAAATTGAAACTAATCGACGCAAACTAAAGCTATAGAGAAACTTGGGATGCATCCCATGAGTCACTTTTCGCAAGCAAAAGCTCCTTTCCTAAGGTTTTCTTTATGTGACATCTAGTGTATACTTAATTTGATATGGAATAGTAAATTTACTACAGGACAAACTTGCGAAAATCTGAAGCAGCAATTCCTAAATACTTCTTCGCCGTGATGAGAGGTCACCTTTCAAATTGCCATGTAAGGTACAAATGCTAGTTAATAGTAGACGAATGGATATCCACCTATCATGATGCTTGAAGGACAAATGCAACATTAAGTTTCTTTTACAAGGGCCGGCCGGCGGCCGGCCGACCGACTGCATAATTGGCTATAACATTGTAGTAAACATTTCCTTAGCATTGTAGTAAACCTTGGGCATGTGAATTTCTGTATACGCAAGATGGCAACGTCAAATATTCTAATCAACGCATGTTGACAATTAAGAATCACCATGGGCGGGTAATTCAAAGAGTTCGCCTCACTTCCATAAAATTGTTGGCTTATCAAGTGTGAATGGGATCAAAGAATTTCCAAATCTATGGTGGAGATCTCAATTCCTGGTTCCTGGTTTCCTTTCCCTTTTTCGTTTGCCAAGGGCATCGCAACTGCAAACCAAGGATTCTATTATCAGTAGAACAAAACAAACTCCTTTAGCGGTATGACAGGGATTATGCTGCAGTACTGCTCAGAGCCATAACTTGCAAGTGATCCACGATGAACGAACTTCTTCAGAAGGTTTTTATAATTTTTCCCTTTCTATAATCTTTAACTTAAAAAACAAAAACAAAAAATAAGTTTTTACAGAGGAGCAGTAAGGTAAACTCGCAGAAAGACAAAATATCTTCAAGGTTTTTGCCAAAGTGGTGCGCTGGAGGTTCGCTGCCCCTTCTCGAGCAGGGGTCTTCGCATATCGCCGAGCAACCTCGCCACCTAGCTCGCATTGTCGCTTCGACGAGGAATTGAGCTTCAGGTCCCGGTTATGACAGCATGGTCCTCCTCACTGGTCGCTTCCTGGCAAGCCGAGCTCATGAGCCCTGCCAGGGAGACACCAAAGGTGCCATTTCATAGCTCCGGAAATGGTCGCCATGGCGGTCGCCAGTTACAGAATGTTCGAGGCCTGTCCTGAAACCCCTATTTCGTTCCCTGTTCCATCTTCCCTGCAAGCGAACTAAACCTTTGAAAGCGTGCTTGCTACCTGGCGGCGCTAAGAAAGCCTAGCTAGCTAGCTCGCTCCCTCAAATCCAAATCCGGTTCTCCTCCAGCCGATGCGCGTTCCAGAGCACGGAGCATGTATCTATTTGCAAAGAGCGGCGCCTTGATCTTCAAGTTGAGCAAGCAAGCAAGCAGGCAAGCGAGGTGCGCAGAGCTCTTCGAAAGAAGCAGGGAAAGGGGCCTTCTTTTCTGGAGTTCGTCAAACTCCCCAAATTCAAAATCTTCACGCGGCGGCCTCGCGGCACTCAAAAGTCGAGGAAACCAGGCGCCAGGAAGCAGCGGCGGTAGAGCTTGGAACTTGCGCAAGGACAGCTCGCCGATTTGGAAGCTCGCCGGATCGCTCCTATCTCCTCCGCCTCCCGTTAGTTAATCTGCGCTCCTTTCAAGCTCTCCCTCCCTCCCTTTCGAAGCCAAATGAGCATCCAGCCAGCCAGCCAGCCAGCCAGCCAGCCAGCCGCGAGCCACTCTCAGCCAGTCTGTTGTGCCTTCGCGTCTCCGTCTCCTGGAAAATCTGCCTCCCAAAGTCTCAGTCCCAGTCTCAGTCTCAGTCTCAGACTCAGACTCAGACTCAGACTCAGTCTTACTCGGTCTGTCGTGTCGCTGCTGTCCTGAGCCGACACCCTTTTGTCCCTCACAGGTGAGCTAGCTAGCTTCCGGGTTTCCGCTGCGGGAGTGAGTGAGGCCGTCCTCTGCTCTGAGGGCTTAGAGAGAGGGCTGAGAGAGAGGGCCCTGGTTTCCGGCGCGGCCGCTGACTCGCTGGCTCAGCTAGTTAGTCAGTCACTCATTCTCTCACTCACTCACTCATTCGCTCACTCACTCATTCATTCACTCACTCGCGTGGCGGACTTCGATGGGAGGATCAAGTGCGCTTCGAGCCCGGCTCGTGAAGAAAGCATCAGGTTCGTTAGGTTGTGCGCTTAATTCAAACGCGGAGGAGAGAACTTGAGACTCGATGGGCGAGCGAGGCGGGTGCCCTGCAGCTCAAGATTCCCTCGACACGGTGGAATGCAAGCATGCCATGCCATTATTTATGCATTGTGCCATGCATGCCATTGCTCGGGGTTTTCGGGATGCCGGGCCTCTGCCGAGGGAGGCAGAGGTACCAAGCATGTCATACGCGGAGAGGCGAAGCGAGAACGTCGTGTCGCCTCGAGTCCGTCATGTCCACTCGTGACCGTGTCACTGTCGGGCAGGACAGAAAACGAAGCTCGAGAGCGTCGTGTTCTCTGTGTTGGTTGGTAGTAGTGGTTACTTTTGCAATGCTGGAAGACTGGGACTTTATTCCCGCAAAAAGGAATGGAATAGAAAAAGTCCTTCATTCCGCTACAGGATATTCACTCACTCACTCACTCACTCACTCACTCACTCATTCATTCATTCATTCGCCTCGACTCCGCGCTAAGAGAGTCTAGGCGCGCAGTAGCGGGTACGTTCTCCCGATCTCGTGACGCCAATCATCGCGGGTGGCGGAAACTGTAGTATCTGGGAATTCGTGAGTACCTACGCGCTGCTTAGAAGTAAGAACAGCTTGAAATTTGAGCTTGACATTTAAATTTCGAGGCCGCTATCCCCAAAGTAGAAGGGAGCTAGCTGCTAAACGCCGGGTGTTTGAAGTACAGGTTAAAAGAGTTCCTGCAGACTTGTTTTCTATCATGTCCTTTTTTCCTTCCTTCAAGTTTTTATGTAAAAGAGAATCTGAAATCAGAGAGTAAGCGATCGGCCTTTCTGAATGCACCTGCCAGTGAATGCGTAGGAAACAACATAATTCCTAGGGACTTCGGATTCCCTTCAAAATCTGCAAAAGAGTCCTCCTCACAGCTTTCACAGGTGCGAAAAAGAACAGCCGTCCAGCGTTTTTTTAGGTGTTCTGTGCATTGAATCACCTCTTGTTTTGCCGTAAACTTTTATGACTGATTTATTGGCAAAATGTTCGAGGCTAAAATCCCACCAAGTTCTGCGATTGTGAATCATTCGAAGATGGACACTCCAGGCGCCATTTACGAGGCCTGTCGGCCCATTGGTTATGAGAATAGTTGGTCGAGCTATCCAATGCATGGCTGAGTTTTGAGGGATCGATCGATTGATCGATCGATTGATTGAGCAGCGCAGCGCAGCGCAGTGAAGGACAAAACATTGCAAATTAACAACTACTTGTTTAGTGCGCTACTCGTGAGCAGACTGGCTGCCCAAAACCTCAATTATCGAAGATACTTACTTTTACTTACTTACTTACTTACTTACTTACTTATTAAGCTAGTAGGAGTTGCAGCCAGTCAGATAGTTACTATGGGTTTTCGCTGGTGCTAAGCTTTTCGTAAGAAGGTCTCAGCAGTCATCATCTCTGATCAAGCGAGTGTCATCATCAATCAGAGTAGGCCTCAACCTGCACAAGTGAGGAGGAGATGGTGCCCATGAAGGCTCTCCAGGCCGGCCCCGGCCATGTGTCAGATGGGTTCCTGGCCTGAGTTGCGTCCGATTACCGCGATAACTTCAGGGTTCGAGCAAGTTGGTACCAGTATTGACTCGAGTGACTCACTCGTTTCGCAAATTTCAAATGAGTTATTCGTGCTGCACCGAACTGTGAGCGACCTTCTTCCAGAAGCCTGTTGGCTTGCAGTTGTGACTAAAGGAATTGTAGAGAGCAGTAGCTAGGTATTAGGATGCGCATGGAATTTGAATTTCTATGGAGCTGAGAAAGCCAACCAGAACAGCTGAAAGCAAATTGATCAAGATCATTCGGCAAAGCTCTTGCGCTGCCTGATGTCTATCTATCTATCTGCATATCTTTCTGCCTGTCTGTCAGCGAGCCTGGCCCTGGGTATCTTCGCAGTCCTCAGCCAATCCCTGGCTGACAAACGGCAGCCTCAGCAAGCATGTGCGATCCCTTGCCGCTGATTGATGCGAGCAATGGCGCCGGTCGACTTGTTTTCTGGGTAATCTTGGAGGCGGTGCAACGCCCAAAAGCACGAGCAACTTACTTCAAAATAGCCTCCTAGCACCTGCCTACCGCCAGCTAAGGGTTGTTTGTTGCGAGCCTAGAGATAATGCTAGTACACCTTAAGACGCAAGTTCGGGTTCTGGATGTAACCAACTGCTAACCTAGCTACTGCATACGAAGAGAGTAAAGGTGAGAGTGAAACAAGAGCAGACCTTGAACTGCCGAGGCCTGTCTTGCTGTAGGCAGCGAGGAGCTCCTTCAGGCAGCGATGGAGCGATCGGCAGGCGGCCTGGCGCGAGCGAGCGAGGGAAAGGGCGTAGCGGCGAGGGAGAGGGCTATCTCAGGCGCAGGACGAGACCTGGCTGTATTCGTGAGCGCAAAGGCACCAGGCGGAAGTGGCCAGGAATCTCGTGGTATAGGCACCTAAACAGGCATTGTACGGAGTAGTAGTACTCATAGTAGTGCAAAGCCTCAGGTACGACCCAGACTAATGCCTTTTTCGTACTCGTACGCTTAGGGTTTCAGATAGGAAGCTCCCGTAGGACCTTCCTACCTGCCCTTGATCTTAGGGTTGTCACAAATAGCTAGCTAGCTGGGCAGCATGATGATCGATGCACGGAGGAGGAAGGTTCTTGTGGGGCAGGGTCTTCAGCATGGTCTGCCAACCTGCACGCTTTTTGTTTTCTCTGTGCGTCTTCTATGCATCTCTGGCCTCACAGGAGCTTGAGCTGGGTCTGGGGTCGTTGTAGATTTGGGAGCATTTAGGGATTCGTTTCGCAAGCCATCGATCGCCTTTGTGTCTTCTACGCTTCTGCTACTGCTACCTACTTATCACATACCTGCTATATACATACATTCGACACACTTTTCCTGGCTTCTTTCCCTGCTTTTGTCCTTTTCCCTTCCACTCTCTCCCTCTGTCTGTCCCAAACATGCAAAAGCTCTCTCTCTCACAGTCCCCCTCTCTCTCTCTTTCTGCAGAGGCACTCTGGAAATCGGTTAGTCAGTCAGCACAGTCTGTCGGTCGGTCGATTGATCGATCGATCGATCATGAATTGATGCATCAGTGGGGCACTGTCACTCAGTCAGTCAGTCCGTAAGTAAGTAAGGAAGTCATGGGGTTCGAGGCGTTCCTCAGATCCTCGTACGTCGCCGGGCACCCTTGCGGGTCCCCGATGGCCGCTGGTGTGCCCTCAGGCTTTCCTGTCTTCTTTCCCGCCAGGTCTCCTGTAGTCAGAGTATCTCTCCGCCCCGCCAAGCGAGCAGGAAGCAAGAAAACTAGCGAGCGAGCAAGCAAGCAAGCACGCAATTATCTTGAGCGAGTGAGCGATCCCACGGCCGATGAGCCGATTGGTCTGCGCTCCCATGTCTGCTTGCTTGAATCGCTTGAGTTGCGAGGAACGCCTCCATATATGGGCAAGTTTGATGCAGGGTTCCAGCTTGCTTTTGGAACGAAACCACACGCGTGTCCTGAGCCAGGCTCGAAAACCTTCAGAGCCTCTCTCTCTTTGTACTCATTCGCTCAAGTTCGCTCGCTCGCCGACTAATAAGAGGACAGCCAGGCAGGAAGCCCTCTTTTCCTCTCTCCGCAGACTTGACTTACTTCTGCGCCGCCAACTTGCTTTCTTGCAGAATGCCGCCGCTGTGGCCCGCCTCTTGACTGGCAGGCAGGCGAAGAGGGAGGCAAACAGGCAGCGATCAAGGAATAGTTAGCTAGAGGTGAGGGCCACACACAGCTCCATCTCGCTCACAGAAGGGACAGACGCAGCCTGTATGGAGGGGTTTTCCATGGGAAGCGCGGAAGATGGAAGGCGCTGCGCTCCCGGAGGCGGCAGAGATCGAAACGACTCGCAGCAAACCTTGAAAGCAACGCCGCCGCCCTCTGCGAGGGAGGTGGCTAGAGGCAGGCAGGACACTGACTTGGCTGCTGGCAGTGATGGGTGGTGCTCCCAAGACTCAGTTGCGCTTTTGCGAGGAGCTGCTGCTCGCTGGCCTCCTCGGCTGTAGTACATGATTGGTATAGCAGGCAGCCCGGCTAACACCATGGTGTAGTGGTGTCAGCTTTTGCTTGTGTACTTCAAATGCTACGGTCAGACCGCCTGCCTAGCTGCCGAAATAAAAAAGCGAAGCAAGAACAGGCGAGTGAATACACAAGCAAGTACGAAGAGCGGAGGCAAGTTCCAAATTGGAAATGTGATGTGCAGATGGTGTCGTGTGAGCAAACCCGAAACGCATCGCGCGTGCTCAGGCGAAGGTTTGTGTTCTCCCCTGGACTTGAAAGCTGCTGTCATGGCGCCACCCCCTTAGCCAGAGGAGCGGGGGTGTTACCGGGAGTACTTATGCATACGAATAGAGTGGTATAGCTTACTCTCGACTAGTTAGAGAACTAGTGAAAGGGTTGGGTTTCTATCTCTCAGCTTGTAAGATTCTTTTTCTTGTGTTGATTACTGCTATCCCTTCTCTACAAAAAAGGTATGCAGCGTAACACTGAGAGCTAGCACAAAAGTTTTGGTGCAAGCAATTCCAGCACTCATTTTCTGAACATACCTAACTGGGGTTGTGTATGGAAGAAGAAATTTTTTGATAATAAAGAGTTGTGTGCACCACTAGCATTGCGAAAGTGGCAAACATAAGAGCTGGTTGCAAACGAAGATAGAAGTAGGCATAACTCAAACGAGGACGTCGGTGTTGTATCAATCGAGCAGTTTGCAATAAATAAAAGCCAAAGCCATAGTAAATGATGGTCTCCACAAGCTTGATTGGTTAGCTTGCTCAGGCTGTTGGGGTTCATGTTTACTCTGAGGGTTCTTCGTTCGTCTTCATATTCACAGATCTCATAATGCTGATGTTGAGCCAGCTAAGCTTGATAAAAAGAGCCGCATGTGAACGCAAATCACATCCTTGTGGTTGATGTTCAATGTTGTAGTAAGATGGTTGTATCAGTATTGATAGTATTGTTAGTGAGAGAAGGCTATTCTATAAAAGCTAGAGGCTTGCTATATGGGAATCCTTGGTGGCTTTTAGCAAGCACCAGGTCTTTCTCTACATTGGACGGCGCATCATGGGCTTCAATCAGTGGATCACTTATATCAGGGAATTATCTTCACAACTTGTCGTTATATAGTGAATTTTTCCATTGCTAATAAGGAACACAAAAGAAAAAACTGATTCGATGTTCTCTCTCAATGGAAGCAATACTGAGGAGTAAAAGATGTTTCATAGAGTGAGTCATGCCGTGACTTCGTGAACTTCGACAGTGAATTTGTTGGTCGGGAGAGTGAAGTCTTTTTTCCTTGAGTGGCGGATTATCAACAACTTATCGAGAACAGGTAGTGCAACGAAAACAAACGCATTTATTGGTTTTACAGAGAAGAAGTCAAATGGAGAAAACAACACGCCAAAGACCACCGCATCATGGATACTCAATGCACACACTACTGGTGTGTCTGGGGTTATGATACACCGAGTTCTGATGAAGTGAGTGGTTCAAATTGGCGGATAGAACGATAAAGGCGACTTGTAGTAGTGAATTGGGTTTTTGTCGTATACAATAAAGTAAATGGATCAAGTCAATGCATTGCAGGAAAAGGCGGCTCGTGGAGCTTCCCGACACCTTTTGCCAGCTAGATAAGAGAATGGTACGGTTGATTTGTTTGTCTGGTCTTCTTAGAACTTAAAGAGTATAGCGGCAAAGCTAGCTCGAGGAGTCAGGTTGATAGCCAGAGTAATTTAAAGATTGGCCAAAGCTACTGAAGGAAAGTGATTGGTCGACACGGAGGTCAAACGATCAACTTCAAAAAAATGTAGGATAAGGTGTCGTCAGCCTACTCCACCTTAAGCATGAGGCGCTTCACGAATGCAAGGTCCATGAAGTTGACCACAGGTTTGCACTCTTCCGGTTTCGGGCATGTGAGCTTGTGGCACGAGTACACATGACGACGAAGTTCAGAGTGGCAGGCAAACGACTTTTTGCAAGAATCTACAATGCAAGGGAACGGGCGAATATTTGAATGAATCCGAATAATGTGCATGCGGAGATCAGACTGTCGAACAAATGAGCGTTCACAATCTTTGGCAAGGCACTTCCAGATCTTTGCATCGAGGTGAACATTACGTACGTGCAGACGAAGACCCTCACCCGTTGAATAGGTCTTGTTGCAGTTGGGGTGAATGCAGGTAAAACTGTTCTCGCCAAGAATGTGCTTAGCACGGTGCTGCTGCAGTTCATCCTGGGCTTGGAATTTACGAAGGCAGAACTCGCAAACACGGCGACGGTTAGCCTTAGTTACGCGGGTTGCATGCGATTCCGGGGTCACGCGCTCGAAGTATTCGCTAGAAGCAGAAGGTGATGACTGTGCATCACTTGCGACAGAGCATGGACTAGGCGAACCAGCTTCGCCAAGAGCAGCGAACTTCTTGCTGTTAGTGCATTTTGGGCTAATGCAAGATTGCTGATAGTCTGAGAGGCGGCGCTTTGCACTGTGGCGGTCATCAGAAGCAGCACGTTTTACCTGGTTTGCAGCAACAAGCTCATTGCCATGCCGCTGTGTCTCTAGGTTTTCGGAATTTGTGCGGTTGAGGTTAACGTTGTTTTCTGCAGGAGATGAGTGCTTAGTAATGTGCTTGGTGTGCCCTTCCAGAGTTGTAGAGCTAGTTACATTAGGTACTTCGGAAGAGTTCATCAAGCGATCCTGTTGCTCGCGTGCGCGAGCCTGAGCCTCTTGCATGTGTGCAGCCTGCGCTTGAAGCTGCAAGGCATGGCGAGCAAGCTGGATTTCATGAAACTGGGCAATGAGTTGTCTCTCCTGAAACTTAAGTTGCGCATCAAGATGGGAGGCGTTTGCCGGACTTGGTGCGGCAGCGGGGGTACCCGGAGGAACTCGGCCATATGCACCCATTGCTGCATTAGGGTGTTGATGCGGGTGTGGCATCGGGAAAATGTAAGGGGCCATCTGGGGATGGGCGTTTGGGTGCGACTGGTGGCCCATCGCATGCAAATTGTGCATGTACTTGTGATGGGATGCGTGGTTGTAGCGCCGTGCGGAAGCAGCAGCGGGATGAGGTTGAATCTGCAACGAATCTTCTGTCTTAATGGCTACGCTTGTGTTGTCCATAGAGTCTTTACCAATGTAAGCGCTGGGGCGTTTGAGGCGCTGTGATGGGCTGTGCGCACGGGTTACTACTCTCTCGTGAGAATCTACTGCTGCAGCTTCCTCAACCAAAACACTGGGGTGCCGCCTTTCGTGGAGCTGTTGCTTTGTTGCATCAGTGTAATAAACATCTGTCGGTGCAGGGACCGTTTCGTTGTGAGCAACGTGGTGCTGGTGCTGGACATCACGAGTTTCCCAGATGTTCTCGTCTGTGTGGAAGCCAACTGCTGCATCCTGGTCATCATCAGCGGGGATAATGCCGCATGCTTTGAGCTCTTCGTATGTGTTGATATCATCTTCATCCTCGAAGACAAGTGATGGTGCAGGAGCTGCATTGACAGAGCTGTGTACGTTCATGACAAGGTCCTTCTGCTGCTCGTGTTGATTCTCTAGTTCCGGTGCACATCTTGACCAGGAGATACTGGCGTCTGAAGAGGTACCCTCTTCATCAAACTCCAAGTTATCAAGCCAAATAGGCATCTCCTCACCGGTTTCATTCCCAAGTGTCTCCATCATGCTCGACCTGATTAGGGGCTGTTGGTCGCACAGTCGTTGATCAATCTTTGTTTGCCTTGTGTTGCCTCTGGTTGACGGCTGTGTAGCTATTGATTATATATATGTATGATCTGGCTTTTGGTCTTTCTCTTAATCTACGTGCTGGGCAGCCGCGCGCAGACGAATTGGTTCTGCTGTTGCCCGAGCGTGCCTGCCTGCCGGATTTTCTTTCTCTTTGTTTTTCTTCTATTGCTTCAGGTCTCTTCTTCCAACTTTTTTTGTTTCTTTTTAAATCAAGTCCCCCTCATTCTCTATCTATATTCTTGCGGCCACCCCGCTGCCAGCCAGACAGATGCCAGCCAGATAGGGTCCTCTTTCATATCCCATTTTGTTTTCTCCCCCCTTTTATTTGAAGGTTTTAAATCAAAAGAATCACTTCGGTGGGTATTGATTTGAAATGGAAGAAGGAGGAAGTTCTTTTCATTTAGGCCGAGTGTTCACGGCGAACAAAAAGAAAGAAAGAAAGTTAGGGAGAAGCAGCAGAGGGAGTGAGAGGGCACGGGAAGGATTGGCCGTAGAAAGAGAAAAATAACACTTTAGGGTAGTCGAGACAACCACCGCCGCCAGAATGTGAAAAGAAAAGAGAATACTGGAATGCAAAAGAGCGTAATGATTGACCGAAATGAGTACTATCATCTTCTATCAGCGCAGCACACAGCACCTCATATTCGGCGCTTGGAAATATCAATATATACATTTAGAGGCGATATATCCTCTCGTCGCGGCCTGGGCGTGCAGATCTGCTTGGCTGGCTGCTCATTTATTATTCAAGCTGCACAACGAGTAGCGTGAGAAAGACGCAGGCGACTTGAAAGTTTCTTTGTTCTGGTGCTTTATGCCTGTTTTTATGATTTATCCTATTCAATGGCGATGAAGAGCAGGCAGGGGAGGTTACTTTTTAAATTATAAAATAACCTGTTTGCTACCAAACTTTTCTCTATCGCTATTTTCATTTTATATGTTCAAAAAGAAGCTAGCAAGATCTATATTCTTAAGTGTCTTGAAAGGGCGCGATTCTTTGGAGTTTTGGAAACGTTGGATTTAATCTCTTCCCATTTTAATAAATTGGGGGTGACGTGACCGCCGCAGCAAGAAAATACATTGTCGAAGTTTATTTGCTTGAGGAATGGGGTCGAGCGCCTGGTTTGGAGGGTGTATAATGGCTGTAGCTGTGCCACTAGAGAGGTATTTGAGTTGAATTGACGTATGAGACTGGGTGAAGATGCGGGCATGGACGAGCCTGGATTCTTACTTAGAACAGAGGCTATACAGGTTCTCTTCCGCTATCACTTTCTCTGTGCTCTCTACACTTTTTTTTTTTTTTTTTAATAATTTAAATTAGCAACAGCACAGGAATTGAAAGAGTCTATTTCTTGACGCTCTTGTTTTTTATATTTCACTGTTTCTGCTCAGTTCTCTTTGTCTGTTTCTTGGGAGGAGTATATGCATTCGTACGCTACCTCGGCGAATGCCTTGGGAATAACTCATGTAAGTGCTGAAGGCTGGCTTCATTATGAATTCATCAACAAAATGAAAAATAATTATGTTTTACTTGAAGTGAAAAAGAGAATTCGTAAACGAATGGCAATAATCCATTGATGGAAGTCATATTTCCAAATTTAGAGAGAAAAAAAAATCCATGAAACTTCCAACCTATGTACTCTCAGATTTCAAGTCTATAAAGAGAAAGTTTTTAATTTGAAAGGAGGTCCTAGTTGTTATTCATTATCAAAGCTGGAGATAATAAGAGATATATAGTATTAAAGCAAGATTGACAAGCGTTAAATAGAGGCTAGATAATGACTGTGCCCTTATAAATTTTCTTTGAGCGATAAGGTCTTCCATCTAAGTGCAAGAGCTAATTCGCTTGAACCGCAGTTTCTAAGCTCAGGAAGACAATGATTGATCTGAGTATCAATCATCCTCTACGAGAGACAAAACCAAGCAGGCAAGCAAAATTGAATCAGCGATTAAGGGGAGGTCAAAAGTTAGTTCTCAATTGCTTAGAGGAAAAAAGAAATGAAAAAACAGTCGAAAAGGAAACTCAGAATAATCTATACTCTCGACGTTGATTCTTAATGAAATATTAAAATAGGGGGGGGAAAGGAGTTTAATTCAATTTAGTTTTTAAAGCGAAAAAAAAATATTGATACACTTATATAAAGGCATATGCGATGATTATTACCTTCTAATGCAACTATTGAACTTGCTATGATGGTACCTTTAGCATTAGTGTTAGACCTCAGTTGCTTAGCCTACCAATATGATCGTTTTTCTCGGTTTATCAATATAATAAATATGCTAAAGAAAGATGCTTTACCTAGGATGAATTAAACTAATCAAAAAGAAAGATCTTCTGCACTTTCCCAAGAAACGTAAAAAAAAAACGAAGACCGGGATCATGTGCTTTCTTTGCGTGCTTTCTTTGCGTCTATGCAATTTACTAATGAGGATAGGATAAATATAGTATAAGAAAAGTTATATAAGAAGAGAAAGAAAGAGCGATCCTGGAATTTGTTTTTATACTATTTTTATTTAATTATTATGTTCGATGTACAAAACGGCATAGCATAGACTACCCTGGCAAATGAAAAAATTACTTGAAAAGAAAAGAAGACAAAACTAGTTGACAGGGGACTTCTTTTAAAGTGGTGCGAACCTTGGAGACCCAGCGTCATTATTATTCGTATATGGAGTGTTATTGAATGAAGAGATATGGGGAATAATAACCTTGTAATATGCTTTTGTTATTTCTATTTCATTTAAATGGAATAATTCTTTGAACCCATACGACGCCTATTACCACCGCACAGTCGCAACTGTAATAGTGATCCAAAGTTATAGTCTATTTTAGTTCTTGAAATATTAATTTTATAATATTCAAAACCAAAGAAAAACAATGTTTTCAAAAGTGGAAAACTCGTGCACGTGATAGAGCCTGAAGCACGGAATATGTAGGAAGTTTAAAAAAGAGCGATGATAGCCTATTTGTTAGTATTCCTGAAACGAAAGCAGGAGCGCAAATTGCGGGTTTACTTCTAGCTAATTCCTAGGCCTTATATTTCTGGTGTTCGTCTTCTTCTCTCTGGCCGCTTTTGAAGTCCTGGCTGCGCAGCATAATAATCATCACGTGCGCTTCTAATCTTGCGAGGGAAGCTTGCCGCTCCTAACCTTCTTGTACTCCTGTTTCGCTCATGCTACCCGAACGATAGAAATGATTGGAACTGACTAAGAGTTGAAGTTCGAGCGTTCACTGTTGGTATGTTTTGACTGAGCGGGTCTACACGACAAGCTTGCGAATAAATTGAGGGCTTGGAAAGGGCCGCGATACGTGCCGCACCTACTTCTGCCCACGCAGTTCGGAATCTTTTTGGCCCGGATTGGAAAAGCTGCTAGAAATAAATTAGCTCTTCATTGCGAGTAGGAGGAGCACCTGCTCAGAGATCAAGGTTTTCCACCAGGCAAAGTAACTGGTTTGACTTTGTTCGTTAGTTGCTAAGTTTATCTTACAAATTAACCTAGTCAGACCGTGACAGCGCTTGAAGGTCCTCCTCGGCTTGTGAATCGAATCACGAGTCGGATCTGAGATACAGCCAACCCTGCTATCTACACTGGACTCTCTGGGTCCCCGTCTCTTTCTATGGATGACTCAAGTATTGCAGCTTAGACCGCAGAGGAGCGCGTCAACTGTTTCGGTTCCGTGTCAGTCTGGTGCGCGTGGACTTGGACGCAGATATAAAAATCATCTCTGATGCATGTTGCTCTTTTGGATCCTACCTCTGCAGTAAGACCTGGTAGCACCTACATAGCTACCTACTAGTACGGATTACCTTCTTTGCAATTGAGAAGCGATCATCGCATATTCGAGTGGAAATTATAGCGCCATCTTCGTAAGTTATGGACACACGAAGACAGAGCTCCTAGGCTTCGTATAAGATATCTCTCATACGGGGAAGGGCTCTGAGAGCAAAAGCACTTGTTGCTGGGGGCTTCGAGCAGCCTTCCAATTTTGTCTCTGTGAAACGGTGGCCGCAGCACTTGCCTTTGGCTCGCGCTCAAAATCAATTGTTCCTTCTCCTAGCGAGGACCGAGATCATGGCTCCCTATACTCCATTTAGCAACCTTAGTGACCCTCTTAGTGGTAATTAAGATAGGCCTTGACATCACTAGGACTTATTAGGCAATTGACTACTTGCAATTGATCTCTGCAAATACATAGGCTGAAGAAACGATTGTGGGCTGTCGGAGTCCAGGGCCTGCGAATCGACCCCTCACGAAACACGTGCAAGAGAGTTCTTTCAAACTCGGGGAAGCGCCGGGCAGCAGTTTCCTTTTCGCCATCCTGCGGCGGCCCTGAGGCGACTCCAATGATTCCCACTTCCTGCCCATGCAGGCCCTGGGAGGCTGCAGCGCTGAGCTGTCGCCAGCTTGCTTAGACTGTCGCCAGCCTTCAGAGGCCTCGGCCTTTGTGATGTTTTACTTGAAGTTAGTTCTTCCTCGCAATTCTCCAAATTTTCACTGTAGTTCTTTCGGATGCACGATAAGCCACCATATATGCGTGCATACATGTAGGACTTCCTCATAGGAACTTAGTGGCAGCTCGGCCCTAGGATGTGTGACCTTCTCTTCCCTGTTTTCTTTCAAATATTTTAATGCTTTTTTTAATTTAATTTTGTTAGTTGCTTTTGTTTTCAGTCTTAAGTTATTCACTAGGCAACACAGTATGTATAGAAGCAACTCTTCATACCTTTGGTGAGTACCTAAAGAGAGATACAAAAAAAAAAACTAACAGAATAATAATTGTTTTAAATTATTATTGGATCATTTTGTAGGTATGTACTAGGTAGACAGTATCCTGCTTTTAGTAGAAGTAGAAGTAAAAGATTTCATGTTACCCCTGAAAACAAGATGATTTTGTTATCACGAAACAACTTGAATACCTAATATATAACCCATAACTATATTCTTCTTCTTTAGACTGTCAACTAGAGAGAGTATTAGAAGCAGTAGCAAGCGAATCAGACTTTTGATGTATTTCCATCATGCGAAGACACAGGTTCACCTCGCTTCATCACTCTGAACTGCACAGCTCAACTCTTTGTAACAAGAACTCAAAGAGACAAGTGCAGACCTGACGGAGGCATCCTTGGCGCTTGCATCTCCCTGCACACTCAAAGAGGCCGGCCCTGGCTGCTCTCCTGCTTTTGCTGACAATAGCATTCTGTCTCGCCCTGATGAAGGAGCCCTTCTTGACGTTTTGCGGCGACCTTTGATGCTAGCTATTTTTTCAAGTCAGGGAGTGGCGGCCCTGAGCTCAGGGGGCTCACGCCCAGTCTTTATCATGTCTGTCTGTTTGTATGAATGTCGTGTAATCCTGAATGGCGACGCCGAAACGAATCGCATGATCTGGACGAACTTGCAAAAGACGCGAGCAAAGCTAGCAGTGTTGAAGTAGCTCCGTCTTGTCGAATTGTTGAACTACCCCAATTTAGATGGGATTTTGATAAGAAATATATAAATGTTATTTAAAGTACGAACTTACATAGCGTGAGGGGGAATGTTCAAGGAAATAGGAACAGAAATAGACAAAGTCTTTCTAATTATATATATATATATATATATATATATATATATAAAGTATATTTATTTATTTTAATTTTTTAAAGATGAATTAAAAACAATATTTACCGGAAATGTTCTGTGGTTTAGAGCTCTGTATTAAAAGGGGGTTCTGTAGTATTCTGTAGAATTAAAAAAAAAAGGCTGGGAATTTAAGATGCACGCCCTTCGGAAGACGACACGCCGTTCCTTGCTTGTGCGACTTGCTTCAAGGTCGTTGGCTGGCAAGCTGTCAAGCATATGCGGTAACTAGCCGTAGTTTTTCGCGTCGCGAGTAGGCTCACGGTAGTGTTGTGCTTTCAGTTGTTCCCAATTCGGCGAATCATGGGTGGATGGATGGATGATGCTGGTAAAACAAAGCTTGATGGAACGAAGAAAAGGATGGCCACGACGGATCGGAGGCAACCAGCTCTGCCGAGCTACCTCCTGAAGTAGCCAGTGATTTCCAGCAGTAGCTAAGTAGATAGGTCACTACCTTGTCCAAAGATAGTCTAATAGCCGGAAGGTACTCCAACCTGCCTGCAATATTCTGCATTTCGCCATGTCTGCTTTTCAGAGTGACAGCGACTTTTCTGAAGAAAGGAAATGAAAGGCCAAAGAGTCATTGGTCAGCGCAGGGGCTAGAGAAGGGTCGTATAGTGAAGATTGGCTAGCGAAAACGTTGATTCAATGGAATTTAGACTCGAAACTTGAGCTACCACGGAGACCAGCGCCTGCACACGCGCTACAATCCTCACGTGCTTCTTTTTAATTTGTTGCTGTTGTTATTAATTTAATTTTTTAAATAAAAAATTAATCTTAAAATAAATTAAATAATTGCTGCTGTCAGCATTGAAAACTATGGATTAAAAAGCAAACATTAATAAGAGACTACTTACTAACTAAAAATATATACTGAATTCTATAATAATGTATTTTTTTCTTAAATTCACAAATTAATAATAATTATAGTAATAAATGGAGAACTTTGATATAGAAAAAGAAAAAGGAGTTCACCATTCCACCATGGTGATATGTTGACCTACCTACACATCTCCACGTTATTTTTTTAGTGATTATCGTGAAAAATTCGACGGATTTAACGAAGACTAATAAATTAGGCAGATAAGCAGATAGGCAATACTTATGAGAAGAAGGAGCAATTAGAAGATCGTGAAAGCTCTCAATAAAGCTTGCCGCTTGTATTCTTAAATGAGGATTGTTCCTAGTAGATAGCTTCTGAATATCCCATCGAAACCTTAGAATAATTTAACATATATTATTTGCGTTGCTTTGTTGAGTACTTTAGGAGTCCAAACTTTGCTCAAGCGTCTGCTTTTGGCCTCCAGAATTTTGTCGTCATGTCATATATTCATGATTTAATCGGTTTCTTTAAGTTCAAGAAGGGAATTCTGCGGTAAGGGTGCCCTTGACAACTCCAATAAACCCTGGATCATTGGTCTTAAATATGTCCAAATTTTAAGCATAGTTTGCTCAATTACAGCTAGGTATGCAATTTGCCCCACAATCGAATGGTGAATTAGTAAGAGATAGTTGGCTGTCACGTTTGTTTTTACCTTATGTTTTCATTTGTATAGAAGAAAGAGAAAAACAGTAGACACATTAGTAGTATTTTTTATTTTTTAAAAGTGTATCAGATGAAGGACTAGTGATAAATCTAATCACATTTCTATGATCTGTATTGTCAGTTCTCCATTTCTTACACACTTTCCCCGCAAATCAAAGAAGAGAAGAAATCAGCCATGCAGTCCAAGAGCTATGCTTTTCATAAGCAAAAATTACATTTATAGAGTAAGTAGTAGAGGCGAGGACTGAGTTGGTGCCCTACGTATCACGTGCCGCGTCTATGTATCTCCATGTACCGCAAAATCCCTGACGACGAGATAGGATGCAACAGTAGTAATAATCAGCGTTTTCAGATATCTGCTTGCGTGTGGACTATTTCACGAAATTCCACGGAGGGGTTGGATAAGGAATTGATTGAAGACAAGTGTTACACAAATATACACATTCACGAGATAGATCTTCTCGTTCGTATGTATAATCTGCCAATGGCAAAAGCCTAATATTGGAGTGTAATGACTCTACGGGGTTGTAGAGGTACTTGTCTGGTAAAGAAAAGAGTTATAACCACCTATTTAATCAAAGATAGAGTTGCATATGCAAGTAGCTTCGAGGACATGGAGACCGCCATGACTCCAGTGGACCTTTCGGTAAAGTGCAAATTGATAGCGGACCCGCGAAGTATCTGTTTGATTTTATCGAGACCCACATAACTTGCCCACCTTGCCTGCCTTGCCTGAACCCTGCAACAATATATTGTTCTTGTCATTGCTGTTGGTGCTATTGACAAGTGTAGCTTCCTTGCTGACTTTCGCAAAACACTGCAACTCTTACCGAACTGAAAGAAAGCAAATATACTGAACATCTATTCATCAAATCAACAAAATTCCAGAGCCAGGCTGCGTAAGGACTCTGCATCGGAGTACAACGAAGCACTCCCACAAAAGCAATCTGACATGATCAGCTCTCTTCACGCTTTTAAAAATGAATTCCCTGTGAACCATAACGACACGCCAATTCCTGGAGTGGATCAACGGTGGTATGAGGAGAAGCAGCCAAACGAATGGCACCACTATGGTCTTCTTTATTCTATTCCTTATGCGTTTTCTTTTAACACAGTGAATATTGCAGATACTTTTTTCCTCTTTTTCCCTCTTTTTCCCTCTTTTTTTCCTTTTGAAATAATAAAGAAATGAGAAGAAAAAAGCTAATCTCATTTTAAACAAGCAAAAGAATTTGCGCAAGAACCTCCACCATTCCTCAATAAGCATGAGTGGAAAGTTTTAATGAAGGAGAACCATTCAAGCCGGAGCCATGTAAAGAGAAAATGCATGCCGAGAAGCCCTTTTCACATTTAAATCTCGCCTGAATTACTCCATTAGAATTTTAATTGCAACATTTAAGACTGAAAATGAAAATAATTAATTAGCCAGAGGGGAAGCAGTTGAGATTGCTAGAATGTAATTGAATTTTATAAGGCGACCTCTCAGACTGAGTCTAGCTAGTATAGAAACGCAAGGCTAAAGCCTAAATCGGAGCGAGCCAACTTAAATCCGTGCATGAAAAGGCTGGAATCAGGCGATTCCTATCTTCGATAGTACGGTTGCGGCAGTGCTTCTATTCTCTGTGGTCCTACTTTCGGGGAGGAGTCGCAAAACTTAGTAGGCACGTGCAAAAGAAAAAGTAAACCACACCTCAGTTTTTTCGCTTGCACATGAATTTGAGCAGTTTCACATCCAAAAATCACACCAACGTTAGACACTGCTATGGGACCGAATCGATTCTACACTCGCTGTTCAATATACTAGCATGGCTGTATTTTGGGCACCAGTGAACGCACTGGTTATACCACCATGATGCGACCTAATAATACCTTTTGACTACGTCGCTGGCGTTTTCTTGTTTCCTTTAGTAAATAGGAATTGGTTTCATTTGCGAGATTTGTCATAGCTCGACATGCAATCTGCGTGTTAGCAGTTAGTGCCGGCATGATGGTTCGAAAGCGTTCAGGGGTTTAATGTTCTAGCAACAAAAAGCCTGAAGTTCAACAAGCGAGGATTATGCGGAGCCCCTTTTCGGTTAAGATTGGCGAGTGCGACTCGAGTACGCCTCCAACTCGCCTCGAGTATAGTTCAAAATCTAAAGACAAAATTAATTGAATAGAGATCTCCTCCTGGCGAACGTTGATATATTAGTAAAGTTCTGCAATATGAGTATCATGCGTTCAAGACTGCTACTTTCCTATACAGTTTTTGTAGTAGCTAGCTGTTTGTTTTTTCATGCAGACGCTGATCTGCATGTCGTTGCCTTCCGCACAATTCAGTGAGTGCAAGTCCCTGTTGATAATTTGGAAGGAAATCCATATATATTTTTTCTCGTTTGCCCCCACTTAAAATATGTTTTTGGAGGTACTCTAGCTGCTGGAGCCTGGCCACTGATAAATTCGCATTTGGACGCGACTCTGCAGCTTTCACCTGCCCGGCTAATAGCTTTCTTTTGTAAGGCACTGAGCTCCTTGATATTGAAGCTGACCTGCATAAAGTATGATCGTGACTGCGCTCTGGTAGTATGTGCTTCCTTCATTAACTGAATTCTCTTGTACACCTGATGACCTCCATGCATGTTTAAGCTATACTCAAATAGAGTTCTGTTCTCCTCTCCTTCTGCTTGCTTAGTAGTGACTTATATATATATTGAGAAGTACCTATTTTGAGTAGTAGTAGTGCCTAGCTTGTCTGGGTCCAAAGTTTGCGGAAGAAGATTAAAGGCTGGAGAGGCGTGGCAGTCAACGAGTCCCTCATCATCCGGCGTGGTAGGTGCTTCAAAAAGCTTCACTGATAGTTGTTCCAAACAGATAACTCGACAACATACAGCGGACTTTCTTGAGTGCACGCCCAGGCTTTTTAGGCTTTTCGCCCTACTTGCGCAATTATGCCCTGTCCTCTGCCGCGTCTCAAACTTGCACCGAGAAACACTTGTCCAAACCATTTGTTCTAGTTTCTCATCCCTAGCTTTTTCCATATATACTTATTATCTTCTGCTCTAAGGGAATGTGGCGTTCCTCTGGCTTGTGCAGCGCGTGTGGGCCATGAAATTTAATTATTCAATGGATGAAAAGAGCGCAAGTTCCAGTCCGAGATCATAGTTTCTGTTATGAGTCGGAACAAACTATGAAAGAAAACAATACTTGAAAATAATAAACAAGATGAGGAAGGCATTGTTTTAAACATTCATTTAAAAAGAGTTTTAATTAAAAGTCGGAGCTACTTTGAGGGGAATGAAGCCTAAAGGGTAATTTTTTAACATGAGGTACTTTTTTCTCCCCCTTTATTTTTACGCCATGCAGATCTTTCCAATTAAATAGATGGCTCAAACCTGAATGCTACGTTCTACGTTCTTCGGACTTTAAGCGCTTGGGCCGAGGCTGGACGTGTAAATATGAAAACCCTTCAAACACTTTCCTGATAGCTTCTCTTGGGTGAGACCAAGAATAACATTCGCAAAAATAAAGTAGAACCTCCTCCTCCAAGTCAAACACTAAGTAAGCCTGAGAGGGATAGGTTGTTTGTTTCTAAATAATTTTGCTCAATGTTTATTTGTTAATTTTAGAGAAGACTTTATTGTCTTTCGTCTTTTCTACCAGGTACTTTTACATTGTTTTTTAGCGCTTTCAGAAAAGTACACTCCATCCTTCTCTTTCACTCTCCACCAAGCAATAGAATCGAGCATCCATCCTCGTGTATTTTGGAGTCAAACAGTCAAGACTCCAAACAAGAAGAGCAACATTTATTTTCTGTTTACTCTTGATCTTTAAATGGCTAATAATCTTCTATTTTTTCGTCCCGAAATTTTGACTCTGAAAGCAGGCCAGCAGCTTGCTTTTGAACTCATTCTCATGCATTCGGGCGGAGGTACTGCCTTGGGCGTACCTCATTGGTGCGTACCTACACAGGCAGCCAGTCCTCAGGAATTTCAAGGGTTGGCAGAGCGGAATGTCGCTACCTACGTATCCTCGAATGATATGTAAGCCTAGGTGTTCGTATCTGGCTGGACAAGAAGAGCAGTGATTAAGCATTCAACGTGAGCTTAGATCGATTGATTGACGTGCTACTCTTCTACGCCGCATGCTTTTTCAAGCCGGCAGCCGGCAGCCGGCAGCCTGTCTTGTATCCGTACCCGCCATAGACAAACCTAAAGGCTTGAACTTGCCGCAGTCTCGTTCAAAAGTGAGTGTTCATTCAGGAGCACACACCACCCACTCGTGTATCTATCAATGGATCTCACTCACATTCGCTGGTGAAATGAGCGAGTGAAGATAACGACAACACCGAAAGAACAAAGCTATTTACAAACCTCTTGAGGCGATCAATCGAGCTTTCCCTCTCAGGATCTTACACCAGCACTAGCAGCACAAGCCAGCAGCTAGCTTGTTCTGGTCTTCGAGGAATCTTGGCGAAAGCGCCCGGGGAGAACACGACGGACACGCAGTCGAAGGCTAAAGCGTATTTTTATTTCCTTTTATTTATCTTAATTATCTTAATTAAATATATATATAAAAGATTAGAAATTGAATTGCGTCTTGGGCTGATATGCAGAAAAATTTTCTTAGTAGAACTAGTCAAATTCACTTGCAAAGCAAATGGCTCCTCCATCAATCAATCAATCAATCAAGCCGCTGCCAATCGGTCTAGAATTACTATTAAGGCTGCCATTTTATCTTGACGTTACGAATACTCGCGCAATAGTAAGAGAAAGCTCGATCGTAACTACTGGAAGGGAAAGGCCATGATAAATTTATTTTCTGCTGCTGACTGTCTTCCCCGCGCATAGCAAGCTAGTAATGAAGCACCTCTACCAGAAGACTACGACGTGCGATTCCGCAGGAGTCGACGATGGCAATTTCAATGAAAATTCTTATTGGAGCTGCACGTGCGCTGGCTTGGCTCATAAAAAGTTTTTGAGATAAATCATATCACATTACTAAACTAATGCGACGCTGGCAGCAGCTAACTCGGAGAACCCTAATCAATAGATACAGACATAAGTCTCAGTGGGCACAGAAATTCACTACTCTAGGATTGGATGGTTGTCCGGCAGAGTTTCATAAACTTGGGCATGAAACCTCGAACCAATTGGCAGCTTGGAAGAACTGCTAGCACCATAACTGGCAGTGCAATGGTCGAGGCACTGATAATACATGAGTCTTATCATTTAAAATACGAATTGGAGAATCGTTTGCATGAATTGAGCATGGCGTAGCTGTGTTCTCAAGGCTTTGGTTGTCCTGTTAGCACTAGGATGACTGAAATACTTACTAGAGTGCAGTAGTGATTTGGAATTGCTGATCGATATATTTTATTATTTAAATCCAGCTGCAAGAGGTGTGTGTGAAGAGTCTCCTTTGAGCAAACATTTGACCAACTAATTTCCATTGCAATTTTCTGCCTTGATATGCGCTTCCAAAGCCTTCGCGCATCATCTCATTGCCTCGGTTTACTTGTATTTTCTTTCTTTCTTTTTAAATTCATAAAAAAATAAAACCTACTGGACTTTGTGTCTTCAAAGAGAACTGTCCATCATGCAAGGTACATGATAGAGCACTAGGAAAAGAGTAGTTTAGCAATGTAGCGTAGTTCTCTTCAGAAACATCAGAATTTCTTCATGTCGCAGTTTCGTATGTTTGTTCTTCCCTCAACGATTCATTTGTTTCTTCTTGGGATTGCCGTCTTTTCTTTCTTTACACCATCTAGGGCTCTTTCATCAATACGGGAAATTATTTTCATCGATGATTTTTTTCCTTCTAAACTCTTTTATTTATTTTTATTTATTTTTTTTAACAAAATTAATGTAGTAGTAATAATTTATTTCCAAGTAAAAAATTGATAGGAGGAGTAGTAGGAGCGCCATCCTAAACAGTAACATGTAAATAACTGTTGCGCTACGTTTTTAATGGCTGACAGAGTTCATGAGGACCGGAATCAATTGCCTCCATTTCATCATGCACATTTTCAAGAGCTAACCGTTCAAAACTATATTTCCGAAGCTTTATACGACCAAGACATTTTAAAGATGAAATTAATGAAGCTAGCAATAGCAAATATTCAGGTGTTTTATTTCGCCAAATTTGTCATTCGACTCAAAACAACCTCGTTAAATTAGTCCCCACTCATATCGACATACCATGATGGCTTTCATCACCTCACCTTTAAAGGGAAACACCCAATAGAATATAATTTTTGATTTTCTACTTGCTGCCCTCATGGAGCAGGAAAGCCTGTTATGCCCATGCAAGCTTCCCAATCATGCCCTTCGAGAAAGACTTCTTTTCGCTTCCTCGCATGATCCAAAATATCGTCGTATCGAGAGGGGAGATTTTCTCTCTTTCGTTTACTAGCAAATAAGTATTCTTCCCGCTCCTCAAGGTAGGTAGGAAGTACTAACCTACATACCTAATTACCACCGTAACTTTATGTAACTCAGCAAAACTTCACAAAGGCAGCAATCAATGCTCAACTTGGGGGTCTCAACTCAATTTATTACTCGTGGGGTTGGAATCATAACTCATCTTTATCAGCTGACAAAGACTGCGCGTTGTTCGATACTGCCATGCTTATGCAACAACGCCAAGCACTAAGAAGTTGAAAACAATCAAGGTTGCCTTAGCTTACATTCCATTTATAGCTTGGAAATTACGTTTGGGCCAAACAAGCAGTTGGGTTTCTCTAAAAGAAACTCTACTTTTATTTCTAGCAACAATTTTTTTCAAGGAAATAAATAGAAAAAATCAGATTACGATAGGAGTAAGGTGTTATCACGCACTCGTTCCCACGAAAACCACGAAAGGTTCCCTCTGCCAAATACTTCTGAAAGATTCCCCAGAATGTGTTTCTTCACCAATCCATCCGCCAGGTCTAGTTACCATCCATCTGTCTATTCATCGATTCATCGAATCATCTGCTCGATTAATACTCTAATCTGCTTGGATGATTGGAGCACGATCGCAGCTAGCATATTCGGGACTACGCAGATGACCCTGCCAAAAGTGCGGCGTCATACTCTTCTAAACAATGTATTGTAAATACTACCGTAGTACCTTTTTTTGTTTCTAAATATATCGAAAGTAAAGAGGACAACTGGTAATCGAGTGAAACCAGAGCTTGCTCGTTCGAGTCTGCCTTTTAGAGTGCGAAGGAGAACTCAGTATTCATTCAATTGCCTGCTTGCTTGCAATCAATTCCTCGGAATTTTCAATCTCAAAGCCGGAACTAACAGCTCTGTCCTTTTGAACTATTGATTATTTTGCAACTTCACATCTCTTTCCTTAATTCGCTCAAGCGCACAAAACAAGTCCTCCCAACTCCTCGAAAAGCTAACCCAGGCTCAATTCTTCTGCTCCCGTGGCTCCAAGTTGTGATTCACGTCACCTAATGATCGTGGACAGAATTGATCATAGCTGGAGGAAAGACCACTCTTTCACCATTGGACCTTCCTTCTAATTCTTAGCTTGTTTCAGCGTCGTCCTTTAGCTGCGGTATCGACATAGATGGCCTCTCGTGGAGGCTCGGCTAGCATCTTTGAAATGATAGGGGCTGGTGAAGGAAAGTTCCGGCTTGAAGGCAAGTTTAAGCGGCACCCAGGACCTTAGGCGTCCTGTGAGTATGCATACTTCACAGATGGGGTGTTTCTCGCTTGCAGTGATATTTGGCAGGTAAAGAGCTTGAAACCTAGGATCATCGTGTTCCCGGAGTTGCGGGTAAGGATTATTTTACTGTGGTTTGCTGCGGAAGTCTAACTTGCAGTGAGCTGGAGTCCTGCGCTCTAGGCTCCCTCCCTGTGGTAAAGAAGCAGAGCAGACCGGTTCCAGAGCCAGGACTGACTTGGACAACAACGCCAGCTTAAATTCGCTGCACGTCGCGTGCAGAGGCTTTGCACTTCGTTGGAATATTGTCATTCATAATTGTGGTCACGGTGGGAAAGGGAAACCCCCTGATCATAAGCTTTGCCACTGCTACGCTGGCCTCCGCTAAATCTGAACAACATGCCCTACAAACACGGCAAACCCCAGAGAACCAGCCTTTCACACCACGCTTCACAACTGAGCTGCTGCATTCTTCGCCATTTCCAATTAAAAAGATATAACACATTTCCAAACTTCATGGAATATACTGAATCCCATCAAGCAATCCAGCACCCATCATCAAAGCATGTTGGTGGGTCTTTAAATTAGAATAAAATGTCATTTAAGAAGTAGGTAGGAGTTCTTTACTACCTATGTTTGTTAATTCTCCTTACTCTCTTTTCTTGTGTATTTCGTTTTAAAATATTTAGATGCTAGGTAATTTCTCGCTCGTGTGAGAGGTAGTCAATAGACAATAGGCCAAGCTCTCAAATTGTTTGTAAAAAATAATCCTGGTGCTACTCCAATGCCTCAGGATCATGCGAGAACTTGCTAAATCGCAAATTTGGGTTCGTCGTTTCCCACAGATAACATTTTTTCTTTTAAAAGTTCTATGTGTCTGTAAAGAGGGGTGACTTTTTAAGATCAAATTTTGCAACCCCTCCTGCCATGCTTTGCCTGTTTCAATCATTGAACGCGATTGAATTCCTTATTTCTTTTGCTACTAGGCATGCTCAGAAGCCCACCAATTTGAGAGTGGAAAAGAAAGTAATGTTGATCACCACTCCATTGTTGAAGCCAAAAAGATAGTCATTATTGATATTGGTTATTTTTACTGGAACATCTCCAAAATTGATCATATATTAATTCCATTCTTGAAAACATCCTAGGTCACCAGACTGACTGACTATAAATGATTATTTTCTGGAGAAAATAGAAACTGTATAGATTAAGATAAATCATTCTATACTTGAAAATGATGTTCCTTATTTAAAAAGATATCTCCATACTCAAGCTCGTTGAGATGCTATGGTTTCTTATGATTAATGATTCAATTTTAACAGTTATCAAGTTCTAGGTTACTTTTTTTTTTGGCGAAGGTTAAAGTGATCGAGGAACATAAGCTGCTTAATAGAATAGTTGAAATCATGTTCGAATATACTCCCTCTGTCATTGAATATTTTATTGAAATTTAAATGCCTAGGCCTATCCTTCATTCGCCAAAATTGGGAAACGATACTCGATAAACCATCGCAATACGTACATGCAGGTTACTGATATTTTCATGGGTCTTTCCATCATAAAACAAAGCGTTGAGTTTGCGTAAAGGCTGGTTCTTAAACAACCTGACTATTATTCACTTAATCCTGTGACTAATATTTCTATGCTTTTTTGAAATTGTCTTTTCATTTGTCAATTCATTTTTTAAAGAAGCACATTGCAAGAAGTTGTAAATAGTCTTTGAAACCGCAAATGATATTTTCATTCAAGTTGTTGCTATGAAAATAGCTTTCCCAAGATAGCCGTATTTTATAAGACGCGTTCTCTTCTCTTTTATATTCTATTCTTTCTTTTTTCGGGGGGGGGGGGGGGGGGGGAGATTATGAATTAAACATTGCAGTGTATTTGACTAGTAAATACATGGTCTTTTGAAGCAAAAAGCCAAATTCTTCTTGGCAGAGTCAAAATTAATTGAAAGGCCATCAGCACTTCCAGGTACCATGCCCTTTCGAAAAGGTGCGTGCGCTCCTCGGGAGGTCTGGTTATATATACTGAAAAGAGCTAGACTAAACTCGTAACATTCCCGCAATAACCAGAAACAAGAAAAGGTCCGAAGCAGGATCTCAGCTGCTAATGATGCGGCCGTCCTCAATTTTACAGTTTATTCATAGATGGACACCTTTGGAGTTAGCAGATGGTTTTTCTCTTAGTTGACGAACTGGATAAGATCCTGCGCGCCTCTTTTCAAACCTGCGTGATGCAAGCAAATATTTGCTGATCCTCGGTATAATCTGCTAAACACCAACATTAAAGAAACAAAATGAGTATGATGCATCTTAGAGAGCGTGTTGCGACAGGGGCATCCCGCCAAAACAGGGAAATCAACTATTTCGTAGTGCCGCTCACGTCCGAACGGTTATGCCAAGGGAGAAAAGCGTTTTGCATCGAGCTCTGCAAAGACGGGACCAGCAGCCTGAATATTTCCTGGCGGCCCAGTGAAGATCGCCACGCATTGACTGTTTCCTTCCCAGTAGAACATACTGCCTAAGATCAGTATGAGCTATCACTGGAATCCTACCTGACCTTAAAAGCCGATACGGGTTCTCCTTGCGACCATTCCTTGGAGGAGCTTCTTTTCTTTGGTTTTTATTTCTTCCCTACGGTCAGGGAAGGATGTTATTCTATAATGAGGGGGAAAGTTATTGTCTTTAAAGTGCTTCTTCCATGAGGCAAACTGCGATTCAAGATACCTTGCCTTCGACTTATAGTAGTCCTTATGACCCTGGGGAGTGCGCACTTCTGTCACCGGACTGCGCCTTGGCTCTCTCCACCCCCCGCTGATTGTAAACAGGGTAGATCATGTTGATATTGAAAATGGCCTTATAAGTGAATATAAAATATTTTTTAAATTAAAATAGACATATCTTCTTTTCTTCTGTAATTTTTTGTATTAATATTTAATTAATTAATCAAAATTGAAAAAACAAACAAAAAAAACCTGGTTGTTTAGATCTCTCATTTCCCTTCTTTCTCTATTTTCTAAATATTAATTTCTTCATTTTAAGCATTGTCATCAAGTGCTTGGAGGTCTTGACGGTATAACACACATCGGAAGCTATAGGTCAGGCCAAGGAATGGAGATCCTCAAAGGACATTGTTTGGAAAGCAAAGTTTGGCTGAGTGCCCGAAGCCACCTGGTTCAAGTTGCACGTTCGGCGTTGCAGGATCTTTTATACAATTTTGTCGTGATGTAGTTTCAACAAACTTTTCCAACTGATCAAGCAAACCAGACATACCTAGGTCCTACCGTACTTGTATGTAAAGCTTAGATACCTACTACCAACTCAATATAAAGCAGTCAAATGCTTTGAAACTTGAACTTCAAGCGCACCGTCAGAGAAAGTTCTTGAAGAGAGAATTCCATTCTATCGGGAACTCGTAACCGACAATATCCGCATCATCCTGTGCACTCGCACAAGGTATGTTGTGTAACTTATGTGATACCGCTACATAGCGCGACGAAAGGAAATAAAATGTATCGATTTGACCAATCGGCCAGTCTCTTGGCGCACTATTGATTCCTTTCACCGAAAATGTTCTTCATTTTTAAAGATTTATGAATTTATGAAGTGCGAACTTGAATGGACTATCGGACTTAGGTCAGTAGTGCTTTTTTCCTTTCTTTTTATGCGCCATTCTATCGTGAATACCACAGTGAAAAATGTTTATCCGATATGTATCGTCCATTGCAGATCACCTGCACGTCGTATTTTCTGCGCATGGCTTATTACGGGTTAACTCGACTTCGCGGCAGAGACAGCCCCGCATGGTCTTGTTGTCACAAATATAATCTAAATTCATCTCCTATACACTAGAGAAGAGAGATGTCTTAAGCACCATTGACTAAAATAGTACATCGTCAGTAGAAAACTAGGCTATGTGCCGGCCAAAGGACTTCTTTAGTCGCAGATCATACCCTTCAAGTTGGTTGGAGCAATGACTCATTTGGAACTTTTAGTTCTTCGAATTCTCTGCAGAAAGTCAAGGGGGATATGACTTGCGAGCATGAGGTCAGCCCAGCCACTCAAGGAACTATCGCAACCCGTCCAGGTGCGTCCCTTCGAGGCATTTGTAGAGTCACCTTCAGAAGTGTAAATTGCCCTGGGTCTTTGAAGCTGGGCAACTTAGAAAGTGGTTCCTGATAATAAGCTCGCCTTGAAACAGCAGTAACGTTACAAGCAACATAATCAGAATTGCACCTTATCTACTATTGGCCATTACTGCTAAATCGCCATAGGCATATCTATAAAATTACACTGCTCTCTGGATTGCTATGTCAATCACCAGCCGCCTGGGACGCTGAAACCAACCACTACGCTCCACCAAGTTGTTTAAATTAAACGGCACTCTACATTTGAATCCATGCCTCCGAGGCTCCGACCACAACAGCACCCCTCCTTTTCCAAAATAAAAATGGGCAGTGCAGTGCTTGAAGCTCGCAGAAAGAACATGCGCAAAGCATAATCTATAGAGAGAGTTGATCATCAAAGGTAGGTAATAGGTAACAGGCCATGGACGCACCCACCACAATGTGTATCTCTAGAAATTCAAGTTTTTCTCCTCTCGTAAAAAATATCGAATCAGTACGACGGTAACTCTACCAAATATATATGCTTTCAAAAACGATACTACTTCAGTTTCTGGACCACGTTGAATGGTCTGAGTTTCACGTTGAATGGTCCCAAAGAAAAGGCGAAAAAGCAATGTCCTTATCAAAATATAATATTTGTTTGATTCTCTTATTTCATGTTTTAAACTCAAAATAATAAATAATAAATACTCTGCTCAGAAGAGACCATCAAATTGAGCTCCTGCGCAGTTCATCCAGACATCTCTTCTCCTTACCTTACAGGCTTGTCTTGAATGAAATTTATCGTAGCATTGCCATAATCGCCAGAGATGCTGCGGAGCCTCCTCCGAAGAGCAACTGCTACCACAACCATAATTATAATTAAGCTAGTACTACACTAAGGTTCGATTGAAACGGGGCACCCGTAGTCTACTATCTGTACTAGAAGGTATCCAAAGCCTATGGTAAAACCGTATTTACTGGCGCCTTGATTCCAGCCGCTACATCATCATTTGTTTGAATATGAAAAAGACGAAGGAAACCGACCACCTAAGCGTGTTGGTGCTTGAACAAATTCTCGAATATGTTAATATCACAGTTGCAGCTGTGAAAATACAAAGATCAAGAAACAAAGCAGAGGTTGAAATCATCTCTCCAAAGCATGTTATTTCAACAGATGCAATAAAAGTCCATCAATACAAACTGGACGATCCCTTTATTAAATTCGTTGGAATCGAGTTTATATTGTAGATATAAGAAGCGAAGGCTTTTATCTTGAATACAAATGATTCCAAATATTTATCATCTCGAATATAAAGAGCTGCATAGTTTATGAATTGGTGGCTTTGTTGTTCTAGCTCATGTAGTATACTAGTATACTTGCTACTTCTTTTTCTTTAAAATTTTAAATCGTACCTATCAGACAATTTAATCGAGTCTCTGCATTGCTGTCTGATTGTGTAGTAGGAAACTATCATTATTAAACCTCCAGGAAATTCAAAGGGCAGTTCTCTATATGTCAAAATCAATCGAAACTTTAAATTCCAAGACTTTAGGAATCATCAAAATCTCCACTTTTCTAAAAGCTTTGCTTTCAATAAATGTCAAAAGAGTGTTAGGCTCTAGAGAAGAACAAACTTCATTTGGCTTCAGCTAATTTATTCTAATCATTGCCTGGAACTCCAAAGGCGGCGCGCGCACAATATGTGTGCTCTATCATGGGACCACTACGGTCGCTGAAAGCTGCTACTCAAACGAATGCAGTTTACGCAATATTGAAGCGTCCCTAAACAAAGCTACCTTGCAACGAAGTTTTAGGGAAAAGTTGGCAGCAATAGTACAAATTGATTAGCGGCGTGCTGACTACTAGGTTACTGGTTCTGTGATGAATGATGAGACCATATATACCATGTGGTGAATTTACCTTTCCTACATCTACCTAATAAGAGTATTAATTACATTCAGCCACAGAAACGTATCAGATAGCTCGCAGTTTATTATATTCTTTTCTGCAAGAAGATAAACGAATTAATGGAACGAACTATTCTCCTCTCAACCTTTTTTGCAACACTCCGCTCCCATCTGTAACATCGTTTTATTTAAAGTCAATTAGTCGATGGTATGGTGCTGCCCCGAAAAGCCTCACACTGCTGGTGGCGCTTCCTCCGATTCTTCAAAACTGGTCAAAATCTCTTTTCATTTAAAATTTATACTCTTATTCAAAATTCCTGCAATCACGTATACAACTTTCTTGTAGCCCCGCGCCACCCTTTCTGTTTTTTTGCCGCGTTTTAGTTGGAGTTGTAGAAAATCAGTTCCAAATAAAGCCTAAAACACTTTTAAAAATTGTTTGTTTTAGATAGTTATGCAATAATTTTACTTTTCTTACTGTTTTCAAATAGCTGAAAGTAAAACTATTTTTAATTTACGTCGACCATTTTTTTATTTAATTTTTTTTGCATGGCCGCGCAGTTCAGTTTGAGAGTTTAAATGTGCGATGTTTCTTTTTAAAGTTAAAAACCTTTTTCAATGTTGTTCGATTAGTGAAGGTCCAATGCTTTTGGAAGCAGAGCATTCGCCGGGAGGAAGTGCCAACCTTTCTTATTCTTTTTTACTCCTCTGCAGTATTAAACAGTAGTGCTTTTTGTTTTTTAAAAGTTGTATTTTAATTAAAGCATTAACGGCCCTACAGAATGGATTATTTTAGTTACTTTTTTCAAATCGGCTGTTGCAAACTCTGAAGAACATTTACTGCCTCCCAGAGATTCTCCTTATAGGTTATGAGGCATAAACTGAGATAGAGAATAGTAGTCGAACTTCAAAAGTGAAAATTTGACTCCTGTTCTTTGGTTTTGAATGATCGCGTATGACCGCCTACATAAATTTGATGAAACTTTAAACATAATAGGCCTAACGTAAATACGCAGTGTTAGACTTACACTGTAAAGAAATGGTAATTGTGACATGATCGCCTTTCGGCGCATAACCTTTGCGTACCAGTCATTACAGGCTTGTATTTCACAGATTGATAGAAGGGGATGTATGTGAGTGGTGGTCTTCTGCTCGGCCACTTCTGTTGACGGCTGGAAGCGTATGAGTCATCTTGGTTGCTTGTCGCAGGAATGCGACAGTCAAGTTGCAAATAGCATGCCAGCCTTAGCCTTGTATAAGTGTGCTTGAGACATCGTATAATTTTTATTTATTTTTTTCATTTTTTAATTCTACAATTGTATGGGCATAATAGGCATTCAGATGTTTGTTCTTTGTTTCTCTTTGCCTGCAGTTGTTTACCATGGCGGAGTAGGCCTATCGGCGGGAAGTTTACAGTTGTTTGCACAGTCGCAGTACCTATGTTAACATGCCATGATGCGGCATCCTTTCATTTCATCTCTTCATTCTTTTAAGACTTGAGCCCCACAATAGCTCTGATATTCTCACATCTCTCGTTAGAAATCTCCTTTTGGAAATGGAGGTTTTAATGGCTGTTAGAATCAATATTCAAATTTAGAAGAAATAGTCTGCTTGGAGGGATGCATGCAATGTTCTACTTTTATCTGTTTGTTCTAGTAGCCATAAAGTTGTGCTCTGCAAACAGTTTCATTGGCTTAGGCTTCCATTTTAATTGATGGATTAATACTTATAACACACTAACTAACCCAAGTCTTGGATACCCAATGCTAGTCCTGAGAAAGCAAGATCAGTTTTCCTTGGAATATACTTTAAACTACGGAATTACTACCAATGGGTTCATACTTGCATGGACATATTGTCCAAGGGTGAGCACGGGAAAAGACACTCCAATCAGTAGCGTGTATTATGTATGATACACAGACGTTTGAAGTATGGTTGTAAAGATAGTTAGTAAATAAATGTGAGGCAAAGCTTCGAAATATCCATAGTATGATACTGATCTATTATACGCCAACACTCTCTCCTCTCGCAGGCTCAATAGCAGTAATCAGAGTTGCTGACTTTCAAATTGAAGGCTATCACCAGCTTTGCATGTACACGTCGTCAAATGGTCTTGATGAGACCTTTTATATCACACTCATACTATTCACAGAAGTACACCGCAGATGAAATATGGAAATATGAAGGGAAAACGATTTCACTGGGTCTGTACATACTAACTTGATTTGAGTTGCATCAAGTAAAAGGATAGATAGAGGAGCGCCTCTAGCAAAGAGGTTGCGTACGGACAAGAAAAACATTGTCGTTAATACATCACTTTCCTTGTGTACTTAGGAAAGTAGTATGTTGTGCTGTACCAAGTTTCAATGCAATTCCTCATTGTGCATAGGCCAAAAAAATACAGTTATATTTTTTTAAAAGGGCCGAATCTAGATAAGGCACTAGTAAGTAGAAATTAGTTAAAGCAGTACCGTAGCGCAGTTAGCGCAGCCATCCATTATTATCTATGTGTTAGCTAAACACTTGCTAGCAGTTTGGTAGCAGGGTCTTTTTCCTTTCCTTTCCTTTTCTTTCCTTTTCTTTTCTTTTCTTATAAAACAAACTACTCCGGTTTTCTTTAAAGATATAATAAATTGTAATCTTGGTAGTCCAAAGTATAAATGGAAAACCCGCTGCTCGCTTTATCTCATGTCTTTAAAAACAAAAAGTTTCTAATGAATAGCATATAGCTAAACTCTGCACCATTAAATGCCAAGGTGGGTATGCTTCAACATTTCTTATCTATTAATCAATTAGATTTATTTTTTCAGAATTAAATGAGTAAGTAGTGAATATCTTGATTTGAACCTTTTTTATTCGTGAATTAATCCTTTGCAACTGTTTGCCCTAAAATATAACTAATTACGAAAACATTTTCAAACTTGTGTGCACATGGTGACACGGTGTTCGTCGTTTGGACGTTGATCAAGCGATCGATTTGGTCCCAAGATTTTGTATTAGAATACTCTACCATGGTACCCCTAAAAAGAAGAGAAATAGTGCTTACCGCTTGGTCGTCCTAGTTTGCATGTCGTTTTACAAAAGATGAACAGACTACATCTGTAAAAGACAACAAAAGAGTGAGACGTCACTTGCCGAGTCATTTTACTGCGCTGGATGCCGTCTTTCATCTTTTGAGCGGTGAGTAAGTATAAACTTTGATTGGCCAACTAAAATGTTGTAGACATTGGCGCAGGATGGAGTATTCTTTTAAATGGCTCAGAAGCATCCCTTTTTACCTTTGTGTTGATGGCTCGGATATATGGAAAAAGAGAACTCCCTCCCTTCTTGTATTGAACAAGAAGAAAGATAAAATATATTCTCCAAAATAATCCCTGCGAAGTAACAGAAGGCTTGATAGGACCAATTCCTTCAGACATTCTTTCATCACTTACTCTAGCCCCTTGAGCCTTTTCAAGATATTAAGTGCAGCTTTTCTTTCTTTCTTTCGTTATGTTGATTTTTTGTGTTTTTTTGTTTTTAGTTTTTCCAGATTTCAGTCGGGAAGATATTTGAGGGGCAAAAGAGTAAGATAGGTGGAGAGATAAGCTGATTGATCGCAGACGACGACGGACCGCCCCAGGCTCTTTGAGTGTGGCCAGGAACGAGCTCTTACAGAAGTAAGGACGAAATTGCTGCATGTCGTGTGCAGGAGACCTTGAAGGCCATGGTGTGTGCACAACTAAATAGTCCTCCTGCTTCCAGCTTTCTGCTGGCATAAAATCTCCATAGGATATTTCCATAGGAGAAGGCACTCTTCTGGTAATCAAAATTAGCGTGATCGCTTGATTGCTCAACTTTAACAGTCACTTTCACTCGCACGGAGATTACTTCTATCAATTCTTTCAACATTATTGATAATAATGTAAAGGCAACACATGTACCACTAATTATTCAAGGAGGGTACAAAACAAAGATAGGCTGAAAGGCAAACATTGACTGATTGTCCTGGGTTGAGTTTTTACCCAAGCGAAAGATTTAAATTGATTGGCCCTGATTAAGGAGATGGAAAGGCAATACGTTATCAATACCTATGTGGAAAGTATAATGAGATGAGGTGAAAACACTTTGGAGTCCTTTGTAATCAACAATGCATCGTCGAGTTGCATGGACTAGACAATAACGCAAGGTCTCAGCACATGAATATAAGCTCTGCGAGCCGGTTATACTTTTCTAGTTTCTCTTGAATTTACTTCGCTCATCCTTTACATACGTCATAACTAATATGCTTTGACTTTAATGTTTACTGAGATGGATTCGTTTCATCTGTTCATTAGACGCATATGTGGATCTCCAATAACGCAGGACTTACAAATGATTTCTTAGGTTAGTAGTACCAGCGCGCAGTTCTTTAGCTAGAGCTAAATAAACATGATTAGAAGAAAAGGATGGGTATCCAATTCTATAGAATCATGATAATAATGCTTACTTATTATATATTAGGTGATGATTATTCTGATTTGAATTTTACCCTAGCTAGGAAATTGAACCTTTTACCTTTTAACAGAGAGTGTGTTTATTTTTTCGAATTTGGGATTTGAAATATGCAAATGAAAAAAGAGAATAGATAGCAACTCAAACTCTGTTTCTTCTAAAGAGCACTGGATTTAGATTTTGTTTTTAAATAAACATTTTAATTAAATAATCATTTTCATGTCTTTAGACATCTCGAAAACTGAATTTTGTTTTACATCATAAAACAGGCTTGCGCCCTCTTTCCTTCTATTCAGTCGATTATTTTATTCTTTTTATGCCATTTTTCTTATTTACTTTTACTTGAAAAAGCAATAGTAATATCTAAAAGCTATTTAGCGACTGCCACGTCGCAAAGGTTGACTTCCATAATGCACTTTGACGATAGTGTAAAAATTTAGAATGTTACTTGAAATAGAACTAGTTTTAATTTCGACCTGGCGTCAATTATTAGGCCCCACCAAAAAATTAAAAAGACCTGGAGAACTTCGTCGCCATGGAGTTCCTCTTTCTACTACTGAATCGTTCAGCAGTTGGCAGGCTAAAAAATCTAATCTCAGTCTCGCTCCTACATTGAACATAGATTCACTTACGAAGAGACGACTTGGTATGTCGCACCCATCATCGACCTCTTTCTTCCTCTGCCAGCAGTATACATAGGAGAACAATCTCCATCGTATGGTTTAGTCTTTTTTATTGCTTCTGCAACTTGTTGAACATTCCCAGCCACTCAAGACAAGCATTGCCTCTATCATGGCTACTGGTAGTCTGCCAGCGTGGCTTGGTAGTAAACGAAGCCTTGCATATTAATGACTCAGACAGTTTATACCCAACACGTGCGCAGGGCAGGACTAACGAGGATTGGGGAGAGCAAAAAATCTCTGGTTGTCTATTACAGATGGAAGATGGGGCAGTCCGCATCAATCTCGGAGCAGAACATTTATACTAGTAATGACACTAGTAGTACGAGACAACTAGATAAGACGCCGTCTTTTGCTAGCCATAGATTGTTCGGCTTTACGAATTGAAAGAGGACGGAGAGCTGCGAGTAAGCTGGTCACGCATATCTGAAAGTGAATATTCGATCAGGGATGTTTGCAGGTGAAGAAATGGCAAGATTCGTGGCAGCATAAAGTTGGACGCCGCTCCCGGTGCCTGGACTAATACTGGAGCTTGGAGATTGCAGCTGGTACTTGCCACAGTATGACAATCGGTTTGGCTGACTCACAACCACAATAGTATGGCTTGTGAGTGCTTTGAGCAGCCAAGCGCGCACATGTTTACCAAGCTGCAGTTGTTATGTGCAAATCGAAAAACTGCACGTCTAAAATGGATGCTGGATCATAGCGCAAACGTTTTCTCAGACGGCGCAAGAACCTGCAACCCTACGGACTCAATTATTTTTGCGTAGTCAGGTTTCTTTTTTTCATTTTTGTATCTTCACTGCCCTCTTGATTGCTTGTGGTATTCCAGTTGGTTTGATTCTGCTGTTTGGTCTGTAAGTTTTTTATATTCGCTGTTTTCTTGCGCACGCAACTCTTCATGAGTCTTCTTATCATAAACATTTATGTTTGAGCTGACAAGAACAAGGATAAATCGGGAGGTATTGATGAGGTCCTCCTTCACGTCCTCGAGCGTAGCCGTACGCAGAGGGGCGCCTAGCATGCATTCTGAAATAGATCTTGTCAACCTCACAGCTGTTCCAATATCCTTGCGTGGATACAGTACCAGAAGAATTCCCCCTTTTCGTTGCTTCCGCACTAGCGCCAAGTCCTCTGCCTCCAGCTCCTCTGCCAAAGGATCGTAGGCGTCCGCACTGTCGCTGGAGCACTCATCCTGCCTCTAGCTGCGTTGCTTGAACCTTTGTTAAAGTTTAGAAAACGAGAGCTTAGCAATAGGCATTAAATATAAGGCATCAACACTTCGGGAATTGAAACGAAGATCTAGCAGACTCAGGCATCAGCTCAATATGAGGTTACTTCGTCTTTACTTCATCTTAAGCGAGCATGCTGCGTTGATAACCATGCAAAAGCCAGAGTCTTCTTAAGATTTTCAGGAGGGAGCTATTGTTCCCACACCGAGCCCCTCAAGGCCCTGAGAAGTGCGGTTGCAATGTCGACTTCCGGTCGCCGTATTGTGCGGCGCATGCCCTTTCTTTTCCTGCGGCCAATTCAACGAGAGAAAAATATTCAGCTGCTTAAAAACAATTATATTGGCTATTTAGTATTGCCGGTTTTTAATGTCTTGATTCTAATAGTTATAGTAGGCTTGATTAGCTTTAATAGGAGGGCATTATAATGATTTTATTATCATATTCTCGTGGATATCTTTCTTTTTCTTTTCATTTTTGTAGAAGAGAAGTTATTCTTATATGCAAAATATATCGTTAAAAGTACTAGTAGCACTATATAGGAACAACATACTGCAAGTGCATCTAATGTGCCAAGCATTTCCAGATATCCTAGAATATAGTTTTTTTTAAAAACAACCACGACATCGTGATACTCGTGAAGGGGAACCGCACATGCAATACAAATAACCAGCTTACCTGTATTGTTTACGAAATTGAACAAAGTTTCTATTACTGTAGAAAATCGTTTGCCCAATCCCCAAAGAGACTTCTTCACTCTTTCAATGTTTTTTTATTTCAACCTTGCAGTTTTATTTATATAAATTCTGTCTATTGCTTTTGAAACGCTAATGGGGGCTTCAACTCTTCATTTTTTTCTTTAGGACCGAAAATAAGCATCATTGTTTAATACAACAAATCATGCGACGGTACATATCATAAAGATCGTCTTCGGATACCTTGGAGCGATCCTGAATACTGTTCATTCCGCCAACCTTTTCCGTGGAGAGAAAAGCACGAGGAATTTAGTCACAGGATGGATGGAAGAACTTTCACAGACTTCAGTCATCTCTCAACGCTCTACATTTTGCTCAGCTTCTTGCTCCGCAAAAGTGGCATGAAGGAACTTAAAGCTACAGCTATCGCCTGTTCTACGGGCGAAAGTTCTCATGGATGCATGCAAAAATACATTTTCTTTGTAGGCCATCTTGTTTCGAAATAGAATTACTGTGTACCTGACGGACTAGAGGTAACAGTGTTTTCTCGCTATTTGCATTGCCGTAGTTTTCAAGTATTGATATGGTCAATATTCTCATTCATGTACTTCTAATTTGCCAACTCTTTTATTTATTTTTAAGTGAAAGTTGGTACTTTCTATTCTTGTTTATTTCTTTTATTCCAGCTTTCTTCCTTCAAATCACTACCACGGCTACCATGAAATCAATATTTATGATAATCCTCAGATGGCCAACAGCACTTCATTGTAGGGCCGGCCTTGCACGTAACGCGCGGTTTTATTTAATCGAGCGGCACAGCTAAAAGATTGAAAGAGGGGAAATGGATTATACAAGTGTTTTTTCCTAGATTTAACTGGCTGATTCGAGCAGTATAAAAGGAGTCTAAGAACCTAAATAGCATTCAAGTTATATCACAATTCATTCGCTAATGAAAGATTGTATTTGGAATGACAGCCGAAAACAATTTTCAAAGACACGATTTTAGGAGATTAAGAAATTTATTCTCCCACGGAACTCTGTAAGCTTGATCTGCCAAACATATTGTTTACATTAGTTACGGACTTAATGGCAAATATTAGATTAATTGAATTGTGCTGGTTTTGGCGGAGTGCAATATCTAAATAACTCAAACATGCAGCTCTCTATCTTTGCCTCTTCTACTTCCTTTCCAAACGAAGAAAACAACCATCTCAAGGAGCAGAGTTAAAAATACGAACTTGAATCTAAGTAAAACTATGGATAGGAATAGTGAGAGTGAAGATATCACTTTCTTGAATGGAGAATGCAACGATAAATATTGCTGTTACTTCCTCCACCTTATTTATCTAAAGCACGTTTAGACACCAAAGAGAAAGGGTATGGTAGAAACTACTACTAGTTTCAAGTTACCTATGCTGTTTATGTTCATCTTTAGTAACGATGAATTTCTTCTATCTTTCTCAATTTAAAAAAAAATAGAGAATATTATACTAGTATATAATAAACAGCCCTATTAATTAAAATTATAATAGATATCTGTGTGTACCTAATACCTAATATGAAGAGGTGCTCTTTTACATATCCGACTACACCCATTCCTGAGTCCGTAGTACAAGAAAATACGATTTTTAGATGCAAGCTAAGATTCGAGGCTAACCACATTCTCGTGGTCAGTCGCCATCATGGTTACATTGATTGACCCTTCTATGCGACAATCGTTGAAGGATGATTCACATTTTTTTATAACAGGCAATTAAAACGCCAGCACTACAAATTGGCAAAGTGTCGCCTGTATCATCAGATGTCAATTCATCAAAATAGCTCCAGGCAAAAGCAGATATAGCTTCGCTACAAAGAAGCTGTAAACAGGATGTCATCCTCTACTCCTTCTTGCCAAAGTGTTAGTTTTTACCAAGTCCTTAGCATTGCTTCCTACAGGTGGTTTTTTTCGAAACAGCCCACGCGAAAGCCAACTTCTGCTTCTGAGTTAGTTAACAGAACTTTGACCTCGCGGGAAGCCTCTGGTGAAGTTCGGTCGCACTGGCAGAGGCAGCAGAAGGGAGCATGCTTTAGCTAGGTATCTATGCAAATAACTTGGTTGTTGAAGATCGAAGTTGCAGCATTAATTACATTTTTTAGCCAATCTAAATACCATGATACAACGACAGATACCATATTAGTTGCAGCTTCCCCTACTCGGAGATAGTCTCCGCATGTTTGGGCATCCTCGGCCTGCCCCTAGAAATAACAGTGGCAATGGTGGGTGAAAAAGTTTTTCTGTTGGGGGGCTCCAAATTGAAGAGCTTAGAAAAAGCAAATTGGAGTCCACCTTGAAATGCCAGTAGCAAGTATTTGAGCAGCAACTTGAACCCACGCCACTGACTTATTTATAGTATGATAGCAAAATTTTAACATCAGTAGGCACCTTTTAAATCGGATCAGTTGCGAGACGCCAAGGTTGACTGATGATCGATCACCAACTGCTAAGTAGTTATTTGGTAAGCTTCTTACGATCGTGTGCACTACCGTATAGTTTGTATGTGGGCCTACTCATGATATCTACGTTGTAAGCTTGCCCTCTTTTGTTTCTCCAGGTAGATAGCATGCTTCCCTTCCATAAGTCAAATTCGCGATAGAGGCTCCGCTCAAAATAAAGGAGAAAGCAATGCAAGTAGAGAAAGGGCAGGCGAAAGATCTCTGTTGATCTCAAGTGAGATTTGAAACGATGGCCTTTGATTTTGAACTTTAACTTCGATCCTGAAAGAGGTTATCACCCACCCGATTTCGGCCAGGAGCCAAGTTTTTGTTGTTGCTATCTTTTTAATTTAAATAATATTGGTGACCGTCCGTGGAAGTTCTGACAGGCCCCAGGCGTCCCCGACGGGGAGCTGTGGCAATGTTTATTGGGAAACCACGAAGTTCCGACGAGGATGAAAGATCAATTCTGAAGCCAAGTGCTGCGAACTCTTAATTAAGTGACTCGCGTCCCTGTCAAAGCTTCTCCTGCGCATATTTTAGGTACTAGCAGCGTAACCATTAAGGATTCAATTAGAATGGAATAAATTACGGTGAAAGCCAGGGCGTCCCTGGTTGGTGTGTTGACCTTCAAGTTGACTCTGCACACGAAGTTGAGATCTGACAGGTGTAAAGATCGAAGCTCAAGTTTCCGTTTGGCATCGCAACTCTTGTTTGAAGTGATAATGGCAAGTCTCTAAAAAGTATTTGGCACTTGCACCCACAATTGCATCTTTTGTTGATAATTAAGGGTCCTTTAACGCCACAGAAGGTAGGCCACACGATCGATAATGACTGTTGCCAATCCAAGCTATAAAAACTGTGGCGTGCAATAACTTTTTTTCTTCTTTTTCTTTCTTTCTTTTTCTCTATTGCAATCTCCTTATCCTTATGGAAGGAGCTAGTCAAACGTCGATTTCATAGGTTTTTACCTTCTTTTCCTTCAAGGTAATAATTATATTTTTACCAAAGTTTGTTGCTAAGACGTGGGACAAAGGCTAATCGCCAGCATCGGAAGTCTTCCCCATTCATTCGTTATTTGTTTCCTATCCTAACTACAAGTATTTTAATGTCAGCGCAAGACACTACTACCAGTATTACTTAAATTTTTTGAATACGAGTTGTAGTTTTCTTCCCGGGCCCATGTGTTCTGAGCATGAACCAAACGTCCCACCTGAACTTGACTGCCCTTTCTTTTGGAGTATAACTTGAAGATTTGTAAACAAATAATGCCTGCCTTGTCACGTTCAATGATTACTTTCTTCCTAGCGCAGTAAATCCAGGACGGTCCTGTTACTCAGGAATTAGCGAGTAAACGTTTACCATGATTCACTTTACATCGGGCTCAGCGAGAATTTTGTGGTTCATGTCGTTTGTCTACGACATGTAAGCATTACGTTTGGCGACCTTTTTAGTTAATAATAAAGCTCCGCCCCAACACTGTAAGCAGCCAAATAATCAGTTGCTTCATCGTCCAAGTTGAAAAGGCCCTTTTCTGGAATATTTAGTTTATCGTGATGCAATGGTCTGACTTTGGCAAACAAACTATCTCGTTTTTATTTCTAATATTACCAGGCCTGGTAAACATGAATAGAATGGCCTTATTTTGGTTGGCGATCTTCATTCTTTGTATTTTATTTCATTTTTGAAAGAGCAATTAAAGATGTATCTATGAATAGTAGGATTACGGTACTACCTATAAAGATTCAGCAAGCTCGAATGACAGATATGGCTACTTCATTATGAAGTATAATTTAATGCAAAAAGGTGAAATTAGAAAGAATGATAGTGGCACTTGTAGTAAAGATGTAAAACTACACACGTAATACTAACTTCAAATGATGATTTAATCAAAATAATATTTTATGGTAGCCCGACTTAAAACAGGCTGGAACGTGATCTCACATAAAGTATGCTGGTTGTTAAAAAACCACTTAATAAAAGCAAGATGCAATCTGGCGTTCTTTATTTTTGTTGGATGCGCTGCTGTTGTAGCAAGAATTAGTCTTGGAAAATGCCGCCTAGCATCTCAGACAGTAGCAACAATGAGCACTGAAAATTTTCCCCTATCCCGGAGACTAAAGTTCCCTCCAGTCTTTAAGTTCATTGGTACCATTCCTTTTTGGTTTTTCATTAGAAAAGGGTCAATACAGAGCTACGTTTCAGATTGAGAGTCACGAAGCGAGATTGGATTACCGAGTTTGATAATACCTCGTCTGTTGGACCATATAATTTCTTTTTTCGCATCCGAATGGAAAACGCACTGCATGAATTACATTCCAAGGAATGCTACCTCAGTAAATAGGATTACTTTGCTCCCGATGTCACAAGAGCTTATGATCTGCAGTGGATTTCAACACCTTCAATTTGATATGAAGACGAACTGCTCTGATGAAGGATGCACTCTGAAGAAGATGCTAATTTTATATCGATCTTGCTTCACGAATTCTATAAATGAAATGAAGAATCCAAATGAATTGAGAGTCCTTCTCCAAGAAACAATTGGAGCCTTTACACTCGAAAGCGTAATTACTTCTGAAAGCCTAAGCAATGTCAACGGATTTGAGTATATGTTAAGATTGTACGGTGTTATCCATCAGCCAACATAGATGAAGAAGGCGTTACGTTAGCACGTTACCATTTATGTTATCCTTTATAAATTAGGAAGGCCCTGAATGTGTAGAAACTTAATTTTCACATGGTATAGCTGCTGGCAGATATATTTTTGCAGCCGGCTCAGATTATGATTCCTGTAGAGAGTAAAATATCACCAAACCTTTCCGCTTCCGGTTCCATATTTGAAACAGGAACACCAAGAAGTGTAACCAGACTTGTATGAAAGAGTAAAGATTCTGACTCTCCTAATACTTTTTATGTATTCTCCCAATGTTTTAAGGTGGATGCCACTCTCACTAGTCAGAGGCGACTCCTAGCAATACTGAAATCTCAATCCAGAACAATTCTGTATGCAGAATCCTCTATAAAAGAGATTAAGATTCTTGAGATTTTTCATTTTATCTTTTTGGTCAGCACGTGTAGTAGCTACCCCACCCTTGACTATAGTGCAGCCTGTACATATAATTACAATCATCATGGAGTAGAATATCAACCATCGAACTGGATTTTGCTTTGCGCGATGAAATACGAATCCCAGATCTTGAGCGTGTGGATGTTCAAAACTTTTGGAAGTAGGGGGAGGGGGGGCAAAGATTTGCTAACTCATTACCTATCACTTGCTGGTAGGAATTAAGAAAAAGACAGAAACTTTAGACTCTCTGACTAGAAACTAGACTTAACGAGCCGGTTCAAGTTACGCTCCCAAGACAATGGTCAAGATTGGTGGGTGCTACTAATCATTTATTGTTGTTTGCCGAATAATAGGTTCTCTCTATCTTTCCCTTCCTTTGCTAAGAGAGTTTGCGTGATTGGAAGACTCTATTCAGTAAGTATTGATATTGTTGAAACATCTAAAGATGTGGTCTTACTTTAATTCTATCGGAGGCAATTAGTTGAAATCTACTAAGTGTAGGAGGCTCCAACGCTTAGTAGTAGTAGAAATTTGGTTTCACACTTAATTTCAAGATTACAGCATTCCAGGGTCGTAACAATCGTCTAGATCGAGGTAGCAAGAACTCATTAAATGGATGATAGCATCCTCTGGCCATTGCTTTATTTATGAGAGAATCTTCAAGAACGTGTTGAGGAAATTGCATGTAAGCTGTGCTACACCAATTACCATCGCATTGGGTAACTCAATTACTCTTTATTCCAACGTCGCTCATTGAGGTGAAACTTTCTGAAAAGACACGATTGGGTTTAAATGATCAGATTTATCTAAAAAGCTTTCATGTAGCTGTGCCTAAGCGCGATCCATGGCGAAGCCTCTCACGCGTTTGCGCTATAACGTCGTGTTTAGATTGCACCTGAAACCCTGTGACCTTTGCTCTTGGCAATGCAGCAATCATCCATCCAACAATTGTGGTACTTTGAAGATTTTTCAAGCTGCAACCAGTGCACGCAACTAGAAACTTGTAGCTTTAAAGCACCCAGCAGACTTTACACTAATGAGCATTGCTGAATTGAGAGAAGGATGACACTGTCAATCATTTCTGCGGCAAAATTTTGAACTTAGAACCTATTTTCTGAACATATTGCAATTTTGTCGTAGTACAACTTAAAGTTCGACATTTAATGTTCTCTCCATTCAAGCAATTAGGTGCTTATTGTACGAGCCCGGCCGGTGCTTGCCCAGCAAAGAGAAGCCACCAAACAAAGCAAAAAGAAAACTCTTAGTAGCTGAAAATTAAATCAGAGACTTGCATATTTTGGACAGGAAGTCAGAGCTTGCTAAATAATCAGTCAAAGGTGAGCAAGACTTTCGCTAAAGTTGAATAACTCTGCTTTCTCTTCTAATACATCGGATTTTATATTGGACTGGTCTAACTACTTCAGCCAGGTTCGCTCGTTTGAAGGATTACTGGCACTGATGCTTATAATTATGATTTGCAACTGCCAAAAGTAAGCAGCAGATTGTCGTAATCCTGATGACTATCAAGACCTGCCAAATCACCATTTCAAGGGCTGTGCAGACAAGACTGTGCGGTAAAGACAGAGCATAGTTTTTGCCGCGTCGATGAAAGTCCTCAAACAACTTGGAATTACATAGAATTAGAACTGGGCAATCCGATACATACTATGCGTGAAGCAAAGAGTCGAAAGATTGATGGTATTCAAGTGGATATGCAAGAACAATACCGAATCCAGTAGTTAAAGAAACAAATTAAACTAGCCTCTGCGGTTATGTTTCGTCTCCGAGATGTAAGCTTGGGTATTTATCTCCAAGGTTAATCCTGAATATATACGTATCTAAATGCCTTCTTAAGTCTTCATTATGCTTTTAAGCGTCTTGTCTTCGTTTTCCCATTCAACCTTCTTGCTAGGTAGGAAATGACTTTCAGAAAAAATCACAGGGTGCACTAGTAAAAAGCTTTAGAAAAAATAGATGAGTAAATGCTTCTGAGACAGACTATTGCTGGCATTAGAGAGGCATTTCGTAGGGAAACCATGGTAGATCCTGCAACAGAGGAGCTTTGGCATGCTTTGCAGATCTCTCAACATTTTAAAGTTCATGCTAACCCTATTCCATAAGTTCTCAGTTCCACTATACTTCATTTTTACGTACGTTACCGAGAAGGTTAAGAAGGATCATGTGAACAAAGTATTGCCAAAGTCCTTGGCATACTATTATAGTACTGAAAATTATGAAGGACTTTACTATCAGATATAAAGTTCTGAGGCCAAGGAATTCAAGAGTGGCATTGCACTACTATATATGCTGAAAGCGAATCTCTCGGCAGCCAGAGGTAACTGGAAAGATGAAAGGAAGAAACATGGAAAACATGACAAGACTTATGAAGTAATTTTATTGTTGGCGGTATAGAGTTAGTGATCTGCTGACATTGATTCGTCTCACACCCTCGTATTTGATAGTCACGTCCTCTACTTATACAAGTCGTGATTATTTATGACTTATGATAGAGTCTTGGGGAACTGCCATGTGTACATGACCCTTTGATAAAGGTAAGAGCAAACCAGAATTAGCGGTTCAGGCAAGGAGTTCCCCTAGCTCCTTGAGTTCTAAGGAATACAGATGACGTCTGCCTTTGTTTCCTGATTTAATATGAACCAGCCCACCTGGGTGTTCATCTTCAAGGTCGGCAGCCCGCTTAAGTTATATTTATACAACGTCTTCTTCAGTATTATCATGCATTTCAAGCCACTTGCCTTCATCTTCCCAGTCAACCTCTGCATAATCAGAGATTAACTTGTAACAGATAGTCAGGCGCATCTATAGCCTTGATAAAACTCAGGTAGAATTCATACGCAATCTCTTAAGCGCCTGTTCTGGACGTTGGGCTTATAGGTTTGTGAAGAACTTGTGATATGTTGCAACTTTCGTACTCTTTCAGTGATTGATTTATGTAGATCTAACAAGCTCATATATTAAAGCTTAAGCACAATTATCTGTAGAAAGTGCACAGGCTATCAGCCCACTGCAAGATGATGCTCTTGTGCAATATCTCATGTCCTTGGACTTTTACCCATTTCCAATGAGTCATAAATGCATCCTCTAATGCTAGGCCTTTGGTCGTAGTTTTTAGTAGAAATCATTGTGTCTAATGCCGCTAAACATATGGGAGGATTGTGTAGGGAAGACAATGCTAGCATACTTGGTGCAGAAGTGTAGGTCCTGCAGAGCTCAGGTTAGCTTATCGGTAAATCTGGAACAACCAAATATGAGATTGAGAAGTAAAGATATCCAGGATTTCAGGTTCACACACAGTTATACAAAGTGAATAGGAAGAAACTAAGCTGAAGGTCGAGGATGTGAAATAAACTAGACATTTCAGTCCTTTGGTACACATTCCATGCATGCCAAAATCTAATCTAAAATTCTTTATTTTGGAACTCACTCCTGCGTCGAGTTGATCGCTAACACAATATCCTGATCTTATAAAGTCTTTCTAGATATTCTCCATCCTCAAAATAAATTACTTTCATAATCTCAGTGGACGCCTAGCTTACTACAGCGCACCTAGCAACTCGCATTAGCTTCTGTGTATTTTCCTGCTGATTTTGACATTCAAAATAGCAAGTAGATTTACTACTGCTCGAGTCTTGCTGAGATCTCCCATTGAAGGAACTAGTGGACAGGGCATTGCTATAGTTCTTGGCGTCCCTGTGTGAAACCCTCGCAGACATAGGCCTATAACAGATCAAGAGTATGCAGCCAGATTCATGTGGCTACCAGAGCCAAGAACCAAAAGTGTGACTATACAATTACCTACATCCAAGTATGGTATAACTTGAATCGATGGTTGAAGAGGTTGAATTGATCTATCCCATCGATTATCTCTAAATCCTTTCAAGAGTGTCTCCACCTCCTTACTTACTACATGAATTCATCTGTCCTGGAATTCATTCTCGAGGACAGCAGTTCGCTATCTCTTGAATCGGCCTTCTTAAAGTCTGCATCAAGATCCTTGCCTTCATCTTTACAGTCCACCCCAAGCTGACCAGAATAATCTCTCAGAAAGTATCAAGGATAGCTGATATACAGCTCATTGAGTACTCAAATTGATAGAATATTCATTAGCTTAGATCTGGTGGGTCTGAAATTATGAAAACCAAGTCAATTACTTGATAACCAGATAAGACGAAAACAATAGATAAGAACCAAAGTTAAACAAAACCTTGAACGATATCCTTAAGTCATGAGTAGGACATCAACTACAAATTTTGTAATCACTGAAACATTTTCTTAAGATCAGCAGATCGCTAACTCATATGATGAAACTATATGCTCGTCTTACTTCCTTCACTTAACCTAGATTTAAGACCGTGAGTTGAAGGAACCTGTAGACAAGACATTGCTAGAGTGCTATGCGGGAAACTGAACCTGATCAGCTAGATGTTGGCTATGAAGGTGATTGCAAGACGCTCAAGAAAGGTTTAGGTAGGCTTGATTAAGTATGACTTTAAAACTTAGCGGGCTCCTGTCGCTGAAAATAAGTTCCAGTACAGACTAATTCATGTTACGAAAGGAGACCAAGACAAACTTGATTTGTACTATACACAATTGAAGAGGTTAGGATAACATGTCTCTTCAACCATTAACTCAAGTTCCACCGTGTTTGATCCTAGAGAATGTGCATGCATACTTTCAGTTCTCGGCTATCACACATCTGCTGAAAGGTGATACTGATTAGCGTGAGGTTGACTGTAAAGATGAAGGCAAGAAGCTTGATGAAGGTTATAAGAAGGTTGATTTAAGTGTTAGTGAACTGCTGTCCTGGGGGATGATTTCCAGGACAGATGGATTCATGTAGTAATTAGGGAAATTAAGAAATTCTTGAATGTGGTTAGAGATAATCGATGGAGTTAGGTTATCCAACCTTCTCCAACCATCGATTCAAGCTAAACAAGCTTGGGTGTCGGTAAGTGTATTCACACTTCTAGTTCTTGGCTTCAGCAGCCACATGAGTCTGGCTGCCTATTCTTGTTCTAGTGTAAACCTTATCTCTATTGGGTTTTACAAAGGGACGCCAACAACTCTAGCAATGTCTTGTCCACTAGTTCCTTCGATTGAAGATCTCAGCAACATCTGCTTATCTTGTTCTGATCTTTTGTAAACTTTATTTCCCGGGGACTTACAATGAGATGTCAAGAACTATAGCAATGTATTGTCCATGATTTTCATCGATTGTAGATATCAGGATGGTTTTGCGTGCCACTGCAGCTTCTCCAAAGGTTATGATATACATATGGTTAGAACTATACAACCAAATGCCTTATTGTGAACCCGAGGAATTCAGAAACTAAACGTGTACATACACATCTAAATGAGTAAGTATGGTGAAATCCAAATCGATAGTTGGATGGGCAGCTCTTCAATTGTATGCACTACAGACCGCTTGTATCTCATTATCCTAGTAATACTATGCACCCTGCCTTATTGACTTCCAAAGAAAGCGAACTCTCTAAGCCAAAGTTACTTACACTTTCTAAGCTTCCTCCAATCCTTTGAACCTCACTATTTATGGTCAACCTCTTGCTGCTAGATCTATCTCTGAGCACTTCACATGTTGGCAATATCTTCACCAGCCAACTGTTCACTCTACAAATGTCAACTCCCCAACCATCATCGCAATTTTCCGGAACTTCATTAATCTGAAATTGATGCAAATTATTAGGAATTGTTTAGAAACTTTACTCATTTCTCAGCCCCTTTTAATACCTTGGCTCTTATGAGAGAAATTTTTAAAATCTTGGTAGAATATATTTACGGATTTCTTGGTTTAATGCTAGTCTCAAAAGGGACATTTCAAGTGCTCCAGATAAATTGTGGTAAATCTGTGACAATGAACAGGTAACGATACTAACAGTAGCCATCATTTGCTTTATATGCTACTGAGATCACCAATTGAGTGGCCATATAAGCTAAAGTTCTTCAATGGGATTTCTGAAAAACTACAATGTTTATAGTTTAAATAATCACAGAAGTTGTCGTAAAGTTAAGGAATTCAGGGTTTGGTACGTATATAATCATGAGAACATATTTGTACTGATTTTCGAGTAATTGGTTGAGGTGAGTGGACCTTACCGCATTATTTATGTGTAATCCAGAGCAGGCTTGGCTATAGTCTACGTAATGATATGCTAAGGTTTTTGTGTAAATATGTAGTATATATTGATGCCCCTGGTGGACTTTTGAGTGAGCAGTTGGTAGAAGATGACGGCGGAAATCGCATACTGAGTTCTTGGTCATTATTTCTGTGGCTCTTGCCTCCCCCCCCCACATCGCAATGATACATGCTAAGTGCAAGGCAGTCTACATAGCATTGGTGCCGCTCATCGTTCCTACTCGAGCTTTGCTCCATCAAGAATTATTTGTGTACTCTCAAAGAACTTTTCTGGATCATATATTTGTTTGAGAAAATCCCAATTATAATTTAAGATCTCTCTAGCGGTCGACTGCTGTTTACTGGTGATATTTTAGAGGATCCTACCCCTTTCAACGTCCCAGAAATTAATCAAGAGTATACTAATGTATATTTATTTGTTGGGGTTGCCAACATAACAGATCCAATTCAAGTCTTCAAATTGTTGCAATTCTGAGATCACCGATTGAGGTCAAATGTGTACCAGAGATCGGCTAAACTGTGAAAAATGAAGGACACGTTTTGCAGACTACCAGATAGTGAATGGGAAGCTTTTGGTGCGCAATACTACACAATATTCAAGCATTCAATAAAATTCAGACGATCAAAATCTGAAGTGTTCGTTGAGAAGACGAGCATCCTATTTTTTTTAAGACAGGTACACCTGACTTGACAATCTAATAAAAAAATTCGCAGGTATGATGGATCAGAACGGTTAGACAGGACCATATGAAAAAGATCTTATGATTTCAACTAATAAAAACAATAGGGGTATACAACAACCTTATTAATACACATTTTTTGTATTAAATAAACTAGTAACAAGAAAAAGTGTATTATTAACCTTTACTCAAAGCTATAAAAATCTCCCAATCTGGACGGACTAGTTCAATAAGCCTACCAAAGGTCTTACACACTCCCCTCTTATTGGCAACGGCTACATTAGAAGAAATGGGGAGATGAACCAACCCCTTTCAGTTCCTAGGTCTGTCTCATTTCTAGCGCATCATGAGGTCAGGTCATATGGTGGAGCTGTTGTCGATTTTTGTTCTACACATCAGCGCACAGACTCAGCGCTGATAATTGGTAAAGAAGGATCTATAGCTTCTTGTTTTGAGTGGTTATTTACAATCACTAGTATTGCTGTCATTGTAGCTCGAACGAAGCTACGCGGGTGTCCTCGAAACCATTTCCCTGCTTGCAGCGTGGATTAGGCTAGAAAGCTACTGTTTAGGCAGGGATTTGCAGACCTAGAAAAGATTTCATGCGCGAAAAGTAAATGTCGCAGGCAAACAAAAGAAGGGGTCTTCGTCAAGTGTGGAATGAAAGACATGTGCGAGGCTTGGAGCCTGTGCTACGAGAAATCAGCGAGATCTTGCGACAAGGAGATGATGAAGATCGAGCTGAATGGCTAGAGATCCAGGCATCAAGATCAGTGTCGAAACCTTCTCGTGCCATGAACCAGAACTCAAAGCAGGCTTCAACTCTAGCTACGCAAAATGGAAAAAGTATTGCTCGTCGTTTTAGTCGAGATGAACTCATATCGGATCCAACTTGGATGCCCCAAATTGTAGCGCATCTTGAAACACGCCTGCGAAATGGGAATGATGACTTTGATAAAATTCTTCCTCAGCTTGAGCTCACATTTGGCAGCTCTGTTCGTGAATTTCAATCTGAGATTGAAGATGCAATTGACAATCTGTTGCAGACACTGGCCGAGGACACCGAGTTTCAAGAAGCAGAAGCTGAACGAACCAAACGTAAAGCCTTGCGTAATTACGCAGCAGAACGATTTCAAATAGCTTGGCGAACTTACCGCTTCCGTTCTGCGGTAGCATCTTCTCCTTTTCGAAAACTTCGATTGGCCATGCATTTCTTGCAAGCACACATACGGAGAAGACTTGCATGCCTTCATTATGCTCGAACTATGAAGTGGTTGGGAGAATCCTCTGCAGCGCGAAGTATCCAAAAGGTTTATTTGATATATCGTAGGAGGGAGTATGATCGGAAAATTCATGAATCTCGTCTAAGACAAGCACAACGGCGTCGGGAAAAACACTGTGTATTGAGAATTCAAAAAGCATGGAGAGTTCATGTATATTTTAAAACCAGAGCTGTCATTGGAATTCAAAAAGCGTGGCGATTCTTCATCGTTCAGCGTCAACTTAGAAAACGCCAGTTCCTTGCACAAGTTGTATGTGCACGCTGGTGGCTCCAAATATCAAAGCAGAGGCAATGTACGCAATGTGCAATTCGAATTCAACATCAGTATCGGCGCTTCTTATTACGGAGGCGTCTTCAGCAACTTGCGTCAACTCTCTGTCAAATTAAGCAGGTGCAGGCAATTCGCAAAATTCAACATTGGTTTTCCGCTATGCTCCAACGATACAAAGCAGCTTTACTTATTCAATCAATGGTAAGATGCTGGAAAGCGCGTTCATTGCGTACGAAGCTTCGTTGTATATATGTGACTAAGCAAAGTGATATTGCTGCGGCTTTAAAAGTTCAGCAGTTTTGGCGTAAGGTTTCTTCTTCTTGGCGTTTAAGACAGACAAAACAGCATGCAGCGACATGTATTCAGTATTTCATTAAACGGGTCTTGGTTTATCGTAATCGCCGAAAAGATGCAGCAGCCTTGCTCTTGCAAGGTTGGATACGAAGGAGAACAACCCACATCGAACACCTAAAACAACTTTCCAAACATCAACAAAGAGTCGAGGATGCAGCAATAACTGTGCAGCGCATATGGCGTGGGGCACGTGGACGCACGATCGCAATGTCATTAGTAGCTGCTCGGAAAAGGCGTCTGAAGGCTCGCATCGAGTATGACGCTGCAAATATAATACAACGACAAGCTAAACTCCATTTGAGCAATGCCAAGAATAATAATCAGAACAAAAGGCTGCCAAAACCGGCGTTTGAGAAGGTACCACTCAAGCAGACGCATAACATTTATACCCCATCTAAACTTGAACATGACAAAACATATTCTGCTAGATTTGAGGTTCAAGACGGAAACAGAATCGTCGGTCAGGAGTTGTCTTCTCACCAACCGAGAATGGGTTTAGAGCTTAGCAGTGGTCGGTTATACGGAGCAAGAGGCTCTCAAGTTGGGGCATCTCCACAGTCCGAATCTTCTACAGGACGGCTTCGAACGTATAAAGTTCCTAAACGGACTACGAGGGCCCTCCCACCTGTTCGTGCACCGAGCGTGACTCATTCCTCTGCTGGGAAAATGAGATCACGTCATCGCCAAAAAGTTATACCAAAGCAGCAGAAAAATGATCAATATTCTTGGAGTTATAGAAACCAAGTTCGTAAGAATCGCCAACAAAAGAATACGTGGCCTTTTGACCACACAGATGAGAGGGTTGAATCATATCACCCTCAGCCCCCTGGTCTACGAGGTCCAACAAAGCTTCCTAATATCCATCCAAATAAGTCACATGCTCACCGTATATTAAGCTGATTAAATTTATTATGAACTCTGTAGAATAGTAGATAAACTCTTTTATACTTTCAAGTTTATAATAAAACATAATTATTGTTCGCCCTTAAAAGGTTCCTGTTCATTATCGACCCAACAAACAATCTAAAAGCTGACTAGAAAAAACTTTCAAGCGAGTGGTCAAATGAGAAGTTGTCAAATTTTAGAAGGAATCCGACCAAAAGGGAAAATGAAAGAGATTCCTTGTTTTTACCGTCCCATTTCTATTGGTGGGTTAAAACGCAATGTCTCAGAGACAACCATTAGATTTGAATTATATATTTTAAAATCTTTTCCAATCAAATTATCATGATACAGTAAATAAATTTCCAAACTATTGGCCCTTTAGAGGGCCCGTTTGAATATCATATTCCATGTATACCAATCTTTGAGCGTGTGAATGTAATGCCATTATTCTTGTTGGATATATAGCATTCTGGACATGGTTTTTGTGAACACAAGGAAACGTAGAACGTTACTGAGGCCTCTCATAGAAAGAAATAAAGGACAAGACATTGCCAGAGCTCGAGCCATCCCTCTGCAAGATCTGATGGATCTAGGATTTGCAATAGAATAGCAACGGACAATCAGACTTGCGTGGTAGAGAGGTTAAGAATGAAAAGTGTGCATACGCATCACATAAAGTTAAGTATGATAAACTCTAAATTGACGATTTATAGAAACGAGTTAACCTAACCTCGTCAAGTGTATCTAACACAGATGAAGTATGTCTTAGTCTTCTAATTACTACATGGATCAGTTTAATTTGGAATATCATTCCTAAGTGCAACACATCTCTAAACTTTAAAAGCCGTAGGTTATCGGCCATCTTAAGCCTTCATCAAGCCTTGTGCCTTCACATTCATGCTCACCCTTACCTGACCAGATGTACTTTTCAGCAGCTTTTGAAGTTCCCAACAAATGAACTGCCTAGGATGGAAAGCAAACTACTGCCTTTAGCTCGCCAATGCCAGCTGGAAGTTTTGTAGACATAATTTTGATATGCCTAGTTGATGGAAAAGTGTTCTGACCAATTGGGCGGTTATGTCCACTAGTTCCTTTGTTTGGGGATCTCAGAACTATTATATGCTTGGCGATACGAAGTCCTTCTTAAGATAGGGTGTTTCAAAATTATATGATTACTAACATCCTAAATAACACATGATATTTTCCCATCCGTTTGCCTTTGTTAGTTCTCCACCATTCTTCAATTTAGATCCCCGTAGTTTTAAGTGAAATCGTAGCATTCATGGGTGAAGCGTCCTTAGTTCTAAATCGTTTCAAATATAGTTGCATTGAATAAATATTAATATATGGGTAATCCGAAAGGGCCTTTCATAGCTTAAACACGAGAATAAACAACATTTCCGACATACGATTAAAATATTTAGCAGTCGCTGAGAGCTACGCACTAATCAGCCAAAGGTCGACTGGGAAGTTGAAGGCAAAACGTTTGAATGCACAGCAGAGACGTAATAAGGCATTGCATACTTAATCTTTTAGGGTTAGCGATCTTAGATATTAACCTTAGAGATGAATACTAACTAAAGTCGTGTTTGTACTTAGACGACTAATACAGATCATTCTGTATTGCACATAGCTGAAGGGGTTAAGTTATCTTGTTTCCTCACGCAATAATTCAGGTTTTACCCATATATATCTACTAATTTATTCAGGGCACTTTCATCTCTTGAGTTCTCACAAAATTTGCATATGATAGTTAAGTCCTTATCTCAGTCTATACTTTCTATAACAGTTTAGGACCTGTAATGAGATTAAAGCTCTGGTAAAGTCCTGTCGACAGGTAACACGCCATGTTCTCATTAAAGTTTCAAATTCGCAGACCTTCACACAAGTGGCATAATTACGTTGACTTCATCAATAAAGCTGCAAGTTCGTTGATTACTACGATATGAAGTTGCTAAAGGGGTCAAGTATTTTTTACTGAGAAAACAACAAAATAAGGTTACGCTTCATACTTTAGACTCCAGCCAATTATAATGAGTACACAGAGAAAGAAGTTCTGCTATTATATACAAATTAAAAAACTAAATGCACAGACTTAGTTTCTGATTAAGGTGTATGCATACAATGTCTTGCTACTCAGCATATAGTTGAGATATTACTAGGAAGATGCTTCTAGGAGACGACAGACTACTACTTTGGATTGCAGCCGTGGCTTTGTGAAGTTAAAGTTATAATCTGTTACATAGATATCCTGGTACAGAAAAACTTATTGCGAAGAGTGCACTTATCGCCTTTTCTGGATGACAGCAAGCGATTTCTTCATATGATGCTAGCGAATTTGTTCAACTGAACTTATGGATTTGAAATGGAAACTTGTAGGCGAAACTGTGTACAAAATCAAAATGAGATTTGACTTAAAGTTGATAATATGAAAGGTGTTTAGTCGCACAGTTACTGAAACTGAGCAAGACTACATATTTCTAATTTATATAACGGTGCAGGACGATGTGAAAACATAATAGATTGTTCACATTAGAAGAAGACGACGGACGGGGATCGAGCTCATGATCTTATTGATAATCTAATTGAGAAGCTCTGCTTCTTTAGCAGCATGCAAAAGGACTTCGGCGATCTGGTTGAGCTGCGATGTTTGAAGGCTTGCTGCTAGAAAGATAACAAGCTGTTTAAGAGCACCCATGAGTTCCGGGTCGGTAGCGAGCATTGGTGATGCTACGGGACTGGTTTCCGGCATAATCTGGAGATACTGGTTCATGGAGATACCAGCGCGCAGAGGAAGCTGATTTTCATCAACTCCAAGCTGACGCACAAGGGTACTTGCCATGTTGCGGACGCGATCAATAAGAGTTCCACGGGATGCTGCTTGATATTTGTCAAGAAAGTCAAGCAAGAGTTTGCCAAGAACCTCAGTTTCAGGTGATGGGCTCAAAGAAATGCGAAGATCAAGGTACTGGGCAACAAGCGCAGGATCGACAGGAACATAGCGCGCAACAACCTCGGCATCTAGTTGAAGGTAACGGATGCGTTGAAGGGTCATGCGGCGTCGCATATCTAACACATGGGAGGAAATAATTGCCTCAAGACCAGCCTTGTCGTACTGCGCCATGTTTGCCATACCAAGTGGGTCTTGGTTATTCATTCCACCAAAGTTGGGCAGAGAATTTGAGGATGCAGCAAAAAGAGAGTTTGTGAGGCTCTGATTGTTACCACTCTGGACATTTTTGTTGTTGTTCGATGCCAAAAGCGCAGCTGATGCGGCTGCTGCTGTAGTTCCAACACTATTGTTGTTATTAGCGGCAGCTGCAGCGGTGGCAGCATTTGAACCAGATTGTTGCTGAAGCTGCTGGTGCTGCTGCAAAGCACTAGGGTTCACACCCAGCATTTTGAAGATATCAATAGCGGAGATTGGTAGCGAGGAGCTTGCGGTGGTTGCAGAAGCACCGGCATTTTGCTGGGCAAACATACTCGCCAAGGAGTTGCCTCCCATAGTTCCTCCCAGGCCAGCACTTGCAGCGGCAGCAGCGGCTGCTGCTGCAGCAGCTGCGGCAGCTGCGGCGGTGTTGTTTGCAGATTGTCCAAGGGAAAGGTCAGTAGGAGAGAAGGACGGCATGCGCAGACGCGGAGCCTCTGTCATGACATCTTTTGAGGGAATAGGCGAGTTTCCAGCAGAGGCTGTGGATTGACCTGCAGAAGTCGCGTTTGCAGGAACCCCAGCACGCTTTCGTGCGCGTTTGAGAACCTGACTTGCTTTATGATGTGCGATCCAGTTTGTTTTGCTATCCTCACGGAGCTTTTCAATTTGGTCGGGGAAGTTAAGCTGTGCCCAGGTGCCATGGACCTGGAGTGCACGGATGTCGTAAGCCCAAGCAGCATCAGTCTCCTTTTCAAAGTAACCCAGATATTCATATTTGCCATTCACAGTAATTTGCGCTTTCCAGACATGATTTGCCTTGAACCAGCTAACGCCACGAAATTTGCTAGTGCATGAGTTCGGACGGGATCGCTTTGCACCAGTGCGACGAGTTGAGCCTTGACTACTTTCACGGGTCCCAGCCCTTGCCGCGTCTGTTTGTTCAGGCGCGTTTGAACCTTCGGAAGAGGCGCTCGAGCCTGACATTGCTGATCCGGAGCTAGCACGAAGATGCTTTGTGGGCTCCTGCTGTTGCTTTTGTTGATCTTGTTGCTTATCGCTCTCATTGGTGTTCACTGCCGCTTGAGGTTCAGGTTTGATTCCAATATTAGATTTTAAGTTGTTCGCAGCTTGCAGCACATTCATCGCACTTTTGTTTTCACGAAGTTGTTGCTGGATAGGCATGCCCATGTTGATTTTGTGGTTAGTGGTCTTCATCACAGAGGTTGTAGGCACCTTGGCCTCGTCGTTTTTCCGCTTAGCCTCTTCTAAGCTGACAAGCGCGTTACGCGAGAGAATGTCTTCATTACCATCTGCTGTGAAGCGACGGAGTTCCGGTTTTTCGTCCTTCACCATCATCGCCAAGGATCTGATGTAACTCGCTAAGGTCGCAATTTTCGATCTTCAGGAGGACAACAGAAGAAGAACAGCGAATAACAAAGCGGGTTGTTAAGGTAGTTTTTCTTCCTCTACGTTATGACAGGCACGTGAAATAATATTGCTGCTGGCCAACTTGAATGCTCGCACGAGGCGGTGGAGATTGATGTTATATAGAACACTATACAATGCTCGGTAATCCGGTTAATGCGAAACCTGAATCGTTTTTGCGCTGAGCGCGGTGCTATTACCTCTGAAGATTTCCCGCGAGATTAAGAACTCCTTTGTTCTTGTTGTCTCTCCAGGCTTTGGACTTTCTACCCTTAGCAAGTCAGATGATGAATACCGCAAATTTCTTGCTTCCTCTTGTTGCTTGCTTGCAAATTACACTCAAGGAAAGCTTTCCTTCTCTACTGCTACTTCTACTTCTACTACTACTACAACTGTCTATTGCCAGAACAGAGGACGGAGGCGCGAACACTATTTATTTGACTGCCTAGCCAATGGATGACAAAGTATGCAGCAGTTGCTTTGGACTTTGTATTACACGTCTGGGAGAGTTCGCGACACCTAATATAGCTCTCGCTTGTCTCCGCCGTATTATCGCTTTGCTTTCTGCTGTTCTCCTCCCTGAGACGGCCTTTTAAAGTTTTTGATATGTTTTCAAATGCCTATTCAATACTAAGTGTAATAGAATAGAAGTAAAGGGATGAAGCAGAAAACCTCAGGGGACAAAACAAAAAAGAGAGGGAAAAATTGAAAAGAAAAGGGAGAGAAAAACACCAAGCGCCAAGTAAAGAAGGAGAAGAAGGAAAAGTCAATAGCACTCGAAGAAGAGACTACGACAACTCCAACTCGTTCCCTCGCACAAGTATCTGCTGGCCGCTGCTTCTTCGGCACTTCCCTACGTCTGATGTGTCTGGGCAAGCGACCTGCTACTCTTGCCAGCTAATGCTTTGTGGGTTTGCTGTCTCACCGACCTATTCGCTATACTTATTAATAGGCTGGGTCCGGGCGCGAGAGACGCGAATGTAAGAATCGATTCCCTCGTTGCGATGCTGATGTTGTCGAGGACGCCACGGCACGACAAGAGACTACGACAACAACAACGACGGTCTCGATACTCTCGACGGCTTCCAGGGTGGCTGACGGCTCACGCCACCTGATTCCGGCTGACGGGTTGCTTGCTTCTCGCTCACTCGCGGGCCGGCGGCAACTAGCTAAGGCTTTGCTCGCTCTTGAGCGTGGCGTGAATGTATATTTTGTGTTTGTTTGACTCTTTCTTTGTGATGATGAATGAATAATTAGCGATAATAGCAGAAATCCTATTCTTTATATGAGAGAGGAGTTTTTTTTTTTCTTCAAGTTTAGCTATTGCTAGTCACTTTGGCCAATACTTTGTTTTGACATGTTCTTCTTTTCGACGTCTCTAAAAGCGGTCGTTCTTTTAATACATTCAAAGAGTTAATGATTATATTTCTGAAGTATTAGAAAGAAGTTGTATTTGTTAGATTAAGTTTGAAGTAAGATAAAAAGTTAAAAAGGTCGAGGCTTATTCTTTGTTTAGCGTTGAGGCTTAATAATTGTGTATTTGGTAAAAACTAATTTTTAATAGTATTCTTGTAAGTTCTCTTTAGAACAGGTAATAGTTCATCCAGAAACTGAGGAAAGTATGGATGAATTTTTATTTTTATCGAAATGTTAGAAATTATATTTTTAACTTTTAAAAGTTAAATAGAATATGGAACGCCTCGAGATGTATTTTAAAGAACTATTATTACTATTCCATTGATAAGTAAACACTGAGAAGGTACAGAAAATAAAAGTGTCATATTACAACTTTTGTTCTATTCGTAAAAAATATTTATTCAAAAAGAAAGTTAGACATTTGTTTTTGAAAAAACATTAAAAAGTATTATTTTGTCGCGAAACTGAACAAGGTGGGTCGTTCTTTAGGTGTAGAAAGAACAAGTTTTAAAATAAAATAATAAAATATTAAAATAAAAATAAAAATGTATTTGATAGGCCAAAAGAGATGAAAGGGTGTTAATAAACATACACCCGAATTGCCATTTTTTCCCTTGCTTCTGGAGTCCGTTCCAATTAAAAAGGGAGAAAATTATTTTTTTTAATATAAGAGAAAGTTATTCCGGCGCCGAAAAGCCTCAGTCTTTGGAGCCTTGGCAATTCTCTTCAACTTCCTAGTGGAATCACCTTTTATAAAGTTTCGCCTCTGAGAATATAATAGTGTCCTACCAGGGCTAGACTGTAGAAAGGTGTTTTATCTACATCTGATCTACATCTAGGGACACTGGACTCTGCAAGGAGGGCTTCCTAGGACATTGGAGCGAGATCTTGTATATGACAATCAGCGTCCGCTGGGGGTAGCAAAAGCTCAATCGTCAGACACCAAACAACCAAGAAGTGTGAGTCGCAACGGTGGTTTCTTTGCGCAGTCTTGGCAAAAAGGTAAGGTTAAATGTCTTACTGATATCTCATTGGTTGTTTCACATGAATATGGGTTAAAAAAAAAGATACAAAGATATATTTAAATTCAAAAACTAAAATAAAAGTGAGAACGAAACTTCTTATCTCCTTTATCCTCCTCACACTGAAGGGGCAGTCTTTTACCTTGTGCTCTAAAACTCTCTCCCTTGTTTATTAAAAAAAATTGATAACGAAAGCCAAGCGTTCTCTTATCACTTTCCCCGTAAAAGAACGCCACGAGTGCATCTTTATAAAAAAGAAAAGGAAGAAAAAGAGGAACACTGTAAAGAAAAGGTATTAGAAATAAGTGAGGTTGCATTCTTAACATTTCGGTCTTTCCTCAGAGATTGCGAGCAGATCTCAGAAGTCCATTAAACAACAAGCAATCAAAGATATGATAAAATAAGTAAGCAAGCAACCAGTGAATAGAACAAAAGCTACCAGACTCTTAAAGGAGGATCATAGCATGGCTCCTTTTCTTCATAAATGTTTTTAAAATTCTATTTTAACATTCGAGTACTCAGTAGGCCGTTGTTCTTTTCTTTTAGCTCTGCCACGAACTACCATATCCTCTTACCTCCTTGGAGCTAGAACAACCGCAGGAAAGGGAGTACCCTTCTGCTGCAAGCATACGACTGACTTCGACACTTTTTCTGCCGAAATGTCACCATTTCCTTTCTGTCCTTGTCGAAGTTGATCATTGGTTTCCCGTCCATAGCCAAAGGAAAGCGGCGCTACTGAATACACCGGTCCGTGCTTTTATTTGCTCTAGCTAGCTAGACTCAGTAGACATAGACATAGTCTGTCGATGCCATGTTTGAGATGCACCAACTAGAAGTTCCACGGAGGAGGAGGAGGAGGAGGAGGACTTGCATACATTAGATATAACGCGAGTGAGTGACATGGCTCATTGGCATGCACGACCCGCCTTCACGAAAGGCCTCGTTCATGAGAAGAGGATCGATTACCACGGACCAATCGCGAAGATGCGTGGATCAATCGAGTTGAGCTTCTGTTAAAGCCTCGCCGAGACTTTTGCTCATCGACCTCCTCAAAAATGAACTTCGGAAACCACGAGACTCTGCATGTTCTCGATAACAGGGCGAAGCAGCCTCATCAAAGTTATCACGAAAGCTAGCTCTTGCAAGAACCAGGCACTGCTCTCGGGAGAGCAAGCAGCAGCGCATTCGCTACGAAGTGAAGCCGGGGTCCACACGCAGCTCGTGCTTTTGGCGCGGTCAATCTAGCTAGCTAGCTTCAAGGCCTCGCAATGGAGCGAATTCTTGCAATTCACATTCCTCCTCTCTGTCCAAGTAACCTCAAACGCAGCTAATTTAAAACAAAACAAACTATTATTTTACTCAAAAATAGAAAAAGGCAACTTACACTAAAAAAGGGAACAACTACTACATCGTCAAAAACTCTCGTGTGCTCGCTAGCTTATCTGTTAGGCGTTCCTACTGGTGCCCCACCACCCTTCTAATTGCCTGCCACTATCAAGTCATCCCAAGGCGGGTACCCTTTTTTCCCTTGCGCTCGCATGAACCGCTTGTCCTTTGGACCAGCCTACCTGCGCCCCTGCGTTGCTTTTGTTTCATGACGTGGCTATCTTCTGTTTTCTTGCGGCACGGCTCGCTTTCAAGGGAGGCGGGTTTTCAGCCCTGAGGCGCATCTCTGCAGGAGCTTTTGAGAGGGCTCGATCAGCGTGAGTGACCATCGTCATCGCCGCCGAGATTATGGGAGCGGTTTGCTTTTTTGATTGCATTATCTGTTTGTATTGCAATTCTGGAAAACATCATCTAAATAGAACAAGGTACTAACAATCAGCGGATAGCAGTCCGCTAGCAGGTCTTAGTCATGGCTGAAAAGGTGGAAAAGGCTCTTCGACAGGATCTTGGCGAACAAAGACGACTTCTTCTTCTTCTTCTTCTTCTTCTTCTTCTTTGAATGTCGCCTTTAATTTGAAATAGTCCTGGCGGATTAGCAGCGACGAGGAGGGAGTGAGAATGGACGATCTTGACTGTTCTGGCACCAATCTTGGTTTCAAGAGGTCGCTGCGAGTTGAGCGGTGGAGCCCATTAGTCGCGACAACGCGAGGTTCCTCGACCCTCTCTTTCAGGCGTGCGGTTGGTTATTTTCCTTGCCGCCTCCACACCTGCAACAACGCCCGGCGAATCTCGTTCCTTGCGATAAAGAACATGTGGAAATCATGAGCGATGCCGTCCGCTCCGTTGATTCGAGTTTCATTCCTGCCTTGCGCATGCACTTTCCTGAACGCAGAGGTGCTCAGCAGCCTGCCTTGTTCTTGCAAGGAGGGAGTGTTACCTTTGCGTCAAGATTGAAGTTTGGCCCACGTTGAAATTCTCAACGACTAGAACGAAGATTGGCAGCTAGCTTTTCAGAAGCTTCATTTGTATAGCTTCAAATCTAGGCAAAAGCGCACGTGCAAGGGTTGGCTAGGGTGCTGACATGTAGTGTGGTTTTCTTGTGAAGACTTGTGGACGAACCTATCATAGGGCAGAGAATGTCTTCATAGAGGCCTCCTAATCCACTGACTCTCTGAGCTTTTGAATGTTCAATCGAGGCAGCCACAGCGAAGCAGCAATGCAATAAGGGAATGCGGTTGCAATGTCAAGAGCGGTGGAAATTGTTTAAAAACTCGGCAGCTCCGCATAGTTAATTCCTGATTTTCCAAATCTAGATTGGCCATTTAGATTGGCTGGATCAACACTCATTCAAAACGTACTACATCTTGCAATAGCAGAATATGAGGAACTTAATTTTTTAACTTCTTGCAACACTTGAGGGCAAATTAGTTTGTAAGCTTCCGCACTACATTGGCAAGGGCATTTCGTTTATAGGAGAAGATGGCCCGAGTCCCTGAGTTCCTCTTGGTAGCGGGTTGGGGTTAAGAAAGAAAGAGGACGGGAGGACCAACCATCCGACATCTGACCCAGGGTAACAATTTATGAATCTAATCCCGTCTTTCAAGCAAGCAGCGCGTTCATCATTGAAGAAACTCAACACATATTCAAAAAAATCTCAAGTTGCCCAAGCGCGTTCAAGAGGGCCATCGAATTATGGCGACATGAGTGGACTTTGTTCTATGTAAGCAAAACCAAGTGGGGCAGTGGGTAAATTAAATTGAGAGGACTTCATCACCAGAAAGCTCTACATTTCAAGGAGAGTCTAACAAGTAAACTCACTTGCGCTGCCTAGCGATTAGGAACAACCAAACTCTTGTCTTCCGATACTCTTTGCATTGAAGAAATCAAGTCTAGCAGGGTTCCCAGTTCCAAGACCCACTGGTTTGCTAAAAGAAGTCGTCAGCAGCGCATCATCTAGCAGCTCACCCACCAATGCTCCACCATCTTTTGGAGCCATTTTGTCTATAATATCTAAGAGATGAGAATCAATCCCTCGCAGCCACTCGGAGCTGCACTGTCTGTACCTGAGAGAGAGTCTCTGTTCAAAACTCGGAGGAAAATCCCGCAATCTACAGTGGCCTTCCCGTAAGTCAGTTGCGCCGCTCGCCGCGGGAACTGCCAATCGTTTGACTTTGGTCCAGCGAGTGAGTTTCCTCGAGTGAGATGGTGAGGCACAGTTCTTGGTAGTACGGCCTAGAACTACCTTACTCGAAAAGTTTCTAGACACCAGAAAACTTGGCTATCTATGTATAGCAAGCACGTGGGGAATGATTGAGGAGGAGAAGTACTATTCTCTCTAGAGAGAGAACAACCGAGGCGTGCCGGTGAGAGGCTTCTCTTTTCTTGAAACAACTTTCTACTATAAATGCAAAGAAAAGGGAAGGAAACAAATTGGGCGAGAGCTCCTCATGCTTTTTTCAAATACAAAAAGAAAAAGCTACTACCTTGAACTAAGCTGGTTCAAGAGGCCCTTAGAAACCGCCTCCGAACGATTATCAGCACAGCCCCGCACCTTCCACGACGGTTTCCCGACGAGAAAGCTCGGTGTTGCCTCTCTACGGCTTCCTACCACGGTATGTTAAAATTAAAGACCCTTCTGGCAGTGAAAGATACTTTAGGACCTTGTTTTTCTGTTTCTCTATTCTCAAGTAGGTAGGTAGGTTAGTTAGAGAGGGTAGCAGGTATTTGCACGGGTCGCTCATTCATTTCTTTCTTTTGCCTGCCTCTGAAGCAGCTACGTCTTATGGCTACTTATATTCATGTCTCTGCCATCTGGAGCTCTCAAGACCCCATTTTCTGAGTTTGTCTCTCCTGAGCTCTTCGCAGAATTTGCCACATTGTCCGTATCTTTGATCTTGGACAAAATGGACAAAAGCTATTCTGACCTCAGTGCGTGCAAGTATATAACCTCTATTAGTGATAAAATGGAAAGAAAAGAAGAGTGAGAATGAGATTTATTTAGGACATGAGAATAACAATAAGTCAGGCACTTAGGATTGGGCTACAGATGAAACCTTGGCGTGCCGAAGGGGAAAATCAAAACTTATCAAAGCTTCGTCGTGACTGGTTCGTGCAACCTGTTTTCTCTCCTGCTATTCTTCTAAATCTCCAATTCTTTCATTCTTATCCTTATCAAACTACCTCTAGCTAGGTACCTATTTACCAATTAATACATAAGGATGGATATAGAAGTTCCTAGGTACCTCCTCATTGGTTCTTTGCGAGCTTAAGAAACCACAAATAGATATCCTATACTCAGAGACTCAACTAAAAAAAACAGTAGATTTTAAAAAGCCCAGTCTCTCTGACTAGCTAGTGAAAGTGGTTATCAACGGGGAGAACCGCCGCAAAGCCGAGTGGCTCCGCACGCTCCGCCCAACGCCACCTGACCGGGATTTTCAAAGGCGGAGAAAAGTAAAAGGTGAAAGAGTCTTTTTCACACTCTCTTCTGCAATCTGAGAGAGAGAGAGAGAGAGAGAGAGAGTTGGTTCGTGTCTCTCACTATTCTTCACTTCCACAGGCTTTCTTTCCCTCCACTTTATCGTGAACAAGAATCTAAATATGAGAATAAGCAAGATTTTACGAAGTAGAGTAGATAGTAGTAGTTAAGTGTGCCATCATAACTTTTCAGTTTTTACTTATGTAAAAGAATAGATTAGAAAGCTGATGCCTGTACTACTACCTTGCTTGAAACATAAGCAATACATGAACAGCTGTAAATTCAAGTGGTCTCATTATGTTATAGCTTGCATTGATGATCAATCAATTAGTAAGTAAGCTCTATAGTATATTTAAGCAACGAAAGTTAAAAACTTTTATATTCTAAATTAAAAAAGAGAAAGAAAAAAAGAGAGGAATTACTGAAGGTGACGAAAAAGGCTTCTTTCTGGAGGGGGTAGAGAATCCAAGGAAAAGACTGCTTGTATTACTCAGGATTCTTCTGCCTTTAAGGTTCTAACAGGTCAGATTCAGCAACCTACGCGTGGGACACAGACTTGATGGACATAAACTGAGTGCTTTCGGCGTTAAACAGACAAAAATCTATACTCTTCACTGATCTGGCGTCGCAGCAAACAAAATGGCGTACCTGCTATCACCTAAGCAGGGTTAACCTGGTGATGTCTAGAGTTTTACCTAATGGCCTGCTGTGAACACAACAAAGCTATGCTCTGGCAAAAGGAAATTAATTTATTTCAAAGGAGTTTCTCGCGAAAACTAGCACAAGAACTGAGTTGCTAAACTGCCCCGATCTCGACGAATAGCAGAGAAGTTAATAGACTCAGCCGTCTAGCTGCTGGCGGTTCTTTTAAAAATACGTTTGCGTTTTATCCTTGGTTATTCTTCAGCAATTCATTTCTCAAGCCATAAGGTACATGCGATAAACCTACTTCACAACAAACAAACAAGCAAGAACTGCGCATTCATGTCACGTTTCCTTTATCCGGGCTCCGATCTCTTTCAATCCCCATTGCATAATACTGCCCCATCCTGCGAGTGGATGTGAGATGGTTTGTTTGTGCGCTGTGGAGGAGGCTGTCAGTGCATCTCGGCCGCTACCGGAAACGAGCGCTTGACCGTCGTCTGACAACGATAGGTCAGCGGAACATAGTTGCAGTTTCTGCGTGCTTTTGTAATGTGCTGGTTTATTACAGGGCGGGGGACACTCAGATTTAGCTAAAGCGCGTCGTCTTCACCTTCACAGTGGGCACTTCGTACTTAGATAACTGCTGAGCTCATATTGAAGGCGAGGGAAATGGTGTTCTGTGGTTTTGCTGAGTCATGTTACTCCAAATGGTGATTTCAAATAAGACTAATAATTTGCAGCTTTCGCTTTCCCTCTCTCTAAACGCAGGTGAATAGAGTATATAGTGCAAAGGGTTGCTTGCCCGGCGATGCCAAGAACAAAAAGCAAAAAGATGAGAGACCTAGATGCGGATTCAAAAGACTGAGGAGCTGAGATTTCAAAAAAGTAGCTTTCCAAGTATTGACCTGAGAAAGTACAATGCACGCACGTTGCCGCGATAAGGAAGCGTGCGAAGTGAGGATTGGAAGCAGCGAAGTAGTAGCAGTCAGCAGAATCCTGATTTGGAGGGGAAGCAGAGGTAGGGAAACCCAGGCTCAGACTGAGCAGAGAAACAAAGTAACAAGAAGGCGAAAGAAAAAAATAAAAGGGAGGAGAAGAAAATAGAAGAAAAGAAAAGAAAAGAACGAGTTTGAATGTGCTAGAAGTTGTTGTTGTTGTTGTGGTTATTGTTTTATTCTTGTCACAAAAACAGAGAACAAACAGGCAGAAGAAGACATGCATAGACCTACCTAACTAGCCATTCCACAGCTGCAACTCCGAGTCTTTCTTCTGCAGCTGCGTGTCTAGGCAGCGAATCAGTACTGCTGCGGATGAGATAGTGGGTCCTGAGCCAGCCAGCTGAGCTATCCAAGCTTGAGATTGCATTAATGGACTTCTTTCTTTATTTCTTTCTTTCTGGGCGAGGTTCTTGAGGTTGGTGGATTCCCTTCTTGTCTTGCGTAGGCTTTCGGAGCGCATTCAAAGTAAGCAGAGAAACTATGAGCGGCACGTTTCCTTCCCTCTTTGCCATTCACATTTTCTTTCTCTTTTGCAAGCTGTTCCGATTGTTGAGATACTCATTTAATAAAAAAAAAGAAGAGGCTATGGTAACTAGACAGAGAAAGAACGCTGCCTTTCTAATCCTTCTTGTTATTATTAATTAGAACGCCCTTTTCGCTCAGTGTGTGTTTTAGGAATAATAAAGAACTTAGAAAGGCAATAATTTAATAAATAAATAAAGTTATTTAAACAATCTTATCATGCAAAAGAACATGCATGGGAAATAATAAAAAACTAAAATATGTTTTGCAGATCTAAGAGAACACAATACTTTATTAAAAAGAACATCAAATATTTTTATTTTTTTGCTATTCTTGCTATTCATCTTTTACTATTCGTTAATTTTAAAAAGTTGTTTTACTAATTAAAGAAAAGAAATAAGAACCATCAATTGAGTTCGACTGGAATAGATAGAACAGCTCGTATTGTTCTTTTCTTTCTCTCTTTAAAAAAGTAATAAAGTATGAAAACAAATAGACTTTCGACAATACGGACGTGTCCTTGCATCCGCCCGCGTGAAGTTAGTTGAGGCGCTCTTGATTGTGTTTGGACATGAGACACCTGTTGGTAGTACACCTCGTAGCATCCGCATCGCCTTGCAGCATTACCTTTCGCCATTACGCACTTGACGGGGCACTCGCAGCGATGAAAACCTTTTGATAGATAGATAGATAGATAGATAGATAGATAGATAGATAGATAGATAGATAGATAGATAGATAGATAGATAGATAGATAGATAGATAGATAGATAGATAGATAGATAGATAGATAGATAGATAGATAGATAGATAGATAGATAGATAGATACCTTTCCTACGTTAGTACTACCACACTCAACTATCGGCGGTTCATAATGGAGGGAGGCAAGTTGGACTCACTCATTACCTCTGCTGCTTAGCATCACTGATTGATCGGTTGGTTGGTTGATTGGTTGATCTCCAGAAGCTGACGTTGGCCACTTCTTCTTCATCTTCTTCATCTTCTTTCTCTTCTTGCGAGCGTTGCTTCAAACTCACTCAATTCATCGACCCCCATCTCTAAACTATAACTATCATTGCCTGGCGTCCTTGCAAGTGTTTTTTTGTTTTGTTTGGCAAGCCATGATCTAGAGTAGCTAGCTACCACACGAGATTAGAGTAGGACAGGGTCATCTTACCGGGCAGCTTTCTACCCACCAGGCGAGCCTCGTTCTAGATCTATGGACGCTCTTGGCGAAGGACCCTTTCTTAGCTGCCCGTCTCTTTCCTGCTCGAGTGACCTGCCTGCTTCAAGCTAAGTAAGCTACGAAGGAGCCACGGGGCCCAAGCGCGCCGGTGGCAGCTTGCTCAAATGGCCTCAAACAGACACTCCCTCTATGGGAAACGATATGGGCACTGGCCCTCGCATTCATTTTCTATAATAGAATTGATTGATTGATTGATTGATTGATTGATTGATTAATTAATTAAAGCGGTCATGCACGATTCGTTGGTCTTCGTAACCTCAGTCTCTACTTGAGTACTTCAAATAAAAATAAACAAAACGTTGTAGCAAGAGGACTCTGAGGAGGACTCTGAGGGAAGGCAGTGTGCGCGCGGGGGAACCCGCCACGGATGCAGCGGACGGCTTTGCTGTGTCCACCAACGAAAAATGGAATGACACACTGAGGGATGAAGGAAAAGAAAGACAAATAAGAAAGAAAGAAAGAAGATTGGGTAATTGCATCGTGGTCGTCTGATTAAAGCGGAGTTGAAGGGATGCGTGCATTCATTCATTTGACAATCGGAAACGGATCACGTCGATTACCGGGATGCTCGAAGAAGCGAAGTAAGAAGCCGATGGCAAGGCTTCGAGTTTGCAGAGTAAAAGGTAGGCAGGCTAGCTTTACACAATCTATATATCATGATGCTTCAAGACTTCATGGCGGCCCAGCTAGCGATTGATGGTGGTTTATCTTCAAGGTCAGGTATTGAGGTGTTGACTGGATTTAGAAAATGCGACAGCTTGAAGCGGAAAGAGTCGATGAATCGTAGTTTCCCCCCTTCAAACGCGAGCCGTGATTTGTGCAGGACAAAGAAAACCCTCCTTAGCTCTCAACAAAGTGCCTATCTCTGTCTTCTTTCTTTTCTTTTCTTTTCTTTTCTTTTCTTTCCTTCTTTTCTTATCTTACTTGGCACCTGAGGTGAGGGGAGAAAGACGATATGGAGTGTGTATTTTCGAATGCTTTCAAGAAATTCGAGGGTACGCTATTTATTTTTGGCGAAGCGCGAGCTTCAACAAAAGCATGCATGGAGTATCGAGAGCCTCTAGAGCAACAACAAGCGAGCGAACAAGCTAGCAGGCCGGCAGGCAGGCAACTAAACAGGTGCGCGGGTGGGCCGGCACACCCCCGTGCGTCCTCGCTCGGCTGCGAGTGAGATCGGAGGTGCTCGATTGCAGTAGCGACTTTTCATTTCAACAAGTGTAGCACCATCTTACTTCCCGTTGGCTTCTGGCGACATGTGAAATTATTTATATCTCGTGCCAAACGATACGCTAACGATACGCTGAAAACGCAAACAGCAATGGTGTCCAAGACTCTGGTTTGTAGGTACTTCTAGAAACGAGAAGGCAGCACCGCGTCTACTACTACCGCGGCCTGTGTGGCAAACTTCAATTTGGGTATAAAACAAGACATGCACAGCATAGTTTAAGACTGCTTACTTGTTGCTTTGTGTCCGGTTGGGAAGATCAGCGTCTGATTGATTTAGCAGGTTTCCAGATCATGGAGGCCTCTTGAGAGCTTCTCTTGAGGAGACACGCTGATACATATCGCAACGCAGACTGAAAAGCCTGTAATATTCTGCAAAAGATTCGGCCTTATTCACCTAGATTTTTCTCTTCTGATGTATCTGTGTTAGGTAGAAGCCATTGTCAAATTGGGCATGTGCGTTTGTATGAATGTATGTGTGTATGTATGTATGTGCTGTAAGGCTTTGGAGAGAAGAAAGAAACAAAGGAGAAAAGAAAAAGAGAACGTACCATTATATCATCTAAAAAGAAAAGAAGAAAATCACTTCTTTTTTTTAATACAAAACTTTTAACTCTGTTCGAAGTTAATACATATATTTTAAACTTTTTTTTTTTTTTTTTTTTTTTAAGAAGAAGAAGAAAAAAGCCGCGAAAGAGAGATTCAACATAAATTATTCTATTTGCTAGAACACCCTTTTAAAATTTGTTCTTTTTATTAATTTATTATTGTTTCATTATTGTTTCATAAATTGTGATTCTAGGAAAGAACAGAACAGGTGAAACCGAGGGAGGGAGCCTCGTAATACTTGAAGCAGCCAACTAAATCTCGTTAGCTTTCCATCATGCAAGTTTACAAGCAAGCAAGCTTATTGAGCATCCATTCTACGCGAAAATACGCTGCAGCAAGCTAATTCAGAGCGTGAAGGCAAGAGCTTATTCAGAACGTGAAGGCAAGGCAAGAACATCTTCCTAGCACAACCCAAACTGCGCGAGAGGCCTGGCGGCTTTCCTGACTGCGAAGGCTTCGGCTTTTTGGTCCTGTTTATCTTTGAAAAAAGAATAATAAAACAAACTTGCTTTTATTGGCTTTTTGATAACGCTTAAAGTAACTAGAGTGAAATGAAGCGGGTGGGGCGAGCTTAGACTTAAAAAATCTATGTGGTTTGTTGAATGAAACACGGTCACTCGTTCTTCTCTACTACCATCATAACAGGACCTCCACATCCCGCAAAATTCTTCTTCTCGAAGTAGTTAAACTCTTTGCAATCTCTTCGATCGCTGGGTACAACCGTAGCCTGCCTGTTCCCAACATTTGCTGTCGCATCCGACGCAGATAGATGTAGAGGTGAAGAAAGCGGGTAGCTATAGATTAGAGCAGCTTTCAAAGGCTCCGTCCATCTTCAGCTCTTCCTGGTAATCTAACCTGAAGCAGGATGGCGAGCAAACATCGGTGCTTTTGCTCAAAATGCCCAAAGCCTGTGTTGGTGTTTCGATTATTCCTCTGTCCTCTTCGTGCCGTTCTCGTGCCAGCCAGCCAGCCACCGGCAGAACTAGGCCACTCAGTGCAAAGGCTTCTTCGACCCGTCGCTACCGGATTTCTTCTTGCGACGCTCGTTGCACTCAAGCAAGCTTGCTTTCTTTCTTTCATTCGCGAGCGCTTCATCAACTAGCTGGCAACGAGGGACCACCTCTGCTGCTGCTGCTGCTGCTGCTGCTGCTGCTGCTGCTGCTGCTGCTGGTGGTGGTAGTGTTTTCTTTCCTTCTGGACTGCAAAGGCCTTCCTTCTGAGTCCCTCTCGCTGGCTGCTCTGGCGAGTCTTTGCGTGCCTTTTCGTGAGCGAGACCGGAATTTGTTGCCCTCTCTCCGGCCAGGTCTCAAAGGCCTCGAGCACGCGTCTCGTTAACGCCGGAAGGACACGATATTGCGCGTAGTAGAAGATAGCGGAGTGCTAGGAGGAGTTGTTTGTTTGTGTTCTGTTCTATGGAACTTGGGAAGTGAGTGGTAAGTAAGTGAATAAGTGAATAAGTGAAGTACCTACCTACCAGGAACGACTTGTTCTGAAAAATGGAGAAGCAAGTTGATCGTCGTCGGTGAGGGAGTGATTCCCTGCTGGTGAAAGCATGCGTGCCTGTGGTTCACAGAGTGGTTCTTTGGTCTGGGCGGCTGTTGAAAAGGTGAGTGAGTGTGCTTTCTATCTGCTGCTCGTCTCTTTGTCTCATGTCTCCAAGATTAGCTCTCCTCGTTCTCCTCGTTCTTTCGTTCTTTCGTAATATCGGTAGTGTTCTGTTCTCCTCTGTTTCAGAGTTGAGGTCGCCAGCGTAGACACCCGCGGACATTCCTCCAGAGATGAGCCCAATGTGAAAAGATCTAATGAAGTATGAACCGTCAGCTTTGTAGCTCGCAGTTGCCGTTCCGGGAGTCCATAGAACAGTGATGCTAGAAGGCGAGGAAGAGGTTCAAGATTAGGTTATACTTGAAACAGTATCTCTTGAAAACACTGGCAGCAAAAGACAGAAACAAACGGATTGTGAGTACTTAAAGTACCCTTCTTCAGCTCGAGTTATTACTAACTGGAATGTGAGGTGAGAAACAATTCTATAAAAGAAACGAAAGGGAATCAAGTCGCACGACAGAAACTCCTGCCTGCCATCTCGTAGGGGGCTGACACTGAGCACCGAAGTTCTCGAGCACGACAGCATCACTGATGATTCGAAGGAAGAACACTCGACGGAGTGCGGGCGGTTTATTATTTATTACTGATTAGTTGCACTTCGCAAGGTCATGTCGGATGTAGTCTGTCATTCAGGATCACATTCTTTCTCTCTCGCTAGAATGAATTCATAAGAGAAATAGGCAGCAAGCCACGCAGAAATCATCGAACTGCTCATCGAGGCAAGCAACCCCAGCAACTATACACGCGCTGTACGCAGATGCACTGTAGGTATTGCATGGCTGAGACGCCGCATTGGCTCTCTCTCTGGCTATTCGTCGTGAAGCTTCGCGCAGTTCCGGAAGCTGCTAGGTTTCCTCCAGGGTGCCGTGCCGATGATTGAGGATTCGAATACATACATACATACGTGCATGGCAAAGTAAAGTAAAGGGAGTAAGAGTACGTAAGTAGGGAAATGGCTATTTAGGCGGCTAGCGAGCGGATTCTCCGTATTCTTCTCCTATCTAGCCAGTCAGCCAGTGATTAATTGATTACCTCCCTACTTCACGTACTCCTGACCTGTTCACAGCAGAGGCCACCAGCAACAGTGCGCATGTACTTTATTGAAAGAAGCGGAAGCACGTGTGCTTTGGTCTAAGCCTGGGTCACTCGTCCCTGGCTGGCTTACTCAGCTCCTGGTGGTGTCGGAGGTCTGCGAATTGGTCCTATTGGAACTAAAGAACAGCTGGATTGATCTAGGTGAAATTTATTATTTAGTGATAGTACTAAATATTTACAAATTTAAACTAAAAAGGAAATGTTTTACAGAACAAAAATAGTATACTTTGGAACGAAAGAAAGAGAATCAATTCGAATACTCATTAAATTGTATCAAGATACGTAGTAAAATGATAATACTTGCATATATGTTATTTACTTGTTATTGAAAAGAAAGAAAGAAAGAAAGAAAGAAGTACGTAGGTAAGTAAGTACATGTAAGAGCAATAGAGTGCAACGCAAGACTCGAAGAGAAAACTTTTTTGCACGAGAACAGTCCTATTAAAAAAGGGGGGAAATGAAACCAAAAAGGACCAGGAGGACAGACCATCTTTGTTCCGGCCCGTCTCGCGTCGCCCCTGCACTTGAGCTACATGCTCGTGCCTCGTGTCGTTGAAGGCTCAAGGAGGGTCGTCATAATGACGAGCTGCGATGGGTGCAAGCACAGTCAGGGGCAGGAACGCCGATATATTGATACCGGTTCGCTTAATATCCTTTGTATTGGATCATCGTAGGAGATTTGTGAAGTTTTTATTTATTGATTTGTTCAATTGTTTCTTTATTGAGTAGCTTCAGCTATCTACCTGCCTACCTGCCTACCTACCGAGGAGGAGGAGGAGGTTCTTGTTTCAAATTCAAGATTAACTGGTTTCGCGTCGAAAGTCGAAAATCGCGCGTTTCATCATCCACAGAGAACGATGAAGAAGGCACATTGGTAAGTCAGTAACTCACTCTGCGGCTCGTGCTGTTTTTAGCTCGGCTCGTCCTTCTATCCTTCCATTGGCAAATTGATAAGATGATTTCAAGGCTCGAGTGCAAAAAAGTACTAAGCGGACTTTCAAAAGGCCAGAGTGATCGACACGATTCACGTTCACTCATCATCACTCAAGCTGCTGGCTGATTAGAAAGAAAACCTTAATGTGATCTTCGCAAAAACCAAAAGACCCGTTAACTCTTCCTTCGAAACCATGATTATGGCAGATCGCACCTGAGCCCCTGCGATCGTCACCTGACTTAGAGTACATGACATTTAAAAGCCATAAAAACCAAAAATGAAAAGGAAAAGTATCAACGAAAGTTTAAAAATCTAAACTTTAGTAATTTTTACATGTAATGATTAACGAATCTATTAATCTGAGAGATGGTATTATTTTCTCTTTAAAAAAGAAAAAAAAGGGGGGAAGAGGTAAAGTGATTATGATGATCTAATTTACTGCTTTATTCCCAACAAAGAGTTTTTTTCTATTGCTTTAAATTAGCAAGTCCTGTTCCAATATTCCAATATTAAAATAATAATAAACTTATAAACTAAAAGAACAGATTGCATTAATAATTAGTATAGTAGTATACCGAAAGACCTATATTGCTTAGATATTATTTTTTATTTTTTATTAATAAAAAAAACAGTTCGATCTCATTTGCAAAAAAATTTAGAACATCTTCTTTTCTTAATATTTTTTTAACGTAACATCGAAGGGGACTTACCATGTGTGTCTCTTCTCTTCTAGGTGTGGCGATCGACTTGTGGTACAAAACAGGTGATAACAAACTGTGTTTATTTGTGCGAAACAAACACCAAAATAAAGAATGTAAGGCCTTGGAGCAATAAATTGGATGGCTTGGCCACGTGGGTAAGGCAAGCATAGGCGTGCGGGCCTCTAATATACGTGTAGGCTAAAATAGTATCATAGGTAATTTCACTTCGGAAAAATGCAGCTGTAAATTATTTTTCACGGTGCAGTAGCGAGGGAAAGAGCCACTGGTGTTACAAAAATCTCTTTTACAACTCATGGCTTGTCGCCCATCTCGGTGAAGGTGTGGGTTTTTGCGATCTCTAACTCTACTTCTTCCCTGCCAAGCGTCTAATAAAATTTATTATTGGTAGGTGCTTTTACTTGAAATAAGATGAAGCATGTCGGGCTGAGTCTGCAGGCTACTCTTGAGCAGATTTAGAAGGAAGAAATAAAATTTGACTCATCAGTTTGTTGTATGAGTAAGCAGCGCTGCTAGCTTTGCGACGGATTTGTCTAATCAACTTTCTTTGTTTTGAATACTAAACGCGTTTATATATCCAATTATACTGAGTTGTACTTTTCAGACGTTCTTTAATAATTTGATTGACTCTATATCAAGGTCGAGAAAATATATACTCATGCTTGCAAATCTAGATTTGTTTAGATGATGTCTTCAAGATGACCTGATTTATGTTTATAGGCAAAATCATTGTGTTTGTAAACTTTTTTTTCTTTTTTTTTTTAAAAAGAAAAGGCTTTAAATCACGAAATAATAAGAAGACCGAGTCCAATTTCACGAAGAAGGGCAAGGTGTCCCAGTATGTTCGTAGATTATTTAAAAAGCGACCTCTAAACTGGGAAAGCATGGGTACGACAACGTGCAAATTTCATGCATATAACATAATTCTTTACGGTTTTCTTTTTATAATTTAGTTTAAAGTTATAATCATCTGGAAAACTATTTCTTATGCATGTATCATAAATTTAATTTGTTTTGAGGTAAATCAAAATAAACTTTGGCCGCGAGGCGAAGTTTTTGGCGTAGAGCCATGCCAGTTATACTCCTGTTTTGGCTAGAGCAAGTAATTGAACAAGAAAAGGGTTTTCTTTTGTTTTGGTTTTTCTACATTGTTGTGGTCTAGACTATGCATCCAGGTTAACAAGCAAGAGGCTGTGAGCTTTAACCGTCACTTCGCGTGGACACATTCGTTACCTTCAAAATCAAGATGCTCACCACCACCGCCTCCGATGGCTGATTAGCTAATAAGCCATTCTTAGTAGCAAGTTTGATTGCTTATCTTGATACCTGCAGATACGGAGTAATGTGAGAATGTACATGATGTGAAGAGTATCAGGACCAAACTAGAAGAAAAACTGAGCAGCGCCGCTCGTCTTTGGTCGGGACGCCTGTTTGCATAACGCGAGCCAGAATGTCTTATATTTATACCCCTGAGGTGAACTTGGCTTCTGTAAGGCGTCCAATTAAAAGGATCTGTGATCACTCAACGCCATAGGCGTCCCCTGCACCGTAGACGAGACTAAGCAAGCCAACCACTGCGTCAATATTACAACGGGGTTTCCGTTTCCTACTATCTAATTTCATGATCTCTGAGTTCGCCCCTTCTTACATACAACCAAAGACCAGAAAAGACCCAGATGAAATGTAAGGAATAGCAATTGTTTTGTTTTATTCGAAAATTGTGCCCGTTTGTATCAATTCGAGTTCGAAAGGCTTGGTCTTCTGAAGGATAAATAATAAATTGATTTCAAAAAGATAAGATAAAATTTTGAATATAGATGCCACCTGATCTCATAGACGGGAAAGAAGGAAAAAAGAAAAAAGAAAAAGAAACGGACACTCAGGCTCAGCAGTGTTTATGCTATGTGAAGGTGCAGCGATACTTGGCTAGCTAGCCAACAAAGTACTTTATTCATAGTTTTGGTTTTCTTGCACCTCGCGCTTATTCCCGACGGAGTTCTCTAAACAAATTCTGAAGAGAAAGAGTTCACATTTTGTTATCAAAGGGAACCTACAACAGCGTGCTTACTATTACTAAGTTTTCTTTTCAATGCTTTTTAAAATTCATAATTAGAAAATAATAATCCGAACATATATATTGAGCAAAAATAGGCTTATTATTGACTAGTTTGTTTTATTATATGAAATCTACACGATATTTGAGCAAGGAAAATGGCCTGTATTCCTCGAATAGCTTTCGCGAAAAGAGATGAGGGCGTTTAATTGAATAGGTTCCAATTTTAATCAAAGTCCAACGCCGGCCTGAGGTGGGTGGGTGCATTATTCACATCATGTTTATGGACTGCTGATTCCTCATCAGCTTCCCTGACCTTTTACAACATGATGCAATTCAAGGCGCGTATCACTATCATATTATAAGATGGATAGGATGAAATAACCCTCTGACTGCGCTAGCGAAAGCATACATCGCGCAGCAGTTTGGTTTTCTTCTTCAAAGCTAAGGAAAATAAGTACGCACTTCAAAGAAGAAAAAAAGGTCCTGACTCTTATTTGCTAGTAAATCAAAGTTATTCCCAACGGGGACCTGTTTGGATGAGTATTCACAGCTGCAAGGCCTATATGCACTTCAATGAACTAACAACTATAGAGCTAAACAAACAGACAAAAGGCTCCTCTGTTAAAATTAATCTACAAGTAGAAGAAGAAAAGCATTGAAGCAAGACTTGTAGAACAGCGGACTGGCCGCTGCTTCTTCTGGCTTCAACGGAGGGAACTTTGCTCTTATTCTGGTCTCCTTTCAAGAGTCTATTCGCGTAGTACTCGAGTTGGTCAAAGAAAGTTTCCAACTGGTGCTTTGGCTCTCTTCCTTTGCACCTTTGCTAGCAACCTTTGAAACTTGCGTCTTGTGTCACTAAAGAGATTTGATTCATTCATTCATTGGTTTGTTTGTTTGTTTGTTTGTATGTTTGCAAAATGAAGAATCAATTAGAAAGAAGCCACGTCCTCTGCGAAGGACTCGTTTCGCTTCTTCTGACCATGTGGTGTCGCAATCGCAGCCCCTCACTCATGAAGTGAGGCGGTACCGTGACGACCGTGTGTCGCAGTGCCCTCTCTCTGTAGGTCCACCGGTGGTCATCACTTTCCTCCTGAAAGACTGTCTGCCCTCCTTCCCGCAAAGAAAGAAAAACAAAGCAGACAGGACACTCGCTCGCACTGCCACGGAGAAGCTGCTGCTTTGCCTCGACGGAGCTGCGGCGCTGTCAAACAAATGCACGCACAGCCGCAGTGGTAGGGAAGCAAGCAGTTTGTCTGCCTGCCTGCCTGCCTGCCTTTTACTACAACAAGTCCACGTCCAAGTTGCAGCAGCCTTACGCGAGCTAGTTAGTTACAGCCAACCTCCAAAGCAAGTGCCCTCCACGGTTGGATACCTACCTACCTACCTACCTACCTCAGGAGATGTTGGCTTGGGCGTTACTTCGCCTCTCAACGCCCGCGACCACGAAAATGAGGCTAAACTGCCAATTTGCTGATTGCTGCGATTCATGGATGCCTTGTGGCCCCTGCTTCAAGATCTGCCTTCCCGCTCCATGTTTGTTCTCAACGTAAAACATGCCTGCATGCCTGCCTGCCTGCCTGCCTGCCTGCCTGCCTCGCAATCAAGACGAGACGAACGCAAGCAAGCAAGCAAGCCATCGCAGAGCGAGCAATCGCAGAGCAAGACAGAATTCGCAGAGCAAAAGCGAGCAAGCAAGTTGGGAAGAAGCTAGCGAAGGCTGAGAAGCTCGTCGCCAGTTTGGGAACTTGAGCAAACAGGCAGCGGTGGGTCACGGTAGCTAGCAAGCTAGCTGGTACTACTTGGGCCACAGGTGCAGGAGTGGCCAGCCAGATGAGTTCGCAAGCGAGCCAGGCGGTCAGTTCTTTCTTGCTTGCGGCAATCTTAATCTTTAGCGTGCGAACTTACACGCATGCATGCACGAATGCTCGTTCATTTGCACTCAGCAAAGCAGCTAACTGCATGGACGGACGCGCGGAGGATAGAGCCACTCGGCATCTGGCCTGCAGTCCCTTCTCTTCGCGAGCTCGCGACTCTCCGTGAGGGTTCCCAGTTTGGGCGGCTTACGCCTGTTAATTGACTTATTGATTGATAGATGATAACTACTTCCGCTTATAGATGCACGCGGTAGCGATGTACGGAAGTGACTTAACTCGCTCGCTCGGAGGCGGAGGGAGCTTGATCAATCTTCTGCAATTGCGTCACGGTGCAAAGTTTTGCTGCTTGCTTGCTTGCTTGCTTGGGAGACAGACACAGAGAGAGAGAGAGAGAGAGAGAGAGAGAGAGAGAGAGCAGCCCAGAAGAATGAATAATTAATTGGGAGCGAGGTAGATGAAAGACCTCCTCCATCCATGAGGCAGCAGCGCGCAGTTACAAACAATTTGATCATTGCTAGGTAGTCTCAGTATGGCAACTGAGTTAATGCTAGCTAGCTACATATGACAGACTCTCTACTAGAGCAAATGGTTTTTTGGAAGATGGCGGAATGAATAGCTTCCGAAAGCCTTGAGAATGGGAAATTGTGTGCCAATTCTGCTCTGCTTTATCGCAGCTAGCTAGCTAGCTATTTATTATGTGTATTTGTTTGCAGGATTTGTATTCTTCTAAATCCCTTTAGAGCGCCTGCGTCCGCCCCGATTACATGAGACATTCAAGCTCAACTGCTATCTCCCTAATAACCTTTCATTGTCTTCGAAGGGCCTGACCTGTAACTTTAAAACAAGCTCTTCAAACTGGTTCCAAATTGTATACTCTAAAACAGATGACAAATGGAAAGGAGCTTTTGTATATTTAAAAATAAAAATATATAAATATGAATTAGCCTAAATAAAGGTCCATTTAATTTTAATTTTTAAAAAATAAATAAAAAAAGCTTATTCTTATTTATGAGAAAGGAAACAAATTGTCATGAAGGTAGTAGTAATACTCAATTGGTACTTTGTGATAATGTCGAAAGACTTTCCCTTAAATCTGAGTTAGGGACCTGTATAATAGTGTTTTCCTTACTGCTGCTAGTATAACACACACCTACAAAGCTGCCGGATCACCTTTTTAGTGTGGAACCAAATACTTGCGAATTACTTAGAACTATTTTTTTAAATACTAATACTAAAGAATTTTGATCATTTTTTGTTCTGACTGATTTGATATTTCGAGAAAATAAATAGTAGTAAAGAATAGCCAACGTGAAAGGGTTAAGATCGCGCCAATACCACCAACGGCAGGCGTCCCTAGAAAGAAGCAAAAGCAATCTACACGAGACAGCCATGCAACATGATTTAACGACTGATAAAAATAGAAAATTTATTCCTTTTTTAAATCCATGGAATAAAACCAGTTGGCTTCTTGTTTGCCCACGTATTCATCTGCGCTGTGAAGATCAAAAAATAGACATGGGTCGACGAAGTGAGTATATCCTTTTGCGCATTTTCGAAACAAAAAATAAACTTACCTTCAGAGAGAGCATCGCCTAATATTGAACAACAAAATAATAGAACTAACAGCATAATCCAGTGCCAAGCCTCCAAAATTGTACCCAAGATTCTTAGTATGGGTGAGTATCATAATCTTTATCTATTCAACCAACTAGTGGCTTGGCCAGAGAAGCAAAAGCTGTCGGCCTCTGGTCGGTGTAGCAGTTGGTTGAGAAGTTTTGAGTGCTCGGTGGTCTCAAGATTCCAAAGTGAGCCATTGTTATAAAGATCATGATCCCGATTGGCTCAGTCCACCTTCAGAATGAATCCCCTTTCATAGAGATACACATATTCGACACGTTTATTGTTTGAAATTAAGCAATTATACTAATGTGATCCATATGCATATAAGGGAAGTAAGACGATACCTTTAGTCCCACGTTCGCAAGCTGTTCCACGCCTCTTTGCTACCTGTAGAAGTACTTTCCTGTACTTACTCATTTGGCACTCAAGTTCTGAGAGATCAAGATAAAGAAATTGATGGAGCTTTTGCACAAACGGAAAAAGGAAATGGAAAAGGAAAAGAGCATCTCGTTGACTTGAAAGGCTGAGTGAATGAAGAAATACCAATTATTTGTCCACTTGCCAAGCCTGCGGCTTTTTAGAGGTTAGTAGGGCTGGCTGGCCGCAGACTAAGTGTCGGCACTTGATATAGCATTGCTGCAGGCATTCAAAGTGTCTTGCCGGCATGGCTTCCTGACGCGGTCCTGTCGCTGAGGTTGCATTTGCTTCCTTCTGAACCTTTGGCTTCATTTCGAAAATTCCCTTGTACTCAAGCTTCCTTCCTTCATGGCAAACTCTGGAAAGCAGAAGGGATCTTCTTTCCCCAACACCCTTAGGTGGGATGGTACTGACGCAAAGATCTCCGACCTCTCTCCCGCGATCGATTTTCTTACAGATTTGAACGGTTTTCCGTCAGAGTGTCTCAATCTTTTTGATCATGTTATCATTTCATCTATCAACAGAAAAGAAGAGGATGAAGCCTATGTTTTTGTTTGTTTGTCTGTTTTGTTTTATTTTTTTTAACAGGTAAAGACAACAAGATAGAGAAAACCAATATGTACCTACTGGTGCTTCGTTTCTTCTTTTCTTAGGTATGCAGGCGAGGAAGACTGGCGATGAGTACGTACCACTACTACTTCTGAAGAATTGTTTTCTTTTCCACTTGCTAACTCATAATTGTAGCTGCGAAGCAGGTTAGTCTTTCCAAGTTGATTCAGTACGCGACGATTTGCGAAGCAGCAGCTTTTACCTGGTTGCTAATCTGCTGTAATTGTCTCAGAGTAAACTCATTGCTACAGCTTCTTCGCAACGAACACAACCCACTCGTTCCAGGTAGCACCGATACAGCTTACAACGCATACAGAAACAAACAGTCAAACAATCAAACAATCAGAGAAGCCAACGTTCAGCTGCATTTTGATTATTTTGAAAGCAATCAATTGAACAAATAAAGCAAGAGTAAGATTTTCGAACTCTTAAAATGGATACACAGTTCGTGTCAGAGCGTGGCGGTGGACATAGGACAAACGAGAGAGGAACTCCCTCCCTCACTCCCTGGATGGAACTGAAGAAAGCCTGCTGCCTTGAGGACAAGCGAGTTCGAGCATGCATGGCTCCTGATATGCAGACTGGCCCTTCAGACACTGCATTAATTTCGGCTCCTGCTCGGGCTTTGCTTTGATTGCTTTGAAGGCAATGCAATGCATCGAGGGTTGAGCCTTATTTCTTCTTTCAATTTTTTCATGCGCTCTCTTTGCATGATGTTGAAGCCGCATAATGCTTCGCGATGGGTGTACCACATAAGCATGATAAACGCGAATCAATCTTTCAATTTGTCAGCAGACTCGAGCATTATCCATTGCTTCATGGGTTGTTCATTCGATTGAGGCTTCCACATTCGCTCGAACCATGAGAGGGGTCGCAACCTTGCGCCTTCGCAGTTCGTTGCGACGCAGGCGCTCATCTTTGGCGAGAGATGAGATGGGCAAACGCACGCATCGACGGTAGTCCTCCTCCTGCTCTTTGTCGAATTCGTCGAAGCGGGGACGTCAAGCCGACTACCTGCCGGGTGAGGGCCGTGTTGAGAACCCTGGGTTAGAAGGTTTACGGTGCAAGCACATGGTAGATTACCAACTAAGTCACCATGCGTAGAAGGCCTAGTAGCGCTATACTTTTGGCTGGAAGTGCTTAGAGTGTTTACTAACGATAAGACTTATTTTTCATTTAACATAACTTTTACTTTTTTAAACTTTAGAACATAAAAACAAAATGACATCATTTTACTTTTTATTAATTATTATTATTATTTTTTATTTTTATAAAGGCAAACCCTTTCACTATTTCGTTCCGTTTTTACAGACCTTTTGGAACGTTGTGTTAAAAAGAAAAATAATAATAATTTTGTTTTTAATTTCGCCAATTATCGTGTTCTTTTCTTTACTAAAAAAATATATATAATGCAGATTAAAAAAATATGATTAAAAAATATAAATGAGTGTTCTCAGTGGGATAAAGTAAAAAATAGTTAAATTTAATAAAATAGAACATGTTTGTTTGAATGAAGAATAAGAATAGAACAGAAGAACACTAAGCCTGCAAGGACACAAACCGATGAAGAACAACAGCGATCAATGTAAGAGTAGTGAAAGCAAGCAAATTATTCTTGCCCTCAGAGTATTACATTTCGAAAAACGCGCAAGAACACCATCTATCGAGGCGTTTCTAAATTATCCGCAACATCGGAGTTCCTTTTTCTTTTCCCAGTTCACCAACTTTCATCGGGCTCCCCGGCAGGAATCACCGCGCGAGACGAGTGAACATAAAGACAGAGAAAGCAAAAGTCTCGTTGTCATCCCAGATCAGATATGCAGCTAGCGAACCACTAACGAGAAGTAGAAAAGCCCACTAACATCGCTAGCTGGTGCCTATGAGCGAACAAATGGATAAACGAATGATTGAAGGATTGAAGGATTGATTGATTGATTGATTGATTGATTGATTGGAAAGAGCATGTCTGGATAAACTTCCTGCTAAGAAGCTAACTACCCGAATAGGTAGCTGGCTGTCTGGCTGGCCGTCTCGAGACCAGTGCCACGGATATTTCAAAAGTCTCCGGCACTGCGGCGATCTCCGAACTCCATGCCACGCTCGAGCTTCGACCATTCTGCTCTAGTCCACTTCCTCCAAGAATGACTCACGCACGAACGAACTCACTCACTCACCGCTCAGAGTCGCCGACTCTGTTCCTCACACAGTCTCTCGCGCTCCATCTCCATGATGGCGGCCTGTCTGCTTGGGTCCATCAAGAAACTTCAAAGCACTATTCAAAGCACAAAGTGAACTTGGAGGCCTCCTATGACATTTTTATTGAGTACGCGGTTTGTGTTACCAGTACCGTGGTCCAATGAGAGAGAAAGACAGGGCCTATCTTCGATGATCTCGTGGAGTTTGTTTCTTTGATTGATTGATTAGTAGATTAGTAGATTTGTAGATTAGTAGCTATGTATAAATCTTTTGTCGTGTTTCTCGTGACTGGGCTTAGATTTACTAGTACGAACCTTTGGTATTTGGTACTCTCTAGAGAGCAGGAAAAAGCAGAAAAGGCAAATAAGTGTAGAGTTTTGAGGGCTCCTTCTTCGACTTCAAGGACCCTGGACGGTGAGGAGTTAGTTCTCGCAAACCAGAGATAAGATCGCGCCGCCGCTGCATCGGGTGGTTGAATGGGCTGGTCCCAACGCAGACCGCTGAAGAAGGTCCGACACTACACTGACGTGAGGAGGCCAGGCAAGGCGGGGTCAAGCAGCAAGAAGTTTCAAGGCCCCTAAAAGTACTGGTGACACGAAATCTCTGTCTCGTGTTCCAATCTCAAATTGTTATCCAAAAGACGAACTTAAAACAACGAGGGTGAACTAAACTAATCTATATCGCACGAGGTTGTGTTGTTCTTCGATCTGATCATCTGATTATTGCGAACATTGACATTGGCCATCACGAGGAGTTCAGAATGAAGACCATTTCTCATTGCATTCCCTCATCCGCCTCCTTCGAATGAAGGCCGTCAGGCATAGGCAGCTGGCCAACGTATAGCAAAATAAGATCACGTTGCCGTTTCGAGCTCTTTGGTCTGAAAAGAAGGTGAACTCCGGAAAAGTTTAAAATCGCATGGTGAAGAGTCGTGCAAAAAAACAAAAACCATATCTTTCTTCCTTGATTTTCTACAGGCACGCCACGTTCTACTCCCACGATACACGTCTTATCTCGACTTCGAAGAGAAGTTAAAGAATCCCTGGCTGCCTGGCTGCCTGGCTGGCTGCTCAGCTATGTGGAGCGAGGTAGGTGCCTACCGCTACGCACGTCGGTGTGGAAGCTCTATGTGGGCTCAATATCGCGTCTGGCTGGCACAAGATCAAGCCTGGAGTTTTCAAGAAGCTGGAGGCGTTGATCTTTTATGCTCCGGATCCATCGTCCTGCTCAAGGCTGCAAGGCTGGCTGGCTGGCCTGAGGACGCAGGAGGAGAGAGAGAGAGAGAGAGAGAGCCCTAATCTCAGCTTGACCAACTCCCCCGCACCAGCAAGACCAAGGCACATGAACATCTATCTCCAAGGCAGCAGGTCCCATTTCAATAGAGAGGCCCTCCCTCCCTTGCTTCCTGCGTTCTTATACTGCTTGCTTACTATGGAAAGGTCTGCTTACGTGAATAGTCGCGCTGAGGTGAACTTCAGGAAGCTGGCCGTTTTGATGCGCTGAGACAGTGTCCTCAATCTCGCTCACTGCGAGTCTGCCATATGCTTTCCGGGGGAAGCAGCTTCGAGGCCAAGAAAATAAACAAACAAACAACAAACAAACAAACAAACAAACAAACAAACAAACAAACAAACAATCAAACAGAGTTTAGCGAGCGGGAGGCTGGAGAAAGAGGCGCAGACTCGAGCAGAGGGGCACTTTCCGACGGAGACCGCAGGGAAGCGACGCACTCCGACTCCTCCTCCTTCTCCTCCTTCGTCGGAGTGTGTCCCTGACGGACACTTGAAGTTCTAGCTAGCTGAGCTCCCTTTGCGGCAGGGGAAACCTGGCATTTACTTCTTGGTGTCGGCCTACAGTTTCGATTTACATACAGTAGACCTAATTTTGGCCAACTATGGTGATTGATACACAGCAACTCGTGACCACGCGCAGACAGCGAGCCAGACGGCGAGCCAGCGAGTCAGGCATGCGTAGGAATCTCGACATAGTAAATCAGTACTGCCTCGTAGTGTATATATATATTTTTTAAAAAAATATTCCTATAGAATAGTTTGTTTGATTTTTATTTTATTTTTTCAAGTTTAAGAAATAGCTGAGCATGCATTAAAATGATTTGGTGGTTTCCCTACTCTGTTCTTCCGTTCCTCCTCAAAGAAGCTTGGAGGTGCATCGAAATAATCTCTCGTTTCCTCTCTTTGCAAGCCGAGGCTGGTACCCAGCAGGTAGAAACTGCCAACTCGAAAAAAAAGAACAAAAACTCTTTTGCTTTTGAACATCCTAACCGCACAGTTCTCGTGCAAGCGACGTTGAACTCGAATTCTCGATGCTTTGGCAGTTGCGTAACAACCGCGAATAGAACCAAAGACGCGCCAAGGAGGTACCACCTATCTATTCTCTTGTCTGTCTGTCTGCCTGAGCTGGCCTTCCGCTCTGAAGGCGCAGCGTGGCGCCAACACTTAACGCTTCGCCAGCGCCAGTAAGAAGAATCAACCGATGGTTCTCAAAATAGAAGCTGACTGCTCTCTTCTGGCACTTGGCCCTCCTCCGTCGAGAATCTGCCTCGCTAGGTACCTTAATGCTACGTGCCTGCGCCCTTTAGATTCTGTAAGCAGGCCATCAATCGATTGCTGCTTTCAGTTCTTTGCTCTCAGACAGCGTCGAGGTCGGCGAGAAGTGCTGTTGGTTGCTTCTGAAAAAGAAAAAGCAAATGCACACGCATATATATGTATCACCGGCATCCAGCACTGCGGAGCCTCCTCTGCCTGCTTGTGGCTTGCCTGTCGCTACGAGGCCAACGTGTTTTCGAGACAATCCCTGCGATTTAGGTTCTCTCTTAGGGCTGGAGCGCAGGTACCTACTGCGTTAGCGGAGTCTCCTCTGCCTAGCCCTAAAGCGAAAGGTGTGTACTATGAATACGAATCAAAGGACCCATGACGATCGTCGCATTTAATCTGAAGTTGTTGGTGGAAGTGCGTGCTCAGCACTAGGTGGGTACCTACCTACCTCTGGCTAGGCAGTACTGGTAGGACCTCATCACTTTTCTGACTTTGAATTTGAAAATCGCCCCCTAGGCAAATGCCTGATTAGGCCCCTAGTGCACAAGCACTCTTGATGGTGAGCGAGTGAGCGAGCTTTGTTGGAGTAGTAACAGAGAGGCTTCCTGGCGAGGCCAGGTCCGCGTGTAGGCCTCCTTGAATACTTCCACCCTGGAGCTGTGCGCATGCGAGGGGAAACGAGCTAATAAATGCCGTGGGCCGGAGCTGAGGCCGACGCAGGCTCGCGAGCTGGGGCTGCCCGCTGTTCCTCGCTTAGATTTTTTTTTTTCATGATTAATCTGTGTTTTTTAATTTTCTTTAGTATAGTGATGGTTGAGTTGAGAAATATATACAAAGAAAAAAGAATATTTTTTAAAAATAATCATCATGAGAAATAGAACCATGGGAACCGCGCACCTGCGATTGCATCCAAGCGAATCAGAGAACCCTTTTTTTTTTTGCAAGGCCTCTCATTCAGGCACGCCAGGTGACATGCGATGGATAGAGCCACCCAGAAATTACGTGCCTGGAGGTGAGCAGTTCAAGGTCAGCCATCCATTCATTATCGCAGGATTCAGGTCAGGTCTTGGGCTGCAAGGCTAGCTAGCTAGATGCTCGCTGATATTGATTGCACAACAGCATCAGTTCTTCCGCAATTCAAAAAAGTTCTACCAAGGGCCTAATAGTTGACTACCATGCAGGCCGTTCGCGTTCTTACCTGCCTCCAGAGGAGAACAAACAAACAAGGAGGAGGAGTTCTCACCGCTTGCCTTATTCAGAGGCACAAGACACTTTGAGATTGTACCTGTTCTTGGAGTTCGGCTCATCGAGAAGCTATTGGAGGCAGCAGCCTGAGCTGAAGAAGGAAACACGATGGGAAGCTGGCAAGTAAGGCGAAAACAGCTTTGGTTTTCAAGCGAATTGGTTCTCGAGGAGCGAAATTCCTCAAGACTGAAAGAAGCGTAGGTGCCAGTCTGGTCGAGGGCCTTTCTTTCTGCCGGGAGCCGCTACTGCGTGGGTTGGTGAGGATGGATGGGCGCAGCAATGAATGGGTGGAGCATCGAGAGGCCCAGCCAGGCCTCCTCTTCCCCGCCGTTTGCACGAGGAGAAGAGAAGCGCTCCAGCCTGTAAGTAATCTCGGCCTGGTAGCTAGCCAGCTGTAGCTGAGCAGAACTCAGAGATTAGACGCAGAGGTTCGACATGAGGCTTCCAATAGTGTTGTTTCAGTCCCTCGAACTTACTTTTCTCAAGAATGAAACTTATACTTAAATTGTGAGCTTTCTGGTGTCTCGAATTACGGCGGAGACTTGATCATCAGCTTTATCCCCGCCGGGTCTGAGGAGTTAGTTGCCAAGGTCTGCTTGCAGAAGATGGACTACCGGCTAGCTAGCAAGTCATAGTAAATATGTAGGGCCTTTTAGGTTTGATTTTCTGTTCTACAGATGAAAACTTAACTAGCCATCCAGTAGGTAGGTACTACCCACTCAAGCACCACTCTGCGGAGCAGTACTAGGGAAAGTCGGCAAGCAAGTACCTATTGAAGTGCTAGTAGTCTACAGAGAGAGCTCTTCCTGGCCAACCACAGCTCATGGGGGTCTGAGGGAGAATGCTAATGTGGCAGCTACTAGCTTGCTTGGTCTTGCTTAGTCTTGCTTTGGCTTGCTTCGGCTTGCTTCGGCCTGCTTCGGCCGACCTTGGCTTTTGCTTGCGCTTGCTCGTTTGCTTACATGTGTATTCTCAGCCCTCTTGGAACCTTGAAAACACTTCAACCCTGGGTAAGGACGTACGGAGAGAGCCTGCTTCCAACGAGTTCCCCTAAAGTTTCTGCGAGATAGATCTAATCCGAATAATTAATATTAAGGGCAACAACGACCGACCTTGCTCACACCATCTCCCTCCACCATCTCTAAAATTTAGTTTTATTGTTGTTCTTTTAGTTTAGATTTAGCGTTTCTTTTATTTATGAAAACAATGTTTTGATTTAACCCTTTTCCGATCGAATTAAACAAATCGTAAAAACTTTCGTTTAACATGATTGAACCACTAATCATTGAAAAGTGAGTGAAATAGAACGCTGCCATCTTTTAGACTTTTGCTTCTGTGTAAAACGTCACGCTCCTCTTTCCCATTGTTCGTCTAATTAAAAGAAAATAGTTTCTTTAATCTTTATTTTGCTCATAATAATAATAATAAACTTTGTTCTTCTTTTAATCCTTTTTAATATTTTCAAAATTATATAATTCAAATTTACTTATATATATATTAGAATGAAATAATTATAATAAACGTTCTCACGCCATAGATTTTTTTAGTTATTTTGGGAACACAGGAAGCCGCCCGTGCCATGCCACGAAAAGTGTCGAGATTCGAGAGCCGCTCAAGAATCGGGCAAGAAATCTGGAAAAGAGGGAGAAGAAGTGCGCAAACAAGCACTAAGCACTCAAACCGGGCACAAGAAACGCAGACGTGATGACGCCGGCGCCGAACGCGTACGTATCGGACATTCCAATTGGTGGCTAATGCGCAGACAGCCAAGCAAGCAAGCGAGCAAGCAAGCCGACACATGTCGAGACAGAGACCCTGCCACGACGACGGTAATAGCCGCGTTCTGCCCGTTCCGACACATTTTATAAGTAAAATTAAAAAATACTTTTTATTTGAATAGAATATGTGTATATTGCTCCAAATCATCTTCTACAAAATAAAGTCTCACAGTGAATAGAGAGACCACCAGAAGATGTTATTGCACTTCAAGACGATCAGAAGCCATAAATAGAACATGCACCCTGTTATATGGGCAAAAGCTTAAAGATGTTGGTAAGACTTATTCTCTGCTGATTTGATACTTACATTGGCCGGCCAAAGTGTACTCGGTAGTGTCTCTGTAATTTAGAACAAAAAATTTAAGGGGGTGAAGCAATGTGCAAGATTTAAAGAACGCTCTTACTAGACTTTTTCTTTGTCCAAAAATATCGATTGCCTTCCCCACGATTACAGCAACGTACATTCCCCATCGTGAGTGGGAGAAGTAATGCAGCTGAAAACAAACCCCTTTGTGCTTTCTAATAAAAATATACATTTGTATAAAAATCTTTGATCAATTTTACCTGTGTCTTTTAAAATGTTGTTCTTAAGCTTTTCAAAGAGTTCCTTTTCAAACATTTTGAAAAGAAAGTAGCAGAGGAGTGAACAAAACGAAGGCAAAGAAGAGAACGTGAAACCTAGTTATAGTAAGAGTAAACGCCGGAGAGAACTTTTGTTGGCGACCCCTGCCCCAAGTCTGATTGGAGAAGTAAGTCGAAGGCATAGGGTTTCTCTATTGTTAAGTAAGCAGTTTGTCTAGCGACCGAGTGGACTGCAGTGCTATACAACTTAGAGCAAAAGCTGTGGGATCGGAGCCAATATGATCCAAAGTCAACAGAGAGAGAGATAGGATGAAAGTGCTCAACACACCCCCAGGGCCTATTCTCTCAGGTGTTCTGTTATGTGATGTTTTTTTCTTTTTTTTCTTTCCAGTGTATCATTATTCATTCATGTTATTTTAATAATAAGAACAATAATAATGTTCTGATCTATTTTCTGATTTATTTTTCTTCTTGAGGAACACTTTATACTTTAAATTAAGGTTAAATAAAAATAATTTACTTATATTTTTTTAAAAAGCATTTCATTGTTCTCTCTGTCGTTCTCATTTAAATTAATATAATTTGTTTTTAATTTTTATCGCTTTGAAAGTATTCGAATAGTTTCTTGCAGAGAACGAGAGTTTCCGGTTTGAGAGATCATATAAATAATTAATTACTTTGAGGTTTTGTCGAGATCTTCTCCAATGCACAAAATGCACATTTTAAAAATAATAATGTCAAATTAATTCCTGGCTTCTGTTGGAAGGCTTTTCGGACAACACGAGAAAGGTACGGGTACCCCCATTGACCTCATTTTCCCTGCAATTTGTCTGTCTGATTCAGTAGATCGAACCTAGTGTCACCTAATAGTAAAGGCGTTCTCATTCACACCCGATTGAGCGGACAGTCATACTCAGACAAGTTCCTGGTGTAACGAGTTGCAGGTATAGCATGTTTTCTTTAACTGACAATGTAAACGTAATATATTCCTATTATACTGATTTAATTTATAAAATGCTGTACGTTGTGCTAGGCGAAGTTCGATGTCATCATCAATAAATTTCGGGCTTTCTCACGCGTGAGCAGGGATGTTATTTATTCACAAACCTTCGCTTCTGTGTTTCAGAGAAGCATGGTGTTATTGTACTTTATCAAGAAAACGTTTCAAACAGGCTATAGAGCTAGCTTTGTTCTTTTGTTTGTGTCATGTGAGATCTATTTAAGATTGGATTGAGAGAATAAATGGGACAAGTTTAGTAAAATTCCCAATTTGTATAATAATCAATTCGGTCTTCCCGGTATCAGCTGATGTTGATGTCAAAATTATGATTTGTGCTTCCCTCACATATCGTTTTCCTTTATTGACAAGGAGCGAGCCAAAATAATGGCGATTGAGCTCTCTATCTATTTAATAGAGTGTATAATTCGGGAAAGTAAAGTGAAGATCGAGTGATGCTGCATGGGTAGGTATTCTTATTTCCCAAAGTTTTGCTACCATAGCTTTTCAAAAAGAAATTCATGTTTGGATGTTTGGTTTGTTTCTGTACGAAGAGCAGATGACGTCTACTATTTCAAATCATATATTTCATTCATAGACATATCCAGAAATATCATAAAAGATCTTCTTCTTTTTCTTAACGATTCTCTTGGTAGCTAGACTATCCTATCGTAGAGAACTACTCGCTGGATTTCAAGTCATATTTTAAATGCACAACAGAGATGTGTCTTGTCGTATCTCTGACGAGTTTTTGTGTATTAGATGAGAAAATTCTCAGTCTAGTTCAACTCCTATAAGCCAGCTCGAGCGCAGTAAGTGGTTCATGTTGAAAAATCCACTGAGATGAGAACATCGCCAATATCAAAAGAGCTTGTCTTTGCCAAGGTTCCCTACTGCAATTATAAACAAACTATGGACACGATATGTACGACGGCACGAGCTGATCCACAAACTTGTTAAAGAGACTGGTTGACACTGTTACACTTTTCTGCATCTGAGGCTGTAATTGGGGGGAGATCATTTCGGTCTTATGCATTTCGTGTGTGCAAAATATACGAAATTGTGCATTACTAAAATTAATGTTGAACTCTAGCCTTGCATAGCTACAGCAAATGCTTCATCAGAGTGATTGTTATGTTTTTAGAAGAAGAGATGTTTAAGCATGAGTCGACACTTATTCCAATCATAATTGAGTAGACGTGATGATATTTTATGCTTTTTGCCCCTTTTTGAAGTGTGCTTTATGTAAATTTCGTGTTATTATTGTTCTTGGTCGCTGGGGATAACATTTAGAGGGCTTTTTTACGGGGGTTTGCCGATAAGGTGAGTTTTTTTTATTCGTTTTTTCTCCGTTGTTGTTGTTTGCGGCCTCAATCATGAGCTAGTGCTAATGATGCATTGCGCTGGTCTATTTGCAAAAACAAAAAACAAAGAAAACTATTAATTATTGGCACATGTTGCTACCGTAAAGTAGGGCACGGAATTTTCTGAATAGCTTATGGTTGCAGTGCAAAAGAATGGCGAATGTCAATATAGAGATTTGATGATAGACTTTATTAAGACGTCTGCCCTCAGAGTTTTCCTTTTCCATTTTTTTGTATTAATATTGTTGATAGTAAGTATAACTCATTTAAGTTTTTTTTGTTTTTTTGTTTTTTTTTAATGCCTTCCCTTTTATTTTATTTTATTTAATAAATATTTGCTTTATTATAATCAATTTATTTTCTCAATTTTTTAAACTTAAAAAATACTTATAAAGGGAGATCAAGTTCGTATTACTGCTTGTCTCAATCTACTACGAGTGCCAGGGTAAATGGAAGTTTCATGGGAATGGGAAAGGAGGAAGGCGCCATGCTCTCCATCGACAACTTGCTACCAAAACTGTTGCCAACGCCGCCTCTTATTACTATTATACTGGCCGTTTTCAGCACCTTCATGGCGCCAACGACGGCGAGTATCCTTCTGCACCCCAACGCAATCAACCTTGCTTTGTTTCAAACCGATCGATGCTTGCGTTTTGTTTCCTTTCTCTCTTTCCTTCTCTGTTTCTTTGGATAACCCTGTCTGCTGCTGCTTTTCTTATTAGACCAGGCAGGAGGGAAGAATATGAATAAGAGAACAAGAACGAGGGCTTGGATTTGAAAGAAGCGAAAGGCTTCTTTCAAAATCTCTCATCTTACATCTTGGCTATTTGACTACTTGAAAAAACTCACTCATCAGAGCGGCTGACAGAAGAAGTGTACTGAATTGGGTCCTCCTGCGGTGAGCTCGAGTGAAATTAGGGAAAACCTGACCGAGGGCCCTCACAACCCTGTAGTACGAACTCTAGCAAGGAGATTCCATAAAAATCTTGCTAGCTTTCTTTGTCGTTCCTTTCTGCTTTTTTCAGTGGGTATTTTATTTGTTGCCGATGGAGGATTAGTTTGTTGACTTCTTTGTTTGAATTGAACATCTCAGTCAGTTAAACTATCTTTCGAGGCAGTGGTGTGCTGTGCTGCTCTCCAAACTTCGCGATTTAGTCGGCGTGCATTGACTCATCATGCGGAGGCGCAGGCTCCGGCTGGCGAAGCAAATCCACGGAACGCACTCACGGTCACTCACTCACTCACTCACTCACTCACTCACTCACTCACTCACTCACTCACTCACTCACTCACTCACTCTCGCTCGCGTAAGCAGAGGTTTGCAATGGCCCATCAACTCAATATCCTTTGTACAGCAAGCAAGCAAGCAAGCAAGCAAGCGCAAGCGCAAGCTCGGTGGGTAGAAGAAGAAGCTCACGCCAAAAATAACCGCTCACGGTTGCCTTCAGTTTCTTGGTACCACCGGCGTCCTGCTTGGACTCCTTCTGGCGCTGGTTCTGCTCCGCTTCTTCTTCTTCTTCATCTTCTTCTTTGCAGCGGCCTCTGTCTACAGAGAGACAGACACAGAGAGGGAGAGAGAGACCTTGGATTGATTCGAACTTGAAGCGCTCAGCCTCGTCCATGACTCATGACTCATAACTAGCTGCTCAGCTATAACTAGCTAGCTACTATCTACTAGTCGGCCAGTTAGTTCACAAAGTTGGCCATGAGTATGATTGGAGGGATATAGATAGATAGCTCGATTGGAATGAGAACCTGTAGAGTAACGCGAAGCGAAGGATCCGCAGATCACAGTTGAGGCAACTCGGGTTCAACAGGTGGGGCGAGAACCTCTTGCCGGGGCAACGCTCATTCTGAAGAAACCAAGGTCGCTCCTTCCTGCCTGCCTGCGTGCGTGGTAACAACTTCGCTGCGGCTGGTCCTCCTCCCTCCCTCCTGGCAGACGGCGGCAGAAAAGATACCCTCAGTCAGCGAGTGCTCTCTCAAAACGTGATAGAAATAGAGTCCAAAGAAGAAAGAAAGAAAGAAAGAAAGAAAGAAAGAAAGAAAGAAAGAAAGAGAGAAAGAAAGAAAGATACAGACGAAGCGGAGACTATCACGAGAGAGGCGGCAGATCCTTTGGGCGCAAAGTAGCTAGGAGAAAGCGTAGCATTGTGCATGGCTAGCTAGCGCTCGTTAGCAGTGGCAGTAGCAGTGGCGGTACGGGCACTGCATTCATTACTGCGGAGCTGCCTCGCACGAGCGGATCGATCTCTTGTCTGTCGGAAGGCGCGTTCCATCTTAGGCGCTGCGGAGGCTTTCTCCGAGGGGGTGAAAAGAAGTATCTCCGCAGATGATGGTTCTTCCTGATATGGGTCCCAGCTAGACTTTACTTTGCTAATTGCGGGGGTAATGGGAATCATCGTAAAAGTCAAGAACGCCTGTCCTGCTACAGACTGATCCATGTGCTAGTGCCGCTGCTGTCTGTACTCTTTCTTTCTTTCTTTCTTTCTTTCTTTCTTTCTTTCTTTCTTTCTTTCTTTCTTTCTTTCTTTCTTTCTTTCTTTCTTTCTTTCTTTCTTTCTTTCTTTCTTTCTTTCTTTCTTTCTTTCTTTCTTTCTTTCTTTCTTTCTTTCTTTCTTTCTTTCTTTCTTTCTTTCTTTCTTTCTTTCTTTCTTTCTTTCTTTCTTTCTTTCTTTCTTTCTTTCTTTCTTTCTTTCTTTCTTTCTTTCTTTCTTTCTTTCTTTCTTTCTTTCTTTCTTTCTTTCTTTCTTTCTTTCTTTCTTTCTTTCTTTCTTTCTTTCTTTCTTTCTTTCTTTCTTTCTTCTTTCTTTCTTTCTTTCTTTCTTTCTTTCTTTCTTTCTTTCTTTCTTTCTTTCTTTCTTTCTTTCTTTCTTTCTTTCTTTCTTTCTTTCTTTCTTTCTTTCTTTCTTTCTTTCTTTCTTTCTTTCTTTCTTTCTTTCTTTCTTTCTTTCTTTCTTTCTTTCTTTCTTTCTTTCTTTCTTTCTTTCTTTCTTTCTTTCTTTCTTTCTTTCTTTCTTTCTTTCTTTCTTTCTTTCTTTCTTTCTTTCTTTCTTTCTTTCTTTCTTTCTTTCTTTCTTTCTTTCTTTCTTTCTTTCTTTCTTTCTTTCTTTCTTTCTTTCTTTCTTTCTTTCTTTCCTTCTTTCTTTCCTTCCTTGTTTTCCCCTTTGTCATTTATTTATTAAAATAATATTTTTTTTTCTTTATTTTCTTTTTTGAAGGAACGAGGTGCGCTTGATCTTTTGTTCTCGTGCTCGTTCTTTTTCAAGAGAAATATATAATTTCTTTTATGGCATCCCATTCTGAAGATTTGTTTGTATTTTTTTAAAATACATAGTTGTTTTAAAATACTTCGGGCAAATTTTTATATCGAGGGAAGTATGAGTGAAAGAACAGAACAGTGCGAGGTATTCCACATTACTTCTTCTTTCTTTCCTTTTTAAGATGATGGCTCACAAACTATTTAACAGGGCAAAGAGGCCGTCTGCAAAGAGGCTCCTTTCGTTAATGATGGACAGATCTTGTGGCGAGTTCGCGCCTCCCTGGTTCGGCCTGAACGAATTCCGGGTGTTTTGGAGGAAACAGCCTCAGAACAGGCTGTCTGTCTCTCTATCTTCGCACAGTTAGACAGTCAGACAGACAGTCAGTCAGTCAGGCAGTCAGTCAGTCAGTCAGTCAGACAGACAGATAGATAGATAAACAGATAGATGGATAGACAGACAGACCAACAGATTGACAGATTGACAGATTGACTGACTAGCTGGCCATTAGCTAGCAACTCACTCAATCAAAACAAACGAACTGACTTATCCGACATCGCCAAGTTTTTCATCAAAGGCTCAACAACTTACTGGTTCAAGTGTTCTCGATTGGGCAGTCAGTCAATCAATTGTGCCAAAGTGAAGATTGGCAAGTTATTTATTTTCAATTCTGTTGTGTGTTTACGCATACGCTCATGTATCTCCCATCTGTTTCTACAGACAGCGACTTCTTGAATCGAAGGCGCTTTCAGAGGCGCTGATGATGTGCAATCCAATCCAAGCTGACTGACCGACCAAACGACCGGCTGCTGGCTGGCTGGCTGAGTGAGTGGCTGAGTGAGTGAGTGAGTGAGTGAGTGAGTGAGTGGCTGAGTGAGTGAATGAGTGAGGGCGTGAGGGAGTGAGAGAGTCCGCGACTAACTGATAGATTGACTCGCTGACTGACCAAGTGAATGAGAGAGAGGGAGAGAGAGAGTGAGTGGGTGACAGGGTGACAGAGTGACAGTGAGTGGGTGAGTGGCGTGGTGATTTGTATGGCTGACGGATGGTCGATTGATTGGCTGCACGAGACGAAGAAGCAGACCGAAGAATAAGACATGCATGCAGAGAAAGAAACGGAACAGGAGGAGATTGCCCCTGCAAGCAAGATGACCCATCGATCGATCGATCGGCGACTTCAAGCAAGAAGAAGACAAGTTGAAGCGACGCTCTGTCTGAGTTAGGGCGCGCGCCGACGGAGGAAACTGACTGCCGTGAGAACGGGTCGGGATTTGCGAAATAACTACTAACTCATGGATAATCACGACCGTCATAACGAAAAGGGGAAACAACAGGGAGAAGGTGCTTTCGCTGGTAATCCCTGAGGATGTGAGGTACGCTCTCCTGTGCATAGTGTCACAAAGAAGTGCCAAAGTGCATTCATCGTTCACCTCACGGGGCCAGAAATTTAACAACAACGCGAAGAACAGAAGTTCCCTAATTCCGCGATCCCTCTCGAAGAAGAGGATCGCCCCGCGCTTGGACGCCCCTGCTTGAACCGGGCACTCCTCGGCTGCGTCGCGCAGCCTGCGCCAGAGCCAGAGGCCGGACCGGCGAGGAGCAAGAGCGAGAAAAGAAAGCAAGAAACTGAGGCCACCAAGACAAGACACTCCCTCCCAAGGTTCACTCGGGTCTCGATTTATAATCGTGCTGCGTCGCCTAAACCTCTCTGAAGCAGGATAGGGAGAGGGTAGGCAAGTCTTAGGCAGGTTTTCTCTCTCACTGCTCCTTTTTCTTTTTTCTTACTTTCTTTTTTCTTTCTTTGTTTTTTCTTACTTTCTTTCTTTGTTTGTTCTTACTTTCTTTCTTTGTTTGTTCTTACTCAGTGGGGGCATAACGTTGAGGCCGCACGCTGTCCACCCATGCGCAGCTTTGTGGCATTCGAGATCCATGCCGACAGATGAGCTGATCCGCTCACGAAGCGATCGAGTTTGCAGAAACGGCGGCCGAGAAATGTGTGCTGTGCTGAGCTGAGCTGAGCTGAGCTGAGCTGTGCAGTGCTGTGCTGTGCTGTGCTGTGCAGCATGGCGCAAGAATGCAGCAGCGAAGGAGAAGAAGGCTGCGCTTGCTTGGCCTTTTCGGGTTCTTCAACTTGTGAGGAAACGAACAGCACCACAATATAGCTTAGCTTACGCACTTAGGAAAGGAGGGAGGGAGGACGGGACTGCTTACAAGTGTTGGGGCAGAAGATTCAATCCACGGATGGTGCTACGGGAACTATAGGAAGCACTAAGTGCCCTCCAGTATTCTATTCAGGAGGGAGTGAGAAGACAGAGTACGATCATACCATATTTGTATTTTTCGGATGCTGTTTTAGGGGTTTGTTTATTTGTTTATAATAATTTAAAAAGATGGTTGGTAAACGCGAAACATGTCATGTGCTGACGTAAAAGTAGAAACGGAGGAAACTCAGCGGTCGCTGCGTGCAATTTCATCACGATCTTCCAAAGTTCTGCCTTTTAGTTCCAAAGGCGAGGTCGTACCATGTATTGATTTCTTCTGCCTTTTGAAAATACCTTTTGAAAATTAATGAAAGCAGGCCCTCCCTGTTTCTTTCCCAGCTTAACTTATTCTTTCATATGAGGTATCCCTTATTCCATCGGTGTATTTTTATTTTAACTATATATATAAGAGGTATTAATTTACAATCCACTGCTTGGCTACCTTTCTACCAAGGAGTGTTATTATGAAGAAAAGCTTTTTGTCGTGCAACTCAGCCGAGTGCTAAGCTCGTATCTTTCTTCAACCACTGAGTCTGAAACCGCGTATACTTCCTAGCAACAGCAAACTTTCGAGATGAAGTTCTCCTTCTTCAAGGCCTTCTGCTAGTGCGTAATACATATGGTGCAAGAGCCTGCTAAGCCTTCCCAGTGTGGCGGTGTATTATATATAGAGAGAGAGATAGAGAGAGAGTCCGCCTTATTCGCATCTTGCAGAGAACGAACTGGCTGGCGGCTTCCCGACTCACGGATGAAAGTGGAGGAGGGTTCGGAAAGGAAGGCTTCTCGCACCCTACACAGCTACACAGACAGAGAGCACGGAGGGCGTTTTCCTTCATTCTTTCTTTTGAAAGAATAAAGGAATGAGATTGGAAAGTAGGGATCAAGTTCGATGCTCTTTTCTCGTATTCTTTGCTGCTCCTCCTTCACACACGAGGTCGGCTTTTTGAAGCAGTGAGGTGCGGGAATATGTGCAGGGCGGCCATGAGAGCAAGCAGAACGTAGCTGATGGGTTGTTCCATTTAGTCTGTGACGCACTCACGGTCCTCCTCCTCGGTTGAGGTACTCGTCACTTTCGAGTCCCTTGGGATTACTGTTTTTGTTTTCGTTCTTGTTTTCTTTTGGTTTGGTTTGGGTTGGATTTTGCGCAAGGTTTCGCTCCTCTCGTACGGACAGGCATCAGCAACGAGTTTGTTTTTCTTTTAATAAAATAAACCTATGACTATTTCGTTTCAAACATAGGCTAAACCACTAGTGTTCTCAAGCTCAGGTGACCGACCATCGATGAATTCCGCGACTTTTGCCGTGCCTTGTCCACCTTGCGGCACGACAGCCTGTCTGTGAAAAGTTCTCAAGGAGCGAAATGGACAACTAGCCTAACCAACTGGTTAACCGCGGCCGCCAGACAGCCAGCCAGTGAACGAAGATGGGCGTTAAATATAGGCAGGCAGGCAGGTAGGTAGGTAGGTAGGTAGGTAGGTACCCACTCACTTCTTGGGCACGGGAGTAAACATGGGTGTGGGGAGACTTTGCTTATCCCAGCATGCAATGGCTCCGTGCCCCCGCTCAAATGCTTGCCATTGGGATGTTGGTGGTTCGCGTTTTTAAAAGTTACTGGCACTCACTCCCTCTGCAAGCGACTTGTTCCCTTCCCGGTGACACGCATCAAGGTCTCGCTCGAGTTGAAAATGAAGAAGAAAGCGAGGTTGAACTCTTCGTTGGACCTGGATACGCATCTGTTGTTTTCGAAATAACCCCTCGCCGCTGGAGAAGATCTTCCTCGACACCCTCGCCGGCAAGCGGATGGATGGATAGATGGATGGATGGCTGTCTTGCAAACTGACCAACTTACCTCGCTAGCTTGTTTCTACATTGGGCTGTTTTTTCTTACCATTTAACTCACCAGCACATGCCCGCGTTGTTTCTGGCGCGCGCTCAATGTCTGTTTGCTATGCACTCCCGACTTTGTGAAGATATCATGTAAATAAAAGAATCAGTCAAGCCAACAAACAACGAACGAACGGAAGGGCGGTTAGACAGGAATAAACAGAGCCACGCCAAAACCAAGTGCATCCGTGATTCTTTTCGGTTCTCGTTCGCTGCCTGTTTTGGTTGCCTCTCTTGCACCCGAGCTGAACTGGCCGAAAGTCTCAAATGCGCAACATTCAACGACGCAGCTAGCTCGAGATCTTCTTTTTCTACCCGCTTCTGAGAATGCCCCAGCTTTAGCTCCCCAAACAAACCAAAATGCGTGCAGAAAAGTGGATGCTCATACACGTGGTACCTACCTATCCATGGCTTATTGGCGCGCTTATTGTCGTGCTTGCTTGTTTGCCTGTTTCCTTGTTAAATTGGATCTTTACACGGAAGTATACCTCGAAACAGATAGATTCCTTAGCTACAATTAAACTTCGTGCGGCAAACAAAGCTACATGTGAGGAAACCTTGAAAGGGAGAGCGCAATTGAATCAACACCACGAAAAACTTTCTCTCATGGGATCTTTTCTTGTTTGAAGTTGACTTCCTGCACCTGATGTTAATTTATAAGAGCAGGAGGATCCTTGTAGACGAACATGCTCGTTAGTTTATCTTGTTGTTGATGATATTGTTATCGAGAGATTGTGGGTGCCAAGCGTTGAGACACTGAGATCTATGTTTTAAGTTGAATAAACATAGTCAACATTTCCAGAAAGCATCAAGCTGTTGCAGTTAGTGGTAGTGCTGCTGCTCTTGCTGTGGAGTGCATCAGACACCAACACCTAGTATATCAGGAACCCTCCTAGAGCCTCTAGAAAACCCGTAAGGCTTAAATGCTGAAAGGTTGAGAAATTGGAGAAAAGAACTATCAACCTTAACGCAACGATACTCCGCGCAAACGCCCCAAACGCGAGTTTGAACAGGTCCTTCTAAGAGCATAGATTGTTTAAGAATGAACGAATGAACAATATAAGTTTTTACATAAGATGTAAGATTTATAGACCAGCTGTCTTAGTCCTGGATGCGAGTCAGAAAGGATAGCTGAAGTGTATGCCATTGTACCCCGACAACGACATTAATGCACTTTGTCATGACTTTAATAATCCAAAACAGATCACAATTAACTTGCCTTTTGAAAAACGGCCTTCTTTTGCTGGTTAACCCACAGGTCCCTTTCGCGGAGCCTCCTGACAAGGGACCGTAATAGGCAGGTGGGTAGGAATCGCACTACTGACACAAGCATAAACGGCCTGTCTTTCCTCACAAGCTAGCAGTAAACAAGAGCGAGTAAAGGTAAGAAACAGTTGATTTTCGTAAACAAAACAAACAAACAAACAAATAAATAAATAAATAAATAAATAAATAAATACATAGATAGAAATAACATAGAAACACAGCGGCTGAATTAAAAGAATTACCCACTACTCTATGCACATGCACAGCTAGTCGCCAACAAGCCCCGAAAACAGGCGACAGCAAAGAAGGTTCTGGGCGCCTCTACTACGTAGGGGTTAAACTGAGTGTTAAACTGGAAACGTGAGTATAGAGGGGGCTAATTAGGACAGAAAGGTTGATCTCTTGATTATTTCGGTTTAATTTAAAAATCTAAACTTGAAAAGAGAAAGAGAAAACTTGTGCGTGCGCAGGAAATTCGCTCTGTCAAAAAGCAGCTTGTGGTTTCTATAGTAGTCACCAGACTCTCTTTGCGAAGGAGAATGCCACTCACAAACACCAGCCCGGCCAAAGCAGACTGCCTTAACTTGCCTCTGCGAGCTAACTAAGCAGCAAGGTCTGCGAGAGAACGACCTTTAGCGTGGATGATTCAGGTGCCGCGGGGTGGAATTGTTCAACGGGGTTGAACAGACGGACTTGAAAGGTAGTACCTAAGAGTGACTAAACACCCCTATAGACAGGACGGTGCCGGTCCAAGGGAAATCTCGCAAACAATTAAAAAGGGAGCGACACAACTTTTTCAATCTACCTTTTTTATAATATTAGCCGCCAATATCATAAGAATAAGACCTTCCTTTCCGTCTAGACTTCCGGGCCGATCGAGTGGTGTGATCAACACAATTAATATATATTGGAGAGAAAAGCATCCTTATGGGCAGAGATACTTATTAGTCCAGGACTAACGCGTCTGTGAATGAGAGGAGGAAGAATAATTCTCGAGATAAGGTTGAGCGTTCTTTTCTCGTTTTAAAACAAACACTCGTAAAACGATTCCTCTTTTCTTTTCTTTTTTAATGTTTAAACATCTCCTGTTCTGTTCCACAATCCTCGAAGACAAATTATTATTATACTTTCCCTTTTAACTTAAATGAGAATACTTTTTAATGCTTCTTTCAAAATATGTTTACATAAATAAAAGTTTTCTAACATATATATATTATTATTTTTTTAAAGTCGTTTTTTAAATATTGCTGTGTTCTTCTGGAAAGAACACCAAGCACTTTGCGAAGTTTTAAAATAACCTATGTAACTTTATTCTTCATTGAATGAAATTGGAAGAAATGGGATATGTAGAAGTTTTGAGTCGAAGGAAAGAGTAATGCTGAAGTTGTCCTGAGTGGGAAGTCTTTAAGGGAATAAGCGGAAAAAGGCGAAATAGGGAAGCCGTAAAATAGGTCACTATAAAGCAACTTTTGTTCCTCTCATTTTACAGATGGTCATTGAAAAATGTGTTGGACAAATCTACTTTATAGTTTTCGCACATCAATACACAACATAATATTAGAGGTCAGAACGTCAGAACGCATGGCGTCCCGGGACCATGAGTGGAGGGAGACGTTGTATGAAGATTCACCACAAATTGCTTCTATGCCGTCCCAGCCTTAACTGATAGCTTTGCACTGACTTGAATCTACTACTCAACAAGCCCTTCTCTGCTTTCCTTCTTTTAATTTGGTTCTTTCTAGTACCCTAATATTTAGTGTTTACTATAGAACACCCATTGCTAGCTCTGGCCAGGATCGCGCTAAAACGAAAGTTCAGCGTTTACCGAGTATCGGAAGCATCGCGGACCTATCTGGAACGGACTCTAGCAGCGCGCAATAGGAGACTGGTATGTAGACGCTGTAGATAATCTCATAAACAAAACTCTGCTTCCGCGATCGTAGTTTTTTCGTTTGCATCATGCTGTATAATTGCCCCTTTTGCGCTTCTCTACGACTCCTGGCAATGGCGTTGAGCGCTTTCTCTTCCCAACACTCGCAGTACTATGCCAGGTAGTCGCGCTACCAGCTCATTTAACTCCCTCTTTGCTTTCCATACTAGTGCTGACTTATATAACCAATAGCTGATGATGGCGTTTTTTACTCTTTTGAGAGATTTTTTTTTTTTCATAAAAGGCCGTCTTTCTATTTTGATCGTCGTCTTTGGCGTGACTTGCAACGCATAGTGAGTGGGGCTGTTTAAGGTATAACAGCTATCCATGGCTGGCATGAGAGGAGGGAGCAGGTGGCCTCAATCAAGCCTTACTCCTAGTAAAGACCAGTATTGCCCCCTTCTTGACCGGATGAAGGACTTTGGGAGCTTTTGGAGTTGAGTTGGAATGCACTGCTACTTCCTGAAGGCAAAACTTGTGATGCTTCTTTCTCGCGGTGCTTATGCAAAACTAACCTTCTCTCTTTTTCTTCCATTAGATTTTTTTCTACTTCCATCTACTCTTTTTTCAATAGCAGTTGTTGGAATAACCTGGAAGTTGTGAAACATCCTCTTTTCTTTTCTTTTTCCTCTCTCTCCTTTTTTTCCCGCTGCTTTGCAATTCATCTTGAACTTAAGACTGTTTTTTTTAACCTTTTCCTAAACCTTTTTAAAAAATAACTTTTAAAAGTTATAAAGGTTTTATGGTAATCTTACTACTATGGTAATCTTTTGTTTGCAAATCAGCGATTTCATTGATAAGCAGCCTCATTTGACTTCCAAGGCGAAATATTTTTCACATCTAGCACAGAAGCAACCACTTCCACCGTTTTCTTTCAACTTTTAAGCCATGATGAACCAACTACAAAGAGCGTGAGAGATCTTTCTACCATTAATCCTACTAGGTTAGCGATAAGCAAGTCGCTGTACGTCAACATAATCGAGGTTGAGAACAACTACTCAGCCAGTCAGGGCAACAACTGAGCAGGACCTATTTGATTTTAACTTTCTTGAGATCTACTTCTTTCTTGCGCTGTTCCTATTTACTATATAGTCTTTAGATAAGACATGATTCTCAAAAGAGCCTAAATCTTGAGGTTTCACTTCCTTGTGTTCAAAGCTGATGTGAAGAAAATATGATACAATCATGAACATGCATTCATAATTGAAAACCAACTCACTGAATACATGCACCTTGAAACCCAAGGAACGAGCTAAGGTAGCTGTAGCTTTAGAAGAACAAAATGTATCATTTTCACAACAATTTCAGACACAACCTTTTAATAACACAACACTCCTTTACTATATAATACATGACTTGGACTTGGAAACCGCAGGGTTTAAACACATATTAATTTTTAGCAACCATCGCAGAACTCTACAGGTTTGTAATAAGGTTCTCCATGGCAATGAACTCACCTCATGTGTTTGTCCTGTTTTTTTGAATGGACTCTTCATCTAGATCCTCAAATATTCATCTTACTCATTACAAATTCAACAGACATCGAAGGAGTGGTGGCTAACATGTTCCAAACTTATGAAATCTCAAAGTCTGATCAAGTTAAATTTATTATTCAAAATGACAATTGCAATTGTTTTGCTCAGCTCATCTTTTTAATGAAGCTTGATGAAGATACTCCACTTAATATCATCTTTTGGCGCAAGTTGCTGTAGCTGCGAAAACATTTGCCCAAACTTGGCGTCCTTTCGCCTAGGTGATATAAACCAAGCAATACTTAGAGTTGCTGTAGAATATTCATCGGGCTGATGCTGGTGTTCCGCATGCCCTGGAAAAAAGTAAAAGGAGTTATTTTCAAACCTTAATTATCTGGAATTTTAAAGATGATATTCTGATACTATCAACAAATCAACAGCATCACAATATCTTTCTTCATCGGAAACAGCTTTAATCTGCTCTACCTCACATAGTGTCATTTTGGTTCTGCAAAGTCAAATTGGTGACAAAATTTGGCATAAGCATATTTTGATACTTCTCTCTCAGTCCAAACCAAAAAAATAAACACCTACCCTACCATGAGAACTTTTCTTATATTCTAGACACCCCCTTTTCTAATCATTATTTTCACAGAGTAGCATTGGTTTACATTTGAAACGCTGTAATTAAATCAATACGTGTCCACAACAACGATGTCTTAGTTTACTTAGACTACCAAAAGATATGTTAAATATGTTTGTCCACTTGAAGTTATTTTTTCCCATTGTCACTGGTTCTCACAGTCACTATTTTATTATAGCTTGGTTTGGGATGGTCATGTTGCTTTCAATATTTCTCTGGATGCATTCCATCCCCAACTTTGCTACTATCCACGTACCAGGAGATAATGAATAATCCAATGTCCAGCATAGAATTGGTATGAACTTGTTTTCCATCATGTGATCTACTTGATTGATTCTCCCAACTTCAGGAGTAGATTAGCACCAGCGTACACTCGATGTAGACCTGTTTTCGACGTTGTTTCCAAATGATCTCCCTCTTCGGTTTTCATACTCTGTGATCGTTCCTTACAGTCCTGAGTAAATGATCATGCCCATCGTCTCTGATGCTGTTAGGAAGACACATACGATCAGCTGTACGCTCCGAGGAATGCATCTTGAGTGGCTCCGAAGGCAGCGCTCATCTCCATCTTCTTTGGCCGTGCCAGTCACAGCAGATACCACTGTTCTTCCTAACAGCATCACAACAACCTAAAACTTGTAAGAATGGATCCAACTGTAGCAGGCTCGGATGCATGCGCAATATCTGGCAGCAGCCAGCCAGCCAGCGAGCGAGTGAGTGAGTCATGGAATGATGGGGTGAGGAATTGCTGGCTGCTGAGTGTTTGTCGACTTGATGAGCATAATTGAAAGATAACCTACAATAAACTGAGGTTTAAAAGACGGAAAATCTCTTGGATTGTCGTCCATGCTGATGTCGAATGATGGGTATCTCTATACTGTATTATAAAATATGTTGTATTTGCGTTCACTTCTTTCTTTCCTTTTCTGTTTATTTTAGAAATAAATAAATAAAAATAAATCGTCCAACAAAGAAAGAAAATGACAGCTGCTGCTTCCCAAATCAATGCTAGTGAATGAGCTCCTTACACCGGGAATACTTGATTAGATTAATTCTTGATTAGATTTTTAAAATACCTTCTCCCCCAGCACCATCTCTCAGTCTCAGCCTGTGATGCTTGCCGGTGCAAGCAACGCTGCCTGAGAGTCCTACCAGAACTTGCTCGTCCGTGTTGTCCACACAAAGGCGCATGCCTTCCAACATAAAAGTCTAGCCACAGTAGTTACAGTGGAGGACAACTTCAAGCACTAGTTGCGAAAGCCACCTTTATTGCTGTTTGTCCATCTATCCTCTACCTTGGCACTAGCTAGCTAGCTAGATAGGAACATAGCGTCGAAACAGTCTGTTCCCAAGAAATACAATACAGCAAGTCTCCCTCCAATTGAATTCTCTGCGACACATTGCTGTGATACCGGTGGGATCGTATCGAGGTGATGGGAGTATTGTCAATTCCTCGAGACAAAATCTACTAGCTATAGTGTTATCTGCAATACCGTATCAGGCTACTTTGAATTTTATCGACCAATCACACCTTCGGAAATCGAGGACACAGATTCCGAGACCGCCTTGCCACTAGGCCCCGACTTGAGACCCCTGGGGAAAAGCATAAGAGGCTTATAGTAGTCTTGCGGAGAAGGAGGAGGTTTGTCCCCAAAGGATTATTAGTAGATAGCGCTAATGATTGATGGTAGTGAGCACATAACCGAATCAGTAAGAGCGCTGCTTGCCGCGGTCCGGCCCGGCGAGATGCTTGTCCTTTGGAACTTCTTGGAGTTTCTTACCTTATGAAGTTGTCGAACCCGCCGCCGTTGTATGACGATGAACTCTTTTGGCCACATGGCCAGGCTTCTCAACCAGACGGTAACTGCGAAAGAAGCATCCCGTGAGTCCTTCTCTTCTCGCATCAAGTCCGGAAAGGAGGAGCATGAGGTTTGGAGCAGGAAATTGAAGTTGGGCCATCAAGACATGGTCGCATTACTCTGGAACGAGAGAAGGGTGCTCTGCTTATTTAAACGATTGCAGCCACAGTGTAGAGTAGAAAAACACTATTATACTCTAAAAAATGACCCGCTTCTGAAGTTAGAAACCTGGCGTTCTGTTTATAACGGAGCTGACGCACTTTCTTTCGGTGTGATGCGAATAAAATGCGATTGAACATGAACGCATCAACTTCATCTACACAAATTGCAAATTGCATTAGTCTTTTTTGTAGCCTTGATTACCTCCGTAGAGTGCAACTAACCTCAAGAAAGGTTGATTGGCAGTGGCGACCTACCATTAAGCGAATAACGCTTTCACTTACGTTTCGAATTAGCATGTAATTGAACAATTCTTCTCATTAAAGGGTATAGAACTAATGACACATTCTGCATAAATACGCACCTTCTTCTGCATTTAACCTGTCGGAATATACCTTTTCTTTTAAGTATGATCTATTGTCTTCTCTACATGCCGACTTTAGCATAGTAGTCATGCTACTGCTAAAAAAGGTAAAGCAAATAATTTCATTATATGCACAGGAATGAGTTTCCCAGTGAAAAACAGAGTTACATCGTGTATCTGATTCATGCAATGACAACCGCATGGATCCCTCTAACTCTGTGCTATCATAGTCTTCAGGTCCAAATGTTATTATCTTAAATCATTTGTTTCTACGAAGAGGTTGTTCTGCAAATTCCCTGTACATATTCTTTGCTTGCAATTTTGTTGTTTTATCTTGGGCAGCTCGAATTTAACTTTCTTGCCTTAACCATTTTGGCTGCTCTGTTTGCAGAGAGGCTCGACGATGCAAGTTTCGAGGTTCTGATGATTTGAATAAAGTATTTACCGGAATAAAACCATGCTTTGGCATTACCTGCTTCCCTGTGTGTAGGGAGGACACTGAGTAAAAATTCGAAGTAGCAAATTCATTTCCTTCTTATTTGTTTGCCTGTTTTTTATTTTCATTTACAATTGAATTATATGCTCTCTTCCGCAAGGTGGTAAATTGAAATCACAGCATTATGTTTCGCCAAATATTAATTTGGATGATAGGTGATTTTATTTTGTAATACCGACAAACAAAACAGGAATGCGCAGAAATCATAGAAAGAGGTAAGACTTGAGAATTGTTTATTTTACTTTTACTTTTTATTCTATTTATTTTAAAACTTAATGGTCAGAACTCCTTTCGCAATGCGGAGGTAGTACTGAAAGGTGATGCTCGGTTATTCTGCAAGATGAACATTTCAAAAAAATCCAATCTAGTACCTACTCGCCAAACTCTCTTAAGAATTTGAGGGAAGGAGGGACGATGAGCAGGACTTTATGTTGTCCCCCATTACGCCTGTACCGCGAACTGAATGACCCTGCCCCCCGTTCTGGATCTAATAAGTCTTAAGCATGGATTTCCTTTTAACACTGGATTTATATATAAAGTGCCCAATTTCCCACTAGGCTCCGTGTACTCGCACAGACATGTATGAAATTCCTCTTCGGGCTGTGCCTCCTCTTTCGGAAATATTTCAAATTAACGGCCACTGATTGAATAATCAACTTTCTTCACGGCAATAGAGTTTTGGCACGAACGCTTCGAGATCGAAAACTCCCCGCGACATTGAATGATATCAAGATGATGGGGAGTACCTGAGTTTTTCTTTTCTGTTGGAGAGGCTATGTTAATTAATCCTTGAGCATTCACTTGTAAGTCTAGCTTCCTTTGTAGGTAGGATAAATACTTTTTATACTTACTTGCATCCATTTCAGACTTCTTGCGATTTGCAACGAACTAGGATCCAAAACCGCATGCAGAAACAAAACATCGGATTCCTCTTTTTCTCTGCACGTTGGCGGTATGAGCTGGGGCTTTGTTTAGCCAAATCAGTCTCTTCGATCTTGTTAATAGAGGGAACAACAGGTCCTGTTTCACAGATTAGGCTACATTTTACAGTTTAAAATACAATTTCATTTAAAAATGTATTTTATTTTCTTTTTCTGAATACTCAGCGTGGCGCAGAACCGTCAAACGGCCACCTCTCCTGTACCCAACCCTTCTTAGAGGAAGGCAGCCCTAGCTTCATTGCGCAGCCATTTGTTGGAAACAGCGGTTGCTCAGACCGTCGCCGTGATGCTCCTGGGAACTTCATGGTCATCGTAAGACTCTTAACGATTCGCCGAAGCCGCACTATCTGGTCAGCACGTACGAATGGAGACTCGACTTGCGAAAGTGCTTAGCATCAATTTCCCGCCCATCAAATAAGAGGCGCTTCTTCACTACCTATAGGTAACGTGATGGAATATTTGCTTCAAGTTATGATGTTAGTATATAATTTTTGTAACAATAAACAAACAAACTCCTACATTGGAGATTATGACTAGATCTCCTTTGATTCCACAACCTTTTTAGCTGTCTCGTACTACTAGTACTACTACTATTACTACCCCTACCTACGCTGTAACGCATAGAGTGACTTGTATCAGTATTATTGTGCTAGTCGTAAGTTTGACTGACTCTAACCTCTCTTGGCTCGCGAGCGATTTCTCTCCAGCAGGGCGAGCGATAATTTTCTAAAGGCTCTATACGATATAATGATGGGCACTCGTTCCATCATCCCTAAGTTCATTCCAGAGCTAATAGTCGGGGTATTTCGTCTACTTTCAGATCCTCCTGAGGCGGGGGCTTTCAGAGGCTAAAGCGGAGCTCATCGATTGGCGGCAAAGATAGTTAGTGCCCCCACGGCTACGCTCGGTTCTTTGCAAAATGCCGAGTCTCATAGTGCAATACACACGAGCCATCGTTCTGCTACTGACACCGACGCCAACCTTCCAAGTTTTTTCCACCTGAGATTTGGTTCCAGAAGCAAAGCTAATCCTTTGGCTTAGGTTGGGAACAGAACGGGAGAAAGGAGATGCTCTTTTTATTAAAGAAGTATAAACGATATGTTTATTAGAACGCTTTTTCCCACTTCGCCTATGTTTTGGTTCATGGTTCTCGTCTTATTCTAGTTTTAAAAAATAAAAAATAAAAAAATGAGCTCTTTCGATGTTCTATTTATTTTGTATTGTTTGTTTTTAATTTGATTCGGCGAATAAAATAATAATAAGTCAGGTTTTAGATCCAAGTTTGAAATAAACTGGAACGTTCTAAAGCGGCAAACCACTAGCAGCTGTTCTTCTCTATCATCAGATAAAATCTTGCATAAAATTCAAAATATTTTATTTCGTTTTGTTTCATTACTTAAACTAAAACTTGCGTGTTCCTTTCTTGAACATCATAATGTTATTGACTTTAAAAGCGTTCTTTCTGTGAAAGGTATTTTAAAATATTGAAGTTCTGTTGCTGTCATCCTCTCCTTCCAGAGCAGGAAGAAAACTAAAAACCAATTTTTAACAGCTGTTCTTTTCTTCGAGTGAATGTTTTATTTTATTTCATTCTAAAGTCAAAGTTCTTCTTAATTAATTTAAAAACTAATCAGAATACTTTATTATTTACTATTGTGAACGTTCTTTCCCTCCCTTTAAAAAGAATAAGCCTTTCAACTTTCGGAGCAGGAAGAAAAAATCTAAAAACTACAAACCTACTTGTGCTACGAAAAGGAGAGGAGGGGCTAGGCGTCGTCTCTTGTTTGGTCTGTTTAATTATTTTGTCTTTCTTTTCTTTCCGTGTGCGTTTTCTTCCTCTCCTCGTGGTTTCTAGTCTCTCTCTGCTTCCACTCCACACGAAGGCACGCTAAATCGTGGCGTTTTGAACTGTGTGCGTGTGTAGCTAAAACCTCTAGAAGAGCAGTTTTCTTGAAAGGCAGCTGTTGGTTGAGCTTTTGGCGCGAGTTCGCGAGTCGCTGGAAAAATCGAATTAGATCCTTTGAATTCAAGGACTCAAGAACTCATGAAAAAAAGTCTCGCCACACGCTTTCGGCACGAGGAGCGACGGCAGCTGAGGGAGAACTAGGCATCGAACGAACGCAATGCAAAACAGGGGAAATGCTGCAGTCTCCTGAGCAGACATACGAAAACGAGTTTGTGGCGCCTCAGAAATAATCATATCCCAGCGGAGGTAAGAGAAGTGTCGAGAATTCTTGCGGGAATTCGGAGCTCCCTACTTTATTTAGAAGAAATTGAATGCGTTTTCAGATCGTATATGCTCGAGCTCTGACTTGCTCGACGTTGAGTAGCTTAGTCCAAAAGCGCAGTTGCTTACCAATACTTCAAGTTGGTCTGGAGGAAGCAGACGAGCTGGTCCCCGGCACCGTCTTGTGCAAGCGGTTTGGAATTAAGTGCGGTGGGGCCGGCTGCTCAACTCAGCTCAGCTCAGCTCAGCTCAGCTCAGCTCAGCTCAACTCAACTCAACTCAACTCAACTCAACTCAACTCAACTCAACTCAACTCAACTCAACTCAACTCAACTCAACTCAACTCAACTCAACTCAACTCAACTCAACTCAACTCAACTCAACTCAACTCAACTCAACTCAACTCAACTCAACTCAACTCAACTCAACTCAACTCAACTCAACTCAACTCAACTCAACTCAACTCAACTCAACACGCTCAACTTGGCGTGAGCTAAAGATGCAGTAGAGTTCGCTTCTGCTTCGTGTCTTTGAGTCAGTGGACGGTTTGCTGGTCAGGAGAAGCACAATTAAAAGACTCTGCTAAACGGGGCTCTCGATCATTGATCAATCAATCGATTGACAGTCCTTTCTTTCACCTGGGCCGGCCTTGTTGGGGCAGACGGAAACAAACGCCCTGAATGAACTTCGTACGAGACAGAAGCTTACTCGAACGGCCTGGGGAGGAGGAAATTAGCATATGTAAGATGATCCGGATGGGTGGGCTGACCAACAACAGCTCAAAGCTCCTATAATGTGTCAGATTGGGACAACCCGTTTAGACACAATTCTACTCCTCTCAAGAACCTTCGATGGATCAGTCTTTGTTTATCTGATTGTACCCATGTCTGCGCGTAATCTATCCATCTTGTAATCACATGAGTCAGGGAACGAGCTACTATTACCTACCAAGTTTCGGGAGTGGCATGAAAGAATAGAAAACAGAAGGCAGAAGGCAGAGGTTATTTACAGGAAGAGAACTTATACCAAGCTGACAGGCACGCTTTTAAAAGAAGGAGTTAGATTGCCCAGAACAGAACAACATTGGTGGCAGTAACAGAGAAAATTAAATTTCTGAGAGATTCATTTTAAAACAGCACAAAACGATGCGAAACCTAAACGCAAGGCATAACGAAGGAAGTCCCATAAAGCTGGCCTTGACATCTCATAACGTAGCTTAGGAGTTTAATCTTAGTAGTAGGTTTTAATTATGGTTGTTTTTTTAATGTATAATTAAAAGACTTGACAAAGTGCCTAGGCTTTCATTAGGTGGGAGCGAGTTTGTCGATTTCCTCTATGTCTGTCAATTTGTGACGACACTTTAGAAATGACGACATGTTGGATCTCTAACTTCGACCAGTTTTAAGAGTCTGGCTCGCTTCTTTCGAGTTACTATTACTTCGCATCGTCGTGCAAAAGAAGGCTGGAGACCAATTTTTTGACTGGCTCATCGCCATGGGTAGCAAGATGGAGCTATGAAATCTAGAATCTCGCGAAGGAAACTGATGCGAGCCCAAGCGTGCTTCGAGATTTTTTAGCACAGAGCGGGCGTGTGCGGCGATCTCGAGATCGTTCATGAGGCTCTTGCACGCCAAAGAAAAGGAGGAAAAGGCGAGACGTATTGATTAATGATTACTAGAAGAATCTCGCGAGAATTCAGAGTAGCCGAAATTTTTAAAAGATTGAAAAGAATACTAGCATATATAGTATGGAGGTACTATTACTTTATGCTTGTGCTTAAGGAACCAACGACTTGTTACTTTTGAAAAAATTGAAAAACTAAACGACTTGAAAGAAAACAAATTCGCAGTGGATGGCAGAACAATCTTGAACATACAATAAGAAGGAGGAGGAGGAGAAGACGAAGGAGGAGGTCTTTTCAAGCTTCCCTCAAAATACCGAACACATTCTTCTCCTAGCCTATTCTCAATACCTAACTAGACTAGATTACATCGAATTACTAATTAAGTTATTGATTGGCTGGTTGCGAATGGGGTCGCTTCCAAGAGTGAGCGAGCAAATGGAGCGAATCTCAGAAACTATTGGCAGACCAAGCCCAAAGAAGTCTGCTACTATCAACAATAGCAGTGACACTTTGGGGGAAAGCGACAGGTTGCGAAATTGGGGCCCGATCTGCATAATTTGCATGGCGAACGAGGTGTGCTAGTTTTACGGAAGAGTAGAAGAAACCTAAGCTTTGATCGGGCTGATACCTAATAAAATGAAGTAGGGCAATCAAAGCGCTGAAAAAAGGAGAAAATCTCACAGTGTAAAGGTTCTCAGGTTTGTGAGTTTTAGCTACGCGTAAGGGGCTTATTGGCAAGTGTTGAAATCGGATAACAATAATGCGTGTTGACCTTCTTTAATGCATACTGCGGTCGGGCCATGTCATATCCTTTGTATCTCTCCAGCTTCAAGATCCTTGCGATACCATAGTTACAACACATAATCAAGTTTGGCTTTATGATTGCAAGCCACCAAATTAACAACTTAAATTTATCTGAATCGAGCGATTTTGTTGCCAACAGAGCACAATTCTGCGTGCTGACGAAATGCCATTTCCTTTCTGTAAGTGGCACAACAGAAAACTTCTGAGTTAAAATATAATACGGAGTATATATGTGGTGCGATCCTTGAGTGTTGGTTTCTCGTATTCAATCGGCCTGCTGAAGGAAGCGAACGTCACTAATTCAGGAATAGTCGCACACAAACAAGCTTATTTAGTGTGTGTGAAACGGTTTGCACAGATCTTATGAAAATTCCTTTATGCAATAACGAGCAATCGTATCACTCTCGAAATCTCGAAACGGGTAGGGTGAGCAACAAGAGTGTACGACAGGAAATACAAAATTCCATGTGTCCGAATCTGACAGTGAGCTCACTCAGCATTCGCAGACATACTATATAGAGATAAAACGCAATCATACGATGGATGGTTTCTACTCAAAATCAGCATCATTGATGAACAACTTTGCGTTACATCACTATTCTGCTTTTAATTATTTTGCTAAAGTTTCGATAGGATGTCAGAGATACTATATTTTTACTTTGCAAGATGTAATTGAGATGTCTTTATTGTATCCATGAGCCAGATTTAGGCCTCCCTCCACCCGTAGCTCTTGAAACAGAACATTTACTATTAGATTCCTGTTCTGACTTGAACTTGGCTGGATGGAATATTCATCTTTTTAAAAGCTTTGAGGGTGGGGAGAAATTCACTCATGTGTTTTTGAAGTTATCATAGTCTCACACAATCGCGTGGGATATCTTAAAGTAAGCACTAGAATACAGACCCGTGGATAGAATTGTTCGAGTGAAACTAATCGATCCAAGAGTCCATGTTTGCGTGAAACAAATGATGTGTAGAATTCATATGGAAACTCATTGGCCAAAGCCGAAAGACGAATAATATTAACTAAGAAGCGAGAATCTAAATTGTTGAATACTTGGGTGCTTTTATTTCTCAACAAAACAACAGGTGACAGTATCAAATCAAACAACTGTAAATGAGATCTCTGTGTAATGTATCTAATTTATGATTAAGGGAACTCCATACGGGGGTTGCCGGGGGTGCAGTTCTCATCAGAAGGATCAGCATCAACAATGTTGAAAGAGTCCATACCCATAGCAGAGGTCACATACTCGCGGTTGTCCTCGAGGACAGCACGCTGGTCATAGGGGACGTTGAGCTCAAGGGCCTGCTCGCCCAGGTCCTGTGCGCTCTGAATAGTCATAGCAGCAGTCTTCATGGCCTCCTTCATGTGCTTCTTGATGAGGTCATCACTCTTGGAGAGATCCTTAAGCTGCTTCATGATATCATCAGGGAATGATTCAGAGGCCTTGTCGTACTTCTCCGCCAAGAACTCAATCACGCGACGCTGGTGAGCAGGGTAAGTCTGGGTAATGATAATATCAACAATCTTGATGGGCTCATCAGCGTTGGCAGCGTTCTTCTTCTTGCGCTGCTTAATCTCCTTCTCGACCTTCACACGGCACGCACGAATGGTGTCGTCCATGTACTTGACACTGCGGACAAAAGCAATATCAGGCTGCTCAACCTTGGGCCAGAGCTCCTTCACAACGAAGGAAGTCTTACCGAGGTCCTCGCGCCAGATCTTCTCAAACACGTGCGGGCAGACCGGGGCCATCATGACACACTGAGTCTCAAAGTACTTACGCACAAGGTCGCGGTGAAGCGGGAGGTTTTGACGCACGCAAGCATCACGGTAGGCATCACGAAAGCTCATAAAGTCATAGAAAGCAGTACGCACGACGTCACGGTAGCGCATGGCTTCATAAGCGTTCTTGCACTCCTCAACAGCAAGGTTCATCTGGGCGTTAAAAGCACGTTCAAAGAAGTTGTACTCCTCCGGAGGGCAGTCACGCATCTTGGACTGTGCCTCCTCACCAAGGACCTCCTCAGCCCAGTCCAACTCGGTGGTAAGACGGAGAATTGACTTATCAGCCACCTCACAAGAGAAGTTAGCATCGTCAAGAGAATCACCAGCGGCAGCAAGAGCGAGACGGGTGGCATCGGCAGTCCAACCAACCAAGATGGGCTTGCCATCCTGCTCGAAGGTGCGGTGGCCAGCCACAGACTCCTCAATCGTGAAGAAGTTACCCTTGGACTTGGACATCTTCTCGTTCTCGACCTGGACGAAACCTGTTTCATTTAATTGAAAGGAGCAAATATCAACAGCAGCAATAGAGATTTATTCGTGTTGACAAATCAGCGCGTTACGTTTATTTTTAATCACACAAGACGTCAGTTTTCCGTTTAATTGTCGATATTTTGACGAAAGAATGGAACATTCACCATATTATCCACCCCGGTCGCACTCAACTATGTTTGCCCAGCCAGATCCATTAAAAGAAGTTGATGGATAAACAAGACTCCTCCCACATCTCCTCTCATTGATAAGTAAATAATATATTTGACCAGAGCACAAAGGAATGTCTGAGCTATAGGAGACCCAAAGCGGACTGCCAAGACATCTAAGGATGCCTCCCACGATGAGTACTATGATGCTCTAAATTAATCTCCGGCACCCACTTCTTTGCGAGTGAACAGCACAGAGGCAGAAAATTTGCCCATGTGCTGTACCACCTATATCCAAAGCCGGCGCTTTCAAGGTGTTGGAAAACCCAACGATATGAATACCGACCATCACACAGAGAACCATGAAAATGACGCTCTGCACGATGCATGTTACAGGAAAAAAGCAAAATCCCCGAAAGAATCTGGCCAATTCACGTTTGGACAAGGCAGCTCTGCCGATTACAATGTACAAACAGATGTATAACCACACAATCTATTCCTCTCTCTATCTCTCTTATTTCTTTCTCTCTTTTAAAATTCACACTCGTGTCCTCCAGCCGCATTAACACATTAATAAACAAGTATTCAATTTACACGTACCGTTGCAGTAGTAGCTCTGGGGCCACTTGTCCTGTTGGTTGGGCCAGATGGCTGCGTGGTTGTACAAAGATTGGGTCAAGTGGTTACGAATCAAATCGCGACCAGACACACGAAGGTCAAGCGGGTACCAGTACTCGAAGCTCTCGCGCATCTGCTTGAGCTTATCCTCCTCAATACCGCAGTCGGCAGGGTAGTCCTTGCCGAGGAAGATGTAGTCGAAGACTTCGGGAGTGCACTGCTCCGGGGTGATGCCCAGAGGAGATCCCTTGCCATGGTCACCGGTGTAGTCATTGCTGTCCTTGCGACCCTGAAGAAGGTGGGAGATGGTGTAGTACGCCATGTAGATGGTCGAGTCAGAGAGGGACTCAATGACAAACTGCTTGTCCCAAGGCACGAGCGTGCCAAGGCCAAAGGAGCGAGAGCATGCCCACTCCTGAAGCCAGTCAAGAGTCTCCATAAAGGCCTTGCGAGTGGCCGGGGTGTAGGTCTCAAAAGTGGCCGGGTCACGGACGTAGTCCTTCACCTTCTCGCGCCATTCCTCCTCACCATACTTAAGGAACCACTGATCGAGGTGTGCCACAACACACTCGTCACCAGAGCGGCTGACAACCTCGCTCTCCGGCTCGAAGTAGATAATGGCCTCGTTATCCTCACACATCTTGGCCTTGACAACATCCTTGGCCTCAGCAACCTTCATTCCCTCAACGCCATCCTCCTTACCAGCGATCATGATACCCTCATAGAAGCCACGCTTGTATGTCTCCGCCTTAGCCTCCTTGAGCTTCTTCTCATCATTCTGCGACTTGATCTTCAGTTTCTCAACCATGACCTCTGCTGCACGGTCGCCAAGTCCCGGAATGTTGATCACAGGCACAATATCAAAGGGCGCAACCATCTCCTCGGTAACTCCGTACTTAGCACGAAGCTTCTCATCGGTCTTCCAGTCACGAAGAGCAGCGTAGTCATCAGCACTGTCCGAAGGCACAGAGGTCACAACACCAGTTCCCTTGTTCATGGAGATCGACAAGAGGGGAAGGGTGTACACGCGTTCGTATTTTGCCTTGGGGGCCTTGACAGGAACTCCGACAAGCTCCTTGCCAGAAATCATGCCCAAAAGCTTGAGCTCGCCCTGCTGCTCAGCAGGCACGAAAGCATCCTGGTATGACATGTTGCGGGCAGCTCTCGGTGCGCAGATGAGGTACTGACGCACACGTTCCTGAGAGTTAGCGGAGTGAAGAACATCAAACTCGTAGACGCCGTATTCTCCAGAAGGAAGAACATAGCAGTTTGTTTGTCCGTACATGGTCTCAGGACGGAGAGTTGCTGCAACCATAAAGACCTCTCCGTTGTTGATAGGGTCAGCGATCTGAGGGATGCGCTCTGTGACAGAGGTCGGTGCCTCAAGGACCTTAAGCTTAACAAGCATGTACTCCTGGGGGCCAACGTTCTCACCCTTGCTACGATCGTGGTCAGCACAGGCTTGCTTGTCAAGCGGCGAGAAGACCGTAGGGCGGCGACCGAAGGCGATCTTACCAGCGTCCCGCAGACGCAAGAACTGCCAACGGATGAAAGCGTCGTAAAACGGGTTCTCAGCAGTTGTGATGAAAGATCTGCGCCAGTCAACGCGAGCACCAAACAACTTGAGGTCAGACTCGTAGAGACGAGGGAAGTAGTCAAGCCAGTACAAGGGATCGGCGAACTTGGGGATCTCGGACTCAGGTACACCGGACATCACAAGAATCTCCCATTGAGTTTTAGCGCGACCTCCAGACTTCTGGTTAGCCTTGGTCTTCTTTGCCTTGAACTTGCCAACATCTGCAGTAGCGTCCTTCTCAACAGCCTCGGCCTCGTCCTCGCCATCATCCTCAGGGACGCGAACGGGAACACCGTACTTCTCCATCTCTGCCTTGAGCTTGAAAGCAGCAGACTGGATGGGAGATCCAGTCACATGGAGACCGAACGGCCAGCAAACGTTGAAACCCTGGGTAGTCTTGTAACCAGCAGCAAACTCGGCCTTGGAGAGCGTAAAAGCATGGCCGAGATGGGCACGAGCGTTACAGTAAGGGTAAGGGAAGGTGATGAGATACTTGGGCTGGCCAGGGTTCACATCGGCCTCGAAGGCGCGCTCGCTTTCCCAAAGGGCCTGCATCTCCTGCTCGATCTTGCGAATACGGTCACGGCGAGGGAAGGCGCCGGGAGGCGGAACGCCCTCAGAAGGGGACGACATGGTGGCAGAAACAGGGATCGACTCGCGCCGGAACGGAGGTCGAGCGAGCGTGAAAAGGGTCTGCTCTGCAACTCGCTTTCTTTTCCGTCCACGAACGAGAGTCATTCAATCGATAGGTTCATAGTACTAAACACTACCTAGGTAAGTAGCAACAAAAAATAGAAAGAAAGTTTAGCCGCCCAACCACTTTCCTTCTGTTTGTCACCTTGCACCTCAAGATGATCCTGCGAGGCTAGCATGAACGCACAGGCGGTTATGCCAAAGAAGACATACAGAAAGGACAGGACTGTGGACGCCTATGTTTGATTTGCTGGATAAAGGCGTGCTGCGGTTGGTATCATCTTCATTGTGTTTTTTTCTCTTTTTTCTTTTTTCTTTTTTTGTTCTTTTTTGGGAGACAGCATACTATTGTGCCAGAAAGAAGGAGGAGGAGAGCTACAGTGAAGAGATATCTAGGTACTATAGACAATACAGTTTGTTTCATTGTACGTCGCTCTTTCGGAAAGAGCAAAATCGATGGCCTCAAGCTCACAGCGTTATTTCTCATTTTGGTGCTTTTTCTTCTTCTTCTTCTTCTCGTGCGAATGAACTTATTAGAGAACAAGATACAACAAACCGGCACGCAGTATCGGGATCTTGCTGCTCTTCTCTGTCATATCAGACAGAGCTACAGAGAAAGCAAGTCTGATCTGTATTGCCAGCTCTATACACACGCGGGTGAGTGCTACTAAAGAGGCGCCGTTCCGGCGACCTTCGCAGTTTAGTCCATTGAGTGCAATTTAGTCCATTGTATGTGTAGTCAGAAGCAGTGAAGTTTATAAGAATTTATTCACTTTCGGAATGAGGATACTCAACGTATGGGTTGGGTGCTAGGCGAGTCCTAACTATCCCTTATGTAGCCTAAAGGCCAAGCCTTTTCAGGGTTTGCTGACCGTGGAGACGCAACTTGTGTCAAGCGAGGGTACAAGCCGGCCGCTTGACGAAGAAAGAGTCACAATGAGCATTTTCTGCGTGACCATCGGTTTTTGGTATCACGCTAACCTCGTTGAGCGAGCAAGAGGGCCAAACCCTGATGTTGTCAACGCCACGTCCATCAATTTGTTGTTGGATGAAACAATCCACCTTAAAGAGGAAATAAGGTGTTCCAAAGGTTCCTACTTGGGCGCATATTGTTTATTTAAGTGAATCTCGCTTACATGAAAATCCTTTCAGCAGCAGATGAAACAACACAGGTTCTATCCTCTCTTGTTAACCACATCAAATTCCGCTCTGTATTACTCTCTTCTTCACTTTTAATTAAAGCAAAAGAACGAACACAATAATAAGAATAAGAATACGAGAATTGACAATTCAACACAAAGAAATGCATGTAAACGCTGAAAACTTAAGTAGATCAAGATCTGAACTCAAGAATTGCTTTTTTAAACCAACATAGCTTTACTCAAGTAACAACATAAGCACCATGCACCCGTGTTTAGTGGAGCCCACCCAATCTTCCTTTTCAAATAATGGATTAAACTCTTGTTTGGGTGAGAAAATTGAATTTAGACCTACACATTCAATTTGATGTTGTGCGTAGGTGCCATTGAAATATAGATCGATTCTGATTAAAGGTCCAAAGCAACCCAACGAAAGTTTAGTAAAACTAAGACGGTGAAGGTATTATTACTTTTTTGATGATTTTTTAAATTGGCTCCTTTTTAAACAACTGTAAGTACACGTGATATGTATGTACGTATGTACGTATGTATGTATAAGTGGTATTTCATAGTGCCTATCTGACCACATTTCGGTATAAAGGTACCTCCGTTATGGCATGCATCCCCGATTTAGAGGGATATGATTTTCATCAGTCATAGAAGATGGTAAAATTTTCTCTGATAAGCTCTGATGTATGAAACCCCGGCATGTAGAAAAAGCTGCCTACGTAATTTCTATTGTCAAGAGAGCAAAATCCAAGGGTAGGATATCAAGCTACTACACATGCAAAAGGGGATCTTTGGACAAAGAGAAAACCTAAGCTAGATCACAGCCACCTCTTCAGAACCGAACGATGTGCGACGACGACGTTGTTGCTGTTGCTGGCCCTCCAGAAAAGAATCGAACATTGGTTCGTCGATCATCTCAAATTCTCCTAGACCATCGTCTTCACGCCTGTGGTGCTGCGAAGCCCTACAGCGACGACTCACCGTGTAGATAAATCCGCAACAACATGTCAGTGCAGAGAGCCCCAGCACTGCAGCGAAAAAGTTCACCTGCATGTCTTCTGGCAGTAGGCTTGCAGATGTTGGTGCCGAAGTGACAATCTTATGTGGTGTAGGGAAAGGGGTTGGAGCATAAGACGGACTACCCGTTGGCTGCGTGGTCGACAAAGGCAATGTCGGTTCTGGGGTGGGGGACAGTGTAAGAACTGTTGGTTTCGATGTCGGCCTACTCGTTGGGCTTTCCTCGTACAGCACTAGCTCGGCTTGAGTTGTCTCGCTCTCCAAAAGCAGTAAATGATCTAAATAATCATCCCAGTCAAACGAAACAGCGTGTACGTTTACTATGTTTTGGCTCAACGATGTCGAAATAAATGGTGAGCCTGCTTGGACAATTGCAGGTAACGCAGAAAATGCACTCGTAAGGGACTCAGTAGTGTAGTCAGCCAGATTCGCCAAGTTTAGAACATTGCTTGAGTTATACTTAAAGACTGCTGCCTCGGCCATTACTGTTGAGTTATCCGTACCGCTAATCTGCAGGATCCCGATTGCGTTATCCTCCAGTGCCGGAAATAAATCCCAAACGCCACCATATGACAAATCAACCTTAATCATATGTGTCGGAGAGCCTGAAAAGGTGTCAACGAAAACAATACGCCTCGATAGTGCATTTGCAGAGGAGTCTACACTAAGCGTTGTCGCCGAAGATATTGCCAGAACGCCATCCGTTACCATCGCCATGGTGCTAAGTGAGCTGTCCGTGAACCCGAGAAGGCTCTTCGCAGAAGCTGAAATAATATCAATACTAGAAACTACACAATTGTCCAAATCAAGTTCCCGAACGTGTGTGCCATTACTAGCAATTGGCACAGACAAGATCTCAGAGATAGCTGATGTCATGGTCATAACAGAGGTAGCTCCCAAGATCGTCGCCATGCCGTTTATGCTCTTGCAAACTTGAATGCCCTGAGGCTCAGCAGGAAAATACCCATCCTCATCCATAATCCATGCAGTAATCTCACCAGACTCACGCGCAATGATTGCGTGGGAGTCGTTGGTCCAAAGCGCCACGGCATCATCAACATCAGAAATCGCCAGAGAAGTCTTTTTTGAAAGGGTTGGCAAGCTCGCCGCAGAGCCTACCCAGACATCTGAGAGTACTGCCGCAATGATAAGAAGGAAAGCGCACGAAGTGCGAGCCTGGCAACCCATTCTTGCGCCGCTGTTGAGCGAAATCAGGCTCAGATTTAATTACAAATCTACAGGTCGCTGCTGTTGTTTCGCTACAATGCTGCTTGCTTTTTCTATTTTATGTAGTCTTCTACTATCTAGTAGCGTTCTTCTACTGGTCAGACAATTAGTAGATAGGTAGTTTTTCATAGCGGCATGATCAATCTTTAAATGGACTAGGTCTAATTACGTGGTAAAGCCAGTGTTGCTTCTATCTTTTTTTTATCAATAGGAAGTAGAAAGAGAGTATGAGACAGCAGAGTTCTGTACATCTAAAATGTGCTTTGCTCTCACTTTAACGGGCACTTGAAGGAGAGTACTTGTTTAAAGGGTATAGCTCCATCTACTTGGAAGACACCCAAGTAAACCGAAACAAGCACACTTGGACTGAAGACTTTGGAAATAGAATTTGTTTTAAATAAAAACACCACGGAGCTCTTGCAAGAAAATAACCCATTTCAATAATGTAATACTCTAATTAAAAATGAATTAACAATGTTTGGATAAGACAATGATTTTACCAGGATACGAGAGAAGATGTGTTCTCTGTTGGACCACAGACAAAATCAGGATAGGGTAATTTATATACGAAAGAGATGAAACTGAATTGGAAAGATGAAATGGGACTTCTGGTCTTTCAGTTGGTGAAGAGCTTAGAATATTTCTATAAAAGTAAAGATATGTATACAACATAACCCCATCAAGAAACGATCTTTAGATTTATACATAAATCATTGCACATTACAATCACTACCAAGTGTTTCTGCGTACCGATCAGCTATGCGAGAACGGACCTGTGATACAGACTCACGACTAGCAGCCAACTTGCTCTTAAGCCCTTGCACCGCTTCGATGCGGTCTTGGTCTGAGAGCTTCGTAAAGTCGATGCCTGCGTCTAGAGTGTCAACATCATCAAGCAACACATCCATAGAGGGCTGTTCTCCCTCAAGAAAGGCATTAAGAAGAGCCATTAAACGCCGCACTGCACCTAAATATTGGGAGATATCGGTCATAAGCGTACGGGTCAACCCTTGCTCCTGAGCTTGATGTTTGGCGGCGTCAAGCTGATTGGCAGCTAGCTTTGCCTCAACTTCATCTAGTTTAAATAGTGTATCTTCAAACTGTTGTTGAAGCTCAGAATTTGCGCCCTTTTCTGACTCAAGCATATCTTGTAAGTCGGTGACAAGGCCATCGGCATCACGTAGACCTTCCCGGGCTTCATCCAGTTCTTTCTTAACATCACTTAAAGCTGTTCGCAGAGCCTGCACCTCTTGTTCAGCGGCAACACGATCCCATTCGGCTTGCGCAAGTGTTTTTTCTTGACGCTCCAATTCTTCGCGGAGTCGAGCAGAGGAAGCCACATCATCAAGTTCAACATTATGGCCACCATTCAAGGAGGGGGAATTTTTGTTATTGCCCTGACTCTGTCCTTGCTTAAGGTGGATCTTCCGAAGTTCCTCAAGCTCACTCTCAGCCTTTGCAGCCCTTTCCTCTAACTTTGTGTTCTCACGTTTTGACTCTTGAACCTCTGCTAAACAACGTTTGACTTCGCCTAGCATCTCTAGGTACTCTTGACGGCCAGGACTCTTTGGTGACAATGGTGATTGGGCGTCATCCGCGGTAAAATTAGCAATTTGCTTGGGACTTGTGACTACATCATGTTTTTGTTTCAAGCGAAGAGCATTCATGGAGCTCACGGCTTCACGAAGTTTAGTCACATCATCTTCCAGGGCTGCTGCTCGAAGCTTCTCAGTAGACAAATGACGACTTGCATCTTCTGCAGCACGAATGGCCCGCGTTGCGCGATCCTCAGCTCGTTCGCGTTCCTCCCTCATATTACTCAAAGCATCTTCAAGTTCAGTCTCCCGAAGACGGGCACGGTCCACCTGTTCATGAAGTTTTCTTTCAGAACTTCGTAAGCTTGCAATTTCAGCTGCAATATCTGTATTGGTCTGTCGCAGATGAAGCTCCGTGTGAGAAGCAGTCGCAACTTGAGCTTCTGCTTTTTGAACGCGCGCTTCGTAGAGCTCCAAATCACGTTGGAAACGTGCCAAACTGTTATCCTTTCGCGCAATCTCTTCCTTATGCTTTTTGTCCATCAGGATCATTTTTTGATTTGTATGGCTAACAATCTTACGCATTTTGTCAGCCTCGCGCATGTAGGTACTTATTTTGCTCTTAAAATTAGCCTTTTCCTTCTCGTGTTTGTGTTTGATCTCCTGAAGTTGCTCTCGGTCGCGTTGCAGCTTGTCATTTTGTTTTCGTAGAGCCTGCTCGCGATCAATAAGCTCCATTTCGCGTTGCTTCAAAGCGGCACGGAATTCTGATGTTTCTTGAAATTGGCGGGTTTTCAGTTCAAGCAAATCAAGGTCGCGTTCACTAAGCTGCTCGCGAAGTGCACTCGACGTTACGTGCTCTACCAGCTCATGCGCACGGGTGCGTGCACCACCGTAGTGTATCCCGTTGCTGCCATCAGTTGTCATAGGACGAGAATACTTATAATCGAGATCTTCGCCGTGGGTCCAGTTATCCGCCATATATGATGCACGCTCTGAGAGACGCTGCTGCGACTGATGATGCCGCGGCGGTTGTGACGTGTGAAGAATTCGATCATTAGATGATGGCAAGGCAGCTCCTCGTTGCGCCCATAAATCGTCTCGCTCATGAAAAGAGGTAGGTGGATTACCTGTAGCAGTCTCAGGTCTCGGTCGTCTTCCTGAGTAATCATCTTCCGTATACCATCGCCGGGGAGCACCTTGGTCCGGATTGTAGTGAGATTGACGACGTAAAGACCCATTACCAAAGTTCATACCTGAGAAATCATCGCCACCACCAGCAAGGAGGCCGCCTCGGTACTCAACATTCCCATAGAACAACTGCATCGCGGAAAGCGATCAAAACATGTGCCATATAAAATTACAAAAAGGTATTTGAAGGTACATCACATTCCCATGCCAAAATAGAGTTTGAACAACGGTGATGAGTTTAGAAAAGTCAAGAATTCCACAAGCTAAAGTTAGCGACATTCAAATTCTGTCTTAGAATCAATATTAAAGAAGTACGCACCTTATTCGAGTACCCAGGTTTTGCCCGAGTGGTATTCCACACATTGTTGTCATTTTCACCATCCTGTAACAGAGCACACAGAAAAGTTCAACCGAGCAGCACGAATCCCAATCTTTGTCAGTAAGAAATTCTCAAACAGATGGTGTTGCTTCTGTCCTGAGCTCGACATGTCCTATGTGTAAAGAATTTAACGAAGTTAAATCCATATATCCCTTGAAGCATTCCCTTAAGGTGAAAGAGCTGTATAACGGAACATATAGAAGGAGAAGAAGAAGAAGAGAGACGATCAAAAGTCTCCTCTATCCCATTCTTTCATTCCAAGTTGCCAGTCGTGCCATGAACCATCGCCTTGAGACACTCTCAACACGAGTCAACCTAAGCTAGCGTTGCGTCCCTGGGACCACGTACCATGTTGGTGCCGTCCAACGAGCGAGATCTCGCCTCCGGAGCGAGAGGTTTGCTTTAGTTACGGAGGACACGCCCCAGCGAGCCCAAGCTATGATAAATAGGCGCGAAACCACCTCGATTCTCACCCTCTGTAAAGAAACAGACAAACAGTCAATCAAACAAACTACAAAACTCAAATTTAAAAATAAGAAACTCACTCTCATTATCATCATAAGTTCCTAATATTAGGCTAGGAACAGTAACCATTCAAAAAAAAAAGTAAAGAGAACTGTTTCCCCAGCGTACTATTGTTTTCAGTATATTTTGAGTAAGACCTGGCTACGGTAGTTATGTTTTAGGGGGGTTTATCAATGTTTGAACATTTTTGAATACATCTACTAGTGGATAGTAGGTAGTAATACCTGCTTGTACTAGAGAGACCATGTCATTAGCATCAGGTATAAGTAGTGCTACTTGGATTAACTAACTTTTGAGTAAACAGGCGAAGTGGGGAAAGTGGGATTACTATGATGAAAACTAGGAGCTATCTAAGAGTCTCTGTGTGAGGTGGGGAGGAAGGAGGGGTAGAGGGCATATAGCCTATTATTAGCTATGCGTTGCGCTTGGGTATGCTCGGTTGGTAGAAATAGAGTTCTCCTGAGATGGCCGTTTCTTTTCAAGATAGCGACTAGTAGGTAGCTAAGTAGCTAGGTAGAATAGTTGGCATGGATATTTGGAAAGTTAGCAAAATCAAGATTCCTCTGGCGCAATGACTATTACTCCCATCCGCCTCTATAGCACCGACTTCATATTTCCCACTTTGCCCAACATTTGTAAACTCTCGTCCCGACCCAGGCAACTCGAAAAATGAGTAGATTTTACAAGGAAAACAACATCACAATTAAGGATTCCTTTCAATACAAAGGAATTTCCTTTTCTCTTTCTTTTTTATGATAATTATGAATCATGATATGAACGTGCCCATATCAAAAGCATCGGTCTATCTTGTGAATTCTCAAACCCATCCACAATTTTGCTGGAGATCCAATCACATTCAAAAAAAGCCCATTCCAGGGTGCGATGCACTTTATAGTTGCGATGAACAATAAGCTGTCTTCTGTGAGGTGCTTCGTCTCTCAGGGAAAACCTGGACAAACTCGTTCAGGAACAAACACCCGCATGTCCTCGAGGTGATGCAATAATCTGTGTACGATCGGTTTGAGGTGCGTAGGTTTTAACATGTCCTTATACGGTGGCGAACTATGCGCAAAGGCTTGGCATTCCATCCTGATATGGAGAAAAGTTTTGGATTGCTGGTGAGCTGAGTTGTGCATTTTCCCATAAAGACAAGCAGACTTAATAATAATAAAAATTAGAAGTGAGGCTTCGCAGGATAATTTAATTTAAGCATGAAAGTCGACCCTTCATCCAGCGCAACGTGGTTTTCGGCTTACAAGATAAGTCTCAGGATTCTAATATCTTTAGAACATCATTTCATGGATAGCCGGGGCGCCAAGGTAATAACTAAATTGTGTCTGCCTCTTCCCCGTGTTGATCTCCGGGCAAGATTAGCTGCTAGAGCTCTTACACTCCGACCATTGCTGAATCTCCCTCATCACTCACTGCAAAGTCTTAAGTTTCTAAACTTTGAAACGCTGCTTCGAACGGTTGTTAAACCTCTCACTTGCCTAAAGTGTGTGGAATCTATTTCAATTTTTCGGTTTGATAGTCTGCATCCATGATCCGTGCTTGGTTTACTCAAAAATGTGACGCTCAAAAGACTAGCTTCTTTCCTACATCACTTCACATAGCTGGAAAACGCATGCTACATTACATCCCTTCTCAGATACTATTATTCTTAGACTTTGCGATTGATAGACTAACTAGACAAGTCTAAACGGTTTATGCAAGCCTCAACCCAATTCAAATGTTTTTTCTTCACCAAACTGAAAGTAGTTTCAAAAGGTGATTCTGACGAAACTGTGAATGATTCAACGAAAATACGAGGAGAAATAACCCGCCGAAATAAGCAAAGAAATGTGTTTTTCCAAAAGATATACTGCTATTAAAAAAAAAGATCCGGGATTCTTCTATTGTTTGAACTATAATTTCTCGATTTGTTGCCTTTGATTGTTTACGTTGGTGCTAATGCAGCGCTTTTTCTTTTCGTTGTTATGATGTTAAATGTAGCAGCTTCTCGTGCCAATCCTCTATGCGAGGATCGCTACTGACGCTGCCCAGGCTAACCGAATTCCAAAATTGGGAACTAGGGTTGAAAAGCAGGTCGAAATGGTACTCTCATTATATTTCCTGTTCTGAAAGCTCTGTTCATTTTCGGGGTTTTCCTTAGTTTCGAATAACCCCTGATGAGAACTGCAGATAGTCTTCTAAAAAATCGTGGTGAATAAAATTTTGAAATGTGTACGTGCTGTTTGTTATTGAGTACCTTGCACCTTGGAGACATTTTTTCTGCGCGTATCTGGTAAGGGTGAAGTCGGCTGCCTTCATTCACTCAGTTTCCCGAACTGATTTTAAATGTGAGGTAGCTAAGATCTCTACAAATCTTTAGAAACCCTGAAATATTTTTCTCTTCAAATTTTCTTTCATTCCCATATATTTCATCGCGTTATTTTGATTGCTCAAGTGCAGTATTTCAGTTTTGAAAAGGTTTGTAATTTGCGGATGGTAATAGTTTGGATCGTCTACTTTGTACTTATTATGTTATTATATATATATATAAACGCAATGTCATTCCAAACAATATTCTTATGATAGTTCTCTCCTTCTTAATTAAAAACATGCTGACACAATATTTTTGTGAACCTTTGCCCAAGAATTTCATTTGTTCACTCTCGTGTTCTCTCCCTCTCGGTTTTTTAGAGTCCATCATGGGAAATGGGCAGGTATCTGTGGAGTAGTGGTAGAAACAACAGAGAAGATGGCCTGAATTAAGCAAGGCGGTGGTTGGATGTTTATGGTAAAATATAGTTGTGTGATGTGAAAGAAGGATTTGCGATCTTGTGGATCTTCTCAGAAGGATCTCACATTTTAAGGCTCTCTGGCGTATGCTTCATTTCTTGAATTATCATTTTTTTAACAGAATTTGTGCACCCGAGTATTTGTTTAGGTTTGTGACCTGAGTGTCTACATAGTTATTGAATAAAAGATCTGACAGTTCAAGTAGTGCTCTGCGCATAAGTACCTAGCGACGAAGAGGGCCATTGATAAGATTATCGTGAACTTGGAGAGGTTGGTAGTATTTACGGAGCTAGGGAGGCGCTAGCAGGCTATGTACAAGTAGATATTTCTGACACGAACTTGACCTTCTTCATATCACAGATGTGGCTTGGCGCTACCGAATAGGCGCAGTATTAGGTACAGCATTTCAGTGGCGCATTTGACTGGTAAGGTTTGTAATGTTGCATTGGTTTTTTTCTTGGAGGAGAACTATGACTCGGTTGAACCGAATATGCAAAGTAATGTTGTGCTCCCCTGGCACGCCTTGCGGAGGGGCAAACAAGGATTAGGGGTGGGGGTATTAAATAGTATATGATACATCGATGCAACAGAGACTCGTACTAGTAGCCGTAAAGAGGTTAAAACCCATATGTCTTGTTTTGTAGAAACGCTTTTCAATGCACGCTTTTTAGTGGGGTGCAAATGAATCAGAACAAAGATAATCGCGAGAAAGTTCAATTGTCGCATGATGCCACCACCTTCAGCTGAGCTTTTCGCCCTTCAAATTTTGATCACAAGGTGGGCAAATAACTCTATGCCTGATAGTGACGCGCGCAAAAAAAAATGGAAAGAAGGTTTTTGATGTAATATCTGGAATTTTCAGAATGACCCTTCCACGCTACTGGCAAAGTCGACGTCTACAGAACACCTACCGCCTTGATCCAGCTGCTCCATTTAACGCATGCCAGAACGAAGAAACAGTCATCGCCTTCTTCAGTACCTAAAGAAAAAAAATAACGATTTTATTTTCACTTTTATTTTAATACGAGCATGAGCATTTAATCGTGCAAGACATTGGAATTTGAGGGTTCTGGGAAACCTGGTGCATTTATTCTATCCGCTACATTCGCGAAGCCACGGAAACAATTGGATTTATGTAACACTTCTTTTTTTACTTTATTGTTCTTCATACCTACTTTGTCAGTTAGTTAGTTAGTTAGTTAGTTAGTGTTTGGGGGGAAAAGGGTGGGAAGGGGTGGTTGGTTATATATATGTTGCACAAGGACTTCCCGTCAAGCACAGCACAATTAAGAAAAAAGCTGAAGTAGCCTGAGGCCGAACCAGTATGACGTCCACGAATTCAGGAATATCGTACGAACCAAGATCAAGATGTTTGCTACTGCGATACGAAATTATATCATATCAACAGATTGGCCACATATATTTTTAATTGACTATGTATGGTAGTGTGAACTTTACAAAAATAAAAATAAAAGTTAGATAATTGCTAAACTCCGCACAGTTGCCTTTATTTCCTCGATTCTTCTTGGTATGTAATTCGGATGGCATAGTGTGATATTTCTAAACTTCCTACTTGAGTTGCAATATCTGCAACCGAATAGGCGGTACAATTAGTCAGTCTTCCTTTTAAGTGATAGTGGCGAAATATATCCGTTTGAGCTTGCACAAAGCTATTCGTGGTAAGTACATTGCTCCTCCTATCAAGAGCCTCTAGTTCTACCCAAGAAGCTTAGACGTTCCTCATTTATGTAAATCTTCTGCTTCTGTTGTTTTGAGTGTGCAAGCCATGCTGCCGGTAGAGAAAACTAGTCAACGATAGAGAGTAGAAGAAAAGGTTCTTTCTCGTCTTATTTTCATCCAAAGCACTTGGTGCGACAAAACTATTAGCGGCACTATAAGTCTATTGCGTTATTTAGGAGAGACTTAGAGACAGGAGGAAGAAACTCCGACAACACTATTTTCGTGTCTTCTTTACCATATCCCTCACCAACAGCAATTTTTAGTCAATCACAAATAGCAGCAGGTGCGCACCCACCTTCTAAACCTGCTAGCATCGAAGGCGATGGCAAGTTTGACATTGTTCCTTAGATAGACAGAGGCTTAGCAAACAGCGATTGTCGGGGCCTGGCGCCCCGTCAATTACCGCCTTGCTGCCATGACGGCCGCGGCGTCTGCGGCCGGCGCAATGATGCGCATGCGCGAATTGCAAAATGAGGCCTCGATACGAGCTGCTTCTGCTGAGCGCATTCTTAGCGAATCATCTCTTGAGCCTGTTCCGCTCAGCAAATACAAGGACGAGTCAAAGTATAATAGCAAATTTATGAAAGCTTACATTCGATTAGCTCGATATTGCGATGACCTTGTACGCAGTGACTCCTTCAATGCTTTCATTATCTCTATCATAATTCTTGCGGGATTTATTGTTGGCATACAGACATACAAAAAGTTTGAGAGCGATTCTCGAATTCATGGTGCTGATAAGTTCGTCCTTTGTATCTTTGCTTGCGAAGTAATACTTAAGATTATAGCTGAAGCAGCAGCACCATGGAGATATTTCACAGGTCCGGAGAAAGGTTGGAATATTTTTGACCTGCTCATTGTCTTTCTGTCATTGCCGATTTGGGGTTCAACATTTGGAGGAAACTCGGTCAAATTATTAAGACTTACAAGGCTTATGCGTGTCATGAAGCTTGTAAAGAAGATTCCGCAACTTGAGATGATTGTCATGGGTCTCATTGGCGGTCTCCGCTCCATCGTTTATATCCTAGCATTGCTTATGCTTGTATTCTATGTTTACGCAATTCTTGGTTATTACATGTTTAGCGACAATGACAAGTTTCATTTTGGGTCTGTGCCCATTAGTATTATTACTCTATTTCGCATGGCCACCTTGGAGGATTGGACGGATGTAGTTTACACAGAATACTATGGATGTTCAAGTGAAATGTTTGATTCCTACATGCAATTAAGTGGATACTTCGGGACATGCCCATCAACGTCGGAACAGGACATGCTTCCATACCGTGGTCTCACAATCATTTACTCTGTATCTTTTATCGTAGTGTCTGCTCTTGTCATGCTAAGTCTCTTTGTTGGTGCGGTCACCATGAGCATGACCAAGTCAATGGCTGAAATGAAATTTGAGAGGGAATTTCAAGACCGAAATCGTCGACGCGAAAGAGCAAAGAAGCGAGCTCAAAGGCATAACGAAACGCAAAGCCCAGAAGCAGGGTCCCCATCCGATGGCTCGCAATCCACATCAGAGACATCACATATTACCGCAAGCCACTTGCTTATGTTCTCGAAGAGTAGCTCTAGCGCAGGAAGCAAGACATCCCATGGCGGTTTATTAAGTAAATTTCATATGCTTCATCACTCAAAAGAAGATCTCAAGTTTGATGTCCCAGATTTGCCGAGTACAAACCCAAATGCGCCGTTACCTTCCTCTTCCTCGATATTAGATAGTACACCTCTCACAAACCCTACCACTGAAACAGATACAAATGCAAACAATTCTCAAGACGCTTCTGAGCCCACCCACACGGATAGCCAAGAACCGCAAACGGAGGGAAGAGTCTTGCCACATCCCCCCGCTTTGACTCTAAAAGATGTCGCGCACCGTCAGAATGCCGATGCAAAAAAGAAGAAAAAGTCGAATGCTGTCCTACCTTGGACCGCAGATATCAAAGAGAAGTCTGCACTGGACAGTAATCACAAAGGTCAAGGGAATTCCCCAACACCTGTGCACTATTCCAAAGATGAAAAGGCTAAACTTGAGACAGTTCTCAGTCTGATGCATCATGACGCTCCAGAACAAGGAGGAAGCCGTTTCAAGAAAATAGCGCAGAGTGCTGTTAAGTCCATCCGAGAACGTAGGAACAGCACCATATTGTGGAACCCATTTGCACCACCTGTACCACGACGTGAAGAAACAGAACGCGTACGAGCAGCATTCAAAAGTGCCTGGGAAGGCGTAGATTTTTTAGAAATTTTGGAAGAGGACGTCGAAACTAATTACAAGACCTATTTCCAACGTCGATATACTTGGATTTCAAATTTCAGTAGACATATTACAGAGGATCCTCGCTTTGGACATTTCATTACGATCAATATTTTAATTGCTGCACTTATGGAGGGGGTGCGAACTGAAGCCACTTCGAACTCAAATTTGCAAACCATTTTGACAGCCATTGACGCAACAGTGGTATGTGTTTTCTTCGGAGAGATTATTTTAAAGACGATTGCAGAGCGGTTTCATCCATGGAGATACTTCATACGATATGGAAGAATAAGAGGCTGGAACATTTTTGATTACCTAGTTGTTGTTGGTAGTCTCATACCAGGCCAGGGTAATCTCATCAAACTTCTTCGTCTCTTGCGACTTATGCGCGTTCTGAAATTAGTGAAGTCGCTCCCAGAGCTGCAAGTTATCATCATTGCTCTCATCGGGGGTCTTACCTCTATCAGTTACATTGGAGTAATCCTTTTCCTCGTCTTTTATGTTTTTGCCATTCTTGGCATGATACTTTTCCAAGAGTCCGACCCCTGGCATTTTGGCTCTTTGCATATCTCCTTATTTAGCCTCTTTCGCATGGCAACGCTGGAGGACTGGTCTGATATCATGTACATTAACATGTATGGATGCAATGTCTACGGATACTCAGGTCGTGAGGCGTATTGTGTAAAGCCACACGCATATAATGCAGTGGCAGCGGTCTATTTCGTGATTTTCGTTCTCATTGGTGCCTTAGTTCTCATGACCCTGTTTATTGGTGTCGTCACAACGTCGATGGAAGAAGCGACAGAAGCTCAACGAAAGCAGCTTGAGTTTGCGGCTAGAGTTCAACATTTACGAGAAACTCACCATATTAGTGAGGGGTCAATTAAAGCATACGAACGTGTTTTTGCTATGCTTGATTTAGACGGCAGCGGAACAATTGAAGAGGAAGAACTAAGATTCGGCCTTATGTCTATCGGCAGGTGCCCTAAGAAAGAAGACCTTGACCGAATGATCCATTTGATTGATGAGGACGGGTCGGGAGAAATCGACTTTATCGAATTTTGTAAGCTACTCGTACTTATTGCAGAAGCAGGTGAAGGCGGCTCAGTCCTCTTCAAGCCTGACATTGCAAAGCGGCGTCCTTCCATTCAAAAATCTTTTGGAGCTCTTTTTGGACGAAATAACTCTTCTTCTTCTAGTCCGTAAGGCAAATTCGAATTATCATCTAGCATATCTTCAAGATTCATTCACTACGAACGAAAAATCCAATATGTCTCAAACCGATCAAATACTGTAGACTGCATCCTTTATATTTTTAAAAACACGACAAAAGGAAGAGTTCGTCTAAACAAGCTTGGGCAACCGCGTTTTGCTCACGATAATTTTTTGTTTAATTTCTTGGAATATATGCATAATAAGTTTAAATTTCATCAATCAATTCAGATAATAGTCGTGTCAGAGTTGCATCCTACATTACACACTCTTCGATTGCAAATGTTGTTGTTGGAAAAGGGGGTACTATGCAACTCCCCTCTTCAAACTTGACATGAGAAACTAGTACGCCAAGTAATGGACTTGAACTAAAGCTCAGAACCAAGCCAATAAAGGTACTCATTGTCCCCGTTCCGAACCTTCTGCAGAGGGCTCCATCTTATCGTCGCTAGCTTGCGTAGTTACGATGGCATTTGTCGATTTTTGCACATCAGCAGTCTCTGCATCACTTCTTGCCTCTGAGTCTTGCCCATTGATATCAGGCTTTGTCGCCTTCCTATCTTCAAAATTCTCCGTAGACGCCTCCATAATCACGTCAGCTCCACTAGTCAAATCCTTCTCAGTTACGGAAAGTTTAGGAGATGCTGACGACTCGCCTTGAACCTTTTCTGCCTTGACTGAACCTTCAGACACAACAGTTGTAGCAGGTTGTTCTGAGTTCTCCAATTGAGGTTTTGAAGAACTTAATGGGTCTCCACCTTGTTTTAGCGCATCAGTTGCCCTAGAGTCTCCGTTATTAAGCTTAGCGATTGCTTCAAGTTCAGGTGCGGCTCCTTCATCTTGCTCCATTGGAGCAGCAAGTTCAACTTGATCTTCTGTTTCCATGTTTCTGGCATCGTCTAGTTCTGACTTAGCAATAACAGGTTCCTTAATTTCTGGCTTAGATGATAGGTCTTGTTTCTCCTCATGAAGCGGCAGGTCAGCGATTTCGAGATTGTTCTGGCCAACCTCCATTTTGTCGAGGTCTTTCTGTCCTGCTTCTCCCTCGACCTCCATTTCATGTTTGCAGTTAACATCAGAATTGCGTAAGACAGCCGCTTCTGCTACGGTTTCATCATTAATCTCCATCTGAGAATTTACTCCAACAGTTTGTTTTGTAAACTCCTTAGGAACAGAGTCTGACTGCACATGTCCTTGCACAGGTGGCGTGGCTGTAGGCTCAAGCTTTGGTTTAGATATTGTATCTGCAGCATCTGCAGGTGCTGACGGCGTAGCACCTTCGATCTTGGCAGCCAAGCCTGTAGTAACTGGGCCTGAAGAGGGTTCGGGCTTGGAAGCTGAACTCTTTGTTTTAAAAGCTTCTGCTGCAGCAGCCGCTGCGGCGATATCCATCTTCTTGACCTCCTGGATTGCAGCAATTACTCCTCTCTCTATGCGGACAGTTGCGAATCGATGGCAGCGCTCTGAACACTGCACGAAATAAGCTTGTGCAGGCTTACGCTGACCTAGCTCCTCAAAACGCAGTTCGCGACCGTTTTCATTGAGATAAAGATTTTCGCGTGGAAGATGATCCTCACAGAATGCAGAGGGACATTCTGTACAACGAAATAGCATGCCTCCGGAGGCGTGTGCCTTGCGAGCACATACTTTGCACGAATGGTGCGGACAACCCCAGGTCACTGCCCCTGAACCACCATCCTTCCTACGCGGCGGAAGTTGGTCTGGTCGTAGACAGTCGTTGTGATAAGCTGCGCAACACTGATCACAGAGCAATAACTCACCACCATCCCAGCAAGCCAAGCAGTGTCCTTCATTTTCATAATCACGACCTGCGATCTGGCGAGTTTGGGCCCCAGAGCCAGTAAGCGCATTTGTGGCTACTTCGCCGTTAAACACGGACAGCCCACCCTCCTCAATCGTATAGTTGTTGTTTTTAAGCACCGTGTGGCCATCCACCTCGACATAGCGACTGACGCGAGCACGCTTGTTTGATTTTGTATTTTGATCGTACATTTCTGGATTCTCCTCTGCCCAACGTTTCGCAATTTCATCCATAGACTGAGCAGCAGGTTCTTCACCAGCAACATCTGACAAAGCAATGATCTTTCGCTTACGCTTGTTCGTCCCCTTCTTCACTGGTGAAGTTTGCTTTTTGTCATACATCACGCCGTCTAACTGTCTCAGATTAAGTGCTTCCTGCGTACCATCAAAATCCAGGGCATTCAAAGAAGCGTTCACAAGAGGCTGGTGGCCCTCTGTTTTCATCTTCACATCCTCCCCATCTGGATGCAGGTCTTCTTCTTCGTCCTCGTCCTCCTCTTGATCAATGCCACTCTTTCCGAGAACCTTTGTAGATGTATCAACTTCACCTTCAGCTCTGCCCTCGAGGCGAGTACGGTCCATCATTCGATCCAAATCTTCATCAGAGATAGTGTCTTCGTCACCACCAGATCCGCCAAACACGGTCGAGGCACCAAAAGTAAGCATCTTAAGCATCTCTGCTTTTGAAAGAGACTCCAAAGCCTCTGCCTGACTTGTGCTACCGCGATTCACCATACGATCTAAGTAAAGCTTCTTCTTTGCACGCTGCACAACACGTTCCTCAACTGTCCCTGCAGCAATAAGGCGGTACACGTGAACCGGCTTGGTTTGCCCAATGCGGTGTACACGATCCATGGCCTGAAGGTCGACTTGCGGGTTCCAGTCAGAGTCATATAAAATGACTGTATCGGCAGTAGCAAGGTTGATACCCAAACCGCCAGCACGAGTACTCATAAGATACGCAAAGTACACGGAATCCTCACGGTTGTACTGCATAATATCAATAGCACGTTGCACACGGTTTGTTGAACCATCTAAACGAGAAAACTTGTAGCCTCGCAGATTGCAAAAGTCAGAGAGAATGTTCAAAGTTGCTGTGAATTGTGAAAATATCACCACGCGATGACCACGTTCATAAAGACGCTTGAGAAGGCGATCCAAAATCATGAGCTTTCCAGAAGCTTGTACCAGATCCTCTCGGGTTTCTCCTGTAAAGTTAGGCTCCGCATTCGGGAACAAGTACGGATGGTTACAACATTTACGAAGCTGCATCATCAGACTTTGTAGTTTCTTCCAATCACCAGCTGAAGATGCTGCGCTACCCTCTGTTACTGCCCCACTCAACTCGCCCTCGACCCGTTTCAGAAGGTTTGCATCACGAAGAAGTAACTGCTTATACCAGTGTCGTTGCATCTTGGAGAGAGGCACCTTCACCTCGATTTCTTCCTTCGGTGGCATCTTTTGCTCAACTTCACCCTTTGTGCGTCGTAATACAAATGGACGAATGAGATAGTGAGCCTTTGCAAGCATGTCAGTTTCGACTATTTGCTTCGCCAAATCGAAGCAACTATCAAAAGTTGATGACTCTGTAAATATTGCTGGGTATAAATAGTTCAATAAGGCCCAGAGTTCATGAAGGTTATTTTGCAAGGGTGTGCCGGTGAGCAAAAGACGGCCCTGACAGTTGATTGATCGCACAGCCACAGCAAGATCAGTCTCATCATTCTTGATTTTATGACCTTCATCAATAACAACATAACGCCACCACATCTTCGATCCCAGCATCATTTTCATGTTGTTTGAAATGATCATTTCAAAGGTAGTCACAACAACATCAAACTTGCTAAAATCGCTGAGGACATCACGCTTGAGACGATCACGCTCTTCCTTTGACGAAGAATGAAGTTTGATAACCTTCAGCTTCGGAGACCATCGGTTGAACTCATTAGCCCATGCCGTAAGGACACTTAGGGGGACAATGACCAAGAATGGCCCACTTACATTCATTTCAAATTTGAGATGCGTAAGAAAAGAAACGGTTTGCAAGGTCTTGCCAAGACCCATTTCATCAGCCAAAATAGCGTTGATTCCATTTTCAAAGGTAGAAACCATCCATCGCAATCCTTCCAGCTGATATTGCCGAAGCTTTCCCCAAATGATATCTTTAGGCTGCTCACATGCAGGGCGTTTACGGCGAACCGTAAGACTTTGCGCAATCTGCTTAAGCTTATCTTTGTCTGCCGAATCTGCAGGGTTCTCATTCTGGCTTGATGGAGTGCCTGTATTCGAAGGAATATTTTCTTGCTTGACTGGAGACATTGTATTAGCTGCTTTGCTAGGAACCACTTCATCAGACGCGGGCCCAGATCCTGTATTAGAAAGAGTTAAAGCTTCCTCAGCAAGCTTTGCTTCCTTCTCCAAACGTTGATCCTCCTCCATTTTTTCATCCTCTTGTTCATAACCACTTGGGTCATTTTCAAGTAAATCACCCTTGCCATGTTTACGCAAAAGCATGGCTGCAAATTCAAGCTTTTCTTTCACATCTTTGGTAATAAAAGGTTGCATTGAATCCCGATGGCGATACATAAAAGCCCACATGCGCTGATTGGACTCAAAGATATCAGCCTTCATGCTTTCACGATGCTTGTTGCGCTGCTCCTCCAAAACCTGTTGGCGCTTTGCGCGTTGAGCTGTAAGAGTTGCGTTTTTGCTTTTCAATTTGGCCTGTCGTTCATCCTCTTTGATGTCTTTCATCGACTTACCCTGGGCAATCTCTAAGAGAGCTTCAGGGCGAAATCTGATGTCAAGTAGATCTCGAGCACGCCCCGCCGAGAGCACCTGCTCGAACCGCCCCTTGTTCAGGTTCCGTCGTACAGATTTTGTGAGCTGGACTTCGTCAAAAGGTGCTTTCAGTCGGCCCATGAAGAGACGTCCGAGGCGCGTATTTTGTACCCACTGGGTCATGTCTGGAATGGAGACGCCTGCGCGAGGACCAAGTGCCAAAAGAGCGGCATCCGCAATATCGGGGTACTGTGGACGAGGTGGTTGCCCACGCGACGCTGCTGAGGCAGCAGCACCGGAAGGAGATGGGCTCGCAGCAGAGCCATTTGTTTGATCTGAACCTTGGCCACCGCTAGTCCATGATACACCATTGAGAGCAGATGCCGAAGACGCAGAGGCTGATAACTTATCGCGGCGCACCGAGTCCTCCAGGGCCAGAGTTTCCTGCCTAGCCTGGTGCAAAAGTTGCTCCTTTCGTAATGCTTCTTGTCGCATATTCTCGTTTTGTTCCATATTGCGTAAATCAAGCTCACGAGCCTCTTGCAGCTCACGTTGGTATCGCTCCTTGTCTGCAGCAGCGTCAGCTTCGAATTGTTTTCGTGTCTCGGGAGGCAGGGCACGCCAACGATGAGACACCTGCTTACGCACGTCACCAAAATCGGACGCGGGAAATTGTTCCTTGATATCCTTCGAAACTGTTGCGGAAAAGAGATTAAAGGCTGACCGAGCTGGACGAACCTGCTTACGGTGATCTGTGAAGAGAAGACCCTCCATTGCAGGCTTACCTTGCTCATCCATGGTATAGTTATTTTCACGAAGTACCATATGGCCCTCCACATTAACGAGTCGAGACTTGACCTGCCGGCGAGGGCGACGTTTGTTAGCAGCAACCTGGGTAGCCACCCGAGCAGTGGCCTTTTTGCGGCGTTTCTCCTGCTCTGCAGCAATTCGCGAGTCATCGTCAACCTTTTCTGTTGTACGCCAATCTGATTTGCCAAGGAGCTTGTACGGCTTGAACTTGAAAAACTCCTCAAAGTCCTTCTGCAGCTGCTTTTTATGAGTCTCCTTCTCGCTAAGCTTTTTCCGTTCCTCACTTGTTCCACTAGCATCAAAGTCCTCGAGCGCCATGCGTTCCAGTTCAGCTTTCTGAGATGCTTTCTCTTCCTCTTGCCTTTTTATTGCATAGTATCGTTTTGTCTCTTTGACAGCTTCTTCGAATTGGTCAATTGCAGGATCATCCTTGGCATTCGGGCGCACATCCCCCACAGCTTCCTGGAGCATCTCCTCAGAAACCCAGGTGTCATCATAGCCAATAATGTCAAGGTACTTGCGCAAAAGGTGCTTCACCTTAGGGCGAACTATCTTTCGAGCAGCCTCGTAGCGCTTTCGCTCCTCCTCTTCTGCAATTTTGCGAAGACGTTCAGCCTCAGCACGTTCACGCTCCTGGCGTTCGATTGCCTCAAGACGCGCCTTTTCTGCTGCAGCTCGCTGCTCGGCTTCGCGGCGTGCCTTCTCGGCGGCAAAACGAGCCCGGAGAGCCTCTTCTTGAGCGCGCTTTGCCTCTTGCTCTGCACGTTGCTTCTGTAGTGCAAGTGCTTGCTGCTGCTGCTGCATCTGAGATTGCTGGCTAGACACAGCCGATGATCGTTGTTGTTGCTGCTGTTGCTGCTGTTGGGACTGGACCATCCGTTGCCGTTCAAACCTGAAAAGCTTCAAGTGCTCCATCATTGCAGCATTTGGTTTTTGTTTAGCTTGAAGCAAACGAAGACCATGCGCAACTAAAGTAGGGTTATACCAATGAGTCGTTGAGTCTTTTCTATTGTACCAATACTTCCGTCCACTGGGATCCTTCGCCTCAAGCCATTGGAGGTCGGCACCAGGAATAGGTAAACGGGATCCAAGACCACCAGTTTGCTGCTGTTGTATTTGCTGTCTTTGTTGTTGTTGCTGCTGCTGCTGCTGCTGCTGTCGCTGCCTTTGCTGTTGTTGCAATAAAAGGCGTTGTCTTTGCTGTTGTTGCTGGAGAAGTTGCCGTTGTTGTTGCGAGTATCCTGTGACCTGTGAGGGATTTTGAGCGGCCGCATAGCCATACTGGCTGGTTGGCGCCGAGGAAGAACTCTTGTACATTGCAGAATAGCCTTGCTGCTGTTGATGTTGTGATTGCTGTTGTGGCTGTGGATATGAGCTATGTGATGTAGGTTGGCTGTAAGGTTCGTAGCTTGCAGGGTCATAAGCAGATGAATTGTAAGAATGGGAGGATGCTGCAGATGATGAACGGACAGTCAGGGGCTCCATGCCCACAGATGTGTTTTGTTGAGAGGGCTGCGACTGGTTGTTAAATACTGCATAACTAGAACCTGATGACGAGTAGTCCTGGGACCCGTAGCCCGCGGCCCCGTACGAGTTAGCATTGTCCGGGAAACCCGAGCCCGAAGCAGAGAATGAAGAGGACGAGTCTTGCGGATACATGCTGCCGCCATCTTGGTAAGATGAGGAGTTGTATGAATTGGAAGCGTAGCCTAGAGGTTCGTCGTCCGCTGTGGATGAAGACCAACCGCCGGCTCCGTAAGACCCACTTGAGGTAGTATTTTGCTGCGTCTGGAAATAGTCCTGGTCACCCACGTCGCCGCCATATAGTGGGTCATAAGAAGTTGATGAGAACGACGGAAGGGGCGCACCAGAGAAGGACATCCCACTATCAAGGGGTTCAAAATCTCCATATGACTGCTGTTGGTTGTATGCTTGCGAGTTATCTCCATAGTTGCCATTAGATTGGGACTGCAAGCCCTCTGTGGATTCCCCTCCGCTCATAGTCCCTTCAGTTAAATGAATCCAAAGTACTGATTTTGAACGAACGGTCTTCTCCTACAAAACGTGTCAGGCTCCAAGACAAAGTCCAAACTCCACAGTCGAAAATACTAGCCTCAACTCTTGTGAGTCCACGCGGCTCAAGAAAGAAAACCAAAAAGTCTTGAGATAACACAGAGAGTGCGTGCCAAGGACAACTCCAGACGCCACCACACACGAAGGTTCTTAGCTCCTCTGCCAAAACCGGGTTCCAAGATTCGTACGCAAAGACCAACAGCTCAGAAGATCAAGCACAAGCGTACCTTAATCTCGCTCGCAGGCGATCTTACTCTACCTCTGGCCTCTGCTTTTAACCCTTTTTGGACTCCTTTTAGTGAGTGAATGAGTAAATGAGTAAATGAATGAACGAACGAATGAATTGAATGTATACCTCTTTCTTTCTTTCTCTCTTTCAATAGTTATATTTACTCCTCTCAGTCTCTCTTATCTAGCTAGTCTTTTCTCTTTTTCCCTGTTCGAGCAGATGCTGCGTTTTGAATTCGTGCGTGGGCTCGTGAGCAACGCCCTCTTCAACCGAACCTATCCGCCGGCAAAGCCGTCGACTTGAACCTCTATACGTCCTTTCGCCGTGCTGCTGCGCCTCCACCAACGTTCCACCAGAGTGTGCCTGCTTGGTCTCGCCGCGAGCCCTTCGCGCCGTGCCCAAGCTCAAGCCGCCTCTCGATTTTTGCTCTGCCTGCTTGTCGTGTATTATTTGGTAATTTTTTCTTAAATACAAATTTGAAAATGTATATTTGATCAAGCGTTTATATGGGATAGTAGTACTAGGCGCCTAGTATATAGTGATTCTTGGCCTCCTTTCGTTCGCTACAACTCCCGGTAGAAGCTTGCTAACAAGTCCTAGGCTAAGAAGCTTGAAAGTTTGAGAGTTTGAGTTTTTCAAAAACCCTTTTTAGAGATATAACTAAATGTGTGCCTAGGAGATGCACTCGGTGAAGATTATGGAGGCGCGAGCTTTCTACTGTCATAGATATTATATTCTATAGTAGTAAGGGTAGTTAGTTTTTCTTTTTCCCATTGCTTTTGGCGCTTGCTCGGAAGAGAGGGCCAGGACTAGCGGGGATCCTAGACTCTAGCATAAGAGCCCTTTCGGTCGCATGATTCCTTTATAAATTTGAAAGTATTTTTTTCAAACTTTCGATCGCAACCCGCGGCTTAACTTTGCCTTGCTTCCTTCTCAAGGACAGATTTATAAGATCCGCTGTTCCTTCCTCAGGGTTCTTCGTGTGGGCACCTCGACTACTGACTGGCTTGCTTGCTTGCTTGCTTGCTTGCCTGGCCACTCTCGTCTTGTTCTTTCTCAACAACTTGAATGTCAATTTTCAAGTTACTTTTATTATATTTGAATCAATCAACATCAACTTTTAAAAAGACCTTTCCTTTCTCACGGTGTGCCCTCTCATTCGCTTACTATTAGGGCAACTAAATACTTCTACCTCTACTTCCACGGCTTTTTCCCCTCTCTGCTTCCTTTGCTCTCAGCATACTCTGAGAATTTTGAAACACCTCAATTTTATCTCTTTTTCTTACTCTCTCTCTCTGTATTGAATGATTCAGAAAATTCAAAAGAGACTTGTTTTCTTCTCGCTTTTCTCAGATGTCGGTCGCGTGCTCATACTAGTAGTTTCACTAGCACTGCTAATGAGAATCGAGAACAAAGCTCTCCCTAAGCACTACCTACCTAATTACTACCCAGCCAGCCAGCCAGCCTTTAGACTACATAGCATGTGTGGCTAGTGTTTGCCTTCTAGCGTATCGCCTACCTTGAAATACGATAGAATTTCTTTGAAAAGTTGTTGCTGCCCTGGTGCTTTCTCTTCTTAAGCTCTCATTCCGTCTCTATCTAGCTTACCTACCCAAGCTTTGTCTCAATAAGTCGCCACCAAAGCAGCGTCAAGCCGTTTGGAAAGCTTCGCAGTCAGAATGATTCAACTTACTTGCGTTCTTTCTTCTTTATTCAAGTTATACAACATCCTAGGTACCGACTACATAGGAACCCCTACTGACTAGGCTACAAGGAATAGAGTAGTACTACCTACTTCAATTCCTTGCCGAGAGTCGGGGACAGATACGTGGTCTACCCACTATGAGCCTGTATGCTTCCGTACATTGTGCACCTAATAGGGACACAACGTATGCTCTGTTGCACTCCAATACTAAATTTGCTGAGTGCACAAGCACGTGGTCGCGCAACTTTTGAGATAATATGGGGCTTGCCCGAACGCCTCTCCAAGTCTGGTATGAGATTTTTGGTGGCAATGGAAAAAACTTTATCTCGCTGACTAGTTAGTAAAAAGGTTACAGTTTGCATCTAATACTAGCTAACTTGCATCAAGGATGGTTTTTGAAAGAGGCACTTTTTTCCTTTTTCTTTTTTAATATTACACTTCTCTCAAAGCCAAGCCTTGCGGTCTTCTTCTCATTGCCACATCTTAAGAGAGATTGGTATGAAAGACTTAGGTTTTCGTAGTAGTAGTAGTAGTAGTAGTAATAATAATAATAATAATAATAATAATAATAATAATAATAATAATAATAATAATAATAATAATAATAATAATAATAATAATAATAATAATAATAATAATAATAATAATAATAATAGTAATAGGGTTAAAATTTCGCTCGACCTTTTGATTACTTTTTATTTATTTTGTACTTAGAAGTAGTAATACTGAAATGTATTATCAGTAGTAGGTAATGGTTAGGAGTAGTAGTAGGAAAAATCAAAAGAGAAATCGGGGAAAGAAGATGCATCACTCAGTGCCAGTTGCATGAATACTCGGTGGCTTGCAGGACTTGTGATACCTGACTGCATCTAAGATTCACCCATGTGACCTTGAGAACCGAGTGCAAGGTTTTATATAGCTCAAGGCAGAAACCACGAGCTTTGCATGATGTCTTGCTCTATTGCTCTATATATTTATGCTTTTCTCATATAATTTTGTTTATTTGAACCCCAAGTTTCTTATTTCTGGCTCTCCGTGACGGCTCGCTTGTGAAAGGAAGGAAATGGCATGAGCGTTGTGCGTGCGAGGTGGTCTCAGATTATTATAACACCCTGGTGGCAAGAGACAACTTGTATATTTTTCACACCAAGTATGATACTCAACATGTACGTTTGCTTCGGTCTTCTGCTGGCTCCAATAGGCAATTCGAAAAATCTACGGCATGTTGCTTGCAACCACTAGGTGCCTACCCCTATGCAATCAATAAAAGATATGAAACGTTTACTACCGAACTAAAATTGATTGAAATCTTTTTTTTCTTTTGCGTTGTTTTGCATTCTAAGATAACAATAGGTAGGCATAAGGTAGCTGTACTAGAATACCTTTATGAATAGGCAATACCTAGTAGCACTAATAATACTCCTGGTGGTCCTGCAGTAGCAGTACTTAGTACTTACTACTATTACATATACTGGTAGACCACTAATATTATCGTCGTGAAGTGAGACTTGATTGAAAGTGAGAACTTTTGAGTGGAACATGCATGTTCCCTGGCTAAGCATTGCTATGTAGGACTACTGATCATACTTCTAAGAGGAGCCATCTTTCTTTTCTTTTCTTTCCTAGTTTTTAAATTAAAGTAATCCTACCGTAGCAGGTAACTAAGCTGCTCTCACTTAATGAGAATTAGCAATCAGCGGATGGTGCAAAGATGCAGTAACAAGCCAAACGGCCCAAGAGGACAATATTTCATATATATGTCCTATTTATGCAACCTTCTTGAATATTGTGTACTATATCCTTGCTATCAAACTAACAGACCGTTCTTGTCTATCCCAACTCGAAAAGCATCTTGAATACGGCACATTTTTTTTTAAATTGAATCTGCTTGCTTCCAAAACCAGCTCAATCACACAGACCTTGCCAGAGGGGACTAATTGATGTTGTCTATATAAACGATGTGCATTTTTTACAGATATTTCATGATCTCAGAATTGGCATAACTAGTCACTTTGTTGAATTATCCGTGAGAACATATTCAGCAAATTATTTTCCTTATCGCTCCCTGTTCTCTGGAGTTTTCGATATCGCGTAGCTTTAAAGAAAAGCATGCTAATGACATCCTTCAAAGTATGGTAAACTGTACTTATTGCTTATCATTTTTTACCAACAGGTACAGAAGAAGGAGGACGATCGACTGGGTTCTGTTTCATGAGTTTCTTGCTTTCTAAGTAGCTCATAGATTAGAAGATGAGCTTCTGAGGACACCAAAGGTTTATTTTGGCTAACCTCGCATCATTGTGGTGTTGTAGTAATCGAAGAGGGTATCAATAGAAAAGCCATTGCCAAGAGGGATTAACTTCTGTGAATCAACAGTCGCCATACTGAGCGTTTCTTAAGCCAAAGTAAGCTTTTGTTTAAGGATTTCCAACCTATTCATATGAAAGAAAATGAAACTTCTTATTCCTCCACCACACTCTCAACACTCGAGCGCAATGCGCAATAGTTTGAGCCCTTTTTTTTTCAAGAGATGCTAAATTGGCCAAGAGAGAACTAAGGTTTGGTCTTGTTATTTCGATGAAATTGAAAGTTTTGTTAAAGGATTTTCATGCAAAGGACAGATGAAACTCGTCGCAGACTCAGCCTAGGAATAACCAGCTCGGACATTAGAATCAGACATGGCAGTCAAAAAAGCAAAGCCACATTTGATATGAACCAAGCTCATAAAAGTCTCAGTTCTAACAAATCGCCGCGAAAACTGAGAAGATAACACGAGTACCTGTACAAGATCAGAAAGCGAAGAATCGATAGAACAAATCTCACAGCGCTAAACAAACGGGTGTACACGGGTCTTCACATGGGCACACGTAAACATTGGGTGGCAAAAACAACGTCAGGAAGAGAATTTCTGACCCATCTTGAAGGCCTCTCCATAGCGCAAAATAATGCTTGTGTGTTAATTTTTAGGACCCCACTGACCTGTGGCTCACAAGCTTCTCCACTAGCATTTGAAGTTTATTCAGGTTAGACAAGAATGCCGCCGAGCCGACACTACCCACACAAAGTAAGCGCCCATCTTATGCAATTGTTGTCATTGTTTGTATATGTTTGAGTTGGTCGCAACAGACCACAAAAAGGAGGGTAGGCAGGCGTAGATAGACAAGAGGGCACATAAAATCATAAACCCTTGACACCATCATTTACTGCCGCTACTTGCTCAGTGGAACCCATCATAGTAAGTGACTGGAACAGAACAATACAGAGGTTGATTACTTGCATCGCCACGCTCACGGGCAAATAAAAGAAGATGAAAATGAGCAATGGTGTGAAGACCATAAACTCTCCCCACGAAGCCATCGACAATCCTGTGTACATGCTGAATCTAAAAGAATGCTCGTAATATTAAAATCATGCAGGAGTTCAATTCAGAGCTGTGTTAGTCTACTTTCTTTCTTGTTTTACGGTCACGAGACTTTTCGTGAAGATGAATTGTGAGAACTTCATACTTGACTCCATGTTACCTTGGCTACAATAGCATTAAAAATAAAGCATCGAAGATGTATATAGAACGGACATGCACCAGTCAATCTTTAGCAAAAATTTGAACTTACACGAAGATAAAGCGCTTAACCCTATCAATAACCCACATGTTTGCGAGTCAACACGATCCTGAGAGCAGGGCTAGACACCTTTCTGAAAACCCAAGCTGGTGAAATTAACCACGAGCTTGTTGACAAAATCAGATGTTTTGCACAATATTTGGAATAGACGCAGAATGAGCCCGTTGAGAAAGCAAGCAAACAAACAAACAAACAATTTAACAACAGACAAACAAGGAGGGAGGCGCGGAGATACTCTCGCACAATCCCAACTGCCACCGAATAACCGTGATACAATAGCCTTGCCAAAAGCTTGAGCCCTGGCAACGAACGAGGTACTGATCTATATGTATCTGTGCCAACTTGGACGAGATAGGGAAGAGTTACCTCTTGAGAAGGTAAAAGCGGCCTCGTGCACAAGCTCCGTTGCGTAGTAAGAAGGGACTGACTAGGCGGGAATGCTAGCCAGCGATCAAGCCTGGATCCGTAGCAATCCAAGGAGAGTCTCAGAACAGTGCTCCCAGTAAGGGCCCCCTCGATTCGCAGCACGCAGCTCCGCAAAAGGCGCCCGCTCCAGATTAGCAGGACTGCCAGCACCTCTTTTGTTTGCCAACTTAAAATATTGCAAGCCCTACTCCACTCCTACTATTACGTTTATATAATCATGTAGTAGGTACTCCTAATCGGTAAGAGTGATAAGGACACTAGCTTTGCGCAAAGGCTAGGACCCAACAGCGCCTATCCCTAGGAGTACTCCGCCTTCCTTGAACATACACAGAAAGTGCCTTGCTTTTGATCTTGAAAAGTTTGATCTTCTTGCCCTGATTTCGGCTTCGCAGCTCTTTGATTCGTGCGCAGGAAGGAGATACGATGACCAAAATCAATAGATTCGAGGCGGGCGAGAAGGCTATGAAAATGAAAACATCTGCACATTCACTACAACCCGGAAAAGAAGAAGGCCTTGGTATGTAAAGTGCATCACACACCGCCCCAAATCTCCTAGTACCTACTAGATCTCACTTGGAATTCGCTTTCTCTCTCCTTGAGTGCTTATCTAGGTCCTAGTAGATAGTAGGTGCCTGGGTACTATCTACTGCCCAGTATTACAGCAATTTTCAATAACTTTGTACGCCTTGTTTCGCATTGAGAAGTAAAATCTGCTACCTACTACCTAGCGGCAGCCTACTTTGGAAAGAATCGAACAGGGAAGAAGAAGAAGAGTGTGCAGAGCCACTACTATCCCGATCGCGGCGCCACGCAAAATTTCCCAATATATAGACCTCTTACTGTTGCGGGAGGAGGAGGGCGGATTTCAGGATGCGCGTCTCGCTACTTGAGCCTGCCACCTCGAGCCTGCCACCTCGTGCGACGACTTGAGAACATGAAATCCATTAACCCAATTAATTACATTTACTTGCTGCAAAATTTGCTATTCATGAGTGAGTATTCAATATGTTGTAAATAGATGTAGCATTTCTTCTCTTTTTCTTTTAAGAACTATACTCAGCTTGCCCGGCACATTAGCTTTGTTGAAGTTTTGCTTCATTGGAAAAATTTGAAAAACAGCTCATAAGCTTGTCTTCGTAGCATTAAGTAAGCTCCTCAAGGGCCTCCTTATCTGGAGACAAGTGAACCTTGCACAGGAAATTCCATTTAGTTATGCTAGAGTGCCTACCTGTGTACTTATTGTAGGAGGTTTTTTTCTATGTCTCCCTTAGTTGGCCCACCCGTCATATTCACGGGATGTAGCGAACATAGGTAACCTACTATTGAACCCTAGAGGCCTAAGAAAGCTCCCCTGTCATGCAAGGAGCGAGACAACCCTCAGCAAGAGCCATCGTAGATATGTTTTAGTAGTCGTGCTCTGACGGTCTGCACGGTCAGGAGCCAAGTGCGGCCAGCTAACTGCATTGCTTTGTGGATCCAGCGGCTGCTGGTTCCCTTGAAGCAAGCTGCTTCAACACTTCACGAATTTTCACAAAGAGATAGCTTGATCTGCTTGTTTGCTTGCTATTTCTTGCTATATTTGGCCAAAGGTTAGGCCTCTTCAGTTTTGGTTTGTGGCATCGAAATGTTGGTATCAGGGGCAAACGGGGCACCTGCCCAGCAAAACACATTGCGAGAATCAGCAGCGACACTGGGTGAAAATAGACAAGAAATTTGTGAACCGGAGTCACTTTTACAGGATGGTTGTGACACAAGGGAAAGGAAAGAATCGACACATTTGCCTAAGGAACGCCTCGACAGCGATCCTGAAAGATGCTGTAATTTAGAACATAACATACTTTATTTACTCATGCGCTTGGCAAGATTATCTGGAGGACAGCTGACAACGCGCCAACGCCTGGAGCGGAGCTTTATACTGAAGCGTTTACGATCTGAGGCTGGATATATGCTTGCTATGGCGTTTTTCTTGATCTGGACTGCTATTTATTTTGCAATTGTCATTACAGCATCATCTCTCATGAATAATTTCACTGTGAACGAAGCCTTGGAGTGCTCTTTATTGCAGGACAGGTGCACTGGGGATGAAGATTGCATCGCACTCACGGTTTCAATGTTGTTGCTTGGTATCTGTGGTACTTTTATGTTCGCATTCCTTACATGTATGTCATGTGGCCTACGAGAAGTAGTTAGTGAGCATGCATTCTCTCAATTCCATCAAAAATTGGATACTCGTCAGGGCACTCGTGCCCGACGCCGGGCTACCGCAGGGTCCACTGCGTCGTCATTGTGGCGAGTTCAGGTGGGTGGTGCCAACTCATCAGAGGATGAACGAGAAAGAGAAAATTTGTTTGATCAACATGATACTCTTCGCGACGAGGCCTCCCCATACGAGACACCACCAACTATGTCAGATCACGAACAGGACTCCCCAACGCAGGGACAGGTAGAGCTGGTTCTCCTAAATGATGTTCATTCGCCAGAGAGTGGAAGGCCAGAGGAAACTGATGATCAACCCTTGGGTATGCGGATTATCAGTCGACAGACAAGCAATGCGACCCTCACGGATGATGAAGATGGTGCTGAAAGTGATATTGAGAGGCTCCAATCCTCACACAATTTTGGCGATGCAAGTACGAAGTCATCAGCAACGCAACTGTTTCATCAGAACAGCCAAGAAACGCAGCACAATAGTGATAAAAGCATCCAAAGTACAAGTTTGAATGGAAATCACAATGTTTCAAACGATTATGAAACCCACGTAGAAATGCCTGAGCCTTTACATACACTAACAACCGCACCGTCCCAAGATATTAGGGCTACCTCGAGCGATCATAGCCCCCTTGTAAGCCCGGGCATGACAGCTACCTTAAGCGAACCACGCGATTCTTCAGCATTTGAACGACGTTTTTCAAGTTCTAAATTGTCTCGCCGGTTTTCCAAACGCCGTGACTCTCGAGCCATGGCTGATATTGATAGCGAAGACGAGGATGAAGGGGAAGTTGATCCTATCCAATTTGAGGAACCCCTTGCTTTCCATGCAGATCCTGAAAATCAATTTGTTTTTCGTCCGTTTGCAAAGTGTAATTGTGTTCGCTCTATTCAATGTTGTACGAATCGCTGTCCGAATCTCTATATTGATCCCACGGAGTTTGCCATCCACCTCGGCCGGCGTCGTCGCTTTGATACATACTGCATGGTTTCCTGGACCCAGATAGGCGCACAGTGTTGCACTTTTCCCTGGCTCGTTCTCATTCTTACAGCGACAATCACTGTCGTCTCGAGAACAAAACCAGGTGACTTTAGCACCTATGAAGGGCTTTGCGCTGTAAACTCGACTCTTGAATCGAACTTAACCCAGTCGCAAGAACATCAACGAGAGATTCACAACAGAGCAGTTGCTCTGACGTGGTTTGCTGTCCTTTTCACATGGGCTGTCCTCAGCGCTTTTGGAATCAATGCACTTACCAAGACTGCCATTAAAAAGTATCATGAAGCCAAGCTGCCGTCAAATTTGGGGTTCAATTTTAACCTATCGTAAGAGCCTTAGTTAATTGTTCTCGTGCTAGTTTGAGCTCACGCTCAACTTTACGCCGTGCCGTACGTTCTGCGTTCAATTTGTATTCTGCAACAGTCAGCATAGCATCTAAAATTTTATCTCGCCGGCCACTTTGCGTCTTTCGTCGTGCAACCACAACCTGCTTCCATGCAGCCTGTGCCTCAGCTCGACTTACCACATACGAACCTTCATGTTCGTTTTCAATAAGGTCAACAAAGTCAGCAAGACTTTGCTCTAGCTCAGAGGTCGCCTGTAGAGGGAACGCTTCCTTTTTGTATTCTTTTGAACCCATAAGTTCTCTCAGTGATGAATCAATATTTACACGTAACGGCACCTGCTCCATTGCATTGTCGGCGTGCTTTTTCTCTTCATTCCATGCTTCGCCATGCGTCCATGTTACTCCTTCTTGTAAAATTCTTCGAGATGTTTCCAACTGTTCTTTTTGAGGTCTCGGAAGTTCTCTGTATGCAGATTGTTGAACCTGGTGTTCTTCCCGCTCATAAATATTTGTTTTAGTGAACTCCGGCGAAAAAGAGCGCACTTGTACGGACCTACTTGAACAAGAGGCATTCGCATGTGCACTCGGAGACCCAGCTTGGGCTTGCTCGTGAAGAATACTTGCATCAGATCTTGAGCTTTTAAATGAGCCTGAGTCTGTTCTCTGAGAAATGGGCTTAATCGAAGTGAAGGAGGGTCCTCGGCGTGGAGAATTGCTTGCAGAGATCCGTGCTGAGTCACAAATACTTGACGAGGTGAAATTACGAGCTGTCGTAGGTATCGTTACTGCAGATTGCAAGCTTGGATGATTTATTTCGAACTGTGGTGAAGAAAGAGGTGCTCGAGCACTTTGACTCCCGGATGGTTTTCTATTGGTGAGATGACCACCAAATGCCAGCACTGCGAAATCAACATTATCATCAGATGGGCTCTCCTCGTCTTCATTGAGTGTTACCGTGTGTAAAGTTCGGGATGAACTGTTGGAGGAGAGGAAGCTTTGATCAATATTCCCCAAATGAACAGTAGCCGGTGTTTCTGATGTTGTTCTTGCTGTTAATGTTCTCCTGAGGATAGCAGGAGACTCCTCAAGAGTATCATTGTCGGTCACCGAGGTACCCTTACTATTCATTGCTTGAGAATTGTAGTATTTATTTATTTGACTTGTGGATTTTCCATCAGAAATCAGATCAGTCGTACGGGTTGTGGCCAGAGCCTCTCCCGAATCATTTGTGAAAATAGAAGTTGAAGCCTGCTGACATTTTACCCAGCATTGTTTGCAAATAGCTGTTTCACATCGAAAGCATGTATGAGCCTGGCCTCGAAAATGTGTTTGGCATTGGCTACAAACCCATCCTTCAGCTCCCCATGGATTTTTCACAAGCTCGCGAGCACATTGGTTTCCATGGACATCCCCCCCACAATATTCACCACCTACAATACTTGCGCTTGATACACTTTGATCCTCCATTGTATGCTCTCCAAGGAACTCGTCTCTCGCAAAGAAGTTCTTCGCTACCTTAAGGTACAGGTAAAGATGTGAAAAGTGGTTATCTGTATGTATGGAATTTCTCCGAGGTTTGTAGAGATTAATTTATTCTCTTGCTCTTCTCTGAATCATTCATGACCATTCTTTCTAAATCTTCTCTGTATTGCACACAGGCTGTGATTTTAAGTCTTGTCCTAGATAAGAAATAATAAGGCAGTCCCTAGTAGCACTAGAAATACTCGTAGGACTATTTATAGAAAACACTAACATGAGAACTTGCATAATGGGTTCCGCACTAAGCCGTTGTGTGCGTCGCGAAGCGGCTGATGAGTTAGTTTTAGAATAATGAAAGCTATTTTTGCTTTGCATCCAGGGTTTGTGGGCCAGGGCCAGCAACAACACATACCTCACTCCACTGGTGCTCATCCCTCTCTCTCCCATCCCTAGATAATAATCTACTACATCAAACCTGAGACGAGCTGTAGTGTTGCTGCTGAGGCGTTGCGACAGCTCATTATATGATTTGAAGGTCTTGGAAAGCTACGTACTGACTGCTCTATAGAATTGAGTTTTCAATTGAAGAAAAGGCGTGTGCGTACGCCAAATCGGCAGCCTTCTAGCACGAAGGCAGTAGGCAAGCTTCTGCTGAGTGCACAGTGGTGAGGGGAACGCAATGCCCTCTGCTCCTGGGAATGGGATAAAGGTTTACCTTCGTGTTCGTCCTACGAAACGCCCAAGTGGTTTTTTCCAGTTCGATGCGGAGGAGCCCAATCGCGTAGATGTGGATATCCCTCATGAGGTTGCTTTAACTCACAGCAACAACGCTAAAACAGCATACAAGTTCAAGTTTAATGGTATCATTCATCAAGATGCAAAGCAAGATGAAGTCTTTGACCGGGTAGCGAAGGTAAGTGCTAAACCGAGACAACGATGACCTAATTTTTGAAAAGTTTTGGTTTACTAACATGCAGTGCATAAAACTATAACTTTATTAGGAGGCTGCTTTGAGCGCTATGGAAGGCTTCAATGCGACAGTTTTCGCATACGGTCAAACTGGTTCAGGTAAAACATTTACCATGACTGGGGGTGCAGAAAGATATATCGATCGAGGTATTATCCCCCGTGCTTTGTCTCTTGTTTTTGAAGAGGTAGAAAAGCGCAGCGATGTACAGATTACTACGCACATATCATACTTGGAGATTTATAATGATGTTGGTTATGATCTTCTTGACCCATCGCATGAGTACAAAGGTCTGGAAGACTTGCCCAAAGTTAGCATGATGGAGGATGAAGATGGAAATGTTCACTTGAAGAATCTTTCGATGCATGTAGCCAATTCTGAAGAGGACGCCTTGAACCTGCTCTTTCTTGGAGACACTAATCGCGCAATTAGTGAAACCCCGATGAATTTAGCATCCTCTCGTTCTCATTGTATTTTTACCATTTCCCTGGAGATGCGACAAGCTGGATCCGACGTCATTCGCCGCTCAAAGCTTCACCTTGTTGATCTTGCCGGTTCAGAACGCGTTCATAAAACCAACTCTAGCGGGCAGCTTTTGCGAGAGGCGAAACATATCAACAGTTCACTCCATTTTCTAGAAATGGTTATTGTCGCTCTCCACGAAAGATCAACTCGTGGCCGCCAACATATTCCATATCGCAATTCAATGATGACTAACGTATTGCGGGACAGCCTTGGTGGTAATTGTAAGACAACCATGGTTGCAACAATCTCTGCAGAGAAATCTAACACGGAAGAAAGTATTTCAACATGTCGCTTCGCCCAACGAGTCGCTCTAGTACAGAACGATGCTCTCGTTAACGAAGAAGTTGATCCAGCAATGCTGATTAAACGCCTAAAAGCTGAAGTGGCTGCACTTCGCGAAGAAGTTGCATTTCTTAAGGGGGAGCGGGACCCCAATGCCCCAGGGTCAGGAGAACGGATTGATCAGCTTGAAATGAAGCGTCTCCGAGGAATCATTGCTGACTGGGTTGCAAGCCAAAGATCTCAAGACCCTGAGTCTAAAAGTAGCGAGGGCTCAGGTCTTGACCAGCTTCAGCCTGGCGAACTTACATATGAACGGATCCATGCATGTTTTCAAATTCTACGCGAGCTAGCAGCACGGGGTGGAGAGCCTGGAGATGCTTCATCAAGCACATCTTACGCGGTAAATGGTAAGCAACTAAATGCTAAAGATGAAGAGATTGCACAATTAAAGCAGCAGATCCAGCAAAGAAACAATGAGATTGCCATTCTTGTGAACATGGTTAAACAAGGCCGGGGAGACGACAGTGGTGAAAACGGCGCACCGGAAGTTGACTACGCAAGACAGAGCCCAGCTCATTCTAGTTTTAACACAACCTCAACACACATGGCAATGACTCGAGACGAATCCAAAGTGGAAGCACTATCAACACCTTCAATGGTGACACGTCGCCCAGCTGGTCCTGGTGCACCGGTGCCCCCATCTGAGGTCCTTGCTGACAAAGAACGTGCACTCGAATATTTCAAGCGCCACTACCCCAATATCAAAGGCATTAATGAGAATAAGCGTCTCCTGAAGGAAAAGTATGCTCTTGCTAAGCAAACAGGAGAAGCTGTCAATGCTTCCCGCGGTGAGATTAATCGTCTCAAATCCGAGATCGAACAAATTCGCGCGCAACGCGCAGTACAATCAGTTGTGGATGGAGGCGAAGCCAAGGCTGATGCTGAAGAAAAAGGAATAGATACCGAAGAAATGCAACGAATGAGTGAGATTGAGTCTCACAAAGTGGGATACAAACAGAGCTTTCAGGAACTTCGAGACTTGAAAAAAGAGATTGAACGAATTCAAACAATGCTGCAAAACGGTCGAATGAAATTACAGAAGGACTTTGAAACATGGTATGGCGTAGTTTTGCGGCAAGGCCTTAGTAAGCCCACCTCGGAGCCTCACGTACAACAAGAACGTCATGAAGACGAAAGAAAAAAAATAACCGAACAACTGCCCCATGATGGCAGGGCATATACTAAGCCTGCTACCCAGCAATACAGCATGCAGGCAGACTTTGTTGATCAGCGTACCTCGTGGGCATCGTCAAATGTGCTCTCATCCAACAACTCCCCTGCAGTGTCTAAAGTGTCTCGAAACCCTGCAGCACACCTCAAAACAATGTCAGAAAGTAAGCCACCAGAAATTCCTCTGACTGGAAATCAGGAGGCTGATGCAGACATTCTTGCGTTCTATAAGGCTAAAGAGGCACTTTTAAAGCGCTCACAATTGAAAAAATAACATATTTTACTCTAGTTTTTAGTTTTAAAGGTTTCTTAGGTTTTTAAATTTCAAATTACTTTTTCTCAGAAGACACATGCATTTTTTACTTTGTATAGTGCTTGGCTTGCTATTTGCTTTTTTAGCCTTTTTAGGCCTTTGTCTAAGAGTTCTTCAGTAATTGCTCCTGTAATGAAGAGGTTCAATACATTTACACCAGAACTCGCAAACACTATGTTCGATCACTCCCAGGCTGGACTTCTCACAAAGAGTTTATTTCTCCCTCTTTGGGGGGGGGGTTAGTGGGAGCAAAGCGGAGTGGCTGCCAATTACATTATGGACTCGTATTGATAATATAATAAGAGGTTTTGGCTGGCTTTCCTCTTGAGTTTTTCAACCACTTGATTGCCTGTACACCAGTCTTTGAATACATTTGAAAAAATGGGGCAATTCCAACGATTCATAGACTGTCAACACTTCTAGTATTTCTGGGCCAACGAAATATGCTCTGGAATTTGCTGGATGTCCCAACCATTCAAGGTGGCGTCCTAGAGTAAAGAATCTATGCTGTGAGCGTTTGTTCGTTAAAGCTTTCTGTCCAGTGCTATGTAACATCATATTTATGCTTCTTAGTTCAGCCTACCGTGGTATAATAGTTTATACCTTAGCTCTTGAAGGATTCAGTAGAAGAGACCATCTTTGACTTGCCCCACGGCTACAATGTTATTTTTGGCACAATAGCTTCGAGCAGGCCTTCTCTTTCAAAATGGTTAAGCCTAGACCTAAATTCAAAATGCTACAGCGCACACCTCTGTAGCTTGTGAGAAGGAAGAAAGGAAGGACGTACACGCCTCAATAGTTAGACTTATGTGGGTCCTAGCCACATTAGGAGTAATTGACATCCGCGCAGGTACATGAGAGGTGCTGCACGTGCCGTTGATGGCGTTCCGACGTATTAAGTGGTGAAAACAATATGCAATGTCGGCGCGGACAACTATCTAAGACTGATCTAGTTAGGTGACATGTAGTCCATTCTCAAAAAGTGGACATCAATAAAGGGGAGAGAAAGTGTGTACTGCCACGAGAACCATAGGACTTGGACTGCCATATTAATCTCGACCTTGCCAGTGAAATAGGATTGACCAATGAATATAACTCATTCATAAAATATCGAGGTCTTATTTGTTAGCAAGAGTTATTGAAGGACTTTTAAGCTTTCTCACGCAAGTTGTGTGAGCAGTGCCTAGTGTACGGCGCAAAGGGGTGAATGGTGCAAAGTCTGCTCAAGCAGCAACAGCAAGTCTGCAGCAAATAAGAGAGTGTAGAGGTGATTCGATTCTTTAAACGTGAGAAAAGCAGTGGAGAAGCGGACAAGGCAATTTAACAAGCAAACACAGTCTATTGGTCAGTGGCTGCAATCTCCTTAGACAAACATAACTAAGTTTGAGGTTCTGTGAGAAAGCGACTTTGTAAGGCGCGGAGGAAGAGTAAACCCAGCAAGACCCTATTGGAGAAGCTGCCTCCTCTCGTACGGGAGCCTTGCTAGGATTTAGACACAGACAACCTCAAGCGCGTACGAGCGCCACCTGCGCTTGAGCGCTGTCCTTCTTGAGGCACGCCAGGTTATCACGTTCATATTTCCTGTCACGATAACCAATCGAGGTATTTCGTGCAAGCACCTAGTTTCATTTTAAGGCAACTTAAGCGCTATGGCACTTTTTGAGAGATCTCCGCGGCCAGATTGTACTGTCGAAGGCCATGGTGTGATCACTCGCCTTGGTCTTTTTGCCCATGGCGTGCAATCGAACCCACTCGTTGGCCCTGCATCCTACCTCAGCCACTCTGGAACTTATACAGAAGCTGGGCAAAAACATCTCGAGGAAATGTGTCAAGCATGGACTCGTAAATCAGTGCAATATGCCATTGATGAAGAGAACGGGCTTCATGACATTGGGCCACCCATTACAAAGCGCAAAGCTTGTGCTACCCCACTTGCATCTCTTTTGGCTGAAATTGAAAAAGGTCGTATGCCATCTGATGTTTTACCTACCTCATTTTACAAGGAAGCAATCGGTGTTCCGAATAGTTTCAATATTCAATCAACAGATACTACACCTGCTAGGCTTACAGAACGCATGATGCGTTGTTCCACACGTGAGCGAGGGCGTGATCGCGAGACACGAGGTCAAAGGCGTCGAACAAGGTCTGCTCCGGCCAAAAACCGACGCGCAAAAAGCATTGAGCGGGGTGGCCATACTCAGGGATTTGCTGATGCCTTAGTTGCCGAAGCTCGAGCTGTCGCTCGAGCTGCAAATGAAGCCGAGCAAGAACTTTCCCTCACTGAAAAGGCTTTTCTGGATCAATCCCTTCAGAAGGCAAGTCGGGCAATCTATGCTACTCGACAGCCGTCAAGCCCTAGGTCGCGTCGGATGCGTGAGATGGTGACGCATGGTTCTTCCTTCAACGGACAGGACGATGTCCGCTCAATCCATCTTCATCACCATACAGTTGATGATGAGAGTGATCAAGGTGATTCTGATTCACAGGGTAGTGAAGACAACGAAGAAGACGAAGACTCAGAATCATTTACGGATCTTCCTGTTCCACCATCTCGATCTCAAATGCAAGGCTCAAGAAAGCACAGTTTTGCATCAAAAGAGCGAGCACTTAAACAGCGCATTGCGGATCTCGATGCGCAGCTGTATGAACTCCAAAGCTCCTTGTCTTCAAGTTCCTCGGCCTCAGCTGACGATGAGTATTCTATAACAAGCGATGACGTTGAAGCTTCAAGTTCTCCGTCTCAGAACTCAAGTGAATCTAAGAGTCATAGTCACAAGGGTCTTGCTAGACGTGCACCACAGCGCAAGTCCAAGTCTCAGAGAATTGTCATTAGTAACCCTGATCTTGCGGAACTTCAAGATGGGGAGATTCACCTCGTCTTGAAACCAAAATCACCTAAGAAGTCCTCACCAAGAGCTACAAGTCGCTCACAGTCGTTTAGATCTAGAAGCGAATATGATATGGAGGAAACCAAGGATGATGAAGACGACGATGTGACCCATGGCACGGAATATTTTATTCAATCTAGTCGGAAAGGTATTCAGTCCCCACGAGATAATAAGCGAAAGGAGCAGCAGCAAAAATTGCGAGCAAAGTCAATGTCTCCAGTAGTTAATGCAGTACGCGACATCATGGCTGAGCTATCTTTATCGCCTCGAAGCATGCGAAAGTCCCCATCCATTTATTAGGTTTGCTGCTTGTTTGAAACAGGGTGCGACATCTACAACAACTCAAGATTCTCTGATAGAACTTTCCGTGCATATTTTGCCTAAGCTCGCGGCAAGGATCTTTTTACGTATTTTAGTGTATTTCACAGACTTTGATGGTCACAACTTCTATTTTTTAGTTTTTACTCTACATTTACGTTTATATTCTTTTCTTCCAAGAATGGCAATTTTAGTTGTGTTTATATTCCTTTCTTATTAAAATGATAATTTGGTTTGAGTCAAAGGTATTAGGGGGCTGCAGGCAATTTTGTTGTACGCAAGAGCTCAGCATGGTCTCGAATCTGTTTTTCACACATAGTAGCGTAATCTTCATAATAAATTCTCCCAGATGAGACATCCTGGGATACATTTAAGAATGACTCCACTTCCTTCGCCTTGAATGGATGGGTGCCCATTTGACACATGAGCTCGCGAAAGTAGTCTGCCTCTACGTAGCCCACATTCTCGGTGTCGATGGCACGGAAGGCGCTGATTAACACGTCCATTGGCTCAGGAGGATATACATTTTTCTCAATGATTTCAAGCATACGCGGTTCGAACTTGTCTAGCATAATATATGCATCAGGGTCGTCGCTCTGCATTGTAGGCAAAATGTCTTCCTCAACTTCAAGATCACTTGGGAACTGCCCTAAGTAGCGTATTACTGTTCTCACATCTTCCTGAATAATTCGTTCCTCTCCATCTTTGTCAAAGAGCAGGAATGCATTTTTGATGTTTTCACGGTGCCGTTTTGTAGTTTCGCTTTCTTCAATCACCACAGGAGCATCATCGACATCTGCAATCTTGCCTTCAGCGCCTGCTGCGCCTTTCTTCTTGCCCCCTTTCTTCGCTTTGCCCATCTTATGGAAGGCTAGCCGTCACCTGAACAAGCTTGCTTAGCAGTTTGCTCTTTTCTTTCAATGTCAAACAAAACACAATAAACTTCTTTCAAGGCCCACCTCGCTCAGGTTCTATTTGTAGCACATTTCGGAGTCTTTTCGCAAACTCTAGCTGCCTTCTTATTAATGCGTCAGACAAGCACATCAGCATTCTGTCTTAAACCCTTTTCCCAGATATCCGTTGATCATCGGAGAAACCCAAGATGCAAAACTTCCTCTATAGCCACTAGGATATGCATATAATGTTAGAATCTTCCACAGATAAGGGTGTAATTTATAAAAGTGGACAAACACTAAATTGCCGAGATGTAGGCAGCTTCGAGAAAGGTACTAGAATTATCGCGAAGCTTACTGGTGTTCTAATGTTTACAGTAGAAGTTGGTTACGCTATGATAGTGGATGAAGAGAACACTCATAGCTGATGTATAAGAATTACCATAGAGTAATCTAAGATTGCGCCGGATAAAGCTAAGAACAGTCAGGCTATCTATTTTTAGACATTTATTTCTTGCTGGCAGTATCTCATGAAGCCCAGAACTGCAATCGATCAAGTGAGGACTAGAAACCTAGTTAAACAGCTTGAGGACACCAGCTAGCGCGGGGATTTGGATAATTATCTCTGCTGAAAGTTTATCTCTCAAGTGCTTGGGGAAGAGGAAGTGCTGTGCTGTTGGCGTGACGAAAAGCGCCAATACGCTTGAACACAATTAAGGAAGACCCTGCTGCGTCCCGCGGAAGAAGCGAGTTTTCCCTTGGTATTGATTCTAGATAGCCTAATTGATCGACTTATTCACGGCAAGCGTAGCAGAGCGCCACAATCTTGCCAGCAAAACTACAATAAGAAGCTTGGCTGAGTGATCTAATCCCTTGCCAAGTTTAGACTCTTCGCCTGGTGGGACACGGTCGGGATATTTTAGAGACTCTCTACGCAAAGCAGCAGAATGCCGGCTGACTCGGATGACTATTACAAGGTGCTTGGGGTGGCACGGGATGCCAACGATGCCCAGATCAAGAAAGCCTACAAGAAAATGGCTATGAAGTACCATCCTGACAAGAATCCCGATAATCGTGAAGCTGCCGAGGAGAAATTTAAGGCCGTCGCGAACGCATACCAGGTTTTGAGCGACAAAAATAAAAGGCAAATATATGATCAATTTGGCAAGGCGGGCCTCGAGGGCCAAGGTATGCCTGGTGGCGGTTCAGGCGGTGCAGGGGGGGTTCCTTTTGCATCTGCAGAAGATGTTTTCAAGGAGATGTTTGGCAGCAGCGATCCATTCCAAGCCTTCTTTGGGGGCATGGGCGGCATGAACAGCATGCCAGGGAATGTTCAATTCCAGACCATGGGTGGTCCAGGAGGATTTTCGTTCCAATCTTCTGGGGGATCTCCATTTGGTTCCATGGGCGGCATGCCTGGAGGCATGGGTGGAATGCCTGGAGGCTTTAATATTGGAGGCATGGGCGGCATGCCTGGTGGATTTGGTGGCATGCCTGGTGGATTTGGCGGCATGCCTGGTGGAATGGGCGGCATGCCCATGGGAATGGGCGGCATGCCTGGTGGAATGGGCGCCCCTCGTCAGAATGCTGGACCACCGCCTCCAGGTATCTTTAAACCTGGTACTATTGTCATGATCAAGGGCCTAGCAAGCAAGCCGAATTACAATAATACGGAAGGCAGAATTGTTCGTCATGACCAGGCCTCCGGCCGATACATCGTGCAACTGACGGATGGCGATGGGCAACTGTCGTTAAAGCCTGAGAACTTACAGCAATGGATTGACAACGTCGAGGTCCAGGGAGTAGAGAGTAAACCTGGTGTCAATGGTCAGCGTGGTCTCTTATTTAACTATGATGCTTCAAAACATCGCTGCTCTGTTCGAGTTCCCTCGTTTGGCTCACTTAGTTTGAAGCTGTCCAATATCATCTTGCCAAAGGGTTCTGTTGTCCAGATTGTGAACTTGACAAGCGCTCCGAAGTACAATGGTCGTTGGGCCACAATCACTGAAGTGTCACGAGCAGATGGACGATACACGGTTGCTGTGTCCCCTAGTGAAAACCTCCGCATTCGCTTTGAGAAGGTGCACCCTTAGTTTTTTTACTTCAAAGATCTAGTTTAGTTTGCTACTTCAACCTATTACTACAATTCTGTATTTACCTATTTTGATTCATGCCTCTACAATTGTGTGTTTTATTTTAATATTGAACATACTTTTAAAAACTCTTATTGCTGTGTAATGATTGCAAGAGTCAATGGGTGCACCCTCTGCATCAAACCGTTCAGAAATGTTGCAGTAAAAGTACTCATTCCGTCCGAACGCACTAGTTGACCATGTTTGATCTAAGATCTTAATTTGAAGTGGCACAAAACGTTGTGTTTGGCAGTTCTTACAATCCATTGGTGATTGTTTCTTTCTTTGAAAGAGATGTATAGCTACAGTAGCTATTGCTTTTTTCTTTTACTCTTCACATGCTTCTTTAAGATGATGCTAGACTTACTTAATCTCAACACCAAGGTTTTTAGAACTTGGAGATGACTTTTCTTCTGAGCTTCCAGGGCAATGAGAAAACTTGGAATGCGCATTAAGGGAGGAGGTTTTCGGAGGTATACTTCTCTTAAAGCGAAGTTAGCTTTTTTTAGGATTGCTGATCATACAATTCCATTCTGCCAGTAAGTTTATAATGTTGGAAAAAAAGAAAAAAAAAATATAAAAATAGCGCTTTAACTCTACGTACCATGTCCTCTTGCAAAAAGAACTGCTCGCTTACCATAGTAAATTAACAAAAACTGGTTAAGTCACTAGAGGTTAAGATCTAATATTGTCGAAGAAAATCCGTATCCTTTTCGAGAAAATATGCTTCGCTTGTAGAGTGTGTAAGTACCTTACCCTATTCACTATACAGTATCACCACTACAAAGTTTTTCTTCAGCTTCCTGGATAGGTAGACCAGGAATATTTACAAATACGAAGGTGGGCTTCTTCTTCATTTTGAATTTTAAATTGTTCTCAAATTTGTCTCGAGTGCACACCCCTAGTAGTTAGTGAAAGATCCGTTGTGAATGATAATTAAAATTACACCTAAACCCGCATAGCTAAGATTGGACGCGCGGATGCACAGACTGGACGAGGGTTGAGTAGCATTATGCAAGAGTATATATATATATATAAACAAGGAGTGATAAGTTTTCGTAATCTACCACACATGAACTACATGGAAAGGGGATTGGGTGCGTAGGGATATATATATATCCCAATAGAAAAATCATTTATATTGATAGTTGTCTGCTGCTGATAAATAGTATCACAGCAGAATCGAGGACACAGCGCCTGCTTCTAGTCCCTTTCTGATTACGTAACTTGCGTACTAGAACATAGAAGAAAAAAGCTGGCAAGGTTTTGAAGACGTAGGTCTTTCTTTGGACACAGAAAAGGAGCTGCAGACTACCTCGAAGCGCATTCTTGCAAAAGGGGGCAGACTGCCCTTGCTCCTTGCGGCAAGAAGTGCAAGCTTCAGGCAAAAAGCGCAGTGCTACAACTGGTAAAAGAGCTTTCCAGCAGTAATATGTCAGCATCACCAGTATCAGCAAGACAGAGTCCGCGGACAATCGAAGGCAGCCTCGGTGCCGGGTTTTTTCAAGCTGGTCTTGCGGTTTGGGTAACAAATCCGTACCCCCAAGGGGAAGATGCGAGCGAAGCATACCGGGCTAATCGTTTGCTGGACCCTAAGCGTTCCTCTCGACCTGTATTTGTTCCTGGCAAGGTCATCGAGGTTCTGCAAAATGGGCATATCCGTGTTCGAACCGACTGGGAACCCAAAATTGAACTCTCGTGTACGAAAGACGACCTATATCTCGCAAATGTACGAAATGACGTTGACGATATGACAGATCTTGCCCATTTGAACGACGCAACATTATTGGATAATGTCCAAACCCGCTATCACCGGGACCCGCATCAACAAATCTATACCATGGCCGGCACAATTCTCATCGCAGTGAATCCATATCGTGTGATTCAAGATAGAAACGGGATCTCAATATACGACCAAAGTTATATTGAGCAGTACAAAAACTCTCCTGTGCGTTTAGCGGGAGGTGATAGCAAGGGTCTTCCGCCTCACATTTTCGGTGTAGCAGCCCGGGCAGTAAGCACATTTGCGCAGGAATGCGAGAACCAAAGTATTGTTATTTCAGGTGAATCAGGAGCCGGGAAAACAGAGAGCACCAAGCAAATAATGCAATATATCACATGTTGCTCAAGTCGACCAGTCAAGGATTCATCCAAGGAAGCAATTGAGTCGAAATTGTTAAAAACCAATCCTGTTCTCGAAGCGTTAGGCAACGCCAAGACGATCCGAAACGATAACTCATCTCGTTTTGGAAAATTTATTCAAATTTACATGAAACCAAAAGGGTCAAGTGCAGTACAAATTCTAGGAGGCTCAATCCAGGACTATCTTTTGGAGAAGAGTCGTGTTGTCGCACATACCCCTGGTGAACGCAACTATCATGTTTTCTACCAACTTTTAAAAGGACTCAATTCTGAAGAAAAAACAGGTCTTGGCCTTTCACACGAGGAAGACTTCTTTCGCTATCTGAATCCACAAAAACAGAACTTACACAGTGAAAAACTTCTCTCAGATTCTATTGGACGTGGTCGACGAACTGGCCAAGAAATAGAAGGCACTGATGGACGTACTGTCCTCCGCCCCATTGATGACGAAGCAGCATTTGAGGAGCTACAAAGCTCTCTGGAGGTGGTAGGCCTTGGAAAGAACCATCGAGATAATTTGTTCCGCACAATTGCAGCAATTCTGCATCTTGGAAATATTGAGCTGGAGACAATTGGCACAGATGACGCACATGTTGTAGCACAAGGTGCTGGCCATCAGGCACTCGATAAGGCTGCTGAGCTGCTTTGTGTAGAAGCTAGCGAGCTTGCTTCAGCTTTGGTAACTAAAACATCTGTGACTGCTTCTCAGGTTATCACATCTTCCCTTGATTGCAAACGCGCTTACGAAGGAATTGATGCATTAGCAAAGTCAGTATATGGCATTCTATTTCGATGGGTTGTCCAACAAATTAATGAGACTCTCCACAGACAAGAAGGGCATTCGAAGAACACTGGTTCAAATGATGATGGAGTGCCTTCTTATATTGGTATCTTAGATATTTTTGGCTTTGAGGTTTTTGGACGTAATGGATTTGAGCAATTCTGCATTAACTTTGCAAATGAAAAGCTACATCAACTTTTTACAACGCATGTTTTCAAATTAGAACAGAAAATTTATCAAGAAGAGGGTATTGACTACTCAGCAATCACTTTTGCGGATAATCAACTGATCATTGACCTCATTGAGAAACGCCCACGCGGAGTTTTAGCACTTCTTGATGAATCCTGCTTATTTCCTCAAGCTACAGATGAGTCATTTCTCAGCAAGCTAGACCAAGCTCATGGTTCATCTACAGAGAGTTCTAGTGCATTCTTTCGAAAGGCTAATATTCGCGAGAGCAAGACAGGCTCGGCTTTTGTTGTGATGCATTCTGCTGCAACAGTCGTCTATACTGCCGCAGATTTCCTTTCAAAGAATCGTGACAGACTTGAGAGCAACCTCGTACGTGTGATATCTAAAAGCAAGTCAGAATGGCTGTCTGGATTATTTAAGGCTCAGTTTGCTTCATCCGAGGCTGAGCAAGGCTCATTTACTGGATCGAATGCTTTTCTCGGGTCAAAATTCAAGGACGATATCAATAAACTAATGCGGGCTTTGAACTCTACTTCCCCTCACTTCGTACGCTGCCTCAAGGCAAATGGAGAAAAGCGACAAGGTTTTATGGACCCAGATCTAGTTTTGCATCAATTACAATACCTTGGTGTTTTAGACTCAATTCGGATTCGGCATAGTGGATTTAGTTTTCGCACGTCATTTCATACGTTTTATGCACGATTTGCCCTCGTCGTTCCTTCTTTACCTTCACCAGCAGCACTCAGCGAGCAGTTGGGCGGAAACAAAACTGATCCCACATATCGAATGAAATGTAAAGAGCTCATGGATTCTTTGTGGAAAATGGCTACAGCGACGGAAAGGGCAGCTTCGCCTACGCCTGGCGATGCTAATACACATCAGCAAGTTTCAGAAAACGACCTCAGTGCCCACAAGCTTGGTGATATGGTGCAACTTGGAACTACACGCATCTTTCTGAGAAAACAGATGATTCAAACTCTGGAAGCTTTGAGAGATGTCAAGCTCCAGGCCATGGAGGCATCTGCAATCAAGATCCAGGCGCTTTGTCGTATGCGTTTAGCGCGTACGCGTATTATTAAAATTCAATTAGGCTTGCGCAGAATTCGTGCGGCCTGGGCCGCGGTGCAAGATCGCCGTGCCTGGGTTCATCATGTCAAGGTCCAACAAGCACTTCGTCGTACGGCTTTAGTATGGAAAGCAAGGACAATTCTAGCACGGCGACGTAGGGCGTTAGCACTACTTCAAGCTTTCACACGTCGAGTTCTTACCCAGCGGAGATTTCAGGCTCTCAAACGATCTGCTCATCAAATTCAGGGAATTGTAAGAAGCTTCATTTTACGCAAACGCTTTCGAATGTGGACGCGTGTTGTAACTAAGATTCAGTGCGTTGCGCGATCATTTTTGATCCGCAATCGTATTTACTGGCGGCGGGTCCGAGGAGCCCTGCTCTTGCAGGCTAGTTGGCGTGGATTTAAGACTCGAGAATCTATGCCCATGGCAATGACCTATTTGGCCGAAAAACGTCATGAACGTGCACGGCACGCAGCAGCTCGAAGCGTGCAGAACCAATGGCAAACGTACCTGATTCGTCGGCGATATCTCGAAATGCGGACAGCTGCGTGCGAGTTGCAGCGCTGGTCAATGAGCTTTATTTTGCGTGATCGATTCAAAACGGTGCAAGCTAGTGTTCGCACAATTCAGCGGCTTGGTCGAGGGTTCCTTGCACGAAACCTTCGACGTAAAATCATAACCGCGCGTTTGCTGGAGGAAGATACATTGGAGTTGAACCGCCTGCGATATCGCGAAGCCGTTGCTGTTCGCGAGGGCTATGAGCATCCATTTTGTGGACGCCCTGCTGTATTTCAGCGACGTGGAGCAAATGCAACCACTGTAGTGACCAAAACAACTCGGAAACATCATGTTGTACTCGATGTTGATATGCGAACCAACGTTTCGAAAGTGTACTCTGCCGGTTGGACAAGAGCCTGCAAATCATTAGAGGACACATTAATAGTTGATGCTGGTGATTTTCACACTGTGGCACTAACATCCCACGGCGAAGTTTATACATGGGGGTTTGGTGATCGTGGACAATTGGGTCATGGCAACTACTCAGCTCGCACAAAGCCAAGCTGTATTTCTGCATTTGCACGCTCGCAGATAAAGATAAAACAGATTCAGACGGGATCCTGCCACACCATTGCTCTGAGCCAAGATGGACGTGTTTACACCTGGGGTGCAGGCTCACATGGACAGCTGGGTCTTGGAAACATGGATAACCAGGCAAATCCGTGCCTTGTGAGTTCTCTTTCTAAGCGAAAGATTGCTGATATAGCATGTGGGTCTACGTTTTCAATGGCGAGAACTCAGGCTGGTACAGTGTATACGTGGGGAGGCCCGGGTCCATGCCTTGGCCAGGGTGTGTATGTTGGAGATGGTTGCAACGCCCATCCAATGGCAGTGCATGCTCTTGCTCGGGAGCACGTTGAACATATTCAAGCTGGGCGTACATTTGCAGTAGCTCTGACCCGTTCTGGCAAATTATTCAGCTGGGGCAAAGGTGATTATGGACAGCTTGGCCTTGGAGACGATAAAGATAGGGTTGTTCCGCAGGAGCTAGGTCTACCAAGCCATGCTCCGGTCTTGCTAGTTGCCGTTGGTGCGCGGCATGCAGGTGCTGTTGATTCTCAGGGCAATCTCTTCATGTGGGGTAGCAATACACACGGTCAACTGGGTGTTGGTGACACAGACTTTCGGTCTCGACCTACTCACGTTGCCAAGTTAAAGGGTGGAGTGCAGCATTTGGCCTTAGGTTGGCGTCAGTCATTAGCATATTCTGAGCTTGGCGAACTGTTTGTTTGGGGGGTCAGCGTTCTCAACCTTGATGGAGAGGGCCGTGCTGATGCAAGACTTATGGATAACTGTTCCGAAATGCTTTCGATGTCAGTAGAGCCACAGCTTGTTCATGGCCTCAACCTTTGCAAAGCAGGACGACGTCTCACTCAACTCACGAGCTCTCGTGCCCCGTCTATGAGTTATCTGGGTATGCACTACGAGCAGCGTCCAGCAACGTTAAAGATTTATGCAAGTTCAATTCTCCATAGTACATCGAGTATTGACATGCACAAATTGGGCATGTTTCTCAAAGACGAAGAAGAGGGTAATGATAACAAGAGCACAATTTATGTTGACGGCAAGGGGAAAAGACATAACATGAAGCATATGACCTCAGAGCAACTGCAAAATCTTGTTCGGGAGCTGGTAACGCAAGGACCGGATGCGAAGGCCTTTTTGGATGAGGACCCAAAGGAAAAAGCCCGTCGAAGTGGGCTACTCAAACAATCCAAGAATGCCCAGGTTGTTCATGGCGTGCGGTATATCGAGGATAACGCACTTTCTACAGTGCGAATTTCACGATCAACATCAGCGCCAAAGTCAACTCCAGCTCCAGCCCTTTCTCTTGAAGGCAGAGACCTGCTTCAGGCCCGCTCACGAACCTCGTCAGTGCTCCTTCGTCGTGAGCATGAACAACAAGTGCAAAAAAGCCTGGAGGCCTTACATGCGCAGATGCTTGAGCGTGAGCAAAGCTTGCACAAGCAACGTATTGCTCGTCTCTCTCGTGAAGGAGGATTGAATGCATCTTCTATGTCAGCGCAATTCTCCTCTCATCTGCTACTGCGTCGGGAAAATGCATCGCAAGACGTACCAAACGGACAGTCCCCAGAAGAGGTGCTAGATCTATCTTCTTCAACACAGATTGATCACATTGTTGACTCATCTGGAAGTCAGTCGAAGGACGTGTTTGCCTCAAGACCCCGAAAAGCGTCTGCCGCTTTTATTGCATACCAAAATGCATATCGTCGGGCATCTCGCGGCAAAGATTCGCAGCCACGAACAAATCTAGAACGTGATTCTAATCGAAAGAGTGAAGCTGATAGTCGAGACTCCGTTTCAAGTATGGATCTTGAGACGAAAAGTACATGCAGTGACGATATGTTCAACTTTGCACGACGAGGTTCGAAAGATACCAAAGCCAAGAGCACCAGAACATTAAATGGACGAGCTTCCAATGGAAGTCATTCAGTTCGTACTTTGTCTAATAAAGTCATAACCCACCATAAGTCTTCAACTTATCAACATGGTGGAAGTATGGATTCGCTCATAGAGCGCTTACAGGCCCAAGCAGAACGAGAAGTGAACGAAATTTGGGGTAATATGAAAGTGCAATAACCGATATTAACAAAAGAAGTACTTTATCTCCTTTACTTTTCAAAGCAAATAGTTGTCGGAAAAAGAAGCAGAATGAAAACTATGGACGCCAGCCAATTTTGAACCTGAATCGTCGTACCATCGACACTTTTATGTTATGCAGTAAGAACGTACACTGTGTTGTATAGTGGATACCCACATCTTGATTATGAGGTCATTGAAAGGCTTCATCTGAGCAATTAACAAAACTATGACAAAGAGCAGACTCACCTTTCCATTCTAGAAAGTATTAGTTGTAGGATGTGACAGACGGATTTAGCGGCCCAATGTCGTGTAAAAAAATGTTTGACGTTTAACTATGATCTCAGACGGGCAGGTTTTATTGAATAAGGCAACACTGTTTAGACGAGGCTTCCTCGTTGAGCCATGGGCTGGGCTCATCGGTCGTCCGCATTAGAAAATCCTTTTTGGCTTGTTCGTTTACATATTTCGTGATTTCTGCGCAAGCAGTTTCTGGCGGAATCGCGTCTCGCGTAAGGTCGAGCTGTACCTCGAGCTGTTTGATAGCTTGTTCTTCCTCATGAGCTGCCCGTGCGCGGGCTGCTGCGGCAGCTGCCGCACGAGCCGTAGCCATAGTTTGATACTTGGTGACTGTTTGGTGGCTTGTCAACGGAAGAACTTTTCAATTGGATAAATTCAGACCTGTACCCCACAAGACAAAATACAGCGACGTGTCAAGGTCTCGCTTAAATGAAATGTCTGATGCAAAATTAAACCCGAAAGTTGCTACGGCAAAGCTATCCAAAGAAGCGCTTATTGTCTATATAACAAAAGGTCTAACGTGTTGTCTGGTCTTCACACCAACTTCGCAAACCCCAAAATTTTCTTCAAATTTGCACCTAACAACAATAGAGCCCAAAATCTGGTCTCCGCTACCAAGAGCTCAGCGTGCAGCTCACTTGGCTGTATGATCCTTTGTATGTATGTATGTAAATATGTATAGTGCCTGCGGAGTACGTGAGTTATAAAAAGCAAGACCTTCTTCCTCGGACCCTTCGACTTCGCTTAAGCCGCAGCTCTCAGCGACCGCCGCCGGCTACAGAGATGCCACTGAAACCTCCCCGCACGTGGCAGAGAACCCTTCTCAGCGCAGACTTCGGTCGCGGAACGGCAAGAGCCGTCAGAGCGAGCTGTCGCGGTGGGCCTTTCGAGGAATGAACGCGCTTATTATTGATCGTCGCTAGGTTTCTCTTCGTATATTTGTTTTTCCTCTTACCAATGTGTTACTATGACTATCTCTACTAAACAGTACTAGTATTGTTAGTCGTACGTACTTCATTGTTATCAGTAGTAGGTGTCTAATTTTATTAGATTAAAAAATTAAAAAAATAATAAAATATGGTCTCAATCAACGAGTCATTCAGCTCTTTAAGGAAAGCAATGCTCGTTGTATGTACTCTAGGACGACCCTCTAGGTTGGTTGCTCTAAAGTAGGTACCTTCGACGAGTCTTTAAGGTGCAGGAAATGCCACTCGCGAGTTTCCACTAGAATAGATCAAACTTTTCGTACAGACGGAAGAACATTGCTGCAAATGGACAAGAATCAAAGCTATTTTTATTGCTACGTACGGATGGATGCCTATGCTATCTATTAGAAACCTGCTCCGCGCTGTAAGTAGGCACTACAGTTTGTGGTAGAAAGTGGATTACTAAGAGGGACTACCAAAAGCACTGTGCCTTGTACGCGGCTATTTCTATAGTTTTAGCTAGCAGTTACCTATATTTCCTTGGTCCGAAAGTGTTGTCACATGGTCTTACATACATGAAGCCAGGAACTGAGGATGGAAACTTGAGACAATCAGAACATTTTTGGATATATTAACCACTTGGCTATGAGACTGGTTTTTTACCAGTATAGGCATGTGGGAATGCAGATGGTTTTCTTGTGCCATTAAGATCTGGGGGTACTGTAGCAACTTTGGGGCTGCAATTGGCACGTAGGAGAAAAGGTTGATCTTGAACTCGGGGTTATTTTATAAAATCACGAAAACGTGAATAGCTTGATTCACCTTACTTGCATAATTTCATGCAAGTCACAAGATTTCCTGACAGTGAAACACCTAGAAAAGGAGACTTAGCAAGGATTGCGGCACAAGGAGTTGTAATAAACCATTTTAAATCTGCAGCTGTGGCTGCAAGCATATTTAAGATTCGAAATATAATCAACAAACCCATCAAAATCGCAAACAATAAAGATCCTTAGTGCTAAGTGTGAAGGTGTTTTGAAGCCAGCTTATCAAGGCGATTGATGATTGCATGCGCAACTACATCTGATGGACGGATGGGCCGCTGAGAACTCTCATCCCATGCTGCCATATACGGTAGAATGCCTCTGAGCTTTTCATGTGGATACTTAGGCTCCTGGCAGCTGTGATGCGGGAGGAGGCACCGAAGCGTAGGCTCAATGACCTCTGGTTGGCATTGAGAAAAAAGAAACTCTGGCAGAAGAGCTTGATCTGCCAAAATATTTGGTAAAGATACATGTTTAACACGAGCTAGCATTGGAGCTGCAGTTCTTGTAAGCCAGTCTGCATCGTAAACAACAAGAGTAGGGATGTAGCGAAGAGCTAATTCGGAGGCAATTGTGCCGGAAACAGCAACAGCTGCATCGGCATTGTTGCACAGCAATACTTTGTCATGAATTACCTTGAACTGCTCGCGAATACTAGGGCTTTGCATTGAGAGAAATTGTGAGATTGTTTTGGCTGTACTTGGTGTACTTGAAATTTGCCATTGCCAATTAGTATCTTGAAGACGACTCGCAAGTTCAACTAACAATGGGAGTGACCATTGGAGTTCTTGCTCACGACTTCCTGGAAAAAAAGCAATGGTATATTCTTTCATAGTAGAAACGAATGTCGGAGCATTGCGGGGTAATGGGGTTTCGAATAGATTGTCAAATGTTTGCCACGGCGCAAGTGGATTCTCATTTACAAATGTTGCAGGTGGCATGCATGCAGGAGTTCGGGTTGGCAGTTTGACTTTGAAGGTCCTATCGAGCTCCTGCTCATGCACTAAGCCCGTGAAGGGAGCAAACGCCTTGTCTGGCAGGGCGTCTTGCACAGCTGGATGGCCCATAAATGTACACCTAGTCTCCTCTACATACCACGATGGTTCGAACGGTAGCAAAACAAACAAGTCGTCAACAGCATGTGAAAGGTTTATAGGCTGTGGGGAAGCAGGTTTCCCGATGGGGCGCAGAGCCCAAGGTGATGGGCCTACCACGTGCATTCTATGGAAGGGGGCTCCTGCCAGACGAGATTGCAAGCGCAAATTAAAACCCTTTGAATCTACAGTGAGTACGATATCCGGGAAGTACTCTTGCTTGCAGAAACGCTCAAGACGACGTAGTTTCATATATATGTCTGGGAGTTTGCGAATGACACTACCAAGCCCCATCACTGCAAGGTCTTCCATAGGAAATAGCTCATTTGGATCTTCCCCAGCTGGTTTCCATGCGAGTAAACTCCTCAGCGCGGGACTGTCAAATTAATAAGCCATTTGAAAAAATGCTTTTGTGTTACTGTTAGCTGTACCATTCTTCGAAATATCGAATGCCGATTTCCGCCCCGTCTTTGTGTGTCTTATTTTCAGTTTTCCCAGGAAAATGGCTGCTCCAAAGCACACAAAGGACCTACGCGAACGGGAGACAACCAGTCACAGGGCCTGCCCGCTATCTTTATCCAGCAACGTTTGATTAGATTACTTACCCTGCGACCCCTCGAACTTGTAGGCGCTGTTTTAGATCAGGGCGAGCTTTGAAGATGGAGGTCAGAACGCGAGCTGCCAATGAATCTCCCGAGGCCTCGCCTGTGACCACGAGTAGCCTCATGGAGGTTGGCTCTGCGAGCTTCGCAGCGGCTTTGGTGCTTACTCATTGGTTTATCATCTTCCTTATTTAGCCCTCTCTCTATGGCAGGACAGACAGAACCTGTCAGTCCCACAATAGTAGTAGGGTAAAACCTCCGGATTTGTGAAAAAAATGTGAAGGGCGCTACAGAACTTAGACACGGGATTGCTTTGGTGTGGGAAGGGAGGGTGAGGGCCATTGGTCCTGACCAAAACGTTTGGGCACGCTTGCATGATTGATGGTGAAGATATTGATGATAGTAGGTCGGGCTAAAATTGCCTCCGCCAAAAAGTCAAGTTATTATATTCGTCCATGTTAACGAGAGGTTCCAAGTGTTCTTTATTTTTTATTGTATACACTATTGTTAGCTTCAGATATCATTTTATAGAAGGATGTTACAGCACTGGTCTTCTGATTTACAAAACTTAGGCGACCCCTCTGAACAAGATAAAGGCATCATAAGAATTCATGAAATTTCAGTAGCCTATTGTTCTAAGTTTCACATAGTTCCTTCGATCGGAAATCTCAGCAGTTATGATTTTAGAGAAGATACATTTAAGGTTCTCTCGAAATTTAGTAGTTCAAATGCTTGGAAAGAGTCAGAAAATGCTTTACTTGTATAATTCTTCTGATATTGGACAGTCTTATATCACTATCTTCCTGAGTTTACTTATTTTATAACTTTATCGATGTTTCCTGGCTGCATTGACTCCTTTCAATGTTCCACGCAACTTTGTTCTTTGTCTCAAACGAGTGATTTTTCTTTACTGGAGGTTTAAAACGAAAAAACTTATTTTGGACATCTTTGATAGTGTCATGCATATATTGTTAATTTATGTTATCCTGCTCTATCTATTAGATTGAGGTTACCCCGGGCTCAAGCAAGGTGATCTATCTCTGTGACGTTTTAAAAAACATAGACTCTTAAGAGCAATGTTGACTCAAAATTGTAAATTTAGGGAATCCTAGGCATACCAAGCTTTTTGAAAGGCATGTAGCATATCAACTTGATGAACATTGACCATGGGGTCGAATACAGAGTCGGGGACCTTGCTCTAACTTCTGCCAATCTAATAAAATAACCTGCATACATAGTATGGGATGGACCTCAAATAGAATTTGAGGGCTTATTGCTTGACTCTATCTAGAATTCAAAATCACTGTTGAATTTTAACCACGTACATACACCTACTCATTCTCATTCTCTTTACAGTTTAACCAACAAATATCAAAGGGTACATTCTGAAACGAATAGTACCTTTTGTCATCTGCACATGTATACTTTGTGCTCTTGGAGATTACGATTGCAGCCCCTAACGTCTAGGCTCTACTCGAACAGCGATTTATTCTTAAGATTAGTTTTATTCAGAATGCTCTTTGAGAAGACATCATATACTACCAGGGTATGCATAATTTAATTGATGAAGAATCACACAATCACCGACGAAAACGAAGTGAAAAACTAGTCACCTAGATGCAGGTATAAGATTATGCATTTAAAACATTAAGGTTATCATCTGAGGACTTTTAATTGATACTACCAGGGTATGCATAATTTAATTGATGAAGAATCACACAATCACCGACGAAAACGAAGTGAAAAACTAGTCACCTAGATGCAGGTATAAGATTATGCATTTAAAACATTAAGGTTATCATCTGAGGACTTTTAATTGATACTACCAGGGTATGCATAATTTAATTGATGAAGAATCACACAATCACCGACGAAAATGAAGTGAAAAACTAGTCACCTAAATGCAGGTATAAGATTATGCATTTAAAACATTAAGGTTATCATCTGAGGACTTTTAATTGAGTAAAGTAGAACTAGGTTAATCTGTTTCGTGTTTTTCTCAGTAGTTTTGAATGAGGTCTAAAAGACCATCACGGTTTGTCTGAGCCTTTACTTCTTGGCACATGCAGTGCCAAGGTAACACCGCAACAGCTTCATAGTCAGCCGACTACCTATCGAATATTGAAAAGCTTATCCTAGCCTTTCGCCTTCCGCGAGTATAAACGTTCGGATATAGCCCTCCTTGATTTCCTTATCCCGGGCTTTTAGCTCTGACTGATGGTTAAGAGTTTGTCTCTCCGATACATCTTCCGTAACTACTGAAGACGTTCAATTTGATTCCCTTCAATCATGCCATTGGAAATGCTCCGTTGATGCTTACGACGACCAATACTCCGATATACTCACTGAATGTATGCTTTGAGACAGCATATTTAATTCGTTGACGCTGGTTTAACGATGATGTCAAATTCAAGTGCGTCAATCCAGTTGGGAGATTTGAAAGCGGTGACATAGATATTGCCATGACTTCTAAGTAGGGTATCCTTTTTCATGGAGATCCAATTATTTATAGATTAATTGACTAAGTTACTGCCAAACATGTCCATCTTTAAGTGGCAATGTGCAAGGTCTAGAGACATCGTCTTTTGATTTTCCATGGATATAAGTCACCGGCACTGGTCTTATCTTCAGCTTATCTGGGTTGATTAGTTCCTAAAGATCCAACTTTTTTTTTTTTCTTGACCTTTATATTCGTACAAATGTCTAGCGCACTTAAGCCCTAGAATACAAACCTAATGAAGGGGATGCAAGAACTGATAAACTTTGATAAGTTTAATATGGGACAGCCGAATTAAAGTAAATGGTCGAATACAAACTGAAAATTGCCAGTACTAATACGGTTTTTTTACCCTACTAGAATTCCTTTTTTTTGTTCTACCTATGCGCGAATCAAGTGCATGCTAAAGCGGCTGTAAAGTGCGTCTAAAGTTGAAGACTTTCTTTTTACTATTCGCCATATAGGGTTTTGCTCGTTTTATATAGTAGTAGGTAGGGGGTAGAAGTTGGCAAGGAGCTGAAGTGCACTGCGTCAGAGCGCATCAAAAGGCTCAGCTAGAGTATATCATTCTCAGCAAGCTGACTATCCGTGTTTCGAAAACTCGTTGCTAAGACCTATTGTAAAGTAGACATTTCCATAGCCTTCAAAACAGTTCCTCATTTTACAAATCTTCATATCCCATTGCATCATCTGAAATTCTCTTTCACTGACAAACAATGACCTTGAGGTTGATGTATATAAATTCTGCAACATCCATTCCCCGCAATTTCCTAGTTAGGACATGACCACTGCCTACCTACTACCTAGGTAATATTTCTCACCATGATTTATGAAAAACTCCATCTAAAGTCCTTCGCCAGAGTTGTTAGGCACAATCCCAAACTTTCTAGCTTCTCGGTGCTGCTTTCCCATTCACTCCCCTGGACACCTCCCATCTTTATTCATCCATAGACCTTTCAATCATCGAAGTCGATCACCTCAAATCCCCTTGTGATAATTTCAACACCTTGAAATCCACACCCTGTAATTCCACTGCATAGTACCCCAATAACCATGACTACTACTTCCCAACCCTAACCATCCTATAGCTACTCCTATATGCCTGCTTGCGCAAGAGAGAACGTAGAGAGAACGCAATCCGGCACCTTATAGTTTTCATTAATATGTACTAATCCTTGGCCTCCGCAAACAAAGCATGGCCATCGAAGGCAAACAAAGAAAGGCAATCGAAAGCGCTCAAGGTGTCAAAAGCACAGATTCTCAGAGCGGAAACTAGGCTTCAAGCTAGCACTCCTCAAAGTGGCTAAGCACCGGGCTCCTCCCGGTATCGAGGTGATCTCTAGAGGGTGCGGCAGACCGCAATCGCGGTCAGCGGCCGTGCCTCGGCCATCCGTCGTTATCGTCGGGATGGCAGGCAAGAAGCAGCCGCTCTCGGCGGCGGACCGCCTTGCGGCGTACAAGCGCCGCGTGCTGGGCGAGGATGGAGGTGGCGAGAGGGCCTCCTCTTCCGGCAAGCGGAAAAGGCCACAGCAACCTGAGTCGCGGGCCGACTCAAAGCTGTCAAAGGGTCGTCCAGAGAAGGGCAAAGCTACAGAACTCAAAGGGACTGATGGTGCTGCTGTGGAGGTGACATCTGGGATTCATCGTGGAGCGAAATCCAAATCCGGAGGGCCCGGGTTTGGGGACGACCGTGGAAACCGCAGGGGCGGCAAACGACGCAAGGTGGATTCTGTCGACAACAAGACTGGCAAAGGTGCAAAAGATGTGGGCAAGAAGGGCTCCAAGAAGGGCAACGTGGAGGATCCTAGCATGAAATACTTTGCAAATCCGGTGAGAGCACCCATCTGCCTGGCGGCAAGGTCTTTCTTTACGCAGACATGCAAGCTTCCCAAATTTGACATTGTGCTGGGACGCAAGACGGGCTGGCGCGTAGGTGCCAAGCTTGCGGTCCGTGGAAACCCGCCTGTGTTTGGCATGTTCAAGCCCGGCACGCATGAAATTGCGGAGCTATTGCACTCGGACGCACAGCATCCGGCAATTAATGAGGGTTCAGTTCTACTGCATAAGGCAGCGCTTAAGGTGGGCGTAAGGGGTTACGATGGCGTAAATCCTGGGGGGCTGAGCTATGTCGCTCTTAATGCTGATACTAAGCACAATCAGGTCCAGGTAGTGTGCGTATTCAATCAAGCAACAATCGATGACAAACTACGGAAGACATCAGAAGAGCTCTTGGCCTTTATAAAAACTGCAGAGAAGGCAGACCGGAAGAAGCCTCTCCTTCACTCTTTCTGGGTGCATTGTAACCCAGCTGGACGTCATGATAACAATATCTACGCCTATGATGGTGTGTGGGAACGAATCTGGGGAAAGGAGTTCATCGAAGAGCAATTGGTATCTTTGCGGAAGCAAGTTCCATACCATCTACCAGTTCTGCGGTTTCCTCCGACTGTATTTCGTCAAGCAAACCCAGAAGCCTTCGCGGGGATCATCGGCGAGGCCCGGAAGTGGATTCAGGGCGACGCAACATCCTCAAAGACACCAGTGACTGTGGAACTGTATGGTGGTGTTGGTACGATAGGCTTGCATATGTTGGACCTGGTACAAACAATTTCTTGCAGTGACGCAAACCCTCACAACCGAATTTGTTTTGGGGCAACTGTGGAGGGACTTGAGAATACCGAATTACGCCGTAAGGTGAAGCCCTATGATCCACGTGACGCTGTACAGGTTGTGCGGAGTGGCGAGTTGGACCGTGCTGATACAGTGATTGTTGATCCACCCCGTAAAGGACTTGATAATGAGGTGATCCGCGCGTTCGTCCGATCAAGGCGTTTACAACGGATTGTATACATCTCCTGTGGATTCAAAGCACTTCAGCGGGATTGCGCATCGCTTCTGGAGCAGGGCTTTGAGCTCAACTTTGCTAAAGGTCACGTTTTATTTCCTGGTGCTGACCATATCGAAACACTTGCTGTGTTTTCTCGTAAACGGTAGTTACCCTTTGCTTACTCTTCTCATGTGTGGATTTTGTTCTCACATATTTGGATCACATTTTCTGTCTGTATGTGTGTTGCCACTGGTGATTATTTTGATTTGTGGGTCTTCTTTGAAGGATGATGAGAGGATTCCTCACATCTGTAAATTTGTTCATGAGAAAATAATTAAAAAAAAATATCGGAGTACCTCACTGCTACATTTCTGTTTGGATCATGGAAGGCAGCGAATTTCCGCTGTATGCTAGTTCATTCCGTTGAATGTATTTAGCCGGAGTCTTACAACTAAGCTGTCACTGATTTGATCTTCCTTATTATCATTCTCTTTCAGACGTTTGGATGTTGTGGGCCTGAATTGTTGTACAACATTGTCTGCTTTTGTTTTCAGCATGAGTGACTTGTTATCTATTTGTTGAAACATTATCTACAGCATCCTTGTCCTATGTCGTGGTTTCTGCACCGCCATGACTACACGAGGATGTAATTCACTCTCGGGAAGCTTGATCCTTACGCCCAGAATTTTCTTGCGAAATATTCGGGTCAAAAGAAGTACGCTTTCTCCAATTGTTCGTTTAATGGAACGAAGCAATTTCAAGAAACATGGGGTATTTCTTCCACCCACATTGGTATTTAAATCAATTTGGCATAAAATCTACCGATCAGGAGTATCGACACCTTTTGCAGCATGGTAATGAGGATCCACCAGAGTTGGGAACTTCTTTGATTGGAGCTTTCAAAGCAGTGAATCGTCAAAACACATAGATTTTCAGGGTTGCCGGAATTTACAACGAACTTCTATCGAAGCTTGTGTGCAATTAAATGATAGTGGAGGCATCTTCCATCTGTCCCTACTAAGAAAGCAGCGCTGTACAGGTCATGGAAGTACAGCTTGCACTATGGCTTAGAGATAGCCAGAAAACCTCCTGGCAGTCGAGAATGCCGTGATTATGGACGTTTCGGCGTTTAGTTTAGAGCAGGAATGCTTCACTTGTTTGGGTTATCACCTACTCAGTGTTGTATTTATTGGGTTTATCTTTTCAATGACATGTCCTTCATTTGTTATACATCACAATGTTGTCACAGGATGACTGAATTTGAGCAAAGCACATCAACATTCTGAAAACCTCGCTTTATACTTTAATGAGTTCAACAAACTAATGGAAGCATGCGGAACTCGTCAAGCGCTTCAATGGCTGCAATATGTTTCTTTTACTGGATTTCAACTTTTGGGAAAGATTGAAAACAAGGATTTCCGGACTTCCGAAGAAACACCTTTCTCTCCAGACAATATGGTAGATTTGTAAGAGTAAGTAAGTGTAAACGGCGAGTAGCTATCATTTTCTATTACCTTTCCTCTTATAAAAAGGAATAAGAAGTGGACTCATCTTTTTTGCTTTAGCACTGGCAACAAATTTAACACAATGTTCTTAACAACCATTCCGCATTTTCTTTGTACTGGGCAAGGTACAATTCCTTTTCTTTTAATTTGTGGTGAGTGGGATCGACAGCTTTTAAATATATATATCAGAAAGCGGAATACAATGACGCATGACAAATCAACGCCTTCTTGCTAAGCATGATGTTTTCTTCAACCAGTTCCCAACTCGTAATACTGAGTCGCGGAGCTAGTAGAACCAGCCATTCAGTTGTTCCTGCGAGAAAGAAGGAAGATACACTTTAATCATCCCTAATTCACATCAGGCTGGTTAGCTGATGAATCTAAAACACCAGGATTGTCTTGCTCACATTGCAGCACACTGCAAGGCGATTTGTGCATTCATCATAAACTCATTTAAACCTAGTACGGATTGGTGGAACTCATGCAGCGTCGGAAAGAGTTACTGGGAGTATTCATTATCGAGACGGGAAAGTGGGTAAGACAAAACAGTCGTGTTTGTTTTGATCTCTAAAACGAGCTCCTAGGACGCTGTGGCCAAACGCCAGTGCCTTTGCATTTGCTTAGTTAACAATCCAAAGGATGCACACGCATTTGTTGAACTCTGCCGCGTGCGGTGTGCGTATGGCCAATCACAACGCTGTGAAGCGGTCGTGTCTCAATATTCATTTGTTGGCCGTCCGCACGATTGCAGTTGAGCAATATACTCTTGGAGTCAAGGTGTGTAAGAGACTCAGGACATCTTTCATGTAGATCATTACTCACCTGGAGACAGCGATGGACGGCCAGCCAACTCGGCCAGGGAAAGCTTGGAAGAAGGGGGCAGACACAGACATCGCGTGTTTTTCAGCTCTTAAGCAGTATTGGCCTAAAGCATATGAGTGCAATTAAAAAACTACATTGTTAGCAACATATTATTCTGAGGGCTTGACTGGCTGGTGGGCTGGTCGTTCAGTCACAGTAGCCTGCCTGGCATGGAGGACACCATGACTGCGCTAGAGATATTGTTCTTGTTTTCATTAAACTACAAATGTCAGTGAGAGAACTCAAAGGGAAAAGTAGATTTACTGCAACACGCTTCGTGGTCAGTGGGACCCCCCATTTCCTAGTGGAACAAAAAGTATCGTTTGAAGCCAAAACATTACAAGGGGTGGGATGGGTCCTGCTAAGCATAAAAAATCTTGGCTGCCAAGACTTTTTTGTTTTCAAAGTTTCATTCCACCTTCCATTCGTCCTTTTTCTTCCGCTCTTTTTTCTCTTCCTGTTCTTTGAAGAAGCAATCAAGCAACAGTAGGAAATAGATCATGTCGGTGAACAAATCTTACGTGGTTCAAATCAACCAACCCGTGGCAGCAGTGGAGGTTGTTTAGGTAGGAGGCTTTATGGGGTGAGGGATATATAATTTTGCATCAAAGTAAATCATGTGCTATTCGGTTGGGATGAGAACAATCTTTTGAATTGATTGGGAGGTAGGGACACAATCTTCCGATATTATCATAGTCGACCAGTGACTACCTCGTGCATCTACTACTTTAAGTAGAAGGCTCAACATCATATTTATTTTCATAAAAAAAATGGTAATGATTTTCAAAACGAATAATTCCAACACCATTGTGGCCAATGCTTTTATATTCTTGCAATAATAGGGGAAGCCGAGAGTCTAAGTTGTGGTACGCACCGTTCTTCCTGGAATTTGATTTATAATTGCCTTGTGAGAAAGAAATCAAACCAAGAGAAGAGAGTTTTGTTCGCATTGGGTAGTGGCATTGGAAGAAGTTCTTTCGCTAGCATTGTAGCAGACAGCCCCATGTCTACCAGGTAGTATTCGGCCTACTTTATCAAAAGTAATTCTAAAAAAAATGTGTGGCCACTCCCTGGAGCTCACAAATCGGTGAAATGTTAATATGTGTTATGAAGAAAAAATTATAGGTTATTGAAGGCCACTCATTCGTACAAACTCAAGTTTATATAATATTATTTGCAGCTCGCGAGGTATCTCGACAGCACAGAATTCAGAGAAGGTCTGTAGTTCATCTCTTTTCTATTGATCATTCTCTAGTGCAACGTGAGATCAAAGTCATGGTAGCAAGAAGACATTCAAAGTGCTAGCTACGAGTCAGCATCGTCTCTCGATAACCATTCACTTCCGGCCATAGGCTTATTCTTAATACCTCCCTAGCTAAAACACTAACACACACATTGGCCCGCTAAGGACTACTGCTATTGCAACTGCAAGTCGGATAGTTTCAAAATAAGAAATCAAAGCACATGGATCATAGTGGCAATGTTGTCTCTTCGTCTCCCCAAAGCTTCGCTGCAAATCAAGAGCAGCAAACATTGGTGGTGTATGCGAGCATCGTGATTTCCTGTCTGTCAGTGCCAGTTGATGAGTTCAGATAGCCTGTTGATCATTTCAGTAGGTAGGTAGTTGTAAAGGTAGACAAATCAGGAGCCATGGCAATTTATTAATCCTACTATGGATAAATCATAGTGGCGGTGTGTTTTCCTCAACAGGATAGGACGCAGTGAGAGCTCTCTGTTTATTCAGAGTCTTTATACTGAGGAACTTACAGGAACTTGATGGAGGTATTCTCTCAAGTTCTTTATCTTGCAGGAAGGATGATGCTAAAACAAGAGTGGTAGGTATGCTATCAAGAGAGCGAAACACATGTTTAGGAAAGCCTGTACCGAGATCACTGCAATGGATTGCATGCTGTCAGAGCTTAGCTGAGGACCACTCATGGTGGCGCGAAGTTCAAGTGTTTTCATCCTATAGCAAATATATTATAAATTATAAAAGCAGCCCTGATTAGACGATGAGACTTCCAAAAAATGTAAAAGCCCCCATTACACAAATTAGTACTACCTACCTGTTATTAGCCAGACTTTGTTCTCGTTTATTTCCAGTCAATCAATGTCTTCTCCAACGAAGACTCAGTTTCCAGAGAAGAACAAGTACAAAGTCTTACAGTTGATGATGTTGTTCTTTCCAACTCGCCAAAGTTAATCAATTCAAGAGTCTCCAGGCCTGTCGCAGGGTGGATAGATGCCGCTGCCTTCTGCTCTCTCTGCTGACACCGTGCTGCGCCCTTCTCGAGCCCGACCCCGGGGGCTGGCGAGGCATTTTGATGTGTCTTCTGGGCGCGTCAATCGCTCGATTCTGCTGTTCCTGAAAATCAAAGCAGCGAAGACCAAATTTAAAGAAAGAAAGACTCTTAGCATTTTAGATAGCCCGCCTGCTACCTCAGGCGGAGCCAGTCAGTCAGAGGTTCTTCTCTCTGTTCTTTCTGCTCTGCTCTGCTCTTCTCTGCTCTGCTGGCTGATCTGTGTTCACTCGACTGGACTGAGCGTCAGTGGAGGAAAGAAACTAAAGAGAGGGGAAGTGCGAAGGCAGTGGCGGTATCGTCACTATCGTGAGAGGCCGACACACAGGAAGCGGAAAGCAGGCGTCTTCTCTCTTTCTTGTGACACCACTCTGTTCCTGGAGCTTTGCAAAGTTTCATTCATTCCAAAAAGGACAAGAAGAGTTACTAGGGAGTTAGCGCCTTCAAAGTTATCTTTCCCTCACGGAAGTTCTACCACACTAGTATTGTTTAGCCGCACGGGGGCTTTGGGGAACTTCCGGTTAAAAAACGTCTTATATACCCCCTGTTCTAATGGACACAAGGAACACCCCGGCGCTTAAAAAGGAGAAAGAAAAATGTTTAACGTTGGAGAGAGATTGTAAAGTATCAGGACCATTTGGTTCTTTAATCTAGTTTAAGTGAGGCCACAAACCTGAAAGCTGTACCCGTGCATGGAACACCAGAAAATCGGACTCGGCACGGAACCAGTGGAGCTATAAATCTCGCAATTACGGCTATGTAATGGTGATGTATAGTTGCGGGAGTGCGTGTAATCCTTTCCAGATCGATCACTCCTGCAGTATTAGACTTGGTCCCAAGGCGCAGCCTGAAGAAAAGCATCCTCATCACCTTGTCCAAGAAGAGCCAAGACGGAGGAACGTTTGTATATTTTAAACATTTATTACTGTTTTTAAATATTTATTTTTATTGTTATAGAAGGTTTAAAAAAAGCTAAAAAGCTAAAATGTTAAAAAGAAAGAAAGTTTGATTACATTTTAAACTTAGAATATATATATACTTTTAAATTAAAAACTTATTAAAAATGTTAAATTAAAAATAATAATCATATTCTCTAATTAAGACATGAATTATATTTCTGTGCACACCCCAAGCGATGATCTCGATGCAACTGCTCATATAGCCTACGCGATTTCGTGCGATTATTCTTGGTGCTACCCTGAGTGATGTCGGCTGCGAGGACACTGCCGTTGTCTATTTTCCTTCTTCAGAGTAGCCTCCATAGCGCGATTCCTAGCACTTGAAGATGTTCGTGTTGATTTATCCAATATCACGGAGGACCAACTCACACCGCCCAGGTGTGCGCTGCTGGTCCAACTTCAAGTAAAAAAAAGATCTTGCGATTGCGATATTGCTAGCCACCTTGAACAGCCGAATAAATAATTTGTTTCTTCAAGTCGCTCATCACTCTTTCCTGATTTCTGCTATCAACCTGATGATGGTCACCACGACAGTAATTACTAAACTTTCTGACGACGGGAATATCTGCTGTCGGCAGGCTGCAGCCTTGTCAGCCTAATGAGACCAGCTCTCCCATTTGGTTCTATCGTCATCATGATGATGCATCCTCGCTATAACTCCACACAATCACTGTCTGGAAATGGCGAAATTGAAAGAACTGGTTCTCGCCACTCAAATCCACCGAAATCCAACTATTTTGCACACCATCTGGCCACACTAGCTAGACATTGGTCCTCATCGTCACCTTCGCAGGCTCGCACCGCACTCCGTCTTGCTTAGCATAGACTCACTGACTGGCTCAATGGATCTACGAGCGGCTAGCTCATCTGACCAAAGATTGCTTGATCATCTGCTCAGGACCGTCTTTTCGCTTGAGAGTGGTGGGTCCCCACACTTAGTCTCTCAAAAGCAAGCAATCACCAAAGAGGTGTGCACCGCTGATGCTTTCTCTGTGAGGAGTTCTCTTCTGTTCCAAGTGGCACAGTCATCTGCTGCTTCTATGTCTGCCCCGAGTACCTGGTATACGAGCAGACGCGATGGCGACGTCTGCGTGCGAGAAAGGTTTCGTTGCTGACGCCTTTGGTAGTCCATTCCATTCAGAGGCGGCTATTCGGTTCGAAGTGGACTTCGATTTAAGGTGGGTGAAATTTTGATTGAGATCAAGAGCTTCTACCATTCTCTTACTTTCTGGACCTCCAATAATCACCAGCGCCATATCTGGCGCAGTTATCCATTCATCACTGTAACTGCGCGACAGTGGATCGCAGGAGTCTGTATCCAACTTTCTACCTAGTGCGGAGAGGTATCTTTCATGTAATTCTTTTCTGAAATTGCCGTCTTTGCAATCTCCATTTGGATCACGCCTGCGATTTAGTAGTCCCAAGATTGCAGTTTCCTGCAAACCGTTCTTTCCATGAGCTGGTTTGCTGCAGCGCCATCGCTGATCTTGAGATTAGTTGGGGTATATCCAGATCAGCCTCCCAGCATAACTAAGTTCATTCTCCCATTAATCTTCCACCCACTCCTCCTTCGTTCAAAGGCCTGCCTCTCCGTCTCGATAGGTACCAGCTGCCTAGGTTTCACCCGCTTTCCTCAATTAAGCTTTCAAAGCCTTCGACTGCAGGCAGCCTTCAACGCATGATCTATATCTTGGTGGCGGCGATATCCTGCTGCGTCCAAGCCGCTTCAAGTGCGCCCTGCCATGAAGTCGCGCGTGCAATTCGAGCGGGAACCCATATTATGCACGTTCCGCGATGTCGAGCGAGTTGCGCCACACTTGCGGCACACACACTCACTCACATACACATCTCCTGCGATCTGCTGCGACCTCGTTTCTCTGTCCCCTCCGCGCGGGCTGAGGCAGCCTGGCTGGACTACGGCTGGCTAGCTCCTGGCTAGCCAGGTCTACTTCACGGCGGCGGGGCCCATCGCCAAGCAGGCGGCGTCGCGAATCTGGCGCAGGACAAGCTTCAAAGAGAGGTCGCCTCTTTGTTTGCCTGTTTCTCAAGGATGGCTCGCTGGCTGCCTGGTCGAGCCTGCGAGAGCGAATGCAATGCAGTGCAATGCAATTAAAGCTTCGGCTTCAGGTTTGAGCAGCGAGTCTGAGTTCATTAATCATCGGTGGGTTCACCGATTCGGTCGCGATGATGATTTTGCTTTCGGGTCAACGAGAAGGGTACAGCAAGAGCTGAAGCTGAAGCTGCTCGCACCTGGTCGTTCCTATCAGCGAGCAAGTCGTCCAGCTTGAGCCACTCTTTGGAATGAGCAACTTGGTGCCTCCTTGGACGCCATTTCGCAGTGCGAGCCGCGATGGCTTTGTTTAGCTTGACTGGCGTGCTCTTTCGTCAAGAGTGGGTTGGCTGTCATTGATAGATAGATAGATAGATAGATAGATTTTGATTGATTAATTGCTGTGTCGTCCTCAATTCGCATATTCGCATGAGGTTCGTGGGTCGGATTCGGCCAACTTCAAGGCCTGCTAATTCCTGCATTTCTTTTCGCCCAAAGAGCATTCATAGCATATTCATTCATCCGTTCGATACGTGTCTCCGAGATTCGTCCATCGCCATCCCGAATGAATCCCATCGAATCGATCGATCCTTCGCTGAGCTTGCTCGTGAGCGATGATCCCTCTTCCCAGCTGCGACATTTTCAAAGTCCTCGCGCTCCTCGCAGAAGAGATCAATCAACTCAACCTGCTTCACCGCAGTCGCCTTTCTCTCTGCTTTGCTCTGCTTTGCTCCTCTCTTTCTCGTTCATTCATCGATCCATCGATCCCTCTGTATCTACGTGTCTATCTGTCTGTCTCTTTATCTACCTATCTCTTCGTCTTGGTGGTCCCGGGAGCCTCCCCAAGAGTGCGCACAGAAAAGTCTCGTTGACTTCACCGACGGCGGCGGCGCTGCACGGCAGAAGACACGGAGCGCTCGCCGGCGCCGGCTTGGGTGCCGCTGCTCGCAGCTGCTCGTGGCTGCTCGTAGGGTCGGCGTGTGCCCGCTCTCTTGCGGATCGGGAACCGCTGTTGGCACGAGCAGCGAGTGCGCGAGCAGACTGCGAGGAGAAGAAGATCTCTTGTCCGCTCATGGCGCCGGCTTTGCTTCTTGCATTCACATTCAGTCATTCATTCATTCATTCATTCATTCATTTATCCCTTGCGGCAGAGACCTACCTACCTGCCTGGGTAGGAGGTAGCTAGTAGTACCATGCACAGGGAGGCAAGGACTTGGCAAGCCCAGGCTCATAGTTGTTATGCGAAAGGAGCTGAGGAGAAAGATGTATTTATTTGAAACGGAGTTTTTGAATGCTGTGATCTTTCTTTTATTATTCTCTGTATTTTTAATTACGAATCGACAAAATGGAATAGAAACTATTTTAGAGAAAGTGTTGTGTTGTGTTGTGTTGTGTTGTGTTGTGTTGTGTTGTGTTGTGTTGTTTTGTTTTGTTTTGTTTTGTTTTGTTTTGTTTTGTTTTGTTTTGTTTTGTTTTGTTTTGTTTTGTTTTGTTTTGTTTTGTTTTGTTTTGTTTTGTTTTGTTTTGTTTTGTTTTGTTTTGTTTTGTTTTGTTTTGTTTTGTTTTGTTTTGTTTTGTTTTGTTTTGTTTTGTTTTGTTTTGTTTTGTTTTGTAAGCAATGAAATTAATCAGTAGTTCTTCTTCTGGACTACTAAAATAATGAAATTGTAGGAGTATCAACATTATTATTAATAATAATATTTTTATGTTCTAAAGCAATTTTTATACTTTTTTAAAAATAAAAATAAAAATAAAAATAAAAATAATAAAATAAAATAAAATAAAATAAAAAACGTTTAAAAGTTGAAATTAATCAATTAACTCGGTTTCACACTTTTTATAATTAAAATAAATAAAAAAGGCGATTTTAGAATATAAAAATAGCTCTTTAAAGAATCAAGGATTTACTGCCTGTGGAGGCAGAGGCAGAACTAGCATGGAGGACGAGCCGAGGACAAGCCGAGGCGAAACCATGTCAACCCACAAGTGTCGCCGCGTTTCACTTCCTCCCTGTGCGCCAGAGTACTTAGGGAAGCCGCAAGTTAGCTTCTGACCGTTTCTATCGGTGTTAGTTAATTATCTGCAATTTGCCTGGGACTTCCTCCTTTGAAGTTCTAATTTTCAAAGCGCTAACATTTGTTTCTTTCCCCTTACCAAATGAGGGACCGGCTTTGCAAATTGATTTGGATAGGCAGCCTCGCCCAGTATTTTTTTATAGATATGTTGAAAAATAGATAGATGGATAGGCCCAAGCTCGAAAGCTGAGGAAGTGGACAAGTACCTCCTTCTCGCCACTCAACTCACTCACTTCTTTCATTCATTTCGCCGCCTATAATGGGCACGCTCGCAAAATCTGAATCCGCTTAAAACACGCGCAGTGGAGGCCGTTCCCTCTCTTCTTAGATCTTGCAAAAGCACTGCAAAAGCACCAAGAGAACCAACCACCCAACTACAGCGAGAACGGCGCTGGCAGTTTGCCTCGAGCCAAATCGTCGCTCGCGCCACCTTGACCTCCAAGAAGGGTACCTGAAACGTCTTGAGCAAGCTCGCTCGAGATCCTTTCGAAAGAGCTCAAGCAACACTCTTCGAAATGATTTTCTATCCCAGTCAGTCAGTAGCTCAATGGCCCTTCTCTCAAATCTCTCCAATTCAAATAGTCCTAGGCAGATACTATACCGCCTACTCTAGTGGTCCTCTCGCAGTGATCTGCTTCTACTGCTATCTATCATCAGTCAGTCAGAAGCACGGGAAGAGAACAGGGAAACAAAACAAACACTAAGGCTACACTACTCAAGCAATCCAGGGCAAGAATGAAAACACTCCCTCCACTGCTATCCTTCACCTATCCTAAAGCTCTAGCAGTGGGCTCATGCAGTCAAGACTGTGTGTTCTCTCCTCTCTCCGCTTTCTCTCTTCAACTTCCTCTCTCCTAGCAGACGGGTCCTTTCCCTCCCGCAGAGGAACCCTTCGGAACGATCGTGCTAGATAGTGTGGGAGGCTACAGGGACCGCAGCGAACCGTGAAGTCAACTCCGGCGGCCAGAAACGCACCTACACAAGCAGCGCATGCTGCCAAGAAAAAAAAAGGCCATGGCGGCCGAGGCGTGCGCAGAAAGACAAATTCTTAGTAGGTAGGCTTCTCGCGATATCCTCCTTTTCCTGTCCTCGTGCCTGCTCGTAGAAGCAAAGCGAGCCGCACAGGGTGCGCTAGGCGAGCGGTAGGTGGCGCTATGCTACGGAACCGGTATGGAACGCTTGGGGATCCGCGAGAGCGGGCGCGCGAGCGAGCCTTCCTGCCAAGACCGCTGCAATAGGGTGAGACCTACACAGGCGCGAGCAGCGGCGAGCAGACCGAAGCCGATCAAGGAGACGCCGGCGCGAGCTCAAGTTCGCACCTTGTTCTGTTTATTCCCCTGTGACTCAACTTAGGAGCTTGCTTCAGCGAGCTTTGAAGGGCCAAAGGCTCTATCGAAGTTCTGACTTCCGGGGGGTTTTACGATCAATGAGAAGAGGCTACTTAAGGTAGTAAAAGAAAAGAAAAGAAGGCTATATTACGAAAGTTTTCAATCAATTCATTTCTCAGTCAGGCTATTTTTAGTTTTTCCATCATTTTGATAACTCGAAAGTTTTAAAAGAAAGAAAGAAAGAAAGAAAGAAAGATAGAGCGACCTAAGATCGAGGAATTTCAATCAACTCAAGAGCCCTCTTGGGAATAACTGAGGACTCATCGCCTGATCATAGATTCGTGCGGAGCGGCTTCGACGCCTCTTGGTGCCGAACTGCACCTTGTGCAGGTCGCGCGAGCAGCTCCGGACGACCCCGCACCGGCACTGACTAGTCTGTGCGACGGTTCTCTGGTTCCCTCCACTACTATGGAATCACGAAGAGGAACCCGTGCTAGTTGACCAAGGCGAACAAACAGAGCGAGGCGGCAGCACGTGGATATCTATCTATCACGCGTCATCTCCAGCGCTTTCGACTTGCTTCATCCCTGCATCCCTGACTGAGCGCCTCGTACCGCGTCGCGCCGCCTCATCCGTGTCTGTCCTCCGCTCTGCTGTGACTGTTCTGCTCCTCTCCGCCTGGTCGTCGTGGTCCTGCTGCCGCTGCAGCTGCCTGCCGGGAGCTGTTTCAGGCAAGGAAGCAGGCAGGGAGGGAGGGAGCCCAGCTTTCGAGGAGACCTTTCTGCACGTTTCGCAGGTTTCCCTGCAGCCAGCCAGCTAGCCTTCTTTCTGGTGTTTCCTCCTCGTCGGCGTCTCCTCCTCGTCTCCTCGTCCTCCTTCAAGCTTTGGGAGCCCGCCTCCGTGGAGTTTCGAGCATCCCTCAGCCCTTTCGAGCTTCGTTCGCGGCGGCTCGTTTCCTGCCGCTACAGAGGCAGTGCGCATGAATGTATGAATGAATGAATGTATGCATAAATGTATGAATTGTCATCTCCATATGTATGGATGTATGTATGTATGTATGTATGTATGTATGTATGTATGTATGTATGTATGTATGTATGTATGTATGTATGTATGTATGTATGTATGTATGTATGTATGTATGTATGTATGTATGTATGTATGTATGTATGTATAGATCTGCTGAAGTCGCCTTTGAGAAATGCCGTGCTTTGCAATTAATTGAGGGAGGCCTCGTGCGGAAGCTTGCTTACTCGCCGTGATGATGATCGTGACTGTTTGTCTTTGTCTTAGTCTTAGTCTCTGTCTAATGGGTTCAGAGGCGCGAGCAGATTGGGCTGCGAAGTGTTTTCATTCATTTCGACCTCGTCTCTTTCGCGCAAGAATTACTCCCATTGAACGCCTCCATCGTTGAAGATTGAACTCTATGCAAACCACCGACGAAACGTGCTCGAGGATCAGTTGATTCTGCGGTACTAATTCTATTCGCCTCAGAGCTTGACGCTCTTCACTTTAGCCGCTACCGAGTTCGTGGGTTCGCATGGACTCGAGAGAGAAAGAAAGTCCTTCAGATCTTGGGAAAAGAAGTGAATGAGTGAATGAGTGAATGAATGAATGAATGAATGAATGAATGAATGAATAAATGAATGAATGAATGAATGAATGAATGAATGAGTGATAGTTGTCACATCATTGTGCCGTTTCCCTTTCTCGGTGCAATTCGTTCTCGAGAGGAATATAGAGAAATACATACATACAATCATACATACATACATACGGATGTACCACTTCAGGCACTTCTTCCGTCAGCCGTGATGATGGACAATTCGCCACGCCTTTCGACAGCAAACGAGCAGGCATTTCGCACACTCTGCCCAGCCACTAGCACCCATCCAGGAGCTCGATCTTCCCGCCGTGCAAAGTCCACCGATTCCTCCACTGGAAATTCGTAAACCATCACCTCAACGGCAGCCTCTCTAATTTCAAAATCCCCTGAAATCCACAGCGTCCATTTCTTTCATTCATTTCGCTGTGAAGAATCTGTAATGGAATCAGTTCCTCTTTTCTTCTCATGCAGCATGAACGACCAGAGGATCTCAATTTCTACAACCTTCTACCGACGTACTATCAACCGACTACTACTATCACTTAAATTTAAAAAAAACAAAGAAAGAAGCAAGTGCCCGCCCTTCTGTTTCCCATCTTTCGAGCAAGAGCAGTCCTACTCGCTGCCTCGCTCTGACTGCTCTCAAAAGAACTGCCGTTGGCCCCGCGCCCGGCTTCCGCCTGCTTTCAAGCGGCTTCTTCTTCAACTGAAAGATAGATCATCAGGCAGGTGCTGCGAGCAGTTGCGTCGGTTCTGCTCTCTTCCAGTTGCCGGTTCCTCGCGGTCTTGGGCTTGCCTGCCCTTCAGGAATTAACAAGCCATGGTTCTTTCGAGGTGTCGTGCTGTATATGTATTAGCTATCAAGAGCGAGTTTCTTTTATTATTATTATTGATATTATTATTAATATTATTATTCAGCAGGGGTTATTAGTACCGCTACGTAGTTCCTCGCTTCCGCTCCTTCTTGCCATCATCAGGTACGACTATTAAAATGCCATGATAATTCGAAAAGCAATCCTTCAGCAGCAAAGAAGTTCGGGTTCACTGGGATTTTGAGCGAGAGCATTGCTGGTGTTTAAGTCGCTACCTATCACTGCATCCACAAGCTTTCTTTCACTCGTCGCGGCGTCGATTACATGGTCAGATTATCATTTTCTTAGATTATTAGGGATGAGATTATTGTTCGTTTGAAAGAAAGATACAGAGAATCCAAGAAAACAAGAGAAAAACATGCAGTACGTAGTACCACGTCGGAGTTTCCAGTCTTTTATTCAGAAGCGATCTGAACTGCACAATCGCGATGCTGAAAGGCTTCAGCAGGCAGTCAAAGGACCGGCGCAAGTGGCTAAGAGCAGCGTGTACCATCGGTTTATTCTTTTTGCCGCTGCTATTTTTCATATAAAATGACATCAACAAAAGAAGGAAAGAAAGAAAGCGCTACTAGTATTATGACTAGGGACCTACGTTTCTCTTTTCAAGGAGGTTTAGTAAACATTCAGTCTAGTCAACGAAGGAGACACAGATTAACAAACAGAACAGACAGCCGTGATTCTGAAACGAAAGCGCGATAAATAAATTCTTACACAGAGTTCTCATGCCCAAACAGTTAATGAACCATATCCGATTCCAGCGGCCCTCAACAGCTCAGGAGATCAATTCTCAGTCTTTGATGTCTTACTTATGCTTGATTTGGATGAGAGCAAGAAAACGGCGCAGTGATATTTTGCTTTAGCCACAATTGGACACTCCTACAGTGCCAAGATTTATTATGACGTCCAATGCTATTTCTTTCGCTGCTTTCGATTTTTCAACAGTTCGGAAAACGTACCAACTTGGAAACTCTCAACAAAACTCTTATAAATATCTCAGAAAACGAAAGAGAAAAGTATATTTGAAGTAATTGCAATCATAAGCACAACGAAAGAAATAAAAAATAATAAAATAAAATAAAGTGCAATCAGTATTTATTATGTATGTAATATTCAGTATTCATTAAAAAAAAAAAAAAGATTGACGATGCAAGGCAAAGCCAAACTTTATTTACATTCAAAGCTTTTTACTTTAAACTAAACTTCTTTTTATATTAAAACAGTGTAAACAACAAAATAATAATCCACTTTTAAAAATAGGAGACAGCGAGATAAAGTTTTTACTTTATTGAAAAAAGACTAAAAGAAAAAAGTGCTGCGACACACTGGGTATCAAGAAATCAAGAAATCAAGAAATCAATCAATAAATTAATAAGTACAAGGAAGCACGCTTCTGCCTCGCGTGCTTTTGTTTTATCTCCTTGTGCAGCGACTGAACGTGCCACTTTCCGCACCATATTATCTGCCCTCACAGAACCAATCACCTTCTTTCCCCACCGCTCTTGCACCTACTACCTATCTAGTTCTCGCCCCAATGGCAAAGACATCACAAACCGTTCCTGAGGCCTTGGAGTTGCCTGCGAGCTCTGCTTGAAAGGTATAAAGCGACAAGTCTAACGAGGCGGAACGCTGTGGCTCGGCGCGTGAACGTGCTGTCGGTCGTCCGTTCTCACGGCAGCAGCGATGGGGCTCGCGACAGCGGTCCGAGCAGGCCTAGCAGACGCTGGGATGCCGCTTACCCGCTCGCTCGTGCACTCGTGCCGCGGACTTGGAGTTTAAGCAAGCAAGGTTGGCTGCAGTTCCTGGGCGTGAGCAATCACACCCAGTCCGAGCAAGTTTGAAGTGTCAACGAGCAGGCGAGGGAACCTTAAGGGCCAGCTAACCTTTAGGCTAGGCTCCCTCTCTCGTGTGAGCACTACTATGAGTAAACTGAGGAGTCAGAAGAGCCGCTTCTAAGCCTTCCTAGGCAGTGTTTTAGGAATGTTAGGCTTTGGATTTCCAAGGCTAGCGTTGACGATACAAGGGATTTGGAGTTCAGATTTGGCGGATGAATGGGATTTCGGGGAATTTGAGAGAAGACCGCTTTGGCACCAATAAATGGGAGTCAGAAACATTAACTGGATTGCTGAAGGGGACTTATATTTAAAAAAATGGAAGTGGAGAAGCCGCGACGGTGGCGAGTGGAGATGTTTTTTTCGTGGCGGTGTCCAAAGTTCGAGGAAAAATTGTTGAACTCTCTCTGGTTTGGTGGAGGATGTGTAGCTAAGAATTGAGTGGATCAAACAACAAGTGCAAGAAATGTGAACTGTGAAAATTAAGAGTGATTCATTTGTTATTTGCTAGCCGCATCATTTTTGTTAGCAGATGATCACATCTATCACCATTTCTTTGTTGAGTAAATTCCAACAATATGAAATGTTGGCTTATTGTTTCTTATAGCTTTCTTTTAAAGCTGAGTGATTGATTCTTGGATGTTCTTCCCTTTGACAATTTTACTTGATAAATTTTAAAAAGAAAAGGACAATCTAAATGTCCTGTGAATGCGACTTCTTTTCGCTGCCTTTAGTGAACGGTATAGTGAAATGGACTTTGTGTGTTAAGAATTGCAAGAAACGTCGTGAGGTTAATTACCTAGCTACGAGCTGGAGTGGTGTTGATAACTAAAATTCGGAGGGTGATTTAATATATCAGTCTTAGGCTGATTCAAATTTTAATTACTTCTTTGTTAATACGATCTGCGAAAGTTTTAGAATTTGCATCCGAGGTACCATTAGCTACATTTTTGAGAAAAATAATGGTTCTTCAAAGTAATTTTACCAAAAGAATTTATACCAAATTGTAAGTTTTTGGCAAATGTGATTTACAATGCTGCACAAGTATTGTGTAGAGTGCCAACATGTTTCTTGTCCTGGAGCTTGATTTTGCCTTAATTGCGTGTCAGACAGATGAAGAAAGGACACATATATTTCCGAGTAGGTGTATAAACATTACTAGGACCCTCCACGAGACTGTGATGAATTAAGAAATTAAGATAACTGCGTTGTGAATGCATGCCATGTTAGAAACCTCATGTTCAGGGCGTATTGATTGGAAAGCGGCAGAACAATGTAAACTGGAGTAGTGGAAGAAAGTGATCCAAGTGTGCTGACTCCAATTTACTGCCTAACAAGACAAGATAAGACAAGACAAGACAATAAATTAGCATAACAGCATACTGGTAGAACATACTATACTACTGTTGAGGGAACTGGATGAATGCTGCTTTTGCGGTTCATCAAAATGGTGTGTTAATAGGCAGAAGCAAATACTATTCTGTAGCTGGGCCTTTCTACCAAGAGGTCAGCACGGTCTTTGCGCGAGGCGGCTTTCCGCTTGGTTCCTGTCTTCACACATATCGGAGTTGTCAAACCTGTCAACCTACCTCGACACTTTATAAATTATTCAACTCTTGAAACACGAAGTCTTTGGCGTTGGCACCTACAAGAACGAGACATGGTAGGAGGCCCTGTGCACTACCTGCTCGTACCTCGTTTTCCTTTTTGCCCCATGATTAAGTAACCGTGCCTGCAGAGCGAAAGATGTTTCTAAACATTAAAAATATTTTTGAAGGGAAAACCAAAACACGTGTCGGAAACAGCCGGTCCTTTCAATGTTAAAAAGAAATAAGAAAAATAGTGTTATACTTTAAAAAGTATATCCGAAATACTATATAAAAAGTTTTTCTTTAAGAAAAAAATATTCATGCATGTTCTGAAAATCCCATTATTCCAAATTTATTTTATTCTTAATAAAATAAATAATATCGATAAAAACTATATTTTGTAGAATAATCAAAACCAAAAAATTCATCGAACAATCAAAACTCTCAATTTCCCTTTCGAAACACAGAAGTATGCCAATAGGCACTGCACTGCAAATATCTCGCACTGATACTTGCCGCTCAGCATAGTGAAAGATCACTCGCTCAGTTCCACATTGACTTTGAGAGATTAACTAGCAATGAGTACTAGGTAGCCCACTAGTCAAAGAGTGAAAGCTCTACCTTGCAGCCTTCCTTCCTTTGGGCCCGGAGTCTCCGGCACTGGGCCATTGCCGTTATCCCATACTCCGCTAGATGGCTACTGTGAGCCGCAACTAAGCCGTTCCAAACCCAAGCAGATGGATTCTGCACCGCAAAGAATCGATTGGCCAGAGTGCCAGAGTGCTCCAAGTCGTTCCTGCTTTCCGTGCTTTGAAGCCATATCCTGCCTGCTCTAGCAGTAGTTTCTTTGCCAGAAGACCAAAGTCGGAGAAAAAGAGAAGAGAAGAGAAGAGATATTCATGACAGACAGAATAATTCTAAAACAAAGTAGCATGAGTTGCAGCAACTACAGCTGTTCTGCCGCCTTTTCGAACAGCTATAGATAGCTAGCTAGCCGTGCTACCCATTCATTCATTAGATACACCCGGGGTCTGTCGAGCCTACATGCGGAGTGCCATTCGCGGGGTGCTCCTGCTCGTTTTGTCAGCGAGAGCACAGGACCACACGCAACAAAGTGGCGAAGAGCTTCCAGGTGAAGGAAGGCCTCGGCTTCGTGCGAGAGTCCGGCAGCGAGTTGGGTTGAGCTGAGCTGAGCTGAGCTGAGCTGAGTTGAGTTGGCTGCTTTCTGAGCTGAGCAGGGCGACTTCAACTTGGCGAGCTCCGAGGCGCTGATTCACTCACTCACGCACCCACTCGCTCGCTCGCTCGCGCACTCTCTTACTCCTTTTCTACTCGCGCGTACACACCTCTTCGGCTTCGACCTCGCGCTTGTTGCTTACAAATCGTGACTAGCAAGTAAGTAGGTAAGTAAGTAAGTAAGTAAGTAGGTAAGTAAGAAGTAGGTATCTGAAAAATGAAACAGATGAGAGCATCGTATTACGGCGAAGCAAAGGGAAACACAGTCGATCGCGATTCGTGATGGTTCATTACTGGAGTTAAGCATGGGCGACCATCGTTCTGCAAGAACCGATGTGTTATTTGCAATATGGAGGCAGCAGCTCTGGCAGCGCCGTTCCTATTATTGTGGACTTGTGAGGCTGGGAGCATCATCGCGGGAACATCCACAGCGGCGGCTTCTATCGTGAGGACTGCGCAGAAGAGCAGCAGTAGGAGCAGCGGGAAACCATATCAGTACCTAGGAAGGTTGCCTGCGTGCCTTTCTCTCTTCCTTGAGTTGTAGTGGTAGGATACCAGTGTTCTGGGCGAGCACACATCTTGGAGTGAAGTCTGGCTGCTTCGAAGAGTTCGATCTCTGTGTGTAGAGGCCAACTATGTATGTTGTTTTGAATTTTATTTTTGTTAGTGATACTATGCTCTCGACGAAACTTTCAGCATTTGCATGGCCAGCAGGCCACCAACTTGGCTTATTGGACACAATGCAGCATCAGCATCATGAGGCGATCTTTTCAAGCCGCCCAAAAGCCACCTTGAAATGGATTCAAGTGGAGCCGCTTTGACAAGTACATACTGTAAAAGCATTATTGATCAGCCGAAAGATCCTCGTGAACCGTCAGCAGCGAACTTGCTTCCGAACAGCCAGTGCTGATGCTGAGTAAAGTAGGAAACTCAAAGACACCTTTTCTGTGCAAATCAAACTCCTGCTGGTTCTTAGTTTCGATATCTTACAGAAGACTCACTGCTATCATACCTGCCTAATTTTATTTTTAACTCTATAATATTCGTTTAAATCAATTAAAAAAAAACAAAAACTAAAAAAACTGAAGTAGCACATACATACATACATATATAGCTAAGTAGGTAGCCAGCCGGAATTACACAGAAGAGTTTATGGGGGTGCACACCTTGCTCTTAGAGATAATAGGGAGTAAGTGCTTGTCATCAGAAAGTTGTGGATCAAGGCTGAGCTGCCTCTCGTTCGTACGCCAAACTGCTCGCAGAAGAGGTTCCGCAAGGCTCGACGTTTGGGTGAGGCTACGAGCAATTTCCGAGCGGTTGCTTGCTCGCGCGAGGTGCCATGACACTGACGATGGTGCAAGATCGATGCTGTCACAAGTCTTTTCTTTGCACAGGACTACGCAGTCTTTTCTCGTTCGCCTGGTTCCTTAAGGCGTGTTTTAGAGCACAATCGTCGCAGGGAACCATGAAGTTTTGTCTTCAGAAAGACGCCAGCACGGAAGACAAAGCAAGCTAAAGATATAAGAGGTAGGTCTGTAGGTAGCTAGGTACCTACTACTATTAAGGCGCGCGCTGTAGCAGCAGTGGGGACACGCACATGCAAGAAGAAGGTAAGCAGATCACTTTCTCCAGTCCTATGGTTTACGGTAGAGCAGGGGATGAGACAGCTAGAAAGTCTAAAACTGTACTTGATGGACCCTAATTCGTGCGATTCCAAAATAATCATTTGTCTTACCGGCATCTCTTACTCGCTCAAACAAAAAACTCGAAATAGTGCTATGGGGGAAGGAAACGCAACCCTGGGGTTGGCAAGTGCTATCTTCTTCGGTTCTCCTCTGCTCGGATACCTTTAAAGAGCCGCCTCTGGCTAACACCCTTTATTATACAAATTATGAATTATAATTAAATAACGTTTTTAGAAAATGTTGACTTTAAAAGAAAAAAAGAAAAAGAAAAAGAAAAAGAAAAAGAAGAGGCTGAAGAAGAACAAGGGCGCTTCTTTAGAGTTACAATATTTATTAACAGAAACCAGAAATCCCAAAATGCTGATATAAAATGGGATCCCTGCTTGGTTTTGAAAAATATGTATGCAATCGCCGTGATAGTTCCTTTCCCAATTTTGCGAAATTATACAGTAACTGCGTTTCCATTTATCGAACTGCCGTTCGTCTACTTCTCAAGACTGAGGATTCCAATGCAACAGAGCGGGGAGCTGAAGTTCTCGCCTCACTATAGCTGGGCCAAGGTGGGCTGCTCCTGCATATTTTGTTCCTTTGTCGCAATTGATGCTTCTGATCTGACTGGACATAAATAATCCATATTCCATCTTTAGTTCTTTACTATGGGTCTTTGCTGCAGGACTGACTTGGAAATTCTTGACTTGAGCAATAAATTCTTTCGAGCAATCTAGAACTCCAAGTATCTTAAAGCGAGGGTGGCTGTCTCTGTCCAGTGATCTTTATCCCGTGACTCGCTCAGCCTGGTTAGCTTACAGCAGGGTCAATCTGCTCTTGGCGCTTGGCTGCACGTGTGTTTTCATCTCAAAGACTCATGCGTGGTGATATGTGAGTTTTATTTAGCATTGTGATCATCCTGTAAAATGTAAATTGGAGTTTAGTAAGTTCCATATGCAAACACAGTAGTAATCTTTTTTCACTGCATTTCGAGTGCCTGAGATTGAAACATGTGAAGTCAAAATCTCAACATGATTATGGCTCTACTTTCTTGACGTGCTCAAAAATTATTCCCTTTTCATTGGTGCTGAAGGTGCTGACGAGTACCGTGTGCACCCTTTCGCCAGTAGTACGTACATACGTATTCCCCCCCCCATAATTTTTCATGTTATAGAAATCTTAACGTTGTGATTGGAGTTTCTTGCAAATGCATGCTGATCTAGAGAACGAGGTGCAGAAAACCTGCGAATGTCGTGATCAAGTTTGAGCCAGGCTGAAGAAAAGTATAGCTAGGATCGTGTGTATACGTGTTTACGCTTGTGGCTTTGAACGCGTCTACTTCTTCAACCGATTGCAGTGTAGAAAGATATCATAATTGATCTAGGATTGTGTAATCAATCTCTTGTTTCCTATAATTCAAAATTTGGAAAAGAAGCTCTGCAGTTTCTATAGAATTATGTATTACCTATTTTCCTCCGATCTTTCGTTCTTGCAGTTCTTCCCTATTAAAAGTTACAATCCACATGGTCTTTTGTCGAAAGAGGGCTTTTCAGTCTAATTAGTAGCACTTAAGAGCAGTCAATCAACCAAAAGTGTTGTACAAAGGGATGCGTGACTTTCCTTTGTGAGCCATCATCCTGTAATACCATGTCGTTCCTGGATATACAAGGCTTCTATAGATACTTATACTTATAAGCATGAACTCTGGTGAGAGACTACGTTGCTTTCGTTCTCTATAGTTCATTTTGATTGAATGTGCGGCTAGAGGCCTGAAGCTCCTTTTCAGGGTTGTCGCTGCAGCGGTGGTGGCTGATTTGCATATTAGTAGGTAGCATTTCGAACGAGATAAGTGCACACTGTCTTCTTACTACTTCATTTCGGTACTCAACTCATCATCTGTTCTTTCGATTAATTTGCAATGCCTAATATTTTAAAAATAAAAAAATTCGAAAAAAATAAATAAAATTGTACTATATGATTTTGTTTCTTTGTTTCTTAATTTAAAAAAAAAAAAAAGTAAAAAAAAGGAGAAGATAAAGTCCTCAAAGCTTGGTGGACTATTGTCAAAAAATCGAAATTCACGCTACCTGTTTCTTTTGGTTTATGATTGTCCCTTTGAATAGCTCGTGAGACAGAGTCAGTCCTTGGAACGCTTGCCCCGAAAACTTGAAATATATTGTTCCATTCCATGTAGACTGAAAATGCGTTTTTTTAATAAAAATGAATGAGCATTAAAAATTAAAAAACCCTAGCCGATGTAGAGATTTGCGCCGCCCAATAACGAAGGTAACAGTGACTTTCGCAAGGCAAGTTTACCTTGTTCCTGCCACCATGTGGCGCAATCCGGACACAGCATTAAGATTAAAACCAGGTTTGGCCCTTCAAAAAGATGCCCAACAAATCGCGTGCTCCGGAGGTGCTGGTCCATGCCCGTGTGAGCAATTCAATTTTTTCTTTCCCTGGTTTCGAAGCCTCAAGTAAAGTGAGGCGAAGATCTCTTGAAATAGACACCTGTCTATTTCGTCCATCTTCAAGTTGAACATTCTCATTTCAAAAAGTGCACTACACAGATCGACAGTATCAATTTCTTCAATCATTCGTTCATCCAATGCTCTCTCTGTCTTTCTGTGGTGCTCATCTTGTGTGTTTCAAGTTTTCCTGTGAGGGTTAAAGTGATCGATCCCCTCTCAATTCAAATGAATAAAGAAAAAGAAAAAGAAGAAGAAAAAGGAGTTGCGTTGTGTGAAAGGGACAGATAGTAGACTCCGGAACAGAGTTTAAGTGACGTCAAGTGTGCTTACATTCAAAGCTTGCACGGGAACGGCTGGGCGGCGATGCTTACTTCTGGCGCTCCTCGCGACGAAGCGGCTTGCTGTCGAAACCTAGTGTAGACGAGCAGGCCCGGCCCGGCTTTTTACAATCATGGCAGCTGCTGATTTTTGCTCTTACTGTTGATTCTCTTTGGGCCGCTTGAAGGAACACTCAGGATCTGACTACCTTATTTGTTAAAAGCCATAGCGACACTTCGCTGTGACTTCTGTGTAGTATATGACATCAGGAAGAAGGGAATCGATTCAACTGCGAGAAAAGAACTCGAGTAACATGAAGCCGCTTCGAGCGTGCGCTCTATACTGCTCTTTGTGTACCTGCTTATTCTTCATTTCTGGCAACATTTATTTATTGCCGCGGTTTCTTTCTCATCGCGATCATGAAATCACGAAATGGCCGATCTTAGGAAAAGAGACTCTTGAGGAGCGAACAGGAGACAGGCGACAAACATGAACTGGGGCTAGACTTGGGGCTTTTCTTGGAGTTGGATCTGAAGAAACAACTCAAAATCACTCTCAAGCTGCCTTTCCTTCCTCTTGGAGGCACGCTTGAGGTCGAGCAAGGCGCCGATGCCGCCGCGTGTGAGTTGCTGGTCCTCGCCGGTTCTACATGCTGATTACTATGGAGAACAGCACACTCGGCGTTTATGTGGAACACAGTCTCAATTTTACATTCAACAGAACATGTTTTCAGGAAAAAACAAATGCGGAACTATAATACAGATAAAATGAAAGTAGAGAAAGAAAGAGCTCATTTTCAAAATTAAAAATATATCATAGAATAATTAAAAGCTCACAAGGGTGAAAAGAGGCGCTTGCAAATGGATTTTTAAAAGGCAAAACAAAAATGATGATAAACGATTTAAAAAACATTGTACTTTTAATTTTAGTTTTAAGAAAAACAAAAAAAGGATGAGATCTCTCATTCTTGAAAGTGAATTAAATAAAACAAAATGTTAAACAAAAAGTAGCGCCATAATTGATGAAGATTGGAATAGTGTCTTCTGTGTTCTATGAAGGGGCAAGTAAGGGTCACAATCCAGTGGGTACTGTCGTGAGACTCGAGCTTAGTTCTTTCTCATATGATATATGGGAAGCGCACCCTCTCAGTATAACAACTTGTACTGCTGATGCCAATCTCTGCATCGACAAGTTGTCTGTTCAAAGCCTCGCGGCCTCAAAAGACCAAAGCAGCAGCATCGACTAAACAGAAAGAGAAAACTTATAAATAAAACACGCGTTATTGCCTCCCACTTTCCCTATCGCTGCACTATTTTTAAAAGTATAGACTTCGAAACCTCTCACTATTCAAAAGCTGACGGACCACCTTCGCGCGATCTGTCTCTGTCTTAGATTTTGAAAAAACAAGATATAGGAGAAACTCATAGTTGTAACTCTTTCAGTGCTAGTGCTGCATTAAAAACAAATATATATATAAAGTGTGTATGAGAAAAACTATCCCTAATCCTTCTAGCAAGTACTATAGCCGTAATAAGAGCTATTAGTCGCCTCGCTACCTAGGTGAGAAGTAAAGGCCATGAATCAGTGAGTTGGATTAAGGTCAATCAAGGCAGCCGCAGCGGCGGCGGTGTGAAAGAAAGCTGTCTAAAAACTATTTTAACTCTAAAAAAGGAGAAGGCAAATGATTGAAGTAAAAAGCAAATGAAACTTTTGAGACTTCATTCTTTCTCGATAACAAAAATGTTTACTTAGGAGCTTGGGCAAAAACTTGAAGAATGGGTTTTATCAAATTTGCCTCTCTTTGTCTTCTTATTTAGAAAAAAAGAAAAAAGAAAAAAGAAATGAACTTTTGTAGAGCGGAGAGTCAGAAATGCAGAAGGAAGATCATCACAGGATCGACGACATGGAAAATAAGCCAGCCTGCCTAAATTCGTACCTACGAATTCATTTGTTTTCTTGCCAAATTGAAGCTGCTGTCGGTGCTTGTGCTTGTCTCCTCCTTCGTAATCTTTCCCTTCATGCCATGTGCTTCAAGCCATCGTCGTAATCAAAATAATCAAGTATTGCTCCTCTAAGCCGAGCGCAACAATGTGACTGAGGCTTCTTATGTCCAGGAAGACCCTGAGGATAGTTTTCTTCTTTTTATTATTTTTTGAGGATGAACGTCTCTCATCGGTGCTTGGTCCATTTCTTTTAAAGTTCAAACATAATTTTGCATGTATGGTAGTTCGAGCATGGCGAAAAGGAGGAAAGAGAAAAACACGGCCCACGCGCGGTCTCTTTCTCTGTTTTGCCCCACTTGGAGTGCTGAGCCATCAAATACCCGCTAGCTACTTGCTCCCATCACGGCGGGACGATCTCTCAGAAAGAACTCTTCGAAGAACTTGACATCTCCTCTGCCAAGACAGAGAGAATGTGAGAAAGAAAGAAGAAAGACATTAGGATTGATTACTCTCCTCTTCCTACTTTTGTTTGTTTGTTTGTTTGTTTATATGTATTTATGTATTAGGTAGGCATTTTTGTACTTCTTATGTGTGAAACAAATAAAGAAATAGTTCTTATTCATGCGCAACTTGCGAAACCTTCGATAAAAGCCTCGTCGCCTATGTAGGTCAGGCCGATCGCATGGCTGCATTGCCGCACCCAGCAGGCCCTCTTCCAGCCGCTGTGGCCGTTGGGAAGAATGAAAATGGCCGGCATCGTGGAGCCCTTGCGAGGCTAGCACCTCATAGAAGGTGCCGCCACCGCAAGCACTTATTGCTGCTACTTGGCAGCTCCAAAACCGACGTACCTCCACCTTTTGGAAACGAAGAAAGAAAGAAAAACGTCAATAACTTTACCCTCACTATATGATGTCATCTCAAACAGTGCTGCTGTTGCTAGTAGTGTCACTACTAACACTGAGGAGTCCATTAAGTCAATTCGTTTTCAATTCAAAACATCGAATAAAGTAAAAATGTAAAAATGACAACGAAATGCATAAAACATCCTTCATCCTTGTTGTCTCGTGGGGTTTGAAGGAGTTTCTCTTTGGATGAGACGCGTTGAGTGGTTGTTTTGACTCGAGTTAAAGATGGATGAGGGCCACCTTCGGCGAAGATCCTTCAGCCGAGCTTGAAAGAGCTCGAGAGAATGTAGCAGGAGCTGAAGCGCGCGCTGAAGTGCCTGTGGAGCGGCTTCCGCGACGAGCTTGCGACAGCTTCGACGCCGCCAGGACCTTGCGCGAAGCGTGTGAGGGGAGGCTTTCTGCCGCTCACTCTCTGTAGTGTCTCTCTCTGTCTTCCTCTGAACTGATCAGGCCTAAGAGACTTTTCGAATTAGAGAATGTTTTCAGGAAAGGCTTTCAAAGACGAAAAATCGCACCGCATCGACAGTGATGCGACGGAGGGCCGTTCTCTCTGCATGCTGCTGCTGCTGCTGCTGCTGCTGCTGCTGGAGGTGGCGTTCTCTCGATGCGATGACGAAAGCAGCCGCAGCTGAGAGCAGGATCGCCTCAGGAAAGAAGAAGCGCCTCGGACTGTTTTTTGTTTTGTTTTATTGATTTATTTCTCCATTTCGATTTCGAGTTCTCTCACGAATGTGGGAAAAATCAGACTCAGAGGAGAATCGTGAGGGAGAATGAATGAAGGGCCCTTTCCCTCCCTCTTCTTTTCATTGCTAACTAGGGTCGCCAAGCCTCTCGGGCGTCTCCGCGGAGGAGATCCCACCGTGGATCTGGCTCCTCGCGTGCCGTGGAACGAAGGCGAACACCATCGCGGGCTCCAGCAGATGGGCGAACGTGTCCGCAGAGCATTTCTTCGCCAAAACTTTTGATCTTTTCCGGAAAGTCTTGATCTTGCAGTCCTGTTTGGGTCAACAAGACTTCCTTCCAAGTCGATGGCTCAAGTACCAGAGGCTTTTGCCTTCTTCTACCTATGTTTAGATGAACTCTCTCTCTCCTTCCAAGCTAGCGCCTTAGTGGACAGACAGACAGACAGACCGATCGATGGAGTCAATAGTCGGCCGCACTGTCAACAGTAGTTAGTCAGCTCGTCAGTTGGTTGGCTTTTCGATTTGCTCGGTGACGGAATTGATTGAAATTTGAAAAACAGTGCTACTCAGGTACGTAGAGAGACGTAGGTTCCTCGAAGAAGCCAAGTCTACCTGTCTATCTATCTATCTATCTATCTATCTACCTGCTGCGAAGAGCAGTTTGTTTGTTGGTTGTTACAACTTGTTTCAAGATGGAATTAGCGGGCGCCTTGAGAACTTGGCGTTATTGTTGCAGCTGATTTTGGTTGATTTGGCAGGGTGGCTTGCACCGGCTGCCTGTGCCGTGTCAAGCAGCGCTGTGCCTGCAGGTTCTTTCAGATGAGGCAGTTCGTTACTATGCCCGGGAGAAATGGGAAGCCACTATTGTATGCAAGCCTACTTTCTACAGATTTTTTATTTTATTTTTTAAATTTTAATTCAAAAAGTATATGTAGAAAAACAGAAAACATTTATTTCATTAAAAAAAGGGGAAAGATAAAGAAAGACCCAGAAGTACCTACTTTCATTTCGTTATATATATGTAATATCAGGAGAAAGAATCGTTTGATCATCATGATCAATCTTCAAGGTAATGAGATAGAGTTCTGTGGTGCTTTGGAATGATATCATAGATCAAGCGTAACCGAATAGAGCACAGTCTGAGTTGAGGTGGGCCTGGACCTATATATTGTTTGAATATTTTGGCGCACAAAATGTACTCGATGCGCGATATTGGAAAATGAATTAGCAGAATCAATTTCAATGATTTGCGGAGTATCGCTACGTTAAGGTTTGTGGAATTGGTTCACATTGGATGGAATGCTACACGGCAATAGACTTTTGCTGTTGCGACCTTATTTGAGCTGAAAAGAAGTTTTGGAATGAATATTGAACACATACGAGTGACGGTTTCTCTTTCTGGCACAAAACCTATCGATTGTATGACCCTAGTCAATTTGTGCTGCAAAAGATACAAATCATCAACATCTATTATTTCTATTATTTGATAGTTTGAACAAAAGGAGATTCGAATCACTCAGACTAGTTCCCGACAGATCGAGCCACAATCATCGTTGCCTGAAAACAAGTATGACCTTCAGAAACCATCAGTTTCGTCGCCCAGCTCGAATTTATTGCAATCAATCCCAGATACAGAATTTAAATGAACTTCAAGATAATCAAGACAACTCAATCACAGGTTGAAATCTGTCCTTGGCTCATGTTGCCGTGTCTTCGATTTCATTCGACCCTTGCATATGAATCAAGTCATGTACAACTCGTGTAAACACAACGATGATCCGTGTTGGTTCAAGAACTTGAATCAAATGATTTTGTATTCTGAGGCATTCCCCTTCTGTCATGAGAGGAAAGTGGTCCAGAGAAGATATCATGCAACGGATCGATGCTGACACGACTGTGGTTTCCACGCAGAATAATGTCTTGAGTCATATCTAAAGCATTCAGTCTTTCTGCTGGATTAATGACACCTAAATATTCGACCGCAGCTTCATGTTTTCTTGATATTACTCAACGCTATCGGTTTAGCTTTTAAAGGCGTTCGAGCGTCCAGGCCCGTCAACTTCGATCGAGCCGCTGTATCTATGGATCTTTGCCATAGTTCTGTGATCAAGTTCGATTTTTATTTCTTCTCCTGGTCCTCCTTTAGTTCTAACCGAAAGCCAACTTCTTTTTTTTTTTCCCTTTTCTGTTTTGATTTTAATTAATTTTTTTAATTTTGTAAAAAATCCCATTTTGCAGAATTGAAAGACCTTGAGCAGCAAATCAAGGCCGGCACGTTGTCCTGTTGACGAGCTTCCGCCTGATTCCTTTCTCTGCGCAAACTAATCGTGCAAACAGGTTTGGCTTTCAGAGCAGGCCGGCAACATCTAACTCACGCACTCAGCCAGTCAGTCGGTCTCTCACTTCGCTTTAGACTTACTCACACGCAGATCGTGAAGAAGGGAAACGAGCGGTTTGCAGAGAGTCTGCCCTCAGTCACGGATGAGACCACTCAGCTCGCTTAGGAGCCTCCTCCATCGGCACAAGTCCATCACCAGACCACGCCTCCGCTAGGGTTTTCGCTAGGGGGCCCTCCGTGGCGTTCTACGCTTACATCGGTTGTAATAGTAGTTTTTACTGGAAACAGTAGCAGTAACAGGACTGATGTCGGCCGTCCCAGTACATGGTGCTGACTTTGGCTTCTTGAAAGGAAAGCAAAAATGAAATAAAAAGAATGAGTAAAATCGACTTGAAGAGCTGGACAATGTTTACGATGAATGAATAGCTTGTTTGTGAGGAAAGAGGACTTCCGGAGAGCTTCAAATGCAGCGGTGTTGCCTGTCCCGAAAAGAAATATCTAAAATCTGGGTAAATGTTTATTCAAAAATGTTGTTCTTGTTGTAAATTTATGCTCGACAAGCGATTAACCAAAAGTTAGAACTTCAATATGAATGAGGATCGTCAAGCATTGACGAAGGGGCTGCCAGCCAGAGCGCTAGCCAGCCAAGAGTCCAGCGGAACGCGCAGCAGTAACTTCGCCGCACTTGTGCGCAGCTCAGAGTAACTCATGGTGAAGAAACAGCAGCGAAACAGACAGTATGCTTCAGTTTTAATTTCCCAGCTCCTCACATTTCGTTATCTGATCTAGTGGCCTTTAGTAGCCTACGGCGCACTTCCTGCAAGGAAAACACATCTATACAGACCAGACTATTGGCTCAAAGTATGCTGTATATTACCTAGTTACGGCGTTGAAGAATTTGAGGAGCAAGGACGTAGCGATTCATTCCTTCATTCCTTTATTCATTATATTCATAAGATAATACTGGGCTCCTCCTGCACGAGAGTCACGATCCGGCAATTGCGGGATTCTTCATCTCGTTCAGGTAGCTGCTACTCGGTGTTTACTTTCTTGGTTCTTTTATCGCTACCAGCTAGATTACATTTGTTATTCCGAAAAGAGACTCGACTCGGAGTCCTGCACGCATAAATACAAACAGGTCCAGTCTATTCTGCGACATCTGGTATCTGCAAGTACCTAGGAGCATGACCTTGGGTGGCATTTTCGCAAAACTTCTTGAAGTGAAGTGGACAGGTTTAATTGTTTAGGAATCAAGCAATTGGGAAAATCTGAGACTCAACGTATTTCTGATACCAACCTGGCTAAAGGAAATCGAGTGGGGAAGATATAGTAACTACGACATGATCTTGGGTTTTAAAGGTCGCGCTTCTCAAGCCTGCGCAAATTGTTGTTCTTACATTAGAAAATTAAAAAAAAAAAGCGTCATGTATTACCTGTATAATTTATGTATGGAGTATCAATCTCTTCAACCTATTACATATCGCGGATTTGAACTGTCTGTTATAAATCCAAAAGGCCCCAAAAGATCCTGCTCTAGAACCAGCGAGAATCATGTTCCAACTAGGTGAACTGCCATTTTGGGAACAGAAGAACTTGAAAAGTACGAGTATCAGTACATTCTTGCTACTTCTTATTTCGTTGTGGCTAGTAGTACTAGTAGGTAACAGTAAACATCATGCTGCGATCAAAAAATGGTCTCAGAAATTGTAGTTCCTGTTGATGGTGCCATTTTTTAGCAGCACGAGACATCGACTCCCAGCCTCTTGTATCTGTTGACCGCCGTCGACGCGGGTGTCGAAGTTTGAAGGTTGAGCAGAAGGAAGCGGAGCAGCAAGATACCCTATTACCTTCCTGTTCCTGGCCTTCTTCTTGGAGATTACATGTCTTTTAAAAGGTCCAAAATTTCATAAACGGGCCCACCCACCTGCGCTTTCTTCGTGTTCTTTGCTTTTCTAAGTATTCCGCTTATTCTCGGTGGTAGTGTTGGGAGCCAAACTTGTAGTGCTCTAAGTTTCCATCTGAAAGCCTCGAAGTCATGTCCAGAAGACCATCATCCCATGATGAGAATGATGAACACTGAGAATAATTCATTCGCCAGGGGCGCTCTTCACAATCGCAATCATCATTCTCGAAGCAATAATGCAGAAATAAGAAAAACACAGAGGTGGCTGGATAGTCAGTGCCAGGTAGCAACAAATCCTAGCAACATGAGAAGAACATGGTCTGCTAAAGAATAGACTAACAGCTGGTGTAGCAAGCTATTCCTGATGCATAGCAACTATCGGGTCGGCAAAGTAGGCTAAGAAAGAGCAAAAACTTTCGAGTTCCCTCAGGAAGGGCGTCCGAAGCTGTTCTAGACGGGACGAAGCAGCTCTTTTTGAAGCGGTTGCGAATGTTGACCTGGTTATCTCTCTCGCTCGCTCGCCAGCTAGCCTTCTTTGAAGAGTATGGCTGTTCCTGCGAAGACGAAAACGGGTTACTCAGTTCCTGCGCGTGGTAATAATTGTGATCTTGACTTTGCGGGCCATTAGTAGTATTAGGCGCTAGTTACGAATAGAGTAAGCAATGCTATTGTAGTGTTTAGGGTATCTTATGTAGTGTAAATAGGTAAAGTATTCTTTTCAAAAATGAGACACCCACTTCTTCTTCTTCTTCTTCTTCTTCTTCTACTTCTATTTTGAGATTTCACGCGGAACGGAAATAAAGCAATTGCTGTGAGAGCCTCGTCAGCGTCCTTCTCATGCTATTTGTCCCGAAACCACTTGAAACAGCAGCAGAGAGTGTAGTCCTCGAGAAGGAAGAACAAGGTTTATGTTGGGCACGGAAAGAACGAGGACTTGCGGAAGAGAGGCTTTCTGCATCGTTTGCATCATGAACTATCGCCAACAACGAGAACATTCCTTCCGCCTTCGATGAGAGTGTTAGACCTTGGCTGATATTCCAATCATCAGCAGCATCATCGCCATCATTATCTGAATTTCATGCTAAGCAGAAACACATCGGTGTGAATTTTATCTGTCTCCGAGTCTGTCAAATAAATCTTCTGCGTCTCGAAAATTTTATGTAAAGTAACTTGCTTTACAGGTGTAAATGATTCCAATAATTAAAGAATAATAAGAATAATCACATTCTCCTACTTCCTATTTTTATTTCAAAAGAGAAGAGGAAGAGGGATAGACAGTACCTACTCTTTGTCTTATTAATACTGGCAAGAAAGAACGGGGGGCATGCAACCTGGTTCTTCGATGGGATGTAAAGAGAAAAAGCACTTTTTGAATTTACTTCCAAGACACCCAAAAATCATTGACACCTGAAAAAGGTGAATAGTTGGAGCGAAAAGTAATTAAAGAAACAAGGAAGAAAATGACTAACTTTAAAAATAAATAAATATATATATATATTGTTTTTTTGAACTGCTATGTCATGCGTGCCTCAAGAGAGGAACTGCAAAATGTTTTTATTACGTAAAAATTAAGCACTTTTAATTTTCTTTTCTTTTAAAGTATTAATTATAAAACTTTTCAACAAAAAATACAATTTAGGAAAAATTAAATTGAATTATTTTAGTTTTAAATTAAAATAGAGTTCTCAAAATAAGAAAGTCCTTTTCGAAGTTACATTCCACTTTCTAAACCTTCGAAAAGATCTGCCGGTTCTCACTTACCATGACGATCATGCTTCGTGAGTTCCTACGAGTATGGATGGTGCCTACTCGCATCATTCTGTGCACACCTTTTCAAAGTTGATAGTCAGTTTACATAATCGTGATAGTAAGATTATTTTAAATTATTGATGCAGTTCAAGAGCAAATGCGCTGGATGAGCAGGCTCTTCCTCAGTTTAATCTGCACATAATTTAATTAGTAATCATGCTCCTGTAATTGAAAACCAGATTGGGCCCATCACATTGTTTTCCAGCAGCTAGGAAAGAAAAGTTATTTAATGCTTTGTCGTATTTCATATTCACTCAAATATAACCTACATAAACTTAAATTCCCTTACATTCCATCTCGTTCCAAGACGTGCTTATTGCACAAGTGGGCGAACAACCGAGTAAAAGAGTGTGCATTCTCAGAGCTGGCTTCGGAATTAGCTAACAACCTTGATTCTAGTTTGATTCTTTTCAAGGCAGCTGCATTCGTGCTGGAGATTGGTATGTCTTGAAGCTTTAAAGTAAGAACAATAGATTTGACAAATCATTCACATGCAACACACCAAAATGTGAGATTGTTTGTAGTACACGACTGTCTGGAAGCTTTACTTGAATTGAAGGGCCACCTTTCTATATCTGAAGAGAACAGATAGTTTTCAAACAAAATTCTAAGATGATGTTTGCCAAATATGATCTAAGGGTGTTACATTTGTATGTTCATTCAATCAGTGGATTTGCTCGGTCTCATGTCAGCATAATCAACTTTATATGTTGGCCATGTACTTCAAATCTGCGAGGAGCTTTTCTACATCTGGAATATTGAAAGCCGCGTGTTAAAAATAAACATGTGAATTAAATTAAAGTAATGTTAAAAACAAATGATTAAAAAATTGTGAAAACAAATAAAACCATTTTTTTAAACTTAAATAAATGAAGCGTTCTAAACTTCGATGCAGAAAAACTTTTTCTTTCAAAAAGTCAGGCCAAGGTGTGAAAGCGGCAATAATAATTTGGCTCTGAATAAGAGCGCGCGCAAAACGAAAAATGCTTTACAAAGGAATTAGTGAATTACTCCTCCATTCAAACACTCTACAACAATGAAGAAAAACTACATTACGTTCGTGAGACAGAGCGCGGGTCACCCCGTTGCTCTATTATTGCTGTCGGAGAACAAAGTCTTGGCTTGGACTTGAACTGCCCGCAGGGTTCTTCATATTAGATTGTGAACTGTCTTTAACGTCTCATACGGAAAGCCTGTCTGCCTGGGAAGCGACAATGACCAAATCGAGGCGCCTCCTCGGGGAGACGATGAGGTGCTCGGAGGAATGCGGCCGCTTAGCACTTCTGCCTGGTGTTTTATTTTATTTCCTTTAAAACAAAAGGTAAGCAAGATCTTAACTTTAAGAATGAAATCATTTAAACGACGTTTTAAAATAATCCTCTTTATCTAAAACAAAATAAAATTTTGATAATTATTTTCAATTAATAAAATAGAGGTGGACTTTCTAATTGACGATTTCGACTGTTTTAGTCTCCAGAAATGAAGACCCTGCTTCCGGTTTAGTGCATATATATTAATCTGGTGAAAGAGCAATCCTTGCTTCCTTTTATAATTATATTGCGTTAAATAAAAGTGTTGACGAGTTTAAAAGAATACTATTTTGTTTTCCCATCTTAAAAAAATAGATCAGCAGAGAGTAAAAGTTGGAATGATGTTTGAAATCTTAAAATAGACAGAACGCAGCGAGAGACTCCAGAGAAAGGAAGTATAAAATTAAAATAAAACGAAACTACAGAACTGTCCATGGAGATGGATTTGGTTTAAACAATGTGGTTAGCAACAGGGATGATACTGGATGGATGGCTCGCTCCTAAGTGAGTGTTCGTTGCTAGCGGTTTGAAAGTATTAGTCGAGGTTATAAAATCATATCTTTCTTCCACTAGGTATAGGAAGTCAAAGCAGCCATCAACGTGCTTTTGAGTGATTAAAAAAATTAAATGCTATGTTGAGAGAGAGAATACTATTCAACTGAAAATTCACTTCTTTGAACACCATCACAATTACTAATGATAGCTTTAAACTATTTAAATTATTTTAAAAACTTTTCATATTGTGACTACAATTTAAATCAGCATAAATGGAATGGAAGATAAAATTAATACATTTTAATATTTTCTAAATAGAAGTTCTCTTGTGAGTTATGAAAATAATGCAATTCGAATTTAAAGAAAAGTGGAAAAAATAGGCAATTGTAAGAGGGGACAAAGTATAGCCGTACCTTCAAGCCAATTTTTATATGTTATTTTATGTTTGAAAGGTAGCTTTTAATAGTCATAGTACTCTGAAGTTTTGAGAGGCAGTGAAGTTGGGTTGGTATTCGAAAAGTTCAAGATAATAAAAAATGAACCGGAGGGGACAAATTTATCTTGAGTATCTGGAGATGTTTCCAGTGTGATTTGGGAGGACCGAAGCTTGGAAGCTTCATCCTGGCTCTCTTGCTTTCACACAGTTGCACGCGCAAAAAAAAGAAAAAGGAGAGAAACTAGCAAGGAAGAAGGGAAAGAAAGAGGAAGGAAGGGAATATACAAGAGCATGGAGGATGAGCCGGCATCGAGAGCAGGCCACGAAGAAGCAGACCCCAAACGAGCTTGGATCCCAAGCAAAGCAAAACCAAAACCCAAACACCGAGCCTCGAGCATCGCTTTGCAACTCATTGCAAAGCTTTGCACGTGACTTGTATTACGTTTTCTGGCCTAGGTTTGTTGTGTTTCTTTGTATAAAAAGTCTATATTGTTGATTGGCAAAAATGTCGGTCGACGACAAGTATGCTGGCAGCGTGGTTGAATACCCGATGCGCGAGTGGCATGTACCCATGCCTCTTATCGGCGGCTTCAAGTGCAACCCCGTAACCTGGAGTATGGGTTTCTTTGTCACTTGGGGTATTGCTATTTGGTGTATGATTGATCCCGAGGGCTCTAAAACCGCTCTCACCACTGCCAAGGCTGGTGTGACGTCCCACTTTACTTGGTTTTACATTGTCACCACCGCAATTAACATCTTTGCCCTGTTATACATTTACATCGTCTACGGCAAACAGAAGCTCGGCAAGGCTGACGATGTTCCTGAGTTCTCAGCTTCCTCCTACTTTGCAATGATTTTCTCCGCTGGTATGGGCATTGGTCTTTTCTTCTACGGTGTAAGCGAGCCTCTGTATGATCTCTCTGGTAGTCGCTACGATACTGGCTTCTACTCTGCCAATCAGGTCAACCAGAATGCGATGACTCTGACTCTCTTCAACTGGGGTCTCGGTGCCTGGGCAAACTATGTACTTGTTGGTCTTACCCTCGGTATTGCTGTTTACCGATGGGAACTTCCTCTGACAATGCGTACCTGTGTTCATCCTATTTTTGGAGATTACACCTGGGGCTTCTGGGGTGATGCTATTGACGCTTTTAGTATCATCGTTGTCATTGCTGGTATCTGTACATCTCTCGGCCTCGGTGCTATTCAAATGACTACTGGCCTTGGCCGTCTCACCTCTCTTGATGTTTCTGACGCTGATGAGGCTGCTACTATCCAGGTCATCGTCATTTGGGTCGTCTGTCTCGTTGCCACCATCTCTGTTGTCTCCGGTCTCAATGTTGGTATCAAGATCCTTTCGACTACTGCTCTCTTGCTTGGTTGCATCCTTTGGTTCCTCGTCGCCTTCCTCGATGACACTGCCTACATTCTTAACGTTCTTGTTCAGAACATTGGTTGGTACTTTCAGAAGGCCATCTTTGAAATCAACTTTACCACGGATGCTTGGGGCCAGCTTACACGCGGTAACGGCCGCGCTGTCGATGGCGATTTGGGTACTGCCCGCGGTGCCTATGCTGGTTGGATGAACGATTGGACCATCTTTTATTGGGCTTGGTGGACTGCATGGGCCGCTTTTGTTGGTCCTTTCATCGCTCGCATCTCGAAAGGTCGCACCATTCGGGAGGTTCTCCACTTCACCTTTGGAGGCCCCCTCTTCTACACCTTCTTCTGGTTCTCTGGCTTCGGTGGTGCTGGCATTCGTGCGTACCGCAGTGCCCAGGAGATCCAGCTTCTTGGTGAGCTCGTGTTTAACGACTCTGAATACTTCTTTGAGTTCTTTCAATACAATGGCGAGAAGGTGTCTGGAAGTTGCTACTCGGTCCCCACTGAATCTTATGTCTACACCTTTCCTTACCCCAATAATGGCACAACTTTCGAATACACCAACGATCGCCCGTACATTAGCCCTCTCTGTACAACCATCGACGGTAACAACCCTTGGTGGAACGTTATTATGATGTACGGTGATTACGGGTACTTTATGGGCTGGATTGCCATTATTGCTATTGCTATTTACTTCGTCACTTCTGCTGACTCCGGTGCTCTTGTTGTTGATAACATGGCTAGCAACGGTAAGGACGAGGGTTTCCGCATGCAGCGTATCCTCTGGGCTCTCACCTCCGGTGCTCTTGCGACTGCCTTGATTCTTGCTGGTAAGTCGGATGCACTAAATGCTCTCCAGGCCCTTTCGATTGTGTGCGGTCTTCCGTTTACTTGCTACCTTTGTACTGTGCTCATCGGTCTCTTCCGTTTTGTTGGAATGGAGGCCGATCCTGAGAAATACAAGCACTTTAACGACTGGACCCTTCCGTTTGCTGGTGGTATCTTCAACTACTTTGAGAAGATTCTTTCTCTTGGTGGCCTCTTTTCTCACCCCGGCCGTGCCTTCATGACTGTACCTGACCTTCGCACGCACTGGGAGACTCTCCGTGCTCTTGTCTGCCCGCCCTGGTCTGTGTTCATGATTATGCTCAAGCTCAATCCGGGTGCCAAGAACCTTCCCGTCAACATCACAGTCTCTGTCCTTGTTGGTGGCCTTTTCGCTGGCTGGATTGCTCTCTTCATTAGCAGCGTTGCAGAGGTGTCCCTCACTGCTTTCGCCTGGCTTTGCTTCTTCTCCCAGGCCTTCATTCTGGGTGGTATCCGCTTCCATGTTCGCGGCATGTACAACATTGGTGGCAATATCCTTGAAGATGTCGGCGCTGGTATCGTGGCTTACTACCAGCTGCTTGCCCAGGTCCTCATCCAGCTTGATGAGGATGCAATTGCCCCTACTGACATCTAAGATGTCTCAAAATGTCTACACAATTCTTTTCCCAATTGAGCGAACCTGTTGTGCAGCCTGTTGAGCCGCTCGCTCAGTACCTATTCCCTTCTTTCATTTTCCTTCTCTTTTTTCCAACTACCATTATTCTTGTTATTTTTAATGGTCAAGTGATGTTTGAATTGTTTTAATGTTTGCCTTTTCTCTTGCTCTTCCTCTTCGGATGCATGTCCTTATTACTTCACCTTTTTTTTTTGCCTTCTTCGTGTCTGTTCATGGGTTTATGAACTACCATACAAAATTCGAATATACATCGTTCTTCTTGTTCGAAGGATCCGTACTGGATAGCTAGAGGGAAGACAAAACGAAACCAACAGTTGGCTTACTAAATGGGAGATTATACCAACTTTCCTGCAACTGAAGAGTACAGATGGTGAGATTCTTCGTCTCATAATTACTCATTTCTCAAATTTGAGATACTCTTCCGCAGATAAATTAAATTCAATCATCTCATTTCTGCTTCATTTCTGCTGAGGGGTATATTGCGTTGATTTGGAGGGCCATATCAAACTCATCTCTTCCCTCAATCAAAATGGTCATCAAACTATCAATGCCAAAGCTTTCAGGTTAGAGTTAGGATTTGCGTTACTTTCTTTGGCTATCAAAGTATGGAATTGTTTTTGCAAAATGTTTTGTAACCCAATGCAGAATTTTTTCATCAACAACAAAATACCATAAAGGTGATACAGACAATCACAGGGGCATTGGTATTCAAAAGTTCAGAAAGATCTTTTCTATCCTCTAGAACTATATATATACTCAGAGAGCGAGCCTGTATCTTGATCGAATATGGTCACGATCAGAAACTACGGTTGATATACTTGCAGAAGCGCTCGATATATGTTGCTTCCTAACTCAAAAAACCAAAAATCAAAGCCTCTCTTTAATTTATATGGCCTCAATCAAGTCTCTCGACTGTATACTTGTGAAGAAATGTTAGCTGTTTGTATAAGGACCAAAGCTGAACATATGATTGTTAGGAAAAAGAAAAGAAAAGTAGAGTGTCATACTCTTCGCAGTATTTGCCCATTCTTGGCAAATGTGGTTCATATTAAAATTCGCGTAGACTACAATGATCCGTAACCTGACCTAGTATTAAGAATTTGGAGAGAGTACGATTTGATCGAGTCAAATAAATCCCATCTTCTTTTCTGCGACCTTATTCTGAGTTTGAGATATCCCAAACTCATTACCTCAATATTGCATAAACTCCACAAGTTCATTATACAGAAAATGTGTTTGGTTCCCATCATTATATTGTGAGGTTTCTGACGGCACGCTCACAGCCGTCATACTTGCTCTCATATGACACACAAGAATTTGTTCTAGATGTAATTGTTGACCAAAAACAGCTAAGTAGAGTATGGAATTTTCTATAAACCATATCGCACACAGGCAGGCTTTGTGGGAAATTAACTTCTTCAGCCTGGTTAGTCTGTGTGCAGTATTTAGCGCGAGGCAAACTTTGTAACTCTGAGGCTGTTAAGCCATAAAGATAAAGTAAAATAGTGCCCAACTAGAAGAGCATACGCGTGAGGTATAGTGATGATCCCTGACAAACCGATCTGTTATTCCTGGTTTGGTATGCCATGACGACAACGTGGACCGACTAGACAACATAGATAAATCTTTGCCAGGATCTCGGCCGCAGCTTAAAGTTTGCATTAAACTTGTCACAGAGGTCTACAGTATAGGTTGACACTTAACTCCCAATCGAAGAGTATCCCAAAGCGAAACTCTCAATAATATTGAAGAGCACAAAATGAGAGTAACCTACACTTCTTCAAATGTCAGTAGTATAAGCTCGTCCCAGAATACAATTCCAATGTTAACTGTTAGCGTTTTTGAAACAATTGTCTTCCATCGAGTTATCTTTATCAATTCGCTCAATGTCTAGTAAGCTAAGAACTGATTGGCTCATCAACAGTTTCCATGGAGTCCTCAGAGGTGGTCTTTTCACTGAGTTTTGAAATATTGTTCAAGCTACAGGAAGCGATGGCAGTCAGCATGTATCGATTTACGTCCCTGGGAGGTCATGGTGCGTATTAAACCAATATCTAAAGTACACGTATTCGCCAGGTATTAATAGGTGAAACCCACGCTAGTATCTAGGTAGTGCCAATAAGCGAACGTTGCCAGTTCTATGTGATAGAGACCACATCTGTCTAAGTCAACTAGAAAGAAAACTAAAGCACCACACGTAGCACTTTCAAGCTCAACCGATCGCTCAGTCTGAAAGTCTACGTTCACACTGCCTTATTAAGTCTTGCTAAGGATTTTCCAGTGTGATGGCTACATATTTATAATCAACCTCTTACTTCACCAGGGTCGACCTTGGGAAATGGCTCAAGCCAGAAGAAGTATATAAATTTCTAGACCGACATTCTAAATTAATCAACATCTATAATGGATTCGTTTCGAGCGATTTGAGTAAACACCCTACCCTGCCCCCCCGGCAATATTCATATGATAGAATTGAATGGTTACACAGAACTTCTTTTTTTTCGCATCATCCGATGGGACTTTTGTTGCATTTGTTGTCCGACCTCTTCAATACTTCATTTTGAAGAGATCTTCACTGAGATTTCATGGTATTTATACATTTTTCTCCTACTTAATATCACTTGATTTTCATAAGTAATTATGGAAGAGCTCATGTTAAACTACTTATACACCAGCGCTGAACAGCATTGAACCATACAAGTAGGCATTGCTGATGAGTTCTCAATAGTTGCAGCATTTAAACTGAGCATTACATACTGTTTGTAACCCACGTATCGAGGTGAGACAAATTGCAGAAATCGGAGACACTCTATTCACGATGACCATCTTATAAATATGTCCTTGGACAAATTTGATGGATGGCTTATCTAATTCTGATTTATAAAACAGATTATGCTCGAATACATTGCTTGTTCCTCCACGTGCTTTTAGCAAATATTGCAGAGTAGCCTGTGCTGTGAAGCGTGGAGAGGTAGTCTGACAAGGATGACGAACTCAGGAGAAAGAGAAAGAGGATGATATATGAGTTATCGGGGTTTCAGGTCTGCATACAGGTAGAGATGAATGCATGATGTCAGTCCAACGGACAGGAGATTAGGTTAGGTTAGGTTAGGTTAGACAGTAGCTGTATATTACTTCAATACTCCCCCGCAAATCACGCGTCAGCACCTGAAGCATCAAGTAAGCGACTAGCGTGTTTCCAATGAGATGGTGCTGCAAGTGGTTTGGTAAGTAAATCAGCTGTATTTTCTGTGCCTTTAACATGATGTACCTTGAGTAATTGGTTTTGTCTTCGATGAATCAGTACTGCAAGTTGTACTGCGAGATAACCATTTGTACCATTGACTTCTTCCTTTTTGATTGTGTTTACTAATGCTTGACAATCTATATATACCTGTATTTCATTGATGTAAATGTTCATGTCTGCTAAAAGTTGTCGAATGGATTCTGCTCTGAGAACTCCTGCAACTGCAGCAATTAGTTCAGCTTCGTGAGTATTTCTTGCAACTGTAGACTGTTTGGTTGTTTTCCATACAACAGCACTATCATTTATCATAACAACATATCCTGTAACACTACGACGAAGTTTGTCATGTGCCTTGCTGAAAGAAGCATCTGTATAGACGTTCAAAACAAGTTGTGCCTCTGAATCCACGCCTTTGAGTGTTAGAACTTTGTCCTTTGTGGCCTTGACATAACGGAATGCATGTTTAAGAGCTTGCATATGTTCCGCTCCATTCTTTTGACCATGGCATGCAAGTTGGTGTAAAGTGTATGCCATATCCGGTCGAGTTTTTAGTAAATACATTAGAGTGCCGACAAGTGGACGATAGTGTTCATTCACAGAGTCGTCAGAATGATCACTTAACTCTTTAAGGATGGATGGAGTTTTAGCTCCATTGCAGTTTTCCATATTACATCGCCTAAGGGCTTTTTCACAATACTCGCGTTGGCTGATGGTACAGATCTTTCGTGACTTGTCATAGACATGTGTATCACTAAGATAATGGCATTGTTTTTCACGATTTACTTTGACGCCGACATTTTGTTCGAGTTCTTCGACAATCGCTTTGAGTGCTTGGGGCGTGCCAAAAATTCTCATGTCATCAACATGGATAGTCATTAGAAGATCTTTGCCAATAAATAGTGATGCGTCCGTTATAGATCGTGTTAAGCCATAATTTTCTAATATAGCCGTCAAATGATCCATCCACCTACGGGGGGCACTTTTGAGTCCATATAGACTTTTACGCAGACGATAACAATAACCTTCTGCTAAGTCAAGACCTTCAATACCTTTGATGTAGAGGAATTCGTCATCTGGAATTTGTGCTTCTAGAAATGCGGCTGTTACATCAACGGTGATAGCATCATAGCCTCTCGTTAAAGCAATAATTGTTGCAACACGAATGCTTTCAACATTAACTGTTGGTGAGTATATATCATAAACATGTTCAATGGCCTCATTGTAGCCTTGTACTACAACCCGTGCTTTTAACAGATTGACCGGTGGTGCCTTTTTTGTAAAGACCCATCTAGTTCCCATTACAGTCTGTCCCTGTGGTAAAGTGTGTAAGGGTACAGTTTCCAAAACACCAGCGGACTGTAGGTTGTGATGTTCAGTATTCATCGCAGCAATCCATAGTTGCTGATATGCCTGTGGCAGTTTCCGCATTTCTTTATAAGTGTTTGGAACTACAATGTCGTCATATGGACATGGTTTTGGGACCGGTTTAGGTAATTGTTTATTATCTGTGTTGTTTTTAATAAGAAAAGCAAAATATTCCTGTTCCTTCGGATATATCGTGGGAATGATTAGTTCATGTAAGTTCTCTTCTTTTGATAGAGAATTAATATCCGAGAAATCTAACTCTGTATTCGTCATATTACGTTTTCGTTTCAGACGATTGGTATAGTATCGGTATTTATTTGCAGCGCCTTTGGCACTGGGACCAACATTTAGTGGTACATGAGGTTTGGGAGTCCTTTTGGATCTCCGATGACTATCGTGTGCATGGACTGAACTATGATCTAGTTCCATGTCTTCACGAGCATGTTCACTTTTGGATTCACGGTCATCATTATTTACCTCAGAATGACTAACGTGTTCACTACTGGATTCACGGTCATTGTGATTTAGTTCCGGATGACTAGCGTGTTCACTACTGGATTCACGGTCATTGTGATTTAGTTCCGGATGACTAGCGTGTTCACGATTGGATTCACGGTCGTCATTATATTCTGGGGTATTAGGAGTGAGGAAAGATTTAGTATTATTAGCTGTGGAGGATAAAGCAGGTAGATCCTGATACGTTTCTCCATCAATTAGTTTATTTGATTCTTCACGTGTCCAATGAGTAATTAGATCAGGTGTCAGAGCGGTTTCTATCGACATTGCACGCTGACGAGTTTGTTCAGTCAATGCTTGATCGAAAATCTTGACTTCACGCGTTTGAAGGATGTTGGACTTGTCTTTGGGTAAGACATGTACAGTTCCATGAGTGTAACTATCAGCATATCCAAGGAAAATGCCTAGTTCACCCCTATCTCCCAACTTTTGCGGAATGGGAAACTTCTTGAACACACATGGTGCTCCAAAAATATGGAAGTAGCTGTAGTCTGGTGCTTTGCCAAAATGTCGTTCGTACGGAGATTTCCGATTGCGACTGGAGGCTGTGCGATTCTTGACATGTACAGCATGAGATAAAGCATAGGGCCAATATTTGGCTCCGAGTAATGCAGTTTTTAGATTGGAGCGAAGACCATTCATTAGTACTCGATTGATGCCTTCAGCAGGATTTGTAGCGTGAGAGTGTGGTGCAGATAGTTTATGTTCCCACCGCATGGTGTGAAGTGATCTTGCAAATTCTCCGCCTGTAAAATATTTAGCTCCGTCCGTGCGAATTATGATGCGCGAGGTGTTTTTACCTTGGAGCCATGCTTGAGCAAAAGTACGAAGGGTCGTGGACACTTGATCAGTGGATTGTATAGGATAAACATATGTAAAGTCTGAGTAAAGATCTCTGTAGACTATGGCATATTTGAACTTGTTGGGGATGCCTAGAACGTGGAATGGTCCCATCACATCAGCTGTAACAGCTTGTCGAGGAGACTTAGCATATGGTGTGTGGGGTCCTTTTGTCACTGGAATACGTTCAAAGTTGGCAACTTTACAATCCATGCATAAGAAGTCGATTTGTGATGCAGAAACTCCTATGGAGGATGCTATGCGTGGAATTGAAGCGTGACCTAATTTAAGGTGAGCTTCTAGCCAATCTATTCCTTTATAACTGAGTTTTTGTGCTTTCCGTAGTTGCAGAGCGTTAACTTTGGGTGATTTAACAGGGATAAGCATTGGGATGTCAGATTGCTGACCGAGTGTAATAACTTCTCCATGTGGAGTGGTCATACGATCGCTATCTTGTGAGAAGAAAAATGAGAATCCTTGCTGAGTCAAAATAGACGTCGACAGTAATGTGTGAGCAAGGGAAGGTGCGTAGTAGACTGTAAGTGTTAAAGGAACAATTCTACCCGACGTTGATCTTACTCGTGCCTCCAGGGTACCTTTTCCTAAAATCGGAACTGAGGATCCTTGAGCTGCATCCATTGATAGTGGATTAATGTTCTCATAGTTTGAAAGTAATGCAAGATTTGGTGTGACATGCAAATTGCATCCAGAATCTAGTAGGAATCCTTCTGAGGTTGTCTCTGCTGACTTCGGTTCTGATTTTAGATGATTGATTGTCAGAAGGTTGACACTGAAATTGGCATGAAAAGGTCCTTGATCAAAAGGAGCGTTGTGTAACGCGAGACCTTTGTACGGTGGTGTTGAGTTATGACGCTGACGCTTGTTGTTCGACTTTTGTTGTCGCGATGATCTACTTGGACAAACAGTGGGTCTGTGTCCAACTTGGTTACAGATAGGACAAATTGCTGTCAAGAATTTGCAGTTTGCCTCAGCATGATTTGAATAACCACAGTGTGAGCATTTATTCCTTTGAGGAAAGGGTTGTTGTGCTCCCCCGGAATTGTTGTTTTGAGATGTAGGTCGTTTTTGACGCTTGAACTTGTTCCGGGAAGAGTGAAAGGAGTTTGCTTGTAGATGTGTGGGTTCAGGGTTCCCAGCAGAATAGCCACTTTTGCCTTTAAGTGCGCATTGTTGTGCAACTTCCCGTTCCGTGTTTCGTAATTCTTGAAACAGTTCTTTACTATACTCTTTGAGTTTAATTGCTTTGCCATAGATCGCAGTTGTTTGTGGACCCATGTAACGAATACGTGGTAAAAGGTTAAGGATAAACATATAATCATGTAACGTCATGCCAGTAGCTAGCACGTCTGCCTGAGTGTTGTGCAGTTTCATAAACCATGTCATGACTTCGTTTTCGGACATGTTCTCAAAAGAATTGTTAAGGTATTGCTGAAAACATTGTACGAGTGCTGAAACCTTGTTGATGTTGATTTCACCAGGCTGTTTCTTAAATGCGATTTGAAGTTGTGCCCAGGCAGCACGTCCTTCACCGCCACGGTGAGATTTACCATATTGTTGTAGTCGTTCGTGAAAATCTGTGCCAGCTTGATTTCTGAGTAAGGCGTAAAGTGCACTGTCAAGTAGACGTTGTCTCTTAGGGTCAGTGCAAGCTTCAATCTCTTCAGGAGTACATCCATGGTATTCCATGAATCTGATGACGTCAGTTGACCAGATCTCCCAGTTACTTCCCAATGGATCAAGAGGAGGTCCTACAGGAATCTTGTTGATACTATTCATTAGAACGTTGCGAGTACGGTCCATTGTGAATGATTCTAAGTCATCATAATCCTTCGGCTTAGTGTGTTCTCCAAGACACTGTTCGTACACTGCTAGCTTTTCTTTAAGCTTTCGTAGTTCTTCACGTATGTCTTCATCAGAGTCGGGACTCTGTTTCTTGATGTTCGCCGCTTGGTCCGCAGCTTCTTGTTTCTTCTTGAGCTTATTGCTCTTCTTGCTGCCTCCAGGAGTCATCATGTTGACTTGCTTGAGGGCTGAGTATAGTTTTCCGTAGGAAGTCTTATTTCGAAAAAATTTACTCTATCTCTGATGTTGAGCTCGTCTGATCTTCAAGATGTCTAGGAAACGAGTTGTTACGCTCGAGTCTTCCTGGCGTATCTTGGGCCCATAACCTATTGCAGAGTAGCCTGTGCTGTGAAGCGTGGAGAGGTAGTCTGACAAGGATGACGAACTCAGGAGAAAGAGAAAGAGGATGATATATGAGTTATCGGGGTTTCAGGTCTGCATACAGGTAGAGATGAATGCATGATGTCAGTCCAACGGACAGGAGATTAGGTTAGGTTAGGTTAGGTTAGACAGTAGCTGTATATTACTTCAATAGCAAACGACTGACAGAAAATGCAAAATAGCATGCAAAATTTGAAAACGTGGCGGTAGTATTTTCAAAGTAATTTATGATTCACTTCTTCTTGCTGACCACTCCTTGTTTGCTGCATGTGCGTGCAGCTAGCAGCAGCGCCACAACCAAGCGAACTCGAGTACAGCTGCCGAACATTAACACGGACTGAATCTTTCATATTCTAGTTTACTTTCATAGTAATTTGCAAACCTGACAAAACCATAGTTGGATAAATAACATTTTAGTTGCATACTGAAGACTTTCACTCTTACAATACTGTCAATGTCTATAGGAGGAGATAATCTTTTGGTATAGTCTTGGTCTTCAAAGATCATCAGGATACTACAGAGTTGCATATCCTACAGCACGACATCATCGCTTGCTGCAAATAATGTGGTCAAGTTTCAATAGAATGGAAACACCCTTATGATAAGCAAGTGACGGTAAGTCACAGAAAAGATTAGTTACCATGAAGGCTATGCTAAGTAGGACTAATTTGTACTGCTAGCGGTCATACCTCTTCTATTCATAAATTTTGTTCAATTTGGTAATCATTTCAAACAAAATAGAATTCGAAGGGACCCTCAGAAAGGAGTCTACGAAACTAGATGTTACAGCAGAACATCCACAATCCGGCTCTTTCTGTACAATTTATAAAGAATGTAATCTCATTTCAGGAACTGTGGTAGGAAGCGAAAGTGTTGAGGCATATCATCTTTATCGTTTCTCTTTTAGTCTGCTTTCAAACATGTCACCAAGAAAGCATTATTCAGCAGTGCTTACAAATCTGCGAAGAGAATCTACGAACGAAAGTCCTGCTGGCTGATGGCTCATACAATCTTTGACATGAGGACGAAGTACAATACTTTTTGATGTTGATTTATTCAGAATGATACACAAAATGTAAGGGGCTTACAGATTTATGTATTGGAGATCGACCAACATTGGCCTTCCGCGTCGGTGTTTGCCACTTTCCTTTGCAACAGAAAATCGAGAAAGTTAATTAAATTCTCGTTAAACTGCATCAGCTCTCTTGCTTCACTTTAGACGCCCAAGACGTCTTGCGGAAGCGAAGAATCGGTGGTGATCTGGTCCTGGTTAGTATTCTTCAGAGCCGCTCAACCTGTCAATGTCAATCGCGTCCATGTGGAGACTCTCTCGGTGAGCGACAACACCTCCACAACATGGTCAGAAACATGGCTCGACTGAATGACCGAATCGACCATCGTCTCCACCGTTTTCATCTGATCTTTTGAAATCGCACTGTATATTCGTTGCTTTATATCCAAAGGACATATTTCTTTTCTGCATATAGACAAAGATCATTTCTGCGCCATCCGTTTGAGTTAACCAGAGCGTCTTCGTGGCCGTAGAATTAGATTAAGCTAGTCGGACTGAATTGAGAAACACAAGTTTCTTTGGTAGCGAGTTCAAGAAATGTATACTTGGTCTATTTTTCCTCGTCTCGCCATGGGTAACCAATGCAAAATCCAACATTCACTACCTTCATGATGTGGTTCTGCGAAGTTAACGTTGCATATAATCCATAGTTAGCAATACAAATAACAGCAACGGAGATCCTTTTGAATCGTTTTTCTTAACAGGTGAACGTTCGCTGGCACCATGGATGAAAAATGTTTTCAAACATGCTTCTACTGTTACTCAAAAAGCAAGGGAATAAAGAAGCCATCTCAAACTGCAAATGTGGATAACTCGTCCTCCTATCTCGAGTACCCCTACTATCGCCAGTTTGTCATCGAATGAAACATGGTGACAATGCCTTGGTGAAAGAAGAAGCCAAAAGTTCTTTCGTACATTGATTGACGCTATGCGTAGTATAAGTAGTGTATGCTTGCATCGATACAGATTTGCAGAGTCTTATAAGACATATGTGATCTACCACTCACGTTTATAAACCTGGGATCAGCTGCCTACATCGATCGCATAAGTCTGTCTTGTCTGGTCTCATTAGTCTAATTCCACAATTGTGTCCAGTCCACATCATTCAAAGATTCAAGGAAACTTCATGACAAATTCTCTCAGGCAAACCAGAAATAAAATTTCAAACTTAGACTGAATGTATTATAAACAAACTCCAACAGCTTGAAACTTTTGCAACTCAACTGAGGCTATTTCGAAATCTAAATTTCCTGAAAGCATTCGCCAGTCTTCACCTCCGTGTTAATCGCATAATCTTAAACCTCTCTTTCAGCAAGACGTTGTTCTTGGGAAATGAGGTGCGCGATATTCACTTGTTTTGCAGTATCCTTACGCCAAAGAGGCTCCTTGTTTACATGTTCGAATGGGCCTCGAGAGTAAGATGAACCTAACCTCAATGCTTGCCTTGCCAATAGGAGTTGATTGCCACGGTTGCTTTACTCTTAGCTCAAGCCACTCTTGTACCTCTCAGTCAGACCCGTGTCGGGAGTCGGCGACTATTCCTTCCAAAAACTAGAAACAAATTAAAATTAGAACGAGGCCAGTTAATTAAAAAAAAAGGAAGAACTGCGAATAATATAGGTTTTTCTTTTAAAGATAAAAGATGGTCCTTCTTCATGGTTTCTGTTGGTTCTCTCCCCACATGAATACGAAGGAGAAAAACACAGACAGATTCTTTTTTTCTAAAGCAATTCTCTCATCACTATTGAACCATCTCTAAGCTTGAAAAGAAGTTTGATTCTGCTCAAGTTACTAATGTGGACTAGCCGCTTCTAATGCCTAAGAGATTTAGGCCTTCTACGACAAGTAGGGTTCCAACCAGTACTATTCTGTACTATGGGAGGAGGCTGTATATGAGCAGGTCGGCACTCTTCAAGTTCTTCTTCCTGTGGAAGAGAGAGCTGCTGCTCGGAGAGCCGCGGGGATGAACGAAGGCCAAGTGCTGGGACAAAGGCTGCCGATACTGCTACGTTATCAGGCCGACTCAGGCGGCCAGGCTGATAGGGAGTGGGAAGGGTTCGTACGCGACAGCAAGGTCTTCTTTTCTTCTTCTGCTCTTGTCTGCCTGCTTGCTTTGTAAACACGATTAAAGACAAAAACAAAAATAAAAAGAAGGAACAGAGTAATGCCTAAAGTGACAAGTAGCGAGTGCATAACACTGCCTAGCTACTAATACGAAGGCAGACGGCTTTTGGAAGGTCAACGATAAGAAAGAAAAGCTGCACTGCAATTCATCAGTCAGAGGGATAAATAAATCTATTGCGGGAGGCTCGCGGCATTGGCGCTGCTTACATTGTCTCGCCTCAGGGTTACCACGGGTGTCGGTCTATCACGCTATGAATAATGATATGCCCGAGCTGCTTCAAGCAGTCAGCATAATGACTTTAGGAAAATACTGAAAGAAGGCGGCGAAACAAAAGGGTTCGTCCTCGATATCCTTGCTATTTTTGAGGATTTCGGTCTTCCCCTTCTCTAGCCAGGTTTCCTCTCTAAACCATCTTTTCTTGTTTTTGCATCCACTTGGCTGCATCATGCTACTGCAAAGAATGAAGTAAAGAAATCACACAAAATTGAGAGGTCATTAGAGAAACAGCTCCAGCATCGAAGTTTACTTCATCTATCCTCATCTGCAAAGCAATGGAAGCTTCGAAGAAAGAGTAGTTGTCTCGGCACTTCAAAATGCAACCCTTTCGAGCATCTACGAGCAAGACGACGAACAATGCAGCGCATGCAAACAGACGAGCAGGTAGCGAGCAGCAATTGGAGCAGGTTGGGAGCAGCCTCTATCATCCAAAACCTCGGTTCTGTCTCTTCTTGGAGAGGGGAAATTTTCTTAGTAAGTTGCTTCAAAACATACGGTACACTTCAGCGTCTAGCCAAAAACCATCATGGCAACCGTAACAATCGAGCTGTAAGAGAATCGATCATGCATATAAAAAGTCTTTCCTGGCACCCTCGCGCAGTAAGGCATCGAACTCGATTTTTTATGTCAAAACAACTAAAATTGAGCGAAAACCTCGACTCGAGGTCCAGCCAGTAGTCATACTTTGGCCAACGAAGCAGAAATTCTGGATGAGTAGCAAAATTGTAGTTTGTGGTAGACAGCCCTCGAAACCCATCCTTGAAGATAACAAAAGCTGAAAGCAAACAATTTTGCAGGGCGTCGATTTTCTGAAGGAAGAAATGAAAGAGAGAGAGAGAGAGAGAGAGACAAAGGGATTCGGAGAGAGTGAGAACGAGTGGAAACACTTTGAAAGGATTTGAGTAGAGCTCTTTCCAACTTTTTTTTTTTTTTTTTTTTTTTTTTTTTTCCAGAGAGAAGAACAGTGTCCAGAGGGTCAAACAAAAAGTAACATTTTACGCTTTATTGGGGCCCGCTTATGAACTTTTTTCAAACTTGAAAAAGTAAAGACGAGTAAACAATGCATGGGTACTCAGGCGCGGTTCTTTAGTCTAGCTGAAGAGACGCTTATGACATTGAAAAGTCCGCAATATATCACTTCGATGGTAAACTGTCGACCTACCCATTGATAGAACAAACAAATAAAGCGGAAGATTAGCTACAATGTAACAAAACAACAGTTTCTGTGCCTTTGGAAAATACTTTCAATTATTTCATCTACCTCTTGGAACAAGTTGAGTACGATTTTCCAACAGCTGCTTGCGGCCAAACTTGACGTCTCAAAGAGAACAGAAGACCCTAACTGAGCTTTTGTCCCTTTGCACTAGGTACTAAGTGAGACTACCTCTAGCCACTTTAGAATCAGCGATGCTTGATGTAATTTACACTAACTTATTCACATGGATTTCGGTTTGGTAAGTATTAGTTGTCTTGTCTTTAAAAATTTGAAACGAAATACCGAAACCAGAAGATGAGTCAAGCTAGGAACTACCCAGCGTTTGTACTTTTGACAATGTTTGACATGTTGCTACTGTAAAGTGTTAATATGTATAGGGTAGAGAGGAAAGAGCAATAAGCTGTAGTATCTATGCATTGTATTCGTTGTTTGCTTTGAAGCTTTAAAATCAGCCACTGCTGTAGCCCGAACGCCCCTCCTACAGGTGTGAAACAGTGCTGCGGTATTGTACATTGATTTGGCGAGTTGCAATTAAAATTGACAAAAATTCTTTCCGCGGAGAAACTGTTCTCTTTGGTTCTAACTCTGGCTTCACACAGATTTTGTTAGTCGCGTAGGAATAAGCTATAACAAAGAATGATTCCTGCACACGACTACTAGAACCATTAGTTCAAGTTATTCTTCAGTTGCTACTGAGCAAATCATCCCCATTACTTGCGAATCGAAGTATATTGACCTAGGTTCTTTGAATACAACTTGAGTTCATTACCCTCGCTCACGCCAAAAAAGCAAACAAACACAACAGCCCATATGTGTTTTCCCTTTAGGTTACGAAATTGAAAGCTGTGTTTTGTTTGTAGCATAATGTCGATTTAAAAGTGTTGAAGAGAACCCCTGGCAGCATTCTGGTTCTGCTTGGTTCAAAATGAGCATACTAGAGACATCTTGTGTAGCGATTTGCGGATCGCCATTTGCAGGTTTGAATGAGCAATGCATGAGATGTCTCAGATGATGAATTCACGGCTATACGTTCAACCAAATGTAATCTAAAGGTGATCCAACGCATAAACTGGTTCACAATTTACACGTTTTGGCTTTAGCAACATTCACGACATTCTGAGATGGAAATAATGTTTTAGGTTTGCGGTTTGAGCTACTTCTTAGAGCCTGATGCAAAGCCAATAACTTGTAGAGAATTGAGCCAATCTCAACTCACTTTCACGTGTACAGCAAAGCAAGGAGTAAATAAGCCAAGTACAATGTTTTGGCAAGGTTAACGTGGGCGTCAAAAATTGTTAGAAAGAGTGAGAAACATATTTATGTGGTAATACTTCTGTGCGACTTTGACCTTTTATGTTTGCTTACATAAAAGATCGTTTCCAAGCGTTTGGATAGATTTTGCAGCGTCGCTAGCTCACCAAGTTCATGGCGACAGAAATTGGCGCAGTTGCATATGGAGGATCTTTTAGTCTGACAAAAAGAACGGAAAGTTTTTGATACGCTCATTGGTTCGTCTCAAGTTTAGTTTTCCCAGATTCATTCGCTCGCACACCTTGTCTAGAATATTCACACAATCAGAAACTATCTCTATACTTCTCGCCTCAATTGTGCTTTCTCTAATTCAAGGGATACAATCTTTGTTGGCAGATCTGGTTCTTACACCATAAAGCACGCTGAGGTCTTTCTGAGCACCGTTCTAGTGTTAGCCGATCTGACTTACAATCTCAAGGTGAAGCCTTGACAGGCTCGATAACATGATGACTTCTTCTTTATCCTTGATGTTTTCATCAGTGACTACAAAACCTAAGAAAACAAAGAGAACGAAGGTAAGGAACTAGCCATCGAACGACTTGAACTTCATCCAAGCTTTTGTTACTGGCTAGTAGTTACGCAGAAAAGATATCTTTGGTAGCAGGAAGGCCAATGCGGGAGGAGGCCAGATGTCTCGAGACGGAGGAAGTTAACAGCTGCGAGACCACAAGAATTTGTCAGCTTTATCTGGGTCTCCGAGCTGGAAAAGGATGTTCTTTCGCACGTGGTAGCTACCGGCCAGCATAGTGGTGACGGTTTTTGGACTTTGCCCCTCGCGAGGCAGCCTGCACAGGTCCTGCCTGGCTCGGCGAACTGTTCTTTGAAAGCTCGTGTTTCCTTCGGTTAATTAGAAAATCCAGCCAAACAAAAAATTATAACAAGTAAAGAATATATGTTACCATCAGCCGAGAAAGGTGATGTGAAATGATGAGAAGAGCAGAGAGGAAGACACACTGTATACGGGTGCGCGCCAGAGAAAGCAGATTAAAAAATATTTTCAAAGCAACCAGGTAACTCTCTCTCTCTCTCTCTACTGCTAATAGAAGTAGGATGCACTCATTCCTCTGTATAACACTATTTTGTTTTCGCCTCTTGCAAAAAAATTGAAGTACCGTTGTCGAGTGAGGACCTGAGCAAAAAAAGCCTCACCGATGGCGAGAGCTCACTCTGCTCCTTGAAGTATATGCAGGTATTGCCATGAGCACTGAGGTGATGCAAGCTGGGGCAGGAGCCCAGAGAGGTTTCATATATTTTCATCACTCTGAAAATCAAAAATCAAATTAAATGCCTCGTGTGCGTTTTAAAACGCAAGTGTGCTAGCTTTCTCGAACAAATAAAACAAGGGGGCGCTGAATAAAGCGAACGAAAGCAACGCTACCTCATAAACTTGCCGGCAAGTAGAGAGAGCTGAAAGAAACAGCAGAAACCAGAGCAGCCATCGATCAATCGAGGTGGGTTTGAGGAGAAAGAAGCAAGCCAAGTCGTCCAAAGCTGGCCAAGATGAGCCATAGTCGGAGCGAGCATTCCGTCAATAGTAGTTGAGCTCGGTCTTCTATCTATCTAATTGTCTATTGCCAAGCCTGCAGGGCGCCGTTTTTCTTGAGATCTTGTTTTCCTCGCCGGAGACGGGTGAAGCACGCGAGGGGCGAACTTGGAATGATCGAGTGATCGAGTGAGTGAGTGATCGAGTGAGTGAGTGAGTGAGAGAGCGCCTGTTGTAAATTGCGTTGCTAATTGACCCTTATGACCTGTGAGGAGAGCGCTGGGGAGTAACAGGCCGGAACGCAGGCACGAGTTGGGTCTTTCTCTCTTCGAAGTTAGTTTGGTGGAAGCTTATGGGCCATCCGCCACCGACTCCTGTTTTTCTGGATGGTTCCTTCCTTCTTGCCACTTCTTCCTCTCGGCTACGTCTTCCTTAAACCCTCATCAGCCACGATAACTGCATTGGCTGGCAGGCAGGCAGCTAACTCGCTAGCTAGCTAGCTAGCTAGCTCAAGCAAGCAAGCAAGAACAAGAAAACTTAATTGTTCGCTCTCTATCCACGATCGATAAGTGGCTTCACCATGCGAATGACAAGAATTGCAGCTCCGCCTTCAGAAAGAACACAATGCAATGCACTGAAAACAACAGGTTGACGCTATTGGCGTTCTTTCTTTCGCTGCACGGGTTTTAACTAGTTGTACTTCGATGCTTATTTGTTCATTCATTCGCTCGCTCATTTACGAATTGCTTCATTGCTCTTGATCTGCTTGACAGTGCGTGTTTGAACGACGAAAGCATCCATGGCTTCGAGCTCACCAGGTGGGTGCCTGGACCTAAAGGGGCGCTACAAGGTCGCTCAGGCGCTGCCCTGTCCACCGCATCCCTTCCGCAGGGCTCTTTAGATCGAATACTGAGAGTTGTGTTTTTCTTCATTCCTGGCATTGGCACTACTGCAGTATTGGCGTATATTTCAGACCTCCTTTCTTTAAATTTATATATTTTTATTTCTTTTGCTTTCTTTTTTGGTTAACTTAAAATTGATTGATTTTTGCTTACGAAGGTCAGCTTGAGGATCGTTTATTCGGAAGGCCATGCGCCTGCTCGAGTCAGCTCGATCTTGAGCGATTAGTAGCCTTGTAGTGACGGGAAGCGAGCTTTAAGCCCGATCTGCTGAAGTTCGTTCGTTGTATGCAGATCCTCGGGTTGGCTCTTCTTCGGTCTTACTTGTGACTCTGGAAAAAGCCTCTCCAAAACTGTGTGATTCTTGCTGTATCTCCTAACTCTTGAAGGTGACGATTTTTGACGAGAATGCGGCGGCTCCTCTTCTCCTCCACCTTTGACGCTTATCATAAAGCCAGGAAGCGTAACGAATTCAGCCACGCCGGCATTTTCGTTTCTCAAAAAGTCCATCAATATAAAGAAATGGACTTTTTCAAAGGTTGTTTGTTTTGTTTCATTTTGTTTGCTGCTTAACAAAGGATCATGCTTCCTGTGAGACTTTCCATCACTTATTCTTCTTCTTCCTAGGTCCATGTTGATCTGCGTGCTCCCGCGGCAGCAGCTGACGCAGCACCCACTTTCGTTTCGCTATAGGTCTTGGGTTTCCAGCAATGATTTTACTCGCCTATGTCACTTTTGAACGCATTAGCAAGCGTCTTTTGATCTGCCTAGTATTAGGCGAATATTAGAGAACAACGCAAAACCCTACCCAGAGCAGCGCCCGGATTCTAGCTCAGCTCTGCTTTAAAAGTTTGGTTCCCTCTGCAGATATGCAAGCGCCCAAACAGCCAGTCGGAACGGGACTTCAGCGTCTCTCAACCTAAAGTACGCTCGCAGTCCGGTGACGGCTTCTAAACCTCTTCGAAGCAGGGATTGTAATCTCTTGGTGACAGGGATTTAGTCTTTTAGGCTGCTCAATGATGATACGTCACATGGTGTCCTTGTTCGAGGCAGAGCTCTTCGTATAAATCTCATAAGTTTTTTTATAATTATTTTAATTAAATCTTTGCATCGTGCTGAAATCATCAAGACGTCTCAGGGTTGGCAGACCAGCACCCTCCGGAATTAGATGGCAATCTATTTTACAATATATGGACGACGTTTCTGAGGAAACCTCTGCATCTTGACCACTGAAAGAAGCACAATTGACTATGTAGTTATTTGTAAAGTGTAGATGAAGTGCTCTGGAATGAAGTACAACATACCTTTTGGCCTTGAAGAACGATGAAGGAGATATCTTATTCGTGTTTTTAATCTCTCAAACTGTTCGTTGCGAGGTGTATGACATCTCCGAGTCGGCGATTCTGGTCCCACCACCGCACAGAAGATGTCGCTTTCTGACCAAACTGCGGTCTTCGGGCCCACTCTGAATTTACTCAAGGTCTCAACTATTTATGCTCTTGGAAAAGAATGCACAAGAACCAAGAACGACGATGTCTTCTCGAGCAAGGTTGAGCTGAGACTCTCGTAGATCTTATGAAATCTCTGAACTGCCACTCATTTCCCTTTCTCCAACTCGTACGCATCGCCAACAGTTCTGCGAGCTGGCCCTGCCCCATTTGTTTAGTTCCTCAGCAGAGAGAATGCATACACGGTTTTTGTCAGTGCGTGTTGAATTCAAGCCACATGCTTTGTCGAAAGCCGGGATACATTCTGCCTTAAGATGAAGTGATTTTACGCCAGAGTACTCTATCGTTGAGCTTGCGTTGTGAGCTGGGAGCTAATCCACCTCGAGACTATTTGCGAGCCCCCTACTTCTCGGTTTGTATTCGTTATACATAATTGCACAACTGCTTCTATTGAAGGTGATGTTTTCCGACCGCAATTGGCTATGTCAAAAGAAAAAAGCCTTGAAGCGCCAGGCGCTTTTTCATCATGACACTGTTCGTGCGAAACTAGAGGGGGGTTTAGGTAAGTTCTCGCTTCAAGCAAAAAGACCGCATGCCTTGTACCAGTCGTCTCTTGAAGTTATGTATTGTCAAATGTAAGGGTTGCCTTTGCAGAATGGGCTTAATCTACGTTCGATTTGAAGCAATATTTGAATCAAGCAAAACCGTTGGTTTTTCAGGTGACACAGGGAAAAAGACAGTTTCCCAATAAAAGTTACATTGTGGGCCTTATTTAGTTGCGGAGGCTGAGCGACAACTCGTCGAAAGGCTGGTGGCCAGGCTCCTCAAAGGGCGCGGTCAATCTCTCTAAACGACCCTGGAGTCTTTGTGATGCTGGAGTTAGACTTAGATTTTCCATCACAAGTCAAAAGTTGAGGGGCAACATTTACTAAATTTAAGGAAATCTAATACTAAAAAGAGACTTTTCTAGTGAGAAACAAGTGAAACGCAAGCCGGTTTACAAGTGGTCCTGGCTGCTCGTGAGAATCCGCGTCGGAACTAGTAGCATAACTTGAGGGCCCAAGGCCAAGCAACCGTTCCATATCATAGTTAGACAAGCTCTTGGATGTGATCGCAGAGCCTACTAACCTTTTTTTCTTATATATATATATTTAAAAATAAATAAAACGATATTATTATTATGATTTAATGATAATAATATATAGTCAAGGTATTCTCATATAAAAAGAAAAACGTTTTTAAAATAGGGGAAAAAAAAAAGAAAGAAGAAAAAAAAAAAGAGGAACTCAAATTTCAATGTGAGGAAATCAGTTTAGTTCGGTGTTCAGATCGTTTGAGCAAAGACTTTGCGCGTTCTGTTTCTTCCTACGAGTTGCTGTTGCTTTATCTATCAGCTTGCCTGGCCTCTCTCTGTGTGGCTGTTAGTCGCTCCGACTTAAATGCATGTCTGTCACGTCACAGCCCTCTCATGATCAGCTTCCTCTGTACCGTGCCGCTCAATGACCGAGCTTATGTGCCAATGCGCTGCTCCACTAAGCTTCTGACGGATTGCTCGCTACGAGATGGTCTCACCGCCACAAGCTTCTCATGTTAGGAGTGCACTTCCAAAAAGCTATCACTGCGGATTCGGCACTACTAAGAACAAGCTCAAGAAAAAGGGAGGCGCCAGGAAAACTTTTAATTTGTTATTTTTATTTTTTTAAAGAAAGGAAAGTAAGTTTTAATTCTAAAATCATTATAAATAGTGGTAAATAGCAGCATCACCATGATAGGCCTATGCGCCGAATATAGTTGCTTGCTATTGCAAGCCATTGTGGAAGCTAGAAGGGGCAAAAGGATGTGTGGCCAGAGTTAGGCCTTATCTAAATCACGATCGGGAAGGCTTGGAGAGAGCCCATACTTAAATATCGCTTAGGTAAGGTAGGGATGGGTTTTCTTCCATATTTTATCTTTTAAAAAATTATACTGTTTTGATTTATCATACTGTCCTTCAAAATTAATAAAAAAATAAAAAATGAACGCGAGGTTAACATAATAATTTCCCGAACATTCACTCACAGAGATTAGATTATATGAACTTATCCAACGAAACAAAAGAGCAACCACTACACACCGGCACCAATGATGGACTCAATATGGGCGTAAGTCGAATGGTTGATTGATTGGCTATTTGTATGAATACTGCCTTCTTAACAGGCCTCCAAGCTTTTCCTACAGAGGGCAACAACGCCTGACCCAATCGGGAGGCCGTGGGAATCTCGGCAGTCATTCACCACTGGCACTCACGCTTTCAGTGTAGTTGTGAGGAAATGAGGCTGAGCGACGAAATAAAAAAGCTGGCCCAGAGGGGAACTTCCCTGAGGGGCGGAGGGGGAGTAGTCCCTCTGGGGACACAGGGGCTGGCGATTGAAAAACGAGGCGCTAAGAGCTGAGAAAGCTGGCGCCTTCCTCTCTTGCCCACTGAGCTCGAACGCGCGGCGTGGAATGAGATGAACGAAGCGGGAAACAGCCGCCTCAAAAGCTTTCTTTGCAAAGCCATCGACCGCCATGGCTGACAGCGACGATGAAAGCACAGCGCAGGCAAAGCCCAAGGCTTTCAGACCTCCTCGAGCCCCCGCGTGGAGGGTGGATCGATCTAGAGCCGGGCAAGCTCGCTAGCTCGCTCGAGCGAGGTCGCCTCGAAGATAAAGTGGCAGAGCTGGTCGAAGGAACACCTGAGCAAAACTTTGAACGTGCATAGATTTGTTGCGCGTTTTCGTTTTCGCTTTCGAACTCACTCGTTCACCTTCCTTGGTCCTCCTGAAAGAAGCCATTCCGCTATCGACGGAGCGGCTTCGCTGGCATGGAAAGGAAGGCTGTGGTGCGGCCAGAGCTCAGCCCGCTTTCTGACCCGTTCTGAGGTTCATCGGCCCTTTCCGAGCAGCGCCAGCATCGTCAATCGCAGCTGCTCATGCGCTCTGAGTCTCTTCTCGCTGGCTGAGATATCACTTGTCAGTCAGCAGTTTGTTTGGCTCCACGATACAGAGATCGATTGATAGCATCGGCAAGTTTCTCGAGTTTCTCAAGCGAAGGCCAATTGCGCCTAGAAGAAGAGGCCACGAGCTCTAAAAGCACTACGGAGGGCTTAAATTGCAAAGTCCAGTTTTAGTAGTTTTAAAGAATTCACTGGGAAAGGAAGCGTGTTCTTTCAAGTACCTAGGGACTAGCATGCTCTAGGTACCTGCTACCTTGAATGAGTAGCGAAAGGATGCTTGTGGAAGCCTACGAGTTATGGAAGCGCGTGGGAAGTCTCGTGTCTCTCTCTGATGGGTTGAGGAAAGCAGGAGGAAGCTGAGACTACCAATGTCCTAGGCGTGACTATGCCTTCGCCCTTGGCCAGGCAGGCGAATTGGAAAGGAACTGCGAGGCTGTTATCCTTCTACTGAAAGTCATAACTGTTTTCCTAGCTCGTGGGAACAGGAATTTTTAGTTTGTAATGTATAAATTTATTTGTATATGTTTTACTAACCCAAACCTGTCTACCATGTACGACGATAGGTAATAGAGTATGATAGTACAAAGTATCGATTAATTAGCCAACGGGTGAGAGAGAAGGTGAATCGAGGAAGACTTGGAAGTGGCTGGGTGCTGGATTATTATGACGAGTGATGTAGCGAGTTCTCCATTGAAAAGTATTTCCATTGTACAGATCGTACTCTCTGATCTATATATTAAAACAAATTAAATTTTAATGTTAAAAATAAATAAATGAAATAAATTATACATGAAGAAGAGGAATGAATGGCAGGATTGAAAATTGCGGCGCTTTGAGGCCAGCAGGAATAGGGGAACTCTAGAGTCCGCTTCGTCTTGAGCCGCGGGTGTTTCATCGCGCTCTGCTCCGGTCCTGTATTTCGCGGCGCCAGGGAGAAGGAGAAGTACGAGCAAGCAAGCAACCAACCGATGGGGAGTTGAAGCACGCATCGCCACCGCGATCGATGCGGGAACCGGCGAGAAAGCAGCACTCCTGAGCAAGCAAAAGTCTGCAGCAGTGCATCCTTGCAAAGCAGATGTTGAAAAGGCAAGGGTTCCCAGGCTTCGTTGCAAGTCGGCGAGCAAGAGTCACGGCGGCTGCTGCGATGCACGAGGCGAAAGGGAATGGACGAGCAGCAGGCCGGAAAACAAGCAGCCGTGCGTGTTCCTGCGCTTTCCGTTTCCTTTCGGCTCAGAACGAGGAGGAATGATGACCAAAACAAGGCAGCGTACGCAGCATCGACGCAAGGGCGAACCGTGCTGACCTTCAGCTGAAAAACGAGACGAGAAGCGAAAGCGCTGAGAACAATTGCTTTTAGCAGATGTACCAGCCTGGGAGTGGTCTGTTTATCCCATCATTCGCCTCGATTCGCCTCACAGAAAGAAGTAACTCTTACAAGAGGTATCCTTTTCTGCTCTTGAACAAAATGAAAACAAAAATGTTCGATGATGGATGGGGGTTTATGACGAAATGCAATTTCGTTTAAAGTACCGATGCCGTTCCTGTCTTTGATAGGTGGTAATAAAAAGAAGGCCACGGCAACGAAGAAGAAAAGATCAAAGGTTGCTTCCTTCCTTCCCACAAGTGCACTGACCTTCGGGGTTCTGTGATAGGCACTTGAACATCGCAACAGGGAGTGGCGAGCGCAGAACAGGGCCGTCATTGGAGACTTTCTTGCCCAACGCGGAACGGGAAAGCCTCAAGCAACAGACATATGTACCCTATCTCAGAACCCAGCGACATGACAAGTAGAGAAAGAAATCAGCAACAAGCAAAATAGTTGCTCTAGTTCCTCCATGGCAATATCAGGGAGTGGGGGCGAGTTTTCGAGAATTAAAAATATTTTAAATATATATATATATATAAATATTTAAAATAAAAATCATTAAAAAATCATAAAGTAGAAGAAAAAAAGTAAGTGCGGAGGTATGTAAGTGGTCTCCTCATTATTTGAACTAGGAAGAACCGAAAACGCTGCGGCAAGATCTGCCATATTCCTCCTTCTTCTAGGAACCACTGCGACCGAAAGAAGCGCTCACTTCCAAAGAGATTCCTAGGAAGAACTTTATAGAACTCTTAATGGCGCTGGTGCTAACATAGCACTCTGCTATACGAGACGAAGCGAAGAACAAGCAAGCATAATATATCGCCATCCAAAAGAAAGCAAACCTCAAACGCCCGACCACAGCAAGTCCACTAAGACAAAAGATATCGACGAAGCACAAGTCAATTGTGTTTCTGGACTGCTACAGTGACATAGCTAGGTACATACCGGCTATTACTGCTCGTCAGCGTTTTTATCGAAGTTAAAATCACGTATCTATATATTACTTGGGAGAAACCAAAAATCTTGTGTGTCTTCCCTCATACGTGTGTCGTGTGAAGCTTTAGCTAAACTGATCCAAATCCAAAACCCAAACTCAACAAACTGTACAAGGACAAATCTCGCTTCGTTGAGTAACTAGTCCTTTCCTTTCCCTGTATACACAATGCTGCGCGAAGATGAAGACGATGTAGTTACATACAACAGGCAAAGAAAGGCAGAGGAAACGAACGATGCCATTGGTATTGGTCCTCACGCCTCCTGCTCTCACAGCATCGGCAGTGATAGTGAAGGAGCAGAGGTTGGAGCAATGGATGAAGAAGCTCCTCTCTATCCCATGCGCGAGTATCACTTCCCCGTCCCGTTCACAAAGGGAGTGCGCTGTAACCCGGTGACTTTCTTCCTCGGTTTCGCAGTGCTTTGGGGTCTTGCCATTTGGTGTATGGTAGATCCCGAGGGCTCCTACGAGAACCTCACTAGTGCTCAGCTTGGTGTGACACGGATTTTTACTTGGTTCTACATTGTGACCACCCCAATTATGTTCTTTTTTATGGCCTATGTTTACATTGTCCACGGCAACCAGAAGCTTGGTCTTCCCCACGAAAAGCCTGCTTATGACGCTGGCTCTTACTTTGCCATGATCTTCTCTGCTGGTGTTGCTGTTGGTCTCTTCTTCTATGGTGTTAGCGAGCCGCTCTACCACCTTTCCGGTAACCGCTTTGATACTGGCTACCACTCTGATGCGGAATACGATAGCCACGCTATCAACCTTACTCTCTTTCACTGGGGTTTGGGTGCATGGACTGGGTATGTTTTGGTCGGTGTTACCGCGGCTATTGCAGCGTACCGTGAGAATCTGCCTCTTACAATGCGTTCTTGCTTCTACCCTATCCTTGGAAAATACACCTGGGGCTTCTGGGGAGATGCTGTCGATGCCTTCAGCATTGTAGTTGTTGTTGCTGGTGTCTGTACATCGCTCGGTCTTGGTGCCATTCAGCTTATTGATGGTGTCAATGTTCTTGCCGACCTCAGCTTTGAGACCGGCAGTGACCAAGAGAACACTGCTCGCATCATCTGTATTTGGGTTGTGACAGCAATGGCCACATTGTCCGTGGTCTCTGGCCTGGATCTTGGTATCAAGATTCTCTCCATGCTTGCTATCATCCTCGGCTTCTCGCTTTGGTTTCTCATTCTCTTCCTTGATGATACAAAGTACCTTCTCAACGTTGCTGTGCAGTCGATCGGTAGTTACTTCCAATACAACATCGTGCAGGTCTTTTTTGCGACTGATGCTTTTGCCCAGCTTACACGTGGTAATGGACGTGGAATTGATGGTGATCAGTACCAGGGGCTCGGTGCCACTGCAGACTGGATGAACTCATGGACTATCTACTACTGGGCATGGTGGACTGCATGGGCTTCCTTTGTTGGTCTCTTCATCGCTCGCATTTCCCGTGGCCGCACCATCCGCGAAGTAATCAACTTCACCCTAGCCGGTCCTCTCGTGTATGCCTTCTTTTGGTTTGCCGTCTTTGGTGGTGCTGGTCTCCGCGCTTACCGTCGTGCTCTCGAAGTTATCCAGCTCGGTACATTCCTTGGTGACCCTGACATGTATCTTGTGCCTGGTTCGACTGAGTGCTACAACCCACCTACCGATCCTATCACTGTGACTTTTATCGATAAGACTGGTGCAAACGCAACCTGGGACTTTGTTAACAACTACCCCGGTATCTCTCCTGTCTGTACTACAATCAGCACCATGTCGTGGTGGAATGTCCTCATGCAATACTACGATTACGGCTACTTTCTTGGATGGCTGGCTGTTGCCGCAATCGCGATCTACTTCGTGACTTCTGCCGATTCTGGTTCGCTTGTTGTGGATCATTTGGCTAGCAACGGACGTGACGAGGAAGGCTTTTGGATCCAACGCGTCTTCTGGGCTTGTACCGAAGGTGCTGTGGCAACTGCTCTTCTCTCTGCTGGTAAATCCGATGCTCTCAGTGCTCTTCAGGCAGCCGCTATTATTGCCGGTCTCCCGTTCACCGTTTTGCTCTGCTCTATTTGTATCTGTCTCTACCGCTTCATCAAGATGGATGAGGAGCCAGAGAAGTACCGTAGTCTCAATGCATTCAAATTGCACTTTGGTGGCGGTGTGCTCAACTACTTTGATCTCTTCTGGTCATTCGGTGGCCTTTTTACACACGAAGAGCGCTCTTTTATCAAGGTTCCCGATGCCCAGACTCACCTCGAAACTCTTCGTGCTTTCGTGTGCCCTGGTTGGTCTACTTACATTGTCATGAGCCGTGTCTTCCATAAGAAAAAGAACATGCCGGTTAACATTCTATTTACTGCATTTGTGCAGCTCTTCTTCTTTGGCTGGATTGGACTCTTTGCTTCTGTTGTGGCTCGACCTGGCATTGAGGCTTTTGGCTGGCTCTGCTTTTTCAACCAGGGCTTTCTGCTGGCAATCCTTCGCTCCCAAATCCGCAGCAAGTACAACATTCTTGGTAACCTTGGCGAGGATATCGGCGCATCTCTCCTCGCCTATTACCAGGTTCTTGCCCAAATGGTCATTCAAACTGAGAACTACGAGGGGGACGAATCTTCTGCAAAATCCACAAGTGGTGGCGAGGGCTCTGAGTCTTCGATCACCAAGACGTCATCGTCTGTGTAAATTTGACATCACAATGCAACCTTGCTCTCCCTACTTCTTGCGATGGGTTGCTAAAACTATATTGTGAATCTGTGAGATCTCTCTCGGATCGACACTTGAGCTACACGCCTGTAGTGAATGCACCGCCTAGAAGCTGACATTGTAATCCTGAGTTAATGAATAGGACGAAAACTGTAATCATTTATCACGTTCGATATTCCATTTTGCTTAGAACTCACTCCCTTTCTCTTGATCATTTCTATCATACCTGGTCGCTCCTGCTCTTGACAGACACCTACTTTGTCAAAGAATCCAGACCATCTCGATTTCATAACTGTCTATCTTGAAGACTTTGGGCTTGTCACATCGTTTTGGTTTTACCTGGCTGTGCAAGAGCATCAGTTTCTAGAGAACACTCGCGTGGTAAAGTGATTAAGGGATCGCTGTCTCTGAAAAAATGGATTTAGTGCCTGTATCTGACTTAATCGGCCTCTTTCACCTTCAAGCCCTTCAATTCAGAGCCAAAAGGGATTTAAATCGTACTCGTTACTTTCAGGCAATCTTCTTCAATTCAGAGCCAAAAGGGATTTGAATCGTACTCGTTACTTTCAGGCAGTATTCTTCTTCTTGTGCATGGATATAGCTCGATGCATCCCTCCATTCGCCCTTGTCGGTCCTTTCCTCGGCAAGTAAGACTTTAACCATTCACGTTTGCCTTCGCTCCATCGTTCCTTTGACTCGCTAGCTGTCTCGCTAGCTATCCAGGCATGTCTGCATGTTTCAACAAAACCATGGCACTCCAAGTTGTTGGTTGTGCTAAGAAAGCAGACTAAAGAGAAGCCAAGGTCTCACTCAGCCCGTGGCTCGCCTCATGTCGTCTTCATCTCCTTCGTATGCGCTGGGCAGCACTCATGACTAGCTGGTCTTTGTCGAAGGCGTTGCAATGCTTTCTGGCTGCTACTCCAATCAAGTGGTCACGCGACCATGAGCATTATGAGGGACTGGTGATTGATGGACAAACAAGCAGCGGTTATGCACAGAGAGAACGCTTAAATCTTTCAGCAAAGTTTGAAATCCTTCTGCACTCTCATAGAACGAACTCGCGCAGCACTAAGACTAAATACTTTCCCACCTGCTATATTACGTACTATATATCTTCTCAATCAAGGATCTGGTTCACCATTGCACCAATATACCGCAGAGCCTTTGTCCCTTCGACTGTGATAGGAGTTTTACGTGCATTGCATTACCTTTTGCTTACGACATATAAGCGATCTTTCTCAAGAGTTTTTTTTAAATTATTTTTTGAATTAAAAGTTTCTACTATATATCTGACAACAGGTTCCTACAGGCGAAAGAGAAGGAGTCCAGCCAAAAGTTTCCCATTTCCTCCGCTCTTTCGTCAACTTGAGGTGCACGTGGGTAAAGAAGGGATCCTTTCGAGGGAAGTCGAGTCGTGGCTGTAACGGCTGCAAGGACAGTCATACACCTCTGAGTTCTTTCTCTTCTCCATCATCTGCGAATTTTAGCGCTTTCGGTTCATTTGGCTCTTGGAACTTTCAAAGATAGCATCGTTCGGATTTTAATTAAGACCACTAAGTTATATTATTATAAACTTTTAGTATTATTTAAAACAGAAGAAAGATATTAATAAAAGAAAGATAGAATTACAAAACAAAGCAAAAACTCAAGAATGAATGCAGCCAAGCAAAGTGACGTAAGATCATCTTCTGGAGGTGCATCAGCCCTCGCCAGCTGAGCACTTCCTCTTGCTCGCACTGTCGCGGCCTCAGCCTGTTCGAGATCGACCTTCTCTGCCAGCCCACTGTGGCTTTCAAGGCTTAACAGCTCAGCTAGTTAGCTAGCTAGATCAAGGTACTTAAAAGCAGGCGCTTCCAACAAGAGCCGGCGTGAGCGTGACTCCGAAGGAACTCAAAAGGGGAAAGTTCCAAGTCCGCGCATGTTTTGGAAAATCCACCGAGGCAGTTGAGTCTCTTCTTCGCTGTCTACTGCTTGCTGTCTGTCTGCTCAGACTGATATCTCCAGGCCGAGGCGCCTCCGCGCTTCCCCCGCCGCAGCTCGAGGCACATGCGAATGCTTACCCGTGCGTGAACACCCTGCCTGGCCTCGGGATCCTCCCTGCCAGCCGCCGAAGCCTGCTTAACAAGCGGACCACCAGCCGTAATTGAAACTCGCAAATTGTATTGATCTTTTTCCTTCCTTCCTTCCTTCCTTTCTTTCTTTCTTTCTTTCTTTCTAAAAGTTTAAAGATAAAATAAATCACGTAGTAGGCCATAATCTTTCTTTTTCCTTCTCTTTTTTCCTTTTGATTTTGGAAAGAGAGTGCCGAACTTCCGTCTGACTCGTAAGAATGGGTAAAAGGAGGAGATCGATCTCACGCATAGTTCGGATTCTTGTTACAAGTCCTATCTTTGCTGTTCTTCGTCAAAGAACCACGATATTGCCTCGAATTGATGGTTTCAACTCGCCAGCGAGTCAGCCCTCCTTCCTTCGGGCCGCCTGAAAGGCAGCTTAACTCGTCTTGGCGAGTCCAGTACCTCAGCGCGTCGCTAACCTCGCTGGCGCAAAAAAAGAAAAAACGCCGCTCGGTTCTCCTTTCGTGCATGGGTGCCTGCAAACTTGAAGTTGATTTCAAACTCTCTCTGAGTACATTCAGATCGGCCGAGTGCTTTCCAAGCTGGTAATCGGGCGACGGAATATCGAGTCTAAAGCCTGTCCAGCAGAGCGAGCGTTGCGCCGGCCAAGCTCTCGGGCCCTCGAGGTATCGCTTCGCCAGGCACGCCAACGAACACTCACACACAATACGGACGTTCTTTAATTCATTCATCCATTCATTCATTCATTCGTTCATTCATTCATTCATTTATTCATTCATTCGTTCGTTCGTTCGTTCGTTCCTTCGTTCGTTGATTAATTGATTGATTGATTGATTGATTGATTAATTGATTGATTGATTGATTGATTGATTGATTGATTGATTCATTCATTCATTCATTCATTCATTCATTCATTCATCCCATTCATTCATTCATTCATTCGTTCGTTCGTTCGTTCGTTCGTTCGTTGATTAATTGATTGATTGATTGATTGATTGATTGATTGATTGATTGATTGATTGATTCATTCATTCATTCATTCATTCATTCATTCATTCATTCATCCCATCCATCCCATTCAAGGAACTCTGAATGCGAGTTAAGGAACCCGAGCACGAGCCCTCGTTCAAGCTGGATGAGCTGGATGATGATGAAGAAGAAGATGATCTTGCCGGGAAACTCGCCGCGAGACGAGCGTGAAGTCGCGAGGTCAAACGCCGCCGCTGCAAGCTGCTTAAAAGCGGTCGGCAGCGAATCCAGGTCTCCCTGATGAAGAAGCGCGTAGTGAGATGGAAAAAAGAAAAGCAAACCACGGTCACGGCGCAAAAGTTCTCACGGATCTGGATATTTGGACTCGCCGCATGAACCCTCCAGGACCCGCCAGTAAAGTCTCTTCGCGCAAGATTTACTGCTCGCTTAGTTCTCTGCTTGCTTGCTTGCTTGCAGTACGTCTGGTCTTATCTTCAAGCTCTCCGCATGCCTGTTGGCTCCTGCGTTAAAGGCGGGCTCCCATTTTTACAGAGGTGAGGAGACTTCAACCCAAATGTAGCAACAGATTTAATTTGATCAATGTTGGATAAAACTTAAAACACTTAATTACTCAAATCATTTTTAACTGTCTATTTTTTTAATTTTCCATTTTTTTTAAAATAATGATTTTAAAAATGTGCAAAATAGCCTCTTTACTTCTGCTGGCGATTTTTGGAAAGAAAGAATAGTGAATATTTTCATGGTATCCCGCGGGTCTTACAGCCCAGCGAAGCAAAGGCGCGGCTGAAAAGAGAGTCTCCGACAGGCCCAAGGCGCCATGCGGCGGTTCCTCTGGCGCGTATAACCTGCGAAGGCGCCGTGAAGTTTGCTTGCCTGCTTGGGCTGAGTAGAAAGGAGGCCCGGCAAGCTAGAGAACGCGAGAAAAGAAAAGCAGCGAGCCCAGCCCAGCCCAGCCCAGCTCAGCCCAGCTCAGCTCAGCCCAGCTCGTCATGCCGCAGCACATGCCTCAGTGCTCGCTTGCTACGCTGTGGGTGCCACCGATTACTGCCACGAGGCCGGCAGCTCGAGCCTTCAAGGCCGCGCGGCCCCGCTTGCTCTTGTGGTTCCTTGCGGTTATCGTCGACCTGGAGCTGGCTGGTCCCTAAGAATGCGATGATATATCAACGACAAAAGACAATCCATTGATTAATTCATTGATTCATTCACTGGGAGGGATTGCATGAGCATCGCCTCATTGTGTTATCTCGTCAGAGCGAAGAGCGGCTTCGTGGAGAGGAGGGGGAATAAGTATTCAAAGGAGGACCTCTGAGCTGAGACTGAGACTGGGGCCGAGCGAAGCCTCACACAGAAGCCTGCTTGAAGATCTGCTCGAAGACCTGCTCGAAGACCTGCTCGAAGACCTGCTCGGACTCTGGAGCGTGAGGGAACCCTGCCTGTCTGTCTGCCTGTCTGTCTGTCTGTCTGCTGTAAAGCTCGGGCGTGCATTCCTGAAAGCGGTGCTCTTGGAGCTTCGAACTTTCAGTGCTTCTCCAGAGATCCCTCCGTCACCTCACCCCTGAAGCAGAAGGACATCGATAGAAGATAGGCAGGCAGAGGACGCCTCTCGGGCTCTACGGCGGTCCTCTGGAGCTGCAAAGCACGCCTGCGCTGGATCTATCACAGGCGGCCAGCTAGATAGCCGGATGGAGCCCTCTCGTTTCTCTGGCGTTTGGGATCTCAGTTCTCCGAGCAGATAAGAGTCGCTCTGCTCTGCTCTGCTCTGCTCTGCTTCCCACTCTCTCAGGCAATGCGAAAGCCGGCAGCGCTTAGGCAAAGGAAGAAGAAGCTTCAGGCTGTGAGACTGAAGGAAGCGCACAATCGAGTTGGACTTCCTTTCCGCAGATGGGCGAGAAAAATGTAAAGAATCTGCGCTTATCTGAATTCGGGTGAGATGGGGAACGGTTGGACAGATAAAATTCAAAGGGTGCGATGGATGCGAAGGAGGGGACGATTCTGGGGCACGAGGCGAGTTGTCCTAAATCTGAAGGCGAGACGCCGTGGCATGGGAGTGCGTGCTTTCGAATGCGTGCTTCACCAGCTTCGAATTTGATCTCGGCCGCCTCGCAGAAAGATCCGCGTCCAGCAGCTGCCTAGTTTTTGAAGATCAATCCACTGCTGCTGCTGCTGCTGATGATGATGATCAACTTGCCAGCACGGCTTTCCTTGGCTTGGGCCAGCTCGGCTTCCGTTCGCTCCTTGACTTTGCTTGCTCTGCTTGATTCTCTCGCTGTGGATGATTTCAAAAGTGGGTTGTCCTTGTTGAAGCTGGAGGCAGAAAGCTGTTCCAAGGAGGAAAGCAAGTCAGGAAATGGGTTTCGCAGCTCCCATTGATTGCTGCAGTGGACGTTCCGTAAGATGGCCAAAGCGGGTCCCCGTTCCAACAAAGTGTTTGCTCCATATCGCACTAAGGCCGCGGCGAAGAGACCGGTGAAAGATGGACTTGAAAGCAAGCTCGTGCGAAGTGAGCTTTGAGGTGTCGAAGAGCCTGTTCTTCTATCACCTTGGGCGAGAGGTGATTGAAAAGTTTGCCCCGGTCTCCCTCTCTTCTCTTCACCTTTGGCTCACTCGCTAACGCTGAGAGAAACGTTTTGAACTGCTTCAAAGTCTTCGCCATTTTCTTGTTTTCTTTCGGCAGCAGCAGCAGCAGCAGCAGCAGCAGCAGCAGCAGCAGCAGCAGAAGCAGTGGAGTCTCTAAGGCGCTGCTCGGCTTGGTTCCAGATCTGAGCTCGCCTCGGGAACTCCATGAAAGAGAAGTAGCGAGACTTGCGACGGATGGGAGTGCGGCTGAAGCTCGGTTTTCGCCGCGCGATGAGGCAGGCTTGCTGAAAGAAATAGAAAGGTGGCCCTTCCTTTCCTTTCCGGCGATGATGCCGAGGATGGTCAAGAATCATCCTGAAATCTCAGGGGCTGAGGCGTGTTTGAGATCCACCTCCAAAGGACTTGCTTGAACGCAGCTGGGCAGTCTCAGCGCCTGCAGACATGAATGAGTGAGTGTGTTTTGCAGATTGTCAAAGATGTAATTAGACCAAAAGCACAAGGTTATCTTTACTTTGCTTACCACTCAGGCGGAAGGGAAGGAGCTGTGAGATAAAGAACAGGGGACAGAGAGAAGCAAGCGCGCAGATAGACAGACAAACCTTCCTCTTGTGGGAGTTGAATCTTTGCGGCTCCAGAAAAAAAGGAAGTTCAACCTTTAAACAGTTGGAGGAAAGCCGCGAAGAAGGATGCTAAAACCACAGCCAGGCTCCAAAAGAGCTCTCGGGGCGGGGGGTTTGGAACGACGAGTGATGGTTTCACAGCCAGGTCACACTGATTGTTTGTTCTGCGACTGTGCCTTCAAAAGCCACTTACGGGGGTTCGTCTGTATGGATGATGTGTTGCTATGATTTATCTTGATTTATTTCTAATTTCTAATTTCTAATTTCTTATGATTTAATTTTTAAACAACTAAAAAAACCTTTCTCACAAAATGGTTTTTAATAAGTTTCAAAAAATATCTATATAAAATCGAAAACTGAGTTATGTTGGTTCCAGAGCAACAACTTTGGAGTCGCTGGCGGTTCTTTGAGGCTGTCGATAGCAGAGCCGCTTCAGCTCTTTCGCCGACGAAAAGCTGCCCGCTTGCCTGCCTGGCTAGTCCATGGAGAATAAATAGAAAACCGAGTGCCGCCAAGCGGGTTCCGCCATAGCCAAGTAACTGCTCTCTGCCGGAACCGCTCATGGCGTGGTTCTTTCTTCGCCCCTTCTCCCAAAAGTAAATGATACAGCAACTGACAGCGAGTCGCCCTCCGACCGACCGCATGTGTCTCCAAGCGAGCGAGCGAGGACGTGGTGGTGTTATCTGACGAGGCCCGGTTCTGTCTGAGCAGAGCCGGAGCCGGAACGTCTCGGCTCGCGAGGCGGCGGCAGAGACGTTGCTGAGAAGCACGGGGCGAGCAGCTCGCGAGCACTTCAGGATGGCCCCGTACTATTGACGCTGCTCAGCGGCTGCTCGCGGAGTCTCATCTCCTCGCGCCTCTGGAGCGGCTTCTTGGCTCTCTCTCGGGGGCGGCGCTGCCCGAAAAGTTGGTTGAATTCTTTCTTGAAAAAACATCACCTCTTTTAGGTAAACAAAATTGAAAGTTGTTTTATCAACCGGCCAAACAGTCAGCCAGTATTTTTATGTCGTGGTCTCACACTATTCGCAAGCTGACTTAGTACCGAGTAACAGCAGTTAGGTAGTTGATAGTCTTATGTGGAAGTTTGGCGGGGATTGTTGATTCCTATTTTTAAGAAAATAAAAAATCAGAGTAAAGTAAAGGGAAAAAGTAGCTTATAAGCATGACAGATCAGTCGATTACGAGTTGAACAGACTGAGTGCTTTACATCATACCTAGTGTGCCTTATGAGCTTTCTACTGCTTACGTCCGTCAGTTTTGTCGCGTGCATGCCTGCTATGTGACTACTAGCTATGGCTAGTTGTACGCATTTCTCCAAATTGAATGAGAGAGCTTTGACTGACTGGAGCTTTGGCCCGGGCTAAAGACTTGAAGTTATTCCCTCCAACTATTGGGAGTGGGACTTACTTCTCTGCCAGCCTGAGCGCAGTAACACAGAGGGGTTCCAGTTAGCTTTGTCCGAAACTCCTTCTTCGAGGCGTGAGTTCGACTTCCTCTTCTCGCCACCGCAGACTCAACTTGCCTGCGTGTGTGGGCTCTGAGGCCGAAGCGGCAGCTTTCAAGAGAGAGGAAGAGAGCGAGAGCTGACGGTCAGTCGGCAGATCGAGCGATCGAGCGATTGGGTATCCATGGATTGATCAATGAATGAATGAATGAATGAATGAATCAATGAATGAATGAATCAATCAATCAATCAATGAATGAATGAATCAATCAATGAATGAATCAATCAATGAATGAATCAATGAATGAATGAATGAATCAATGAATGAATGAATCAATCAATCAATCAATCAATCAATGAATGAATCAATCAATGAATGAATGAATCAATCAATCAATCAATCAATCAATCAATCAATCAATCAATCAATCAATCAATCAATCAATCAATCAGTCAATCAATCAATCAATCAGTCAATCAATCAATCAATCGTCAATTCTCTCACAGTCTGCCAGCAGCAGCTCACTCTCACTGTAAGGGAGGGAGTGCGAGCCTGGCTAGCTAAGCTCGCTTAGCTATAGCTAGCCAGCATTTACTAAGATCAAACCCAGATGGGAGAGGAAGATAGAGAGGCCAGGACCTAGCAGGTAGTAGTGCCTATTGGGTAGGTAGATATGGCATCAATCGCCGTTTCCTGTTCCTTTTCGATTGATCAGTCGATCACGTGAGAGCGCAGAGCGGAGAAGATAAAAAAGCTTTGATTTGCTTTGGTTTAACAGTCTGTTTGTTGGTCCAATGTTGTGTTGAAAGTTGAAAGTTGAAAGTTTTTAAAAAGTTTTATTTATATATTTTTTAAACACTAAAACAAATGATTAAAAAAAAAATTGGGTAGGGAACTGCTAGCGGCGCTTAGGTCAGAGAATCGTTTGAAAGAAGCTTTGAAGTTGAGGATGTGAGGTTTTTCTTTGAACAATGATCGACACGTGAGAGTGTTGGGTAATGGGAGCATGCACAGGAAGCTGGCCATGTCCACGAGTCTCCTCCTATCCTCTCTCCCTCTTCCCTCGCATGCCGAGAGTCTCGTACCCTCGAGAGCCGGGCCCGCAGGAGCTGAGACAGGCGCGCATACGGAACAAAAGGCTGCACGGCACGGCTGGTCGCGAGCGGGCAGCCGCGAGGAGGCAGAGCGTATGCAGCTGCTCTGAGAGAACGGAGACCCGTTCCAAATCCAAACCGCGACGAAATGGCTTTCTCTCGCTCCTTCTGTTTTCTTCTGACTAGCTTTCCAGTCAATTAACTGAATCAATCAATCAATCAATCAATCAATCAATCAATCAATCAATCAATCGCCTATGTTCTCCCTTCGTTTCTTCGATTTAGTTGAAATTTAGTTGAAATTTAATTTAATTTCAATTAAATTTTCTCTCGGAAAATGAGAAATAAAATGTTTGAACAACAAGGGCTTGTGGCTGGAGCCCACCTTTCGATTCGCCAAAATAAAAAGGCGAGCAGGCGTTACCATTGGCGCGGAGTTACCCTTCGGTACCTACCTACCTACCACCTACCTACCTGCCTACTGTCAGCACTACGAGGAGGAAAGGACAGGAAAGGAAAGGAAAGGAGATGAAATGCAAAGAAAAGAAAAGAAAAGAAAAGGAGCGCGGGCGAAGAGTAAACCCCTTTTTTCTTTTAACTTCGAAGTGGGCGCGTGGAGGCAACCAACAACACTGTGCGAACACTAACCTCTGGGTAGGTAACTCCTATCTGCCTATCTGGCCCCTTCACTTTTCAGACTAGTCAAGCAAGCCCCTTCGGCGGTGGTAAGAAGCACTTATGCAGGCCTAGTGGAAAGCAGATGGACGAACTTGTTTACTGGGTTTTGTTAAAAAGAAAGAGAGGAAGAGAAGGCGTGACCCCTTCGCCGCAAAGGCAGGAAATCCCTATGGGTTTGAAAAAGAAAAGGAAAAGAGAGGGCCTGACGTTGAGGGCCTGAAAGAGAGGGCTTGGGCTTGGAGCTTGGAGCCGCGGACAGGCGACTCTGTGCGGCCTCGGACTAGCTTGGCTTGCCTTTGTGCAGTTTAGGAGCAGGGAACATGGATGGGTTGGAAGCGAAGGGCAGAAAGACCGTCAAACTCTCCGCTCTTTGTTCGGAACGATGTTTCAACCAAAAAAAACTTTAAAAAAAACTAAAAAACTAAAAACTAAAGAAATAAAATAAAAAATTGTTCTTCTATTTCCTACATACCATTTCCAAATTTACACCATAATAGAGGAACAGCAAGCAGGCAGAACTTCGAGAGTGGTGAGTGATAAATAAATGGCTGTTTCGTAGTTGGAAAGTGCTTGTTTCCAAAACATCGAAGATCCGTCGGATCTCGTGTTGATCAGGGTCGCTCAATTGAATGAAGTTAATCAAGGCCGAACAGCTGCGGACAAAAGCTTTGGCGAGCAGCCAGCAGCAGCAGAAGCAGAGCGAGCATTCCTGCCCGATGAATGGATTGAAACTGCTGGTTGAGAGGACTCGAAGAAGGCACTCAATTGCCCACGAGTCTTTCTTTCTTCGAGAAGTTGCTGGCTAGAGTTGTGGTTCAAAGCGTGGGCAAAAGCTTGGCTCTTCATGCGCATTCGCAGCCGCGGGAGCAAACGAGAAAGCAAGCGGGAAAGCAAGCGGCGTCCAGGAAGGCTCGAGGTCGCCTGGACAGCCGCTCCGCTCGAATGCAGAAAGCGAGAAGAGGGTCATTGAACTCGACCGCGTGGCCAACTGACTTGGCGCTCTCCTCTCTTGGGCAAAGAAAGATCAAAGCAGAACGCTGCTTTCAAAGAGACAGAGAACTCCATCGGTGTCGATGACGGATGTTGACAATCCCTGCCAGCTGTACTAGTTTCATGAAAGCTTGGCGATTCTGGAGGCCTGACAGTCGAAAATGGAAACCTGAGGTTCTTCAAAGGCTGCTTGCTGTATAGATAGATCAATGTTGAGTCCTTGCTGCTCTACGAACTACCGGATTGAATTGTTTTGCTTTGAATTGTTTTGCTTTGAATTGTTTTGCTTTGAATTGTTTTGTTTTGCTTTGGTTTGCTTTGGTTTGCTTTGCTTTGAATTGTTTTGCTTTGAATTGTTTTGTTTTGCTTTGGTTTGCTTTGCTTTGGTTTGCTTTGAATTGTTTTGCTTTGAATTGTTTTGTTTTGCTTTGGTTTGCTTTGCTTTGGTTTGCTTTGAATTGTTTTGTTCAGATCTGACCTCTGATCTGATTTGATTTCGATTTCATTTCATGTTTTGAATTTTCATAAAATTTCAAAAGAAGGAGAAGAAAGAAAAGCAAAGCGCTTAACAAAAAGAATTTTCGATTATAAAGAAACGATTTCCAAAACTTAATGAAAGCTGTTTGTTTGTCGATACAAAGAGAAGTGCCTGCGACGGTTCTTTCTTCACGTGCGACGTGTAGCAAAGGGAAGATGAACACTTTGACGCTGGAGGGAGAGCGGCTTGCTAGGAGGTTCTGCGTGTCCTCTCTCACTGGCACAGGACCTCCTGCTCACGCGGCATGGGGGTCTTTCCCGTTCTATGATACGGGGACTGAGAGACCAACGTGCACTGGAACTAGCTCGCTTGATAGATCGTTTTTTTAAAGCAAAGTAAGCAGCAAAGCTCTTCCTTCTCCATCACTAGGGTGGACTCTACTCGCTCGCCGGCTAGGAGGAAACGTAAGAGTACGTTCTCTCTCCCTCTCTCTCTCTCGCGCGCGCTCTCTCTCTCTCTGCCTGTCTGTCTGTTTGCCTGTTTCCACTTTGCTCAATAAGAAGAAAAAAACAGTCTAAGCAGTGAAAGTACTAGTTTTAAAAAGGAGAAGAAAAGAAAAGATAACATAACAGAGGAGCAGGCTAGAGGAGACAATGCAGCACAACAACAAATCTGAAACGCGACCAGCAGGTCAGCAAAACCAAAACTCGAACAAGCGCCGCCGCCGCAGCTGCTGCTACTGCTACTGCTGCTGCTGACAGCAAGCGTAGCTATATATCTTTGTCGCTGCCTGCTTAGAGGGCAGCACACCAAGAACTTTCAACATACAAATTTTGGCTTAGGCTTGAGAAGAAATTCCTTAATCAACAAACAAGATGATTACGGAGCAAGTTGAACCCAACATCTCGGAAGGGCCCGACTCGCCGCAAGGTTCATTCAAGCACACCAAAGAATATACTCCCGGAAAATGGCCAATGCGTGAAATGCGTGTTCCCCTCCCTTTTACCAAGGGTGTTTTCTGTAACCCGGTCACCAGCTTCTTTGGCATTGTTGTCCTGTGGGGTATCGCAATCTGGTGTATGGTGGACCCTGAAGGATCCTATCAAGATCTTACAAAGGCCCAAGCTGCAATCACTGATATTTTCACATGGTTTTACATTGTAACTACTCCGCTCATGTTCTTCTTCATGGGATACCTTTACATTTTCTATGGCGACCAGAAGCTCGGTGACCCAGATAGCAAGCCCGATTACAGCGGCCCCACATACTTTGCTATGCTCTTCTCCGCTGGTGTAGCTGTTGGCCTCTTCTTCTATGGTGTCAGTGAGCCTCTTTACCACCTGACAACTAACCGCTTCGACACCGGTTTTCACTCCGTGGCAGAGTACAACATTCACGCAATTACTCTTACTCTCTACCACTGGGGTTTTGGTGCATGGACAGGCTATGTCTGCATTGGTGTAGTTGCTGGTATTGCTGCTTTCCGCGAAAAGCTCCCTTTGACCATGCGCTCTTGCTTCTACCCTGTGCTTGGCAAGTACATTTGGGGTTTCTGGGGTGACGCAATTGATGGGTTTAGTATTGTTGTCGTAGTATCTGGTGTCTGCACATCCCTTGGTCTTGGTGCCATTCAGCTGTGCGATGGTATTAGCAGACTCACAGGTCTCCCTATCGACTCCACCGCAAATGCTGGAGAGGAAGGTACCCGTAACGCCCAAGTTATTTGCATTTGGATTGTGACAGCCATGGCTACTGTCTCCGTCGTTTCTGGTCTCGACTTGGGCATTCGTATTCTCTCCGTCATTGCAATTATCTTCGGATTCATTCTCTGGTTCTTGGTACTCTTTTTGGACGACACCAAGTTCATGCTTAACCTCATGGTTGAATCTGTTGGCTGGTACTTTCAAAGCAACATCCTCGAGATCTTCTTTGCAACCGATGCATTCGGCCAATTGACCCGCGGTAACGGCCGTGGTATTGATGGTGACCAATACCAGGGCCTCGGTGCTGCCTCCTGGTGGATGAATGCATGGACTATCTACTACTGGGCCTGGTGGACTGCATGGGCCTCCTTTGTGGGTCTCTTCATTGCTCAGATTTCCCGTGGCCGCACTATTCGTGAAGTCATTAACTTCACCCTCGCTGGTCCCCTGATTTACGCGTTTGCTTGGTTCTCCGTCTTTGGTGGTGCTGGTCTTCGTGCATACCGCCGTGCCGAAGAGGTGATCCAGCTGGGAACCTTCCTCGGTGATGCCGACATGTACCTTGTCCCTGGCTCCACCAATTGCTACGCACCTCCCACTGAACCCATCACAATTACCTTCACTGACAAGACTGGTGCAAGTGCCACTTGGGATTTTGTCAACGACTACCCTGGCATCACCCCTGTCTGCACAGCTATTGGTAATGCATCATGGTGGAACGTCCTTATGTCATACTACAGCTTTGGTCACGTTCTCTCCTGGATTGCTGTATTCGCTCTCGCAATCTACTTCGTCACCTCGGCCGACTCTGGTTCTCTTGTAGTCGACAAGCTTGCTAGCAACGGCAATGACGAAAATGGCTACTTCATCCAGCGTATCTTCTGGTCTGTTACCGAGGGAGCTGTCGCAACTGCTCTTTTGGTTGCAGGTCGTGGCCAGACTGATGCTCTCAGTGCTTTGCAAGCTGCAATGATTGTCGCTGGTCTTCCCTTCACTGCCCTCATGTGCACCAGCTGCATTGCCCTGTGGCGCTTTATTATGCAAGCAGTCCACCCAGAATGGTACTATTCGCACAAGGAATTCAAGATGCACTTTGGTGGTGGTGTCTTTCACTACTTTGATCTCATCTTCTCCTTGGGCGGTACCTTTACACACCCTGAACGCAACTTCGTCACCGTGCCTGACGCGCGCACCCACTATGAGACCCTTCGGGCATTCTTTTTGCCTGGATGGTCAACGATGATTGTTGCAAACAACTTGTTTCCCGGAGGTGGCATTGTGGCATTCTGCAAGATCTCTGTTGCTGCTTTGATACAGTTATTCTTTGTGGGCTGGGTGGCTCTCTTTGCGTCTGTGGTCTCTGTCGAGGGCATCGCTGCTTTTGGATGGCTCTGCTACTTTATGCAGGCGTTCCTTCTCGGTGCTCTGCGAAGCATCGTGCGCAGTCGCTACCACATCATGGGTAACGTTGCTGAAGATATTGGTGCCGGTCTTCTTGCGTACTATCAGCTCCTTGCCCAGCTTGTCATCCAAGTGCAAGATATTGATGAATCGGAAGGCTACTCAGCATCTGATCATGATATCTGAATACTTGAGTCTTGCTCTATTGCAATAATTCCAAAACAAAACCGAAAAACATCAAAACAATCCTCCAGAAAATGAAAACAAACCAACCCTTCTATATAAGACACTCGAAAGAGTATCAACACTGATCCCATGTTTGTTACCATTAGATCAATGTTCTGAGAACCTTTTTATAAGTCCGGAAGTTGCCCACGTTTAGCAATCCGATCAAAGTCCAAGGTTTACATCAGCCAGTTCAATGCACATATTCATTCAATAAATCAGTTTGTTATTCCATACATCTACACACGCTTTTCCTTTCTTCTTCTTTTGGACTTGGAGAGATCAGTCATGCTTTAAGCTTTTCTTCAACAAGGGGTTTATATTGCCGACTTTGTGCTTGTGAACTGGGCAATCCACTGTGGTTGAGCAATAGTATTTTGTCTGTCCAATGTGTGTATACAGTCAAACTTAGCTCGATTGGTGCAATTTTACGCCATCACATACACTTAAATATTCATTTACCTTTTGTTTTACCACACTGTAGCACATACTCCCTCAGAACCTGTCGTTTGGGAGGTTCAATGGCTATCAACTTGTCCGTATAGATCACTAAAACCTGGCGAATTTTCTTTATGATGTAAGCTCTTCCGGCCAATTATTTTACCCAGTCTACAGAAGTTCCCTCCTTAATTTGTTGATTTTATTCCTTGCGATCCTGCTGATAGCACTTGTGATGTTTCTCAGCTCTATCAGTAAGATACAAAGGCTATGAACTTCGCTCTGGGACCCAGTTGACGCCAACATGTAAAGTTTACTGTGCTTGTCTTGACTGAACAAATGTTGTCAGGGTTGCCAGTGCCCAATCGCTTGTTACGTCTCTGCGATTTCGAAACTACTTCTATTTAACGCCAGCTCACCGTAGTTGAATCTGAGCCATATGAGAGCGCTTGCGTAGAGGAGAACCCCTTGCCAAATGAAGTTTCATAATTGAAACTGCAAAGAACAATTCGATTTTCATTTCTGTTCAATTGCGTCTTTGTCCTCAATCTCTAGACAATCAAATATTGGACTGCTGAACAGACTATAAATTCCGGCCAGCATGCTGCAACAAGGAATCTACATGCTCAATCTATCAGTCTGTTTTCAAATGATTATGGGGCTATTTTTTTCAAAGAGCTGCTTTAGTTTTCAAAGTTACTAAGAAAGCAACAATTGAAAAGGAAACAACCTTCATCCTAATTCTTTAGTTATGCCAGTTGCCTGTTTCAGTAGAGCAAGCTTGATTGTGTTCGATTTGGTTTGAAAAGATCTGATGTTAACATGTGGCAGCCCTGTCGGATGGAAGGTTTGCAAACTAGCAAGAGGAAACTCTTCTACTATGTCTCCACTATACTTCTCCTAAGGAAGTGGATTGGGAACAAAGGGAAGGTGCGAGACCATCCAAGTTACTGAGGTCTTTGCTTTGCAACCAGCGAAAGCACTATTTCTCATCAGACTAGTAGAGTCAATTCCATCCCATTGCGGACGAACAACAAGACCATGGCGGCACTTGCATCAGAGACCCACAGCCCAGCAGGCTCGACTGAGGGCGCCTCTGACCCTGTCGCATTGAGCTTCCCTTCCCCTCAGAGCATCAGCGAGGATGAAATCAAGCAAAGGCTTGGCGCTGAAGCAGACGAACTCCTGGCTGTGCTAGACGGAACACCTTCACTCCAATCCTTTCTCTCCGGGAGGTGGGAACTCACAGCAAGTGACATTGAAAAGGTATTGGGTAGCGAAGCTTTGCAGCGAGTTGAAGATGTCGTAAAACCTCGTATGGACCATGTATTTGGCCTTCGACGCAATTTGGTAAACCTGAAGAAGGTATACCTTCATCTCTACACCCCTGGCAAGGAGCTGGAAAAACGTATCAATCAGTACACATGCCTCTTCTATGTCGATGGAAAAAACTGGTACGAGCACCTTATACAGGAAGAGGCTCTTGATACCTGGCGACGGCCGACTCAGAACTCCGGAGCGGCGTTGTACCGTGAGGTCTCTGAAGCACTTCAGGAATGCAAAGGAACTCTGGCTTCAGTCTTGGATGCGCGTACATTTATCAAACGGATATGCTGTGTGCCGAGACACCCTTTCAAGCCGACATGTTTTGACCTGCAGCGCATGCCTGCCACTTTTTGGAGTGCTCAAGTTATTCTGGACATGTCCAAGGAGAGTGAGGGTCTCGTCGATGAGCAGCTGGCCCAGGAGCGCTTAGCGTTTCTGCAAACTGTGAGAACAACAGCCAAGCCTGAAGAAAGCCCTTCTGATCGCCAAGCCCGTGTTTTGCTTGACGATCTGGTAGACGATATCCTTGGTGCTTTAGATGCCAAGGATAATGCTTCACTTCGCAAATTCATCAAGTGTTCTTGTGTGGCTCGTGGAGTATCAAAGGCTTTGCGTATTGATCTCGAGGAGGAAAGAGTGCAGCAAGGCTTGCAAGAGCTTATCGATGAGTTTTCTGCAACTCAAAAAAGGCTGAAAGAAGAGACTGAAGGCTCGCCTCATTCATTTTACAAGATGGCCAAGTTTATCCGTCAGCTCGAAGCTTCTTCACTTGTCCTTACTGATCTTCTCACATGGATGAAACGCATCCGCGAGGAACCAAACAAGTTGTGGTTTGTAGCTCATGATCAATCTGCTAGTGCGAGTCTGATCGTTCCACCAGGGTTCGACGCAATCAAGACTATCTATGATTCCCTTGAGAATGTGTTGGAGAAGTGGCGACCGAAACTGGAGGCTCGTCTGAGCGATCCTGAAAATCCAGACTACGCGCCTTTTCTCAAGGGCCGCAAAAAATGCTCCCGTTGCAAGGTGCAATATAGTAAACCGTTTGTTGCTAACAATGGCTTGTGCTACTTCTGCGAGAAGGCTGCCCGCCAAGCTGCTGCTGACGCTGCAGGCGAGCTTACTGACGAGGCGCTCAAGAACGGAACTCTTTTGCCATGCACTCTCCAACTTCGTTGTGTACCCAAAGGTGGTTCCAAGCCCATGATGCCAACAATGTGCCCTCACGCGCATCGTTGTTTTGTATGTGATGACTGGACTTGTGAAATGTGCAATGCTGTACGTCTTGACGGCTCTGGTATGGAGGCGCTCGCAGAGGAGCTTGACCCTGACTTTCTCCTGTTCGATTTTGATAGGACATTGGCTTCGACACGCAGTGGTTCAGACCCGTTAGTTGTTAAGAATGGCATTGAGCATACCCTTGACCCTCACCTCTCTGCTATCGCTAGTGGGCGCCCCCGTGGTTCTGTACATGTCGTCACCCGCAATTCCCACCTTCGTCAGATTGAGCAATTTCTTGCAGAGCGTGGTTTCGAGCATGTTGAAGTTCATAGCTTGCGTCACATTCCAGAAGCACAGGATAAGGCTGACATCATTCGTAGTATTATGGCTGGTGCAGAGAACCAGACCGCTGTGTTTGTTGATGATAGTTGGCAAGAAGTTCTTACTCCAAGTATTCGAAATACTATTCGAACAACGCTTCCACAACTTAGGGTTGTATTGTTTGATCGTGCGGCTGCATCGGTGTAAAAGGAGAAGTCCTAGGAGAACTTTTGAGAACATATGGAAAGTCATGTGTAGAGTCGGATATTTTTATAGTATTGTAAAGAAACGGACTGCAGAAAGAATCAAACCTACAATGGTCATAACAGATTGTTCTCAACGTAAAGACAGCTTGCAAGAGAAATGTGCAAAAAATACAGATACAAAAAAATAAAGTATGAATTATAACCGAAGGAAATGAACTCGATTTGGTAATTTAATCGGTCCTTCCTTCAATCATTCTAGTGTAGTCAGCATAATAAAATACTCCTTTCATAAACAAATATTAAATATCAAGACACACAGTCCTTGTTAAATTGTGATCATTCGCCTCGTCATGGTAGAAGCTATGGCTTGCCTAGAAGACCTATGATTTGAAAAACAGGTTACATGGAGGAATGCACCGCCTGGGCACCTTCACGATTGTTTTGAAGAGCCAAAACCTGAGAACCCAAGTACTGCCATCATTTCTTGTTCCTCAGAATCGTCAGAGATAGGGGCATCCTTCTTTGTAGCATCATCAGCAGCTTTGCGAGCAGCCTCCTTAATTCGTTTATGCTCTTCCTTACGTTGCTTCTTGCGAGCAGCCCGCGCCTCAATTTGCTGCTGTTCAATTCGCTCAAGATCATGCACGCGTGCTTCAAAATCATAAGTTGTCGCTGCCTGAAGACGGTTGCGTTTAGCATATTTTGCTTCGATACGCTGACGAATGCGCTGGCGTACCTCGCTGAGCGTGGCCTTACGAACAGCCATAGACTTGCCAAGTCTACTTTGGTGCTGGGCTGAGTTGATATGCACAATGTACGACTTATTGTCTGTGAACGTGCGCTGACAAAGCTCGCAATGGTAGCCTTGGCGCGTAAAAGCACCGTCAGCCTCGAGGTCAATCATCCTGCGTGAGCCTACATCCTTCAAGAAATCTAAGGCTTCGGTACGACTATTCAAGAAGTCATCGGCGTCTTGGTGTTCAGCAATTCTGCGGCGAATAGCTGCTGCGACAGCACCGCGTTCACGATCTTCACGCTCGAGTGCTCGCCGTTCATATTCTGCAGCATCCCAACTGCGGCTCTCTATATTTGACACACCACGTGTGCCACTCTCCGAAGACTTGACCATTTTCAATATAATCGCTAATCAACGATTGGGTCGGTGAGAACACTACTATTCTACAGATGCGGATATACCCTTCTACGGGTGGGCACAGAGTCGGTTGCAAAGGCGTCTTTGCCTGAGGGAAATCTGCGGATTGCAAGGCTCAGATGAAGTTCAAGTTGAAGGATTGACAGATGGCTGGAGGAACAACCTAACCTTGACGTCGGTTTTGATTGTTCAGTCTTGAATGAAAGTACGGTATGTGTGGTAAGAGGGTCGACGTAATCTAACGTTGTTGTATCCTTCATGCGAAGGTGGGAGCGCCCAACAAGGAAAGGTGTTTTGTTTGTCTACTAGCTCGTTTCGGGTTCACCAGCAATCACAGTACTCAGTAATTAGCAATTAAACTAGGAGTTTTGTTTTGTTCTGTTTTTTTAAAAGCAGTTGAACATTCCTAGTCTCTGATGAATTTAGCTTTGTAAAAGTTGTCCAAACTTGTATAAGGCGATCGACTATTCATGCACAGCTTTCATGGGTTTCCACGTTCAACATATTCAGATTGAGCAGGGAACATCAGCGCATAGGGAATCGTACTTGCGAGGGTCCTAACTCAAAGCCTATTCATTAATAGCAAAGTTTGAAAGACTTGAGATAAAATGTGGTTCAACGCTACATTGTCGAAAATACAAACGAGTAAGAATGGAACACATCTTATAGAAGATTTTGTACACATCAAGAAATACAGCTGTCAAACTTTGCGTTGATAAGCCTAGCTCAATCGCAAGAGTTCAGATTTTAGCATTTGAAAAGAACGTTGCTTAGAACGGCAGTTGAGCTTCGCAGTGAACTGGCACCTTTTTTAGATTTTATGCAAATTACATGTTTATAAGACACAACATAATTTTTTGGATTAGTAGAAATGATTGTTAGAAAAGCTTATTTCGAGTAAGTCAAGGAAAAAGGAAATGGTGCGTTGTGTTACTCAAGAAGCCACCTGACAAATAAAATTCCCATATTTAAACGAACGCAAGATGATGCGGATTATTTTGTGAAACTTGATGGAGTTTTGATGTTGAAGTACTCATTACTTGTGAAAAAAATAACAATTTACATATCAAAGATGTTTTCCATTTAAACAAAAGAATTGACTCTTTCGTCAAACTATAGAGGGGGACTATAGCGTTGCTCTTCAAACACTCCTCTTTTCGACAGCTCGTAGACAGATCAAAGACCCACTCTCACTCTTCCAAACAATTGTTTAATTTGAAAAAAAATGTCAAATCAAACCTCAGCTCTTCTGTCAAAGGCCCTTGATATGTGAAGAATACAGAAACTAAGGCAATCTTGAGAAGGTTTCAGAAATCTCCTTATGATATCGGCAAAAACCCATCAAACTATTACTTCTGTATCATCGCAGGCTTGATGCGGAACACGTTTACATTGTAATCGCACTTGCAACGATGAGCGAGCAATAGAGGAGTTTCTATTCTGCTGAGGACATTTCGTCGTCCTCCGTCAAATTATCGATGTATTGAATTAAAGCTCATGCTCATTTCAACGCAATATCCCCTCCTATTCGCCGAATCTACCTTATGCCATTGTATAGAATACTCTATTTGACCTCCGTATACTTCACTTTATGAATCTATTGTCTACTATAAGTGTACCCCTCCAAATAGAGTATCCCCTCTCTTATCCAGTTGCAAGCCTTCCCACCACCCATCCAGCAATCCTGCTGCTACTACCACTTCTCGCATCATCTCGTTCAATCTCCAGCAGAACTAGCCTTTGAAGATCTAAACTCATCCTACCAGACGTGCTGAGACATACTCTCAGCACAGTATGCAGCTATGCCACCGACATGCACGCTATCACAGGGAGTGATAGATGATCAGCCATATCTCTCAACTCATGTGTTATAAGAGCCCTATTAATTAAACTAGAATAGTGAAACAAACCACCGCGCAAGTCAGTTATACAAAGCACAAGTGGGTTAAATCACTCTTTAATAAAGCTTTTGTTGTCTCAAAATAGAGAATACGGCACCACAAGTGAGATATACGTGGGCGAATGAGCGAAATGAAATGAATGGAATCATAGGAACGAAATGAGTGAATAAGAAGCAACAAACAAACTCCGTTCGCCATGCTGCCCGGCTCGCGAGGCCGGCGCAAGCCGCAGCCTGCGGCCCGAGGCCGCGGTCGTGGCCGTGGTCGCGGCCGTGGGGGCCGCCCTGCCGGCGCCGAGGCTGGCCCTGTGGCCTCGGATGCCAAGATGGAGGTGGATGCGGACCCTCATCCTACGGAAATTGAGTCCAAGGAGGCCGTAAACGCGGGTTTGGGCGCAGAGGTAACAAGTTCGAAGGAAAACTCTAGCATGGAAACAGAATCTGATGCAAAGTCTTCTTCAGACGTAAAAATATCAAGTGCGAGTCTGGCTGCATCATCTTCCTTGGGCGTTAATGGTGAGCAAGGCGTTGAAGAAGAGTCCAAAACAGGTGGATTCAGTATGCCAATGGGTGAAGCATTGTTGCGACCGACACCTTCACCTTCGCTCATGACGCAGAAACAACGTGCAATGGACGAAGCTCCTGCTCAGAACAAATGGAAACTTCTCCCTGAGTTTCTCAAAGTGCGTGGTCTTGTAAAGCAGCATATTGACTCATACAACCACTTCGTGGAGGTGGAGATGAAGAAAATTGTTGCATCAAAGATGAACAATGAGATCCGCAGTGACAACAACCACAACTTTTTCCTCCGGTATGAGGATGTTTATGTGGGTATGCCGGAGATCGACCAGAATCTCATTACCTACACGGTCACCCCTCAAGAGTGCAGACTTCGTGACCTTACTTACGCAGCGCCCATTTATGTGGACGTATGCTTCACGCGTGGACGTGGTGTCTTTCGCAAGCGTAAGCTGCAGATTGGGCGCATCCCTGTCATGTTGCAGAGCGCGCGCTGCCGCCTTCGTGGCAAGTCGATTGCAGAGCTCGAAAAGCTCAAGGAGTGCCCGTATGACCCTGGTGGTTACTTTATCGTCAAGGGCTCTGAAAAGGTCATTCTCATCCAGGAGCAGCTGAGCAAGAACCGTATCATTATTGAGCAGGATTCTAAAAAACAAACCACCGCTAGCGTCACTAGTTCTACGCACGAGCGCAAGAGTCGTACGGCAGTCTATATCAAGAACAGCCGCGTCTATCTTAAACACAACTCGATTAATGCTGATATCCCAATCTTCATTGTCCTCAAAGCAATGGACTGTGAATCAGAGCTTCTTATCAACTACATGATCTCCGGAACGAGCACGATTCGCCCGTATTTGGTGGCTTCCGCAGAAGAAGCAGCCCGGGCAGGAATCTTTACACGTGACCAGGCACTCGAGTTCATCGGTCAGTACATTAAACTCTCGCGTACTTCCAAGCGTGACGAGTCTGCACCGAACCGCTCTGATGAGGCAAAGGATGTCCTGGCTCTCATGGTCCTTGGTCATGTACCTGTCAACAACTACGACTTCCGTGACAAGGCCTTTTACCTCATGTACATGGTGCGCCAGTGTTGCCAGGCTGATGCTAACCCTGGTATGCTTGACGACAAAGATTACTACGGTAACAAACGTTTGGAACTGGCTGGTCAACTCCTTGGGTTACTCTTTGAAGATTTGTTCAAACGTTTTAACACTGAGCTCAAACTCCAGGCGGAGCGTGTTCTGGCAAAGGCTAATCAAGCGGACGCATTTGACATCATGAAGCACATGAGTCAGAATATTATCACCAACGGTTTTGTACAGGCCATTTCCACTGGTAACTGGTCCTTGAAACGTTTTAAGATGGAACGTGCTGGTGTTACTCAGCAGCTCTCCCGCTTGTCTTTCATGTCCGCCATTGGTCACATGACACGTATTACCTCTCAGTTCGAGAAGACTCGTAAAGTCAGTGGTCCACGTGCTCTCCAGCCTTCCCAGTGGGGTATGCTCTGTCCCTCTGATACACCCGAAGGTGAGTCTTGTGGTTTGGTTAAGAACCTTGCCCTTCTTACTCATGTCACCTCTGACGAAGAGGAAGGTCCTGTCCGTAAGCTTGTACTTCGCCTTGGTGTTGAAGACATTAAATTGCTGAGTGGTGAGGAGGTGTTTTCTGAAGGTGCATACGTTGTTATGCTTAACGGTGAAATTCTGGGTCTGACCCCTGAACCTGAAGTTTTAGCAGACCAGCTCCGTAAGCTTCGTCGCGCCGGACGACTTGGTGAATATGTGTCCGTCTTTCTGAATCGCGATAAGGCTACTGTGCAGATTGCTACTGATGGTGGTCGCATGTGTCGCCCGTTGATTCTTGTGGATCAGGCGACACACCGTGGTAAGGTCCGTAACAAGCACTTGCGTATGTTGCGGGAGGGAACGATGGCGTTCCACCAATTGCTTGAACAAGGTCTTATCGAGTATATTGATGTAAACGAGTCGAACAACACCATGGTGGCCCTTTCTGATGTCGAGGGCGAGGGTGGCGGAGGCGCAACTATGCGTGAGGCAACTCACCTGGAAATTGATCCTCTCACAATCCTGGGAATTGTTGTTGGCTTGGTACCTTTCCCTCACCATAACCAGAGTCCACGTAATACCTATCAGTGCGCTATGGGTAAGCAAGCGGTCGGTACGATCGGCATGAACCAGCTAGAGCGCATCGACACGTTGCTTTATCTCATGTGCTACCCGCACAAGCCTTTGGTGCACTCTCGCACGTTGGAGTTGGTGAACTTTGACTGCGTGCCTGCCGGCCAGAATGCTATTGTGGCAGTTATGTCATACTCAGGATATGATATTGAGGATGCCATCATCATCAATAAGATGAGCATGGAGCGCGGATTCGCGCGCTGTATGGTAATGCGCAAGTACGCGACCCAGCTCAAGACTTATGCAAACAACACAATGGATCGCCTTGCTCCCTCGCCGTTCTGCGCGCCAAATGGGCAGCCTGCTACCACCGGCAAGTTTACTGGTGTTGGCTTGGATGGTGTTATTGAAATTGGCAGCCCTGTTGACAAGAATGGTGTCCTTGTGAACCGCGAGATGCCTACAAACACCAGCGATCTTATGGTATCAGCAGGCGGACCAGGCAACGGCATGATGAGTGACTACAAACCTTCGCCGCTCTGCTACAAGGGTCCTGGCGATGCTCGTGTAGACAAGGTGATGATCTCTTCTTCTGAATTTGAGTCTCACATCATCAAGGTTGTGACGCGTGAGGTCCGTATGATTGAATTGGGTGATAAGTTCTCTTCGCGTCACGGCCAAAAGGGTGTTGTTGGACTCATCGTTCCACAGGTCGATATGCCTTTCACAGATAGTGGTATTGTGCCCGACATTATCATGAACCCTCACGGTTTCCCTAGTCGTATGACTGTTGGCAAGTTGATGGAGCTAATTTGCTCAAAGGCCGGTGCTGTGAGTGGTGTTCGTCAGTATGGTACGGCCTTTGCGGAGAACCCCGTACAGGCTTGCCAAGAAACGTTGGTCCGTCATGGTCACTCTTACCACGGTAAGGAGGTTGTGACAAGTGGTATTAATGGAGAGACTGTGGAGGCGCACATCTTCTTTGGTCCTGTGTACTACCAGCGTCTGAAACACATGGTTGCAGATAAGATGCACGCTCGTGCTCGTGGTCCGCGTGCCGTTTTGACCCGTCAGCCTACTGAAGGTCGTTCTCGTGATGGTGGTCTGCGTCTCGGTGAGATGGAGCGTGATTGTCTAATTGGCTATGGTGCTTCAAACTTGCTCATTGAGCGTTTGATGATTTCGTCTGATATCTTCGAGGCTAACGTCTGCCTAAAGTGTGGCTTTTTAGCCAATCCTGTGCGCTGTCAAAACTGCCGCACAGGCGCACACCTGACATCATTGAGCATTCCGTATGCTTGCAAGCTTCTCTTTCAGGAGTTGCACTCCATGAACATCATTCCGAAGCTGACGTTGCAAGACTTGTAACGAAAAGAGTAAAATCTCTAGCAACTAAACACGGAACGACTCAGCAAACCTTTATCGCGATGTGCTGTGTCTTTCGATTTCCGCTTTAATGACACAGCCTAATTCACAGAAACCGTATTTTCTTTCTTTTTATATCTTTTTCTTTGTTTAAATTAAGTGAGTCTCTTTTCTCCCAGATATTACAACTGAACCGATGGGATGACCTTCTGCGAGCTCTTCAGGGGCCATTTGATCTCTTGTAGTAAATGATTAGGCACGAAGATTAAATGTCTTTCCAAAATCAACAAATGAAACCAAACAAGACAATTGTGTCTTTTCGCATTGACAGTTTCCTTCTATGATAGATCAGCATATTGATGATGTTGAGGAATTAGGATCGATGCACTAGAACAAAACAGAGATGCTTCAACTTGTAGAATTAGAGATGATTGTGAATCACCTGCAACAACAGGAAAATGGAGCGAACATAAATGCATCAATGTGCAAAACCAGAGATGATTTATGCAAAACAACAAAAACGGGATAGTCGCAAACAAAGAAGATACCAAGAATAATATTCGTCTTTAGTTAGGAAGAGGCACGAAATCAAGGGACTTTATAGAGACACAGGAAAAATAAAGAGGTCATTCAAATTTGGCATCTCTCTCCCATGTGGATGACAAAATGGGGTTTACGTATGCTTGCAGGCAAACCTCGGCATGATAAGCTTGGGTGAGAATCACGTAGGTGTCAAGAATGGATGCTTCCTGACTAGCTAGATCGATCTGTTTTATAAGAGGGCTTGTATTTGTTGTTGATATTAGTTTGTGTGAAAGGACAGAAGTGGGTTGAGAAGGACGAGTTTTCTTTCTTGTTTATTAAAACTTGTCACATGCGCTCATGAGGTATGTTCGGCGCTGACAGGATCTGATAAATACATGGTTGCGAAAAGAGCTAGTGTTCTCCCTACTGACCGCAAGACTTTAAGTTTTTTCTCTTTTCTTCTTTTAGAGGATGCCAAGAAGAAGCTATCAAAACGAAAAGAAATGCTCTACCGAAAGAGACTTGAGCAGAAAATGTCATCCGATGAAACGAGAGAGAGAGAGAGAGAGAGAGAGAGAGAGATGGGCCAAGAGGCAACAAGCCTCCCAGTGTCACGCAGAGATTACTCATATGCAAAGCCAGATAAGCAAGCAAAAAAAAAGGTACGTAAAGTGGGATTTGGCTAGTATATGGGAGTGGTAATGAGAGTGGACGAAGAAAGAAATAGAACAGAATGTATAGAAGGGACGATGGGGAGGGGAGGGGAGGGCTAAACCAAACAAACATAGAGTGGTTAGCGAGAAGCGTCATTTTCATTTAACCGATCTGTCACTTTGAAGAAATGTATAGTGACAAATCAATCGAGGAGCACGCCTGGTAATTATCTTCAACTCCATCATCATCATCATCCAGAAACCTTCAAAAGAGTATCCCAGCTACCCGTGCCCAGCGCAGATCCCTCACGATTAACTTGCAAACAAGCGACACGGTTCTCATGCAGCTTGAGCATCATTGGCCGGTCTTTCTTTGTCACATCCCAACCATAGACAGCAAAGTCATCGTAACCAGCAAACAGAATTCTTCCAGATACAGAAAAGTCAACAGTGGTGATGCCGCATACGATAGAATCAGCACTATATGAGGAGATCTCTCGGCATGCCCGCATGTCAAAGAGTTTACACGTGGAGTCATCTGATCCAGTGCCAATCGCGTTACCATCAGGAAAGAAGGAAACAGAGTTGATGTCACTTTCGTGGCCATTGAAGCTAAATATGCACCTCCTGGCACGTGTATCATATATGCGAGCTGTTCCATCAATAGATCCTGAGGCAAAAATGTGTGACTGGGTTGGGCTAACTGCCACGCTCATTACGTCCTGGGCGTGGTCTGAAAATGTATGTAGGGCTGACCCAGTTTCTACATCCCAAAGGATGCATGTGGAGTCTCCAGAGGCAGATATAATTTGCCCTGGTCCCGCGAATCTACAAGACGAGAGATATCCATCATGAGCAGCAAGTTCTCGATGCGCTCGAGTTACGCTCATGCCACCCTCTGTGCTAAGCTTGTATACCGAACATATGTTGTCGAGGCCTCCGCAGGCCACCAGTTGGTCTTGGGTCTGTTCATAAGCACACGTCATAACCCATGAGCTCCGCAGAGGAATTGCTTGCACACGGTTCGTGGTAGTTGCATTCCAGACAATCAATTTACCATCCTGTGAAGCACTTACAAGATGCCTATTATCGCCAGCCCAGTGCATGCTGTATACTTTTCCAAAATGTCCCTTCAAGATACGAAGCACTTGCGGCTGCTTTTGCGTAGGTAAGCTCCGCATTCCCTGATTACCTTCCCACCATTCATCAGGTCCGGATTTCTGAGTCTTGCTTGCTAATTCGCTTTTGATTTGGTCCTTGAGTGAAGCGAGTTTATCTGAAGCACTTCCAGAGATTGAAGCCCCTCCAGAGCTGGTTTTTCGTCCCAAATCTACATCCTTAAAGCCGTCCCTGGCATTTTCTGCGCCTTTAGCGGCTATGTTGTTAAATTCGTTGTTGGTATTGTTGTTGACCGCATTGTCGTCGCCTGATCCGCTAGTGGCCAGCATTTTCACGATATTTGCTACACCCTTGCTCAGATTATTTTAACACACAGTCTGATGATACAACGGGAAAGATCGATGCTGGTGCTGCACAGTGAGGAGTTGGTTTTGGGCGCACGGCTGACCTCACGTGGCGCGAATGGATGGCCTTAAGTCAGCGAGCTTGACTTGGATTCCCAACCGCAAGGACCCAGAGTCGCACAAGGAGGATGGCTGGCCGCTCTCAGCGGCTCGCCTCCGCCTCTTCCGCGAGCGGCGGCTCACGCGCTCCGCAGGGAGGGCGCGGCGCAAACAAGAATGAGCTCTACGAAGTCAAGAAATTAAGAAATAAGCGAAAAGAAGCGAAAAATAAAGAGGTCACCAGGATCGACCGTCTGCCTCTGATCCACCTTACTCTCTTCCATATCAATACACACGGCATGGTCTACTTACCGCTTAGAAACAAGCCACCTCGACCTTATTTTCCACCTTAATCCCCCTGCCTTCGTTCCAAATGTCTGATCGTTAGAACAGCGGTAAAGAACGGCGCGGCGCGGTGTTTCTTCTTCGTCAGGGATCTTCTTTATTTCCCCTTAGAACGCACCAGATACCCAATACGCTAGGCACTTCTAGTCGTTGGGTTTTTCCCCTCTCCATTTATCTCTCTCTACTAGCCCCTATATAACTCCTACCTACCTCTCTCCATCTCTCTATCTCTCGATTGATTTGTTCTGTCTGAGTCCCTTGCGCCTGCTTCAGGCTGTTCGCTTGCTTACGTGTCTGCGCAGCACGTCGCCACGGGGCGCCGCGGCGGAGAGGGCGAAGTGCATGGCGCCGAGGATCCCCGGCATATGGCACCTCGCATCTTGAAAAGCTGAGTCAGGCTTCGAGGCCAAAATCGCAATTTGTGTATGTGTCTGTAGGTGCCTCGTAGGTACTACTAGCTTGTAGCACGATCTCGCGCCCCTAGCAGCTTCATAGCGTTTATTATAGGCATTCATGGGGTGTAATGCAATGGATGAATTTGGATGAATGAATGAGTGAATAAATGAACGAATGAATGCCAAGCGAGGTTCCGTTCGCGCCGCAAATCTTGGCTAAAGGCCTCGTTTCTTTGGACAGGAGGACTGGGTTCTCGCACATGGGTACATGCACTGCTAGGTGCGGAGAAAGAACCCCTTGGTGTGAGTGAAGAGGCATGGACCGCTCGCAGGTCCTCGCTCGCCGCGTCCTCTTGGTAATGATGGACTGACACGGCGACGAGATGAGACTCGGAGAAGATGACCCTTAATCGGCGCGTGTCGGCACGCTCCACTAATAGTGCTTTTAAGGTAGTTATCTATCCGTTTAATTTTTGGCGATTTCTTTCTTTCTTTCTTTCTTTCTCTTTAGAATTATCTATCTATATCTCTATATCTCTATATCTCTATATCTCTATATCTCTATCTTTCGATCAAAGACAGGAGCCTATGTACTACATTAATTGCTAAGTGCCCACTACTACTACTACCTCCTCTCTCATCTGTCCCATCACTCTTAGTAGTTGACGTTCTATTATGCCCGTTCTTCGCCATCATCTTTCGAGATTAGAACACTGATTTAGGCTCGAAAAAGTAGGCAAGTTAAAACAGAGAGGGCGAAGACTCACAGCAAAACGTAGTCTCATAAGTGCTACGATTGGATGAGTCTGCGAATGACCAGTGCGTACATATGGATCGATGGTCACGTGCACCAACAGCGAAAGCATACCAGCAAACGGAAAGGAAGAGCACCAGGTCCTGTATTTCCTTTGCTGTCGCGTCCCTCTTTTCCCTATTACTATAAACTTTTTATTTTAATGAAATTTAATTTTAAAAGTATAAAAAAGGGGGCGAAAAGAGAAAAGCAATAAATGATCGAAATGATCACATGCATCTCTAGAGTAGTAGTAATTACCTGCCAGTAGTAGGTATGAACGTGCTACTAAGAGCCTAGTACCTACTATTGTCCCTTGTGAAGATCGGTTTCAGGAGAAGAGAAGACAGCGACAGCGATTATAGTCCATCCTGTGACTCAGGAAACAGCTTGGATGCATGTCCTCTGTAACCAACCAACCACTCATTCATTTCGTGCAGAAGGACTCCGCACATTTGATGATGTCGCCTGCTCAGCCGACGACGTTCATTTCAACCAATTGCAGCGTGAAAGAATAGCCGTGCGAGAGAGAGCCTACGCTCTGTGGAGCTGCTGTGGCCGCCTCGAGTCCCACAAGTCACTGCTGCGTTCGATACAAGCGAGCCTCGCCGTCACACGAGGAAACAATCGCGGGAGCTGATCCAAGCTCAGTCCGTCAGCCCGTGCCTCTCTCAGTCAGTGCACCAGCATCATCGTCCTGGACCCCACTCAGGCCACGGCAGCAGTCCTCGCCATCCAAGCTTGAAGCAGTTCTGCAGGTCCATTCGAATTTGCTCGCCGTAAGAAAGCACGGGCTCCGCAGCGTGGCACCTCGTTTTTGGCATTCATTCATTCGCCTCGGCCTCAATCTCGCTCCATCTTGCGTCGCAAACACACAGCGCGTGCGTGTACGCTGTTCTGCGGGTGCCAGCTGCTTGCTTGCTGGCGTGCTCGTCTGGACAGAAGCCACGGCGGTGTCCGCAGACCGGGCCCATGGAAACGTGCTGAGCGGTTTGTTTCTTTGTTTGTATGTTTGTTTGTTTGCTTGCTTGCTTGCTTAGGCCGGGCATTCATTCCTGTGAGCGGCGTACGCCACCGCCACGGATGAATTGCGGCGGCGACGGGTGCCTGCTCGAAGGCGAATGAGCGAGCGAACGACTGGCGGCTGCGAGGACCTCTGCCAACAGCGAATTCACTCACCCCTGCATCTCGAGGTCCAGCGATAAGCGTGCATGCCCACGCCGCCCTGCACACAACGACCAAACAAATAAACAAACAAACAAACAAACAAACAAACAAACAAACAAACAAACAAACAAACAAACAAACAAACGCCGAAGCCCTCAGAAAACACACAAACGATTCTGCAAACACCCAAATAGCGACCCTGCGAGGAGCCTTCAAATCAAGGCAATTGGCACTCGCACAGCAGAGCAGAGCAGAGCAGAGCAGATCAGAGCAACGCAAAGCAACGCAATTGAATGCAATGCAATGCAAAGAAACGCAACGCAACGTAACGCAAAGCAACGTAACGCAAAGCAAAGCAAAGCCAAAATCAAACAAATGGATCAACTTTGTTGAACCAGATGATCCAAATTGAAAAATCAGAGCCCAACGTTGTTGTTGTTGTTACCAATGCTGCAATTGTGTTCGCCTCACTTTTTTCTTTTCTTTTCTTTTCTTTTCTACAGGAAGCACTATGGCCATAGTTAACGCTATCTAGTAATGCGCTGCTAGCAGTATTGGTTAGAAGGACGACCTCTTAGTACCTCTCTATCCCTTTACTAGTAGGTGGAGGTGCTACCGGGTGTTGCTAAGCTTTACTGCTTGGCCTATTCGTGGCGAAAAGTCACAGCGTCTCTTGAGGTCATCTCCGCGATTTGCTTCGAAGCTAATTCACAGCTGCGGCAGATGAGCACGTGGCGCTGTGGGGATGCTGCTAACCGCAATGGTCATCACGCAGTATGGGAGTCAAACCGAGTCTGCGAAGTCAAATCAGGCGAAAACTTCATTTTTGCGTGGTCTTTCTTTTTCCTGTCTTTCTGGGGGAATGATTGATTGATTCGCAATATTGAAAACAAATGACAGAGGAAAGGAAAGGACTCTTTAGAAAGATAGATAGATAGATCAGACAGCGCATATGAACTCGAAGAAGGAGGAGGTGCGAAAAAGTAAAGGCCGGGAGTAACGCACAAGAAACAAACAAATAAACAACCCATTCCATTCCATTCCGGTTTCATCGGCCAGTGCCACGAAGCTCTGGCTCATCTCCTCCCGCGCTGCAGCACCGTCTCCTTTGGAATGAACGAGCAAGCACATCGACAGCACAGTTCATCCGCTTTTATTCTTTCTATTCATTCATTCATTCATTCCTATGGCGGAATTCGATGAAGGAAGCCAAGCGAAACGATGGACCTCCCTCCCTCCCCTGAGAGGCACACAGGTACGCGCCTCCTATGCAAAACACTAGGACTGAGATATTATCTTCATCAGGCGCCGTGGTGCACAGGAAACGGTGTATTCCAGTGGATTTAAATTTAATAAAAAAAAATCATAAATAATAAAAGAACAAGAAATGCTGTGAACGATGAATCATTCATTCGTTCGCTCCTCGCCCCTAGCGTTTTAAATAGGATCGAGGATAGGCTTCACATCATCATACGGAAGGAGGAGGAAAAGGAGGGAAAAGCAGAGCTAGCTAGCTAGCTTGAACGAGGAGGTCGCGACCGCATGACAGAGCGCAGCCGAGGCTGTCTCGGGCCCTGACAGGAGGCGGCTTTGGCGGGAGGGCGGCGGCTCCACGGCGGATCGGCCACAAGCGATTGCCGGCGACACATGCGTAGCGCCACGAGGCTCCGTATGGCACGCGAGACCAGGCCTCATTCGGGAAAGGCAGGCAGACCGCTTCACAGCTGAAAAGGATCCGCAGTGTGCGCCTGGTCCTTTAAGAAGGACACGAAGAAGAGGAAACTAATAATAGCAATACTTAGTAAGGTGAGGGTATTTGTTTATATAGTACGAATGATAGACTTTTAATTAAAAATCCATAGGAGAAGGAAAGATAATATGGATTTGTAGGGATGTCATAATATACTGCAAATGGAGAAATTAGGCGATAGATATACAGAAGGAGGAGCGGTCTGTCTATCTGTCTATCCGGCGGTCTGTTCCCGCCAGGCTGCTGCCGCGCCCCTCCGCTGGAGAACCGCTGAGGCGCCGCTTCGAGGGCTTAAACGAGGCCTCGTGACACCCCTTGAGTACGAGCGCGAGGCCTTTTCTCTCGGTTGCGGTCGGGAGCGCAGCAATCATAGTGGCCTCTTCTTCGTCCTCCCTTCAAATTAATTGATTTTTTGGATACTTTTTTTTTTTTTTTTTTTTTTTAAATAAATAAAAATGAGTAAATTAATTAAAATTAGGATGAAAAAGTATACCTGAAGCAAACTTTCTATTCTGATGGTGCCTCTGCTCGTATAACCTACTTGCCTCATCGTTGCTCTACTGTGTAAAGTGCAGTATACCACGTAACGCAGTGTGATAGATACGCTACTCGGCCATGTTTTTATCTTCTAAATGTAGAGCTTTATCGATCGAGAAGAAGGAGCTCTAATCTTCCACATGTTATCTTTCAGATTTGATGAAAACATGATACCTAGTCAACTCCTAATAGTTGGCTGCTTTCACAGATCCAGTGGGCAAATCGACCATGCCGCGAGATCTCGAACCCAGCTCTGGCAAATGTTGCAGCGCCGGAGCTCCCTCGGTCTGTGCATGGACTGCTGACAAAGCCAGAGACGCGGCCTCTGACAGGCAGGCAATTCATCGCGGCATTGGATCAAGATTTATTTGATCGTCGCCGCAGTTTCTTTGTTTTCCCTGATTCCTTCCTTCCTCCTTGTTTTCCATCTTTCGTGAATGAATGAATAATGAATGAATGAACGAACTAATGATTTCTTTTTTCTTTCTCTAATCCTTTTTTAGAAAACAAATAAGCAGATCATAGGTCGATTGATAAATAGATACTCTACCCTCTCGATACTACACAATGAGCAAATAAAACAAAGAAATGGGGAAAATGAATCTCTCACGATTGGTCTCCTTCTCTGCTTTGGAACAATGCTTAATTTTCCATTGGCATGCGAAATAGTGGCAACATTCAGAAACCAAATCGCCACTTTGAAAGCAGCTTTGCTTTGTTTGATACCGACTCTTGCCAGCAAGCAATTTGCTTTGGCTTACTCCAATTAGGTATATCTCTTTATTATCTCTACTCCCTGAGTCGCTAGTAGTCCTACCAGTCTCATTAGTAGTACCAAGGTAGTGCCATTACTTCTCATATATTATAATGTAGGCGCCAAAACAAAGTCCAAACAACGAGGCCGACGACCCTGCGAAGCGGAGGATCGATTCACGCTCGCGCGTAGGCAGAGGCAGTAGCAGAACTGCGGAGCTGCGACAAGAGGTGGGCTGATCGCTTTGCGCGACAAGCCACTCTTTCTCTCAGCGCTGTCTCGCTCTGTGACCTGTTCCGTTCGCCGCTTATTCATTCATTCGTTTGTTCAACCTTGTTGCCACCGGCCTAGCTTCAGATAGCGTCGCTAGTCGAGTCTCTCGTAGCGCGACAAATTGTCTGTAGCCGGACTTTCTCAGTAGCTAGATACCTTGTTTGTTTGCTTGCTTGCTTGCTTTTTTAGTCAGGTACCACGGCTTTTTGGACTGAGATCCAAAGACATCTTCTATCTATTATCTGCATCATCTATCAATTGGTCAGTCGCACGTTCGCGGTCAACTGAGATTCACTCACATTGTTTGTGAAAAAAACAAATTGGATTGGCTGATTTGGGTGTATTCGGACTGTTCTCTGCGCATTTCCGAGTTTAATTGTGATATTGGCAGGGTATATTTGCTTCGTTTAACTGTCGTAAAGAGTAAATTTACGCCTTGAAAGAACTGTCTTGCAGCGCGCGGACAGCAGAAAATCTGGAAATTCGAGGCTTCGCATTCTCGTCTCTTTAAATCTTTCGTGTTCGTTTTAGACATTGTGTGCGGCTCGTTTCGGTACTTCAATTTGATCTCAAGATGCCGCTCGAAGTCGGCAAAATGTATGTCGTGGACGACGACTTTCACGCTGAAGGTGAAGGCGAGCTAACCGTTCTTAAAGGCCATCACGTAACTGTCCTTGAGGCTGAGGACCCGAACAACCCCGGATGGATCTTTGTCCAGCTCGGAGATCAATCTGGTTTCGTCCCGAGCGACTTCCTCGTGGAATCTGACGTGCAGTCGACTGGTGCCTCTTCAGCAGGCCGCGCCCCCCCGCCTCCTATCGGCTCTGGTGTGAACTATGGATCCTTTAACTCCATGTCTGGAGGTGCCCCGGCTCCTTATGGCGACGGCCATCCCTCGGCCCACCACCAACAGGACCAGATGCAAAGCCATGCTCCTGCTCCATACGGTGACGGCCACACCACCGCATACGATTACCAGCCTCCCCAAAATATGGCATCCTCAACCTCCCCTCCTCCCCCTCCTCCCCCTATCAACCCGAACTACGGCGGTTACCATCAGCAGAGCTACACAAGCCAGAATTCGTCCTCGGCGTACAGTGGATATTCTTCGCAAGATTATCCTTATGGACAACCGCAACAGCCTCCTCAGCCCCCGCAAGTTGATGCGCAAGCTGCAGAGAGAGCGGTTGTTCAGAACGAGGCCAAGTTCAAGGCTGATCAGAGGCTCATCTCAATTGACCTATGGAAGTACCGTGAAGAACTCCTCGGAGGTCGCATTGACCCGCCGCAGCCGCCATCTCGTCGCTGGTTTTACAGAGACTACTTTGGAGACCAACAAGGACCTTTCAACTCGAGCGAGATGAAAGATCGCCTCCATCGGACCTATATCAAGGACGATTCCAGGGTTCTTATGGAGACTGGATTTGGAGAACATGCAGGTTTCGAGGAGGAAATTCTTCGGGATCTGTTCAGATCACCCGAAGCTGCTTTTGTGGAGGCACCGAGACTTACTCGTCGAGGAGGATCTCACTGGTTTTTTGTTGGTGCAGAGGGTGAAGAAACTGGGCCTTTCACTACACCACAGATGCTTGCGTGGTATCAGGCTGGATACATGGGTGGAGAACTCCTCGTCCGCCTGGCGAATGGCAAGAGCACCATGACGCCACTCAAGGATGTTTACCCTGACCCGCAGAATGCATTCCGTGCCCCCCCGATGTTGCCTGGATTTGACCCTAATGCGTTTCAGGGCGAACGCACTGTGGTTCTTACGCCGGCACCGCGTCGCAACCACGAACGCAGCCCCGATCCTAATATGGAACGCGTTGAAATCGGCGAACCTGAGCCCCCTCAATTCACCCGGTCATCATCCACAGGCTCTAACATTCAGGGTAAATCGAAGACAAAGGCCAAGGTGCCAAAAATTACTTACGGTGATGGCTTCGCACCCGAATTTACCGGAACACCATCTCCGGCAAACCTTAAGCCAAGTGTGTACAGTTCCATGCTGTACACATTCGTAACGCGTCCTCTGCACCCAGATGCTGGTACTGTTCAATGCTACATCCGCCGCGATATTGATGGTTCGCATGTGAACTTCAACGTCTACCGCCTGTTCCTTGAGGACTCTAATACGCCTATCCTTGCTGCTTTTAGACACCACCACACCGTGCATACCTTCTTTGACATTAAGTTGAACACAACTGGCAAGTTGCAGGGTAACACCGCAGGTCTCACTATTGCGCACCTCGAACTTAACTTTGGTGGCACCTCCTTTCTTTGTCACAACAATGTTGCTGGCCATCAGGGAGCGGCCAAGGACCTTGTTGCCTGTACGTATGAGAAGAACCGCGTCAGCAGTAAGGGTCCGCGAAAGATGAAGGTGGCAATCCCAGGCATTACCGATGACGCCCAATTTGCAGCCTGGAAGCATGATGGGGGAGTCAAGCAATCTCCCATGCTTCTGGCGCTCAAGTCAATTAGTACAAAGGATCTTGTTGTTATGATCAACAAACCACCTACCTTTAACAAGGCAAAGGGAGCCTACCAACTCAACTTTGGTGGTCGTGTTACTCGGAGTAGTGTCAAGAACTTTCAACTTGTTGATTCCCTCCGCGATCCTGACCACAAGCGCATTATCTTGCAGCATGGCCGTGTTGGTGTTAACAAGTTCACTATGGACGTGCAGCACCCTATGAGTCTCTTGCAGGGTTTTGCGACCGCCCTTTCTTCCTTGCACACTAAGAAGAGCGTCAATTAATAAATTTATATTTCTCCTAGAAATGGAAATACTGTGGGAACCTTTGTTTTCGAGTTTACTCTAATTCTGTATGGGTTATCCTGAATCATTGTTGTCGCGTAATTTCATTCCAACTACTCAGCTTCTATTATATTCTGGGTCTGTTTATTGCCTAAGTGCATTTTGATTGTATGGAGGAAATCGAGTATATGCAGCTCACGCCAAGAAACTCTCGAGCATTCCTAGCAAAAGTTCAAATTAATGACATTGAGTTTAGCTAGGCTCGTTGGTGTCTTGACCAGATCGACTATTGATCTCCGTCGTTAATTGTTCGATAACTTGCATCATATGGGCAAGTCTTTCTTCCCGTTGACTCCTCTGGTCCAAAGCATCTCTAGAACGCATCAATATTTGCTCTTCAAGACGCCTCCGCCGCAGCATTTGCTCATCAAGAATCCTCCGCAGCAGCCTTTCCTCTTCAAGACGCCTCCGCATCAGCATTTGCTCTTCAAGACGCCTCCGCATGAACTCGCGAAAAGTAGAAGGACCATCAACAGGATTGGAAAGAGCCGCGGACAAACGCCGTCCACTTTTTTTTAATGAAATTTTAGGTTTCAATGGCTGCCCTTCGACACGTGACAGCGTTCTAGAGTCACCAGATGAGCTCCTTACTCCCTTGTTGGTAATTGAGGGAAGCCCAGATAGGTAAAAGTGATAATAAAAGTTCTCGCGTAGCCACTTCGAAACATTTCTACAAAATGGACAAGAATGCAGGTATTTTATACTTTTGCGTTCACGAGAGCCCCGATCCTCAAATTTTACAATCTTGATACAGCAGATAAGGCAAGTCTTCTGTTTGCACTTGCGGCATCTCCATCTGTTCTCTATTTTCTCCAAGCAGATGCTACAGTCTTCGTTTCTCGGCATTTCTATTTCGTCGTATTCAAGCCAGGGCTTTGGACAGGGTTAACAAGGAGAGCTAGAAAAGACAAGATATCAACTTCAGCCTCAGCAGTCTCGGCCCGGACAAAACGCGATGACTTGCCCTTCACCCTTCGCACTTAGCTGGTGATAAGATCGAACGAGTCGCCTCTGCACGTGCCAGCGTCCCTTTCGTTACTTCAACCTCTCGTAGGAGCACACAACGTTCTGCACCTTCAACCTCTCGTAGGAGCACACAACGTTCTGCACCTGGTTGGTGGGTTCGTGGACTGCGGCAAAGCCCGATGTAGCCTGACAGTCGAAGAAGCGAGTAATAGTTTTGATGCTTCTTTCGTGGAGAGACTTGAGAGCGGAGCAAAGGCCTAACATAGACCCCACGGAATACGAGAAAAGGTATGATTTAAACTAATTAGTAGGGTTATGATAGGCCTCTCTCTCTTTGAAGAAACTCATAGATAGTACTTACTTATAATCATCTTTAATAATAAAAAGAATAGATCTAGCTACTCTCTAAGGATGAGACTAACCACTACCATGTGAACCTTTCCAAGTAAATTTTAATTTATACATAAACCATGTGTGTTCTGCATGATTGCAAACCGTAGGGGTATTTGATTAGAGGGCATTGACAATGTTTTACAGCTGGTATCGAACATATGTTTGAGCTGGACTGCCACGCTCTCATCCAACTGCGACTATGAGTTAGTATGGAGGGTCGATGAAACGTTCTATAACATCGTTCTGTTCTAAACCAACCAAGAGTTAGACATTTAATTTTTGCAAGCAGCTCAACTTGAAATTTTGGCCTGTTAATCCCTGGTTAGTTTACTCTAAAATCTTACAACGATGCCTCAATTGCGTTTATTGATAATGGTATTAGGGAGGGATCTTCCATGCCCAGAGCTTTGCAGATGTGATCTCGACATTACCCTCTTACTCAAAGAGTATGCATCGGACGAAAATTTGGTATTCATCCAGCAGAAGGAGCTTTGGAGCATGTAGCGGACGATTCAGGCAGGTAGTTTCAGAACAAATATCCCTTCTACTTGAAAGTACTTGTATGTGAGGCCCATAACAAATTATGTGACTATATGTTGCGTAAACGCGAAGAGAGACTGGCTATGGAGCATTTGAAACAATGTGTCTACTCAATTTGAGGGCTTACCATTTTCGGAAAAGTCAAAAGCACGTAAGTTTGAACTAGCTTATCTAGCTCACGTTCACGTATGGCGAAGATGAAGCAAAAGATATTGGATTCTGTATCATGTTCCTATTGCATTTATATGATCTAAAATAGTTGGCGCAGCTTATAGAAGATGAGGATCATTTAATCAGTAGTGCTGAATAGACTAACGAAATGTACATAAAATTACATACCCATAAGACATCATGAAATGAAAAATGTGTGATAAATTGATCAGAGACATTTCATAGTTCAGTGCATCTGCTCAGGCAACACACTCAATTGAAGATAATCACATAGTAAAACTCTTTGATGACCAAAAGGAGCCTCAGGATACAGAGTATAAGGCGTGTGAGCAAGCTCATGGAAATCATGTTTAGGAGCGATCAAGTGATCTTACACTGAGCGCCAGAGATCCAACGCTGTAAGCAACATAGACAAAGAGACCATCAAGATATACAACAACAGGTAAGGACTAAGGATAAACAACTAGTCAAACTTGCAAATGAAAAGAGAGAAAAATTAGAAGCACTTAATTCTTTCTTCAACAAGGAATGTGCCGGTTGTGGTGAATGGAATTAAAGTTTACAATTTAAATACAAAAACCCTGAGATGTTACGCCAGCATAGTCAGATGATTGGAAATTCCGTGGCGCCAAGTAGATATGCACAACCTGTAGATTTTCCTGAGGAGTTTCCCCTAACTAATTGTTTGTTTTCGCTCACAGTGTCACCAGTTTGTGACAATAGTTTACTTCAATTGGACAAGGTATGAATGAATTATCTATTTGACTGATTATAGGAGCACGCTCGAATAAGACGAGAGAAACGTAAGTGTAATCAAATACAGCCTTTAGGCTCGATCTCTCGTTTGGCATGTTAGCACAGTGGAAGTACTTATCCTGTCTATACTTCTGCAGTTGAAGGTATCCATGAAACTTTCAAGAAAAGAAAAAAAGACGAAATTTAGCAGAGGCGAAATATCATCGAGAGGAAACACCTCATTCAAATTCAATCGCAAGACTCTACCAATGACAATATAGAAAAGACTCCCTGCAGATATCTAACTGGGTTCGTGCTTCCTAAGCCAATTGATGATTACAAGGATTGCTATTGTGAAAATAAATGATGATACGAACCTTGTTAAACATATTTCACTCAGACATCCTAAGACTGCAACGTCAGTAATTCTGCAAGGTTGTCCTGGAAGAACGCAAGAATGAGGGTTCACGTTTTAAGGATGCTAAAGCAACCAGCGTTTAAACTTCACCTAAGCCGGACCTCCTAATTTGATCTTATTTGCATCAATTCCATGGACAAACTAAAACTTAAAATTGATGTTTAGTTTTTAACTATTGGGCAGACTTTTAGACTTCTCTTGTAGGGAGACGCTGACCTTGGACACTCACAATCTACTAAGTAGTGGCCAGAATAAAGAAAGACAAGCTCAAAACATATCGTAACACCTTACAATATGTTGGCTCTGGCAAGTTCTTTCATTTTCACTTCTATAAAAATTTATATGTAATATAAGGTTATTTTGCTGCATGGAAAAGTAGAATTTTAGCTTTTAATCTCGGATTTTACGAAACGTTTGTGGGTGATGTTGCAGTTTGGTCTTACTGGAGCCCCCACATACATCAGTGATAGCACTCCATCCGTTCTTAGAAATATGTGAATCCCTTCATAGTTACCCTTGCTTTTTAATCCTGGCATTTCGCAATGAAGGATTTCCAGAGAAGATAGTTCTGAGGATTGATATGCTCTATGATTCATATAGATTGATAAAGTCATCGTATATCTGAAGAAAATCACTCAACACGTCAATCCAATTAAAATAAAAGCTACTGCCTCATAAAACAGGAGAAATTACTAGAAGGCATACGACTCTCAGTGAAAAAAGTTTGCAAAACACCATCGAAATTTTTACTCTACAACTCACAACTATGAATCAGCTTGATTTCAGTGAAACATGATGTCGATTAAGACGAAACAAGGCATAGAGACCAACTATACTGCTCATGCTCAAATAAAACTCCGTGTCTTCTGCATTTCAGCTGAAATATGCCTAATCCGAACTTCAGCTCCTAATTTAAAAGCAGTGCTTAGGCAAAGCTTGCATTAAAAGTCAGGTAGACGAAAACATAGTCGTCAAGCAGGATAAAGGGGGCATGCTTTGACGCTAAGTTTAATTTATTCATTTACATCGGTATCTCAAGGAAAAGAAGAGACAGAAGAAGAAAGCAATGGCACAAACCGCACAAAACAAATCTTTAAAGGGGTTGGCTTGTAAGATTTGAGAAACGAAGCTTTTCATCATTTGAACCTACTCTGAAAACAGTTAATTTTCGCATAGCTGAAGTGAGCAAGTCATAGAACGAATTGAAAATAACACATATTTGCTTAGCTTTACTCTAGTATCATCATTTGGCGTGTTGACTATAAATATTAATTTAGACAGACAGAGTCTCTCGCATTTTTTATCTACTCGAAGATCATGGACACAAACCAACTCCCTTATGATGGTCTGCTGTTAGTTCAGTAAAGTCACTTGTCCGGGGGGGGCTCAGTTTCGTTCAAATCTTCAGAGCTTGCATAAGTAGACGTGTTCCGTCTCACAAGGTCGGTATCTGTCTGAAGGGGGGAATAACTGGAGTGACGACTACGAAGTTGCTCTTTAGCAAACTGCTGGGCCTGTAAATGAGTCGCAACATGTTTTGCTCTACCGCGAAGCTCAAGGTGATTTCTACGAGAACGCTCCAAGTGCTCTTGGATTTGCTGGACACGTTTTCGAATTTCATCTTGTGCCATGCCTTGTTTCTCCAAATGTCTCCAAATAAGACGAGCTTGACAACGAAAGTCCTTCTTCGCCTGGCCTTGAGCAGCAAGGTGAAATCGAATTTGGTTTCCACGTTGAACCAAAGCTTGGCGTGCGTACCACTGCTTCTCACGATGCTCTTTCGCACGGGAAGCAAGTTCGCAGAGTTCTTCACGAAGATGGTGTTGCTTTCGATTATGCTCAAGCAATCCCTTTGCCTGGGCGCCCTGGTGTCGCAACCACTCTGACGCGCGCTTCGTGTAGTCAGCATGGGCTCTTGTACGAAGAAGTCGCAACAACGGACCAGAGCGGACGTCATGAACAACTTGTGATTTATGCAAAAGCACTGATGGTTCCACGAATCGCTGCTCAGAGGGGATGAACGTCCGGACCTCCACAATCTCTGCGTTTTTGCTTGTAGAAGTCACACTAATAAGACATACTTCGAAATGTAACACGCGGAGTGCGAATTTGAGCTGTACTGGAACTCCAAGCTGCAGCCAACCTGCTTCAAACTCCTGAATGGATTGGCGCTGGACCTTTATTTCTTCTCGTATATTTTGATCCTGTTCGTGTAAATCTAGAGAATTCGGCAAATCGAGTAGAGCAGACTCGTTGTTTTGGCTTAATTTCTCACCATTTTTGTCCTTATCGATTGCGGTGCCTTCACTATTTAATGTAGGATCTTTATGACGGTGCTGAGTAGCACGAGTTTCAGCTTCTGCTTGCTTCTGCTTTTGATCCCTCTTCTCTAGAAGAACATCCTGACGTTCAAGCTCTCTTTCTTCTTGGTCAGCTAGAAGTTGCTCCATGGCTGCGATTTCACCTTTGGCTTCTTTAGCAAAGGAGCGTATCCATGCCAAAGCTTGAACTCGAGCCTGGAACACCTTTTTCGCTGCCCTAGCTTGTGACGCTAATATACGTAGGGATTTTTGTTGATCGTAAAGAGTACTTTTAGCTGCTTGCACTTTTTCTGTAAGAAAACGTGTTGCGGCACGGCGCTTGCGAACATTCTCAGGCGCACGCTCCCTTTCTAATTTCGCAGCTGCTTTTGCATCCGTTGCCGCTTGACGCTTTCGCCTAACTATTGCACGAGCGTGAGCTTGAGCAGCCTCTCGCTTTTGCTTTCTTATCTCAAGTTCCGTAGCAACACAAGAAAAGCATTTCCACGATTTTTCGACTTTGATGAGCTTATAAGCTTGTACCCCACCACAATTAACTTCAATGCAGGAGCGACAGTATCTACTGCGATCGCACCGACGATCTGTGCAAGAGGAGAGACCATCCGCTCCTCCCAAGCTTCCACACCATGCACATATTTGCGTTCTTCTAAGGGCAGAAAAGTCGCGAAGGTGCTCACGAATGATCTCATTTGTCTCTCGTTCTAAAAGACTTGGATCTGCCAAGAATCCCAGTGGCCCAGGCCCTGTAAAAAGTTCCGACAGGCCTGGGCGATTGACCATGAAATCCATACTGCAGGCCATGTGTTGAACGTAGTCTGCTCCATTGTAGAAAAAGGCTTGAGGCTCAATAAAGCAATTCGTAAATTTTTGAATTGATAGAGCGCATCGGACAGTACTGTCGTGTAGTTCACTGATGAGTCTACGAAGGCTTGGTTCCTTCACACAAGTGGCAATATGCTCGCTGTCATTTTTCCGAAGTCGGCTTCGGAGTTTATCCATGAGAGCTTCACGTAGAACAACTTCGCGAAAAGCTGCTTGTTGAAGGACATCTTGGAAACTTGAAGGAGCCTCTTGGATCGGCGGTTTCCCTATCATAGGTCCTGAAAGTTTTGTAGAACCTTTGGAGCGTTGCTTCTTCTTTCGATATGAGTTTGTTACAAGATTTTGATGATAGGGATTCAGTTGATCAACGTTCTGTTTTATTGGGCTTAGACGTTGTGGAGCTTTTGTCTTGCAGATTTCTTGATTTGGAGACGCCTCTAAAGAGCTAGAAGTCCACAAAGCTTCGCGGGTCGCAAGGTAGCGACGTTTCCGTGCTGCAGGGCCATGCGCCTTGATCCAATCTCGACGTTCCCGAGCTTCTGCTTTTTCTGCTGCCTTAGCACCACGTGTTGCAGCCTGGTTGAACCCAGTATCAATATCATGGGCTGTCACATCGAGTGCTTGCCAAGCTCCATCAATGCGCCCTAAGACAACCATAAGAACGTATGTATGCTGACCAAAAATGGGAAGAGACTCGACAAAATCCAGGACTCTGGTGGCCACAACCTTTGAGTAGCATAAAAAAAGGTATGAATTTGAGGCCAGTGCTGCCACCAAGGAAGGCAGTACTACCTGGTCGACCGGCGGTTTTGATGCAGGTATTAAATGAGCAGAGTGCAGTGTTTATGCAAGATATGTGACGTAAGTATGATGCTGAAGCTATTCCAGGGTCAGAGCCACTTTACATGTTCAATTGATCGCTTTGAGGAATCTGAGAACGTTAAGTAGAGCAAAGTCCGATGAATAGCTTTCCAAGGAGTTAGAACATAGAAATACACACCTTTTCTGTTCTAGCTGATCTTTAAAGAACTTCGTACCTGGTGCTTAAACGTCAGTGACTACTAAAAAATTGTAAAGTAAACAGACATTAATAATACACATTGAAGGGCATACACCTTGAGAGCCTGGATTACCAATGGACTAAGAGATTCTGAGAGGGGTTAACTTTCGGAGCGGCATTGCTTCCTCGCACATTGGCAGCATTGCACATAGCCCTATGCTCTCCATGTCGAGCGTTTCAACTCATTTTGTTGCAGCTTTAATACTAGTCGAGCTCCCCGAATCCATAGACTCAAACAACAAAATGTCATCGCGCTCAAAGAGTCCTCAACCAAGTCAACGGTATCAACAAGGCTGTGTTGCACATGAAACGGTATACGTAAGAAGAATCAGATCAGCCGCTTCTCCTCGGTGTTTTTCTTTCAACTTCTTCAAACGTGAGGGGTCGCACGTCCCAATCCATCAGAGCCGTTACGCACTAGTGCGGGGCACTGTAGGCCCTGTAGGCCCTGTAGCAGTTTGCTGTGTGGTGTGGATGCAAACCTAGAAGCGACTGTGGGGTCGAAAGACCCTGAGGAGTTAGTTATCCAAGCGCCCCAGAACGAGCAGGCGATTTCGAGCGAATTGGACTTTATGCTCGCAGTCGATACGTAGATACATCGATACATCGATAGATACAGCACTGCCGAACTCTGCTCTTCTGTCTGTTCATCGCAGCTTCGCGCCTTTCCTCCCCTCGTGGCCCATTCGCAGCTCTGTGCCATTGCTTGTTTTGCGATGGCACGGTATCTATCTCCCTTCGCCTCCAGAAGAACGAGAGGCAGGCAGGACATGGCCATCTTGCATCGTTTCTGACCGAGCTGCTTTGGGATTGGTTGGGGCGGCAGTTCGTTCAACGATCCGGGGCGCCATGCGCGAGAAAGTAGCCTGGCGAGGCGAGAAGAGAAGAGCAGAGCAGAGAAGTCCGCAAGCAAACATGGCAGGCCGGCCATCCACGGCGCATGCGTTGTCTGCAATGCAATGCAATGCAATGCAATTCGATTCGATTCGATTCGATTCAATTCGAGAGCCCTCCGTTACAAGCATCATTCGTCCTCTACTCCTGGAAACCCGCGCACCCTCGCGCAGACCTTCTGCGCTCGACCTCACCAACTCCAATCGGAGGCGGAGACGGAGGCAGCAGAGGGAGAGCGTACGGCGGACGTCCCCATCGCGAACCCATCCAACAAACTTGCGCCGTCTTTCCTGTCGGTGCTCTCTGCTGCCATCCTGTACGACCACCCCCCCCGCTTCCGCGTTCTTGTCCTCCTTACGAGCACCACCAACTTCTCCGGCAGTACCACGAGCACGAGCACGAGCACGAGCACGAGCACGAGCACAAGCACGAGCTCCTTCATCGGCGTAAGCCCTTCTCAGTTGGGGTTCAATGCACGGACCTTTGAAGAAGCTGCATCTCGCCTTCGCGTAGAGCTCTCTCTCGACTGCCTGCCGCGAGGGCGATGGCCCCGGCCAACACGAGCCCCCCACGCAGGCACTCTGCGGAAGAAGTGCTGTTCTCTGCGGCAGGATCGAGTCCTCTGCAGCAAATCATGCCCGCACTCAACCGCAGTGACCAAAACTGTCACCCTACCGTTCCGCTTTAAGCGCCTCCCTCCACTCCACTCCACTCCACTCCACTCCATTCCATTCCATTCCATTCCTGCCAGCGAGTTGCTTATGTCTAAATCTGCTGCAAAGATTTGCTTCGATCTGCTACAAGAAAGCAAGCAAGCACACGGTACCGGGCAATAAGTCTGTAGTTTCTTTCTGCGCCTCCGGATTGAAGTCAGACGAGCTAACTTGAGTTGAGTTGAGTTGAGTTGAGTTGAGTTGAGTTGAGTTGAGTTGAGTTGAGTTGAGCTAACTTGAGTTGAGTCAACGCGAGCAAGAAATTGCACCAGTTAGCTTATTTGCGATGCCTACGCTTTCCAGCCTTTTCGACAACTTGGCCAAGTTGTCTACTAAACCTCAGGCTTCCAAGCTTATTATTCTGTGAGCCTTGAACTAACCTTACTCACCTCGCCACTTTGCAAAGTTATATCTAGAACTGCCTTGACTTGACATAACATGACTTAGATGGGCCTGAAACAACTTAACTTAGCTTAACTTGGGGCTCTACTTTCTCCGCCCACACCCGTAACCACCACTCAGACCACATCCATCATCTCAGGTCCTAATTCGCGAGCGCCTTCGTTTCGTTGCCATCGCTTCTGCCGCGTACTGGGACCATTCCTGCTGTATATATATATGTACGTACGTACGTATGTAGCCAACGAGGCCAAGTCGGCAAAATGCTGCAGAGGCAGGCGTCGCGGCCTCCTTTTCGGGGCTTCTCCTCGGAGTGGAGTAGCGGTTGAGCGAGAGACGCACTTTCTCTCTCTCTCTCTCTCATCACTCATATTCTCTCTCTCGCTCTCTCTCATTCTCGCACCTACAGCTTGGCTGTTACAGGGAAGCGAGGCAGCACTCACTCACTGCATATAATGCGCCTCTAGAGACTAGACCAGTCAGGAGGGCATTTATTGATTTGTTCATTTATTTAACATTATTTAATTGTTTATTTATTCAGAAAGTTCTTCGAGGCCTTACAACGGCTGAGCGAGTATGCACGCAAGCGAGCAAGCCGACGGCGGGGCGAGTGGACGGGTAGGAGAGCGGGAGATGGCGGCTCTGGAGATAGGGGGGGGCATCAGCGTCGGGTATGGAGGAGGGGTTTTGTGCGTGGCCAAGATTCATTCATCATCCTTTCAAGATTTTTTGCGGTTTAACTTTCAAAGACGAAAAAGGGTCAAAGACGAAAAACAGTCAGAGGTTTATTTATTGCATGTAAGACGGCTTAATTAAAAAAAAGAAAAAGAAGAACGATTCTTTTGATTGTATCAATGCGAAAATGGAAACGGGTGAATGAGTAAGATCTTGAAGAACTAGCGACTGTAAGGAAGAGCGAGTGTTAAAATAGGGCGGCAGCAATGTGCATGCAGAAGGGAAGCAAACCCAGGGGAGGCAGCAGAGGTATAGGCCGGAGCAGAGGCCAGGCCTAGTTAGTTGGTCTGCGGCCCAAACAGCAAAACACGCCTTGCATTTATTTATTTATTCATTCATTCATTCATTCATTTATTTCCCACAATCTCTGGAGATCTTTAGCGACGACAGTTGAGCCGGTATTTTTCTTCTACTTCCTTTCTTCAAGGCCTCCCTCAGACCCATTTCGAAAGTGTGTGTCTGAAGTTATTCTCGTGCATTCTACATAAAAACATCAATTCTGATTGCATATGCAGCAAGCCTTCGCAAACTCATTCCTCCAGAGATCTTCATTTCGCCGAAAAGACAGGCTCTGGGAGGCCATTCCTTTTATGCGGCGATGTGCCTCCTGACAGCAGAGCAGAGCACCCGAGATCTAAAGCCAATCTAACTCCAAGTACCACCAAGTGTCCCAAAGTTCTTCATGCCAGGCAGTCTCAGGCTTTGATGAAGGAATGAATGCTGTTATTATTCTGACACTGCCCACCGCAATGCACATTTTATTTCCTTCCACTGCGAACTGGCACGAGGCACCTTCGCGACCCAGGCCAACTTGGCTACGGGACTTGGCAACCTTGGCAACCTTGGCAACCTTGGCAACCTTGGCAGGAGTCCTCGCTTGGTGGCTGGCTGGCTCGCTCGCTGGCTGGCTGGCTGGCTGGCTGGCCAAAGCCCTGTCTGTGCATTGGTTGGTTGGCATCAGCTTCGATGCTGTTACTGCCTTTCGAGTGTTGCGCTTTACGTAGACAGATTAGATTAAATTAAATTAGATTAGATTAGAAAAGAATAAACCAAACCAAACCAAACTCAAATAAAATTCAATTCAATTCAATGAATGCTAGTAGCTAGCTAGCAACAGTAGGAAGAAGGAGATGCGTCGGAACTATACTACCCTAGAGTGTGAAAGAAGCCACGGTTATTATTATCATTTTAATGATACGAATGCTTTCAAAAGTTTCAACGAGGAAAAGGGAATGCGACGGCTGAGAGATCTCAGCAGCGTGTCCAGAGGTGGTAGCAGATAAAGCTGACCAGTCGGTGTTTTTCTTCTTCCCTCTCTCTTATGGCAGTGAGGTGCGCAAGGCTTGCCATGCTTACATAAGCGATTGACTAGCCAAGCATGGGGGCGCTTGTAGATGCTTGCTTTTGAAGATAGGCATGAACAGTGGAATTCGACATTTACCGTTTATTAGGACGCATCGATACTGGTAGAAGGAGTAGAGGTAGTAGTAATAATAATAGCGAAACGCTAGCATGGTCTCGAGACGACGGTTAGAGCAGTGCGACCAGTATAAAGCAACTTGAGGGAATAGAAACGAAAAAAAGCAATTCATTTGATGCTTTGCGATAGAACAAGAATACCTGCATAACTTGCAAAGCAAGTACGGGAAATATGGTAGTGCCTGCTCTCTCGGCCACCGCAAACAATGCAGTCTTTTGAGGTAGATCTATCGAAAGCTAAAATGTGCTGCTCTCCGACTCTTTCCAAAAATGAATAAACTTTTGTCCTGTTAGCTTATTTCTAAAACTTCGCAGAAACTTCGCATTCAAAGAACCACGTTGTTTCGCATATTTATATATCAAATTCGAATTTTGGCTGTGGGAAAACATGAATTTCAAGAAATAGAGCCTTCTTTGTTATTATTTATTCATTTATTTGATTGATTTATTCATTTATTTATTAGTTATTTTTATTTAGGGAGGAGGGAGGGCCGTGCCGTAAGCTCGAGCCTCGAAAACATGCGAGGACCTCAGTACTTCAAAATTAAGAGGAGAGCCCTGTCGGCAGCGATCCTTCGACTCTCAGAACGAGTTTCGCTCTGTTTGTTAGCAAGGAGTTCCCAGTACTCTCATGTTTTCGCAATCGTTACAGCGGAAATGAAAGACGTCTTGCTGCGTACGAAACTCGAAAGACCTGAAAGACCAGCTTCCTCGACTTGCCCTCCCTCATCATCATAAACAAACAAACAAACAAACAAACAAACAAACAACCGTAAAAGAAAAGGAAATAAACACACGTCGCCCCAGAAAACCCGAGCTTTCGTCCAAGCAAGGCCCAAAGCCATCGTCGTCTTGCTGGTCGGCGCCGGCCTTCCACCTCAACAGTCAGATCTCGCAGCCTCTCGTCCCCCGCCTTTCGGAGGCAGGCCTGTGCCGGCCCCGCCACATGCTTGCTCGTCCTGTTGGAGCGCCGCCTCCTCAGCCTCCTCAAGTTTCTTCTTAATTTGCCGAAAGAAACCTGAACAGGAAGGTCAGGCCGACTTAAGGTGTCGGCAAAATTGCGAATCCTCAGTCTCTTTTGAGCGGGCGGGGCGGTCTTCCGCATCCATCTTGGCACAGACCGCAGCAGAGACAGACTCTGCTCACGAAGTCTCAGACTGACTGACCGAGTGACTGACTGACTGCGAGAACGAGTTCGACTTCGAGTTCGACTTCGACAGAGATCGCCGGAGGAATCGGCGAAAACCCGGTCGACCAGCTTGTTGTCCTCCGCATAGCGCAGCGCAGCGCTTGCTTTGGCGGCACGCGTGCACTCAAGGGCCTTTGGGGTCCTGAGTTGTCTCAGTCTAAAGACATCCAAACCAACTATTTCTTTGTTATGTTATTGTTAAAATTACGGAAGATGTTTGAACTAAGGTTGACGGCGATAGGTATCATCGTCCTGAAAAGAGAGAGAGCGAGAGAGAGCCAACGATTCAAAAGAGACAATATATATATATATATACCAGGCGTGCGAACCCAGTTCCAGGCTTGCGAACGGTATTTAAGAATAAAAATAGAGATAAAAATAAAAGTGTTTTCCAATCCAAGAAATCCAAAAATTAGCTCGATTCCGAACGAGCATGATATGTTTATTCGATTTCATTTAATGAAGAAAGAAAAGATCGTGCCCTTCTTCCTTCCACCTTTGTTCTTTCAAAAGCTATAAAACTGCAAATACAAGGTCAGCATAACTCGTGTGGTGTGCATTGTATCAGAGCAGTGCGTATACCAAAATAAGTTTTAATGGAAGTCTGAAAGGCCAAATTTTGAGTGTACTGCAGGGAGCTGAATTACAACGATAACAGCTACTACTGCAAAAAAAATATATATTAAAAACTTTCAGCACGTTGAGCTTTTAGGTATCTAGGTAGTTAAAGACTTCTCTACATTCATTTCGTCCAGATTGAAACTATATTACTTTCTATAAGACACAAAACAGAAAGGAGGAACAAAAACGCCGCCAGGGAAGGTGGTTGACTTTTCCCCTATGGGCGCCTAAGGTAGGTAGATTGCCGCCGGCAAAAACATCTTCAAATCTAATGAATACTATGAGTACTAGACCTTACAGAAATAACAAACGCCCCAGCTGACAGAAGCTTTTACGATCCCTCAAATCGAAGTGCTCCTCTCTCTGTTTCTTATTTTAGCATTCATCTCTCAATTTTAAAAAGTGCTATATGATATCTCCCTCTATTTTTATCCCTCTATTATAAAAAAAAATTAGCAAAAAAAGTTATTCCTTTTTCTAAAGAATAATAAGAGAGTAATAATTACATACAAAAGCCAGTTTCGATATGAAAGCTTAGAGGCGACTCAATCCTTGGTGTATCTAAATTATGTGCTCCGCATCGCAAAGCCCTTCTTATATAAGGAAAATAGACATTCGCTCACCTGCTGAGGTATGTGTCGCCTTAGGCAGTGGTGGAAGTATGTACCTACGACGTAGTCCTTGCACAAGCTTTCTTCAACTTTCGTGACTGAAATTCTGCTACAGTATACTACTAAAATAAGATTCCAAAATGAGAAATAAACAATCGCCGCAGTCCGCAGTGGAAGGACTTTCTTTCCCCGTCGAGTACTACCATTCTGCCTACCTTTTGCCGCCCTCACTGTGACTGCAGACTAAACCCATCGGCGTATTCGAAGAAACGACATTGACTTTCTGTCTAAGTTCTGAGCAAATATCGCCACAGCCTAACTTTAGTCAGGCTCTTCTGCGTTCCATTGTCCAGCGATTGCAAGAATAGCAAGAAAATAAAGCAAGAAAGTAAAGCAAGAAAAGAACAACAAGAAAAGCAAGAAGAGCAAGAATAGCAAAGAAAAAAAGAAAGAAGGAAAGAAAGGAATAACAAGAAAAGCAAGCAAGCAAGCAAGAAAGAATAGCAAGCAAGAAAGAAAGAATGAAAGAATGAAAGAATGAAAGAATGAAAGAATGAAAGAATGAAAGAATGAAAGAAATCACTAATTGGTATCTATCTATCTATCTATCTATCTATCTATCTATCTATCTATCTATCTATCTATCTATCTATCTATCTATCTATCTATCTATCTATCTATCTATCTATCTATCTATCTATCTATCTATCTAGGCACGGCTCGGATTCTTCGCCAAAATCGATACCACTCTGGATTTTGAATAATGCAACTTAGTTATAATATACACCCGCTTGTCTGAAAAAAAGGATCATTTTTACATAGCTACTCACTCCAGGAAAATGAAATGCCTGTGGTGCCTGACCCATCTATTACGGCTGGAATTACAACAGCGTTAAGAACGTGAAATTGGCAAGTACGTCTATTATTCTCTCTCTACCTCGACAGTTTTCGAAATGAACCTTCTCTCCGGCCTACAGTGATGGTCTCCTGGCTGGTTATCGGCTGGCTGGCTGGCTGAAGGCTCTCTAGCTGGATGGCCTGGGCGACTGGCTGGCTGCCTGATACCCTGGCTGACTTGCTGACTTTCTGCGCCTTTTTGCCCAAGGCCTCGAGCTCTCTTGGGCCATCTCGACGGCGGTCCTCAAACTATCTATTTGCACGCATCCATCCGTCCATCCATCCCTCCATCCTCCCTCCCTCCATCTGTCTATCCATCCAGCAGCAGCTAGCTATCCCCCCTTCACCGTGGCCCTAGGAGCCTGCCTGCCTACCTCCGTTTTATAGTACTTCTTTCGCCTCTTCTTTTAGCAGCCTCCCCTCTCTGTCTTTCTTGTACTTATAAAGTTCTGCTCGCCTGCACGAGCCACTCACTTCAACTTGCCCCCCACAGCTAGCTTTCAACTTTGCCGATTCTGTTCTGAGGAGAAGCGTTATAGAGCTAGACTTGCCTCACGAGGAGCTGCCACGCGACTCCGCCATGTCCCGTTGACCACGCACGCCTCAACCTTCTCGCTCGCATGCATGCCGATCCTTCTCTGTCGCCGTTGGATATCCGCCCCTCAATACATAGCCTCTGAAGCCTCTACTTTTACTTGCTGCTGCGGTCTCTTTTCCCTCTGTTTGACCGTCGTTTGGCTTCGCTGTGCAGGTGCTCCGGCCAACTCTACCGTCACTTCTATATTCAGTCAGACACAGTGCTGTCTGTTCTATGCAAAAATTACTCAAGTCTTTCCAGCTGACTGGATTGCTGGCAGGGAGAGAGGGAGAGAAAGTCTGCACTGGACCCAATGTCTCTGTCTCCACTCGGAGGAAAGGCCTCGTTCGCTTCTTCTCAGCTGCCTCTGGAGGAGCACTGCGGGCTGTAGCTAGAAGAAGGTTCTCCTCACGGATGGGTCTGCTGGAAACGTTGCGGGTTGACGCGCTCTATAAATGCAACGCTTGCATGGCTGGTTTTTAGTTTTTCGCTGCTGCTTTTAGGCGCTTCTGAGGGCGATTAAAAGCAGGTGGAAGGTTCTTCCTATCTATCTGCATACGCACCTACTGCTTATGCAGTTGTTGGCTAGTTGTGCCCTCTTTTATTGTTGCCAGTGTTTACTTGCCAATCTTATAACTACACACTGAGGTGAGAAGGCTTTTTTGCGCACTTATTGTTATCATTAATGCTTCCTCTCGCTCCGCCTTCCTTGAAGTAGCCTATTTGTATTTTAAAATCTGAGTCGATTTGCCACCTAGGCAAGCTGATAGTTAGGCCTACTCATTAATTAATTAATTAATTCATTCATTCATTCATTCATTCATTCCTTTTTTTTTTTTAAAGAAAAATTAATCAAATAACTAAAAATGTCTAACTTTTACATAATATTTCTTTGTTTTATTTTTGTTTTTTATCCTTTTTCGAAACAAAACCTTTAAAAATACTAGAAAATGAAGGTTTCATATAGATTCAAAGCAAATAGGAATTGAAAAGTTAGACTTCGATAAGTAGAATCTCCGCCATAACTTGCTCTATGTCCGCTTTCGGGTTATTATATAATAAAGTTGAGCAAAAAATAGAGCACTCTTATATTACAGCCAAAAAGAATTGTAGCAGTTAACCTCCAATGCCCTTGTTTTCATCAGACCTTGGCGCCGTTAGATTCACAAAACATGAGGTCTTGATTCGATAGGGTATCATCAAGCTCTTCAGTCGATATCTTTAATGCTTAAACCGACAAAGAACTCGAAAAATCTACTCTCTGACAAAGCTGTCATTCTCACGACACTGCGACAGCCACCACTCGATAGGTAGGTAGTACTTACCTGTACAGAAAATGTTGGCAGAGAGTGGAATGTTGTCCTTTCAACTTCTAAAGTCCATGCCTTATAAAATGTAATCGAGAAGAAATCTTTGCTTCGTTGTTCTTGTTCTTCATCAATGTAGAATTACGCCGACTAATTACTTAGCGACAGTCTCATTTCTGCATCTTCGCAAGAAAAGATCAAAAAGGACCAAGTGCAAGCCCAAATGCAACTGATCTCACTGCCACAGCCGCCAAGGTTGGTCAAAGCACCGCCAAGAGAATCATGAACTGCTGACTCGGCAGACTGCCTGTCAGTCTGTCAGTCTGTCTGTTATGTCAGTCTATCAGTCTGTCTGTCAGTCTGTCTGTCAGTCTGTCTGTCAGTCTGTCTGTCTGTTTTTGTCTGTTCGGAGGTTCTCGTTTGTAATAAAATAAAGAAGTTTGTTCGATTATTTGATTGGTTATATTTACTTGAGTGTTGGATAAGTAAGTAAGTAAGTAAGTAAGTAAGTAAGTAAGTAAGTCAGTCAGTCAGTCAGTCAGTCAGTCTGTTTGGTTTTGTTTGTTTGGTTTTGTTTGTTTGTTTGTTTGTTTGTTTTATCCCTCGCGCACATCAACATCGAGTTTGCCGACAGACTCAAGATATCCTTTCCTCTCTGCTTCCTCCCCACATGGGCTCGAAATATTTTGACTGTGGCGAGAGGAGGTACTCGCGGCTGTGAGGGGACACTTCTTCCTGATTTGCTTCTCAAAGCTGCCTCAGAACGAGCATTTTTGCCACTCGTTGAGAGAAGAGCATCGGCAACACAGCTTTCGCTCTCTCTCGGCTCATTCCACCCAAAAAACGGCGCAGGAGACCTTCCTTTAGAGGAGGGAGCCCTGCGGCCACTCAGTGCGCGTACCTAGTTAGCTACCTGCCTACTGATGAGCTGCCGACTGCCGCGGCGTCGCTTTAATTCGCTGCTCTGCTCCCAAAATCAGGCTCTTTCGATGCCTGCTTCGCTTCTTTCTTTTTTGAGGAAGACTCGTTGTTTCAAGAACAGATCAAAACATGCTAGAAATGGTCCCTTCTTCTCTAGGGCGAACCTTAGTAGCTAGCTAGCTCTCGCGTTTCATTCAAGAAAGACAGGCACGCAACTAAGTCTCAAGACAGAGAGAAAAGAAAGTCGCAAGAGAGTTGAAAGCATCCCTAGCAAACTGTTGAAAGACAGGCAAAGATCCCGCGGTTGAACAAGCAGAGGAAGAAACAGAGAGAGGCGGGGGACTTTAGGTTTGCGGGCACTTTTGTTTATAAGCTTTAACGCCTTCGTTCAATGAACTATCGAAAATGCATCGTCGTAGCTGTCCCTTCTAGCTGGCCTGCTTTTGCTTCTTTCTCTCGTTTGTAGTAAGTACTACCGTAGTACCTGTTTACCAACAAATATTGTGTATGGCTGGGATATTAAGTGCGCTTGCTTCCTTGCTTGCCTGCCTCAAAGAATCGCCATCTCCGCCTCCGTCTCAGAGTCTCGACACTGCTCGATTGGAAGCGAGAGTAGGAATCGAATGCTCTCTTGAGGGCCCTCATCGCTGTCATTTTGGTCACCTTTCATTGCCGGAATCTCGTTACGTGTATCCACACCCAGGCAATCAATTCTAAGGCACAAAAGCCACTACTAGTTCATCAGAGCTATTTCTTTTTCTTTCTTTCTTTCTTTCTTTCTTTCTTTCTTTCTTTCTTTCTTTCTTTCTTTCTTTCTTTCTTTCTTTCTTTCTTTCTTTCTTTCTTTCTTATAAACAAATAAATAGATAGATAAAATTAGGTGGATTAAACAAATAAGTAAATAAATAAATAAATAAATAAATAAATAAATAAATAAACATATAAATAAATAAATAAATAATAAATCAGAGATGCATGCGCTCCCAAAGAAACCAAAAGAACTGATCAGAAAATATGATTTCGCGCAGACATGAATTCGTGGAAGCAACGCTCTACTAGTAAAACCCAAGCTTGCTAGCAGCTAGCGAAGACGTCGAATGGTCATGGTGAATGAAGGAACTTTCAGCCCCGGAGAAGGAGCTTCGACAGAAGTATCAATAAACTGATATAGTATAACCATGCACACCTTCAGTGATTGCGACTCGTTATAACTACCTCCTACTTACTGCTAGTGCCGCCCGGCAATAAAATGCTTTATATAACTTTGAAACACATACAAGGAGAGAGAAAAGAAAAGAAGATAGAACAGTGTAGACGTACCTAGCAGTGCCTAGCAGTGCCTAGCTTTCGAGCCCGGAAGCGAGAGGAGCAAATGATTGGAGACATCTATCGATTTTCGGCCTTGGCATTGATCCAAAGAGACACGCGGAGGACAGCTTTCGACCCAAGCTGAATAAAAGTTTTAAAAGCAGTCGCGTATAATTTAGCGTCGAGCGCTCTTTTAGCTACTTTCAACTTCAGCCTTGTTTCTCTTGTTGCTTATCTTACTTACAAGGCGAATGAGGTAGGTAAAGGCATTCCCGACCTTGGACTTCCCGACCCCAAAGGCGGCGGCGGCGGCGGCGTGAGTTTTCAAGGATTGGTCGCTCGCTCGTTTCTTCTCGAATTTCAAGCGTGAGCAGAAGATCGAGAGTCGGCCCCTTGGATTATAATGGTTGCGTCGTTCTTCATTTCCTCCTCAATTTCATTGAGATTTCCGCTGTCTATCAATCTATTCATCTATCTATCAAAATCGCTCCAAGTTGACGAGGGTACGCAGCGCAGACCTTTGGGCTCATAAAATTCGATTCAATCTTGAAAACCCTTCGGCTTCCACCTCAGGCAGGCAGGCAGGCAGGCAGCCAATCAATCGTTGGAATTTGCCGATTGGGCCTGCTCGTTCGTGAAGGAAGGCCTCTGCCAAAAGCTTGCTTTCTCAACCCTGAGTACGATTTCCTGCTTCGTGTCTGTGGCCTCAGAGCTCTCCTCAAGAACACACACACACACGCGCGCACGCACGTACATTCATACGCCGCTGCATCTGCGTCGAAGTGGCCTTTGGAGGATAGATAATAGGCAATGCTTGCTTCTTTCTGCCTACCTCAGCAGATGTGGCTTGTAGTATAAAGAGATCTTTGTGCTGGTCAAGCCATCGAGAAGAGCCTCGCTAGGTTTTGCCGCCCTCTTTTGTTGGCAAATCTGTTGGCGGATTTGTTGGAGTGCCTCTCATCATTGTTGGCAAAGATTCGAGAGTCTTTTGTGCCATACAAGCCACAGCAGAGAGAGAGAGAGGGAGAGAGAGAGAGAGAGAGCTCTTCTCCTTTCTCCTTCTCCTTCTCCTGCTTCCTCGTCCTTCTTCTCATCCTTCTGCTCTGAGGAGCCCTGGAAATAAAGAAAGAGAGAAAGAAAGAGAGAAAGAAAGAGAGAAATACTGAGGAGTGCGCGTCCGGGCTCAGCTTTTGTTATTATTTATCGCTTCCTTCCTGAGCTAAGAAGAGCTCGCTGGGTAGTCCGGAACCGGATATGAACGAGATCGTGTCAGAGAGAGCGCTTGCGAGGAAAGCTAGCTATGGAGAAGAAGAAGTGGAGCCACTCGCTCACTCGGGAGTCGGCGGGAGGGGCCTCCTCGCGGGCGCAGCGGAGGCGTTTTGGTCGCGAGTGGCCGGCTTTTCCGAACTCGCCAAGTGCCAAAGTCCAAATCCTGCCGCTCTTCGATTCTTTTTTTTGGTGACTTTCTTTCTTTCTTTCTTTCTTTCTTTTCTTTCTTTCTTTCTTTCTTTCTTTCAATTTGCAAATCAAACCATTACAATCTCTTTTTGGCTAATTATCAACTACAAAGAATAGCATCTTCTCTTCACCTCAGCTGTACCTACTACGATCACTGTGTCTCTCTTCTGCTTATTATTAATTTTTGTTATGAATATATATATTTTTATTTTTTTAACGAAAGATGAAGAAAAAAGGAAAGAGGGAGATCGAAAGGAATGTCCCCGTGTTTCAAAAGCTGGCCAGAAACCTTGAATACGACGAACTCGATCCTCGTTTCCCGCCCAGCCCTTCTGCTTCTCCATGCCACCGTCGCTGCATCCAGACTCTGCTGCTCCTCACGCTGCGCTTCCTGCCTTGTTTGCTTGTCTTTCCGTCTGTTGGTCGTAATGCACATTGGTGTTACTGCCTGGATGCTTCAGATGCCGTCCAAAGTGAGGTGTTCATCGAAGAAGATCTCTCTCTCTCTCTCTCTCTCTCTCTCTCTAATCAAAATCATTGCTTTCTATGCAGCTACGATTCTAATAGCCAACTAGCTGCCTTACCTAGGTGTAGTCGCACCGTCGCAGAAATGAAGAAACGAAGAAGAAACAATCACTTATACAATAAAATTAAATACCCGAAAGAAAGGAAGGCAGTCGGCCTGATTCTGAGTGGCTGGCTGCGCAGAGAAGAGAGAGAGAAAGATAGAGTGGAGAGGGCTTCCCGACCTGACTGAAAGAAACTAAGCTAGCTTGCCAAAAGACGCGTGCGTTCTTCCCTTCGAGCCCTCTCTCAGCTGGCCTCTTACGCAAAGCGTAGATAGAAGAAAGAACGAGGGAAATCGAGAGAGACCGATGGATCGATCCATCGATCGATTGACTGACTGACTGACTGACTGATAAGATATGAGCATCGCGAGGTCCGTCAGTGTATCCAATCGCCTGGCAGCCTTTTCAATCTGCCGACGAACTTTAGAAACGAAAGATTGGCTACCTACGAGTAAATGCTACGACGTGTTGTGGAGTGTCCATCGAATGTAACTCAAAGAGCAGAAGTTCTAGTTGGCCTCGATGGCGCTTCGTTCGGCTTTGGAGCGAAAGGAGGGAAGGAAGCGGGGAAGAAAGTGGGTGTGCGCCTCCCTTATTCTGACGCTTTGAGGTTCTAGCGCATACCAAAGTTCTCGCTCGTGGCTGCACACCTGCAGCCACGTCCTCTTCCGACTTGCTTTCGTCTTCTTTGTTTGTTTTTTTGATTGATTGATTGATTGATTGATTGATTGTTCTTCATTCCTTCGCTCCAATCAAGCTTCGGCTGGGCCGCTCATTTTCATACTTACCTCAAGATCATTCGAACTAAAATCCTCTCTTACTTTTCTCGCACTCACTTGATCAGGATAATTATAACTCAGGCCCCAAAGTTTCCTTCTTTCTTTGAGGCGATTCAAGAAACATAAACATCACATCTCACAGTTTTTCCTAAGAAGGCAATCCCTGTCAAGAAAAGAGATCAACACGCCAATTCTTCTTTTTCTCTTTCTATTTCAAAACCTAAACTAAATAAAGGCTCTTTCAGTTCGACCCTTAGCTCTCACTATTCATTTTTCTTTTCGAATAAGCTATCAAAATTAATTTAAAATTCATTCATTGTTTTGTTTCAAAGCGCATCTGTACAGGCGGGGACTCATGCAAGTGTTCCCCAGGCAGGCACGTATATCTATCTATCTATCTATCTATCTATCTATCTATCTATGTAGTGAGCCTGGAAAGGGAGATTTGCCAAAGTTCGGGCCCAAGCTGGGCGCCGTGGCGCTTCCTGAAAGCAGGTTTGCGGAAGGAGCTGCGGCGCTGCATGCGAAGAGTCTTCGTCCCCTCGCGTACGCAGGTCTCGTGCCAGGGCGGGCCCTGAAGCTGCTGCATGCGGCAGGGTACCTCGCCGGTCTCGATGTCCACGGACCCACGTGTACGTGCTGCTGCTCCGACTTTTTGAACCTAAAGAAAAAAACAAAGACCCAATTCAAGTAAAGTAAAGTAAAGAAAAGAAGAAGAAAAATTTCTTTTACACCGAAGGAATAAGGAGAAGAAGGGGCGCTTGAGAGGGATGATTCTGCCATAGGACTACAGTAGGAAAGGGTAGAGAGGTAGATAACACAGATGGAGAAGCAAGAATCAAGAAATATGAAGGAAGTAGATTTTGAGTTGGAAAGGACTCAACCAACAGAGAGATAAGCGCAAGGAGAGGGGGGCAGCCCTAAAAGAGAGTGAGTGAGCATCGATCATCGTTATTCTGGTTGCCGAGAAAAGGAATTCAAACACAGCGCCCGGTAGACGGGTAGGTCATCTTCTAGCATATAGAAATAAAAACAACATTCACTATAATTGGTGAATAGTTACTTACTTACCATTTTGGTTTCACTTTTTAGGTTTTAAATATATAAAATAATTAAAAAGCAGGAAGGAAACAGGAAAAGGCAATGAAGAACTTGAAAAGCCTCGAAGCCGCTTTCAATCTTCGGCGATGCCGTCGCGACCTGAGCATTATCCTTCTCCAAGGCGCACGCATCTGGACTCTCAGGTTGCCTGAGCGCGTGTGCGTACGCAGGATGCGGGGCCACCTGCCACGCTGATCTTGCTGCTGTACTGCTAGCTGCTAGTAGTAGGTCGTCACCGAGAGGCCTGAGATGGAATCTGGGACAAAATCCGGCAAGTGCTCCTCTCCTGGACTTTGCTGAGGTGCCGCTGCCCTTTTGCGCACGGCCTCGCTGGACCGTCTTAGTACCTGCGAGCTGCAGCACTCATGTGCCCAGTCTTGCTCGCAGGACCGCCGCCGCAGCACGAGCTGCGCAGCTTAAGCGACCAGAGCCCATCTTGCGTGCGAGCTGTCTACATACTGATCCTTCAGTTATTTTTAATCTTAAAAAGGGTACGAGTTAGTAGACCAAAAGCTCTTTCACTCTAGTAAAAAGTGATTGTTTTGGCTTGGTTGAGCCTTCAGCCAAGCTAAAAATATTAATTAGCTTATTGCCTCTGAGTAGTAAAAGTGATTTCACTCTGATACCACTGACAAAGGTTGCTCATTCAATTGATTCGCCTGATGGCGAGACGCATGAAAATGATGAAAAACCTCAGATGCCTCCAGCTTATGTTTAGAAACTTTTGATTGATGTCGATGAACCTTTAATTTACTTTGGTGAATGAGCCTTTGTTGAGCCTCTGATTTATTTTGATGAAGCTTGGATCTACTTTGTAAACCCTCAATTTTCCTTGTAAACCTTTATAGATAGCCTCTAGAGGTACTATAGGGTGTCCGTCAGCTTACGATTCTTCGTAAACTCAAGCTCCGTTCGTTCGTAAAGAAAAGTCCAAGAAGGAACTCCAACGTCTATCGATCGTATGAGCTGCCATAGACGCCACGCAACGCTTTGGAAAGAAGTTTTGCCTACCTCTGAGAAGCCCGAAATGCTCTTGTGCGAAATTGCGGTGGGCAGCAACTCTGCTCGACCCTCGGTATTTCGCATTCGCTGAGGAGTCAAAAGAAGGCGAATCGACCATCGGTGGGATGAAATGAAATGAAAGGAAACGAAATGAAATGAAATGAAATGAAATGAAAGGAATAGCTGAATAAGGACAGAAGACATCTACAGGCTCGTAAATGAGGAAAGGAAGGCCTTCATAATTTGTAGAGTTGACCAATAACTGCGCCATAGTTCATCCATAATGGCCCCGCAAAAGGCGCCAACAGATTAGGTCTGACTGGGCATCGACGATCCCTGTTTCTGTCTGCTGTCTTTATGCGGATGCGCGGCTGAGGGACTGACTGACTGAGAGATAGATAGTTGCCGAGGAGGTGGAGAAGAGGAGGCCATAGCAAGAGCGCAGGCTATTTATTTCATTTGCTGAGGGGAGGAGCGAAGGACTTAAACAGCGCTATGGACGAGAATCAAAAAGCAGGTCTCCTCAATCAAATGTCTCTTGTGCCGTTTGACATTCTGTCTCCCATTTCGTGGAGAAGCTCATTTTTGGTGTTGGTTTATTTGTTTGTTTGATGGTCGTTTATTTGTGTGTTTCTGAGGGTGGCTTGGAACTGTCGAGGTACTCTGTTGGAAAGATGCAGACTTCGACGAACTTGATTCTCATAATTTAATTTCTTATTCTAATGTTCTTCTTATTTTCTTCTTATTTTCTTCTTATTTTCTTCTTATTTTACTAAAATCGAGAGAGAGATTTATCATAAATTATAATTATATAAATACCTCTTAATTGATAAAGAGGATTTCACTATTTTCATTTCAGTTTCTAACCAACAAGTTTCACCAGCAGAAAAACAACATTAACTAAATCATGTTTTCCTCTTCAAAGCCGCTGCGGGAAAGATGATGTTTACGACTACAACAATAGTTGTGTATTCTTCTTCTTTGGTTATCTTTTAGTTTCATCGCTCCTTCTCACGTCACGTTTCGCCATCTCCTTCATATGTATATTTCTCTTCTTGTACTTATATCCCTTAGTGTTCAATAGCTTTCAATAATTCGATCATAAATTAAACACCTGGCCTCTTCAAGTTCTCCCACTCAGCGACAGCGCCTCAGAGTTCCGTCTCGTTTGCACACTGTTCTTGCTTCGAAGCCTTTTCTTCGGCTTTGGTCCATAGAATTGTAGTAAAACTCCGGGGAGAGCCGTCTCCTTCTTCTTCTTCTTCTTCTTCTTCTTCTTCTTCTTCTTCTGCCACGGCGCGCTCGTTTTGATGGCGAGGTGTGCGCCGCCTGGGGCGCTTTGCTGCTTCCTTTTCAAGTTTTGCAAAACTAGGCTGCTTTCCTTGGCTTCTTTCTCCTGCGCTTTTGCCCCTCAGAGCCCCAATAAGCGCGGCTTATGCTCGCGGAGAAGAGGCCTCGAACCTGACTGATCGGAGCTGCGCACTGTTTAGTTTAGTTGGGGCCGAACGCAGAATGAATGAAGGAATGAATAAGCGAAGGAATGAATCAAGGTACTCTGAAGTTAACTTCGGACAGTTCAAAGTCGCTCTCACTTGTTTGTGCTGTTTGTTTGCTGTCACGCCGTCTCTCTCGGCTAGTACAAAGGGTAAGAGTGCAATAGCGGCTGCTGTCTTTCAAAGCTTCTTTTGGTTGTTCAAGAACGCAAGTGAGTAGACTTTTGCCTGGATGAGCCCTACGCGAGCAAGTGAGTGAGTGAGTGAGTGAGTGAGTGAGTGAGTGAGTGAGTGAGTGAGTGAGTGAGTGAGTGAGTGAGAGATTGAGTGAGTGAATGAGTGATTCGCACGTTCCTTTTTTAAGATACTTGGCTTACCTCTTTGTTCACAGCCAATAAGGACTCTCTCTGCATAAGAGAATAGTTCGTAAATGATGAAGTCGCACGTCGTGTGCATCAACAATCCGATCGATCGCCCGATCATTCATCACTTGGAGCTCCGACAGGGTAACTTTGCTTCTCGAGGTCTGCCACTTTTCTATTTCCAAAGGCGTAACGACGAATACGAGCGCAAGTAACTTGGATTTGGCAACGCATCGTACCATGCAGAAGGTTGCCCTGGGCGGCTTGGCTCCGTTTTGACCGGCTTACTCATAACAGATGGTTGATTTGATTGCTGCTTTAACGAGCGCGAACCCACGAACAGCTTTCGTTTTATGAATTAACCAATCAGTCTTAACTAGAATTTTATAAGCAGCATTCCATTGGATCTGCTCTATTCTGTTCACCTTTAGGGATGGCTATTAGGTCATCCCAAAAAACAAAAGTACAAACTTCTGCCAGCCAGGCCAACGTGAAAGGAGAGAGCCTCTCCGCGCTTTCTCAGACCGTCGGTGCTTTACCTTTCTTTTGCCTTTACACCTACGATGATCAAACAAACAAACAAACAAATTTAATTTGTTGTTCGACTGCCCTCAGCAGACTAAATGTTTTTTCGGGCTAATCGTTTTCGTCGATTCTCCTCACACTTGAAACAAGAAGCAGCTAGCGAGTCTTATTGTTTTCAGTATCTTTCGCCGCCGAGTTCTTCGCGCGACTTTCTCATCTCTCTATCTGTCTGTCTGTCTGTCTGTTTCTTCGTCTGTTTGTTGAATTGGCAAAACTAAATCGATTCCTTGAATGAAAGATCGAGTGCGTCAGAGTCTCTATTCTGAGTCTTTCAGTCGATGCATCTTTCAGAGTCTATGCGTCTTTCAGTCTATGCGTCTGTCTCTCTGTGAATAGGAAAACCTTTTTTCTTGTCCAGCTGTACGCGTTCAATGCGGGGATTGCGCGTGGCCAGATGAAGGAACGAAGAAAGACCAAGGAAGACAAGAACAAAAAGCCTTTCTACTTCTTTTTTATTTTATTTTGTGTTGTTTACATAACAACAGCTCATTCTTTATTAATTTTTTAGATTAACATTTTAAAAGGAGCCAAGTTGAGTTAGTAAGCACATTTCCCGTTGATCAATAATAAAATTAAATAATTAATTGATTGATTGCAAAGAAAATACTACAGCAATAACATAGAAAAGTACATGGGAATAACATCCGCGACGCCGCCACGCCAAGAGCATCGCAAAGTCTGAGCAGCGGACCATCTTCGTCGGTGATCGAGCGGGCGTCGGCAAAAACACGAGCCAGCGCAGCATATGGTTGCGCGAAACATCGCTGTTGACTCCCTCTCCCTCTCTCTCAGCCCTCAATCTTTCCCTCTGTGGACTTTCCTGCCGTCCAGAGGAGGAAGACACGCCAGATGGAAAAGAAATAAACAACATACAGAATGCGTGGCAAATGAATACTTTAGAAGGTTAGTGTATTAGCGCCTTGATCCGGACTCTTTCCTGTCCTTTATAGTGTATTAGCGCCTTGATCCTGACTCTTTCCTGTCTTTTATAGTGTATTAACGCCTTGATCCTGACTCCTTCCTGTCTTTTGAAGCTGCTTCCATTCGTATGAGCTCTTACGCTCGTGGTACCACCTATGCCCACCTACGCTCGACCTAACACTTCGTGCGTGAAAGAAAAGGCTCGAGAACCCTTTTGAATCGACTTTAAGGGAGAATAAATGAGCGCTCAGAGAGAGCGGAGTTGATGGGCGATGTGAGGGGCCAAACGCCCACCCTCGGGGAAATTGCCGCAGCTCTCTGTTCTGCCGAGCCTCCCCGCACTAGAGAGCGCCCTGGCAGTCTTTATCCCCACAGTGACCTTTCTCCTCCAGAACAGCCCCGTGCTCGGACCTCTTCGCGCCCTTGGACGTCCTCTTACGTCCCCACAGTGCGAGGCGCTCCTCTGTACATTCTTCTTTCGTGCTCGGCTCCAGTCCTCCCTCCCTCTCTCTCTCTCTCTCTCTCTCTCTCTCTCTTTGTCTTTGTCTTTGGCTTTTTGGTTGATCTATGCGGAGGCCTCAGCCAGGGCGAGCGCAGTCGGCGGCCTCTCCCCTTTGCGGGCTCCTCACCTCAAGCTCTCGAATGCGCTCAGGCTCGGCCTCCGCAACAGCTTGCTTTCACTGCGGTCGCGTCCTGATTGCCGAGAGGTTTTGATAGTTTGTTTTCTTTTCTCTCGATCCCTCCCCCTCTCTGCGTTTCTTTCTTTCGAGCTTTTTTACAGAGAAGAAGTCCCCCTCACATCCACCAGCCTGGTCCAGAGATCTAGAAAAGAAAAGAAAGAAAAGAGAAGAAGGAGGAAGGAAAGAAAGAAAGACAGAAACTGGAAGAATGGTTTGTTGGAAGAAAGTGGGCAGAGGCAGAAGCGGGGAGAAAAGAGAACCTCTAGCAAGAATAATAAGATAAATAAATAGTGGGGATTCTCTGTTGATGCTACTACTACTGTTGCTTCTACTTCTTTTACTTTAAAAGTACTTCTTTTTTCTTTCGTTTTTCTTTCTTTTTTCTTTCTTTTTTGCTTTTCTCTGTCTGTCAAATAAGAGGAGATAACGAGGCGAATCAAGCAAAAGGAAAGAAAGAAAGAGAAAAGAAAGAGAAAAGGAAGGCACGCCAAAAAGAGGAAAAGCAAACCCCTAATCGATCGACCAGACGATCAATCAGTCAACCATCTGACAATCGATCACTATTTACTAAGCAAGGCCAACCTAAGACCCAGTCTTGCTTACCTCCGCGAGCACGTACCAATCCTTGCTTGCCACTTTCGTTGGAGTCTCGCCTCGGATTAAACTGACTGAGCAGACAAGCCTGCCTGCCTGCCTGCCTGCCTTGCCCATCGAGCCAGGGATATTGTGTGCTGCTGAGAAGGTGCTGGTGCTGCATCGCTCATCGAGAAAAAGTTAGTAAGGAGAACTCTACGCTTCGCGAAGAGGAGACCAAACTACAGAAAGTTTCGCTAAGGACAACTCAAACCGACACGAAAGCAGCAGAGCTTTCGTAGATATCCAAGGAAGGAGATTTCTTATCGTGGAATCTACAGCAAAAAGAATGCCTGTTCAACAAGAAATGAACAACATGAGGACCACCCCCCGCCTGGCAAGCCCCCGTGAAGCTTTGGCTGCCAAACCATCTGGATTTCACACAAGGTACTTGCGACCGGAAGGCAACGGAGAAGATCTTTCTCTCGAAAGCGTGCAGCTCGACTCGCCTCAGTCACACGCGAGTAACCCTCAAGAACCCTTCCAGATCTGGCTCTCACCAAGGAGTGGCTCAACAAATACCAACCGCGCATGGCGGGAGCGTGTCCATGCAGTTGCAGTCTTACCACACGCTTCGGAGTAAACTCCATCTATACCAACTATCGACACATCCTTATCATCCATTCGCTCTATGTCGAATAGCTCTTCAAACGCGAAGACAACAGTTCAACACACAGACACAAATCTTTTTTCCTCCCGAACCCTGTGGTGCAAAAAAAAACAAAAAAGAAGTAGAGGTTTATAGACCAAGATGCGAGTTCTTGCCTTTTTCCAATCACTTGGCCAAGACTCTGAATATCGATTATCCACTCTCACCGTGACGATCGACTGCATTGTGAGTTCTCGCCCAGCTTGACGCAGGATGAAGACTCTTTATTGTTTTTTTCTTTCTTGATGGAAACCTCTCTTCTCGTTTGTACTTCCAGGGTTCTGCCTCTCTATGACCATTTCTACGTTCAATTATTTCCTCTCGCTGCCGCAGACTTCGCTGTTTCGTGCGGTAGCTGTTTGTTGCATCTTTTTCCTTCATGCTACTACTCTTCTTTTTCCTTTTTTCGATTCGGGGCTCTCATTCTTCTTTTCATTCGCCGCCATGACTGTGATGTGGGCTCAGTTGAGGCCGAAGTTGAAGATGGGAGAAAGGGTCCCAGAAAATGGGATAAATAGCCGCACGGAAGGTGCCGTTTTTGAAACCATCTCTATACAAATACCTTACTTTCCAACCATTAGAATGTATATTTTTTGACGCATTTTGTACATCTTTTTTTGAAATGATTATCACTTATTGTGTTCTTGTATAATTGCCATGCTTGTCCTACGCAGAAGAGCAAAACTACACAGGTAGTTCCCCCTATTCTTTTTTCCAATGCCATGTCAAAGTTAAATAACAAGTGATGTTTTATTTCTTAAACAAGAAAGTTGACCACGCACCTTTCTTGACTCCGGCTATACGTAGGTACTTCATGAAGAAATTTATTTATCTTCGTAAACTTTTCTGCTCGTTTGCATCAGGATACCATGTTTTATTTCTTAACGGGAAGGTTGTTTGTCACTTTCCTTGACTCAGACTAACCGTGAGTACTGATTTAAACATCATTCTGACATATCCTTTCCTGGACCAAGACTTGGTAAACTTTTCTACTCGTCTTCGTCATGATAGTATAAAAAATAGACGAGAATCTTACCTTACAGCCGCATAATATATTGCTTACGAAGAAGTAGTTGTGTTGCGAACGTGTTGTATAATATCCATGCTAAGTATCGTACTTGCTGAAATTCCTTTTTACTTTTTAATCGAGTGCTGATCTGAAGACTCTGTTGTTCTGTCATCATTATTCACAAAAAAGAAACACATAAACCTTCTGAGAGGTGATCCCGTGTTGTGCCACTCCATCATACGTACCATGTGTAATACGATCAAATAGTGACAGTCTAACGAATTCATGAAGCTGATTCACACAAAGTTTTAACGTAACATCTTAATACATTAACTCGTTTGAATTATTGTCGCTGCTGTGTTGAAAATAATGATTCGAAGATGTCGCATCGCTTTCGAAACATCTGACTAAAGTATTCTTTCAAAACAAATATTTTTCCATCAGCGCACATTCAAAATATAAATCTTCCCTTTTGAACTGAGGATACGAATCATTTGACCTATGTGAACGCAAGTAGCTTATGTCAACGAAGGAAATACGTGTTTTGAGATGTGGCTGCATTTGGAATGAGATATTGTCGCACAAACCTGATAGGCTTCATGCAAATGAAGTTGATGAACGCTCCTGTAACCAGCCCATTCGTTTGGGAACCCTTACGAATAGTGTTCTACTTTAACACCATAATTTAGTTGAAAACATCAATTTCTTAAAATCAGGAAAGTCAAGATTTAACGCTTTCTAGTGCAACTTCCCTTCCACACAACTGCTTGAAATTTCTTGATCATAGTGGTACACCTATATCAAATTCTCCCTGGTTTGTTTTCCGTTATGTAGCCAGGCACACAATGTCAGTCAAAGAACACTCATTTGTAAGGATATTTCACGTGAAATTTCCTCTCAGCCTCTAGCGGTTGTTCACAGCCCCATGCTATCTCGCGTTGAACGCATCAAAACTTGGAATCTTCAAGTTGAGAGGAAATAAATCTCCAACCTGAAAGATAACCGTTCGTTTCTTAATTATGACTCAGGCCGAGACAGTGACTTCATTAAGCTTGCTTGCTAGAGTATGAATATCGAAGCAAACTGCCAAAGCAACCAGCACTGGAGTCTAAGCCGGCTTGTTTTCCGCGTGATCTTCTCCTTGAACTTTTTGTCTTTTAAAGAAGCTTTCGCTTGCTTTTCGGAAGACGCCTCGATGCTGGCGGTTTTACATTTGCTGTGCTGGCCTAAGCCCTAGTACGCTTAGTATTAACTATATAAATGTAAGTCAAGACAAAGCATTCTCGGGCGTGTCTTCTAATGGTCAGAAGAAACCTGCAAAACATCTCGTCTCAGAAAGTTTGTGGAAACAGTTGAGAAACGCACTTCCTTATTGCTGAAGAATTGAAAGATCGCTATTGCATCGACTTCTTCGTCCTTCTTCGTCTTGCTCCTCTAGCAAAGAACCTGCAAGTCTTTCTGAGCGTCTCTAGTTACGCCTTTCGGACTGGGAGCTCGATCTTTCTCATTCCAGCTTAGACGAAAGCACCTTGCGAATTCGATCTGCTTCATTTCTCTCCAAGACAAAACTCTGTTTTGACGGAACAGCATTGGTACCTAGAACTCGTCTATCTAACCAGCTACAAGAATTTCGGGAATATTCCTTTCCACGCGTCAGAGCAGCGCTTCCTTCATCACGAAGCAAACTTGAGCCTGGAGTGCATGTGTTCCAAGCGTTCTTCGAGACTCACCAGGTCATGCGAAAGCTCAAAGCAAATGATGCTTTGGTACTTTCAAGTTGACAACCGCTTGTTGGATCGAAACACCCGAGATCTTCACGTATATAACACTGAAAGGGTTTCTACTTATACGCGAGGGTAACAGCTTTTGGATAAAATTAAAGTTGGAGTTCTAAATGGTACTACTATCTACCTACCTAGGCTACCTACCTACTACTGCAAAGTGGTCTCGCAAGAAGTGTTGACTTTGTGTGCCAACTTCGATCCATTTCATATCTTTGGGTGATACGCGCGTATTCTTCTTCACGCCGCGGCGTCTTTTGAGTGCCTTTTCATATTTCTCCCTCTTCTTTTGGGGGTTTTAACGCAGCAAAGGCGGTTACGCAGCCCAATCTTGCAAGGGTTTTCACCTTTGGCTCTACTTTGTGTTCGAGTCAATGACTCGGCGAGGATCCTCCTTGGGAACTAACTGTAAAGGAAAGCTCGTTTCGATAAGTTGGCCATGCATAGTTCATTCTTGTACACAAGCATTTAAAAAAAAAAAAAAACAGCCCCCATTGATTTTCGCTCCAGAAACAACACGCTGGAAACCTGAAAATATCCAAGATTGCTGGCGTCCAAGAGTTTCTCCGTCACTGGCGAGGCTGGCAACTAATTTCAAGGTAATAAGAAAGGCACCTCGCAGTGCTTCGATTCTCTACATCGCTGCCCCCCACCGCCTGTGTGCTTGCCCAAAGAGTGAAGCTTTGGGCTCCACGATGCAGAACAGCAAACAAACAAGTAAACATACAAGCAAGGCCACCCACTCATAGGCTTTCTAAATCTCCGGATCAGGCATGAACCCTGAGTCTGAGCAGTTCCGTGCTGACCGTGAAGAACTTCTTCCTCGTGGTAAAGAAAACTCATGACGATCCTTTCGAGTCTAGATTAGAATTCAGAGCGAGGCCTTCAAGGTAGACGACTTCCTTCTTTCCTTCCTTCCCTTATCATGCACCCGAATTCATGTCGAAAGTACGCATCTTTGGGGCGTCAACTTCTTGAAAAGAGAAGTAGTGTACTGAAGATTGGGGAGACCCGGAGGGAGTCCTGCACAGGTTCTTGTGGCCGCAGGCACATATTCGCCTCCCTCGTAAGCGCAAGACACCGACCGCCACGGAAGATCAGCACGATGTCGTCAGCTGCTGCCTCCGCTCGTACATCTTGAGCTTCAAACTTGGCTGCTGGCACGGTCAGAGGGAACCTGCAGCTCATCTTGCTGCCGGCAGCTTTTTTGAGCACGCTTGCGAGAGCGCAGGAAAACTGGGCCTGGAGCCTTCTCGCAACGAACGAAGCGTTGCCCGTGCCCTCATGCTGCACTGCCCGACATCCTTTAGCTCAAAGCCCGCGTTTGGTGCTTTGGGCACACCGGTTCCGGGGTTTGCTTTGAACGCGATCCTCGGTCACGAATACTATTCTGCACTTAGTACTGCACATAATTCTCGAGAAGCCGAGACGATGCTGCTTTATCTTACCCAATCCATCTAGAGAAGCACCTTCAATTATCGAAGGCGCACAAGCGAAGCAGCGAGCGCCAAAGGCAGGCAGGCAGGAATACCAGGAACTAGCTAGGTCTCCAGCACCCTGACCAGACGCCTATGTTATCCCATTTGCGACAGCAATCCCAAACGACCTGAAACCTACTCAGCCTTTCTGCCCTTCTTTTGATTTTCTATGTTACGACGCAGATCGATTGAAAAGTATAAAGCATAGTTTATAAAAAAAATGTTTTTAAAGAAATGCAAATTGAAATTAGAAAACATTTTCCAATAGGTACCACGGCAGTACCTTGCGCCAAAAAGGTACGTGCTTCCACGTTTTGGTAGGCCACGTGAGTCTTGGTATTTTTTCGAATTGCCTCTTTGAAGAGCGGCAGCTGCACCTGCAGCGCTTTCGAGTCGCTTGCCCTGCCAAACGCATCGGAATATCTTGCTTTTTTCTATTGCGTAATCCGCGCCACAATTATACCTATCTTTTTCAGTGTTTTTTTACTTCTCCGGAAAAGAGAACCTTTTAATTCAATTATTTAAAAAAATAACCTTCCAGTTCTGGGCCCTTCCTGTTGGTTCTAGCACAGTCGTAGCCACCCCTAGTAGCGCGGAGAACGTGAGAGAGACCCTGCTAGAACTATGATGGCTTGAAAGCTGTGGCGCCTCAGACAGAGTTCTCTAGGAAGGCCACGAGTCAGGTACGCAGGACGAACGCTTCCTGGTAAAAGCCACTACGCACTACTACTTACCACCCAGCGAGAGGCTCTCTCTCTCTCTCTCTCTTTGTTGAACACAGACACTCACACGCGTTCTTTTCTTTATGCCCTATCGCACTGTGAGGGAAGAGCTTCGAGAGAGGCCATTTCATTTTAAAGATATTGATCTGCTCAGCTTTTGAGGACTGGAATTGGGGAGAATTATAGCAAGAGTCATGGAATTATCAGGGTGTATGTATGTACGTGTGTGTGAGAGCGATAGAGGAGAGGGTTTTGAACCTGTTGGATTGTTGGTTGGCTATCTTTAAACACAGTAAGAACGATGCAGCAAAAGTTTTATACGGATTTCTTTGGAGCAAGGTGACTTTTCAAGGCACGGGAAAATGGGATTGATGGCTCTAATAAGACTATAGACCTCAGAAGAATTAGAAAACTCAGACAGAAAACGCGAAAGAATCTTGACTTGCACGAAGAGGCCCAAGCACTATCTCAAGTGCTCTCTGCTCTTCGAACTTATGAATCCTCTATCTAATTTATTTTTAAAATGGAATAATAATAGTTATTATTACTTTTATTACTTATAAATGAAATAATAAGAAAAGGAATTAGCCAGCCTCAGTTGATTTCGCTCTTGAAACAGAAGAGTGAGTGAGTGCGTGCGTTCTATCCATCTGCACTTACCTATTCTCTGATCGCGCCCAGCCATCGAAGGTGTCCGTCCGCTTTGAAAGAACAACAACAACAGCAACAACAGCAATAAATACAAGACGCTCGTGCGGCAGCTTTGAAGGATCCCAGAACGAGTTTAATCCGATAAGATTGTGTCTGTCGAAGATGCGCAAGTGCAAGTTTTTCGACGACTTCCTCTGAATGCCCCAAATAAGGGGCGCTTGACTTCCGAATTCCACCAAAGCTGCATGATGGATGGCCCCTTTAGGCAGCGGCAGCAGTAGTAGCAGCTCCAGCTCAGGTCTGCCTTTGTATAGGCCTCTAGTACTCTACTACTACGAGTTGTATCAAAAGCAAAGCTGGTCTAAGCATGGGCTATAAATGCGTATGTATGATCGGTGTGTAGATGAGAGTCTCTCTCTGCTTATTATTCCATGCTGTACTCTAAAAGTATTAATTATATACACTGTAATACACCAGTGTAGCGAGCGATGTTGGGAAAGAAGGCCTTTGAGAAGGCTCGAAGCAGCTGCAGCAGCGTGAATGAAACCTTGACGAATGAGCTTAAGATACACTGGGGCCGGCGCAAGAACCGTCTCTCTGAGGGCTTCTCACGGAGCTGCGCACACCCGACGGAGCCGACTCCCATGATTGATCAGAGGTGCCTTTACCTAGCTAGCTAGCTAGCCACCTCGTAAATAATATACCTATCCAGAGATTAATAATATACAGGTGCTATGAGGCAAATAGGTAACTAGTTAACATCTTTTAGCTCGGTAAAAACTCGAAGCAATGAATTACTTATTTCGTCACAGTGCTTCGAAGGCTCTTTTCTTTCTCTCTCTGGAGCTAAAGTTTTTAACTTTTACTTTTTTAAAAGAAACAAAAGTAAAGACGTAGAAATAATGATTTTGTAATTTTATAAGGAAAAAAAAGTAACAACGAAATGGATGGAAAAAACAAAATAGCAAAGAACTAATTACCAATGCGCCAAGAGAGTGCCTCCTGAGTGTAAACTTGCTCTCGAAAATTCGTCCTGGAATCCAATCGCGTCGCGCCCCTAACTTGCTCATGTTCTTGCCTCGGCACATAGAATTAAAGCGATGCCTCATGGGAAATGCCTCAAAGCCAGAAGGGAGGGAGGAGGGCTCATAGTTGATGCGGATGAGTTTATTTCGTTCTTCCCAGTTCTTTGAGAGCTGAGGGGTGCGACGAAGAATCGTCTCACTGGCCGACTCTTCCATCGTTGGCCCTCTTTCTCTATTTCTCTATTTCTTTCGATCTTGCTTTCTTCACGCCACTCGTGGCCAAACAAACTCCTCTGTTGACAGAGCTCGAGACAGCGCAGTGGTCGCCACGAGTGGTTCCCAACGGCCTCGCGTGCTGGCTTGCTTACAATCACTCACCGCTCCGAGGCAAGCGAGGCTTCTTTCAAGCTGGCCTTGGAGTCCGCACCGTACTGGTTGCAAGAACCCGCGCAAGAACCCACGCAAGAACCCACGCAAGAACTCACGCACACGAGCTACGTCCCTGCGAACCAAGCAAGCAGCCAACTAACTCGACGACGTCGATTCTGGTCCGCAGGCCTCCGAAAAGCTGGAGGCTCTTGAAAGGCACAGAACAGAGCCCCTCCCTTCGCACGAGAGAGAGGCCGGCGGCACAGGCACGGGCCTCGAGGCGCTTCCCGTCCCACATTCCGAGAGCCAAGGAGGGCCTGTTCCAGTGTATACATGCATGTACGTGCGTATTTATGTACGTATATTTCTGCGTATCTATGTATGTATGAATGTATGTATCTAAGTAAGCAATTAAGTGTGTGCGCGTGTGAGAGAGAGAGAGCGAGTGTATGAGAGTGTGTGTGAGTGCGCGCGTGGGTGTGCACTCGTACGCGCCACGGGTTCAGGCTGAGCGAGGCTCGAACGAAGGTGGGCTTGGAGCCGAGGCCTGGGCCTAAGCTGGAGCTCTGAGCCTAAGCTCGCTCGCGGGCGAACGACGAGGCGGCTTGGACGCCTGCGGCGGAGGGCCCGAGACGAAGACGGCCAAGTGCTGGATCCACGCGCGGAAGAGGGCGCCGTCACGTCACGCAGGCAGGCCGAACACGATGGTCCGCCTCCGCCGGAGCACTCGTCTGCGCCTGGTCCTGATTGCCATCCCCATTGTTCTGCACGAGCGAATCGATCTCAGGGAGGTACCAGCCTCGCAGTAAATGGCCAGCTAAAGAAAGAATGAAACCAGCAAACCAAACAGCCAAACAGCCAAACAGCCAAACAGCCAAACAGTCAAACAATCATCAAACGAACAAGCGAACGAAGCAACGAAGACGCCCTCCACGGCCCTCAACTCAACGCGGCTCCATCGACGCCTCTGTCGCGAGGAGTGAGTTCTGCTGCTGGTGGAACTCAAAGATCTCCAAGAACTCCAAGATCTCCAAGAACTCAAAGAACTCCAAGAACCGAAAGAACTCCAAGAACCGAAAGAGGACCTGAATGAGGCAGCGCAGAATCTGAAAAAGGCACAGCAAGCAAGGACTCTCCAGGAATCGAGAAGCGCGAGCCCCTGTGTGGGCGGCCCCTCCCTGCAGGAGCGAGCACACGGGACTTGAGGCAGGCGCATTGTCTTGCTGTGGCGGCGCTGTTGGAGAGCGAGCTAGCTCCCTCAGGAGGAAGGCGCAGTGGCAGGCAAGTTGGAGGAGCGAGTCGTTTGCCAACTCGCGTAAGCAAGAACTCGAATCAACCAACAAGAACAAGAGAGAGAGAGAGAGAGAGAGAGAGAGAGACCTTCTAAGTGCAGAGTGAGGCAACCAACCTCAATAAGATCGATCGATCTATCTCTCTCTATATAACAAACAATCTTCGCTCTCCTCTGTCTCTGAGACGAAGACAGAGGTGAGACAGAGACAGAAAGGTAAATTAACCTAGAGACCGAGCTGAGGGGCTGTTCGGTAGAGGTCGGTTCGGGGGGAGAGGAAAGAAAGAGGAGGAGACACTCCGAAACAGACGCTCTGTGCTGAGGGGCGGCTTCACAGTGCCGACACAGACAGACGGCAGACCGACGGACAGGCCGACGGCGAGAGGGGAAACGCAGCGAAACGAAGGCTGCTGTGGGCGGGCGGGCCAGCGTGAAGGCCACTCCAGCACCACCAACACGAGGACGCGAAGGAGAACAGCACACCGCTTAGCTTACTCTGCTCCGGCTCCGTTGGCGGCTGGGACTGAGTGGCTCGGACCAGCCAGGGAAACCCTTCGCTCGGCTTGGGGAGAGGGAATCAAAGAACAGGAGCAGTGGGTGGGTGGCACTCACTGCTCCTGCTGCGGCTTTCTTTGAGAGATGGCAGAGAGGAGAGATATCCCACAGTGCAGAAGCTATTTGGCACATCCGGTACTGCGGAGCGACCACATGCACTGCGGTTTTTAGCGCTTAGGGGAACGGCAAAACGATCAAGCCGTCGATTCGGGTATATGCGCTACTGTCTCTCCGAAGGTGTTGCAAACACCAATCATATCAAATGATTGAACTTGCCTCGGGAAGCAGGTTCAACTCGACGATGTGTTCATCAGCCCAGGAGAATCGATCAACCTTGAGAATTGCTCTCTTAAACAATTCACAAGAAGGTAGCTAGCTATAGGTACCACTCTGGTTTTTTTTTTTGGTTTTTTTTTTATCTCTCTTTTTTAAAGTTTTTAATGCCGAATTGTTTACTGTCCCTATTTGTTTTTAGATTGAAAACATTAATGTAAGTGAAAGTTGATATCAGTTTATTGTAGTTTCTACTCTCAGCGCTGCGGGAGTTAGGCGGCCAACACAGATTCTACAGACGCTATGTAGTGGACAGAGGAGATAAACTTTGCAGAGAGGATCTCTGTCCGAGGGTCGACTACACAAACTCTCTCTTGTTGAAGATCCCTCTGCATCCTTGGATTCCCCCTTTTTCTTTCACAAAGTACTTTTGTAATTCCTTCTACAACTACAGATTTGTTAAATTACCAGATTACCTCCTTTTCTTTTTTCCTTTTTTAAAAAAAAAAATAAAGAAAAATTAAAATATATGTAAACCAATAAAAGGTTTTGTGCGTGCATCATCATCTTGCTTGAAGAACCTCGCGTTTGTATTGTTTGCATTACACTCTTCGCTCAAATAGCATGACCTTGCCAACAGTATAGGAAACGCTCCTCGTTTGGCTTCATGGTGGCTGGAAGGAGTAAAACAGCCTTGCGATTCTTTGCGTACCCTATGCACACCTGCGTGCTTGAAGGTTAAGGCTGTATCACTGCTGGTGCGAGCGACTATCAGGTATCAATATCACTCACCTCAGGCTGAGAGCATCTTTGGGGTATCTATGTAATATCGTCTTCTTTTCAGCTTGATCACTCTTTTGCCCTCCTCCGTTTGATCCACTCTTTCGGCCGGAACGTTTAAGCCCTCAATGAAGTACGCTTAAAACGAGCCAAACAGCTTTGAGAGGTTTGTAGGGTCCAGAGACATCGAAGTGCCTCTAAGAGGTTCGTTTGGGCTTGCAATGAATTGCACGTTCATTCATCGCGTGTGCCGATCCCTGACACGATTGCAAGTCGCCAAATCGTTCTCGCCTTTTGCAAAAAGAAAATTGTAAAATTACAATGCAGAATTAACTAGCTAGGCTCTGAAAGGTACCTGCTGCACGTGGGCGAGGGAGAGCAGCCAGTGACTGGCAATAAGGAGGCACGCGACAGAAACAGAGCGCTGGGAATCAGACGTACGTGCAGGAGATCGAAGTTGTGGCACCACCTTTTGAGGGCTTCAACCTCTTATTTTGTTGGAGCAGGCTTTGTCGTCGCCAGAGTTTGGTTGAGTGCACGAAAGAATCTCTATCTTTTACCATTACTATTGGGAACTGGTCGTGCCCTTTCTTACTTTTCTATTTTCTCTGGAGGTCATCGCGTAAAGTTGAAATAAAGGAAGGTCCCCAAGCCGATGAAGCAACCCCAGCAACAGATATTCGCGAGTTATTATGCCCTCAGCGGTGATTAGCTTGTTTCCATGATGCGGCAAGGTTTATGAAAAACAATAGCGAGAAGAGTAAGTATAAAGTAGATACCTTTTTTCCCGACTCAACACGATAATTGTATCATTGTTATTATCGTGCTTATTAAAATTATAATAACTAATAGTAGTAGCAGTATTGTTATTGTAAATGTTTTGCTTTGTATTGTATTGTACTACTATGTCCAATCCCTACAAATGATTATACAGCTTTCTCCAGCTCAGCTATAAAGAAACTTAGGGAATCACACTTTTGGTACAGTGCTTAATTGGTACCTATGGTATGAAGGAGAAGGTTCCCTCTCAAATTACATTCACTCAGGCTCTTATCCAAGTTCTCAGGCGCGAGGACGAGGCGCCGCAAAAGCGTGCTCGGCATGAGGGCCCGGATGGAATCTTCGAAGACCGGCGCTACCGTACACAGAGGCTGGCTCGAAGGGTGCTTTGCCGGCCGCAGCCCGGCTTGTGCAAATGCACGTGCATGATGGAGGCGATTGAGCAGAATGTATTGCTCAATCTGCTACGATTCGATAAACTTCCCTTCGCTCCATTCAACTTTTGGAAAGAGTCTTTTTAAAAATAATCATCAAAACAATTTAACAACAGAAGTCGAAGATGGGTAAGTGGTGTCCCCCCCAAAAGTTCTTGGTTTCTACTTTCTACTGCCCAAAATTAGCCGATTTATCTTTGGTATTTGTTGCCATTCGCTGGCTGACTTGCCTTCAAGAAACACGAACCAGAGGAAAGGCATTTATATACCTGCTTATCCAAGATATAGATGGATCCACAATCAGTCAGTCAGACAGACAGACAGACAGACAGACAGGCAGACAGGCAGATAAATAGATAGACTTCAGGAGCCTCAATGAAGACTTGGAGCTAGCTCGCAACTATCTATCCACTAGTGTATGAGACGACGCGGCAGAAAGTCGTTCCCCTCATGTTTCGTTATTTCGTCTTGCTTTCACTTTAGAATTATTTTATCACTCTCTAGAGAGGCAAACAAGCAGACAAACAAGCAAACAGACAAACAAACAGACAAACAGACATACAAACAAACAGACAGATAGACAGACAAGCAAACAAACAGACAGACAGACGCATAAACAATAGTCAACACTTAACGCAGCACGAAAGAGAGCTTGAAAAGGGTGAAATTTGCTCTCCTCTTTTCGAGGTCTTCGGAACCAAGTCTTGAAAAGTAAGTAAATAGGTATACCACTAATTATAGCTCGAAAGTTACAGAGCACTTGATAGATAGAAGTAACCCTGCCTAGGAGTCACAATTTGAAACGTGCAGAAGCGTGTAGAGAAATAGAGAAATAGAGAAATAGAGAAATAGAGAAATAGAGAAATAGAGAAATAGAGAAATAGAGAAATAGAGAAATAGAGATATAGAGAAATAGAGAAATAGAGAAATAGAGAAACAGAGAAATAGAGATATAGAGAAATAGAGAAATAGAGAAATAGAGAAATAGAGAAATAGAGAAATAGAGAAATAAAGAAATAAAGAAATAGAGAAATAAAGAAATAGAAAAATAAAGAAAGATGCAAACAAACAAACATGCAAACAAACAAACAAACAAACAAACAAACAAACAAACAAACAAACAAACAAACAAACAAACAAACAAACAAACAAACAAACAAACAAACAAACAAACAAACAAACAAACAAACAAACAAACAAACAAACAAACAAACAAACAAACAAACAAACAAACAAACAAACAAACAAACAAACAAACAAACAAACAAACAAACAAACAAACAAACAAACAAACAAACAAACAAACAAACAAACAAACAAACAAACAAACATAATAAATAAAACTTGAAGAGAGAAGAGGAGGCACTCTCGAGTCGCTCCGTCGCTCCTCTGAGCATGAAACGGGACATAATCGCAGGTCGCCTGGCGGTTATTGATCGCCCTAAGCGCCAGCAGCAGACAGGGCCTTGCCTTTCCCTAAGCAAGTTGAGTCGAAGTGCTTCCTCACAAGAGAATTAAGCGAAATTAATTTATTTCCATTCCTTTTCCTTTTCCTTTTTCCCTTGATAGATAGTTTAATGAATGAACGAATGAACGAACGAACGAACTAAAAGACAGAAGAAGGAGTTGTTGCGCAAAAGCTTGGCCTGAGACGTCTCCTCCTCTCGACTCAGTTTGAATAAGCAGGGACGCGAGGCCGAGCGGACAGCTTCGGATGCATAAGCAAGTCTGAATTGCCTCAAGCTACCACAAAGCGATTCTTCGAACAAAGTAAAAGAACTGTGGTCCGCTCACTCATCTCATCTGTAGCAGCGACAGCACAGGTAGGAATCCAAAGCGAAGAACCAAAAATACATCTCCAAAGCGCTCGCTCCGCCTTCGCTCTGCCCTCTGCAGCAGCCTTTTCTTCTCTTGGTCCTGGCCTGAGACACGGCCGAGCGTCCTGCCGACTTGGTTTCTGTGATGACCGATTGAGCGCGAGTGAGAGAGAGAGAGCGAGTCAAGCACTACTCTGCTCTGCTCTAATCTATTCTAATCTATTCTAATCTAATCTGATCAATCATGCAAACTTGCAAAACGCATCGAGAGGCGTTGTAGTACAAGTGTATAAATAGGGAGTACAAGTGCACAAGTAAACAGTGCAAGCGTATAAGTAAAGAGTACAAGCGTATAATCGGCCCTACAACTGTGTACAAGCGCGGTCTCCCTGAGCAAGCTTAGGGAGGCCGATAATGAGGCGCCGAAAGAAAGAAAGCAAACTCAGAGGGATTGAAAGCTTGCGTTCATCTCGAAACAACCACCACCTGCTTGGCGAAAGAAACGAAAACTAGAAGAAGACAAAATGAAAATCAAGATGAAAATCAAAGTTTAAGACCAAAGTCAAAGTCAAAAAGTCGATGCTTAGGGGCCTGGATATATACGCACACACATGTATGTATACCTCGTTGGGTACACGAGGAGAGAAATGCGGCCTTTGGACTTGGATGGCATTGCTTTTATGAAAACTTTTAAGCTTTTGGAATGTTGAACAGCGTCGAAGAAAAGAGAAAAGAAAAAGAAAGAGGAAAATGCAGCGTGATAAATAAATGAGAAGGAAGGCAAGTCGGAAGAGCGGCCCAGTGTAGACAGACCGCAAGTCAGAGAGGCGCTGACCAGAGGAAGGATGATCGGGGCGTGACAGCGCATATTGTCAGACACTCGGACAAAGAGAGAAGGCCGCACAAGCTTTCAAGTCCGACTTAGCTTTGGTCTAATTCTGTGATTTACCTCCCTCCCTTCTCAAGTTTTCGCATTATAAAGTTAATGGAAATTCATGGAAATAAAGAAAAGATTTTACTTTCTTCTCTTTCCTTCTTCTTCTTTTTGTTTAAAGGAAATGAGGAAAAGGAGATAGATAATACTGAGAGTGTCCGAAGACCCAGCAAGTAGCGTAAACACTAATGTACACCTTCGATTGTCCTCGAGAATCCCAACAAGTCGAAGGATTAATTAGATAAAGCAGAACAGAACATTAAAATCAATCAAAGTCCCGAAGATAAGGAGATCCCGACACCAGCCAGCAAAAGGAGAGGCAGACAACACGCCAGCCCTCGAAGACTTACGAGGCAAGAGGGAGGCGGCCCAGCCAGCGGCACCGCCCACCCAAAGGCAGCTCAGGGGCGACCAGCCAATTCCCTCGAGCGTAGACGAGTTTAGTTCCTTTCCTTTCTTCTTGGCCGTCTCGCATTGATTGATTGATTTGACTGTCTGTCCTCTTCAAGTGCCGGGAAACCGCGTCCGAAGCTAGAGCGATCTAGCTAGCAGAGACGCGCGAAGTGGGCAAGGGCCGAGGCTGGCGAGACACTGGAGAGAAGTCAGGCTGGGCTCCGTAGCTAGCTCGCGCTGCACGAGGCCTTGCACGAGACGGGGCGGCGCAGCGCCGCTCTCTCCGAACGAAGGGAAGGGGCAACAGAGAGAATAAAGCGCGGTTCTTGCCAAATTACTTTTTCCTTTTTTCTTCGTTTTCGTTTTCGTTTTCTTTTTCGTTTTCTTTTCTTTTCTTTTTAAACCCTCCTTTGATTTAGTGCCTTTTGTTTACTTACAGCAGCACTGAAGAGTAAGGAAAGAAAAGAAAAAAGAAAAAAGGAATACTCGAGAACAGAGTGGCCATCAGAACCCAAACACACACGACCGAAGCGACAGGCAAAACCGAAAGCAAGCCCACTTCGCAGATCGACGCCGCCAGCGCCAGCCAGCCCTGTCGCGGTGGAAAGAAGACGTAACTCAGCAGTGAACGTTGAAGCCTCAGGGCCAAAGGAGAAAGGCAAAGGCATAGGGATACATACATCCATCCATCCATCTATCTAATATTTTCTAATCAAAAGTATTATTCACTCCGCTCAGGGTCCTTCGCGCAAGATCTCCGTCAGGCCAGAACGGAGAACGAGAAGCCTGGCGAGTCTACGCTTGGTGGCAGGTGGTGCACTGCTTCCGTACGGACGGCGGACGCCTCAAGCTCGCAAAGAAAAAGCGCCTTCCGGTTTTGTGCTGAAGTGGACATCAGGAATCAGTGATCAAGCATCGGGGGAAGACTCGAAAAAGACAAAGCAAAAGAAAAAGAGGTGCAAAAACTAAAACCAAAACCAAAACTAAAACCATGCAAGTCAAGCGTGCGGACGATGAACAATCCGAGTCGGGGCAGACCTCTCGCGCGGAGCAGCGGAGGCTGAGGGTGCAGACTCAGTTTGACGAAGACGAAGGCTACCTTCACAGCGCGAGATCTGCAGAAGCTCGAGAGGATGAGGTTGGTGCCCAGACCTCTCAACTCGGAGTCCACCACGAAGATGATGGCCTCGGAAGAACTGGGCGTGGACGCAGGACTTCGGTTGCGTCGTATTCCTCTACACCAACCGCCTCCCCGACGTCCACCGGCATGAGTCCAAGAGGTGGTTTTCGTCTGCAAAGGTCCCCGAGATCATCTCCTTTCGGGTTTTCACCGCGAAACGGAGTACCGCTGCAACCATTTGCAGAGATGCCAGGCTCAACAGCGCAGAGAAGTCCTAATCCTCAGGATGCGAACACAGAGCTTTCGCCAAGGTCGCTTCGAGCACGAGGTGCAAGGTTTCACCGTGTGAGACTCTCTGCTATGAACGAGCTCCCGGTTGTAAACATCATCGAAGGCCAAACCACTGCCTAAAATTTTGACGGACAAAGTTTAGCCTATCATGAGAAGAGTTTCTGCTGCTGCTGCTGCTGCTACTGCTGCACGTAGCTCTTGTTACTAATGCCAGCCTCATGGCGTCTCTATTGCGGGTAGTTTGACAAGTTCTGCTGCCAATTTGGTCTCTTGGTACTTTACGCACGCCAGAATTCTTATGCTGCTAGTGTTCTTGCGTGTTTGCATTTACATGCATCCATCTGCGAGTCTATTTGCAATATTCGTATTGCTGCCTGCCTGCCTGCCTGCCTGTTTTTCCGTTTCTCTCCATTCGACTACAGTTTCACGAACGAATGAATTTTCTCAAGCGCCCGGAGCCCTCATGTGGCCTCCGGACACTCCCTCAGGAGTGCTTCCATTTGCTGCCGAAGTTTGCTCAAGATGCAAAGAGCAACCTAGAGCGCGCAATAAGCGCGTGATTATCTTCATGAAGGTGTGTGATGTCACATTCTTGTCGCTGCCTTTGTTGCCCATTTGCTGCCACTGCTGCTGGTGCTGCTGCCCACTGCGAGTTGAGCTCATTTCTGTGGATCTCTGTTTCCTAGTTTCTTTTTCCTCTCGAGTCTTTTCTTCTCTTTTCTTTATCCTTCGCATTTTCTTTTGGAAGGAGTTTACTGCGGAGAGCAACGGATGAAATACGAAGAACATGTGTTCTTCACTGCTGCTCTCTCCAAACCCCCTTTCCACTGCTCATCAACGACGACGACGACGATGATGATGACCATGAGGCCATTGCTGTCCAAGACAATGGCGCTGATGCATGCCAGCTAAGTATACAGCTGCTTCTTCTTGGACCTGACTTTTACGCACGAACGTACTCTCTGCTTTCTTGTTTCTCTGGTATCCTGACCGCTATTCATACTACTTCTACTACCTGCACTACTACTGCTTCTACTGCTCTTACTGCTCTTTTGTCCTTGAACATGTCTGTCATATGGTGTGATAATGTTGTAACTAGTTTTGTGAATCTTACCTGCGCTCCAAATCGATCACTGTCTCTTCGCGCGTACCTCCTACTCTTATACTTTAACTACCTTCTTAAGCTCGCTATGTCTGGGCAGTCGGTCTTTGCGTCAGTCTCGCTCGGAGTCTCTTGCCGAAGCATCATCTTTCAGAGCAGAGATCTCGAGATCCTGGTGACGATCCTAGACCCAGCAAACTCGAAGAAGAAGAAGAAGAAGAAGAATTAAACAGCAGCCGACGAGGGCTCGGAGTGAGGTTGGCTCGACCGGCCTCGCCGCTGAGCGTACTCCTGCCCGCTCCATCACTCAACCGCAAGTGCATTAGTGACGACGTTGAGCGCACCTATGCTGCGAAAGGCAGAGCGAGCGAACTTGCTTGCTTGCTTGCTTGCTTGCTTGCTTGCTTGCACGTTGGCTCTGTGAAAAGTACGGTGTTATCCTTGTGCTACACTTGAAACCTCGAGAGGCCTGCGCCTCACAATGGTGCAATGAATGCGGTGCCATCTAGACAAGCTCGGAACACCGTTCATTTGCGCTGCTTGTCCAAGGACATGAACGAAGCATTGTCTTCGAGCCGCGGGCTGGTTCTTGAGGCCTTAGTCGCCATCAGAAATGCAAGTTTTGCAAATCTTATAGGCAAATTACCGTCTTATCTAGAGCCACACTAGCTAGCTACATAGCTACCCACTTACAGGACTCAGCATGATCCCCCCGCAGAAGTTGAAGATTAGATGGCACGAGATGGTATTGTACTATGATCTTATATTTTAAGATACGTAAGTGCGACATGCATACAAGCTGATAGTAATAGGGGAAAAGTTCTGGTCCACACGAGGAGTGCGTGCAGGAGGTGCCTGGAACCGCGCAAATTGTTCTCGCGTTGAACCGTCGGCGACCCCTCAAACTGGGCAAAGGAAGCAGAACACGATTTTCATCTTCTTTTTTTTCCTTTTATGTCATATAGAGTAGGATGCTAGGTACATATAGATACTTTTATATTAAATTAAACTAAAATTAAAATAACATAGCCTAAGTATGTTTCAAGTTTTAATGTGCTTTTTTAATTTTTTAAAATACACCTCAGGAATGTAATTTCAGTATCGAAAAGCATATAAATGAAAGAATGAATAAATGAAAAGGTGCAAAGTTCATTTCGAATAGACCTGTTCTAATTTCAAACAAGAATGTATGCATCATTCATAGGATACCTACTTTGGGAGTAGTGACGGACGAAGTATCTGAACCCCCTGCCCCCCTCCCCCCCCAAAAAAAGAAAGGAAAAGCTTTTTATCTTTATGGAATGATGAATCTTGTATTATGCTATGTTCTTCTAAAGCACATTCAAATTGCAAAATATATTTATATGTGTAAAAATGAAAACGTTTCATTGTATATTCGTTCAGCAGGTCCAAGTGGAGTGAATTTCATAGTCATTTAAAGTGGCGCCAACACTGGCAACTCATGAACAATAGGTAAAAAGGTTGAACAAGTTTACTCACTTGTGCCCTGAACCCTCATCACCATCATCAAGATAGACATTCCAGATAGCAATGCATTTGTCAGCGGCAACGGCGACAAGCTGCTTTTGATCAGGACTCCAAGCAAGGTCTTGAATTCCCGACAGAGTATTCTCTGCAGAAGTGGCTACCAAACGGCCCGAGCTTAAAGCCCAAATTCGCAAACGACCATCTGAAGCAGCGGCTGCAAGATATGCTCCGTTAGCCGGTGAAACACGCACAGCTGTAAAACTCAATGCCCGTGTACCTTGCACAGAAACCTCTGACACTGGCTCATCGAGATCGAAATCCCAAGTGCAGATGCGTCCATCAGAACTAGCAGTAATAAGCTCATTCTCACTATCAAGTCGCTGTGTCATCGAGTTGGGAATACCGCCTTGCTGCCCGAGCTGATGTTGTACCATTCTGCGCTCCTTTTTCAAATCATATGTGAAAATGCTACGATCCTCACCGCATGAGTGCAAAAGGTGCGCAGCACGACAATCAGGCAAAACACAAGTCACTGGTCTATGCACATGGTCAGAAAACTCAAAAAGCTGGGTTCGAGATGAGCGAGCCCATAGGCGGACACCGCCACGCGTGCCACCGGTGGCATAATACAATTTAGTTGCACAAACGGAAGAAACCCCGTCACGATGGGCTGTGGCAATCTCCCAAGACATAGGAGCAGCGTCAGATTTCATCTCTGGCCATGCGCGAACTGCACCCGATGCAAAGCCAGCAATAATCTCGTTTGATTCTTCATCGAAGACTACGCATGTTCCCATGTCCCGGTGCCGCGGCTGTGCTTGCATAACCACAGAGTAATCAGACAAATCCCACAAACGCACCACGCCGCCCTGGTTGACAGTAGCAAATCGAATCGAGCTTGAGGGCTTAAACGATAAGGCAACGACCGGAGCAGTCTCGCTCTGAATGGCGCGAAGGATCTTCAGTGACTCTGTATCCATCTCATAGCAAAACCCTGCACTAGTACCCACGAGCAAGCGATCTGGTCCACAAGCGGAAAGACTTGTCACAGACCCTTCCACAGAAGTCTCGCCATCAAGCCGCCATTCTGAACCACGACCTGTAAGCCGCTTGATCGTTCCATCCCCACCACCTACAAACACAAACACCCCCGCTGCACACATACTCTTCGCCCCTCCACTACATACTGGAAAGCTTGCACGATAAACCTGTGACTCTAGCTGGTAGACGTTGACATCGCCAACACTTGTGCAAAGCATAAGTGTTTCTCCGCAAGGGGACAAACAAACGTCTAGGTACTCACGAATTAAGCCAGCAGGTAGTCGGAAAGGAATCTTTTGTACCTCATATTGCATGTTACCAACAGAGTATCGAAGCTGGAACGCAACCACTTGGGGACCTACAGTTGCATACAGCATGTACTCTGGCCTTCGTGAATTCTCAGATCGGTGAGGAGGACCCCAAAAGAGGGCTGTTGGTACCATACCTGCCATACCCATGCTTGAGATAATCTCGCCAGTTTGCATATCCCACACGTATAACGAACCATCACGACCGGAGCCTGCCAAAAATACCTCGTCGCCAGAGAAGGCCAGACACATAACGCATTGGCGGATTCCTTTCAGCCGATAAACATCGACTTGTTGTGCAAGATCCCATACAATAATCTGGGCTTCTGGAACTGCCATACGCCGGGAGCCTTCTTGTCCCGAGGCTGCTAAAGTTCCTTTCGCAGATACAGCCACTACGGATACTGTCTCGTCATGACCCTGGAGAAATCGTTGATTATGGTCATCACGGAGGTCCTGAATAACTACATTACAGCCCATTCTGATTCACAAACAGAAGCAATCGTGTTGTCAGTATAAAACTTAAAGTCAAAATTGTAATCACTCCACATTCCTGGCTCATTAGTTACAAAGAGGACTTTGACTTCTGTACCTTCTTCAATATATGTTTAAGGAACTCTTCATACTGCATGCCTGCGTGAGCTGTTAAGTATAGTACAAATTATTCAACTTACCCCATCAAGCACAAATCCTCGTTTTTGGGATGGCCGCATAATACTTTACTGTGCTCACCAGAAAAGCCAACCACATGCTCAAGCTCCACAGGGTCCATGATGATGCCGTGCAGAAGTCTATTTAGAAGCCTTAGATACCACGCTCTTGCGTGCTTCGACCGAGAGACTTTTACGCTTTTGTTACGGCTGCCTGATGCGCAAGATTTGCCACACAGTGCACCGCGTGAGCACGTTGGCGTACGAAGACAGAACCTCGCGCGGTGGTGCAGAGACCTTGTGATTTAATGTAACACAACTATTTCGCCCTGTTCTAGTCTTTTAAATTGGTCTCGTTGGCAATCGATTGAGTAAGGTAGATGGTCAACTTCTTTCATCCTTAGTAAACGGTCAAATCATATTGTATACATTAACGGATACACTGCACACAAAGAGGTCAAAAACGACCAAAATTTACGATGATGAGGTTCAACTGCTCAACTAAACCTTTTATTGAATTTGTATGCACAACCCAGATGAACTGATATTAACACGTTTGGAGGTAAATCAAGAGAAGAAATCAGTTGCATTTAAATCTTTGAACAAGACTTTTTAACTTTTTCAAAACTAGTTTTAGTACATTGCACAAGAGTCGAGGATCTTCAAAGTCCTCTAGCCCGATAGAAGGAACACCATAAATAATCGGAGAAGCATTTGCAGAGGCACTTGGCATACCTTTGATTTGAGCAGCCATATTAACTTTTTTAATGTGCGCAATTTGCAGTAAAAGGTGTGCGAAGTAAAAACAAATACATAAGGACCATAATTTTAAACAATCTTAGAGATAACAAGAGGGCGATTGCGTCCGAACCCATGAGAAATAACGTCGAACTCAAGCTCATCGCAAATAGCAATCACGATTTCGCGAACCTCTGGTCGTAGCGGAACGGTCGTCATCTCGAGACAGTTGGCATGTGCTTTAAATTTATTAAGCCATATTCGCACGCCTTCCGAGGTCCAGTCCGCGTTCGTTTTCCATGAGTCATCCACTTCAGATACAGGCTGGCCATTGAAGTCTAACGATTCTAAACCTATTTCCTGTGACTCCGGAAGAAGTTCCTCAGAGGCTGTGTTTCCTTCAATGACTAGATTCTTCAGCTCATCTTCCACTCCGTGAACATCTTCTCTAAATTCAAGTGGAGTTTCATACGTGCTTTCTCCTGTCACAATATTGTAATAGTAGTGTCGACGCGTGACAGGCTCAAGGAATTCTTGCCATGAACCAGCCTCTCTAGTAGGCGCGCCACCTGTTTCATCCTCCACTGGCTTGGCAAAGTCTGACGGTCTCTCATATTGCATAACCCCCGTGATGGTATTCTCGTATAACATTGCAGCTGATTGTGGGTCAGCGTATTTAATCCAGCCATTCGCACCCTCCTCGTATCCATCGGGTCTCGGTGTCTCAAACTCATCCGGACGCAGAAATTGAGAAACCCCCGAAGTTTCGTTGTAGTAATAGGCTCGCCCAGCAGACTCATCAAAAAACTTCATCCATCGATCTTCTCGAGGTGTTTCGTATCCAGGAGGACGGTCAAATTGCGAGACATGAGTCTCATGGTTATAATAATACGGAGTTCCTGAGTCCTCTTCCACGTATCGACTCCATATAGGATTGGCTTCACGCGAACGAACGATGCTAATGTCTTCGCGTGGAGATTCGTATTCTGCAGGACGCTCGTAGACAGAAATACCAGTTTTAGAATTATGGTAGAATGCCCGCCCAGTGTGCTCTTCAAAAAGTTTTGACCAAATCGGATCGGGGATCTCATGCTGTTTCTCTGCCTCTTCCTCTTTTTCTTCTTGTGACTTTTCCTTCGAACGTTCCAATGGGTTTTCGTAAGTTGAAACCCCAGTGCGATAGTTATACCAGTATGGGATGTGATACGTATCATCAACATATTCTTTCCAACAGTGCTCTTCGCGAGGAGACTCATAACCTTGCGGCCTTGAGAACTTCACTCTCTGCTTCTTTCGGTGAAGATAAATCTCCCTTTCGTTTTCATGATCCCAAAGCTTTTGCCATAGCGATGATTGTCTCGGGCTCAATGCTGTACTAGACTGCAATGATTCATCATCCCCGTCCTCGGAACCCATATCTCCATCTTCACTTTCCTCCTCATCTGTCTTATGCGCAGGTTTCCTCTTGCCTGACTTGCTCTTTGGTTTGAGCTTTTCTAGCTTTTGACGTGTGGCAGCTTCCACAACATCAGCATTTGGGTCAAGACCTGGAATTCCCGCAGTCACGGGTTCGCCCTGCTCAAGCTGTTCAGCTCTCTTTAAGCGATGCCATCCAAGGCGGTCGTCTTGCTCAATTTCAGTGGGCCATATTGAAGGCCATTCACCATCTCCATAGTCGATGCGCTTCTCATAAGCATCGTACAAAGCACGAAATATATGCTCCTTACGGAAGCCGCCATAGTGTACCTGATCCCAGCAAGCTTCACAAAAGTATTCTGTGCACACTCCGCATTCAACATAAGCGTCAACTGACTCACAATTTGTACAAATAGGTCTTGGTAGCAAATCAAGCATGTCTTGGGGCATACGCCATCGTACCTCACCCGTATCTTGGTTGTAGTAGAATGGACGATCTTGCGCCATGTCGTGCATCTGTTTCCAACGTCGCTTCCGTTCTTCGCGAAATATATTTGCACGTTTGCGACCAATACGACCACGATAATGCTTCTGTACCAACACAGCAGCCCATTCATCGAGATCATGTTGCCGTCGGACAAGATCTTCTTTTTCCTCGCGCATTTGGACCACCTTTCTCCGAGCCAAACGTTTGCGAAGCATACATTGCATTCGCTCAGCAGCAGCTTCCTCAGCTGCGGATTGTGCTGCTCTTGCTTGGCGTATCATTTGCACAGCCAGTTTGCCACGTCGGCCACGCCAAATTGCTTGAACTTTGAGGGCAGCCTTTTCAGTGATAGCCATTCGTTTAGCACTGCGAAGCAAGTGCACAGCTAAACTACCTTGTTTGGCTCGCCACATGCATTGCAGTTTAGTTGCTGCGCGCTCACGCTCGGCAACGCCTTCACGTTTCTTTGCGAGTTTTCGACGGGCCAAACGCACTCGTGCTGCCCTTTGTACCTTAATACTGGCTTGAATGCGACGCTCCTCCTCAAGGGCTTCTAAGCGTTTTCTTTCCTCTGCTTTTCGTCGTTGTCGACGTCCACGCAGCAATGCCTGTACCTTTGTAGCCGCTGCCTCTTCCTCTGCCATTCGTGCGAGACGCATGGCACGTAGAAAAGCGAAATGTTTGCGACCTGCACGTCCACGCCAAATCTGCTGCATACGAGTTGCCGCCAAATTGCACTTCTCCATATATTTTGCATGGGCAAGACGAGCTGCTCGTAGTAAATCGCGAGCAAGTTTACTCCGCCATCGATTCTGAATCAGAATCGCAGCTTGCTCACATTTGATTTTGTATACGCGCTCTCTTTCAATTGCAGCTCTCTTACGTGCCTGGCGAGCTCTAAACATGGACTGCATTCTTGTAGCAGCTTCGATTTCTCGATTTCTTTGCAAACGTTTCAGAATAACATACCTGCGAGCAACTCTTCCTCGCCAGTATGCTTGAAGACGGCGGGCAGTCCAATGCATCAACCGTATTTCACGTCTCCGAGCAGTCTCCCGCCGAGCTACTCGAGCACGATACGTATTTTGGATAAGGATTGCTGCTTTCCAGACATTTCCGTATTCATCAATGAAACGCATATCTTTACATTTCTCATCAGGAGCGATACCTAGAAATTGAATTCCCTTCTGAACATGAGTATAACGCCAGTGGCCTGCCAGAGCAACTAGCCCACGGTATGAAACTGCATTACACCCAAAAACATTGATCTCAAGAAGTGATGGAATCTTCTCCGCAAGCCAGGCAAGCCCTGTCTCTGAAACGGATTCGCATTGACGCAAGTTCAATTTCTCCAGTCCTGGGTCATATCTTGCCTCAGAAAGGGCTAATAAAGCTAAATCTCCAATATGACGACAGCCTGCAAAATTAAGCTCCCTGAGGGGCCGACCAGGTGGCGTGACTCGACACATGGCAGTCACGCCACGACTTGAAATCTCCATACAATTGGAAACGTTAAGAACCTCTAAAGCTTGGCAGTAACGTCCAATAATACGCATTACTCGATCTTTGATTCCTTCACATCCAGCAAGATCTAGCTTGGTCAACGTTGTGCTTGCTTGACCAGAAAGAAGCGGCTCAAGTGCAGAAGCCGATACGCGAGGCATATTACGCAACGAAAGTACACGAAGAGCGTGCCCTAGCTTTGGGGATTTGAGCTCTGTCAAGGGATCAATACCTTCTGAAAGAAGACGCAAAATTCGAGGTCCAACCTGAAAGCATTGTGTTAAATTAAGATATTGGATTTCTCTGCAGCTGCTAACAAGCGCTTGGAGACCTTCGATACCAAAATCACGTTGTACTCCATCTGTAAGCATATAGACATTTGCGCACTCCAGACGATGCAAATGTTTACACCCATCAGCAAGATAGCGCATGCCTACGTCACTAACCTGCTTGATTCCCGATATGTCAAGCCAATGTAGCTCTGGACAGCCGTCTCCAAGAGCCCGCATGCCTGCATCTGATACTTTAAATAAACCGTTCAAAGTTAATTTTTCCAAAGCATGGCAACCTGAAGCTAGCCAACTTATGCCTACGTCTGTGATGAAATCGTTTCCGGCAAGCAGGAGAGTGCTCAATGCCGGGCACCTTTCCGCAAGGGAAAGAAGGCAGACGTCTGTAATTTTGTGTCGCAGCGCGTTCCGTGTCAGATCAAGGTATTCAAGACCAGGGCAAAACTCAGATAGAGCTAGTACAGCAACATCAGAGAGCTCTCGGCAATAGGCCAATACAACTTTCTCTAGACTGCGACAATGGCTAGCAAGGGTACGAATCGTATCGTCTGTGACTTTGACGCTGCGGGAAAGATCGATTTCCCGAAGCTCAGGTAAGCCAGTCGCAATACGCTTCAAAAGCCATTCTTCTGAAGCAGGGCATTCCCGTAGTCGTAAAATACGAAGACGATTGCAACATTCGCCAATTGTAACAAGCCCTGCTCCTTGTACATGGGGACATTGTGATATGTCAACCTCCTCAAGGTATTTGTTCTGCTTTGCAAGTGCGCGTACAGCAACATCTGTAATATTCATGCACCTGGCAATATTCAGACGACGAAGATTTGTACAGCTTCTTGCAAGTGATAAGAGACCTGCGTCCGTAATATCATAGGCATGTGGAATGATCAATGACCTTATTCCATCAAATGGGACCCTTTCTTCTGCTTTCGGAAGCGCTGGAGCTGCAGGGGTCTCTGCAGGAATCGCTGTTCCTGCGGCTGCATCGTGAGTATCTGCTGTGCTGTCATCCCCAGACTCAACAGCTGGCTCATCAGGGTTTGTATTTTTGTGACTTTGATTATTGTACATGTTAGCAAGCAGGTTCACAGCGCCTTGACGATGATCCAAAGCAGCACTACGAAGCTGTGACCCGATTGGAACACCATCCCTCATTCGCCGTTCGTTACTGCGAGCAAGTTTCCTGAGGAAACTGTCGTTGACCAGTGCAGCCCATACAGCAAGTTCAATATCCTCAGCATCAAAAAGGGCGCTTGGGATTTCACTCAAGGTAAGGCCTGCAGCTTCTTGCACCTTTTTAAAAATCGAGCTCAAATCAGGTACAAGTTTGTCAACCAATCGTTGGTTAGTGCTGCTTGCAGGCGCCTCGTTGTCATCATTTGCACTGTCCTGAAGAGCAAGATGCTTTTCTTCCCTTTGTTCTTCTTCCCATTGTCTAGCCTTTTCTTCTTCGTAGTGATCAGCCTGCCGCTGCAGCTTTGGATCAGCAGCAATGCGTAAACGCTGCATTGCTGGACTATTCGTAGCATCGTTTGTCCTCAAGCGAGACTTGTTTGGCAATGATGATCCAGATGGACCCCCATTGGATGTTGTTTCATCTCGACTTGTCTGCCGCAAAACCTTCTTCGGTTCCATGGTTCATACGACTATGGCTATCAAGAAGTAATGTCTCCTTGTTTGAGGGACACGCACCGCAGGAAAAGGCTGACCTTGGACACTTAAGTAGCTGAGTAGCCGTACCGGATCAGCCTTGGCGATGCCAACCACTTCACCGAAGCGTGAAGATCTGGCAACTCGCAAAGCGGTGCCAAAGCAGTGGCCTAGAGCCGCCCTTTGGGCTTGATCTCGCCTGATTTAGCAAGATTAACTACTTAGTAGCCATGAATTACCTACAACTTGAATTGGAGCAGGAAAAATGTACGTTGAGTCATAGTGTCCTCACACAGGGGTCCTCCAAATAAATAAAGAATATGGAGGTACACACCCTATAGTCACTTGTATAAGTCGAGACCGCGACTAGTCCTCCTAGTATTTAACCTAACCAGTAAAAATTGTAAAAGCAGGTGACCTATCACATAAAGAAACAACTACATGCTTCGCAGCTATTCCGGAAAGTACTTCGTTTCCAACCTTCTTCGTCACCTTATACACTTCCCTCCCTGCCCACTCACCAGCCGAGTGACTTCAACTATCTCGAGGATTGCCATTTCCTTCACCCAAAGGAAGAACCTCAGGCTGATTGAATTTTCGAAATCTAAAGTTCACAATACCTTTTCCGCCATCAGCTTCAGCATCGTTTCCACCTGTCGCGTACATTCGATTAGCCAGCATTCTGAAAAATCTCGCCATCAGCTCGAGCGGCATTCGTCCAAGCTAGTTCTGACTCGTCCAGACAAAGTCGATGGTGCCAAGTAAGTAAGTAAGTAAGTAAGTAAGTAAGCAAGTAAATGCGCCATGATACCAACGCTAGAGCCACCTGAAACAGCCTCTAGACACTCGCGCCCATGAACTCAGGCGATGGAGGCGCGCAACGCACAAGGAATCGTACGAGCACTCCATCACGCATGGCGAAAACACAGGCTAAAGCTCTAGCAGTAGCTACTGCGAGGGTAGCAGTCTGGCCAGGCGCAGTGCCCGTGCCACAGGAAATCACGATAACTCGCTCACTGGCCAGCACGAAGACCCGGCGACGGGAAGTTTTGCTGACCAGGCGCAGACTCTAAGGAGTTGCTCTCCAGGAGAGAATTGACTCAACTCAAAGCCTGCACGTACCCAGGCAGTAAGCGCTCCCAATGGGTCGAGAACAAGCGTCGAGGCGAGCAGAGGAGCGAGATTTGGCGCACTTGAGATACGCCGTCCAGCTGAAGCAGCAAGGGAATAAAGGAAGCCCACAGTGGGGGGCTGTGTGGAGGGGGATCCGCAACAGTGGGTGTAAAGGAGGTGGCGTGGGCGACATCATGCAGTGGCGAATCATGCAGCGGCTAGGAACTTGAATGAATGAATGAATGAATGAATGAATGAATGGAGTAGAAGATCACGATAAGTGTTGGAGCAGGTGATCAGGCAGGATTTAAGCTAGGAGAAGCTGGAAACTACCGGCTCAAGCTAGTTATTTGGATCTCGCAATAGGTAAAGAAAATTGTCGCGCTCGCTTGGGAGCTTGTTTTCAAGAATCGATGAGCAACGTGACGCCTCTGGTTAACTTTAGACACATAGAAGAAAACAGCATGCTCACCAGCGCGTGTGCTGCTTCGACTCCGGTCTTTCGCAAGTTCCGAAAAGAGTATTTGCAGTTACAACACGACGTTGTTCTCCAGCATACCTGGAGGAGCTTAACTTGAAGTTGAGAACCTGAAACGTTGGAGTTGAGTTGCGGAGACCGCCCGAGGCGGGAGGTAAGAGGAAAATTGAACATACGTTTGAGAGTCTGTCTGGTACAATGTTTGAACAGTGCCATGATTATGGCCATGGTAGGAGTTTCTTTGCCCCGCTTCAAGCCGATAGTTAAAATCTTTTAGCAGCTTGGGTAAAACTAAAGCCAAAACAATCACTCATTACCACCTATTTGCAAATTACTATTTATTTTAACAACTGTTGTTTAATGAAGTAGGTACGCCTTTATTCGGTGGGGGTAGCTGCCCCACTCGTTATTTTTAGAGTTAACCAAACCTCTCTGCCGAGTGGAGTGACTCTTTCGCTGAGATATATAATTGAATGATAGCGTTTGGCTAGGAATCTGTTTGAGTATTGATGAGAGAAAAGTGTCTTGCCTTTTCTTTTCCTGCTTCTCTTTGACCAATTCTGGGTTCCAAATCTTATTTTATTCGCTATTTCTGTTTCGTTTTAATCGGATTGTCACTAATCATGATGTTATAGAGCTCCAAAGCTATCACGCGGTGCTTTGTTCAACTTCTGGTTGAGTTTTTGAAAAGCAAACTCAAGTAATAATTGTTTGTGGGCCAAAAAGAGTGTTTATCTAGCACTTTAGAAAAGACTAATGCGAAGAAGAATCGTATGAAGAATTAAAGTGTCCGCGATTGAGCTTGGTGTTCAAACTGATTTCATCATTAAGTGTGTGGTCACGGAAGTGTATCGTGATTATTAGGCAATAAATAATGGCGCACGAGTGAAACTTAAGACTGCCTGACGAACAAGTCATTTTATGTATGATTCCCACACATCAATAACTGACTTACACGAGTATGCAAAGTACTACATTCGAGTTTTTTCATTGAATTTAAGACTTTTAAATTGTAAAGTTTAACCTGCTGGATCTCTTATATAGCCTTTCGTTCTGTGATGCGGCGGATAAAAGAGTATAATGTCTGATTGCAAGAGGTTTGTTTTTAAATGAAACATTACAAAGTAGTACACTGGCACCTCGTGCCCAACAAAGACAATGCGTGACTATTTTGATGCGAGTATCTACTCTAGTTACTAGACTGTAAAGGATTGCCTTTGGCTAGTAAGAATGTGATAATGGCAATGGGTGAACAAGAAGAATAGAAGCCCCGGGTTTTCAAATAAAGATCTAATTTCAGATAATTTTAATGTTGAACATGATAGGATTAAATCAAGCATCCAGCAAATTTTGCTGGATTGTGTCGACTATGTTATACCACTCTTATAACTCAAATATTGAAGGGGCACCATGATAAAGATGCATCCATAGAATCACCTACCAAGTGCTTGTCTTTAATTTGAACTCTCTGCACTAAGCAGATTTCTGTTCAACACTTCATGTGTACCTTTCGCACGTATTTTACTCAAACTTGAAAGATATGATTAGAAAATGAATGTGAGAAAGCTAAAGTTCTTCTGCGGAATAAGGTTATATTCTAAAGGAGGATGAGCAGAGGTCAATTCGAATGTCGATTTTAGAGGCGTGACCAAGTCACACAAAATGAATATTTGCGACTTTGAGCATCGGAATAATTTATTTCCGGCTAAAGGTTTATCACGATAACCGGGTGAAGCTATCCAAGAATTATCGCATCGCAAAAACTGCTGCATTCTTATATTCTTATAGTTTTTATCTTTCCTAAGAGCTTTGCTACACTGCTCCTTCCTGTGGGCGGGTTAGTGCAATGGCAGGGTCTTTGAAGGCCCAAAACACCGCCTCAACTTGGTAGCATTACAGATACTGTCAACCCTGAAGTAAAATGAAGTGCCGCTGCAATAGGTTAAACTGACAACTCAAAACACTGAAGGTGGATTGCGTGTTGAAACCCCGAGCTCTGCATATTTTTCCTTTCAACTTGTTCTCCTCTTCACAAGGAGTGTAGTGAATAAAGACTCCTACTCTGTGTAACTTGGCGTCTTCAAGAGGATGGCGCCCACTGTTTCAAAGCATCACCTCATGATTGCTGCGCTGCAATCTGAGATTTTCTCTACCATATTCTACAACTTCTTTCTTCAAGCCATTTGGCTTCCCGGTCGCTATTCTCAGCAGATACCCCAGGTATCCAAGAGCTCTTCTAGTTGACCTGGTCGTAATATGCCTTTGAAACAAATATCTGCTAAAGACCCGCAGCTTTGGGCATGCTGGATAAGTCTGACAGTGTAATTGTCACTTAAATTAGGCCTATGAAAACCCAGTTTCATGACTGTTTGCCACGGTAGCGTTACTCGACGTCTCCATGCTGAAGCCAAGGTTGACTGCATGAACTGGGTAGATGAGAGCAAATCTAGGGTGGGAATACATGGCTGCCTTGATATCAACGGCTAGGAGGTCTAGTAGCAGTTGAACTGCCGACGTGATTTCGACCTGACTCACTGAGCAAGGTTTAGTATCGGTCGCAGCATTGTGACACCCCTATTTTCTCCTAAGAGCCTAAATTCACGAATCTGAAATTTCGCGACCTTAGTGGCTGTATCCTCATGAAAAGTCTCCAAATAGTTTTGTTATGTACTACACTTGTCCTAAGTCAGTTAAATGAAAGTATCGATGTGCTAAACCACGTGCAAGTCACTACTACGAGACATGCCCATCCAGATATGATGCTAGCAACAATACAATTGCTAGATAATCCTGGGTCTCATTGGCTGTTCGACAAAGGGAATTTAAATGGTCATAAGAAAGAGAAGATATTTCTTCGCTGTGTTGAATGATCAAATGCTAGCGGGTGTGTTAGGGAATTGCTCGAGGGGCTATGATGGACATGAGAACGCCAAAGTCGTCAATTTTTCGGACCGGGCAGTTGACGCAGGCTTCGTCATGGTCATACTCTTTCCCAGCATCACGTCACCTTTCCAGATGCGTGATATCTGGCCTGCTAGCTTCAGTATTTGCTACCCACGCAGGCAATCTTGCAAGCTGCAACAGCGCCAACACTAATGAGAAAGCAATGTTCCGAACTAGCGAGACCAGCTTAGAGCTCCAGTATTTCTCTTTTTGTAAAGTGTTTTCGATTTTCAAAACTAAATAAATACATCACTCAACAGAATATAATAGGTGACACAAATTGGGCGCCACAGCAGCTATTTTCTTTCGACAAACGAGACGAACAAGACCACTAGCAATATAAAAAGAGCAAAACATCGATCCGGGGAGGAAAAGAAAGAAAAGGATAGCAGATAAGCCAGAAAGCAAGCGCCACTCGTTCAATGAAAGGTGCCCCACAGCTCGTTCGTCCGTCGCCCTCTTAGCTCGGGAATCCCGCTGCCGTCCGGGCCTCTAAACCAGAACTTGCCCCTCAGCCCCTCTACCCCGCAGAAAGAGCCGTAGAAGGCCCCTCTCAGGAGGGGCTGGGAGGAAAAGATGAATTAAAAACAATTCAAAAACAATTAAAAGCTTGTCTAACCTACTTTGGCGCCCGTCATATTCTTCAAGAACTATCTCTTCTCTTCTCTTCGCTTCGCTTCTCTTCTCTTTTGCAGCTTTGGTCGATCTCTGTCTTCGTCTCTCTCGCTCCCTGCGGCGGTCTTCTGCGCAGAGAATCAAACAACGGCAAACTATGTACGGCCTTTAGGACTTGAAAATTGAACTTCCCCCGTTCTTCTTTTTCCACCTATGTCCACTTCTGCTGGTAACTCAACTACATAGGCAGGTAGGTAGGTAGCTAGGTAAAACTACCTACCCACTTACTTCACCTGATCACTTGTTTGGGATCACTCGTTCACTCCACATCATTTGGACAACATTCCTATGCTATTATGATCAGGCGTCTTAGTTTTTCCCCAAAAGTAAAGCAGTTCTTGCGCTAGGTTTACAGGGAGGGCTCTCTCTGGAACAAATAAATACTTTGGCCGATGCTTTCTTTTTTCATGGAGGTCTTCTCTCAAGTCACCATGGCCAAGCCTTGCCACAAGCACGAGCGTTTCGAGTTCGAGTCTTTCAGGTTCGAGATCATGCCACGGCCCCAAATTAAGAAAGAGTGCTGCAACAAAGACCAGCAAAGGATCGAAAGAAAAAATCTTTTCTTTAAAAAAAAAAAAGCAAGTAGCAAGTTGTTCAAAATAACCACTCATGGGAACGATAGCCGGTTTTTCGAGTAAAGCAAGAGCAAGAACACGAATTCTGGCCATCAAGCTGAGCCGAAGTCCAGAACCTCGAGAGCTGAAGATTACAAAGTATGCCCCGTACGGCCACAACTTGTCAGGCGAAGGAAGTGAAGGCACAAGCTCTCAACTCCATCCTTTCGTCTGCCAAGTTGAGTCAAGTCAATCATTCAGAACTCTTAGTAAAAAAACGATTCTTTCTTTGATGAAGAACTTTGGTTAAAACAGAAGTAAATAGTTCACCCCTGGATTGAGCTCTGAAGACAAGAAACCGAAGAGCAAACGACTTGAAGAGCGTCACAAACCACGAGAATGCACGCAGACACCCTCGCCCACTCGGCAGCTGGCCAGGTAGGCAGGCAGCTGACTGCCTCCACCTTGAGATCTATCTCCCTCCTTGAAGGCAGTCATCATCGTGACGCTTGAGGGACTTAAATACCTATTTACTTTACAACTTAAGATAACTAACTGTAAGGAAGTAATAAGTAAGGAAGGAAGGAAGGAAAGAGAAAGCTTCCTCTGAGTTGCGTCTTACCGTAGTCCAGTTGGTACGGTAACGTGATTAAGCAGAATGAGCGAGTGCATGATTGATGGAAAAAAGAAAAAAGAATAAATGGTAAAAAGAAAGAATTAAAGTTGATCGACTGTGACTGTTCTTCTTTGATTTTTGGTTTTTAAATTGAGTTGACTTTTCACAGAAGATAGAAAGGAGAGGGCTCCTGCTCTCTTACCGACTGGCTAGAGGATGGCTATGCAGCCAGGTAGCAGTGGTGCCGTAGTTGGTCTCGGACGAGACGATGAGTGAATGCATGCATGAATGAATGAATGAATGAATGCATGAATGGATGGATGAATGCATGCATGAACGCAGAACGAGACATCAGTGACGCCTGAGGCTCGGAGAGAGTGGAGCACAGAAACGAGAATGAAGGCTCCGCCATCAGCTTATACGAAAGCTCGACATCTCCATGAATTGCGTGTTTCGAATTCTTGCTAGAATTACGGCTTTAAGGTACCTAAAAGGTTATTTCAAAAGTCATCTTCGTGAGAAGACGATTAACAAGGTCTCTCTCTCTCTCTATCTATCTATCTATCTATCTATCTCTATAAAGTAGGAGCAAACTCACCTAAAACTTTTGGGCAATCTCAATATTAGGGGATTACAACATAAACAAAAATAAATAAAAATAGAAATAATTTTATTACTATTTCTTTTTGAATTCTTATGACCACCATTGTAACAGGTGCTATGGATAAAATGAAAAACCACAACTTTTAAAATGAAAGCATTTTTCCTCTCTTCTTCTGAGTGATCAATCGCATTTATTCATTTTATGAAAGCAGTGGTAGCAGTACTACTACTACTACTACTAATAGAATAGGTATTTGTTTTCCCAATTTTGAATCAAGAGCAGAGAAGAAGAAAGAGGGAGGAGCAGACCCGGTTCGTAAGGTGCGATAGGGACCACCCCTGGCGCCGCGCGGCTCATCAACCTCGCGCCGCGCGGCTAGCGAGGCGCACGGAAGGGAAGTGAGGGGAAGACAGAGGCGCTGGGAAGGCCTGGGGTTCCAGCTGGCAAGACAGGGAGGGCCACAGCATCGAGGAGTGAACAAGCGCTGCCGATTCGAGCGATTCGAATCCCGCAGACGAAAGGAAAAGAACGTAGAAAGGAACATCGAGAAAAGAGAAAGAACAGCTAAGAAAGTAAGAGGAAACGAAAGAAAGACATCATTTTTATTTCATTCTCCTTCTTCTTTTGTTTTGTAAATTGGAAAAAAGAAGGCAGGAGACCTTGAACATCAGAGCTGCCGCTGCTCTGCTGTGCTCTTCTCTCCATACCCCAACTCCGTCTCCTTATCCGACCCCTCTTCGGGCACCCGTTGGTGGCGAGGGAGCGAGAGAACCACCTGGTGCTAGTGGCACTCCCGCACCGGAGGCTCTTGCAAGCGGCGCGTCTTACTTGGCTTTGCGATCGATCAGTCACGCAGACGGAGAAAGAGGTGCCATAGTGAGACTAGTTGCTCCCAACTTTGGGCTACTTGTATTCTTTTCTTCTCTTCTTGGTGCTCTCTCTTGGAGTTTCGTTCGCCGTCAGTTTGGTCAATCGGGTGACTCGGATAGCGTAAAGGGAACAACAAGATTTACTCATTGGGCTGGGGAAGCACTTTGCGAGCAGCAAAGGGGGGATTCGGAGCTTAGTTAGGTTCCTTGGACTATTAAACATTGCGCAAGGGAGCCGACTTTAACTGCTTTCGAGACTCTTAATTCTGTTTGGCGTCCTGAAAGTACCACAGACATCTACAAAGAGCAGCGAGATTTCAAGAATTCGAGACTTGGAAATAAAAGTCAAAACGGTGAACAACAAAAACGTATTTCTGCAGTGGAATCAGCGGGAACCAGAAACGCTTCGTTGACATTTCTGGGGAATTGTGCTATCAGTGTGTATATTTTATCCGCTTGAACTATGCAGCAAGAAGCTCAGGAAGAACTTCGCGCATTCTTTGCGGGGCTGGCCCAGGCCAAACGAGGACAAAATGCGCGAAGACCCGCTGCTACGCCAAGAGATTCATATGCGGATCAGAGTGATGACAGTGATTCAGAAGACGAAAGAGACCGAAGACCAATCAACAACAATAATCTCACAACTCCAACAGCCACTGCGAACCGTCTCAACACAACTCACTTAGATTCAAGCTCAGCAAAGCCGCCTTTAGATAACACAGACTACTCAATATTGAATGGGCCACGTGCGCGAACGTTCGGATTCCCATATGGTACGCATCCTTATCAACCACATCAACAGACTCCTCAACAACTTCTGCAACATCAAGTTCCTCAGATACAAACGTCCAATATACTACAACCACATCCGCAGCAACAGCAGCAACAGCAGCAGCAGCAGCAGCAACAACAACAGCAATTGTTTGCCTCGACGGGTGCTTCAAGACAAGCACATAACCACGCTGCAGCGCCCAATACAGCTCCTGGTATTGCACACAATGGACAGCACACTGCAGCAACTTATGCATCATTAGGCTGGCCGGCCTCGCCATCAACTATGACCTTTGCTCATCCATCTGCTTGGCCTCTGCATCCTCATCAAATTGGTCGTCCTGGACCTCCTATGGGCTATGAATCGGCCCCAACAACTCAAGCGATGAAAGCGGGCAACCCTGGCAGTACTAATGGCATGACTGCAAATGGTAGTATGTACCCATTCCAGCCGAACCCTGGACTCCCTCCACCGCATCTTTTCCAAGCTCCTATGCAGGCAGATCAACGTCATACCCAATCACAACAGCATGCTCAGCAAATGTATCAACAACAGCAGCAGCAACAACAAGTCCAACAACAACGACCTTCTACATCGCAACAAGATCATCCCTCACTTGCTTTAGGAAGTATGCTTGGTTACTCACCTGCTGCGCATGCTTTGGGTCAAGATCAGAACAGACAGTCAGCCGGAACTGACACTCAAACCGGCAAATTGACTCCCAACTCGCCTTCCATGACAAGCGTTAAGTTTGATCAAATCAATCATGACAATCGGTCTCAATATATGAGTGGTCTAACGCGAGAAGAACCTCTTCCAGCTAATATTCAAATTAGTCAACCATTACAACCACAGCAACCGCAACCGCAACCACCGCAGCCGCAATCACAACCACAACCACAACACAAACAGAAACAATCACAACAACCTAAACAGCAAGCAAAACATCAGCAGCGCCAGCCACAGTCGCTAACACAACCAAAGCAGAAATCTCTACAACGAGATGCACCAATGCCATCAGCTATGGGCGGAACATCAAACTGCCAACCCAGCACTGCTATTCCTTCAACAGCTAGCTCGGCAACGCGATCTTTATCCAGCCTACTCGCACAGGCTGAGACTGGTAGGTTTCCAAGTCAGCTACTCACCGGAAACAACAATGGTCATAATAATGCCCACCCAAATGGACATTTGCCTATCTTTCAGCTTGAAAGTCTATCCGGGGCCAAGCGTCCCCGCATCAATAGTGATAAACTCGGAACACCAAGCTCTGCCGTTCGCGAGTCTACTGCTCAAGCCGGTGATCACGACAAGAAGCTTTTGTCCAAAATCCAGAAGAAGGGCTCTGGAAAACCTTTGCGCTTCACGTGCACGCATCCTGGATGCTCACGCCGTTTCGCATGGAAGTGGACAATGGAGACGCACGCACGAACTCATTTAGGGGACGCTGGGCGCGTGTACAAGTGCAAGTCTTGTGACAAAGGTTTTTTTACAATTGGCTGCTTACGTAGTCACGAAAAGATCCACAGCAGACCAAAGAATCCCTTCCCATGTTCTTTTACAGGCTGCAAAAAGAGCTACTTGACATCGGAAGGCCTTAATCTTCATATCAAAAACCATCACGCTGGCGATAAGAAATGGAAGTGTCCTGTTGAAGCTTGTACAAAGTCATTTGTGAGACAGGCGGACTGCAAACTTCATGTCCTCCGAGTACATTGTAAGGATAAACCTTTTCCGTGCAATGTTGAAAACTGCGACAAGAGCTTTGCATGTCTGACAGAGCTCAAGAGACATCTGAAAATCCATGAACGCGCAGGAAGTGATGAAAATTTCACGTCAGTTGCATGAGGGCGCTTCTTGTCACTGAAGCTTTTGTAACTCTACCAAAGGATGCGAGTTGAAGTCTCCCTAACCCAGAAAGGTCGAACCTTACCATGACCTCTCGCAAATTTCATCAAATACAAATTACCTCTTGATTTGGTTGAAATGTGGGAGAGGAAGCTGAGGATCGGTTCTCCGCTTCCTTTACATTGAAAAGGCGAGTCGTACCTCGCTGGCACTGATTTTTACCTACCCCTTTTGTTTATTTGCTTATTTGTTCGCTTGCTAACTCGCTCGCTTACTTACTTGCATGCGTACGAGACTTTGAGATGGACAGATATACAAGGTATACATATATACACTCATATCAATCATTCCTCCCAATGTGAATTGAATCATGAAGAGATGTAATTTATAGAGCACCAGCAATGGCATTGCAGGTTTAATTTGCTGAAGTGAAGCAAAGATTTAGGGGGAAGTTGAATAGGCTGCCGCTCAGTGGTAGGTCTGCGTGTTAAACCCGATCTAATTCCCAGGTCAAGCATATGCCATTCATATTATTTCCTATCTAACCTTTTGCTACTTCTACTACTATTTCTATTCCTATTCCAGCATCAACCACATTGTGTTGTGCGCCTGATTTCTTGCAGACATTTGAACACCTTGCAAATACTGATAGTACTACACCTACCGACCTAACCTACTATTAATACGACTTCTTATTCTTTTTCTGATCTTTGGTACTATGCTTCTTGGTGCAAGGAGCCATCACACAGCATCTTTGCAAGTTCTGAGGCATACTTTGCACCATTAAGGCTGACAAATGGGCGCTCCTGATCACGGCGCCTGATTGGGAGAGACGAGAGATTTCCTCAGCAGTCCTACCAACACCGCATACCTCCCATAAGGACCTCGATTCGATAGAACCAGTCATTTGTAGAGTGTACTGACAGTGGTTGTGAGTCCCCTGCTCCAACGATATATAGACAGCAATTTGAATCATAACATTATTGCGTTCCCTTCTTGAGCAAGACCAGCCCAACTCAAAAGACTCTCCATACCGCCCGCTGCAACCCAACACCACTTGGTAGCCCAAAGAGACCACCCTAATCGAAAATACTTAAACCAAATTCACGGAGGTCTCCATTTCATTGATATGTATTTTCCCTCTGCACCAGTGAAAAATGAAGGTCTCAGCTCCGCGCCGACTTTTGTCCATATCAACTAGTATTTAATTATAAAATGCAATTTTGGCAAAATAAGTCTTTAATGTGTACATAAGAGAGCTAAATCTGACTGGCTGGTCGCGGCCATCCAAAAGAATCGGAGGCGTCAAACCCGTCTCGGCGGAGCGCTCACCTTTCGGAGCGACCGCTACGCCCGGGCCGAGTGGCGTGAGGCCTCGAGGAGGCGGCCTCGAAGCTAGGAAATTCTCCACTGGTCGGAGGCAGGCTTAGGAGCCGAGCCCTCGATCCTTGTTGCAAAGAAATAGATCTTGCATTCGAGAGGCGCGGGCATCATCCGTTCCGCTGCACGGACATAAATATCTCTGGACTCGAAGTTGATTGATTAAACTTTTGCCAGAATGTCATTCTCAAGCGAAATTCCTGATCAGTCCATGTCGGGCCACTTCGCGATGCTTCAGGAGCCCACCGAGGTGGCCTTTGGTTTCTACTCCGGTGAAGAGCTCCGCAGCCTTAGTGTGAAGCGCATCACTAGCCCTGTCTCTTACGATGCCCTGAACAACCCTATTGAGGGCGGTCTCTATGATCTTGCTCTCGGACCCACCGAAAGAGAGCATGGAAAGTGCCCCACATGCGGTCTCGATAACCAACAATGTCCTGGACATCTTGGCCACATCGAGCTCTGTGTACCGGTGTACAACCCTCTCTTATTCCAGACGATGTTTAAGCTACTCAAGATGATGTGCCCTCTCTGCAAGCACTTTAGATTAGCTAGACATCAGGTTCGTGTGGTTCGCGTGAAACTTCTGCTGCTCGAAGCCAACTTGTATGAGGAGGCTAGCAACCTCGATGCCGAGCTGAACGGCATCGGTGTCTTTGGAAGCTCGAAGCGCAAAGAAGCTGTGAGTGACAAAATGGCTCACATGGATCGTATTTTGGCTAAGCACGAGACAGCGGCACAGGAGGCACTTAATGCAGCAATGTTGGCCTCGCAGTCTCTTCACGGAGAGAACAGGCGCAGACCTCACGTCCAGATGCACATGCAGTCGCGCACGCTCTGGAGGCAGGTGGTCAAGGACTTTATGAAAATCCAACCTTCACAGTGCCACTCGTGCAGAGTTCCTGTACCCAAGTACCGCAAGGACGGCTACACCAAGATTTTCCGCGTCAACACCAAGCGTGGTAGTACCCCTGCGGTCCGCCGTGTTGAGGAAGTCGTCAGCTCTCACGATGACGACGATGACGTTGATGGAAACAGCAGCAGCAGCGACGACGAGATGACTGATGCTGAGAAGCAGACCAATGTCAAAACTGAGACGAGCTCCAACTCAGCTCCCGCGACGGCTGCTACAACTCCAGGAATGTCAACTCCCGCTGCATCTGCAAACGCTTCCGCGGAGCCTTCCGGAGAGGTTTATGTGCACCCACTCGAGGTTCAGGAGCAATTGCGAGCACTGTGGCGTGCTGAGACAGCTTTAGTTAGCCGTATTTGGTGCCGTGTTCGAGGTGGCCTTAATCCTCAGGGTTTTGAAGCCTTCTTCTGCCAAACTATCGCAGTGCCTCCTTCGAGATTCCGGCCTCCTGCGCGCATGGGAGAAGCCACCTTCGAGCACTCGCAGAACACTGCACTCAGCACGATCTTAAAGGCCGATGAGAACTTGAGACTCATCTTTTCAGATGACGAAGAGGAAGAAGCCAAGAAAAACAGAGACAACTCCGAGGACTCATCTGATGATGAGGATGCAGCCATTCTGAACAGCCACTTTAAGTCAGGTTCAAAGAGCTCTGGAGGCGCTCAGAACCTCGGAAGGCTCAAGAGCGATACACTTACGCTTGCATTGAACCAATGGGTTGTGCTCCAGGATAGCGTCAACACCTTCCTTGATTCCTCAAAGTCACTCTCAAGAGACCCACAACCCGGAGTTCGACAGGGACTTGAGAAAAAGCAAGGACTTTTCCGGCAAAACATGATGGGAAAACGTGTCAACTTCGCAGCACGATCCGTTATCTCGCCAGACCCGTACATTGGCACAGATGAAATTGGCCTTCCCGTAAGATTTGCTCGCAAACTACACTACCGGGAGCCTGTGACCAGCTACAACGTAGAGGAGCTTGCCAAAATGGTGCAGAACGGCATGGAGCACTACCCTGGCGCAGCCTTCCTTGAAGACGAGACCGGACGCTTGATCGATCTCTCGCGACGCACAGACCGGCAACGTGAGGAGCTTGCGGATAAAATCCGTGATCTTCATGCCATGAAGCTTGCCGAAGATGTTCAGGTTCGAGCTTCGCGCTTTCGATCTCTCAACGATGACGGCCTGTTCCAACAGGAGAACAACAGAGCTCATGCACCCCTCTCACTCCGTAACCAGATGAAGGTGTGGCGCCACGTAAGGTCTGGTGATGTCATGCTTGCCAACCGTCAGCCAACCTTGCACAAGCCCTCACTCATGGCCCACAAGGTTCGTGTGATCAACAACCCAGTGATGCAGACTATTCGTATGCATTACGCAAACTGTAACTCGTACAACGCCGATTTTGATGGTGACGAGATTAACTTGCACTTGCCACAATCAGAGCTTTGCCGTGCCGAGGCATACGAGGTGGCGTACACTAATCATCAGTATTGCTCTGCTACTGATGGAGAACCGCTTCGTGGTCTCATTCAGGATCATGTTGATATGGGAGTCATGCTCACCAAGCAAAACACTTTCCTCACACGTGAGGAGTACGTCCAGATGCTCGTAGAGGCTTGTAGCGCTATGAAGTCCCGCGCCCCAGAAATCAAGTTGCTGCCTCCTTGCATCCTCAAGCCCAAGCCTATGTGGAGTGGTAAACAGGTGATTTCCACGATTCTCATGCACCTTGTAGGTTCCAGTGATCCGGACCAGCTTCTTACCATGGGCCCTGGTAAAACTAAGACTCCTGCTAATGCATGGAAGGTCTACCCTGAACCCAAATTTGAGGATATGGGCATTCAGGAGCGTCTCGCTTGTGAGCTCGTTGGTGACGAGTCTGGCCCTCTTGGTCAAACTCGGGTCATTTTCCGCAAGGGTGAGCTTTGCACGGGTATTCTTGACAAGGCTCAATTTGGTGCTTCTAAACACGGTGTGGTGCACTCCGTCTATGGTACGTTTCATTTAGTATGCCTTACGTGTTCCATGTTGAATGGCTATAGCTTGCTAATGTAGTCAGCAAGCAGGAAAAAATTGTGAACGCGAAGAAACATTTGAATATATTTATTAATTCTTCAAGTAACAAGGGGGGAGGAGGAGGAGGAAGAAAGATGCATGTAAATCAAAATCTGGGAACTATTCTAAAGGATATGTAACCAGTTTGGACACAAGGGATGGCCCATCGAGAACCTCGGTTCAATGAATGGTTCTTTTTCAGATGTCCAAATATAAATCCGCAAGACAACCGTTGTGGACACATATGCTTGTAGCCTTGTGCTTCGAGCGTCGCGCGCTGGACATTCGCGAGCGATTGTGCCCCTTTGGCTGACAATTCAAATTGGTATTTGTAGTAATAAGCACAAGATAACGTATCGATTGCGAGTGGGTGGGTGGGTGAGCGAGGGGGCATGATTTTATACATATGAAATCCCAGCAAACACGAAAACTAACTCATGTTTTTCGGTTTTCCGATTGAAATGAATTTCCGCAGAATTGTACGGACCCAATGCCGCTGGTGAACTTCTGTCCTCCTTTGGACGCTTGTTTACCTACTGTGCTCAGAAGTGGGGCCACACTTGTGCCATTGAGGATCTTATCCTCAACCGTGACGCGGAGGCTTTCCGCACAGGTCGTATTGCGGCCTCAGCTGCTCGTGGTGTCGAGCTTTCGGCTGAATTTGCTGGTCTTGATGAAGATGAACGCAAGGGTATTTCTAACGAGCAGGTTGCACTTGCTCTCGAGAACCGCCTTCGCTCCGAGGCAAACAGCCCTGACGACGAAGCTCTCTTGGATTCTGCTATGCAGGGTGTCACAAGCGAGATTACCTCAGAGATTATCAAGGCATGTCTGCCGCAGGGTCAGCGTAAGCCTTTCCCGGCTAACTGTTTCTCCTTGATGGTCTTTACCGGTGCTAAGGGTTCATTGGTTAACCACTCGCAAGTTTCGTGTGCTTTGGGCCAGCAGGCCCTTGAAGGTCGCCGTGTGCCGCGCACAATTGCGGGAAAATCTCTTCCTTGTTTCTCTGCCTTCGACCCCACCCCCCGTGCCGGTGGATACGTTAGTGATCGTTTCTTAACTGGTGTCCGCCCCCAAGAGTACTACTTTCACTGCATGGCCGGTCGTGAAGGTTTGATTGATACTGCTGTGAAGACTGCTCGTTCTGGTTATCTGCAGCGTTGTCTTGTAAAGCACTTGGAAAACCTCAGCGTGAGTTATGACCGGACTGTGCGTCAGGACGACGGTGGTGTTATCCAGTTCACATATGGTGGCGATGGCCTTGATGCTATTAACACAAGTTTCCTGCATGGTGACGACTTCACCCTTGGCTTCATTCACTCTAACGCCAAGGCACTTCTGAAGCGCCTCCGCATGGGTGCTGGTACGAGCGAGTTGAACCTCAATGCTCCTTCTGGTAAAGATAAAGGAATTGACTTTAACGAAGCCCAGGCATGGAACACCCGTGTACAGCGCACACTCGATAAGTCCGCACGTGCAGGTGGCGACCAGATTCCCCTCTTTGCCAACGGTGAGGTGCTCGCGCGTCGCCCCAAGCATGCAACCTTTGGCGAAGTTGAATTGGACGAATCAGCGTACCAGCCAGGTCTTTGCCGTGGTATGATCGTTAAGACGCACAAGAAGTTGAATTGTGTTGATGTTCGCTTTGCCAGCGATGGCAAAGTCTTGCGGATTCCGCTCACCACAGAGCGAACCCAAATGGTGTTTGGCCGTATGCCAGACCCCGTAATGTCTCAGCTGTCTCCTGACATGTACCTCGGTTCAATCTCGGAGCGCCTGCAAGAGAAGGTCGACAAATTCCTCGCGAAGAACCCTGGCAAGTTGCTTCAAACCGCACAGGATGCTGAACAGCTTCGCAACCTTGTGTATACCAAGTACCTTCGATCCTTGTGTGCCCCTGGTGAAAACGTCGGTGTGATTGCCGCCACAAGTATTGGAGAGCCCAGTACACAGATGACTCTCAACACATTCCATCTTGCTGGCCACGGTGCTGGCAATGTGACACTTGGTATCCCTCGTTTGCGTGAGTTGCTGATGACAGCTTCTCAGAACATCAAAACCCCTTCCATGACCATGCCCATGCAAGACTCTGCTACCAAGTCTGAAGCAGAGGCCATTAAGGCCAGTCTCTACCGTGTGAAATTGTCCGAGCTCCTGCGCTCCAAGGGCGGTATCGAAGTGCGCGAATCTCTCTGCAGAAGGTCCGGTAACACTGGTCTCTTTGCTTATGGAAGTGAGGCAGCTGAGTTGTCCCGCTCCGAAAAGGGTTCTGGAGAATGGTTCAGAGAGTACACTCTGACCATGCGCTTGCAACCCATGGGCGGAATTGCCGAGGAATTTGGTCTTGACATGGAAACAATTGCAAGAATGTTTGGTGTCGAGTTTGCACCCAAGCTTACCACCGCTGTGAGCAGAGAGATGCGTCGCGTTGCGGCAACTGTGAGCAAGGCTAAGAAGGCTGTCGAAGAAGGCACCAAGGGCAAGAAGATCGGCGGAGGACGCGCTCAGACTGCTGAAGACGACGATGGCGAAGCTGAACTTGAAGATGACGACAAGGAGACTGAAGAGAAGAAGGGACCGGTCCGCATTCGTTCGAATGACGACAGTAGCGATGATGACGACGAAGCTGACGAGAAGGAGGAAGAAGCTGAAGCTGATGGCGCCGGAGAGCGTGGTGAGAATGATACCCTACGACTTGGTCGTAAGAAGGAGGTGGATGGCTACGATGATGACTCCGAAGAAGAGGGATCTGGCAGCGACAACGACTCTGATAACTCTGTTGTGTCTGGAAGCTCTGCTCCTCATGGAGGCCGCACCACTGAAACCTCTGGGCTTGGCAGCGAGTCCGACTCGGAAGGCTCAATTCAAGGCGAGAAGCCTGCGAAGCGTGTGACCATTAGTAAGTCTCGCTCATCTTCAGCAAACTCTAACCGCTTCATCCCTCTTAATTCGTCAGACCGCGCTAACCGCGTGGAGTTCTTCGTGGGTGCCGAGTATTCTCCGGAGAGCAAATCCGGCAAGCGCCCGGCCCGTCTGCAGCTCAAGCTCCGCTTCAGGGCCTCAAGCAAGAAGATTCTTCTTGTCGGTATTGCAGAAGAGGTCTCCCGCGCATCTGTGATCCGTGCTCGCCCTGGTATCCAAGCATCTTACGTGGTTGAAGGCAAGGGCGAGGACAAGGGTATTAAGATCCAAACGGATGGATGCAACTTCCCTGAAGCGTGGTCCTTGGCAGACAAGATTGACGTCAACCGTATCCAGTCGAACGACGTTGGCCAATGGCTGCATACTTATGGTGTAGAGGCTGCTCGTGGTGCTATTATGCGTGAGGTAAAGGGTGTCTTCGGCGTCTACGGTATTGGTGTCGATGAGAGGCACTTGGGTCTCGTTGCAGATTACATGACTTACGAGGGTGGCTACCGTGCCTTAAACCGTGGAGGTATGGAAAGTGCAACCTCGCCATTTGTACGCATGACGTTCGAGACCAGTACAAACTTTCTTACGCAGGCCGCCATGGAGGGTGAAACTGATGCTCTTGTTTCTGCATCCAGTCGCTTGTGTCTTGGTCAGCTGATGACCACCGGAACTGGTGCATTTGATCTTCTTGTGCCGAACAAGTCCCGTGCATAAACCTACCCAAAACTGGTTTAGCGAAAACTTAGCGATTGCTGCTTATCTCTCGAGTGGCAACTTTATCAGAGATAAAAACAACCCTCCAAAGCATAGCTAATGCTCTGGTAGTGTACTAGACCGGCAGCTGCTTTGAACCTCTACTCTTTTTACACACATCATATAAACACAAATCGTAGAAAGCAATTTTTACAGCATTGAAACTTTCTCATTGTTAATCTTTCTTTCTTTCTTTTTACCTACTTCCTCCTATTTTGTGAATTTAAAGACGAATACTCTTAACATCTGTGCTTTCGCAAGATTAAAAAATAAATACGAATATCCCCTATTTCCGATATAATTTGAGTATCTTCTTGCCTATTTCTTCTTTTTCAAAAATAGGCTTTGCCAAGCCGTATATTGAAGAGAGTAATTGCGTGCTAATTGAAAGACCAAATTCTCTGTAAATTAGTAAGAAGCTTCCTAATGGCTTTCGTCTAATCGATAGCTTCATATTAGTGCTTATTTGTGAGGCGTTAGGCTGAAAGAATTCATCTTCTCCCCATTTTGAGAGGACTATTAGATACAATTTCAGAAGAGGTATCTGGGTTACTGCATTGGAGAGAGAGATATTTGTATGCAACTAACCAACCATTCTCAAGCCCTCCTGGGGATCATATTTGACCACGAATCATTAGGTATTATCTAAGGGCATGACTATGAGATTCTCTGCTTCATGCCTCGTCTCACTGATTTTCTGAGTGACCATAGCATTGATCAGTCAATGATCAAGTTACCCTGTATCTCTGCTGTTGACACCACAGCTCCAATGCAAAGCAAAGTTCTAAATTTTTCAGATGCTTGAGTTCCCTTTTCTTTGACGAAACATCCAATCAATCTCTGGGATAATCTTCAAAATTAATATTGGCTGCCAGAAGGATATCTCCACTAGACCGCCCGCCTCAAATCGAATTAACCTGTAGCGACAGTAAATAGGTAGGTAGAGCTCGCTAAACCTTTTGTTGCGCAGGGTCAAGTGTGATATCGAGCTGCGCCAGGTCCCAGTCGGGCACCAGCCATTTTATATATTTTAGAAATTAATAAACCCCAACCATCAGAATCAGCGCTAGTAAGAGGGAACATATTCTCTTCGTCTTGCTGCTCCACTTTACCTTACCCAACATCACTTTAAATCTGCAACGCAGCTTTCACGCACATCACATGTGCGACAACAATCCGCACCTTTGAAGAAACAAAACACAACGTACTGAGTTGAGGTACATCCTAGCGTAGTAACTACCTAGGAAGTCGTAGACACTCTTCACCAGTCTTTCACAGGTTTCACGTTTCCTTGTCATCTGTAAACATACAGGTTGCGCATTCCGCAGGAGCTGAGTTTATTTTTATCTCGGCTTGCAAAGACAGAAATTCCACCAGTAGTGCAAGGGTATCGAAACTTGTTGCGTTCACATAGAAGTGAAACGTTAAAGGTGCTTCTTTATCGTGGCAACAAAAGCCAGACATCGCATAACTTCCTCGCAACTCTAGGGATAGTATCTGCATATACTAAACTATAAGAGTGGTAGAACTCATCACAAGCTTGGACATTAAAGCCACAAATCCCTAATCGCAATGAGCGAAAAGGAATCGGACGCGCCGCGCGTGCTGCGGCGCTCCACGCGTGCTCGGAAGCGGCCTGGTGAGACCCTTTCGGAGCCCCACCGCGCTGAGAAGCTTGCAAAGCCTGACTCTGCGGAGGAGCAAGCACAGCTGCAGGCTATTGAAGCGGAAAAGGCCTCGAGCAAGGACAAAGCCAAAGGTGCCATCCCTGGCATCCAGCAAGACGAGTCAAAGGACGATGCGAACGATGAAGATGCTAAGAAGTCCGTGACCAAAAAATCTGCGGCTGATGCCAAGAAATCCTCGGCTGCGGCAAAAAAATCCACAGCTGCTGCTAAGAAGTCCACAGCTGCTGCTGCTAAGAAGTCTACGGCTGCGACGAAGAAATCCACATCCGCGGCCAAGAAATCTGCGAAGAAGTCTGAGCCTGAGGAGGTGAATTCGGAGCAAGAGAGCGCCTCAGAGAATGGAGAGGTTGCTATAGAGGCATGTAAATCGTGAGGCGTATTTAAACGTAGCGTCAAGAAACTGGAGGATGTGCTCAAGGGGGAGATGGGCGGCGAGGCGCCCAAGGTTCTATATAACCCACAGGAAGCGCGTCCGCGTAAGGGTACCTTTGAAGTCAAGGTTAATGGTGACGTTGTGCTGTCTCTCGTAGGCATGCCACGTCCTTTTAAACGTCTCCGTGAGCTCGATTTTGACGAGGTTGCTGAGGAGATCAAGACAAAGCTCAAAGCAACCGCTTAATCCCTTCTATATCGGCTCCCTTGCCTAAATACACTTCAAGCAGAGTTTCTGGTTGTATGTTACTCACCTGCTATTCACTTTTTAACACCGTGTTGATATTGTTCCACGATAAGTAAAATGTTGAAGTCGTAGAAAGAGGAGGAATGATACTTCAGTCTTCTGTTGTGTTTAAGTGAAACTAAGGCAGGGACGACTAATGTAGTTGAAGCATGGAGCACTCCAAATCCTCCATCGAGATGAGTTTATATCATCTATCACACTGATACAAAAAGGTATTGGACATCTTTTCTGTCACTTTGCAGCGTACCGCAGCAGCAGCCAAGCATGATGACGTCCATGTTCGGGAAAGCCATTCACTGTCAGCGCACGATGCGCTGGCCCCGGGCATGGGCTGATACCGCGTGTGATCACGAAGAACTTGCACACACACACAAGTTCGCAGCACTAGAGACGATTCTTTGCACCCAGTTTCTTTCGTTTTTGGTACCTGCGTGGAGCATTCTGACCATGTCCGCCATCTGCTGCGTGGCATGGGAGGAGACCCTGAATCCATTCGTGTCACCCTTTAGGCAGCTGCAGGTCTGAGTCATGTCAATGATAATTAGCAGTGCAATAACCACCCTTAATCTTAAAGTTAAGTACAGTAATTTTCTGTCGCATTTTCATGTATGGTCACTGATCTTCTTAATCTGTTCTTTAAAATCATCATTTCATCAAAAATTAGTACGGACGACTTTAAATTTAAAAAAAAATAAAAAAATAAAGAAGGTAAGATCATAATTCTTCTTGGTCATATCTGTGTTTAAAATGAAGCACGGCGACCAAAAGAGTGAGTTAGTATCCGCATCCCTCCTACATCAGCTGGAAAAGTGCCATGGAGACAAACGAAGTCGCACGTTTCATGTTTGATGCATCGGACTGAATTGCACTTACTTGCTTAGTTTCCAGATACATAGTAGCAACTAAGACATGTGCATATTCATGTTTCAAATAGAAAAGGCAAAAGTGAGGAGTTGCAAGAGAAGTACATGAGAGGTAAGTGAACCCTGCAGCAAGAACTTTATCTTTTCCTAACACATGAAAGAAAACTTGAGAGCGGGGTAACGCAAGTGCAGGGAAGCCAAGCAGTAGTCCGGATTCTACATGTGGTGTAGTCTATGACAAGAAGTACTAAACTCAAGGAAGTAAGGTCGTGGGTTACACAAATAACATCAATTGCTTACAATCATATCATTGGCGAGATTCAGCAGCCGTCTACTGCATAGTCCTCGCCTCATCTTCTTCCGTCGTCATATATATCGGGGTATGCGTTGCCAAGGTTTGCTTGCTGCCGGTGCTGTGAACCATTTGCGTAGGTCTTACGCAGGTTCGCGCATGCGCTATAAGAGAAAATGTAAAGAGAACGTCGAGTTGTGCGAGCGTGCAACAACGAGCTTAGGCAGACTCCTCCTTGGTCTCAGAGACCTCAGATTCGACGGGCTTCTCCTCAGTCGGCTCAGTAGCGGCGGCGGCCTTCTTGGTCTTGGGGGCGGCCTTCTTGCGCTCAGCCTTGGGCTTAGGGGGTGCCTTCTCCTTCTTGGGCTTAGGAGCGGCCTTCTCCTTCTTGGGCTTGGGGGCAGCCTTCTCCTTCTTGGGCTTGGGGGCAGCCTTCTCCTTGGGGGTGACGGCCTTCTTGGGTGCAGCCTTTGCGCGAGGCTTGCGAGCCTTCTTGGGCTCAACAACGGCCTCCACGGGCTTGGCCTCGGGGGCGGGGCGCTTACGGAGGACGCGGTCCTGGACAGGCATGGCGACGGCGGCGGAGCTCATTTTCTCAAAGAGATGCACGTAAAAGCGGCTTTGCCTTGCTTTGCTTTGCTAAACCTCGGTTGAAGGCTTGCGGAGACCTTGGTGTCTTGGACTTGACGGAGATTGCCGAGTTGCGGTTTTGCTCTCCTTTGGCGGGAACTGCTGCCGCCGCTGTGCTCGCCTGCTTATAATTAGGGCCGCACTCTCACTCTCTGCCTCCCTTTCCTTGCGCTCGCCGCTTTTTCCCTCCTTACCTCCCGCATCTACGCTCCTCACGGGGGTCAGGAATCGAGTACTTGCGGTAGTTTTGCTGCTCCGGAGCCCTTCATACAAGTTTCACCTGCCGCTCGCTGCGCTCGTATCTGTAAACCGCCGCCCTGGTCTGCCCAGATATCCGCAAAAATCTACAGAGCGCGAGAGGGGCGCCGCTGTGGGAGCTGCGGGGAGAGAGCGCCCAGAGCACGGAGAGGGGCGGCGAGTGCTTTCCTGCGCGCGCTTGTGAGGGGCAGGGAAAAAAGCCGCACAGCCGAGCCGCCAGTTCCCGTCTCCAGAGCCAGACTGAGAGGGCCCTCGGCCCGCCCGCTGTGGGGCAGAGGGCGCCCTCTCAACCCCTTTCATCTCGGCAGCTGGCTATCGATCTATCCGTCCATCTATCTATCAGTCTATTTATCTGTCAGTCTATCGATCTGTCCATCCATCCATCCATCCATCAGTCTATCCATCCATCAGTCTATCAGTCCATCGACTTGACTTGTCTATTGATCGGTTCCTCCATTCTCCATCGTGAGCGAAAGCAGAGGGAGAGTAAGTAATAACCCCTTCGCCGATCCTCTAAACAGTCGGCGACAGAGAGAGAGAGAGAAAAAGAAACTTTCAAACTTTCAAACTTCAAACTTTCAAACTTTCAAACTTTCTTTCTTTCATTCAAAGTTTTCTCCGCTCGAAATTAAAAACAAATCTCTCCTTCATTCGGTTTCTTCTCCAAACAAGAGAGAGGGAGAGAAGTAGCGGCTCTCCTCCTCTCGCGTGCCTGCTTCGTTGGCCTCGCTGCTGGCTGGCTGGCTGGCTGGCTGGCTCGCTCGCTCGCTGCCTCGCGTGCCTGTGTATCATCGCTATATCGCCCCTCGCCTCGCGTATCGAGGCCTCTGAGGTCCCGCTCTCCGAAGTCCGCTCTCCGCGGCGTGTCTTCTGAGGCCTCTTTTCAAGCGAGGTCCTTCTTCTTCGACGACTTCATCTCTCTCTATATATATATATATTCATATATATCTTTCTTGCTTTCTTTCTTTCTTTCTTTCCCATTTCCACGTCTGTCTCTGAGCGAAATTAATTCGAAAATTGATCAGCTAATTAAAATTGTAAGCTAAACATTATGGATTACTTTCGTGATCCCTTCTTTCTTTCTTTCTTTCTTTCTTTCTTTCTTCGATTCTCTACCCTATCACTCCCTCCCTCCCAACCAGCCAAGGCCAACGACGACGGCGATCGCAATGGGCACAGCTCCGCACTCAGCGCGAGAGAGATGGAGCGAGCCAGACTGAGTCCGTGTCCCTGCCCCAACGACCAGCTTGGGCAAGGAGAGGAAAGGAAGGAAGGAAGGAAAGGCCTTTCTCGCTCGCGATAGGCTCTTTCTTTTTCCCGCCTCTACGGTCTTCTTAGTCCTGAGCAAACAAGCAGCAGCGCTGATTCTTAGAAGATAAAGATTACAGTCGCATCCTAAGTCCATGCAGCACGGCATTTCTGCGTACGCCTTAGGCATGCATCGCCTCCTCCTTCGCTCGCTCCTTTATCCTCGTGTTCCATGACTTATTTCTTGGCTTTGGCCATTTCTTTGTCAACTCGATTCCTTCGATGGTTTATTCTGGAGGTGGCCAGTTTAAATAGATAGTTACAGCTGCACAAGACAGACAGACAGACAGACAGACAGACAGACAGACAGACATTCGTTCATACATGTAGTATATACATACATTCAAGCTTTGGCAACCTCATCGATCAACAGTACAGAGAGAGAGAGAGAGAGAGAGAGAGAGAGAGAGAGAGAGAGAGAGAGAGCGCCGTTCTGCTTCTCAGTTCCAGAGAAGGGATGCGAAAGTCGCCTCTCTGCGTCTATCTTTTTTTTTGATTGAATTTTACAAAGAATAAACAAAACAGCACTAAATATTTGGTTTTGATGCAGGTAATGCAAATAGAGAGCAAAAAGTAAGGAAGGAAGGAAGGAAGTAACTATCAATCAATCAATCAATCAATCATATCTGTCTATCGGTTTGTCTTCTATTTCATGGGGATATAGCGCCCGAAGCGTTCGAGGCATCTCGCCGCAGAGACAATAATTGCAATAGTGCATGTAAACAAACTCCTGAGCAGAGGCGCAAGCTGCAGCTCGAAGCAGCGCAAAAAGAGAGAGGGCGCTCTGCTACTTCCTATCTTGCCTCACAGGATTCCTTTCTTTTGCTCTTTCTTTCATCCTCTTCATTTATTTGTCAGTCTCCTCTTCTCCGGAGCAGAGAAGCTTTGCTTTCGAAAGGCCATCGCTCTGTCAGTCAGTCTAATTAATCCCCTTCGCAACTCGAATGATCGGCGCTCATGGAGAGAAAGCGCCAGAAGGGCGAAGAGCGGGATCACGCCAATTGGCTGTTGATTGATTGGTTGATTGATCGACTTTGATCAACGGACTGACCGAATGATCGACTTTGGTTGACTCTGATTATTGACCCATCGATGGATTCGTCAGAAGAAGAGCAGATATAGAAAGAAAGATAGCACGCATATCATCGAAGAGCGGGAGGGAGGTCCTGCTAGCGAAATGCAGAGCGCTAGCTAGCTAGCTAGCTATCTAGGCAAGCAAGCAAGCAAGGTGGCCAACCACTGCGGGGCGGTTGTGAGGGGGGTTCCTCAGTGGAGCCAGGGGTAGCTCCAGAGAATCCATCCCAGTGGCGAACCAAGTCTGGAGGGGACGCCTCTCATGCGTGCGCTGTGGGGGAAGAACTTGATAAAAATAAATCGAGGTTTCTCTCGCTCTCTCAGCACTGCTTGCTTGCTTCTGCTTGCTTCTGCTTGCTTGTGCTTGCTTGTGCTTGCTTGTGCTTGCTTGTGCTTGCTTGGCACAGAGAGAGCTGCGCCAAGACCACTCGCTCTCCCTCATTCGCAGCGACTTTAGCAGGCTCCACGTATTGCGCTTTCTGTCCTTATCTCCTTTGTTTTCCCAGTCAATAATATCAACAAGTGCGCACTACACATAAACATGCATTCATACGTACACACTTAGCACGTATGTGCAGGGATCAACAGAGAGGAAGGAAGGTGGAAAGGTGCCGTTCCCTTACCTGTATAATAAGAGGTGCCGTCTACCTTCAGGCAGGTGCTGATCGTTGGAGTCTGCGCGAAGCCGATGCTCCATGAAGCGTTCACCCCTCTATACGAGCGGGCGAAAGCGGGCACGCATAAATACATACATACATACACACACGCGCGCGCGCGCGCGCGCGCGATCGACGATTTGCGCCACCTCCAACCACCGTCTCCTCCATTTGAGAACAGCCGTCGATCCTGCCCTTAAAACCCTTGGATTCCACTCCGAGTCCCGCAACAGCAGACTACGCGAACCCCATTCAGCTAGCAGCAGAACCGGGGCGCGCATGCTACAAGAAACGGCGCCCGGATGCCCTGCGCTTAAGCTGTGGGGCGAAAGCCGAAGAGATCCAAATCCGCGAGGGGCCTGTCTTTCTGCCTAAGCTTGGAAGAAAGGGTGCACACCTTTGGTCCCAGGACCTCGGGGTCACGTAAGACAGGTACCCCGGAGTAGACGGCTAGTTGGTTGAAAATCGAGATACGTATGTACGTACCTGCTGCCCGAGGCGTTGGCCTGCGTGTAACACGTACACACCTACATACATAAATGCATGCATACATAAATACACATCTACGCACACACATAAAAGTAAGCAGCACTTTCAGTCCTTGTCGAAGGTAAAATAAGCGACCTCTCATTGCAAAGCACGCGTGCAGGAAAGCAAAGGCCTAGCGGCCCTTAAGGCGCACCTAACGAGATCTAGGATCGAAATTGTTCGTTCCAAAAAGGCCTAGTGAGGGATAGCATTTATAGTAAGCAGTTAGTTGCCTGTTTCATAATAGCATCGATTGCAATATCGCACAACGTGATGTAATTGACTTGATTGATTCTATGGTGTAGTAGGTAGGATTGCAAAATCAAAATTACAGCCCTTCGGACAGCACGATGGCGAGTGTCGTTGGCCGTTTCAAGCGGAGGCAAACGACTAGGCGCTGCCTGCTAAAGGCGACGCTGCCTGCTTGCTGTAAGCACGGAGCCAAGGCGAGGCCGCGCGCCTGCTTTGGCCAGCTGAGCGAAGGGCGGTGCATGGACATGAGCACCGTCTTGATATCCACGCAGAGCAGAAGCGGCCCTCTCTTATGAAAGCAAAGGATACTACCTCTAGAGTTAGTATGTAGGTAGGCCTAGCTAGCTAGGTATTATAAGAGGACGAAGGAGAACGCTTTGATTTCATGCCTTCTTCTTGATGCTTAGAGTAGATCTCTCACTCAGAAGGCGTTGTATTCGTTGCGGCTGGCGAGCACAAGGGATGGAAAACTGCAGCATGGAGGGTGTTGCGCCGAGTATATAGTGGTTAAATGCGTTTGCGCCAGCAACAAGGCAGAGGAGGAGCAGGAAAGCTAGCCTCCTCTAGAATAAAAGGTTTTCTTCCGTAACGGCCTACAGTCCCTCGCGTTAGAGGATTAGCGCAGCAAATCTGGGTGTAATTTTATGAGTAGGAGATATTGTTGAAGTCTGTATAGAGGCTGGTCAGCCAACAGGTGCTGGCGGATCGTCGCCAGAGTGACCATTGAGTAGAGGTCGAATTGAGTTGAAGAATACGCCTCGGTTTTATTTGGTTTTCAAGTACTCGAGCCAATGCATTAGCGAATTTGCAACTAAGAACGCCAAAGACAATGATAATTGATAATTCCTCAGAAGATTGAAAAGGTAAAGGGGTGGCGAGCAGGACTAGCTAGCCCCAGTCCCCCCACCCCCCCACCCCCCCCCCAGAAATGCCATAAGAGCTGGCCATGGAAAAAGATTAGCTAGAGCCTCTGAGGCGGATCTCAGGACAGCAGCTTGAGTGGAGGATAACAAAAGATAATTTTGCTTCCCTAGGCTTCAAGCTGGCCTCAAGGCGAAGAAGAACTGGAAGTCTCAGATAGAACCTAGAACCACTACTGATGTGTTTAAGGCGCACGAGCGACTGTAGGTTTTAAGTTTGTATAAACTTTACTAACATCGAGATGTCAAACGTGAGTAATTACAAGTTGATAAGCAACGTACAGCAGTACGCGATAAACTAGTCGGCCTGTCAAAAGAAACAGCAGAAAGAAAGTCGGGCTGGGATTATTGCCTCTATCTATTAGTGAATTGTTTACTGTATAATTACAATTTAGCTGATTCGCTTATGAATTGACTAAAACACGAGGACAAGCACCTTCAAGGACTGGCTGGTGTGAGTTCCATGCAGGCATAAGTTACAGGGATCAAAGGTCAAGATGGTTATGATGAAATAATAGTCAAATCAATAAATACCTGCACTGAATCAATGTTGATTGAAGGTCTCTCTCAAGGTCATATTTCGTTTGTAAATTATGATGCGTTTCCGTAGTTTGTTCTGTTAGTCCATCCATCCTCACTGTCTTGAAAAACCAGGTCCTCACGAACGCTCTCTCTGCAGCACATTGCCCTGAGCACACAGCTTTTGAAATATAATTTTGCCTTCAGTGTTGTCTTTTGGTCAAGTTTAGAGGAAAGCTAGATAATGTGAATATAACAAGTATCTGGACATCAATTCATAATGGATTCAATCTTCTTCAATAATATGGGGTCGACCGTGACAGGATTAGGTGAATCAGCCAATCCAACGCTTCAATGAGTTTTCTTGAGGGGTGAATTCACTGCATCTCACGTAGAGATTTCCGAGCTTGCTTGTGTATTAAATAATGCAAGATTTCAGCTCATATTGGCCAGCAAATACTTGAAGTTATGAGTGCAGGTATTTTGGTCTAATCAACTGATACTGGAAACAAATAATTGACACAAGCCGTGTGCAACGATGCATACTTATTACAATTCGTTTTGTGAGAAATAAACTCAAACAAAACAAACTCGCACATCAAATGAATTGACCATCCCTTTCTGTAGTAGTATGAAATCGCAGACCCGTAAACTGACTGCGTAATCAGGCCGCCGACAAAGTGGCTGGTCCACTTGGACTTGTTCCAAAGAAGCTTTTCTGCATCCATTCATACAGACTTTGGAAAACTTAGCCTCTCACGTTAGATTTCTCCTAACGAATTTAAATTTATTGCGTTTGTTAACTAGCATCTTTAAAACTCACAGATCTTCTTCTATATTTTAAAAAGGTAAAGGACTGTTACCGAAGTTTTAGTAGATTCTGATTACAAAGATATTTCTTCTTTCTTCTTAGTTATTAGTCTATATGTGTGTACCAAGACACAGGAAGAAAAACACTTTAGTATAGAACATCAGAAGCCAGCGAAAACGCGATTTCTTGCGTCAATTGATCCGCTAGAAAGATCTCATAGAACATCATAATGGCAGTGCATGATAGAACTGCTAGAACCTGAACAACGCAGATTTTAATTAGAGCTGCCAATATCTATCACAAGTCGCAAGAATCTTCTGTCTTCACAATTTCACACCTTCTATGTTCGCACGCGCTTCTATTTTAGGTCAAGAGTTTACATTAGCAGAAGCTAAGTCAAGTAATTGTAGTTTGAAACGAAATGTATATTGTTTGGAAATCATTCATGTGCATCCTGCTCAGTGAGGAGCCATTATGATGATTTATTACCGATCAAGAGCTTCAGACTGACCCAACTTGTGACGTTGTGCATGACGTCGTCAAGCCCAGGTGCCAGCCTGACCCCTCTCCAAATCCGCTAAGCTTTCTGCAAACATAAGTATCTCGTCCTGTTGTCTCGTAGTAGATCTTGCGCTGCAAAACGTGGCTAGCGAAGCGGTCCTCTGCGACCTCTTGGTCCCTCAGTAACCGGTTCACTCTCTTACAATAACCACACTGTAAAGGGTAGTAACCCCAGCATCTTGACTCCTCCTTTTTCTTCTTCTGCTCCATACTTCATGGCGCGATTGTCCTCTATTATTTCTTGGCCATCGGGATCAATCACCCCAGCTATCTAAGCAAAGCAGCTCCAAGCACACCACCACCTCCATGACAAGGTCTGTTACATTTAAGCAAGGACCCCCTTTTTGAGCGCAGCTCTAACTTGAGAAGCCCGGAATCCACACTCCCAATTTCAAACTCCGAGTTTCACTCCCGAAACTTCGAAAGCAAACTCATATCTGTCGATTGATAATAAATACACACAGAGAGCGCAAAACTCGCCGACCAGTAAATCGACAAACGCAGCCTATCACAGAGTGCCGTCTAGTTTGCTACGCTTTCGAAAGGAAATTGAAACATTTGAGAAAGCCGGCATCACTCTGCTCACAGAGTTTCCTGCTGCCAGGAAGCGCAGAATGAGGCCGTTGTCATTAGTGTAATGAAGTTACAAGTTTAGCGGCAGAGAGGGGGGGGGCGTTGTAGAGCTAGCTGTGGGGCCTCTGTGGGGCGGCACTCGCGCAGCGAAACGTGCAAAAAGGCGGAGAGAGCTTGAAAAGCGTCTCGAAGGCAGAAAAGCAAGAGCTAGCTAGGTGGCTGGGCAGCTAGGTAGCCGATAAAGAGCCTGACTGCCTTCCTAAGGGACGGGAAAGCAGTAGCCTTGATGAAGCTAGAGACGTCCGAGGCGATCGAAGGAGAGTGGAAAAGGCAGTCTGAAAGACAGCGGACGGTACGAAAAATGATAATCGAGATATTTCTTCTCCCCTTCTCTTCACTTTGTTGGAAAAAAAAAATGAAAAGACAGAGAAAAAAAATAATTAGGTACCAACTTGCATGATTTTTATTATTTATTTATTTATTTATTAAGTTTTTTGAAAAATGTTCAAGTAGGTAAGCACGTAATGATAATAATCCTTTCCAAAAAAACAAAAACAAAAAAAAAAAGAAGAAGAAGGATGGCTTGTTTGCGTTTGCTTGCTCTTGCTTGAATTTTATTTTCTAGAATTCGTCGTGAAACTCACTCATCACGCTCTTCGGAACCGGCTGTTCAGTCTTCGCAGCTTTTTAGAATACCTGTACAGCGGCCGACTGATTGGCTGGCTAGCTGGCTGCGGAACGGCCTTTCTCAAACCCCCAGCGTGCGAGTAGGCGCCTACCTCTCCATAATCGTTGGGCGCCCCATCGCAGTTTTCTCCTTAAGTCCGTCGTGATGAGATTTTAAAAGGCCGAGAAGCCGCAGAAGAAACGAGCTACATACTGATTCCAGTAGCACCTTCTACCACTATGGCTGCCCTATTCAAAAAAGACCACTAGAGAGTACTACTCATTTCTCTTTTCCGGTTTCTGTCAGTTTCAGAAAGAATATCTTTGAGGTACACACTCACTCTCGCTCGCCGTCGAACAAATTATCTTGATTGCTCAACTCCAGCTTTAAAAAACTCGGCAGCCGCGCGGTTGTTTTCAACAGACGCATGGCCGCAGCAGTTGGCCTCCAACGCTCCTGTGCTTAGGAAGCTCTCGTTGACCCCAAGGCAGCGCGAGAAACCTTTCTTTCCAGGGCCAGAGTCTTGTGACGTCACGAGTTGCAATCCAATCCAATCCAATCCAATGCAATACAATACAATGCAATGCAATGTAATGTAATGTAATGTAATGCAATGCAATGCAATGCAATGCAATGCAATGCAATGCAATACGACCAAATGACGTCAGCACCGAAGGGTGCACCCTTCTGTCAAGATCAAGCTGACCCGAGTCCTAAACCTAGACAGACAGCAGCGGATCTTTCGTGCGCCTGGAAGGAGAGCGTTCGGATTGCCCCTCTCGTCACTCCACGGCCTGGCATCGAGCGAGCCTCGAGGTCCAGTCCAAGAAGATTTCTGCCAGACTGACTGACTGACTGAGTGAGTGAGTGAGTGCGCTAAAAATAACAAGAGTTAGCTTTGCACTCCAAATGGACGAAACCAGTACTTTCTTCGGCCTTTTGTAAGAAAGTCAGACCTCGAAAACGTGCCAAGAACTCCAAGTTGTCCTATCCTTGGCAGCTTGGGCATCCTTGCTCCTCGCCAGCCAATCAGGCGCCCCGAAAGAAGCCGCCGAAAGGTCTGCTCTGGTCCTGGCTGCCTCGGCAGAGTCGCCCACGCGTGAAACCCGCGCCGCGTCGTGCCGCGTCTTGCTAGCTTGCTTGCTTGCTAGCTTGCTTGAGCTCGAAGGCAGAGCAGCCGGAGCCTGGCCGCTAAACGCGCGTTTCGATGACTCGCTCAGTCAGTCACTCAATCTTCTCTTCGATTGGGAGGAAAACTCTTGAAGAAGTTGAGTTGGCTGCCGCTTCGGAAGATCGCGCCCTTTCCTCTACGCGCGAGTTTGGGAGTGAGGAGGTGAGCAGAGGACATGTGCCTGCCTGCAGGCTGGCCGAGGCTTGTTCGAGGGAACCGACGAGCGAGTCAGCGAAGCGTAGGACCCATCTCGCAAAGGGAGGCGCTCAATTCCAGCGGGAGATTGCATTTCCCAGCAAGCTAATTAATATGAGAGCCAATGTTGAAAAAATGCGATGCCTTTCTTTCTTTCTTTCTTTCTTTCTTTCTTTCTTTCTTCTATATATATTATGTTTTTGTAGTATAATAATGATAACAGTAGTAATAATAAAACTGTAATTTTTGTTTTAGGATAAATAGTTTTTAATAATTGAAAAATAGATGTGACACCGGGTTATGAAAGAATCCTGTTACGACGAGCTGCTCAAGAAAAGAATTATGAGTTGAACTCGAGCCGAAGGAACTGGCGGCCGAAGGCAATGAATGGCCTCACTCACGTGACAGAGAAACTGGACGACGAGTTGGACTTGTAAGCTCCTAACGAAATCAGACACAGGAAGCGATCGGCCAGGTAGGTAGGTAGGTACATAGAGCAGGCGCGCAAGAGAACTAACTCGAAAGAAAACAGGCCGCAAAGAGAGGCGGCGCGAAATCTTGGTGACAAAGTTTCGAGGTGCACGTGCGGCTCTCAGGGACTCTTGCAAACCGTGGCACAGAGATACGTGCGTCCCGTTAGAATTCATTAATTCCTTCGTTTATAGAACTCATCCTTTCAATCATTGATGCACAGGGTGTGGCAGATCTTGGCGGCGAAAGGTGCCACTGCCGCTTCTTCTTTCTCGTAAGGGAGAGCCGAGGAGCGGGTTCCCCTGGTCAGCGTAATGACCGTGTATGGAATTCGAGTTTCGCTGGAACGCTTAACAAACAGGATTTCTAAGACGAACTCCTTGCTTGATTGATTTTAAAATTGATGAGGTTCGATATGGCTTGAACTCTTGTCAAAATTACTCTCTCTCTCAGAGGAGTTGTGCTGATCGAAATGGAGAAAAATAACACCAGCATGAATATATATATATATATATGAGCGACAGTAGTGCAGATCTAAGGAAGGCCTAATCCTGGAGAGGCAATCCGTCGTAAGCCATGCTCGCGAAGAATTAATACATGAAAACAAGAGAATGTGCTGCAGGATCTGAAGACCCTGATGTGAAAATTGGACTTAAGTTCTGCAAAACAAAATGACCTCGTCAATACAAAGATGAGGGCTGCCATGTTGACTCGATAAATTGTCGCAGCGCCGGCGACCAGAGCAAAGCAAACCAGCAACTCAAGAGCTCGAGCAAAACCTCAAGCAAACAAGCAAACAAGCAAACAAGCAAACAAGCCAACAAGCTTACGAGCAAGTCTTCAAGCAACAATTCTAAGGAAAATGTCTACCCCCATGGTTCTCCCTGCCTCCTCCGCGATGCGCAAGCGCATCCCCATTGCAACCCCTGAGCTCGACGCCGTGCTCGCCAGCGAGGCCAAGGTCAAGAACGAGTCCGGCAAGCCCAAGGCTGCCGCCGCTGCCAAGAAGCCCGCTGCTGGTGGCGCTGGTGGCTCCTCCAAGGACCGTAAGGAGAAGGCTGCCAAGGCTGCCGCCGCTATCCCTGCCCCCGTCAAGGATGCCAAGGACAAGAAGGGCCCCGTCTCCGTCAAGCCCGGCAAGAAGGAGGCTGCCAAGGCCGCTGAGCCTGCCAAGGGCACCAACAAGAAGAACAAGAAGTAAATTGCGCTGTCCCGATGTACATTTGATGCCAAAATGGCAGCAGCGCGTGCGTTGTCATCTCACGTGGTGCGGCGCAAACATCTTGACTGAAGATGGGTGTTCACGAAACTCAAGTCTCGTGATTTAGACCTCTTCCCTTCACTGCCACTTGCACGACTTCGTAAGCGGTTCACACCAGCACAGGGTTGTGGTTTCGGCTGATTGAATTCATATCTCATGATGACACCATAAATAGTAAATTGTCTTTCTTTGTCTCAACCAAAAGATTGTCTTCTTGTATCCTAAAACATTGAAGCCAGGTGTGCGCTAGATTCGACAACGAGAAGAAAATGGAAGTTGCATATGCGTTAACCTCTTTATCTGTGGGACTCCAAATAAGTTAGCATGAACTTCAAATAATGTCATCTTGAGAGAAAAATATATATAAATATATTATTGTATAGAAAAAAAAAAAAATGGGAAAAAACTTGTCCTATTTCACTGACTGCTTCATCAAGGTACACCATAAAAGCCCCATCATCTACTTTACACATAGCAAATGAGCTGTTCAGCACATTGAAGCTTCTTCGTGGACCTTTTGCGTCATTGATTTTGTGTCTTTGTGTGTAAAGCTTAAAACACTTTGCATTAATTGTTCATCGAAGTTGATTTCGCATTTTTCCCAACCCCCGGAGACTAACTTCATTAGCTCCAAGAATGATTGATTATAAACTGGGTCAATTCCATTGAGGACCATCGAGTTGATTGAATATTTTCCAAAGGAATCTTTATGGATAGTATTCGTCAAAATAGTATTAAAAAGATTCCTCCTCTTGTAAAGTTCATAAGGGCAAAAGTATGTACCACCAATATAGTACATCGATAGATAAGTATTAAAGGCATCTCCTGTGTCTCTAGTAATACTCTCCGCGCTATGAATCGATGCCATTCTATCGCAATTATTCCTGTTAAGTTTCTTTTTTTTTTTTTATAGTGTTCGTTTAGATCGAAATACCAATGTTTAAAATAATATGATGGGGAGTAGAGCCTCTCTATATTGATTTCCTCTGCCGATTTCAACTCGCAATAATAAGGTGCCTTTTTCTCGTTGTGTAATATTGGGCAATGCATACATGTTCTAGCAACTCCATTAACCAGAATCATTCGAGCAAGTAACCCTGGGAGTGTTGCTTTGAGCTGATTTTTGATACGACCATCATTGAAATCCTTCTGAATGATGTTATATTTGTTTATAATGTGTGGTGGTTTGTCATACGCTGCCCACTTATTTTTTTGCATATCCAAGAGTGTATCAAAGTGGCAAAGTCTAATAGCGTCATAGAGAGCATAATAAAGTCGTTTGAGTGTTTTCGGCCATGAACGATTGTTCGCGCCACTGTAAAAGAGTTCAATTTCACCCGCCACAAAGTCTTGTGTAATCTTTTGTGTATAGAAAAATCATAGAGTGGCCATTCACAGGGTTCAATATGATTGGTTAAGTAGGCGCGCCATACTAGTCTCTATAGAAAGCTACCTTCATACCCTATATGTCCGAATGCGCAAAGAAATCGATTGAGGTAGAGCTCGACCTCTATTTCGCTGAGTTTGCTTTCTTCTATTTCTACTTCCTCATTGCATGTTTTTTTCCCAATAAATTCTTCTAATTTCGTGATTGTGCTCATAGTTGGCACATCTACAATAGGAAGTTGGCCGTTGTTGCTAGCTTGCATCATTTTCGAAGGTTGGAACTAGCTAGGGATGGCTTAGGTGCGTAGACTATTTCTCGGCGACGCTGAGTTAAGGTTTTGTTTTCTTTCTGTTTTATTTTTTTACCAAAGTTCGGGATTTACATGTATATTATTATCTTTTTTTGAAAAAAAGAATCATCATTTAGAATTTTAATTAATATGGATTGACCATCTCATTGATCATCGTTTCAAGCTCCTCCCGCTCGTCACGGAAGAGAGCCATTGCGTCCTGTGTCATCTTATTAACAACATAGGCGTTTCCATAGTCGGCAAGGTAGACACGAGGGTTTGTATCACAAGAAACTACCATATGAAAGGCATCCCAGTTGATTGATCCATGCAAAATGGTGTATTGATGTTCGTGCGATAACTCTCCAGAAACGTCGTGAGGTCCCAGTCAGTCGGAATCTTAATCTTTTCGTTCTTTACAAACGCGTTGTGGTTAAGAATCAATTAGGAAACCGGGAAAAGGATAAGCACGCTGTTTTGGAAAAGAGGACCACAACGGATATATTAGAAAGTAGGGCAGGAATCAATAAGCAATCAGTTCTGTGATGAGAACCCGGGAAATTGTGTGTCTATGACAATTTTGGCTTTTCGCGAGGTAGCATACTTCAAAGGTAGCGAACTACCCTGAAGATAAATCCAACCATGGCTAGCCAAGGAGATGTAGAGCGTGCAGTCTCAATCCAGGGGCTTACACAAGGCCTTGGAGCTCTTGGACTGAACCTTAGTGCAGCTCAAGTAGAGCGCTTGAGTCAACTAGCCGGCGAAAATGTTCTCAAGTCTATTGTAGAATTGAAAAAGCGGTCAGAAACTCCACCAGCACTGTCCGATAGACCCAAGCAAGAGCAAAAAAGATTTACTGCTACACGTGCAAGGATGAACAATTACAAGAATTTATCCTCTGCTGTTTCTGGTATATTAATCGAAAGTCACGAAGATACAGCACTATCCCAAGAGCAATCATTTGAAATTGATAAATTAGGGCAACGCCCACGAATTTGCTCTTACAATGACTCTGCTCCAATCCGAGGACTCTTACAAGCAGATGTTGATTTGCCATCTCCTGTTGAGGCTTTCTTGATACCAAAGTCGCCCCGAAAACGTGGAAATGTCAATTCTCAAAAACAGACCTTCTCGGGAAGAGGGGCTTGCGACTTATTGCACCAAAAACAAAAAACTGAACCTTTTCAGTATGAACAATGCATGAAAGAGACAAAATTGATGCATAATGTAAGCAACAAACTTTTTGATCAGCTGGGTGGGGATATGAGCAAGTTACATGATTACTTCAAGGGGAAAGATCCTAAAAATACAGGATCTATTCACCTGGATGATCTTCGAGCTGCCTTAAATGAAGTTGGAGGTATTCAGCTACTCAATGATGATGTTCACCGGCTTGTTGAAGTTTACCAAACACAGAAAACATGGGATGGCAAAGTTAATTACGAAGACTTTGTTAGCGATCTGACAAAGACTGCATATGCGACATTACCTGATACAAGTTTGCATCAAGTAAACATTGCCCAACGGAGAACTCTTGGGCTGCAACGTAGAATTGGGTCTACTGTTCTTAGGGCATCACGCCACAATGCACGCCAAGCATTCAGCGCGTGCAGTGGGCAAGATGGTCGCGTTACACCAACGTCAGTAATTGCGCATATTGAAGACGGTTTACAAATCCTGCTGTCTTCCTCCGATCGAGCTGACTTATTTGCCGAGCTAGTCAAGCAAACAAAGAACAACCAGCTCGATGAGAAGGCATTTACGAGAGTACTACTGGGTACGCCTCAGCACGCATTATCAACCCGTCTGTGGGATGATGAAACAAAATTTGCGGAGCATGAACACTCTTCTTCATCAATTAAAACAAATCTTTCGCTATCCATGACCTCAGGATTAGATCCTATTACAGCGAGTCGTGCGTATAAAAAGCTGGAACAGTGGGTTGCCTCTCGAAAGAGTAAGGGTTCCACTATGTATAACATTTATTTACAACTAGATCGGGAGCTACATAGTGGATCTGTAGCCAGCGCAACATCAAATCTGCTGAAACGTCTTGGGCTTGACGTTAGCGGTGATGAAGTTGCTGAGTTGCGTCATATTGTTTCTCCATGTAAGTCGACCGCATTTGCACAATTCGCAAAGCAAATGTCAACAAAAGACTTCTCAGCGGGTGAACTTGTAGTACAAAACATAGCCGCAGCTGGAAATCAAGGGCGAGAATCCCTAGATGGCATGCAGCTGCCCAGGAATAAACGAGCTCAGGCCCAAGTCAAGATGCACAAGACAGCTATGATGTCAGCGTCTTCGCATAGTGCTTCGATGACGCACAGAGCACTCCAGCTCATTAAAACGCGCCGCAAGAGTGTCAATAAGGCATATCTTGGAATGAAGCAAGGCCAAACACTTTCGTCGAGCGACTTGTATGACTGTTTGTGTCAAGCTGAACATACGCAACTTGATCGGGCAGAATTCGACGAAACGCTTCATCGTGCTGGGATTGCGCCTTCATGCCAAAACATTCGCTTTGATCAATTTGATCGTCTCCTCTCCCTTGAAGCTAAACGCCATGTTGCAGTGTCTAGTTATGATGTCGCTCAGCACGACAAGCCAGCAACAGAGTCTTCTGCACTTCATAAAACTACGTCTACTTCTAAAAGCTCCATGGTTCTTCACATGCGTGCCCCACCTCCTTTGCCGCAATCTCGGTGAGTAGGTAGAGACATAGCCTACTACATGACCCCAGGAATCTCTAAATGCTATTCGCAGATATGAAGAGGCTATTTCATCATTTTATATTGGTAATTAAAGTCTGCAAAGCGTCGAGTACAATCTATGAACGTAGTAGGTCTTCTAAACAATATATACAAATTTGAAGTGACCAAACTTTACTAACAATGGCTACGTTTTTGTCTCATTATTTTGCACTTCTTCCTTCTTTCAATCGTATGGTCGGCGCTGATGAGAACTCTTCTATCTCCAGCTAGTCAACCCCTAGCTAATGTGATGGATAAAGAAGGAAACATGTGTAATAAATAGTCAAGCAAGCATAAAACATCTCAAAGTTTATAAATTAATCTATTGATACATGGACGAGCCATCTTGCTTGTGGTCGGGTTTAGTATGTATCTTGCCTCTCACATAGTCTGATAGTCCGTAAAGAAACGCACTATTTGTAATATTAATGATGAGAGTCGCAATTGATGAAAATGAAATTTACATAACATTTACCTAACTACCTACCTAGAGTCTTTCTAGTAGAGTCAGTGTGCAAGTAAGTGCTTCTCGGGCTTTCGTGGTTTTAGCTCACCACCCAATTTCAAGCTTTGAGCTCTGATTTCATTGTCAATTTAAAACGTCAAGTGTTCACTACACAAAAGAAGCACATCATTGTATATTCTTATTGTTGCCCACTGAGCTTGCTTCGTGCTGATGAATTTTGGTTCTCATCAATTTGATTCGATTTAGTTAATGATTGACCCTTTTTTCGATAAGAGTGAATGGATAATCTTATATATCCTACTTGAATTGGGCCGAGCAGAACTTCAAACTTAGCTCTTTAATTTACTATAAACACCAGCACACGATACTTTGAGTACCCGCGACTCTTTGTCTCGCTGTTGCATAATTGGAGGTTGTATATACTCCATGGTCGAGAGTTGATCTATCTGCCATACTTATCTAAAGACTTTCACAAGTTAGGTTATTGAGAAAAACATCTTGAGGCGAGACAAAACAAACCCAAGGCAAACCCAAGCTAGCTAGTTAGCTAGCTCTGGAGGAGCGAGTAAACAAAGTCATTGTTGAGAATCCACCTCACCAGCATTTGCCGCTGCGAAACGCACGGCTCGTCACTAAGGAACCACCCGCGTTGAGCATGGAGCCTGTGCCAAGGCCATTTTCCATGGAGTCGAGCGCAATGGATCTCTTGTTTGAAGATGACCTCCTTGGCCAGCCAGGGTCCCTTTCGCAGGCCTCTGAATTTAGTTCCCAAGGCGACTTCTGGACGGCTCTAGGCATGAGCATGATCGCTGGTCTTGCCACTGGAATCGGAGCTCTCTCAGTAATCGCTATGGACCGCAAACCAAAACCAAGACACATGGCATTCTCAATGTCGCTCGCAGCCGCCGTCATGCTCACGGTCTCAGTTTTCGACATGTACATTCCGCTAGTACTCGAGGATGGTTTCCTTTATCCAAGTCTCACTGCTTTATGTGGCGGAATTATCTTCGACGTACTTCTTAGATTGCTGCCACAGCCTGAGAAGATGATGTTGCCGCAGTACCGTCGAATGACACACAAGAATGATGATGAAGAGGAAGATGAATCAGGGTCCTCAGCGCCACACTCCAAGATCAAGCAGCTGAGACTAGGGATGATCATGATGGTCACGCTTACAGCTCATAATTTCCCAGAAGGTCTTGCTGTGAGCATGGCAAACATCAAGTCTGACTCGCTTGGGTTTGTCGTGACCCTTGCGATTGCGTTGCATAACATCCCAGAAGGACTTGCAATTGCAGTGCCCATCTACGCAGCTACAGGTCGCAAAAGCTATGCAGTTGGCATGGCATTGCTCAGTGGCCTCAGTGAGCCTCTAGGTGCATCAATTGCACTCACCGTGCTCCAGAATCAGTTTCGTAGGTCTCCTTTCTTGGTCTCGTATCTATTGTGTTTTGTAGCAGGCATCATGACTGCGGTGTCATTTCGTGAGCTTATTCCAGAGGCACGTGCGTATAATGAGCCTAAAGCGTGCGCAATAGGATTTTTGGCTGGCTTTTGTGTCATGTTATTGACGATTTTGGCCGAGCCTTGATTCACAGCTCTTCATAGACTTTGCTACTTTATATCATGAAATCATTCTTGTTCAATATGGCGCTACGAAGGCGTTATCGTTGCATTTGCCTTGCGGACCTACATGTTGACACAAGGCCACCGGCGAAAATGGAAATGGTGTGTAGTCTGAAAGATTTTATTTTATTCGAAAACTCAGTAATGGCTGACAGCTGAAAGCCATCCGTCTTTGACTCTGCTTCTATCTTGTGATATTTCAATTTATAACCACTGATCACTGCAGTGGCAAACTTAACTTTAACCTGGCCTTTAATTTAGGACAATCTTCTTTTAACTTAAAAGTACAAATACAAGCCTAAATGGGCATCTGGAGAGCTCAAGCCTCAGCAAACATCTTTTTCCAAGTGTGATCCTGATATCTAACCCAGCTACTCAAATAAGATATCTGCGTATAGAACGACAAGGACCTCACGAAGTATAGCTATTACTCACGGAGATGTCGCCACAACATGTCACAAACATTCTTTTCTCCTGTGTTGGGAACAAGTCTATAATAATTCATATGTTTAGAAGTTTTCCCTTTTTAGAATTTGCTGCCAACACTTACAATTTGACTGCGAGTTTCAGTGAGAATGATAGCGGGGTCATTCCTGGTTATCCTCCGATTCTGAAAACAAACTAACTTTTGATCCAGTTTTCAAGCTACATAATTTATTACAAAGCGGTTGGTGAATATATCTTTGTCGAATTCTCTTTTTTTTTTTCAGTATGCCTAGCTTGAGGGCTGGAAAGGCACTAACGACCTAATGCTCTCCTTCCTCGGAATCGAAATCACTTCATTCGAACCATTTCTAATTTTAAAACTGAGTTGAGTAGATAATATGTAACGAAGATACTAAATAATTCTTATCTATACCTGTATAGATCCGTTGCACATTTCCGGCCGTAGCACAGGTTGCACAATTTCCAAGGACTAGAGCTGGCAGTGCACTCAAGATAATTTGTACTGCTAGCTTCTTGACCGAGTCTTATCACCTCGGTAACCACGTAAAACTGCAAGTCTTTCTTTAATTGATGTGGTTTTTGCTGGTGGTAGAACTCAACCACCTGCTCCTTAAAATGATCTCAGCTTCCAAAAATATGGGACAAGGTATAGTCTCATCTATGCCTTCATACTCATTACTGGATCAACTTAGAGAATAAACTCTGCTCCAGTGTTAGCACTACCTGCTGGAAGAACCAGACATAGTATACGTAGTAGGAATAAGGTGTTAAGTTTCTTCAGCCTAAGGTTCTTCGAATATCTCTAAAGAACAAGATCTAGTAGTGCCAAAGGATTAAATCAATCCTATTGTTTCTGCTAGATATGGAACTTACTTACACTTCTGTCTTTGACAAAAGTGGACAGCGCGACTATCAGAAACAGCATGGTGGTGGTACGAGTATTAGTACCACAAGAAACTTCGCGCCCAGAGCCTGCCATTTGCAATCGCCTGATTAGCCTGCGGTGCCTTTAGAGGGTTGGCGACGGCATTCAAACCCCGCAACAGATCCAAAGGGGAACGGAGTCTTTAAGTTTTCAACTCAGAACTTATTCGATTGTGCGGACAGAACAGCTTTACAAAGACGCAGTTCAGGCGGTAACTCGACGATATAAACATGAGCACGATTATTGATGCAGGAGAGATGGCCTCCCCAAAGGGAGAGATCGAGGCAGGTCAGGCTGAGCAACCGTCTGTGGAAGGAGGGCAGCCGGCAACGGATCATGCGTCAGTTCCTGACGACGCTGAGCGTAAAAACGATGTGGTCCCCGTGAAGCACGCACCGACGCAGCAGGCGCACCCAGCTCCAACTCAGCCTCGCCCGAAGCGCCGCAATCGCCGTACATCTATTTCAGCAGAATGCGTTGATCCTGCTGACGACGCCAGTTTTGAGCTCAATATTATTGAGAAGACCCCAGAAGAGAGAGAACGTATTGAGCGCTCTGTAGAGGACAATTTTCTCTTTGCAACTTTGGACAATGACCAGCGGAACCAAGTCCTTGGGGCTATGATAGAGAAGCGCGCAAGCAAAAATAAAGTAATTATTGAGCAGGGCTCTGCTGGTGATTTCTTTTACGTGCTTGACTCTGGTACAGCGGATGTCTTCGTGAACGAGACTAAGGTTCTCAGTTACAGTGGTGGAAGCTCATTCGGCGAGCTTGCGCTCATGTACAACTGCCCTCGCGCTGCTACCGTAAAAGCCACATCTGATTGTGTTCTCTGGGCTCTTGATCGACAAACTTTTCGCCATATTCTCTCGGTAAATCAAAGCGCTAAACGAAGCAAATACGAGGATTTTCTTAAGAGCTGCCCTCTATTTGAGAATCTTGCAGAGCAAGAGATTTACCGCATCGCAGATGTTCTTGTGGATCAATACTTTGACCCCGAATCTGTGATTATCACGGAGGGAGATGACAATCAGAGTGAAATGAAATTCTATATGGTGATTTCTGGTGAAGTTGAAGCTTTCAAGGGAGACGACCGAAGCACCGTGGTAGGTCGGTCTGGTCCTGGCGAGTTTTTTGGTGAGAAGGCACTCATCGAAAGCGCACCGCGCGCTGCTACAGTCATAGCAAAGACGCCTGTTCAATGTGCCTACCTTGACATTGCTGCCTTTGAGCGATTGCTTGGACCTTGCAAGGATATTATGCGTCGCCAGATTGATTTGTATCGTGTCAACACAGATACGCCTGCAGCAGGTTCTGCTATTAACGCTGCACGCGCCCTCACTCCACCAACAAGTGAGGATCAAGATTGAAAGTGAATTTCATATCTGGGCAATAGAAATGATAGTTTTTTCTTGTACTTACTTAAAACAACAGCCAGTATCACATATATTTTAATTTTATAATTCAAGTTGACAATCACATTTATTCAAAACTATAGTAGACTGAAAGTCTTTCGCTACCAGCTTAATTGTAAATAAAAGACTGGCATCCTCCAATGGGATCGGGGAGTTACTCGCTTGTCGTGTTTCATATGTAGGATTTCCAAGAATAGGATCAGACAATATCAGCTTAACATGGGTACAGGATGGTTGAATAAAGTTATTCTTATGTCTCGTTTTAAACCTCATTTCCCAGCGGCCACTTAGTTCTTCTATTGATCGAGTCAAAGTTTAAAATAAAAAAAGGTGATTGTCCAAACAGTGCACTTGCTTGAGGAGAGAATAAAAACTCGACTTTGATCCTTCAAGCGGACTCTAAGGTAAGTCTGTTTACTTAGCGACAGAAAAGAATCCACGGATGTCTTTGCTCCCTTGAGCGGCTTTTTCTAGTTTTTGATTCTTGAGAACTCTCATCAGAGCCTTTGTCTCCCGTTCATGACAAGGACAGCATAAAGTTCGGAAGTTTAGCATACATGCTTGACCTCCACCAAGCGACACTGCTTGAATGTGATCAGCCTGCCAGAAATCCCCAGCCCGTGGGTTCTCTAAGCGCTGCTTAGTGGGCTTAAATTTTGTGCCAACAAGCATTTGATAGCGCTCTGCAGATGTTACAGCCTTGACCTTTTCATACAGAGCTTGCGCATTCTCATTACAAACCTCTGCGATTTTTATTGTCGTGACCATTTCAGACTTGTGTTAGTTAGTTGACAGATTTGAAATATAGCAAACATTGGTGATGGTGCTGTTGCATTTGCACCTTGTATGTACAAACTTACGGCATATGCCATGCTCTAAAGAGAAAAGCTGGCGACGAATGGCGGATCCACTTAGTTTAATACGGTACTTGCTATGACAGTCGAAAGAACATAGTGTTGTCACTTGGAGTTTAAGCAAGTCTTCAGGAATGGGTTTGCTACACTCGATGCAAGTCGGAACCTTTTCTGCCTGTACGTCTATTTCTGCACTTGAAGATGAAGCTTGGCCTTCATCAGCTTTATCACATGTAGTTATATTCACTCCTGGGGATTTTTCCATATACCGTTCAAAGCAAAGTCCTTGGGCTTTTCGTTTGGCATACAAGTCTTGTACAAGGGGCAAGAGTGGAGGACGAATAACCTGATCAACAAGCGCATTTCGCTCGGCTGAACGCAAACTTTCCCATTGGCGAGCAAATCTCTCCACGGCTCGTTGCACGGGTTTGCTATCCTGCAGCATGCTGGGTAGGTCTTTCACATCTTGCCATGATTTTTCTAAGGCAATATTAGCAGCAAAATTGATCCCATAGGGCTCTTTCTTGCTGTCAAAGAGAAATATGCGCCCAGTATTTCCAGATACAGAGAAATGGAGGCTTTTGGCTAATGCTTCTTGCGCACTATCTACAGGCTCACTATCATCATCCTCAATTTCATCGTGTAAGTCGACGTCCGTAAATGGTGTTGCTTTTGAAAGCTTACTCCCAGAAGTTGGTGTTTGTCTAGCCGGCGTTGTAAAGGCTCCCAACCTATCATTAGACACTTTTGTAGCCTTGCTTGTGGATGAGACTTTTCCAGTTGGTGTTCCAAAGGCCTCAAAATCATCCATGAGCACTTTCGAGGGCTTCTTCGTAGAAAAAGAATCCTTTTTGGCTGGCGTTGAGAAGGTCTCGAACGCGTCATTCGACATGGTCAAGTCAAATACATCTGGTTCAGACGGGGCACTAGGCGAAACCTGTTCGTTAATAGCTGGTTCACCAAGATTAGGTTCTCGCAATCGTGCATGCTTCCTTCTCGGTGTACGGTCTGCTAGGGGTGTAACATCAGAAACCTCAGTTTCCGAAACTATAATATCTGCTTCGCGATCTACCTTTCGCTTTGGCGTCATTACGAGTGGAGAAGCACCAGAAGTTGAAAACCAAGAACGAACATCGCCTTTGGGATAGTTCACAGATGTTTGTCCGTCCAAATTCCCGATATGGCCGCTTTCATCTTCTTCGATATGATGTGCTGCCTTAAGATCGACATGATTGGCATCCATTAGGGTCTTCTGAGTTCGATCAAACATATTCTCATGCTGGACGCCATCAAGTGCCTTTCCAACAGTATCCAGCTTGCGCCGTACCATCGGCCAAACAATATCATCGAGGGTTCCGCGAACAGTTAGATAAATGATATTTACAGCATTCACTTGTCCAATGCGATGCGCACGGTCCTCAGCCTGGACCAGAACGCCGGGGGTCCAATGCATTTCTACAAATATTACTGTTGATGCAGCGGTTAATGTAATTCCTTGCCCAGCTGAAGTAAGTCCAAGGAGAGCAACTGTCACGCCTGAATTGGGGTCTTGAAAGCGTTTAACGTAAGCATGACGGTCTGTGGTAGAAACTGAACCATCAATACGGATCAAAGAATTTTTTTTTCTTGTCAATTCAGTCTGCAAGGCGTCGAGTACATCCAGGTGATGGGCAAAAACAATAAGTTTCTCTCCACTCTCTGCAGTTGAGCTTACATATTCTGCAGCTGCAGCAACCTTAGCCTCGCCAGTAGCTTTATAGAGTTTCATCAGAGTTTGACGTTGTTCAGAACGTGCACTCATTACCTCTCGATAAAGTTCGCGATCCATACCACCCTCTTCTGCAGCAGCGAGAAGATTATTCATATCAACGTCTCGAAGTCTCGCCATCAGGCTCTTGACCTCCTTCATACAAGCTGCACCCGGAGCCACATCAAGGCGGAGGAGCTGCCGTCGCTTTGGAGGGAGTTGGCGGAGAACATTTCGTTTCTGTCGCCGCACCAAGAGACCTTGCAGCTTTTCGTGGAGTTCTTCAAGGTTGCTTGCTCCATTATAGTCCATGCCCCATGGTCGCCGTGTGGGGTTGCAAAACCGATTGGTAAATTCTCGATACTTTGGGAATATATCAGGACGCAAGGCATGAACTTGAGTCCAAAGTTCGATTGGCCTTGCAAGTGCAGGAGTACCACTAAGCAAAGCTACTCGTCTCGCTTGTTTAAGAATGGGGGAAATCTTTTGAGTCCTGATTGCAGTGGAGTTCTTAAGGTAATGGCTTTCATCAACCACAACAACGCGAAATTTCTGTGCTTCAATAGCATCTACAACCTTGCTTCCGCGAGCAAACATTCCATATGTGATGATCGTAACAGGTTTTTTCAGATCACCAGGAAATGACCGGGACTTGATCACATTAATTTCACCTGGTTGGAGAGTCGGTGCCCACTGCTCTAGCTCGTCAGCCCAGTTCAATTTAACAGAAGACGGTGTTATAATTAGCAAAGGCCACTCCTTACGGAATGCAAGCGCAAACCCAATCGCTTGTACAGTTTTACCGAGTCCCATCTCATCTCCAATCAACGCTCTGCCATTGCACTTTTTAACAGCAAACGCAACACCCTGACGCTGAAATGGCATAAGCATGTCTACAAATCGCTCCTCCAAACCAACCTCGGGGGACTTTAATAGAGCTCCGGCTTCCACTACAGGTAGAAGCCTTGGATCATAAACACGAGATGCGTTGTTTTCATGTCCCGGTGTAGTATTGAACTTCGGTTGCCCTGTCGACGCGGTCTTTGAAGCAGCAGGTGTTGAACTCGATGCCGAAGATCCAGATTCTTTGCCCCCCATAAGCTTGAGAACCTTGAGCGAGTCCTCCAATCTTAACCCCTCCATGTCAACATTCTCAAACTTTTTCCAGACAGCCTGCGGGAAGCAGTCCAAATGGTAAAACATGGTTTGAGGGCGCATTTTACCACCGAACCTGACCAGAACCTCGTTGCACACACGGAGTTCATCCTTAGCAATCTTCTTGTTACAACCACGACCTCTACAAAGTCCCCTGCCGCTAACACTGTATGCTACGCGAAGTTTGCCATCTGTATTGATTCCGCCCATTTTGCTCCAATTCCAGTTGCAAATCAAGCTAGTTCCAGCAAAGAAGTTCGCCAATAAACTTGCAGGCACTATTCACACGCACGTTCGCAATCTAGACAGCCAAGAAACAGTTCGTATTGCCAACTAGAATTCAAAGACGACAAACGCAGCAAAAGCAGCTAGATCCCGTTCCTTCAGAAAGCTAAGGAACTTCGGATGAGCGCAAGCTCACGCACGAGGTACGTGAGAGATGCCGCCTCAGAAGAGGGTTGTCACGAGGCTTGCTGACCCAGCGCGGGAGTTAGCTTTGAGCAGAAGCCGCTCTATCTTGGCGATATTGAAGAGGAGTAGTAGTACTACTTCACCCGTCGTTAGTTTTTCAAATTCTTCATCAACTTATTTTTGGGTTCTTCAAATCCTATTGTATCAATTAATTATACCTTAACTCATATCATGCAATAACATGTTCCGTTCTTTGAGATTTAACTTATGCGGCCAAAGAACGTTACTGTTCTCATCGTTCTTTTCAACTCGGGGAGGGGAAAAGAACGGCTGTTCTGTTCTTATAAAATAGTACGTTTAGATGGGGTGAGAGTTTAATACGGGTTAGGCAGAAGACGCCGCAGCCACTCGTTGTACGCGTCAGTCGCGGAGGGGGCAAAGTGCTACGATGCTGTTAGCTTTGAGTTTTTATCTGTTTGTTTGCGTTTTTGGTTAATTGATTGCTTCTGGCGGTCATGAAGATAGACAATGGTGAAGTTTAAACAACTAATGCTGGGTGGGTGCTGTTCGCATGGAGTTTGAAGACAAGAGGAGTAGGTGGCTGGGAATGAAAGCGTTCAGGTGGTAGTGACAAGACTCGCGTGAGCAGCGTACTTTCTCCTAGCTACTTTTTTAGAAAAGCCTCAGACAGTAAGTAGTGAAATAATAGTAGGTACCTCTAAAAGGAATTCCCTTCTTCCATGTAGAATATTGCGTGGAACTGCTCTTCAGGAACCGGTGGTGAGATGGATCCAAATTCAGGAACTCGCCGGGGAGTCTGCGGCTGAGAAATGTCATGCTCGAGGCTTGTGAGCCAAGGAATCGAGCAATGATGACCGGTATGCCCGCGAGCAAAGCGCAAGCTAAGAGAAGGACACTAGAATTGACATGATGCTATGTTGTAACCCAGGCAAAGGGGATTCTCAGCAGAGGAGGTATGTCTCATTAGTTTTCCATTCGATCGGATCTCACTTTTTAAGGCACAATTTCCGGTTGAACATTGCGATGTCGCCCAGTAAGTGTCACTCCTATACGTCTTCAATGCAGTAGATACCAAAGGTTCCATATCAGAACGACTGGGTCGGTGTTCTTGTAGTTTTGTTTCATTGATGTCTCAACGATGATAATTGAAGTCATCACGATGAGCAAAAACCCAAACTAAGAAGCCTTTCAACAAAGCAAGTCTTCATACACTGCATCTGAGCATACTTGTATCCTGCGATAGCATACAGATTACTTTCATTTGCGTCAATGTGGTATCTCTTGCTATTTTAGAAACTAAATAGAATCCGATTTGTTTCTGGCCTGCTATTGCAACGTAAAAATGATGACTGGCCTTCGCGAAAAATTGTAGTTCGAATTGCAAGTAAGCTTTAAGCATTTATGAACAGTTAGTTCTACATGAAACTGCTATTTTTATTATAGTTGTCTGGCACGAGCGCAGTTTCTTGCTAGCAAACCCGAAACATGCGTCCAAAGTTTTGCGCACTAGCATTCGAACGTAGGGACTCGACTCCGCCTATGCTTCTCGCTTCCCTAGACCAGGTCTTCAGTCTTGCTGTATGACCGTGAGGCTAACTCTGCTTGATCCGGCCATGGTCGAAGAGGTTGTCCCGGCCGCACTAGTATATTGTTTCAATGCTCTGATATCATAATCAAATTGCTCTTTTTTCTTTGCATACCTGCAAAGTAATTCCGCAAGAGTTTCTTTGTGTCGAGTAGGCGATCTGGAAGGCCCTGTGCTGCCTTAAGACTAGAGCCGCGAAATGTGCCTTAAACCCTCAAAACTTATTAAAGGTAGGTACTACTTTATATACTTCGGGGACTGCGTGGTTGCAATGCGTTCACGTCTTCTCTTCTCCAACTATCCGCTTCAGAGTTACACCAAACCTTTTGTAGGTATTCACACGAAGGGCCCGCGCACTTCAACAGTAAGGTCAGCTAACGCAACAAAGCTTCTCTCTTTCGTCACAAAATCTACATGGTATTTGGTGTATGCAGAATGATCCAGAGCAAAGCACGCTTGTCTCGCCAGGACAACACTTTTCAGGCTGCGTAGTACGTATCGCAATCATCATAGCCACTTTGCGTCACCTTTCCATGAGATAAAACAGGTTTTTTAACATTCAAGTTGTTTTTTTCCTCCTTTTTAGGTGCTCAAAGTGAGATTAAAAAATCCCTGCTATTTTATTTGCATGCGGAATCGGCATACATCGCCATTAGGAATAAGCAGCTCAGATACATTCCGCATTGAATGTCAAGACAATCATATGTTCTAGATCCAAGGAGTACCTTCGACTCCTCTCGCTAATTCAGTCGGTGGCCTGGAGCAGAGCTTGTCAATAGACAACCTGTGCTCGTCCTCAGTAATGGAATGCATAATTGTCTCCCCGTGCCGTGAATCTGTTATTTACATGCGGAGATGATCCCGTGTCTTGTTTCTCGTGGGGTTCCAAATAGGTAAATCAGAGAATATCAGAATAACGCCAGCAACGCTGGTCTAGGTGAACAGGACCAACTTCACCCTGACATTTGCTTGCTTGGCAATCAATCACAAATGGAGCGAGGCGCCAACCAACCATCTATCCAGCAGAGCGAGAGTACTGCCGCGATTCTCGCTGTATTTTGCTATTTCGAGCGGCGCTCTTTGCTAGGTAAGAAACGCACAAAGTATATAATATTAGCACACGGAAGCTCTTCTACCAATTTTTGTGGCAAGCTTTGCCTCTTAGTGTTCTCACCCCCGGCGACCCGGATACCACGTGAAAAGTCGCTCTGCGGTTGCCGAGGAGCTCATTTTGTTTGTGCAGGTGATGAAGTCACTGTCAAATGAAAAATACAGAGGCCTTGAGCTCGAAATGATTGGCTGACCACATTGGAACTCCGAGGAGCATGATTTCGTCTTTGGCGAGGGTCCTGAAGCAGGTGCCCATTGAACTGCATCCATTTGGTTAACACCGTGTCTCTTTCTGCGAGTCCTCCTCCGATTTGTTCCTTCAAGGTAACTTATTATTTTCATTTCCGGCATATTCGCGTCTTCCCTCGCTCAGATGTAAGAATCGATGTAATTCCCAGGTCTGCAGCAAGGAATTTCTCACTCCATTTCTCCATTCGCCTCCTGGCGAATTGTCAATTGATGGGCATTCGTCCTGGGTGAAGAGTAAACGTAGAAAGTTCTTTTTATATTCCCTACTTCGCCAAGATTGGAGTAGTGGTTCTCGCCGTACGCGTCGCCGAAGATCTGCTGCCGTCTGCATTGTAATTCATTGTTCCTAGGTATGTAAGGTTTTCGACGAAAAACAGTGCTTAAACCTCTAGTAACCAGCTATCTTCCCGATAGTGAGAGGTTAAGGATACAGGAATGGGAGACCATGCTGCTGATTGTGTAGCAAACACAAAACAAGGAGCACTCCCGCTGCTGCTGAAGGAGACATGAGACAGGAGACACGAGCTGATGGAGAGGTGGTTGTGCGAGGATCGTGCGTAGTAGGAGGCGAGCTCGTGGTCGCGTTGCCAATAGCCTCACGAAGGGAACTTGAACATGACGGAGTGATAATAGCTTTCGACTTCGGGATGCTGGGTATTAGCTCCTCTTTCTTTTGATCTGTTGACTTGTCATGATGTGATTATTCTCTAGGGAGTGTTCCTATTGAACAGTCTCAATTGTTCGTCATTCAGAGGAACCGCGAAGCAAAGGCAACTTTACCTACTGAAAATTTGTCGGCTTGGTTGCTTTAAAGACATAAGGGAAGCATGGTGTTAGAGGTGGAGATCACTAGTAGAACTACTTAGGTGTTCCAGGAGTATCTGGGTTGCGCAAGACCTGATCATGAACGAATGATATCTCGTCTCAATGATAACGTAAGCCACGAGCAGAATCGTTTCCACTATGGTCTTGCTACCCTTTACTTTCTTCAGGCGAACGCAAATTCGCTGTGGCCTTCAGTCCGGACATTGATGATGATACGGGTTTACTGATCCTGGTCACTTTAGCTTTTGTGCCAGATATGCAAGGATGAGTCGTTTCTGACAAAAAAAAAGGTGCTACCAGATGCCGAGCAGGACGATTGTGATCTTTAAGTAAAGTAAAAGCTGGACATTGAAGCTGATGAAGTTGCAACTGGATCGTCTGGTCCATTTCAAAAGTTCTGTTGCCAGTGTTAGCGCATGTAGAAGTCTAGGATCACTTTGCCTGTGCATTTTTGCTGTCATGGGGTCTATTGCCTATTCGGTAGGTGATATGGCAATGTCTTCTGTATGATTTGCTAGGCTCGCGCATTTGATTCACGATACATTGCACGCAAACAGTACTACTTGTTTAATCCGCAGGGGGATAGAGACTGGTAGCCCTGCTGGCTAATAGCAGTGTATCATTTAAGCACCTTACACATATGTAAAGTTCAAGGAAACGTGAAGAAGGTTGCAAGAGTCTACACGATAGTTTTCAGCGATTTTTTTTCGAAGAAGATACAACTATGCTAGAATAATGACAGGGTTGCACAGAGGAGCCAACTCGGTTTTAGAAGAGATACCTCTACGATTATGTGTAACTTCTACCAACATTCTAAGTCTTACATTTCGATGCGCAAAATCTAATGCAACTTCAAGGTCCTGGGCATTGAAAACGGAAAGGCCATGACTGATTCTTGTGCTCGAGAGACAACATTACTAAAAGATGGCTCTCATTTATGATAGAGGCTTATCTTAAAACTACGATGCATCAGCAAGTTAACGAGTGACTGGCGTTTGGAGTTATTTGTAGATATGGATATTATCGCTGTGCTCTCAAAATGTCTCTCCCTCAGGTTAATCACTATAAAAGCCTTAAACTTTCACGGGCCAAAACAGTTAAGCCATTTAAAGGAGCGTCACCCTATTGTTTGAAGCGGAGCACATGGGGGGACGATTGCAACATCATTTTACTTAGGGCTACTTAACTTAGCGAGTGTACGCTCTGGATGGGTAAGGAATATATTATGACATCAAACGGTGACGTTGCAAATGAAGTCACAGTAGAATGATCGATCTCGGCATGACGTTCCTCTCGACCACCGTGATATTAACAGAAGCTTTTGTCCGCGAAATGGTGGGGGTTGTTGTTGTTGGCTTTAAAAGAAACAAAAAAAAAGAAGAAAGAAAGCCGACTGCTAGTTTCGTTCAGTGTTTATTGAAATTACGCATCCGTCTGTGTAATTCTTTTTCTCGTCAGCATTGTCTAAATTTCGGCACGGGGTTCAAAGTGCAATTCGAGCTATTTGTTTATGATTATACTCTCTAGCACGATATCAATCTGTGGCTGTGCGGAAGGAAAACCACTTATTTTTGCAACGGCGTACGCATTGATAAAACCGAAAAAAATAAAAAAATAATCGTCCTAAGCGTGTGTAAAGTTCTTTAGGGAGGCTCTCACGCTTTGGTTGGGTGTATAAAATGGAAGCCGCGCCAGCCAAAAACTGTAAATTGGCGAAAACCCGGTGTAATTATTCCTGTAAATGGCTTCAAATTTTGAAGTGGCTTCGCCAGGAGGAACTTCAATACAACATTAAAATTTAAAAAGCAGAATCCAGATCGTAGGTAGATAATGTAGATTCGAGGATTACTGGATTCGGAGGACATCCGAAGAAACTAAATTTCTTTTCTCTTTTTTGAAGTGAAAGAAACGAGATGGCTTCAGAAATATGATTTAAAGTCTCTTTACGAACTGAATGTTCATTATGCAGCCAGTCTGGTGGATGTCAACAAAGTCTTTTATTTTCTACGTGTAGAACTCGGTGGTTGCGGAGCAAAAGCCAACAAAGCCACTTGGACCCTCTGTTGCCCAGATGTTGCTTTCTAGACTCTTGCGGCCCTGTCATTCTGTTGATAGTGTTTCTTACTCGAGGAGTATTTCAAGCCTTCTCATCGCATATACTCTAATAGTGGATTCTTTTATAATTCTCTGGGGGGGTCATCGGCAAGGAAATGGGCCATGGCCCGTTCGTGCGGAACACTTTTGGCAGGTCTGTTAGCACTTTTGGCACTTGTCTTTTTCTCCTATAGAGAACAATAGCAAGTCAGATCATGCTGCGGAAATGTTAATATCTGCGCTTGGATACTGTTGCGCGGCTCATTGTTTGGGAGGCTGAATGGACTAGAAGGACTGTTGCCTCCTTGTGAATTCAAAGAACAAGTCCAACTCGCTTTTCCAAGTCCGTAGTGTAATTTCTTCATTTAGGTTATTGTAGGTGCATCATGTTGCTTAACATTTATTAGGGTAGTCATCCGCAAATCAATCAAAAACGACAGGATCATCCTTCTTATTCACATACACTGGATATTGTTGATAGTTGGCGATTTTTCCAAATGAATACTTCTGATTGAGGTTTGTTTGTTATCTTTTTTCCGATGGTCGCGATGAGTTTCTTATATATTTCTGTGGAATGTGCTGATAAGTTAGCAAGGGTAATTTCTTCTGTATTCCTTTTTGCAAAATCTCTGCAACTTTGAAGACGCTGGTATGCTTCGCCGAGCTCACAGATCAGAAGGAAATCGTGGATAACGGAGCATTTTGCAACAGGAGAAGATGTTTTGTGGACATGAAATGAAATCGAACAATATTAAGCTCGATTGGTCCCCATGTATTTTCAATGCACGAAATGCCACTTCCACAATTTGAGATGGAGTTCAAATATTTTGATTGTTGAGGTTTGAAAAAAATGTCCAGAATGAGATCGTGCCAGCAAATGAATTACTTCTGTAAAACAGCAGATAAAACCTAGTTTTTCCTAGCATTTGGTGGAAATAGAGTCACAGTATGTGACTCCCCAGGTTACATGTTTTCACTCGTTCCTACAACTAGGGTTGATCAATTCGCTCAGAATTCAACGAAAGCACTAGTTTTCAAGATCTTTGCGGACATATTTCTTGTTCGTCCACTTTTACTTCCTCATTAAAACATCCCAGTGAATTGTTTACACATTAGGGATCGCGACCTTCATTCTCCCAGTCAAATAGACAGCAAAACGTAATATGGCAGCCTATACAATTAGAATGCAATAGCAATGCCACGGCCTTTTTTGCATTTGTCAGATTGCAAATAACATAGGCATTTCTAGTAGATAAGGGTAACAGGACCCTGGCTCCATCCAGCGTTTCCTCATTAATCCAGCGTGCCCAGCAAGCAGGTCAAAGTTACAGTTCACGGCAGCAAGGCGGTCACGCGTGAGAACGTGCGTTCTCAGTGATTGTAACCCGAGTTGGGTGAGTCCGTCTTTAGAATTTCCGCCTTTCATGAAATATATGTGACATAAGCTCGTGCTCGATTAAGGTGAGAAACTATTTTCCTCAAATTGGATTAAAGTCTGGAAGACGAGGCACGGAGAAGGGAACGCACTTTTGGGAAGATTGAAGTCCTTCTTACACGGACGCGAGTTGTGAATCATTCATTTTTTTTAATCACACTCGAGCAAGCACAGGTTGTATTGTGCTCTCATGCATAGTTTCGGAAAAGTAAGAAACACAGTGGGAACAATCAAATTGCGAAGAATGAGCGAAGTGCCTTGCTCTTTACACAGGCTATAGGCTCCGCGCCAGATTCAAACGTCATCGTAAAGATTGATATCTCTCAGGAGCGAAATGAATGAATGAATGGATGCGGATTAAAAACCATCTTGGAGGTGGGTGTTGCATCGCATGATATTGTGAGTGAATGGAGGAAAGAATGATTTTCTGCCTGGGTTTTGGCTACTCAAGCTGAAGAGTTGCACGGTTTTCTTTTTATTGATATCAGAGTGATATACCCTCGATTCACACAACATTCAAGGACGTTTTGGATAAGAAGATCTCAAATTCCTTTGATATGATGGAGGGTCATTGGAAAAAAACTTCTTTTGAAATAGATTTAAATCAAACTGAAGCGAAGGCCGTGCTGCAATCTGAGCTTAACCCATTCATCCCCTGTTCTACATGTTTTTTTTTTTTTCAAGCAGGCCTTTGATGTTTTCTCAACATCATCTAACATCGTGGGAGTTTATTTTCTTTCTCTTTTCTAAAACCAAATTTTGAAAAGGGATGAAAAAGAGCTTCGCTCATTGTCATTTTTTTCATTTTCATTTTAAAACCAGAGGAGAAAACTTTCAAAAGTAACAGAACAGTTAATGAAAAAGAGAAAGAAAACCCCATGCAAAACTTTAATCTCCCTTTTCTTCTCTTTCCGCAGCAGGGTCTCACCTTAGTTTTTCTTTTTCTTTTTCTTCTTCTCTGCCCATTCTTTTCAGTTCATTTTTTTTTTGTTTAATTCAACTTTTTTAAATCAAAAGAAAGAGAAAAATTAGACTCGAGTAGGCTTTGAGAAGAAAAAAACTTAAAAAAAAAAGGAAGGTAAAAAGAAAACAGAAATATAAAAGAAATAAAAAGACTGCGAGACTGTGGAGACAGTGAGAGATTATTGTGTCTGAGAGCCTCTCTCTTACTCCCGTCTTTTTCTTCTTTGCTCATGTTCTCTTTGTTTCTTCTTCCCATCATTCTAACTGGGACGATACCTTTTTGCGGGTGGCGCCGTTTCTTCCTGAAAGCTTAGCAAAATACTTTTCGGTTTTCGAGGCGCTAGCTTTGTGCTTCGAACCGGTTACTACAAGTTTATAATAGCCCTGTAAGTGCATCTCCAGGGTCAGGATGACAGGAGTTAATAGGAGGGCCCAAATCTGACATCATCGCCAAAGAGAGGGAGGGCAGAGAACGCGACGACGTCGCAAACCGGAGCGAGGGATCTTTTGATCAGTGGTCTGCAGGGAAATCCAAAAATAGCTTCAACACTGTGACACACGTATAATGGAGGAGGCTGGGCTAGGTAGAAATTTCATCTATGAATGAACGAACGGATTCGATCAAAGTGAAGGTAAATTATTGCAAGGAATGGAGCAAGTTCGGGCAAGCAAGCACAGGCAGACATAGCAAGTGAAGGAAAGTTATAGCTATAGCACAAGCTTCACTCATTTTACACTTCTCTTGCTTAAGTTACAGGCGAAGATGTCATATATATGTCTGCGCCATTCAAGCTTCAACTTCTACTGCAGGCTTTCGCAGATGGAAAGAAAGGTAGAAGATAATATATAGAAGCACTGCAAATGACGACTCGACACGGGGCGTACGTAGTAGTACACCACTTTCTTGATATCTATCTGTCTCTACCTCTGTTCTACTACTGACGTTCACACATTTGCAGTTTCTTTCCCCTTCAGCTACCTTTGCACTGCAGCCAAGCCTAGCTCGCAACCATCGAGAAGAACTTGAAGGAAACCCACCGAGAAGGCAGCAGGCCTCATCAACAGCAAAGTGAGTAGTCACAACTAATTTTGCTCAAATCTTAACGCTGGATTCTCCAAATAGAAGCACCAGGGTCTCTGTGCAGTCTTCCCAGCGAAGTAAAGGCATTTATTTGATCACATTTGCCATCGCCAACCTCAGAACAGCCCGTCCCCGGCCATTAAGGCGTGTTGGTGCCCCCCACTGTCGCGCAGGTCTCGCTCCCTGCCGCCTAGTCCAAAGGATCCTACTCGTATCCGCACACTTCAAGGGGGGGCCCTTGGCGTCTCTTGAGACCCCAACGGGAGCACCCAGCACAGAAGCTAACAGGCAAGCAAACAAACAGTACACGTACCTACTGCCGCTCCACCTAGGTAGGTAGCTCTGCTTTTCATAAGTACAGAACACACTTGAGCTCGAGCTAAAAGTTCAACCTGAAGAAGTAAGTTCTTCTTCGCTCCCGAAAGAAGAACGAGCAGACGACGAATGAATGAATAAATGAATGCCAAGAATCGAACCGAGCCGCTGAGCTCGCAATAAGCCAGTGGGCGCGAGCAGACAAAGGAAGAGCTCGCTTGCCTTTTCGTTCGTCAAGGCAACTGACTGCTGAGCCCTCCTCTGCTCCTCCTGCTTGGGCTTGTAGCTGAGCTACCTCACTCGAGAGAGACACCTTCCCCGGCACCTGCTGACCATGCTCACGACTCGTGTGCGACACTTCTTATTACTGGAGTTTAATTTAATTTCACTAGCGCTGCTCTAGTACTGAAGGTAGGTTGGTAGGAAGGTACCTACTTCTTCCCTCTCTAGTTTTGCTTACTTGAGCGATCTTCGGATTCTTCGATCGAAGAGCTTCTTTGAAGACGAACTTCTTCGGAGAAAAGCAAGCGACGGCTTCGACTTTTGTTTGGACAAACAAGATCGGGAGAAGGAGAGAGAGAGAGACAGTCGGGTGCCTTCATCTCACTCCATAACTCGCTTCTTCGAGGATGTTTCATTTCTAGACACGCAGAAAAGAAAAGAAAAGAAACGGAAAGCAGCACAAAGAAAAAAAGAAGAAAAAAAGAAAGAGTAAACAGTATTGTGTTGTTTATTTTTTTTCTTCATTCTTTTTCTTTTGTAGCTGTTGGGTTGTTGTTTATGGTGGCGAGGAAGAGAACAAAACAGAGGACCGGGAGTCGCCTTCCTTTCTCTGCAGAACGAAGTTGGAAATATGAGGCATTGATCGTGTTCTCTGATCATCAGGTCTGATTCATCAGAAAAGAGAGAGCAACAAACCTCTGTCCGGAAGTGAGAGTGAGATTGCGAAATGGCAAAATTCGACGACGACCTTTCTCCAGCCGAAAGATAAAACAAAAAACATGTCAACAACAAGATCGAGAAAATGATCGAGCGCAGATGCAAAGAAAGTGAAAATCAGGCGTGAATAAGTGAACCTGTGCAGGCAACACACAGATCGAGCCGCGGTGGTCTTCTTCTCTTCGTGGAAAATAAATTACCAGCGTGTCCGTCTGTAAACAACAACAACAACAATAATCTGGGTTGGGAGTTGCTGCTGCTGCTCATCCGCCGCATTGATCGCTACCTGGGGAGATACTTGCTGTAAATTTCAAGGAACAAATCAGCAGATGACATTGGAGGAACAACTTGCTTGAGCCATAGCTTTTCTTTAAATTGCAAACAAAGATAAAGAGCGCAGGAGAATGAAAATGGGTCAGCGCAGCAATGGGAATAAAGAGAGAGAAATGCAGAACAAAGAGATTTTAACCAGGCATCGGCGCGTGCTCCAGAGTAATTGCATGTTCTCTCTCCTCCAAACATGGTGTTGATTTACGAGCTCTCGAGAACCTTCGTCGAATCTTTCGAGCTTCAGAAGTAGTGTATGAGTACTAAAAGTTCACCCAAGGTCCCTTACAATATCTATTTCTTCTCGCCTTCGACATTGCCCCAGTTTTTCATCGCCTTTCTATTTTTCTTTCTTTATTTCCTTTTTCATAGTAGGTAACCTACCTACACAATTTAAAAAAGAAAAAGAAAACGGGAAAGTAAAAGAGAGAGAAAATTTGTCACCCCTTGGCAAATTTACCACATCACCTGCATTATTCGCTATTCCTTTTCGAAGCGATGAATTTCTCGGTGGACACCCTCGCCAGGAGCTTTCAGAAGAACAGGGGTCGCCTTCACATTCCGCTACATAGAGAAATACCAATAATGCCGCACGGAGACCGCCCATTTTCGGCAACCACAGCAAAAAAAAATCCACAAGTAGAAAGAGAGAGAGCAAACAAACAAACAAACAAACAAATCATGTCTCTCGAGTTGCTCTTAGTTTGTTTGCTCTTTTCTTCTTTTTCTTTTTTTACTTTTTCTTGTTTCTTTCACTTGCTTCCACTTTTTCTTCCAATGTCTCATCGGTATATCGATTGATCGCCTGTTTTTACAACTGTTTTCTGAATAACCAAAGAAATTAACAGAAAACAGTCACATTCCTCAACTTCATCACAGCGATCCCTCTTTCTTCCTTAGCATGTGCCCGTGTGTGCTTCCTGCATTCAAGACTTCTCCGTCTCAAAGCGGGCAGGCAGGCAGGCAGGCAGCTAGCTATAGCTAGAAATCGCTAGTCACCTCCAAGCTGTTCCCGCTCGCGGCCTTCTCGTCGGCCTTGTTTGCGCTCGCGGCGCCCGCTTCGGAGCGGCCTGCTGCTGCTGCTTCATTTGCCCTTCTTCGATCATCCAATCTGTGTTGTGTCTCAAACCTCGAGGCTGGAACGTATGGAACATCCAGTCGTGCCAATTTAATACCCTCATCGATGTGGCTGAGAAAGAAAGACAGAAAGAAAGAAAGAAAGGACTGCAGCAGCAGCTCGATCGACGGAAGCCTCGGCCCGACGACCACGTGCAGGCGCGAGAGACCCAGCAGCAGCGTGCGTATTTGGGCGCATCCGAGTAAATGCCAAAGTCACGGAGGCAAGCAAGCTCTGCTCGCATGAATTTCGTCCTCGGCATCGATCCACGAATCGATCGAGCATCATTCTAGCCTCCTCAAGACGTGGCTCTTCCTAGAGTTTCCCCTGTCTGGTCCTAGTCCCCTATTGTTTCCAATGCGAGAGGAGCGCATTTGAATGTGAATGTTGATCAAACAAGCCTCCAGGCCGTTCCGCGCGGGCTCCGGCGCTGCTCCTGCGCTGCTACCGGCCGCAATACGCGCCGCGAGGCCGCCCCGGCCTGCCAGCGGCGGTCCTCAGCCAGCCGCAGGCCTCCCTGCGAAGCGCTCGCGAGGCAGGCCACCCATTGCGGATGACTCTTATGTAGGTATTTGCGCACAGAGTTCTGGGTTTGCTTGCCCTGCCGCCTCGCTATCATTTTTATGGGGATAACTCTTATGTAGGTATTTTTTTACTGCGCGCTAATATGGAGGCGCTAAGTGGAGGCTAGGAACCCCTAAGCGCTGCTTGCCGCCTAGATGACTCCTGGGCCGCCTGCGAGGGGGAGTAGGCGGGCGCTAGCTGGTCCTACGGAGGAATTTAAAGCGAAGCGATTCGTTCATTCGTTTATTCATTTATTCATTCATTCATTCATTCATTCATTCATTCATTGGCTAACTGAGTGACTGACTGATTGAGGGAGAGAGAATTAGACTCCGGAAAAGAAGTTGAAACTTGGGAATGAATGAATGAATGAATGAATGAATGAATGAATGAATGAATGAATGAATGAATGAAAGGGTTTTTCCTTTTCCTTTAGGATCATTTGGTTATTTGAGAAGTTGAGCTTTCGTGCGTGGAAAGAAGAAAAAGAGGAAAAAGGGGGCTTACTTACCATCATGATTATTTTTACTTGTCCTACTGTTTAGATAAGGTACCTTACTTACCCTGAGCGGTTTTTAGTTTCATAAGTTTTAAGTTTTTTTGTTTGTTTTTTGGTTTCTGTGAGACCAAGAGGGGCTCGGGAAAGCAGAGGACGAGAGAGGGGCCGCCTCTGGCGCCTCTGACTGCGCAGTGGGAGCGAAGAAAGCGCGGGCGGCCGCATCGCTGCGGAGATTGCAGAGCCATCCATCCGAGAGGAGGCCGCGGCACGCCACCAGCACCGGAATACGGAGCGGCCTTTGCTTTTGCTTGATTTCTGCTTGCGTTTTCTCTTTTTATCACATTCCACTCCCCTTCTTCTTCTCCATCTCCCTCTTCACCTTTTCTTTTTAATTTTCAATTTTATTGATTTATTCGTCTGTTTGGTTAGATAAAAGAGGGGTTTCCTGCTCTGCTTTTCCTATTTGAAAACAAATTTAAAATAAATAAATCAATAAATAGTAAAAAGTAAATTTAAGAATCATTTTTTAAAAGGAGAAAGAGGAGAACGAGAATTTTTTTGGTTTAGGTCGAGGGCTTTGTTTTTTTAAGTACTTTTTTTGGCGGGGTATTCTTAGTTTTCAGACGAGGCTCGAAATTGCCTTTCCTCAGAAACCTCTGCCTCCTCGCACTCTGCGCACGGCTATGAGGGGAGCGGCGCCAGTAAAGGCCGCTCTAAAGACTATCTATCATTCGGCTGACACTTATAAAAAGCCTGCTTTGCCTTAGAGGAGGCGGTCGCGATCGCGACGCCGCGCGACTGACACCTGTTCCTGCGCATTCATTTGCTTGCTCCATTACCATCACTAATTCATTTCGTACATTTCCGCATTCGCTTTTTTGTTTTTCTTTAGAGGAAAAAGAAAAAGAGACGCCGAGGCTCAGAGGATTCACTTAGGGCGACCTAATTATTCATTTGGAGCCCTTGATTCTTGTTTCTTTTGCTTTGCCCAGATGCTCGTCGCGACGCCGCCGCGTCCGTAATCGGTGGCCTGAGCAGCGGCCCTGGCGCGACGAGCAGGAAGCGCCAGAGCTCGGGCGACGGTCTGCATCTTGATAAGCTCCGAGAAGGCTGGCCTGTGGAAGCATGTAGTAAATTCAGGATCGCAAGAAACATCTTGGAATGCGGGAATGGTCAAAATGCCTGTTGTTGCCATGATCCGCCAAATTTCATTTCGGGATACGATTTGCTCATCGCTGTTCCTGGCATTTCACACAAGGAGGCAGTTGAAATGATGTCGCTCGGTGCCGGAAATTTGAGCGCGTAAGCCAGGCAGCCTGGAGTTTAGATCTGAGGCATTGCTTTGACGAATTAGATCGAAGCGAAAGACTCATTAATTTGCATGTGGCAGTGCAGAGATGCAGAGGTCTTTTAACAGCCGCTATTTGATGCCGGTGCCATGAACTGCTTATTACAACAGGATATAAATCTCCATCTTGAATTAGCTCGCATGCTTGCTGTTTCTTGATTGGAGAAATCAAAAAAGTTGGGTCGAGTCGAGTCGAGTCGAGCCGAGTCGAGTCGAGTCGCTCCCTCCTTAGGGAGGACGGTGTGCATTTGCGAAGGACTTTCTTTCGCTAAAAGCTCACCCACCTCAAGCTATTCTGCAGGAAGCTCATGTTATCAACATCGCATCAAGAAACACGCCAGCTGGCGTATGCATTTGTTTTGATCGTTCCGCTTAAATTTGCCTTGAAATCCAAAGCAACTGTGCAAAGAATATCTAATAACTGCATCTCCGACATTTTCTTACAAATCATTTCGTTTTATTTCCATCAAACCAAACCAAACCAAACCAAATCAAATCAAATCAGACCTTTTAATTAAAATAAAACAAATCAGTAAATCAATACTTACAACTTTCCACTACTTAAAATGCTAAATAGTATTTGGTTTATGTTAATTATATATTCTATCAATTAAAAATTAACAATTTAAAAGAAAGGAAAGCTTAGGTACGTACAGCTTGTGCTCCTGGTTCCAGGCTAAGATCCCCAAGGCGCCATGTGATGTGCCCATGACTTCAATCCAACTCTGCCTGCATGGCGGAACGAACTGCCGTGAGTCTCGGAGGAAAGCGAAGCAGCGCCGCCAGGTCTACCAGCTAGCTCCTGAAAAGGCCCATCGAGCGCTTCACGAGGAGGCCGGACCCCGTATCTTGTACTCTACGAACGGCGCCGTACATCACACACGCAGGGTGGTACCCACATACATACATAAGGGTCCTCTTTTGGAAGTATACGAGTCAGCGCATCGAATTAGTTTCCAATTGCTTGAAAAGGCAGAAGGAATCGAGGCTTCCGAATGCCTGCTTTGTGAAAAAACCAATCATCCGTCGATTGATCGCTGCCGATTGTCGATCGCTCACGCTGTTTAAGCCGGGTATCGCTGGCGGTGGCACGGCGAGCGAAGAAATGCATCGGTGAGGCAAGGAGGAAAGCAAGCAAGCAAACTCCTCCCTCCACCACTCTACCAGGCTTCCTTCGGCTGGACGCAGAAGCCCTTTCATTTCGTTGCTCGTAATGCTTTTGGTGCTGCTTTTGCTGTTGTCGTTGTCGTTGTGGCTGTTGCTGTTTTCGAAGAGCTCTTGCTGCCGAGAGTACTGGCTGGCTGGCTAAATGAGTGAAGTCCGTGCTTGCTCAGGAACCACAGAAGATGAGGCAAAACTGTGGAGCTTGCAAATGATAATGGCTGGGAACGGCTGAGATTGAAAGCCATATGGGCGAAGGAGAAAACGCCAGAACACGTAAGGAAAGGACATTGCATTGGGTCTGTGCTTGCGCTGCTCTCGTGCAGAAAGAGGTTCGCGAGAGCGGATAGGACACGCGAGCAAGCCGAAGCTCCAGCGCGGCACAAGGTGTCACCCAGGTTGAAACGGTCCCGTCGCTCCAGTGAGAGAACGCGCAGAAACCAGCAAATCGCAGGCAAAGAAAATCCACCCGAGTGCTGCGTTCTGTGAAACCTCGGTTCGCTCTTTTTCAGCCGCTTTCGATAGTACCAACCGTGTTTTTTACAGAGAAGGGTTGGGTTTAAGCCCGCTTGCAAGAGTATGGGAACGCGCCCGCTCCTGCTTGGCAACACGAGCGTCTCCTGGCCTGTCCATCGCAGGTTCTGACCCGCAAAAGAGCCCAGGTGACGAACCAGCCGCCGCTGCGACTCTGCACGCACGCACGGCTTCGAATTCGAGTTGCAGCAGTACAGCAGACTTAGCGAGCGATATCTCGAAATAAAACTCAAAGCAAAACTACCGCTGCCTCAGCTAGGAAGTACCTACCTATAGCTAGCGTCAAGAGTAGGCGCACGTACGGCTCATCGAGATTGTGAGTACCACTCTCGTAACGGAAGGAAGGCAGTTCAACATTGAGGAACTACTTTGCAGCGGAAGAAAAGTCCCACTTCCCCAAACGACACTTTGACGGCCAAAACTTCCCAGGAGAGACAGGTACTTACTGTCATATGGCCATTTACTCTTTCTCTTTGACAGAATTAAAGATGATTTAGAGAAAGTAAAGCTTGATGGCAGACAGCTGACTGACTGCCCGGAGCACTCAAGTATTCAAGCCCCGGTCGTCACGAGGGTTGAAGCGGTCCTGAGGAAGTGATCTGATGTTTAGAATTCGAGGTGTTACATGGAAAAGATAATGTTCGAAATAATTAAATTTGTTGTTGCCATCATGATTGAAGGTTGGTTGTTTTACACCATAATGAAGATAAAAGTTTAGAATAAATTTTTAAAAACAAAATAAAAAAATAAATTAAATGTTTTTAACCTACATGTCTTCCAAACTAAGACAAAATTCTCAGTTTCTATATTTTGGCAAATCGAGTTTCACTCTGTAGATATAGTAGTAGATAGGCTATTCAAACTCATGATGGAGCGCAGCTTCCATCCATATTGGTGTACTTATATGGGTAGTTATTTTCTATACTTGAACTTCCTCATTTTTCGCAGCCTCGCTGCAGGAACCGAGCGCGTTGCCGAAAGAAAGAAGAAGAATCCAGAAGCCCCCTGTAATCAAGCTGGGGAAGAGGTTGCTATGCAAAGGGTAATCCGTAGTGACCTGAGGGTATAGAACTTTGTCTATTTGCTATTTATATCTGATGATACCAGCCTGTATCGAGATAGAAAGGCCATACCACAAGCAGGTCTGGATTGAAGCGTGTTGATGGGCCAAAGGTTCATTAGTAATTTATTGTAGTAATTAACATCTCATTTTAAAAAAGGAGTACCGAAAAGCAAAATAATGTGAATGAATGTAAATGAAACATGGTCGACTTTTAGCTTTTCAATATGTATACACTTTTAATAAATTATACTATCTTTTTTTTCTTTTTCTTTTTTAATTATAAAATGTTGAGGTACTAGATATCGCTTCTTGTTCTACTCCTCAAGAGCAAAATCTTTGATTCTATTGATACCCTCTTTTCCACGAAAATTCCTTGTACAATGAAATTTAATATCAGTGGACATTTAGGCAAATGCTGAAAATAGATGACGCTGCTCTGGGCTGATTTTGGTCTAGTATCTGTGTTTTCGTACTCTGCATAATCTGATATTACGTATCCCTTACTATGGTTTTAAAGCATAGGACAACCCGAGGAATTGGTGGATGGCGATGTCCTACTGGTTCTAAGCGTATCTCAAATATGGTTTCAAAGAAACCTCTTGCTAGTCATTTTTATATTTAACTTCAATATAGTATTTGATCGATTTAAAAAAAAATCCTCTCATTCTTCAATTATCACGTTATATCTCCAAAGACATTTTAAAGACATTTTACCAGAACTCCAATCAATGCAGTATTTGATCATGTATGGCTTTTTCACAGAAATAAAGAGCAATAATATTAAAAAACCAACATTATTGGCTAAATATTATGGACTTGCCCTTGCATTTTAACATTTCTTCAGTTATCAGATGAACTATAGCTTGACTCTTCTAGTCTTGAAGTAGTATTAATAGATTTTTTGATAATAAAATCGTTGCGAGGTCATCATCGTGAATTTTAAACATATTTTATCTTAGTTCTCTTGATAGAAGTAGCCTACGGTCGTTTCCGTTCGACCCCTTTCTAATTATCATACTTACAAATCCCTTAGCAACGCTAGTTTTCATAACAATTTCTGTTATCTCTTAACATGAGATGTGCTAAAAGATAATATTCGTATGGACGCTTTTGTTTGGACACTATTGTCCTGAATCATGATACATATATACAATTAAATACCTATAGAACACTGTTCTTAACCATCTCAAGCTAAGAAGTATTTTCGACTATCTCTTATAGTTTTGGCAGACAAATTGATTGTCATATTGGCATCAAACATACGCATTCTATTTCCGAAGTATGTTCTGAATTGTGGTCACAACTTTGTGAGTGTATTCAAGCAATAACACTACAAGAACAGTGAGACTCTTATACATTGAGCTTAGTTCTGCACAGGTCATTGCGCTGTAGACTGCAATGAGTTTATACATGTGACTATGTTGTTGCACCCTGCTGTAATCTCATATACTAGTAATAATTTACTGCATGTTTAAAAGAAGAAGGAAAATCAACTTCTGGATGAATTCTTGATAGTATTATATGGGAGATAAGTTTAAGACTACTAGCTACTTTTTTCATATTTTACCTTAAGCTACGGCCCTAACAAGCAATAATTCCTCTCGAGTAGATTAGTTTCTTGATGTACAAAGTATTGTATGAGTGTTGAGATAATTCACGAATTTTGTCAATTGCTAAATATCAAAAATCGCATATTGCATGGCTCACCTGTGCCACTCTTTCGCTTTATATGTTCCGAACTATCTAAGTAGCCGCCAGGTTGTCGATCACCCTGTCATAACTATTTTGGTATTGACGTAATTAAATCCAACATTGAAACATTTCAGAAATGTCAAATGCAAAGAATATTTTAATTAAAAAAATAATCTATATATAAAGAAAAGAACGTTCATTTCCAAAAATTAAAAGTGAATTTAAAAAAAATAGCGACTAAAGAAAAAACAGTCCGGGCGTCGCCTGCCTGCGTCTTTGATTTGTTCACTGAAAAAAAAAATATGGGTATGTTTTGTAATAAAGTTTTGGTGATATCTATCTATCTCTTTTCAGGCATCGCTATAGAAAGAAAAAAGATTAAACCTATTTCTGTCGCTTCAAATTATTGATCATTCTAGAGCTGCTCCGAAAGGACTTCTTCCCAACAATGACAGAAGAGGAGTTTGAAAACCGCTATACAACTGAAAGACGCATCTGGTTGTACTTACTATATAAGAGAACGAGCTATAAAAAGTCATGATTTTCAAGAGCTAGCATCTCCTGGACAGTCTCAGTTCATACTTATGCTGGCATTTTCAGCATTCACCTCAGTCTGCCGAGGTCGTCATCCTCTTCCTCTTTGATGCTTCGTGTGGCTAAGCCAGCTTCCACAACCCTTTCTCTTCCAAGGCATTACTCCGCATCAATGATTTCAAGGTGTATTACTAATAATAAAGTTAGGAACTCTTGATTAATAAGCCAGCTATTTCCCGCCAACGCTAAGCACTCTGCACCAGTAAATTGCTGGCAGTCAAAGTAGTTACAGCTCAGTTTTCCAGAAAGACTAGCAGTCCAAGTACATCAATATATAGAAGTTACAGTTCTAGATTACTTACAAGAATAAGATGAAAGAATACTCGTCGATAACTATTTGGTGGGTCATGAGAAGACACGTTTCTGTATGTGTTTAGCTTCTAGAGGGCATCAAAAGATAAAATAATAATATCGAGCGAATTCATCACTACATCGAAATTGTTGTTGAGACCCAAGCCTATCTCCACAATTTTGAAAGGTGGACCCAGACCATGTATAGGAATACCCTCGAGACATTGGGAGTATCTCTGCATTAACCTACGTACGATATAGAGTGAACAATGTTTTGGTTTGCGTATGTGAAACGGGAGCAATTGGGCCTTTTAGGAAAACAAGCTTTTTCCTCAGCGAATTAAAAGTCCTATCAACCAGAAAAGGTTTCCAGAAACACAGCTCAAGTTTCTAATGTCTTCTGCAAATTGTCCCTGCAAGTGAGTGCCAGTTGCTCAAATTGTAAATAAGCAACCTCACTACGACCTTTTGCTTGCCAAGTAATTGCATTTAAATAATAGGACTGTGAGTTTCGAAGTGTCACACTTTCATTCTTTTGTTTGCATCATCAGTTATTTAGGGTCCACGAAAACTTGCCGTTAATTGCATATCCTCTAAGAGCAGAAATCATCAAATCCCCTTGCTTTGCATCTTGTGCTTCGCAACTTGTTCTACACGTAATACTTTGGTGACATACTTTTGTAGGTTTCTTCAGTTGCCCCAAAACCAAGTATTTTGTTGTCTAGATAACGCAGATGTTGTATGCCACAAACACCATTCCTTATAGATAGAGGGATTCGTGGAGGAGTCCACGATCATGTATCTCGAAACTGGAGTAGCGAAAGCAAACACCTCCGACGCCTGGAAAGCACTAAATACTAGAATGACAAATGCACTTGAAAGAATATTCAGACTCTGTAATAACAGAACACAGAAGTTATTCGTATAAAGCGTCTTACTTGTACAAAACTCAAACACCTCACTTCAACAAGTCATTCTAAAGTAGGGTACTTACTGTAAAATAGTGTGCTTAAATTTAAACACAATTTTGAAAGAAAAATGTGAAAGAAAATGTACTACTACTAAATAAAGACAAACAGTCCGTAGCGGAGCAAATTTTCCAACACCGTCGAGTACTTCGGCAAAGAGGCCGTGTCCACCATCCAAGCCTCCATTCGGCATTGCACCATCTTCTTCATGACATAGTTTAGCCAGCCACTTCCGCTCTAGTGATGATGAATGATCAAAACTGACATTCTTTCTCAACTCCACGCACCTCGATCTGAATGGTTCTCGACCGACTCTGAGAGTAGGTACCTACCTATTTTGGCTAGTAGTAGAAGGTACTACTACTGTTGGCATTCGTGGTTTTCGTCCATTGTCTCTCCTTCACGCTGGTATCTCTCAAGGCAGATCGAGCGAGACAGCGCAAACGCAGCGCCAATCGATCATGGGGCTCATGGCAGCGGCAACAAAGTCAGCAGAGGCAGGCAGAACTGCGCGAACACTTAGCGCTTAGAGTCTCGAGGGGAAAAGACGAACCGGGGAGAGCCGTGAATGAATATAGCCCGACATGTACAAGAGCTCTGGAAAACTTGTCTTTCTGGGTTGTCGGGAATACCTTTCTTTACCTTTCCTATTCACTATTTTTTTTAATTATATTATTTTCATCAAGAGGCCTTAAAAACTTATTTTAAAAGCAAAAACAAAACAAAACAAAAGCTTCATAGTTTCTACAAATTTGTTGATTTTGTATGGTTGTCTACTCCAGAAAACTGCTGGCTGGTTCAACCTGATTGCGTAGCGATCGTCATAAGTGGTCGTAGGCATGGCCGTATGGTCATTTCCTGTACCGAGTCTTGATCTTGAGGAGCCTACGAAGGCCATTTTATGCCTGGAAACCTTTTGTTGTTGCATATTGTGAATTTATGTTATGGTCTAGGACTGTCTACGATTATGAAATGAAGAAACTTAAATTTATAAAGAAGAAAAAATGGAGACAAGTGCGTGGATTGGCAAAAGAAGTGGGCGACCTTCACTCTCATAACATTCATTTTAACATTTGTAACAAAGTTTCTTTCTTTCTTTCTTTCTTTCTTTCTTTCTTTCTTTCTTTCTTTCTTTCTTTCTTTTCTTTTTAGAAGAAGAAGAAGAAGAAGAAGACGCTGTACTATTTATATTTTTAAAACTCTGCGACTCTTACCATCTTGGGGGTAATATGTGATACGGCAAAAAGGAGTAGGTTTCTGACTCATGCTACCCAAAGGAAAAGCTCGTTTCACATTTATTTAGATGAATTTATGTGAACTTTTCCCCTGCATCCTTTTCTGCAGTTTGGAACCCACCGTGTCGATAATATTCACTTTGTCTGTTTGGATTTTGAAAGCATTCTGAATGAAAACAAATGTTTTTTTAAAATCACTTTTTAAAAAGAGGTTTGGAAGCTTGGCTTAGTTCCAACAACTCATTGCACTACTAGTAGTATTTTAAAAGATAGAAATAATAGAAAACCATTTATTTTATTAAGTGTTTGTTTAAAAACGTTTTTAACAAAATAAGCATAAGAACAAAAATAAAATGGGGAGACGAACAATCAGCAAACAACAGACCCAGAGCAATCAATCGAGCAAATATTGAAACACACGAGATCTAGAGACAGCCAAACTACTTCGGAGTCGCTTTTAGCCACCACCCAGGTTCGCTCTTTGTCGAGCACCAGACCCGGTTTTGTCGTAGCCGCCCGTAGCTCCGTTCAGAACCCACAAACGAGCAAGAACAACAGAAGAAGCAGTCCCGATTTGCCATCGCACAGCACAACTCTGCGTGCAGGTGACTGCAACAACTCTCGACGAGGCCACGAAGGAGACAGGAGAGAGAATACTAGCACCAATCAACTGTGTGATCGGGCATCTATTTTCTTCCTTAGCTTGATTGCTTGCTCCGTTGCTCAGTTGCTCAACTTGGTAGCACAAAGCACCTGCAGCGTGAGGTGAGCAGAACTCATCGCATCACCTACGACAAAGATAGTTCTTTCAAGCTTAAGCTCAGCAAAGTCTGAATCAGTTGCACAGACCTGCTGATTCCAACCTCAAGAGAGCCTAGCTCTACCACCTTGCGACAATCAGAAGAGTAAGCATCGAGCGGCAGCGACGAAATAAAGGTACAGAGCAGGGCACAACTTAGGCCCGCAACCCGAGTGCCGTATTGAGCATCACTAAGGGAAAACGCCCATCACTGGTAACATTGACTGCAGTAGTCCTTTGTACGAGTAGAAGCTCACTGCCTGTAGAGTGGTACAAAGACAGAGTTTGTGGAGAGATTAAGCGAGAACCTTGAGAAGATACACGTACAAGCAACGTGTCTCGCGAACAGGTCGAGTGTTTTATCTCTCTCTTTTGTTTTTCTTTTTCTCATTTGTCGCGTTAACTTTGTTTTAGTTTTCTGCTATAAAGGAAGAACAAAATAGTTCGAAGGGAAGAGAGAAAGAAGCAGAGTGAGAGAGAGAAACAAAGAAAGACAAAGAGAGGAGGAGAACACTTGTCATAGTACTTGTCGTGCGCTGTTGTCACAGTTGAAGTTGTAGCTATAGTTGTTGTTGTTTGTTGTTATTGTTGTTGCTACTGCTGCCATCTGAGTGTTACGAGGCCTCCGCCACACACAGACAGCTGACTTGGCAGCAGTATTGCTGACCGATCGCCTCGTTCACTTGTCTGCCAGCCTGCTGAGTGAGTGAGTGTTGATTTGTTTTTTTAATCGGTTTGTCTTGTTTTAGAGTGGTCTTACATTTAGCCTGGACATCGTCTTCCTTCCAGTAACGGCGAGGAGGAAGAACGGTTAAAAGATAAATAGATCAATAAACAACGCACGAAACAGGACAGAGTAAAACAAAATTGACACAGGCTCCTCGGCCACATTCGTTGTAGCTTTGGTTTTCAGAAACTGATTATTCGCCTACCACCCAGTCACTCAATCGGGCCTTGCTTGCTGATAGCTAGCCGAGGCTCTATACAGATAAACAAGCAAGCATAAAGCTCAAACTCCGTCCCAGACACGCTCCCTCGCACGCTCACACGAGCTGAAGAAGAGTGATTGCTAGTTTGAATTGATTTTGTTTTGTTCCCGTTTTTCCCTGTGGCAAGTCGGTGATTGATCTTAGCAGAACAGGACGCGGGCCAAATATCAAAACAAATCCCAAACGGGACTCAGCTTAGGTTGTTCTGGGTAGCAAACCTGATCTGACCAGGCCGACGTGCGAATAACCACCAGCAAAGGTGGAGCACGCGGTGCATACTGGTCATAAACCACACAAACCAAACACAAGTACACCTGCATAGGCAGTAGCGGCAAGGCTTGGCCTCACGAGCCCGTTTGTTGTGCGCCCCCAAATTTGGAGGCCCCAAATTTGGCTGTATGTCCATTCTCGCTTATGAGTGCACGCAAAAACATCAGCTTACGGCGGAGACCGAAGGAATAGACGGTTTTGCCTACCAAAAGACCTGCCCTGGACTCGAGTGCGACGATATTCTCTCCACCACCACCACAACAAACTTCTACGACAGCAGCGACGAAGAAGAGGCGGTCTTTTCGCCTTCTTCGGGGTTTTTTGTTGACTCAGCGCCTAAAGAATCGTGCTCATTCCCTTCCTCCGGTTCTCCACAAGCCCACATCTACCGTATGGACAACCAAGATCACCACCAGCAACAGCAACAGCAGAACAATGATGATCCCCCAGACATGGACTGGATGCTCTATGCATTTGACCTCCAAGAAGATCAACCGGGAGAGCAACAGGTTCAACCTCAATACGATGCTAAACCACCACAGCAACCACCACATCCATCTCGGGACGAGTATCACCACCCACCTACACCAGTGCAGGAGTTTGCGCCAGAGGAACATGAATATCCTAGTAGTTCAGCACGTCATGACACTCATCGGAATCAGCAGAACTATCCTCAGCCACGATTTTCCCGTAACCCGCGGCACCAACTTTTGCATCCTCACAGCCATCAGCACCCCCAACAACACATAGTTGCATCATACTACCCTAGTGCTGCTGACCAGAGCCGTGAGCTTTTTCACAACTATGACACAGTTGTCAGCAATCCTTCTTCATACATGTACCATGAAAATCAAACATCCTCTCCCAATCCAAGCGCAAGTGCAGAGCCTAATTGGGATGAGCACCCACGCAGTTCGTACCAGCCCCCTCGCCAGCATTACTCCTCGCCTTCCTACAAGCATGGCAGGGATCCTCACCCCCAACGACGTGAACCTCCACCGGCCGGCACTTTCCACCGACATGCCGCACAAACTCAAGAATCAAATGTCCCGTACATTGGCTACGAGGACATCTCCGCAGGCGCCTACACCTACGCCACTGGAAGGACCCTGCCCGTGCACTCCCACCCGGAGCAACCTCAGCAACAAATTAGCATGGAAGACGATTCCTTCCACAGGTCATCCTCCCCCCCGGCACTGCCTGCATCTTCCACCGTTCCAATATCATCGTCTTCATCTTCTTCTTCGTCGTCGTCATCCTCGCCACCGCATTCCCCAACGATGCAGAGAATTCAACGTGCTGCTGCGCTACGCGAAGCTCGCCACCGCCAGCTCCAGCTTCAGCATCTGAGCAACCCTAGACACGATATCAAATCTGAGGTTCGGTCTGGCGAGACCGATGAGAGAACTGTGGGATTAGCCCCCTGCGTGTCTCCCTCCTCGACGATTGTTGGCGTGGACAGTACTCCTCAATTACCTGCAGCTATGGAGGCATCACCACCAGTATCACCGTCTTCTGGCTTTACACAGCAACAACAGCATGTTGCGATCATGCACCCGCAACCCAGTGCTGCAATTAAAGTGGAATACCCGAGCTCAATCGTGGCGATGCAAAGTCCAGCTGCAACCACGACCAACTCGAACAAACGTGGACGCGAGACTTTTGCACATTTGCCATCTCATGGGCTACCTACTATGAACAACAATGCTAGAGCAACAGGAACAACAGGAACCGTGGCACCACGAAAGTCGTTGGAGATGGAAGCGCTTGAAGCAGTCGAAGCTCTACGCAAGGGTAAGCGCCGTCGCCGCATGCAAACTCATGGGCCCTTCCAGCAAGGCCGTTGGAAGCCTGGCGAAATGGCCACCCTGCTCACAATTGCTAAGATTTTTATCCGCAAGGAACTGCGTGCTGTTTGCGACGTCTGTGTCTATGCAGGAATTCAGCGCCCTAGTCGTGCCATTGATAAGCAGCTGAAACGAGTTGTTGGCTACGAATCATGGATGACACGAGACCAGGCCCAAGTTGTGTCCAAAATCGAGGAGCTCTTGCAAAATAAATCGTATGGCGCTGTTCCGCCTGTGGCCGATGCTGCTATTAAGCGCGCTATTCAGATATGGGGAACTGATGGACCACGCCCGAGGACTGGTAATAAGGCTGCTCTGGTTGTAAGCTCTGGTACTAGCGACGCCCCATCAACTTCTGCTCAAAGTTCCGATGTAAAGCAGGAATAAATAAACAAATGCTTTAAAAACCGGAAGCAAAATTGTAGAGTCCAGCCTTGAGCTTTTAATTCTATACAATCACAACAGGATCGCATGGATCATGCCAATCATAAACATATGTGGACACCCATCAAACTCCATCTTCTTTTTCGTCTACTCCCTCGAGAAATTGGTTTTCTTTTTTAACCTCCTTTCCCCTTCTTCTGCATTCCATATGCACCCCCATCCCCTCTACACGATCCTTCTTCATTCGAGCTTCTTGGTACCATTTGCAGCACGGCAATCTCCAAAGATGAATTTAGGCAACATATGAATCAACACTGTAAGGAAAAATCCTCCTTGTTGCATAAATACAACATCAAACTCCATGCGAAGGGTGGGGTGATATTTTTTTGTAATCTAATACAACACAACATCTTGCACAATCTGTTTCAACTTTTAATTGTTTAACTGCAAAGTCGAACGACATTTTCAAGCTATAGAGATGCTTATCCTGAGAACACGGAACTTATCTACCACACCAAATCTCGTGATACAAACGTTTGGTGAAGTCCATAAATTTGATGCAATCTTAATTTTTTCCTCACAGTATCACATTAAGAGTGCTCCTGCAGAACTACTGTGCACATACATACTAAACATCCGTGATCTGCAAGACCGTTTATCATGGAAAGACTTCTTACTTGGTTAATCCGTTTGTGCTTAGAAGAACAAGAAAGCATCAACCAAATAGACTTCGATCGTGAAAAGTCAAGACGACAAATGGAAAAAGAGTTAAAATCAGATTATAAGAAGGTTTGTTTCTAGTAAAAACCAAATATTGCGTTAGTGTGCGTTGTTTTCAATGCTCGCGGAAATGGTTCAAGTTTGAGAGCTATTAGTGCAGAGCGCGGCGGTCACGAAATTGTACAGAAATTTTGCGCAGATAGTTGTGCATCGACTTGGTGTGTTTGTGAAGGGATTGCTTTCCCTTCTTCAAGTTCTCAGCTTGTTTCTTAAGCATGTCTGAGAGAACCTCTTGCTTGGATTTCTTGGGCTTGTAGTCAAAGCCTGAGTTTGGACGAGCAGAAGGCTTTGTTGCTTTACGCTCAATGTTATCATCCTCGTCCTCATCATCTGCTGCAAACTCGACGTGACGTGGCTGCTGCTTGATCTTCTCCTTTGCAGACTGAGCAGCGACCTCCCGCAGGTCACGCTCAACCTTAAGGTTTTGCTTCCGTTGCGGTAGCTGAGGTGGTTGAGGAATTGGCTCCAAATGATATGCGTGTTGTAACCAAGGTTGGGGCTGCTGCATAGGAATCTGCTGTTGTGATTTTTGTTGTTGTTCCTGCTGCTGCTGCTGCTGTTCCTGCTGCTGCTGCTGCTTTGGTTGCTGTTCCGTTAGTTGCTGCTTCTGCTGATGAGGCTTCTGCTTTGATTGCTGCGAAGGCTTTTGGCGAGGCTTTTCAAGGGCCTCAGGTTGCTCGATCTGCTGTTGTGAATGTTTAGATCCGTACTCCTGAGGGAAATGTTGTGACTCTTCTTTAGCTGATACAGGCATCTTAGGGCGAGGTGGGAGTACGGGAGCCATCTCTGGTGGAGCTGGAAGGCCCTCAATGCTTCCGAGAGAAGCACGGCTGCTCACGGAGGCACGACGCTTCCTCTCCTCTTCAGTGATGACTGAAATTCCAGGATCTTCGCATAGAAAGTACTTTTCTGAAATTGCCTGGCGGTATTCCTCAAGCTTCTGCTCGTTGACTGCGTGTTTGTTCTTCAGCTCCGCTGCAAGCTGACGCTCCATTCTCATGGCTGAACGAATCTCGTTTTGTGCATAGAGAAGAGCTGGGTCAACCTCGGTTTCTTTCTCCTCCTCTTCGTCATCAGAAGGGGGCTCCATAAGACGCTTGCGGTATTCGTCCATGTACACCTGATTGGCAATAGTGAGTCTGCGTTGGTGGTCCATGGCAGCTTCATACTTCTGCGACTCTGCGACGCTCTCGGTACCAGCCTCCTCACGATCGAGAGCCTCAAGACGACGAGTGTCAGATTCCTGCTGCAAGAATTCTTGCAAAGACTGACGGCGAGTACTCTTCTCAGTCGCCAGATAACGCTTCATGTCACCATACGCGGCAACTTCGGCCTCGCGATCCTGGCGTTCGAGGATTTGGTCAAGCATGCGCTTTTGATCTTGACGATCTTTCCACTCAGAGGCTTCAGCCAAACGAAAGGCCACGGATTGACGGCGACGGGCCTTTTCATCGCGAAGATAGTCCTGCACATCGTAATATGCCGCCTCATCAAGCTCACGGGATTCTTTTGCAAGACGGTCAGCCTCGGCTTGCTGCTCCTCTGCATGGCGACGAGCTTCATTACGAAAGTGAGCTCGGAGAGCATGCTCCTCCATCATTTCCATGCGTTGCATTTCCTTGACGAGACGAGCGTGCTCCATGTCCTCAACAAGCTGAAATCTAAAAACACGGCGCTCCTCTTCCTCAATCATTCGCTGACGGTCTTCTGCCTCACTTCGAACATAACGCTGGCGAGCCTTGAGCTTTTCTTCGTGCTTGTGCTTCTTGCGGTGCTCCTCAACTCGATCAATACGGTGAAGACGCTCCTGCTCAAGCGACCAGCGAAGGTCAGCGATCTCCATTTCCTTCTTGGCATGGGCAATGTTGTTCGCGTGGCGGGTTGCAGAGCGCCTGGCCTCGAGCTGAGCCTCCATTTTTTTGCGACGTTGAGCTGTCTTTCTCAAGAATTCTTCCTGCCGGCGCTTTTTCTCTTCACGAAGGCGCTCCTTCTCTTCACGCATACGCTCCGCAGCCTCAACCTTTTGCAGGTACAAAATCTCTTGCTTTCCAGAGAGCGGGGTTGTCTTTTGCGGGGTCGAAGCATTGCTATCACGCATGTTCTCCTTGTTATTGCGCGGAGGCGTGCGCATTTTGTAGTCCATCATCGTGCTGTACAATATGGGGAAAAACGAGACCTGCAACTTGCGCCAGGAACCTCGAGTATATGTCAAAAAAAGATATTCACGCGCAGCCACAACAAACGTGGAAGCGAATGAAGCTTCTGAGACCCGGTCCACCCCCAACCTGGGCGCTGTCTCGATACTGGGCTGGGCTCACCAAGAGCGCCACCTCTGATTTCGAAAGTTTTGGAATTGACGTGGGCTCGATGGTACAGCAGCAAGAAATGCAGTAATGCTCAGCTTTGTATGCGTCTTTACAAACTCTTAGAGCAATGCTCCTTGAAGTAGGTTTGCACGCAGAGCTGAGGGCTAGCTGATGTTTATGGCAAAGCTCAGTCAGTCGGCGGTCTTACGCATTCCGTCTCTTGCGGTCAGAGTGCAAGAATGTAACAGTCTAGGCCCTCCCCTTTTAAGTGGAACTCCTATTGTAACCGCTATGCCAAACTATAGAAGTGGTTCTGCAGAGAACAACAAAAACGACTTCCTTTTACTAGTATTCTCAGTAGTAGTAAAAAACACTCTCGGGCGTTTCATGCTCAGGTCAGATGGTCAGTCTGGCTGGCGGTCGGCCAGTGAGTGAGTGAGTGAGTCAGTCAGTCAGTCAGTCAGTCAGTTAATTAGCTAGCCAGCCAGCCAGTGAGCGAGTGATCGGGCAGCCAAACAGCCTGGAAGAGGTGTGTTTCCTTCACTCGCCTCCACAAGAGACTGATCTCTAAAATAACTTCTGTAGAAAGGCTACCTACCGACCTACCTACCTAATACTAGTGGTAATATTCGTAGTACTAGTAGCTAAGTAAAGAATATTTTTTGATGATTTTTTTCTTTAGGTTCTCTTTTTGTTTTTCATGGGGAAGCATGAGAAACAACAGGAAACTCCGGACATTGCAACAGAATGTGCGCCTTGCTTTGCACCTCGAATGCGCGGTTCACCCAGGTACCTTGACGGTCATCTTGCGTAGAATTGGCAAGAGGAAGCTCAAGGCTGCTCACGTTTGTTTACTTATCTGCTATGAATATATGGTGGTCTAATTAAAGTTTAATTAAAAGAAGTAGTTTGGTACCGCGGTAGGTGTTTCACATACTTCTTAGCTACGTGGAAGTGCTGCTCTACCAGGCCGCTTGCCTGGTCGATCTGATGGAGGCTCGGACGATCATGCAGCGTTTTTTTTTTCAGAGATTACCAATGACACGTTGTGGTCAGCTCACAAAGCGCGCGTGCTTTAACTTTGGCTCATCCGGTGCGAGAGACAGCTCGCTGTCTCCTGAAGGGGTGTGCTATATTACATGCCTGAAAGACCTGTAAAGCTACGCACCATTTTTTCCTGTGAACTCCATCTTTTGCATCCAGCACTCTGAGACAGAATGGGTTTAGAAGTCCCATGCTGCAATCCCAAAGCCCAATAAAATCGTCAACTGGGCTGCTACCAGGCGACAATTATAACCCCTCATCGAAATATGCCCACCCACGAAGAAACTCGGAACTCCAGCAACGCTGGCAGAAGAGTGATATTGTTCCAAAGAAACGGAAAGAATGTCACTATAGCTATTGGGCAACAGTTGACCTTCACTATAAGTGAGAAACAGAAACCCATACGCGAGCTTATTGAGTTGGAAGCAGCGCAGCGCGCAAGAATGAATTCTACTTGGTTGTTATCTGGGGGATGCCTTGAGCTGGTATAGACTCTAGTATAAGCATAATCTTTAATCTTTAGATAGAGCGCCGAGTGCATGATCAGGTGAGACATCCATAGAGAACAAATTTAATTATAAAATCGTTGCGATAGCGTGCAAAAGATCAGAGAAATATTCATGCAAGTTTCTTGCAAACACGGAACTTTCACTAGCGATTTTTTTTACGTCATCAAAACTCCTAAATCATGCTTTTGCGGCTATTTTGGATTGTAGATCACCCTGTCATCAGATTCTTTAGTCAAAACTTCTCTAAACATTCTGACATCTTACTAAATTAACACGTTGCTCATCGTAGTAAGGAGGGACAGAATTATTGAGAGAGATGTTCATTTCGAGAATCAGGGAAGTATCGTCAGAACTTATAAAATGGCATTTGAGATTTGCATGGCCAACAAAAGCACACAATGCCACACGCAAGGGATTCAAAAGGTTAGTATAGTTGGGGGGGTGGGGATGAATCAATAAACTATTGTGAGTGAAAAAGAATCATACATCCATAACTTCTTCCATCAGCCTTGCAATACCTAACAGCATCTTTACTCATGTTTCAAGAAAAAGAAAGTATAAATGATCATAATCTGAAATTCTTCTGTATGTTTTTGCTGCTGATCGCAATTATGAAATTAGCCAACAGAACTTGAAGGCCCGTGCACCTCAAGGAAAGAGATTACAAAGGAAGAAAAATCAATCTAGGGGAGATATCGTGTGTCAGAATACACCCATGATTTTTGTACACTTTTCATATTAAATAGTACTGTTGACTACTCAGGTTTTAAATTGGTAGTTGACCTTCAAAGCTTGCTCTTGGCCCAGGACCTGCTAGCACGGATGAGTTTCGCAACAGGTTTTAGCCTCCATTGCATCATGATCGCATGTTAAAATGCATTGACCTACAATTACTACGCAAATGTCAACCAGTGCGCAACAGGATCTACGAGCATACGCTACCACCGTGGAGACGCGAGCACTATGGCGCGACGTGGTGGGTACTTTTGTCACTTCAAGTTGCTTCTGGGTGCCAAAGTGAGATCAAACAAAAGACTCATAGAAGCAGTGCTAACTAATTACGAACTAGCTCCAATGAAGCACAACCACATCGGCGGCTGTAATGCTGCAGGAGTGAGAAAACCGTAGCCATACCTAGGTCATTCGGTACTTCCGACAAAGAAGAAAGTGCTACTTCCGACTCACGAATAGCAAAACTTCGAGCAGCTTGATGACCTAGGTAGGTAAATTGGTATCCCTCCAGACACGAAAACCCACGTCCAAGCTTGAAGGAGCTCCATAGATACAGAGGGGGGAAGCGCGCTCTTCCGTGCTGGACTTACCATTTGAGCCCGTTCGCTGATGAATTCTTAGTGCTCACGCTGTAGAGCGATCAACTCTCACGGAGCCAAATGCGAAGTTGCCGCCGCTCACTGCGCACACCCCCAAAAGCGAGGATATCCTCTTATATTGGATGGCGAACCTGCGTGAGCGTACGAGACCATATAGCAGGAACTCTAGGCCTCTGGATTCCTGCCCGGAGAGCTCCTTTTTTGCGCGTCATTCCCACGCGCAGAAGTGTCTTCAGGCTCAAGTGGGTTCAACACAGCTTTCAGAGCTCCCACCGTCGCATGGCATTGCGATTGGGATATACGTATCTCTTATTGAGAAGACTTTTCTAACCTTTTTTGATTTGCCGTCGGGAAGGTAAACAGCGCTTTGATCATCCCTTGGCTTCTGATCTTGATTGATTTTGTAATTTGTTCCTTCAAAGTTTTCAGCTATTAAAAAATATAAATAATTGCGATAAAAGGGTTTCTGATGCTGACCAAAGATTCCGATCCATGGCACTGTGTCTTGGCAGGTACTAGCGAATCTTGCTATTGGTCCAAAGCAAGGTCTTCGGCAAGGTTCCGTGTTAGAGCCTTGCTAATCGCAATTTGTAGACCCTTTGCTCGTGATCGCTTAATCGAAAGCTAGGCAAAGTAATTTATATGTATGACATGATATACGCCTATACTCTCTTCGTCTCTCTTTCCCTCACACCCCAACTCCTACAATCTATTTAACCTAAACAATAGCACTTGCTCTTTTGCGATTTCTCATTTCTCTTTTCCTTCCTTTACAGCCGCCAGCGTCTCACTCCTCAAGCCATGCGAGAGGGGGGCCGAGCAGTTCATATCCCCCTGACTAGATCGAGGCACGTGCGAGGGAGTCCAACCGCCAGACCTCTTAACAGATCGCCGGGTTCGCGATGGCAGCAAGCGGCAGCAAATGAATAAATTATTCAAGAAGTTTGCCTTTTTAGGAGAGAATAGGGACACCGATTAGTAGCTACCATAGGTACTAACTAGAACAATAAGAGAGAGGTGCACGCACGTGCCGCGGCTCTCTATAACTAATAACAATATAACCCATAATCAATCAGTCAATCAATGATGAATAAATGTTGTCTGACAGATGGTGGCGTATTGCTTGCTAACTTAAACTCGTAGGAGTGGCACATTCCCCTTTCTGTTTTCTTCTTTTATCAGCTAGCGACTGATAGGAATGTGCTATTGAGAGGTGTTCTTTCTTTTACTTTTTGATGTGGATGCAAATCATAACGCAATTGCCGGACTTGGACTGCCTTCGCGAGGTTCGGGAGCGCCAAAACTGTTCCTGCGCGGCGGCGGAGGGCGGGGAAACGACAAGGTATCGCAGCGTGGCTTTGGGGAATTCCAGCAAGATCGAACGTCTCAAACGTGAACGTATAAGTCGAGGGAGAAATACGGGAGATCGAGTGCTCTGGGCGCTTTAGTTGTAAACAAGGAGAGCAAGTTTTGTGATAGCACCGAAAGACCCTCGAGGCAAAAAGGGTACTACTTTACGAAGACTTGCTGCGACAGAAAGAACGTGCGTGGCCCTGCCACGTACTGTGTAAGACAATAAGATATCAACAGAAGCAAGTGCTGTATGCTTTTTGAGGGGTAAAACTTGTCGAAAGCTTAGTCTTACGCGAAAAGCATCAGGACGCAATAGGATTCAAAGAATCATTCAATTTGTGCTGGCGTGATCTCTTAGATACTTGTGATCATTACTAATTCTCTCCTTTTCTCTCAGAAGCTGAACACAAGCGCTTCTTGCCATTAATAGCCACAAGGAAAGCTTTCTAGGAATCAATTTGCACATCATGATGGCTCAAACTGTGACAAGCCGGAGGCAATCCAGAGCTCCTAGATCCCTCGCGGACATTGAATTTGGTGAGATGATCGGAGCTGGCGTCTTTGGCAAGGTTTACGTGGGCCATAATAAGTCCACTGGGGAAGTTCTAGCTATTAAAGAAGTCTCTGGAAGGACTGTGAAGAACAAGCTCGACTTTCTTAAAGAGGCAAGTGTCCTTCGCAAAGTGCGACATCCATACTTACTCCGGTTGCGGGCGATTTTTGTTCTTGAGTACGATGCTTCGGTTTCTAACGATGCACTCTCGCTTCCAAGCCCTCGCAAGAGTAGAACAACCAGATGGCTCAAAACTATTCGTGGTCAAATAAGCAGTAGTGGGGAAGACTATTCAGACACCTCATCAGTGACAACTGAGGACGCTGGGTTCGGCGAGAGTGGGGAGTCTACTTTTGCAGATGATGCACCATATGACAGTGGGGAACTAGAACACGAAAACTCTACTGTCCATAGTCTTACAAGAACCAATGTGGGTTATAAACTCTACCTTGTTACCGAATATTGTGAAGGTGGGTCACTCAACAAACTTCTGGATGAAAAGGACCTCCCCATCCCCTGGGAAACACGAATCCGCTGGATATATCAGGCTGCGTGCGGATTGCAACACTTACACAACCACAATGTTGTCCACAGAGACTTAAAAGCAGACAACTGTTTGTTGCGAATTAATGATGAACCTCCAGATGCGCTTTTCAGTCAGTACACCTTGGTGCTCGCAGACTTCGGTCTCTCACGCTTCTTTCACTCATTGTCTGAAAATGTAGGCACCATGAAAAAGCCAATGACGGTTGTTGGTACACCTTGGCTTATGGCACCAGAGCTCATGAACCCGAAATTTCGCGATGGCTACACAATTGAATCTGAAATTTTCACATTTGGAGTTCTCATGCTTGAAATCGTCACACGTCGAAAAGCCCGCGATATTCCTCGCAATCCACATACCTTAGCTATTGACATGTTCTCAGTCCGGGAGATGACTATTGAATCGAATGCGCTGGTTGTAGTCGAAGAGATCCGTAATCCGGCAAACCGTAGTATGCTGGAGTTTGAGACTGAAGATGATCAGGGCTGCACAAACAACACAAAGAGGTTATCGTCAGAAAGCGCAGAAAGCTCAAATGCGCCATCTAGAGGCGGCGGGGGTGCCACGGGTGCCTCCACGGCGACTAAGAAGCGAGACTCGGAGGGTGCAGGAAAGCGCCGCTCCCTGTTTCGTAGAAAATCGGGCCTCCGTACGCGCACGCAGTCTGTGGAAGAATGCTGCCCAGCTCCACTTTTAGAGCTAGCATCTGACTGTGTAGAGCTAGAGCCCAATCATCGCCCTTGTCTTGAGGAAGTTATTGCCCGACTTGAAGAAATGCTTTGAGCTTTCACGCATCCTTACTGCGCCCTGGCATTGCAGATAATCTCCTGCAAGTAAACACAATTGCCACAGACAGTGAGGCAAGACATGTGGAAAATCGGGAAGACAACACCGACACTGTTTTCTTCAATTGATGCCAGCGATGAGATGTGAATTATGATATTACTTTTGCGTGCGATATAGTTGTCTCTCCTCGCCTTGTCAAAAGAATGCATGGAACGACTCCTCTTCATTTTCATATATCACCTGAATGATGGTTTGCACGTAGGGATTTACAATCTTCATGTCTGAAAGCGACACCTCGATACCCAACAGCAATTTCCTCCTCCTTTTCAACCTGCCTCTCCAATCAAACCTCATTTTTCTCACTTTGTTCTCTCGATAAGTGTAGATTCTGGGCAACCTCCACGCGCATGTCTTTGTACGCTTTTTTTGTTTGTTTCTCTACTATGCTCACTCCCAATTCATCTACGAAGAAGGAGCAAGACACTTTTAAATAGTTTATCGCCGCACCCCTTTTTGCCTCGGCAGTATGAATATAGATTCCGCATCATGACATTAAAATACTTTTATCTGCTTAATTAGGCTTTTACAAATAAATGTGGATTTTATTTTATGCAACTTGCAGTACCACACCCTTGTCTATCTTGAGTTGAACCTTCCCGTATATTCAAACAATAAAGGATAAACTTTCTGCAATGAGCATAATTTTAAAAAATAAATATCAAGCAAAGTTGTATAAACATTGAGTGCCGAATTGAAGCGTGAGGCGTCTCTACAGGTATCCCGGAAGTATTGTAAGTAACCAAATCTTGACCTAGAAGTTCTACCGCATCTCACAAGATTAACGATGTTGTACTGCCTTGAGCAGTCGCTCAAACCAACATGATTATCTAAGAAATTCTCTATACAGTAATCTAGGGAGTATTGTTTGTTTCTTCTACTTTATTTCTTTACAGCAAAAATCTATGACTATTTCAAAGTAAAATACTAGTTGTTATTTGCTTTGATTTTAAAGGTTCGGAGTTTTACATGTCGTGCCGTATTTACATTTCTTTCATGTGATCAAGTACATCCACCTCGCAATGTTTGTAACAATCAAAGACTCCGCGTACACTGTAAGTGTTATCCGGTTTGATTACAGTTACCTCAGGACTCGAACTTGGTATGCTGACCACACGCCTAGACAAAAGAAACGTTAATTCTATGCAGTCCCACATAACTCGAAACTTTGATTTATGAGAATAAATAGAACTTGATCTCAAATGATTTTTTAAAATTAAAATTATTAAAAAAAATCCTTGTTCGCTTCAGTTCCTATGGTTCCGCCACAGGTCCAACTCGGTGCGACGAGTTCATCACCGCAACTCTTCAAGATGTTCAACAACTAATTTCTCAACTCAATACGAGGATATTTGAGACACCAACCGCAATACTTGGCAAAGAAGCTGCAATGAAAGCCCTTCGCAGCGCCCTGCTAGCTAAAGGCACCGTATTGTCAGTCAAACTCCCTGGAGCAGCTTTCCTGCCGGCGATTCGGCTGCGGCAGTCATGCTGGGATGTGCCGACCACTGTGGACATGGAACGCGCTCTTCGGATGCACGAATCTGGATCAGATGCACAGTCCATAGCGAATGTAGTGGGGCACCAAGATCCGAGCACAGTTGCAGCGTTTTTGAGAGCATGGGTGGATGCAGAAAAAGGTCTCAAGGTACCTCCAAACCTCCTTGATGCAGACCCTGAAGAGCTCTCGGACGATGCGAGAATTCGGGCAAAGACCAGACCTGGAGATCTCTTTGGATACGCATTTGTAGTCGAAGCATGTGGCGCGCGACGGGAACGCAATGGAGATCTCACGCCTATTCTTCCAATTAATTGGATGGGTCGTGAGTTCTGTGATGGAGCAGCACTGGACCAGGCATTGCAGGAGCTTGGAGAAGAATACCCGCGAGAGCTTCGCAAGTTGCTGAAGTATGAGAACCTCGCAAGATCGCACAATATCTGGGAGACAAAGGAAGATCTTGCCCGCACCATTGAAGCTCGTGGTCTTACACCAAGTGTGATTGTCAAAGTGCGACATACGTACCCGCATACAACTATATTGCCATTCACAGAAGCTCATTTCCAGGATCTGGACAGCAGTACACATGTTTTTCAGGTTCTGTCAGGGCGCGACGGAAATCTTAGTGGAGACAAAAAAGAGGACCACTCAATTGTCATTGCCGTCACGGAGCAACTTCTTCAAGACGGAACCTCAAACATTCTTAACGAGGAACCCATTCTCGTAGAAGAACGTAGTGAGGCTGAAGTGGATGCCAATGCTAATCTCAAGGTCGAGGGCGTTCTTACATCTTCGAAGAGCACAGTGTCCAAAAGTATTGGAGAGAATTTTTTGCCCCCGCCATCACAAACAATGCTAGAGGTTGACCTTCCACTCTCGCTGCTGCATAAGTCTATTCTTCGAGGTGCAAGCTTCTCAACGCCTCGACAAATCAACTTTGCTATCCAACAACTATTGCAGACACAAAGCATAGGCCAGCTAGGGGCATCTGCAACTCACCTTCTTCTTTGGCGTCTCTTTGCCATTGCATGGCGAGATGTTTGCCCGTACTTCCCACCTGCACGTAGGAAGGCCATCTTTTCTCTTCCGGATCTGCTTGGGCTCAGCTTAGTCTCATATATTGACTCATCCTTTCGATTGACAGAAGTGCTTTCTGATCGAGTACAAAAGACAGCCTTGGCACTGCAGGCTCACGAAGACGTGCGTACTGTTTTGTGGCCATGGCGAGGGTTTATGCAACAAGTACGAGAAAAAACCTTGGTGATCGAGGATGATGAAGATGCTTGCGTACAACTACGCAATGCATTACGATGTGCATCTATGGGGCCGTTTCCTGTCGCCAACGCTGCTGATCGAGATATGTTTCGTCGCTATCTAACCTGCCTTCAGGAGCCAACCTGGGCCGAGAAGGTTAAGGAGATACCTCAGCCCAAGGTAACTCAGTCAATGCTAGGAATGGTTCATCCTGCATCTGTTGCGGAAATGGAGACCATGAAAGCAAGTATGGATGCTCGGTTCAGTGCAAACTTATTGCTCTTCTTGCAAGCCGCTATGCCTTCGCCACCAAATAACACTTTGCAGCACAGCATCCGGTCATTGGGTATGCTTGTTGATCGAATTTCTGGATATTTAAACGTAAGGTCTGTACGCAAGCAACTTGCAGGCCAAGAAGATGATGCCGAACTTTTCCGTATCCAGCAGTTCCTTGGAGCCAACTCAGATAAAATGCCAGAAAGCAAAAACCTTGATGATGCTGCTAAAGATATGGTTATTCTTCAAGGAACTGTGACAGAAACACTCAAATTGACTCCACACGAGAATCTACTTTCAGGGATTCTTCAAGATGTACAAAATGCATTGTGGTTGAACACGATGCAACATGCCCCGGCTAGCTGGCGAGATGGACCTTATGGAGTGACATCTGGACTCGACGAAGATCAACATATTGAAAGCATTCACTCCATTACAGATGGCAGTTTGCAACGAGCAAAAGCTACCTCTTCGCCGCATGGACGAAGCCCTACCCCTTTAGAAGCGCGAACAGCGTTCTTACAGCTGTTTGGCAGGCAATTCGTTCTTTCGCCCACCAAAGCCTCACCAACAGCGCTTTCTGTGATTTTAGCAGGTGATGCAAAGGAGCCCTTGTTGGTTAAATTAGTAGAGACAAAGTCTTCTGGTATGCAAAACCCGAACCGCTTCCTCGATACGAATAACCCTTTAGTAGCCGAGGCTCGGAAGCGTCTTAGTGCCCTTGGTCCTCAGCATGTGAAAGTTAACTTTCCACCACCACAAGGGTTTCGTTGGATTTGGGATGATCCTACAAAGTCACATCATCCTGTTAATACAAATGTGGTGACTGAAGTCAAGCTAGGTGGCTACAATGCTGACCAAGATCCACCAGACCCACCTGCGCGGCGTAAGACTCGACGTATGGCAAAGCAGGAGATATTGGAGCAGGATGCGCGAACACATCATAGCGAACAAATTGAACTCTTGGAATTTTGGGTGAATAATCAACAAATACCTGTATTTGATGCATCGTCACTGCTTGTTCCATGCAATGCCCCTTTAGATGAGCAAGAACTTTACGGAGAGCTTCGTCAACTTGTTGAGGAAGCATTCTATATATCTTCAGAGTGTTCTACAACACCTAGTGCTAGTTTGAAAATAAAAAAAGCAAAGGCTGGGAAGACGCCTACCACAAGTTACATGGACCTCTTTCGTCGTCTTGAGGATGCGGCAAGATGCGGGCGACATGGAAATGTAGACGCTGTCTACAACTGGAGCTCCATTCTTGAGGCAACTCCAATCACACCCCACGTCTTTCGTGACCTGTTGCTGAAAATAATGATGATGGAAGGAAACTCATTCAGTCTTTCAGCATCAGCTGGAGTGAACTCACAGCACTGGCAGCAAGACTTCACTAATGAAGGGACTGCGCTTCGTGTCATGTTTGGCCTCGCTGCGCTCTACCCTGGTTGTATTGAACGTGTGAAGGAACATCAATTTCAAACGTTCACACGCTTCCGCATTCTAAGCAAGTCTAACCTGCAATATGTGGACTTCATAGAATCCCTTCGCAAGCTGGCTTTTCCTGTGGAAGAGGAAGACGCAGATGGAATGAAGCAGCAGCTTGCTTCCCAGATTGAGGTAACAACCAAACTGTGGTCACATCAGCAAGAAACGGTTGACAAAGTAACAGAGGGGATTCAAGACGGAATGCTTGGTTTCGCTGATGCTTCGACCGTTGGTGCTGGTAAAACCCTTTCTGCGCTCGCCTGCATTGCTAGTGCACAAAAGATTATTTCAAGCCGAGGTGAAACTTTGCGTGGTAGCTTGGTTCTTTTACCTACTAATTCTTTGATCTCAGAATGGACCACTCAAATCATGCTGCATACAAAGGGTGTCCATGTCTTAGCTCAGGACAAGAGTGGATTTTTAAAGACCTTAGGCATATCAAACGCTGGGGAACCAGCACGCCGTATTGCGAGGGGCCGTCACATCAAAGTTGATGCGGACAGCATCGTGCTGACAACGCTTGGGAGAGCACGCGATCATCCATTCTCAACTTTGGGTTGGGATTTGGTAATCATTGATGAAGCTGTCTCAGTGCAGTCACAAACTGCATTGCAAAGTTTTGCAGCTTGGCGTCAGGTGTTGGCAAGTCGCTGTGGAGTTATGATGTTGTCTGCAACTATGTATCGTTCCCGCATGTCTGACCTTTTTGTTTTGATTCGCATGTTACGTAGTCCTCTACCACGAATTCAGCCGTATCTTGCAACTCTTTTGAGCGAGCACGCCATCGTTGCACTCCCTGAAAACCCTCGTAAGTGGCATATGGAATTTCGGCCTGTTTATTTAGATGACGATGCCAAACAGAGATATCGTGCTCTGGTAGAACAGAGTTTTCATGGTCATGGTGTATCAGATGCACGTTCGCTTTACAAGGATTTGAAAACTTTTCTTCGCCACAACTACGAGCAAACTCTCGCTGTAAACGCAATCGCTAGCGAGGTTGAAACGTTTCGCAAGTCTAAACGACGCCCACTCGTATTTGCGGCTAATGAAAATGAGAAAAAGCTACTGTTGAAAGCAATTCCTAATTCAGAGACATTACCTGGTAGCGGAGATGCTAAGAATGTCTTGATAGTCACTGTCCGTGAGGGCTCGCATGGCCTTAATCTACAAGAGTACGCTGATGCAGTTGTTACCCGGCCACAACCTGGAGATATAATGGAGCAGATGAAAGGTCGTATTGATCGACCTGGACAGAAAGTGAAGAACCTGTTACTTACTGTTGTTGTTGCACACGACACAATTGAAGAAGCTGAGGCAGCTAATATCCGCATCTGCGGATCTTTCTTCCGCCAGTATTTAGATCCTCTTTCACGGACTTTTCAAGAACGCGCAATGAGCTCTATGGAATCCATTTTCGATACAGAAAGAACTACAGCGAAAACAAAGAAAGGGTCGTCTAAGCCTCAGGCACCAGCGCAGCGCTACAAAACTCGTTACGGGGGCGCTTTAGCGAATGACTTTCGGTCTCATTTGGAGACCTTCATTGATAATGAGGAGTATCTTTCAAGTGCATCAATTTCAATTACTGGAGGTACCAGTACTGATATTTCACTGAAGCCACCCAGCACCACCCGTAGAACCACAGCTCGGAAAAGAAAACATGACGTTTTGGAAGAGGAGAATGAGGTGGCTACTTCTAGCGACGAAGACAAGCAAGATGCAAACTACATGCCTGCATCCAATTTAAAAACCGCAGAAGAAATACCACCAGCAAAGCGCCGCAAGTCAGTTTCTCAGGGAGAAACTGCAAGCAAGAGGAAAACTCTAGCAGAAAAGAATGAGGCCAAAAGCGTTGTCAAAGGTCCATTGAAACCTAAGCGTAAGAAACGTCCTAGTGAAACCGAATTCTTGGGTCAGGGGCCACCCCAAAAGATTTCTGACGAATTGATGGCTCAAGCGCTCGCACACTTTGCAAAAAATGATCCCAAAATGGCGAACGTGGTCAATCAAGTGGGTGCTCCCACAAAACTCATGGAGAAGGTAGGTGTGGCTGACCCGTTCATGGCTTTAACGAGATCTATAATTTATCAACAAATCTCGACGAAGGCAGGCGCTAGCATTTTTAAGCGTTTTGATGCACTTTTAGAGAACGATATCACCCCTACGCGGATAATGAAAACATCGATCGAGGACTTGCGAAGTGCAGGACTTAGCGCACGAAAGGCAGAATATGTAAAGAGTCTATCTGAGCATTTTCAGACTCAAGATCTCTCTCGAAAACGTCTAGATTCAATGTCAGACGATGAGGTCTTTAACTCGCTTATAAAAGTCAAGGGAATCGGACCTTGGAGTATTCACATGTTTCTTCTTTTTTCTTTGGGTCGACCTGATGTGCTACCTTATGGAGATTTGGTTGTACGAAAGGGTTTCAAAAGGTTATACAATTTATCTAATGGCGAAGAGGTAGAAGACACAAAGGTTGTCCGACTTCCGGACGAATATGAACTACTTGAACTCTCGACCGCGTGGAGGCCATACCGATCAATTGGTACATGGCTCATGTGGCACGCTGTTGAATCTGAGTCCGCGGCGTATACCTTTTAGCAGCATAATACAGAGACTTGCAATAAAGACGATTGCACTTAGAACTAATGCAATAATGTCATAATTTAAAGCACGAAAAAAAGGCCATGAATTGTTTTTCGACCGAAAGAGGCTTTGCGGAGGCCTTCTCGCTACATATTCAATCACATCTCCAGCAAGCCGTTTACCGTCCAAATTACGAAAGAGGCGGCTTGCACGAACAAGAACACTTCTTGGATATTCTATTCTCAAAGCTTCTTCCACATCCTCTTCAGTAGCGGCGCGTTCACGGTTGATCGTGACGCCTACACCAAGATCAGCCACACGAGCAGCTACATCAAACTGGTCTGCAAAAAGGGGAAGGCAAACAAGTGGCGTCTGTGCACGAATACTCTCCTGTACAATTGAGAGACCACAATATGATACAGTTGCACGGATGTTTGGCTGCGAGAGCAATTCTGTCAAAGGTAAGTAACTTGTTTGCTCATGAACGAAGAAGTGATTGGGAACCGCGTACTGCAACCCCTCGTCTTGACGATCTTCATCAGCTTTAGTAGATGATGAGGATGCTTGGGAGGGAGTTCTGGCGCGTGAGACTGGACATAAGTCTAAGTGCCATTCAGTGAGGTGTTCTGTATCACGGCAAAAATCAATAAACGAAGCTATGAGATCGTGATGAGCTACATTCATCGATGCATGAGCAAGTTGAGGCCGAACCTTTTGAAGAAAGGTAAGGAAATTAGCGGCATTAACTTCCGCTGATCCAGATGGCTCACGGCCAGGCTCTGTAGAGACAATCCACATCACTGAAAAGTTGCGCATCCCGTGCAAAAACACTTGCATAAGGTCCGTGCTTACAATTCCAATTGACCCCAACGCAACCACCACGATTGGGCGATCTTGTGCAACTTGCTCGGCAAGCCATCCTAGAGACACTTCGCGCTGGGGTACTTGACCAGGAAGGCCATGGTAGTTTCCTCGTTGCAGCAAACCAATGAAGTGCACAGTTGGTTCAAGGAAGCGAGGATATTCAAAGCCTATCACGGAGTCAACGAGCATATGTCGACCTTGAAAGATTGCATACTGAGAGTGGAAGGAAGGAAGTCCCATATTCTCAAGTAGTTGATTTAGTAGTACAAAGTCTGGTGTGAGTGCAGCTGCCATCAGCCTAGGATACACAACATTGATGCAACGGTCTAGGAAGCCCATGTGGCGGGAAAACCCCGATCCCCAGCCTGGCAGGTGTCTCGATGAGCTTTGCTGTGGGTCACCAAAGGAGAAAAACAATGTTGGGCTATTTAATACCAAAGGAACATTAAACAAGTCTGAAATTTCTGCAACGCCTATTGCGCCAATATCGGAGAGGATCACATCTGGAAACCACATATCTGGATTAACAAGTTCATCTGGCCCAATATCATGACCCTTGGTTTGCTCTACATCATTGAAGGGGTCCATAAAGTTACATGATGTGACGTTTGCGTCTATTGCTCCTTGTAAGAACCTGCATAAGCGTATGACTGTGCGTGTGGCCTGGCCAAGATAGAGGTCCCTTAGAACGCCCCATATACCATGAATGAGTGAGGAGTCGTCTACTACAGAGTACAAGTGTTTACGAACTGCAGATCCACCATGAATTAAGCCTCCCAAAGATATAAGCTCCCCACGTGGGCATGCTCTGTAGCCCTGACAGCAGCTTGAGGTGAAGTTGGACTCCAAACATCGATGTTCCGCGTACCATGGTAGTCCTTCATCTTGAATAGCCATTCGCACTTCGTGGCCTCGCCGAAGAAGTTCGTCTGTGAGCTCAAACATGGGCATTGCATGCCCTCTAAATGCCATAGCAACTGCGAGGACTCTTAAAGGCCTAGGCTTGTGATCTTCCTTAAAATCATTGTCACTAGGGGCTTCCTTGCAGCGCGAGTCTCTTTCCTTGTCAGGATCCGCTACGATCGAGCTTGCCACGTGACCTTCCGCACAACTCACAAGACATTCAAAAAGGCCACCGACTGCTGCTACTGCCAACCACCATAGCAGCACCAAGCGCCTGGGTAGCCTTCGCGGGGCCATGTGTGTTGTGCAGTAGCCCAAGATTTAGGTTTGTTTGGTGGAGGGCGAAAATCAAAGTCGTCAATCACAATATCTCGTTCTCAGCCTGAAAACTAAAAAAAAAAAAAAAACTTTAAAAAGAATTATCACAATCATTCTTAAATTGATAAACAACACTTGCTCGAGATGGCAAACAGGTGTCAGGGGCAGAACACTGCTGTAAAATTCTGACTATTTCCCGATATTTCACTATATAAATTTTGCAGGTATACATTAAAATGTTTGGTTCACGTACGCAACAGCAGCAAATCAAATGAAGCTGGGAGAAGTGAACAAAGCAGTCACCCCTTAATGTTAGCATGATGCATCTTTAAAGCAAGAGAAGTATCTGTAAGAGTAAACCTGGATAGGTTGAGGTCCAGCATATTATACCAAACCAAAGAGAAAAAAATAAAATGAAGCAAGATAAGAGAAATTGAAAAGTGCGCAAAATTGAAGATAAGAGAACAGTTGGTGTTAGCAAGGGGGAAATCTGGGCAGATTTAGTGGTGAATCATGTCATGTATGAGCTTCTCATGAATTTTGAAATTCGACGTTAGGATGACTTGTCAATGGAGCAAAGCTTGAAAAAATTTGTACCAATCTTCAGGACGTCATCCACGGAGATCATTGTCTCAACATTCTCTTCTAGCTTGTCTTCACTGTAATTGAGGAAAGAGCCATTAGTCGAAGTCAAGTCAGTATAGGTACATGTTCCATCCTCTTTAAGATCAAAGCGACCGTGTGTTGTCGAGGTTTCATCATCGCGTGACAAACTGATTCCTCCAGGTTGATAAAACTTTTTGCCTCGCGAACGCCCGATAAATGCGGGCTTCCCACATTCAACATTGAGAGTATATGTTTTGCCTTGGTAAACACCCTCCACGACATTGAAATGGAGGACAACTTGCATATTGTCTTGGTCATTGGTATCTTCTTCAGCTGCTTTCCGTGCCGCCTCTTCTTTAAGATCATTCATGAACTCCTTCTTGAGACTCGCATATTCATTCTTGAGCTTCTCTACAAGACCTTGAGCATAGTTTTGAATATCGGCGACCTGCTTTTCACATTCTGCATTCAGATATTCTTCCACAGTCATATCCGCTGGCAAATCAAGTGGAGCCCTTTTCTGTTTGCCATTTGCCTGGAGTACATCCTGGTTTGCTTTATCTCCGGTGTTCTCGCCCATTTCCTTCTCAAAAAAAATAAAGTACACATATACAACCCATGTTAGTAAGTCTGTATGTTGATGATTGCATGAGCGACCATGGATGTATTGATACAACAGGTTGACGAAGTTGCTCTGCGAATGCACATACAATAAATACCAACTAGTCGGTGGCATCGAAAAATTGTAACATGCGATTGACATTGACAACAGCAATTGTGTTTGCAATAGCAGTAGTAGCACATGATCTTTCCTACATCCTCAGTGATCTTGAATCTGTAAGTGTCGCAGTCGCTTGAACCACGTGAGCCTCTTGCACAGAAGATTGCTCTGCCATCGTTCACTTAGTGACTTACCTTGTCGAGCAAACCGTCCATCCTGCGCCAGCTTTCGGCTTTGTGTGACTGTACAAATAGTCCACAGGTCGTCCGCAAAACGCGTACAACGCACCACGGTTTTAGCGCAGTCTTCGGAAACCTCCAAAGCTTTTGCCTGAGAAGCTTTGGAACTCTAAGCTCGGTGGTGGTTTCGGGCTCTGCGCCAAAGATTAGACAGAATTGGTAACCGACGAAGGTGTTCATGTTATATTTATTCACTAGGGATCGCTAAGGCTTCATTAAGACTATTCATGGGGGTTTTGCTACTGGTGTTATTAGGAGCTGGTAGTGGTAGGGGGTAGCTATGATTCTGTATAAAAGCCAAAACGCACAAGATCACGGTTTTGCCACAAGCAGGTCAAGCAGTTTAGCAAATATGATGTTTGGCTGAGTGGACCACCCAATAGTAAAATAAATTTCTCAGAAAGAATAATATCAAGCTACAAGCAAATTAGATATTTTTCTACGAAGGCTACCACCGATTATATTTTTGATAATTACTGGTTACTATTTGTTTTCGAAAGAAATATTTCATAGATGGTTATTACATTGCCGCTCTTTGAAGGAATCTTGAAGAGCTTTATTCAAACTCTAGGCAGCCATCTTTTAATTTTACATTCAGGCAAGCTTACGAAAGCACTAGGGGAGGGTGAATTCAGACCTCAGGAAGTCCACAAAGGCTTCTCATTCTTAAGGTTTAAGACTATTAGGGAATTATGGCAATGCAACTCCCTGCCAATTCTACAGCATTGGAACCGCTGGTATTGTGAAGACAATTGTTATGTTGCTCAACACCGAGATACAGAATGGTAACCTAATTTAAAGCTTGCGAAAACATAGTCTTAACTTGGTTGCTATAATTGAAGAGCCTGTATGCCCACAACTACCACCTACGTATTCCTTCGACTAACACAGAGAAGCCTGAAGTGCAATTACCTAAGTCATAACTAGCTAGCTAGTGCCCACTATGTGCACCCGCAAAGTTCGTTCTCTCGTCTTAAGTCCTGCCTTGAATATTGCACTCGCAAGCCGTGGATGCTCTGTTCTACTTCTTCTCTGGCCATTGTCGCCGCACCATTTTATCCCAGACTTGCTTGCGTGTCTCTCCACCAGGATTAATGCCAGACATCAACCCACCTTTTGCCTCGAGCGAATCCAGTCCGAGCTTTGCTTGGAGAAGCTTCGACCACTTCAGAAATACTGTACTTACGTACCTGCTATCGAACGATCGAGGTCTGAAATTGCTGAGGAGATAAACTTGGACAGCACTAGCCCACTCCTAATCCATTCTCTAAACACACGTTAAAAGGGAAGGAAGCCAAACAAATACAGACGCACGTCGTGCACGTGCAAAAAGCGACTGATACGGTGCGCTAGAGTGGTTTTACGGCTGTCTAGGCTAAACTCGATGAAAGAGAAGCACAGGGTTAGAGTAAACAGTAGAAGTGGTCATAGACATGGATGGCTGAATAAACAAACTTAGTTTTGGTATGGAAGCGCGCTTTTACTTGCAATTGAAGAGCCGTAGTACAAAGGAAGGTCCATCGCAGCGTGTAGAATCTCGGGCTGCAGTCCCAGAGCTGCTAAAATTAGACGCCAAGGGCCTCTGAAAGGTATTGGTTTGCTTGAGACGCAGCGCTTGGCTTTGCAAGTGGCACAGGGGAGAACTGGAGCTCTGCTGTGGGTAGAGCTGGGCGAGCTGGTCCGAAGCAAGTGAGATGGCGGCTTTAGAGGTACTCTTCGAGGGCTACGTAGTCAGAGCGAGTGTTGAATATGGCACAGAGGTGGCGCTTGATTTAGATTTGATGGGGAAAACGAAGAACGAGTACTTTGCGTTTGTCAGGATTGGTGAAGGCAGCAAATGCAAGTTCACACTAAGGTTTTACAATGACAAACCAGCGACGGAGCGCAACGTGTTGTGCGAGAGCGTTGCCAAGGTTTTGGAAAATACTGAGCCAGGCTCGCAAGTGAATCTTACGAGTGTCATTGATTTGGGAAAATCAACACGAATCAACAATGAACACGATGACAGAATATATATTCATTCCACCGAACGTACAACCATGCTCGGCAATAGCACCAAGCATCAAGGCGTAGTATTTCTTCTTAGCGAGTATCTTCGTCAAGCATCTGAAGATATCAATCAACGTGGTTCATTGAGATCTACGTTGCGAACCCAAGTGAGCAAGAGATTCTCAAGATCCCGAGGAACAGCAACCTCATCTTCCCTTCCTGTGAATGGGCCGAGGCCATCGGGTCGCCGTGTTACCTTGCGTAAAAAGACAATGCTTGAGCGGACGAAGGAGATTCGCACTTTGGATGACATTCTAGACTCCTCAGATTTGCGCGGAGAATTCAAATCGTTTCTGAAGTATGCATTTGCTGAAGAAAATCTTGCATTCTATGAGGCAGTCGAGGCGTTTACAAAACTAGGCACTCAGCAAGAACGAAATGAGCTCTTCCCAAGCATCGTAAATGAGTTTGTGAAGGACAGTGCCCCAAATCAAGTTAACTTGCCTTCATTTATGAGTCGGATGCTCACTGATACATTTGCTGATCTTCAGGAAAGTGATGTGGATATACCAGCCGACGTCTTCACTCCCTCCGTTCGCGAGATTGAGTCGTTGATGTTCCGTAACTTTTTTTCCACCTTTGTTGCTCAAGTACAACAGCGTGCCTTAAGAGCAATGCAAGCGCAAGAAATGGAAGGCTCTTTTTCGAGTATTTGGACTCATACGGGTCTTCATGGGTACAACACACTTATGTCAGAATTCCAGCCTGCTGTTGATCAGGTCCGAACTTTGCGAAGCTTTCTTGTTGAGGTGCAGCGAATCACGCTCAACTATACTTCACAGCTACAAGAGATGTCAACGCGATATATCAATGGTCTAGGTTTGACGACCGCTCCGGAGGGCACTTTAGAACGGGCAGTCTTCCAACTATTTACAATGATTACTAAGATGCTCTCGGTGCTGATGGAAAATACGGAAGACTTGGAAAAATATGGCATTGTACCACTTCAAGAACTCGAGACTACTGTGACTAGCTCTATAAAGGAGATATACAATGATAATTTGCCCATTGTTCAAGAGATGGTGGATTCACGTTCCAGGTTACAACAAGCCATTCAAGCCGAAACTGAAATTTTTATGCGTGCTGAGGGTATTAAGAGCGACATTAAAAACAACAAACCGACTAAACGCCAACTCGCACACTTGGAAAAAATTGATGAGGAGTGTACTCGGCTGGTCGCAGACCGTGAGGCTTGTGAGCTTGAGGTATCTGAAATTGAGGACTCCCATGGAGACAGTATGATGGCAGCGTTTGACATGCTTGAATCTCTCGAGTTGCATCGTCTCGACACTTTACGTAATACCTTAATTCAAATTGCACTGGCTGAACGATCTGCGTATGAACGTATGGGTCTGGTCGTGCAGGGTGTACTGTTTGACTGTGTGGAGATGAACTCTATCAAGGAAATCGTTAACCATGCCAAGAGACTTCGTGACAGCTCAGATACATTTACATCATCTTTGCAGATGATGGCGCTTGTGAATGCTTCTGCTGCAGATAATAATTCTACAAGATAACCTTGCGTCCAACCAGGCCTAAATACCATTGTAATCATTCACTACTCTCCGCCGTACAACCTCCAACCAAATCCTCTCTATGCAAACTATTTGATCAACATGATGACTCACTTGGTCTATACTTCATGTTTATTACTCTCCCCCTAAAAGTATTAATGGAATTTCACAATCATAGATTTCCCGCTCTCAGATTGTCTCTCTAGATGATCAGCTCCGCGAAAGCAATATCCAATTATTGTTCATTTACCCTTTACGGTATTATTTGTTGCTTCTAGTACCTCCCAATAAACAGCTATTTGTCACTCCCGTCCCAAGCAATAGCAGTTCGCTAGCGACTTATAGGCTATTCCCAGCCACCTATTGTTATGCCCTCTATTTGTTTGCAAATAGCCACAAACACAACATCAAAGAACTTGGGGCTGCAGTCTCGAATTGCGATTGATCAAAACATTCTTAGAAAGTGAGCTGTTGACGCCGTTATAGAGCAGCCCCAGGATCTCTGGGCCGAGTGGTCGGCCCGTGTCAGAAGACGGACTCTGGGTTGAGGTGGCCAAGATCTGGCGGAGCAAAAAGTCCAAACAGCCTGCTTTGTGCTTTACGCGGGACTTCACAATCACGAGTGTTAAAACAAGTGGCAGAGGCAAAAGCAGACGCTTCAGCTCGTGAAAATGGGCAAAGAAGCAAATGCTCCACAGGAAACCCCGGAGTTCCCAGAGTTCTCTAAAGAGGAGCTCGATGTCTTAAAGCTAAAGATCGATGCAGATACACTCGCACGTACTGCGAAACGACCAACGAATCATCTGCCTGTGTCATCTTCAGCCCCGAAGACCAAAGGGCCATGGTCTAGAGAGGAAGATGAGCATCTTGTAAAGCTTGTGAAGGAGTTTTTGGAATCCAAAGGCACCACAATTGAGGCGTTTAAAGACAATCTGGCTAATGAAAATCGTTATGCTGCGCGAGCCAATAAAGATAACAAAAAGTTTAGGGGTGTTTGGGCTTATTGCGCACAATACATCCAAAATCGAACTATCAAAGGTATTACAAACCATGGAGAACGCCTTTTGCATCCATTGGGTGGCCGAAGTACTTGGGACGCAGAGGACTTTAAAAAACTTTTGGAACTCGTAGAAGAGTATGGACATCAGTGGGTAAAGATATCTTCTTTATTGGGCAAAAACCCCGACACAACGCGGGACTGCTACATGAACCATCTTGAGCGTCAAAGAAAAAGAAAAACATCAGCTTTCACTGCTCAAGAGGATAGACTATTGCTTGATCTCGTGCGGCAAGCAAAGCCAGAAGAATTTGAGTCTGGTCAAGCACCTCTATACGGTATATCATGGAAAGATCTTTGTCAGCATATGCCACTGAGAAGTCCATTTCAACTGAGCTCTCGGTACACAGGTTATCTATACCCTAAGCTGATTGGTCTAAAGTCCGAAAATTGGGGTCCAGAGCAGTTTGAGTTTATTCTCAAGTCTATTGTTTTTTCCAAGGCAAGAGAAGAAGATCAAATTCCGTGGCAAAGCTTCCCCCTTCCTTTACATCCAAACCTGGTGCGATGCCAATACAATCTGCTCTTGAAAAGGAAAAATCTGAAGGACGAATCATTTGCTACAAAGATAAAGACTCTTGTTCAAGAGTATTGCCCTGATATGTTGGATCAGATTACTCCTGATATTTCGGAAGAGAAAATCTCAAAGCCTGATTCGTCCTCTTCTTACAAATTTTTGGAGACCAAAAGAACCCCTTCAGAAAGATCTGCCAAGTCAAAAAAAAGTACAGTAGGTTCAAGCAAGAAAGTGAAAAAGAAGGCAGCTTCCGCAGGTGCTTCTAAGTCATCTTCGCGTCGAAGGAAAAGAAGTAGTAGCAGCAGCAGCAGCAGCAGTAGTAGCAGCAGCAGCAGCAGTAGTAGTAGTGGTAGCAGCAGCAGCAGCAGCAGCAGCGGCAGCAGCAGTAGTAGCGGCAGCAGCAGCAGTAGCAGCAGCAGTAGTAGTAGCGGCAGCAGCAGTAGTAGCGGCAGCAGCAGCAGCAGCAGCAGCAGTAGTAGTAGCGGCAGCAGCAGTAGTAGCGGCAGTGGTAGTAGTAGTAGTAGCAGCAGCAGCGGCAGCAGCAGCAGTGAGAACAGGAAGAAAAACAGAAAAAACACTACGAAGAAGCGAATTACAAAGGCTAATTCGAGGCGCAAGTTTGACAAAAGCTCTGACAAAAGAAGCGGCTCATTGAAAGAGAAGGAAACAAAACAAATGGAAGATCCTGCGACAGCGGATAATGGGCAGGCTGAAGAGGAGCTCCGTCGAGTGGAATTCCCGAAATTGATTACTGTTCCAGTTGTTGTTCCTCTTGTAGATGATAGTGATGAAGAAGAGGAACCAATGGATCTCTTTCAATACCCAGCTACTGTGCCACAATCTGATAATGTTGCCGATAGTCCTAAGAAGAGCGCCTTGCCAAAGGTTTCTGAAGTGAAGACCTCTCCCCAAGCTATTAATCTCTTGATTGATGACAGCGATGACAGTGGCGCTGAAGACAGTACTTTTTACACCGCGTCAAAGTCTGGGCCTCAAGCTTCGAACAATTCATCGATGGCTAAAGCTCAGCATCAAGAAACCAAACCTCAAGCTGATCTGGTTTATAAAAGTCCCACCAAGTCATCTTCTTCTTCGGATAAAGTCGATGTTATCATGGTAGACGATAATGAAAGTGTTGGTGTAGCAAGTCATGTGACTGAAGATGACATCATTAATATGGACGAGGCAGAGCCTGAACACGATACAGAGCAAACGAAGAATAAACCTGAACCAATTGACACAATGCAGTTTGGCAAATCATCTGCAATTTTGCTGAACGAGAATGAAATTCTTACGGAGGGAAAGGAGCAACGCAAGATCAAGACAGGACAGCACAAGACGTTCAAAGATCCTTCAAATGACACTGAAGACGTGAGCACGGATATCACTGCAAGTGGGGATGTGGTATCCTCGAAGAAGAACAAGGTGGACAAGAAGAAGAAGGACAAGGAAGATAATGTTGCGAGCAGTTATACTGGAGACAAAACAGAAGCTGTCATTGAGGATCCCATAGGATCGACTAAGCATTTAGGTACAGCTGTGAGCATTAACAAGAAAAAGATGAAGAAGAAGCAATCTGAGGCTACAAGCCATCTCACTGAAGATGCCAGCGACCACCATGATGAGGAATCTGTGAGCTTGCCTGTGACCCCAGACACAAATACCAAGAAGATAAAGAAGAAGAAAGATAAGACTGTGGACAAGAAGGTTGGAAATCAAGATAACCAGGTTTTTGGAGAGCCTATAATCTGGACTACCGAGGCGGCCACGAGTGGAAAGAAGAAAAAGAAGAAAAATAAGGTCACAGACAAAAGAATCGAGCATCAAGATGATGATATTGTCGACGAGCCTGTGAGCTTGGCTACCAGTGACAAGAAGAGGAAGAAAAAGAAGAAAGATAAGATCATGGACAAAATGATCGAACATCAAGATGAGATTGTCGAGGAGCCTGTGAGCTGGGCTACAGAGGTGGCCATCAGTGACAACAACAAGAAGAAGAAAGCCGCAGATAAAAAGATCGAGGGTGAAAATTACCAGGGTGTTGGAGAATCTGTAAGCTGGAATGCTGACTCGACCACAATTGACAAAGCGAAGAAGAAGAAGAAGAAGAAGAAGAAGAAAGATAAGGCTACTGGTATAAAGCTCGAGGAACAAGATGATCAAATTGTCGAAGAACCTGCAAGCAGGGCCGCGGATTTGGCTGCAAGTGACAAGAAGAAAAAGAAGAAGAAAAAGAAGGCCGCGGATAAAGAGATTGAAGGTCAAAATTACCAGGGTGTTGGAGAATCTGTAAGCTGGAATGCTGACTCGACCACGATTGACAAAACGAAGAAGAAGAAGAAGAAGAAGAAGAAAGATAAGGCTACTAGTATAAAAACCGAGGAACAAGATGATCCAATCGTCGAAGAACATGTAAGCAGGGCCACGCATTTGGTTACAAGTGACAAAAAGAAGAAGAAAAAGAAAGATAAGGATGCGGACAAAAAGATTAAACATCAAGAAGATGAGATTATTGAAGAGCCTCTAAGCTGGACTGCACAGGTGGCCACCAGTGATAAAAAGAAGAAGAAGAACAAGAAGAACAAGAACAAGAATGATAAGGCTACGAATTTAACAATTGAGGAACAAGATGATCAGATTGTTGAAGAGCCTGTGAGCTGGACTCTGGATTCGGCTACAAGCAAGAAAAAGAAGAAGAAGAAGAAGAAGAAGAACCATTCAGATGTATTTGTTGATACCGCAGAAGACCTGGGTGAAGGTATCCTTAAAAAGGAGGCGGTCAAAGACTCCTTAAGCAAAGACGATACTATTGAGGGGAAAAGAAAGAAGGACAAGAAGAGAAAGCACTCTGAGTCAAGTCTTCATAATCATGACTCACCCTCCACCACAAAATCTGGGATTAAAGAAAAAAAGCAAAAGAAGGAGAAGAAGTTACGGGCGGACAGGTTCAACAAGGGTGATGATGATCATATCAGCAGTAGCTCCATGAATGTCGCTGCGGAGAAACAGAAGAGTGAAAAGAAAAAGAAAAAGAAACGGAAGAGTGAGTCTGATATGTTTGCAAACGAAGCTAAGAGTACCGGCAGTGAAAATGACTATACAAGTTTGTCTAGTTCTCCTTCCTTGAGCACAAAGAAGCAAAGAGGAAATAACTACACGTCAAGCACTGCACCGGTTGCTCCATATAAACATAATATACTGGCCTCATCCTTATTGAAAGTACCGACACATTTGATTATGGATTCTGATGATGACGATGATGACGATGACAATTGATAGCAAAAGAAATAAGAAGAGTTATTATTTTATTTTATTAATTTGCAAACATTAAATTTAATTAAAACGCAAAACAAGAAAACGAGCGCACTCGTGTAACTCAACTTCAAAGAGTATCTAACATATCGGTTAGGAAATACGTACCTCACACAGGATGTGTTTCGCCAAAACAAGAAGTATCATAGTTGCAAATGACTCGTTGTTTGAAAAGTAAATAAGTGTTATAAAGTCGAGACATCATTTTTTCAGGAAGGGTTTGAGAAGAATAGTCAGGGTAAAGTACAAATGAATGACGGAGAGAACAGAACAGCATATGCTTCCGAATGTGCTTTGCAAGCATTGGGATGCAGTAATATAAATCACAAGTTCATTGGATTTGGCCGCTCATCCCGTGTGATAGAGGAGGTGTGTACGCTTATGATCAAAGGCTCTTGTTTATTTTTGTATTTGGTATTGCGCAGTCTAAGCGCTAGCCTTGGCGCCCCCTTTTCGAACCTTCGGGGAGGATGTTGCAGATTTCTTCTTGCTTGCGGATGCAGGCCCTACTTTTTTGCTTACTTTAAAGTTCTCCACCCCATCATTGCTGGCGAGAATTGGGGTTTCTTCAGGAGACGCGAGCTGCTTAAGTTTTGGCTTAGTGGCGCGTTTCCGCTTTTTTAGAGGTACATTCTCGGCAGTGTTTTCCGGACTCAGTCCCGCAGAGTCTAGAACACGCTTTGGAGAATTCACTTCTTGCTTATCCTGTGCGAACTCTTCAGGTTCTTGAGGCTTGGAAAATTGCGGCATATTTTGCCAGAATGCCGCCTGTTGCTGTTGCTGTTGTTGCTGCTGCTGATGGTGTTGTTGGAGCTGTTGCTGGAGTTGCATCTCAGATTGTTGCTGCTGTACAGCCTGAAGCTGTTGAAGCTGCTGAAGCTGATTCGGCTTCCATTTACCTCCCGGAGACAAACTGGGGATTGCAGTGGCATTCGTAGGCGAGAAAACCATCGGGGTGGATGGCGGAAGCATATTCGATTGACGCATAAACTTCATCAAGGCCTGTTGTTGTTGCTCCATTTCAGAAGAAGGCATGCGAGGGTGTTGCGGCTGCTGCTGTTGAGGCTGGCTGGCCTGTTGCAAGATGCTTGCATGCGAAGGAGACGCCGGAAGACCCGCTCCAAAGAAGGCGCCATTGAAGCCTCGAGGAGACAAACTCTGTCCAAACCCAGCATACCCTGCTAAACCCAGAGCATTTGGGCTTGGGCTAGGGAAGAAGCCTTGAGGGGACATTAGTGAGTTCATGTTCATTTGACTAGCAAGTCGTTGTTGCTGGTTATTGTCAGAAGAGAAAGCCTGCTGTTGCTGTTGTTGGAATTGCTGACGTAGCATAGGGGTCAGGAATGCATTCGCATGCTGGCTGTGTGGTGACTCGGGAGGCATCTCAAAGCTACCACCGGCGCCGCGAATGCTGTTGAGGTTACCGAAGTTATTCATGGGAGAAGGAATATCCATCATGGAGCCACTGAAGAAGCCCTCATGTGCATTGGATGGTGAGAAGGCAAGCGAGGTGGGGCCGGTAATATTGGTCGGCGTCAGGACGTTCGCACTGGTGTCAACAGTGAGCTTTGAGAAATCAGTACCTCCAGGGCGAATGCTGAGGGAGAGTGCTTTTCGGAGTATCTTGCTACTTTTGTTGTCACCCCCTGATTCTTCGTGTTTATCGTTGTTGCAGTTATCCTTTTTAAGGCTCTTGTTGCCGCTGCTGCCATTTTCTGAAGGCTTGCCGGCCGCCAAAGGCGTGGACTTGTAGCCGAACATAGCAGTTTGGTTGGATGAGATCGATGACGGTGATGATGCCGACGAGAATGACACATTATTCTTACTGGCAGATCCTGGCGCTGCCGGGTTCTGCGCTCCTGCAGGTCCGGCTGATACTGGCCCTTCTTCCGAAATTTTACCATCCGCTGCCATGCGTTCAATGAGTTTGCGTTTGCGCGAGTTGGTCATCCAGTTCTGAATTTGGCGTTTGGTAAGCTTGGTTTTTTCCATGAGCTCTGCCATTTCTTCATTTTTGGGATAAGGATGTTTGATGTGATCCACCAGCCAGTCCACCAGGATCTCGCGCACGTCTTTGGAGTACCTTGCGTAGTTCGGGTTGGCTCCACGGCGCTCCTTGGGTGCCACATATCGCTGTCTTCCGTTCGTAAGCCATGCGTCAAGCTGCATCCGCGTGAGCCCTGTCATACGCTGCAGTTCTTCTTTCTGTTCTGGCGTAGGGTACGGATTTTCTCTGTGCGTGAACAGCCATTGCTTGAGAATCTGCGATGAAGGATGGCCCAGACGCCGCCCCGGTCGTCTCGATGAGGACTCGCTCGAGTCTGGTGAGGCCACAGACCCCGTCATGATGCTTCAACCCAGGCTTTCTCAATCCCAGCACGGCCCTTCGCGCTACCTCAGTCGTTCGCGTGCGCTGCGATTTGGCTTTTGATTGACAATCGATCAATCAATCAATCAATCAATCGATCGATTGATTGATTTGATTTTGATTTTCCATCGCCTGAGTGATTATTTTCTTTCCATTCTTCCTTCTTTTCCCTCCTTTTCCCTTCTTTCTTTTCTTCTTTCTTTCTTTCCTTCTTTCATCGACTGATTCTTTTTCTTCCCTTTTCTACCTGCAGGAAAAACAACCATGAAGACACTTTTTTTTTTTTTTTTTAATTTTCATTTTTTTAAATCCTAAAACAAAAACAAATCGAAACAAATCGAAACAGCTAACAAGACCAACTTCTAACAAAACAAAACAAAACAAAATGTTAACATTAAAAATTAAAAAAAAAAAAAAAAAAAAAAAGAGAAAGAAAGAAAGAAAGAAAGAAGTCCGAAGAACAGCGCATTCCTGATGGGATTGATCACTCCTGAAAACCTCGTGGATGTCCCTCTCAGAGTCAGATCAGGCGCACGGGAACGCAGCCTCATCATGTGCTCACCCTGATTATCACGAGGAAAACCCGGTGTGAATGTGCCTTTCGGCCGTAGTCGCTCAACATATCCATCCATCCGTCCACATACATACATACAGAATACATACATGTATATACTTGCATGCATGCAATGTGTCTTTCTCTCCCTTTCCTTTCCTGTGTTCCTTCCTCTCTTGTGAACATAAATGGATAATCGGAAGAAAGAAAGACTCGCTAGCTACCAATCCCCCTCTCACCAAGCAAGCACTCTTTCTTCCTACCTTCCTCCAAAAGCCTCCACTTTGTGCTCTCCTCCTCACATCCTCCACTGCCTCCCAGCCTTCCCCTCCTAGACCCCTAACTAGTGTGCTCCTCCCTCTCTCCCCCTCACTCTCTCTTCTGCGCCCTCACTTTCCCTCTCTTCGTTCTTATTTCACTATCTCGTCTTTCTTTCTGCTAGCCAGCGAGAGGAAGAGCGGAGATGTGAAAGAAGAGAGAGTGAGCGAAAGAACACACAAAAGCCAGAAAGAAAAAAAAAAAAAAAAAAAAAAACATTAAAAAAACATTTTAAAATTATAGAATACGGCGAAGACCCAGAAACCCGCACGGGAAGCGCCAAAGAAGTCTGTCTGCCTTCTTCGCTTTTGCCTTCACAGCGTCTTTGCAGACGGCCTTGAGCCTGGTCTTCTGCTGCCGCGAGGCCTTAGTATGCTGCAGACTAGAGTCTGCCTCGAGAGCACACACGTACACGTTATGCAGACATTCGTGCAAACAAACATACATTCATGCAAACATGCACGCAATCACCAACCATCCATCCATCCATCCATCAATCATCATCTGCACTGCGACAACAATATCACTCACTCACTGCAGTTCACTTTATGCGTGCATGCGTCACAACAATAATAACTAAATTAAATTTGCCTTTTCCTTTCCTTTCCTCTTTTATTCCTGCTCTTTCAATTATAAGAATTAAAAGTCACAAGCAGGAAATCGTTCTCTTTCATGAAGGCCTCGAAGGAGATGCCACTTTCAAACCTTATTTTTAAAAATGATGAAAAGGGGATAACTAACAGATTCCACCATGGTGATCCTAAGGAGTGGAGTGACCGTCTCGTAACTTCAATTTAAGAGAAAAGAAAAGAAAAGAAAAAGAGTCATTAAAAATGTTTAATATAAAAGACGACAGCGAAGAATACGAACGACTTGATTTTTATGTTTGAAATAAATGCGTACCACTGCGTAAAAGCAACAACGAGGAAGAGAAAGAAAGGCGCAGAGAGAGAGAGAGAGAGAGAGAGAGAGAGAGAGAGAGAGAGAGAGAGAGCGCTCCGACTGACTTCTTCTTTCTCTCTTTTCTCCCGTTCTTTTCTTTTCACTCCTCTGCGTATTCAATCGTCCACCCTATGCAAAGCAGTAGCCGGTCTTACTCTTCCTTGCAGCTAGTTCATCACCCATCAGTCACGATCCTGCGTCGTTCACAAAGTGTATTCGCAAATTGAATTGAATTGAATTGAATTGAATTGAATTGAATTGAATTGAATTGAATTGAATTGAATTGAATTGAATTGAATTGAATTGAATTGAATTGAATTGAATTGAATTGAATTGAATTGAATTGAATTGAATTGAATTGAATTGAATTGAATTGAATTGAATTGAATTGAATCGAATTGAATTGAATTGAATTGAATCGAATTGAATCACTCAATCGTATTCCTAAAAGTTCATGCATAGTCTTCTTTTTCCCATCAGCGTAGTACCTACGAAGCGGATGATATCCGCATTATAGAATACATTATAGATGCAAATAATCATTGATCTATTCCTTCCTTCTCTCCTGCTTTGCTACACTACGCTTATGAGAGGCATCAAATATGCAGCTCGAGAGCGCGCGCTGTTCTCCAGCAGGCAGCAGACCGACCGGGACCAAAGACGCCCTCGAGCCTGCCAAACTGGGCCTTAAGTGCCTCTTTGGCGGCATTCCACACCGAGCGGGAGGAGCTCTTGAACGTGAAAACCAACCTAACTAACTAACTAACTTCGCTTCGTCTGTTGTGAAAGAAGTGAAAGAGGCCTTCGAATCGATGGGAAAAATAAATAAGCAGAACGATCTTCAAACACGAGGGATCAAAACCGCCATCGATTTGGCATCCATCCACCCAGGAAACTAAAAAGCAGGCTGACGGATGAGGCAAACGGCGACTCAATAATCGATCTCAAGTCGGCCTAAGCGCTCTCGCCCTCGCAATCGCTCTCGCTTCTCGCATCTATTACTGCCAGCGGTTCTCAGGATAACTGCGAGCCCAGCAGAAGTTCACCGTGAGTCTTCGCACACTGTACATACCTCATGTACCTATTGCAATAACTAACTAACTACCCACCATTCGAAGCAAAGCTTTGCGAAAACCAGTCAGAAACCAGGACATAGACCTCTTCCTCGCCCTCCGGAGAACGGTCGGCTGGTAGGCAGGCACCTACTTGCGTTCCCCAGCGTTCGACGATTCACCAGAGCCCCCCCACGCAGAGACGCCAGCACTTTGAGCGCACGATCGATCATTCACGTACTTTTAGCAGGGTAGAAGAAGTAGGTAATATATATGCAATGCGGCAGGCGCTGGCCCATACATCTTCGATATATTTGGTCTCCAGCGAACCCGAGTCTCTGCACGGAGCGCCAATATTACTACACAACTGCAGCTCCTCTAAACCCGTCAGTCCCACGGCCTGTCCTCGCACGCCCACGCACGAGACGGCATCGGGTTGGTGGCGGTGGTGGCGAGACAGAGGAGCTCACGCGCGGCTTTGCGAACGCTTCATCGTCTTGGCATTCATGCATTCTTCACGCACGTGCTGTGCCTCTCTCGCTGTCTTCTCTCTTGGCCACTCACTGATCAGAAGGTAAGAAGATCCGCGAGATTGTTGTATTCATGTATTCATGTATTGTAGTGATTGATTTGCAGAGGTTGATTTCAAGAGATTAACTTCAAGAGGATATATTCAAGAGATTAGTTTCCAGAGGTTGGTTTCAGGCGATTGAAGATTGAACGAATCGTGCTCGAAAGAACTTGAAGAATCCAACGCGTAAACTATGCGCTGCGTGCGCCTCTTTCCCCTCATTTATTTGTTCATTCATTCACTCTGCTTCGTTGGCCATTTCTTTATGGAACTCTGTGCCCTTTTCCTTCCTCTTCTTTCCCACTGACTCAGACACAGCACGAATTTGAGGAAGAGAAAAGCATCATCAAGGTCTTCTTCATGTAGCTAGTATTAGGTATCTAGGCAGCAGTCCTTTTTTTTTACTTCGCATCAATAAGATCTAATAAAATAATTTTTTATTGTTTTTTAATTTGAGAATATATAAACAAACTAAAACTAATGAACAATTCAATAATTAACTATCATCACCTCCCTCATCATAGTAGTCCGTCTATCCGCACATTAGCACTTCCTAATGATGGACCAACCAACCAGGAACCCTCAGTTTCCTGCGTTGGTTCCAGACTAATGCTTGCTTACTTTTTCGCTTTCTTTCGTGATGTCTTGAGCTCTTTCTGCATTCGGTGATTTCTCGAAAGAATACCACTGATCATCGCAACTTTCGCCGTCTCCGCAGCGCTCGAGACCCGCAAACCAAGGCACCCAGAGAGGCGGAAACCGGGAAAGAAGAAAGAGCAGGAAAGAAGAGCAGCCAGGCACCGCTTAAAAGTAACAGAAAAGCATTTCAAAAGATATACAGACAGACAGACAGACAGACAGACAGACAGACATTCTCCACGCGGCGAAGGCTTTCTTTCTTCCAACCCACCAATTTCCCTACCGCCGCTTAGGGCGAGCCTAGGTCGCCTTTCAAAGTCTCAAACAAGAAAACAGCAGTTCTTGCTTTCTTTAACTTATAAAAGCACATCACTTATCTTGCAATCTTGCGACCAATCGATCTTATATTCGCCTTTTCAGAGAAAACAGAATTGAATTATTTTATAACCATTTGCAGAGAGAGGAGCGAGGACGACTTTCACAGAGGTGATGAACGAAATGGTCGATTCGTAAGCTCCAAACAGACAGGACAGTCAAGTGTTCTTTTTATCAGAGAAGTAGCGAAGGGGGTAAGTGACTCGCTAGAAGTGGTTTCTTTCTTCATTGTTGCTTCAAACTCTCTCCTCTCTCTTTCAGATCGAATAAATAAATGACTGACTCACTGTCTGTCTTCTGTCTCTCCGGTCGCCTCTTCTTCTTCGCCTTTCCAGCAGCGAGAGTTCTTGCTCTCAAGAATCGATTCACTGACTGGTGATCGAAGAAGGTTTCCCCTCGCTTCGCAGCTTCTTCGCAGCTTCGAGACTGCTCCGCCTCGTTCCTCTTTACGTCACGGAGAGACAGACAGCAGACCCACGAACGAAGAAGCGCAAAGTTTGAGCAGGCGGAGTGAAAGGAAGAGAAAGAGGGTCTCGCGAAAAGAGTTTATTTACACGCACTCACTCGATCATCTTTCAATCTCGCAAAATGAATGAATGAATGAATGAATGAATAAATCGCTTGAATTACTCGCATACTACATCATCGATCGAGCTCTCTTTCTTCCAAAGCTCCAGCCGCACAGAGTGCTTTGGAGAAAGACAAGCAAGCAAGCAAGCAAGCAAGTGAAGAGATACTTTACTGCACACCGAGAGAGGCGAACACTCTAGCTAGAGAAACAATGAAGGAGGTACGAAGAAGACAGACACCCGTGAAAGACTGACGGGAGACCAACAGCAGCGGAACTCTCTTTGAGGAGGCCTGTCTTTCTTACTTTCTTTCAGTCTTTCTTTTCTCAGAGCCTTTTGCTCTTGAGCAGAGTCTTTCTTTCTTTCTTTCTTTCTTTCTTTCTTTCTGTTTTGGTCGGCGCCTTTTCTCTTTCCAGCTCTGCTTCGCAGGAACTTTCACTTCTTCTGAAGAACATTCTTCTTTTAATGTAAGTATAAATGAACTTTGATTTATTTGTTGTGAATAATTTTATTTAATTTCATTTCATAGTAGACAGAGGCTGAATGAATACTTTTTAACGTTCGTTCCTGTCCTTCCTTCTTTCTTGAGGGACAAATGAACACCGAATGAATGAATAATAATACCATAAAATCTTCACAAAAAAACTGTCCATTGCTAATCAGGTCGGTGACATGATGATCGTCGCTTGAAAACCTGCAATAGACGTGTCATCCTCGTAATCACCGTCGTCATCGCGCGTGTCTGCTGTGTGTCTGAGCAATTGAGCCTGAGCTCTTCGCACTCTACTTCTTCGAATCTCTCCCTCCGCATTGACTCTCTGAGATTCTGAAGATTGTGTGCTCGCTTACCTCACTCACGTTCTTCAACAAGTTCGTACGAATCGCGAGCGGGAGCTTAGCAAGGTATCTTTCTCCACGTCTGCGTGTGTGTGCGTGTTTGCAGCAGATGATTGACTCGGCACGCCGCTCTCGCTGTGCTCCAAGAGCGCCTGCGAGTACTCAATAAAGCCCTCTCGGTCACTGTCCTTCTGTAGCGGTACTTTCCGTGCACGGTGTGCGAGGGAGTCCATGAGATGGATGAAGGAGCGAGCCGCTGATGACTCCTCCTGAAAGCACAAGGGCTCGCGTCAAAGCTCACCAGCCAGAGGACTTGGCGCCACCGCAGGCAACTAGTTTGCCTGCGGTGGTGGTAGTGCCGATGACTGCAACGTCAGTGGCGATGCTCGAGCTTCACGCCAGCGAGACGAAGTCGACGTAGCGGTACGACTCGAGATGTTGCTGCTTCCACCGGGGAGCTGCAGCAAGCTATCCAGCCATGAGCGACAAATATGATCACCGTCACGTCGCGATGCGTCTTGCTCCTCAGGAGGAGGTGTCCTCTGCCTCCACTTGCGAGCATCTGCAGCTGCTGCCTAGCTAGAGGTGCACCTCTCGCAAAGGCTGCGGCACCGACCTCGTTCCCACTGCGCCATTCTTCACAAACCCTCACGTGCGTACGTAGTACACACCCTCTTCGCCATCTATCTGTCTATCTATCTATCTATTTATCTATCTATTATCGATTGTCTCCTCTTCAAGTTGGTTCCCATTTGCAGCGTGAAAGAAACCTAACCTGAGTTCCTCAGCTCCATAATCTCGGCCTCCGCCGCCTTTGTCTGCTTTACAGACCAGCGACATGTAGAGATGGCTTTGCTCGTGAGCTGGAGAGCTTTTTGATGCCCGTCTTTGCGAGGAGCGACGCGAGAGAGGCCGAGCTGCCCAAGCTGTCGATTGCCTTGAATTGGACCAAGTGACTTGAGGACAAATATATAGATCAATAGATAGAGAGATAGATGGATCCCCGACCAAGTTCCATCTAGCCGATACCACAGCATTAGATCACTTCTACGAAAACAGTAGTAGGTACCTTCTGTGTCTCAAACAACGACTACGCATTTATTTTCTTTCATACGACCGTCTGTGTCCTTGTTATTGTGATGATCTTCATTGATGATCTTCATTGCATCGCTCCTTCGGCACGCTTTATGCCGAGTGTCCTTTTCATTTTAATTTTAAAGAAAATAAGACTTGCTTTTTATTTATGTTCTAATTTAGTGCACAATGAGCAAAAAGAAAGAGCAAAAGAAAGAGCAAAAGAAAGAGCAAAAGAAATAGCAAAAGAAAGAAAGAAAGAGCAAAAGAAAGAAAGAAAGAAAGAAAGAGCAAAAGAAAGAAAGAAAGAAAGAAAGAAAGAAAGAGCAAAAGAAATAGCAAAAGAAAGAAAGAAAGAGCAAAAGAAAGAAAGAAAGAAAGAAAGAGCAAAAGAAAGAAAGAAAGAAAGAAAGAAAGAAAGAGCAAAAGAAAGAAAGAAAGAAAGAGCAAAAGAAAGAAAGAAAGAAAGAAAGAAAGAAAGAAAGAAAGAGCAAAAGAAAGAAAGAAAGAAAGAGCAAAAGAAAGAAAGAGCAAAAGAAAGAAAGAAAGAAAGAAAGAAAGAAAGAAAGAAAGAAAGAAAGAAAGAAAGAAAGAAAGAAAGAAAGAAAGAAAGAAAGAAAGAAAGAATTGGGCTTTTCGCTTCTTTGAGGGAGATAGAAGGGAGAAGAAGGGGGGAATGGAGAAGTAAACTTAAACTTAAATAAAATTGCTCATTTTGGACACACAGACACAAAGGCAGACAGACTCTGAGAGAGAGAGGCGCACTTCCCAAGGTTCGCGTGCGCGTATTCCGCACGGCCCACCGCACGCGCAGTAGCTAGCTAGCTAGCTCGCTCGCTGGCTGGCTGGCTGGCTGGCGTGCACATAGACCAGAGAAGCCGCTGCTCGAGCGCAATCACATACCCTCAGCCTCTCCTTCCTCAGCAGCGTCAGCCGATTTGCTCACGGACTGAGCGACGATTGATTCATTCGGCCAATGCATATGCTTAATGATAATAATAACAATAATAATTCTTATCTTTATCTTATTTTCATTTTTATGTTAGTTAAATAAATTGTAGTTTTATATTATTTTATTTTACTTTATTATCAACCATTTTATGTTCTTTCTCTCAAAAACGCAGTCAGGGCCATCGCCGCCTCGAAGAATGCAGAAGTACGCACACGATCACTGCGTACCTCCTTGCTAGCTCTGGAGAAGGAAAGAACAACAACAACAACAACAACAACAACAACAACAACAAGCCCGGGAGCCTGTCTTTCTCTTCCGCTCTCCCCTCAACAACTCTCTCTAACTCTCTCTCTCTCTCTCTGTCTCAGGTCTCTCCTTCGATAGCGTGTACGTACGTGGGTGCTTTCTTCCGCCTCCCTCTCCTCTGCTGCAAACTTGGGTGTTCACAGCTCGACTCTTCTTGTTTAGCCGCCTGACTGAGTGAGAGTGAGCTTTGTTCCTCATGGTTGGCGCAATAAATCTACTTCTTCAAGGCCCTCTCTTGTCTCTGGTTGTCCTGGTGACCTGTAATTGAGGAGGCCCAGAGCGATTCGCTGGGAGTGAGCTGCTAAGAGAGCTCGTGATGATTTCGCGATTTCGCTACTTTGCTAGCTAGCTAGCTAGCTATCTGCCAGCTGTTTAGTGGCTGGCGTCGAGTTCAATCAAGTTCCTCTTCGAGCTCAATCAAGTTCTTCTTCGAGTCCAAGCTCTTCTTCGAGTTCAAGTTCTCCTCGAGTTCAAGCTCTTCTTCGAGTCAAGGTCTTCTCCAAACCTTCTTGGAAAGAGCCCTTCTCTCTCGTTCTCTCTTTCTCTCTGTTTAGAAGACCCTCTCACCATCTATGAAAACGATTGGCCTCCTCGTCGCAGAAGCTTCATTCATCATTCATCACTCATTCATTCATTCATTCATTCATTCATTCATTCATTCATTCATTCATTCATTCATTCATTCATTCATTCATTCATCCATTCATTCATCCATTCATTCATCCATTCTTCATCCGTGGCGGTCGAGAGGAGTCGGGTTCCGCACGAACGCAATCGATCTTTCGAAGCGAAACGATGCTCTGTAGGTTTGATTCGAGGTCGATGGTGCTTGATTGGAGGAATGGATGGAGCAATGGAGCAAGCACTAGTCTGTCTTGCGTTCCTTGTCTTTCCAACACGGCAGAGAGCTGCTCTCAAAGATGTAGTGGGAAAAGGTGCAATAATGCCATGATTATAATTCGTCGATCGTGTCCATTACACAAACAGGTCTTTCTTTTCTCTTTCTTTTCTCTTTCTTTTCTCAGAGTTTGGGGGAAAGGGAGAAGAAAATGATAGATAGTAAGAGAGGGAAGATGTTGTTTTAATTTATATGCAATATAGCTTTATTTAATAATTTCTAATTGAAATTAATTTTAAATATATTATATATATATATGGAAATTACTCCCCCTCAGTTTGTTTCAAAAAACTCACCAGTAGGAAAAACAAAAACAATATACTTTAATTTTTTTTCTTGTTTTATTTATGAAGATGTGAAGAAATTCGACCCAAAGAAGAGTCTTTCTCTCCTTCGTTCTAATTTCTTCCTCCTACTCAACTCGAAAAAGGAACGATCTAGAAGAACGTGAGGGATATGTTCTCCTTCTTCGCTTCGAATGCGCCTCGAATTGACTTGCTTGAGCAGAGGCAAAGCCCTACGAGACTCAGGCCCCTGCGTCTGAGCCGCAAACATTCTCGCCATCTTTCTCGCAAGCAATCAGCACCCTCCGGCCATTAAAACTGTGGATATTGAAAATAACAAAAAAACACTAAAGAAAAGCTAGAGGGGTGAAAAGGCGATGAGCAATGCACGATGCGCGATGCGCGCGAAGCGCTCGTGGCAGCAAGCTCGCGGGGTCAAACCTTCGCGGCAAATCTGAGAGGCGCTTCAAGTCTGGAAAGCGCTGTTGTCAACGCCTTCTTCATAGTCTGCGAATAGTGAGAAGTGTAGTTCCCGTGCCTATGCACCGCACGGGACCCCTACAACAGAGTGCAACAGCGTGCCACGGCATTCCCTGCTCTTGTCTCTTACTTTCGACGGGAGCTAAGCACCCAATGCACCGGAGCATTCTTGCTGCAACGTTGTGGGCGCTTCGCTAGCTACATGAAAGAACTGACGAACTGCTGCTGCGCTTCTGCGACAACAGCGGCTTTATTTGGTTGTAGTAAGGGCGCTTTCTCGGTCAAGAGGCTGGACGTCGTGCTTTGGTGCATGAGCATGAGCGCAAAATGAGAGGTAGGTACACACTCTGAGAGAACCCTCGTTTCCCAACTACAGCGAGGCGAAGGCGAGACGAAAGCGTTCTCAATAGAGACGTGATGCGAGTATACTTGAGTTTGCAAAGGCAAGAAGTTTGATAGGAAACGCGGTCGCGGTCGATGGCTTTGGGCTTGAGTTTCTCAAAACTGACGGGATACTAGTTCTTGAAGTAGCATCGCTGAGACGCCACGGTATCCTCGGAAAGTTGCCCAACGAGACTGTAGCGCGACGTCCATATTGCAAGTCTGGGAGACAGAGAAGCATTGCCAGCTCGAGCATACTTCAAGGCAACTGGGATGAATCGTCGAAGCGGGGGACTATCTTGATCGCCTTGAAGGCTCTAGCACACCGAAGGCGACAGCGATGAGCGATGAGCGATGCTTCTTCTTGACAAGAATGGCGCATTCGACATCGCTGCTTCCCTCGCCGCCCAGGTTGGCCAGCCTGAGGGCGCTTGGCCAGAGGAAAAGACCTGTGCACTCAAGAAAGGCAAGGAAGGAAGCCTTGGTTGAGCGGCACAACGTCCTGAACCAAAAGATCCTCTCGGGTCTCAGACCTCGGCGCGCGAGTACATAGTGCGCCCGAGGTCCGAGCCACTGTCAGTGCCTGTGATCGGTTGTTCTTCCATGATCTATTTCTATATATGTTAATTTTAAAATAGAATAAAATAAAATAAAATGTATTTTATATATATACAAACCAACAAAATTGAATATTATATTTTAAATACTAGTTATATCTTCCTATTCTTTCCATGTTTATTAAATAATCGAAAACAAGCGGTCAGACGACAATCAACGAGAATATATGAGAACGAGATGAACCTTTAGATGTCGAGAGCTGCAAATGAATGCCAACTCTTGCCAAACGAAATCGCCAATTCCGCGGGTCCCAAGAATAGATTAGACTCCCTCTGCGCAACACCAAGTTAACTTATATACTTGCAAATCAATGAGGTTCATTTTATCCATCGCTTCTGAAAAACGGCGTGCTTGGAGGAGGCTCGTACTGCCATAGCTAACAGTTAGTTAAACTAACTAGCGCTAGCTAGCCATACCTACGTACACAATCTCTGCACATTAAAATATCCTTGTGCACAGCAGCCAATCAACAAACAAATCTATGAACCGATCGACCAATCGCCAGACAGACAGTCAGCCAGCCAGCCAGTCAGTCAGAATCTCCAACTGAATCAGATCTGCAGTCCATCTGCTCATCTTTCCATCAATCGAAATCGCAAGCAAACCTATCAATCAGGGAGGTGGGTGCTTCTTAGGCCATCTTGGACTGCGACTCTTCGCAGCCTCAGAGTGGAACTGCAGTCAGTACCTTATGCTCGACTAGGGCAGCACAGTACTCGCCAAGTCGACAGACCTGGCTACCCGTTTGTTGTTCAAGCAGTGAAAGAGATGAAAGAGGTGAAAGAGGTGAAAGAGGTGACTCCGTCTGATTGACAGCAGAAAAGCGAATGAATTTGAATCAGAGGAGGAGAGAAAGAAAGGGCTTTGAAAGAAGGAAAGAAAGAAGGAAAGAAAGAAAGACTCGCGCCTCTCATGAACTAACTAAGAGTCCATGACGGACGGACCGGTCACAATTTGAAGTCAGAGCTGTGCGAGTCTGACTGACTGACTGACTGCCTGACTTTTGAGGCGGCAATTGAGTCATGGCCGTCCTCTTTCATTGCTGAGATCGCCTGACTGAGAAATGCGGTTTGTTGACTTACTCTTGGTCACGTGAAAGGCTCTGTTTTCTTGCAAGCGCACTTTTGCAGGCTAAGAAGTTCTCCTTTTCGAAGAGCTGAAGACTTCAAAGCCAATTCCCTCATTTCCTTTGAACAGGGTCAATTTCCGAAAACAGAGGGTTTTTCTATTTAGGCTGTAGAAAAGGCCTCTTCTGCTTTGCGGTGGTATGAATGAATGAATGAATGAATGAATGAATGAATGAATGAATGAATGAATGAATGAATGAATGAATGTTTATCATCCATTCACACATTGAGGACCGCGAAAGGGCCATTTTCATTTCAGTTTGACGGCAGTCGCAGAGGTACCCACGCTCCTTCAGAGGGAATACGACCGCTCGAAAACTCCGCTCGGCTGTGGAAAGGGGCCCTAAAGCCGACGCTTCGAGCGATGTGTAAGAAAGAAAGGGAAGTAGAAAGAAAGTAATAAGAACCACTTTGGATCGTAACTCAGTCCACATCTTTGGAGGTTGAAGGCTCCTTTTTTACTCATTCAAAAAAGATTCTCTCTACTACTTTTTAGCACACCGCCAGGAGTCTTTGAAAGAAGTTGTGTGACCCTGTTTTGCTTTCGCAAGGTTGAAAGGACTCTCTTTCCACAAGTGCGGATCTTCCTCATTGAATGTAGCTCTTTAGCGATTCATTTGTAATTCTGGCGGCTGTACATACATCCATACATCCATATATCCATCCATACATACAGTCATTCACCCATTCTTTCGTTCACTTTCTAAAGATTCTTCCTTTTCTTAGGAAAATGAATTTCGCAAATAGCCTAAATGCAATCGAAAGGCTCAATCATACGGATAGGATAACTAAGTTCATGGCGCAAAGAGGTTCGTTCGCAAAGGTGGCCGTGAGGAGGCTGCAACGCTCTCAGTTCAAGCCCTCGGAGAAGCGAGAGAGCTCATTCGCTTTTCGCCGATCGACTTGAAACGTAGTTACAATGTTCTTGCGAGTGTTTTTGGCTTTCGTCCATCATATATATCATCGCCATCATTATCCAAAGCTCCTCTCTCTGTCCTTATTCCATCCTGTCATCATAAAGATCACTAAATAGGTCGAACATTCACAACATGAAGAGTGGTAGAGAACAGAAAGGTTCTCAATTGATCAATCGCGTGCAAAACTTGCGGAAATAAACCTCATTTACATCTCCACAATTGGCAAAACTGCAGATCGTCCATCTTCTGAGCATGTTCTTCGAAACGCATCGGCAGCTAAGAAGTCTGAGTTTTTCATTCATTCTTTCAAGTCATTTCATTTCATTTCATGTCATTTCATTTCGCTTCTTGAAAGTTAGTTCTCTCACTCGCTCCCTGTCCACCCTTTCCCCCGGCTTGCTTCCCGGTGTCCTAAGGATAAGCATAGGAGGCACTTAATAGCTAAGCGCGCACTGAAAGAAGCAGGCAGGGCTGTTCTTCTTCCAGTACAGAACATAAATGGCGTGCCTTGGCAGCACAAAGTTCCTGCTCTTCCTTCTTTCCTTCTTTCTTTCTTTCTTTCTTTCTTTCTTTCTTTCTTTCTTTCTTAATTTATTTATTTCCTTCTTTCCTATTCTTTCAAAGCCCTTTCTTTCATTCTTTCTCTCTTTCTATCCCTCTGCCGCTGCTCTCTGACTTCTCTTTCCAGATTCTGGCTGACTATTACTGCTTAGTTGTGGCCTGAAGCTGCTCGCTTTCTGCACCCTTGCTTGCTGTTTTGCTGCTCAGACTGAGCAGCGTGAGCTGGACAGCTCGACGGCCGAAGATCTCGTGATGAACACTGACCTCCAATCACCTCATTTCGCGATGACCTGTGGCTCCTTCGCCTCCCCTGAGCCTCCCTCTCCTCAAGTTCAGGTCGCTTGTTGAGAAAAGGAGCTAGCTAGCTCTTCGCAGAACTTCGTATTATTATTATTTTCCAGGGCAACCGGATAGAGGCCATAATACAGACAAACCTAGTAGTATTATTAATTAAAAAAAAAAAAAAAAAAAAAAAAAAAGACGAACCATGTTATATTTCAAAATTAATTTCATTAATTTTATTAAAAGAATAAAAGAATAAAAAATATTAAAAAAGCAATTTATATACTATATGCTAGCAGTTTATCACATGGTGTACTAAGGTGTAAGAAGTATTTTAGTTTTCTTTGGAAGAGAAGAAGATGGGAAAACACGGCGGCGATTCTCACGCCTCGCGTTGTTGACTTGAAAAACAATGACTCTTCTGTTTTAAAGTTAAAAACGTCTTCAAAAATTGAACACTGCTCTTTCAAACCTAATTGGTCGTCGCAATAAAGAGAAAAAGTTGACCTCTTGTTCTTTCTCCTATTTCCCAGTGCCGATCGTCTCCGCTCGACGGAACCTGAAGTCGCCAAAGCATCCATACCAAGGATCGAGTTCGAGAAGCTCCGGAGGAACCTGCGTACCTTGAAAGAAACCGGTCTCCAGCCAGTCAGTCCAGAAGAGCTTGGATTGGAGAACAACCAAAACTGCATCCAAGGTTCGCTTTATCCTTCGTCTTCTCCGCCTCAACTCAAACATCTTTTATTTATTTATTTATTTATTTATTTAGTACTTAGCGCTCTCTCTCTCTCTCTCTCTTGATGAGGCGAACTTTTCAAGTTCTTCGGCCCTGCGGGGACGCATGCCGCAGGAAGCGGACCACAACAGAACAGACGGCCGGCCTCGCTTGCTCCAGCTGCTTTGCGAGTCGAGAAGCTCGAAGCAGCCCAAGGCAGCTCGAAGCGGTCGCGGGCCGAGAGGGCCTGGGCGCGCCGCTGCTCGAATCGCCCCGCAGTGACGCCTTGTCCCACCGTCGTGCTTCTGCAAGATCTGATCTCCAACGAAGGGTATGAAGAGAGACAGAGAGCGATTGAGGGCAAAGATCGCTTCGATTGATTCATTCATGAGGAGGAGGAGGAGGAGGAAATTGACGGGTCCTTCCCTTGAAACAAAGCAAAGCAAAGCAAAGCAGAACAAATCGATCTATCGATCGGTTGATTGATTGATTGATTGATTGATCTTGAAGAGGAGCCTGGGCGAATAGCTCGCCCGTTGACGGATTCGTTGACTCAAAGATTTGTTGATTCCTTCGTTCGCTCGCTCCACTTGAGTAGGTCTTTCTTGATCCGTTCAGGTCTTTCTAAAGCGCTTCTTTCGTTTGAGCACCCTCGTGTCTTTCGAGACCCCTCCAAAGAGGTGTTTCTGCGCTGAGATCAGAACTCGTAGCGCGCTGAGATGAGATGCGATGAGATGGGAACTAGACTCCTTGGGGCCCTCAGAGCGAGCTCCCACGTGCTTCACGCAGTAATGCGATGCAAGCGTCAAAAAGCTCAAGCTTCTCAGTTTGATCCGTTCAAGAAACCTGCGCGAGGACTTCGTTCGACGGTTTGTTGGCCGCCAAAGCCCGAATCGCAATAACAACATCATCATCATCATCATCATCATCATCATCATCATCATCATCATCATCAACAACAACAACAACAACAACAACAACAACAAGTGCGGAGCTTTGTCGCCTCGAGACTTGATGCCGGGAATGCTCGCGCAGTCGTCAACCGCCGTCTCTCCTTCGCACCGATGGCGTTTCCTTTCCGGCGAGTTCTCTCGAGGGACCGCAGAAGCGCGGCGTCCGGCCGGTCTCCAAGAACGTGCCTGCGGACGCTCTCAACGCTGTGCACGCACGTTCATCTTGGGAGCAGCGCGTGCACCGGAGCCAGTGACTTCACAAGAGCGGCAAAGCAGCAGCCACGGATGTGCTATTGGCGAGGGTGCACATGAATGGGCGAGTGAGCGATGCTCAGAGCATGGACGTTGAAGAAATGGCGGTGCATTGGTTGGTCTGAAGAAGCGGGCTGCGAGTAGACTGGACTGGGCAAGATGCTCAACTCGTTGACGAAGAAGCTGCCTTTCGGGTGTTTTCACCTTGTTGATTCGAAAGGCGAGGCCGACTCTGGTTTGGAGGGTGTCTGCAGATGACTTAGTGAACTTGTCCAGGGCGAGCCACGGACGACGGTTTCCAAACGAAGTGATTGACAGTTCCTGGCGTTCGCTGGGTGATTGACCCGGCGCTATAAATCACCACACAGTGGCACACAAAGTTCCTCAAGTCTTGCGTACAGCAGCACCATCACATCGTTAAGATATTTAATTTCCTTTTTAATGAAAAGGAGAGAATTGGTTTCTGTAAAGCACGACTTGGCCTGGGGCCACTGCGCTGCGATGGTTGGTAGTAAGTATGCTTGTTCTCGAAAACTTTGAAGACAGATGGAAACATTTGATTCATAGAGGCGTCAATAATAATTGGTATTATTTTTATTTTTATTTTTTTAATAATTGATTAATTAAAAGTTGAACCAACCAGAAGGTGGATCATCGCACTCTGATGCCCATGAACGAGAATGAAAATCTATAATTACAAGCGGCCTCATAGGACTAGGCCCTAAGCAGCAATCGCGCATCAGTAGTTCACATGCGTAAAAGCCCCTTTGCGGAGTAAAATAAATGCCCAGCGCGGTGAATTGCTTCACGTGATTTTATATATTTTATGTTCCTCTTCTTTAATTTAAGAATATATAAACCCTAAGTCAAAGCTAAGAAAACACTGCAATGGAACATGTTGTTGGATGTCTTTGAGCGGCTGGCTGTGATTCGCCCTGAAGTTAGTGAGTTGCCTGGACTCTTGTTCCCGTGCACGCAGAGAGAGCTCAAGAAGACCCACTCGCTTCCCTAAGTAGCGGAGTCAAGGTAGTCGTGGCGACCCAGCCAGCCAGCCAGCCAGCCAGCCAGCCAGCCAGCCAGCCAGCCAGCCAGCCTGGGTTGGTATTTCAATTTCTGTTCAGTGTGCTGTAGACTGATCAGCCACCGGAGCCACCACAGAAGTGGCGAGGGGGGAGATACCACACATTGCAATAGTCGTCGTGAGCTGGACTACTTCAACTATGCGAAGTTAGTGAATCTTCTTTTGAATGGTTTAGGGAAGGGGAACAACCCAAACAGCAGGAGACTATTACTATTAGTTACTTCGAAAGAGTACGCTTAAGATTTCTAGGCAATCAGCGCGAGTGCTTAATTGTAGTTTGTTTTACAATTTTTCGAGGTTTGGAGTGCTGGAAATTAAAAGGCGAACCGGACCGGAAGAAAAGAGATAGTGGAAGCTTTAGTTTGAGACCTGTGAGTCCATCCACTCATGAAGTTACTTGGAGCCTGGTGTTCTCAGTTCTCATGGAGCACCAGTGATCAATGTTCATGAGTGCCATGGCACACGATTTGCCTTTTCGCAGCACGAATACCACTGTAAAGTTCATCAGTGTTTGATAAGAGTATACAGGAGCTTGAGTGGTGAGTTGCATTTAAATACATTATTTCTAGAAAACACAGGCGCATGGGAATTCCAAATAGGCCTTGCCGTACCTAGCTAGCTTTTCGCGGCCAGTGCTACTATGTTCAGAGCGATGCTGAGAAATATGCTGGACATCACAAGGTACAAGTGCTTCTATAAATTTAACAAAAGAAAAACTCGCTCACTTACTTACAGGAAGCAAAAGACCACGCGATCCCTTTTCAAGACAATAAATTCCTTTACAGACCAATCGTCATGGATGATAAGGACTTTTTTTCTAAATGAAACAATCGACGCATTGACTCCTATGTTGCTTGCGGCGACTCAACTTACAAACCTCTCTGAAAAAACTCGTAATTATGACCTACTAGTGAAACTCAATCATCCTGTGTCCTCTATAAGTAATAAAATTCAGATAGTGATTGATATCAAGAGCAGATGGTAGAAATGCAAATCGCTCACAAGTAGTTGAACCCGCATGCAGTTTTAGTTGTGGTTTTAGCATTGGTGAGAAATATTTCATTTTTTAAAGCAACTTGCGTCTTCTCTTGCTGATACTGCTGACCTAAGGGAAAATGCGTCATCAACTTGCTGTTGTAGTTCAACAGGGTTACGGGTCATGACCTCCCTCTGCCTGGGAAAGACACTTCATCGTATCAAAATTGAGAAGCTAAGAGCCCGTTGGTAAAAGCAAACGTACACGATAGGGAAGGCAGTACGACTACAAATGACAGCTGATGTATTTCTTCTGGAACCATAATTTATTCTGACAACCATCCATCAATTAGCCCTTGTCCTCAGACCTTTAACGTAGATTTTTTGCATTCTACAAGGCAACCAAGCAAGATACATTTTAGGTCAATTACTCATTGTTTCCTCAGACGAAACCTGACTTTAAAAATTAGTTAGGACTTAGCTATTCTCTTTGAAAGCTTTCTGATGACAACATTTTAAAATCGGTTGAGGGATCTCAAATGATTTCATCAAATGTGATGTTAAGAATACAAGCTCCCAGTTCAAAAAATATGCTCCTGGTTAGACCAGATAATGTCACTTACTATTTTCAAAAAGGAAAGAGTAGAAAACATAATAGGGACACATGAACACTTTGCCTGACCGACCACTTTTCTTCCTGCTCATCTACAATAGTAGCCTGCGTATGTGTGTCAGCGCTAAAGCGCTGAGGCCGTGCGGCTCGCACCGAATACAAAACCTCCCTCAATTGTAAAATATTCATGTTCCTTTTAATTGAATGGCTGAGAAACAATCATCTTTTATCCTGTATCAATTTCAGCCCTCCCCAGTGCCCCCACCACCTCACTTGCACGCCCCTCGGCTGTACGAATCCGAAGCCGAAATCAAATCATAAGAAGTAGATACTATGCGATGGCAGCTAGTCCTTTATCTTTGTGACACATTGTCTTATTATCTGTGACAGTAATAAGCAATTAGGTAGTCCATGCTTGTAGAGGTATTTGCCCCCACCACTCTAAAATAATCTAGATGATTTTATTTCAATATTTCTCAAAGGAAGCCTGATTAGACGAAAACACAACTAACTGTTTTCTTTTCCCAAACTGTGGAAATACCCAAAGAACTATAAGTTGCGCTAAGAAGAAGCAGGTGGCTCCGGTGCCTCGGAAAACTAAAAATTCAGCCAACTTACGTTTTGGACGAAACGATATAAATTAGTGGACAGCGTGCGAATATATTTACATTCTTTGAGCTTTCAATGATGAGACCAAACTGAGTGTTCCATGATAGCTGGCATAACTTGCTAGTGCATCTATCTTACCCAATTGTTTTGGCCCAACTAACTTTTTTCTTATCTTTTGCAACATTTCGCTCACAAAAAATAGCGCGAAGATTAAAATTGAGACCTCAGCACATAGAAGACCTTGATCTTTAAGCTTGAAAAGCAAACTGCTTCTCAGGTTTGGTCGTCTGTAGAGACTCCACCAGACAACAAATAACATCCCGTGCATGTGAAGTAATATAGTTTAGTTTGGTTTTAAAACTCGCTTCTCTTGTTAATGCTGGTGCCCATTTCATTTCTTATATATATTAATCACCACTTTCCATAAAGATATGATATGCCCTATGCCCCCATCTTCTTGATTGAGAGCTTATGAAACACACCTTTGTATCAGATATGAAAATGTAAGAGCTGACGACAGTCCTGACGCAAGATCCTGTCCTGAAACATGTTCGCGAGCAACACTAATGAACAATTTTTCTGGAGATCGCCTTTTCAGCATGCTCTTTAAATCCTGAGAAGATGAAATCCGCCCATTTGTCTTTTGAATTAGTAAAATTAACTATCCGAACGATATGAAGGTATCCTATTCCTGTTTTATCGAAATATGTATCCTCTGTTAATTGCTACGCTGTTGAACAGATTACTCATCCCCGATTGGGGGATGAAGTCTTGTCATTATCTAGACACATTCGTACCTGCCGTGAAAAAGGTTGTACTATTATGCATGAATAGAAGTACATAGCGGACTTAAGATCCAAGGGGCTAGGGATCAGTGGGACCGGTTTGGAAAGGGCCCATCTAAGAATGAGAATGGACCCAGATCTGACGTATTTAATACAGTGGAGTAGAAGAATATTTTTGCCAAATTGATGATGCCCTAGAACTAGTTTTTTTTTTGCATCACGTTCGTGACACACATCTTACCTACCCAAGACCAGCATCCCGTGTACTTACCGCGTCCTGCTGACGGGATATGCCGTTAGACTTTGCATATGCCGTTGGACGTTAAGATGCTTCTTTTAAAGGCGCGCACGCCCACTTCGTACCTGTAATGTGCGATTTTTCGAGTTACATTCTTATTCCCAGATGAATTTGGTTATAAAAGCTTTCGTTTAGTGCACAAGAAGCTATCGCTGCTACTCTCTACAGCATTCATTCCCTTCTATCACGGCCAATCTTTACCCCATTGTCCCGTGGCCAGTTCTTCGTGCGTGAACATCAACTTCGTTGTAGTACTAGACGTCATCTTCATCAAGATCCCTCCTTCAACTGTCTAAAGGTAGCTTCTGCCTACATAGTACTAGCACGTATTAGTTGTGGTTGCTGCAGTAGGACTGTGGTAACCCCTGCTACCTTGCAAATAAGCGCACGCCACACTCTGGCACTCTGACATATCTCACTCGTCCCTCTGAGACGAGCTCCAGAAGTCCCGGTCCCGTGAGCGCCTGCTTAGCGCCTATCTATTAAGGTGGTTTTGATTCTCTTTAATCTCTGCCGTTCGTATGAGAAATTGAACTCGATTGCAGAAATAGTGTGTATTGTATGAGCCCATCATGATCACAATAAACTTGAACTAAAGCCAACGCAGGGTATTTAGAGGTGCCTGCCTACCTGGGCTGGATATCCAGGTTGCTCGTTCCTCACCGACTCGTCAGCGATGTCACGGTAGAAGCATTAGATAGGCAGGCAGGCACCTGGGCATTACACACGAAACTTGAAGAAACGAAGCCCCTGCTAGTCTAGCTAGTTTTACCTTCCACTTCTCGGCCCTTCTCTGGCCCCACGCTGTCCAAAGGTGACGACGACGGCAATGCCGTCAAGAATAAGCTTGTAGGTACGACCTACGCCTCCTCGGGCTTGCAAACTGTCACTCTGCCAGCTGACTCATGAATTAATCAATCATCAATCATCAATCATCAATCATCAACCAATCAAGTAGGCGAGGGAAGTGAAGGGTTTGTTTGATCTACTAATTAAAACTGAGAAACCCCAAGTTCGAAGCGCGAGAAGTCGAGCCGTCTCTTGCGACCTAATATCGTGCACGCGCTGCGAGCGAGGGAGCTCACCTGTGCGAAGTGAGTGGGAAGGTTTTCTTTGCAGGAGTGTAGGAATGGGGATGAATTAAGTTGGAGATTAAGCTTGTTGATGGTACCTTGGTACTAGGTAGGCATGCACATCAGAACTAGCTAGGCACACGTAATTGTGGACGGCGCTCACTTCCCAAGAGTGGCGCTTATTTCATATTAACAGTTGTGGTTACTTTGGAGAGCAAAACTTGAATAGAAGCTCGGAGAGTGCAGGGTCTGGAGAAGGCCGTCTCTAAGATGTTGAGGAGACTGAAGAAGCTTCGGGCGAGGGGCAAGCGGCCCACAAAATGCCACGAAGATGAGGATGGTCCTTCGGAAGATGGCTTTGTAGGTGACCGCAAAGCTGATCGCACCATGGCGGACTCGGTTAGAGAGGCTTCGTGGAAAACGCCACCTGTGCAGACCAAGTTTACGGATGTGTTTGGTCCTTTCAGACAGAAAAGAGATGCCTTTAGCGGGGAATTTGATAGCCGGCAATCCGGGCAGAGTCGATTTGATGAGGTGAGTGAACCGGATGATGATCCTCTGGAGAGGTTCAGAAATTTTGCATTCAGACCGTGGGCAAGCGCACCGTCGCTGCTGAAGGATCACCAGACGCTAGAAGTAGCGTCTGATCCAGGAAGTCGCCAGCCTAGCACCCGCTACTCTGTTAGATCAATATTTAATATGAGACAGTCCGTTCGGACAACTAGAACTCTATCACATAATTCATGGGCGGGAAGCACGCGCCGCAACATGGACTTTGATGACATAATGGAGGATCGCAACGGACATCAGGATTCAGAGAACCATTTCAATGATGATGATGAAGAATTATATAGTCACGAGAAAGTTCCACAAGCCCCTCCGCGTAGGAGGTCCACACGTAGGAAAACGGTGCAAGATGGTCCAGCACCCGAGATCCCTCCTCGAAGAAGCTCGCGCCGTGCAAAGTCTATGAAACACAGTTCACAAGGACGTTCTCAGAGCAAGTCATCCTCTCATCGAAGCCGAGCCTCGAGGCGGAGCAAGTCATTTTCGAAAGAAGGTCATGCATTTTCATCGTCATCATTGTCTGACTCCTCTCGAAGCCTGAAGTCGCACAAAAGCTCTGACCAACTCAGCTTGGCATCATCAATTCGCTCACGCATGAGCACAATCGATATCCTGCCCTTCAAGCGTGTGCCATCAAAGCACCAATATGAAGATGAGGTATCGGTTTATTCGAGTGCATCATTTTCGTCAAGGTCACTAAAGAGTGCTTCGCAGAGATCATTTGATCATCCTCTACCTCGTGTAAGAGTAATAAGTAACAACCCTCTCCATCGTCGAAGTAAGAATTGTGGTCAAGAAGGCGAAGAGGATGAGCTTGACTATAATCAAGACGCATCAGCGCGTGATGAAGATGCCACTGACGCTACCCATAGTGCTGGTGCGTTCAAGGGACGCTCAAGCTCACGCTTCGATTGGATCCGTCGCCTAAGCAGCGGAAGCATTAGCTCGCGCAAGAATGGCTCCCGTGATGGCAAGGATCAGCAAACGCAGCAGCAGCAGCGACCTCTCAGTAATCAACAAACAATGGAACAGATTCTACGTGAACGAGCTCGCGCATTCAGGGTGCACATTCGCATCTCACGAAATTTTGCATAAAAAGTTTATGACTGCAGGTCATAATAAGACTTCTTTGCCATTTGTCGCTTGTTTATATGAATCACTTTTCTGTGATAATAGCATTCCGATTCCTCTTATTCTACGTCGCCGTATATGTCAATAAGCACCCTGTCGATATATGTACTCCTAGGCCTTACCACCTTTATGATGTTTTGTCTAGGTTGCAGTTTCTCAAAATGAGGCTTTACATGAAACTACAATAGTGTGATTTTTACCCTTTCTTTGTTATAGCAATTCCATAGGTCGATAATCCAAAACATTTGAAGCCTAACGTTACCCCTTAGAGGCACAGTCTGTCAGACCAAATTTACTGCCAGAGGGTGGCATTTGAAAATATCGAAAAGAAATTGATACGAGGAGGTTTCTGACAAGTAAAAATTATCACTTAGTTATTTCTAAACTCATCGCCAAAACTTTAAACTTCCATCAGATTTGCCTCGCAAGTCCAACAACAGTTATAACTGTTATTTGAAGTGTTTGAAATGGACAGTATACTGTCAGTATACTTTTATATTTTCATTACGACTTAATCCTTCTTAATATTTTTTAATTTTTAATTTTTTTCAAAGCATGTTTCATTTTTTCTTTTTATCGATATTAACCTAAAACCACAACCCAATCGATCAGTTGTCCTCGCGACGTGTGAAGCACTTCTGCGAGGAGCTGGGACAATGAGGGGTCTATGTTTGAGTACTCTCCTCGCCCTTTTGCTCGCGATTCACACTCTTGGAGCCCTACCGAAAGGTAAGCGTTGGCAAGATCTGACTGACAAAGACTGGGAGCGCTTGGAGAAAGAGCTCGAGTCTGGCGACGATGCTGCAGAACTGGAGTCACACGAGAGAGCTCTGTACGAAGAGATTGAGAAGAAGGAAAACGCTGGAGAGCTAGGTGCCACGATGATGTTCGTGCAACTGAAGGCAGAAACTAATGAGCAAGACACAAGGGATTTTGGAGAGAGGCTCAAGATTTTAGCCAAAACTGGCGGCGTTGACGTTTCAGTCTTCAAGCTCGAACCTTCAAAGCTCGTGGTCACTTTGCAAAAAGGATGGTTTGCGGAAGGAATTTACAATCTCGCACAATCACAGCCTGAGGTGGAGCACGTTCTGTGGCAAGATGGCGTCCACAGAGGTATTGCAGATGGAAGTGATTCGGACGTTGCGTCACTGTCCTCGGATCCAAGGCAACAAAGCCAGCCTGTCAAAAGTCGCAGAAGGCGTCGAAAGCGGAAGGCAGCAATGTCTCCAACGAATGAAAAAACGGAGCTTTAATATTAAAACGTTGACTAAAACGTTGCTAAACAGGCCTACCCGCTGTTTAACTGACCTCCACAAAGGGAATCTGTGTATCTCAAAGCTCTTCTCAGAATTTATCGAGAGGATCTTGAAATCAATTAGCACAATACCGCTGACCTCTAAAGAAATATGATCTTATGTTCTCCTGACTTATTCCCGGCACTCGACTCTTCAATCGTTGCAGAAAATGAATCAATGCATAAGCAAGAGCACAATAGCCCCTAACGTATTGATCAGAAAAATCTCACTGACCTCCAACAAGCCCCAAACTCCTCAACACCTCTACACGCACGTGCTTGTTGCTTTCCACGAACGTCTCGCTATCCCCACACAAAGTCTCTCTTACGAGCAGTTCCACCTCACCAGATTATAAATTTACCCCCCCCCCCCTCTCCAAATAAAAATTAGACCACCACTCTCCAAAAGCTTTTTCCAAACAGGATCCTATTCCCTTCTCATCCTGACACACTTTCGCTTTCCAATTCACAAATATTTGGTCGCTTTCCAAACAACTCCGAGCAAGTCGCGTCCCTCATGATTTATGATTCATGAGAACCTTCAACGGCGCGGACCTCTGTCCAATTGACTTTCATGGTAGGTAAGTGGTACTCGATATTATTATGACAATTCCCCGCAAATGTCACAATACTATCCCGCATCATGACCCTTAAAGTGGTCTAACAGGAATAGACCGCCCTGCAACACCGGCTATTCACTAAAGGGATTGATTTCTTTTGAATCCATTGTGAAAAGGAACAAAGGTAGAAACAAGCAAACTACTAAAAGAGAGGCTCGGTCCAGAGCTTGTCAACCGCTCGAGCTCCCCCTGCCGCTAGCCTGGATCGCCCCCTTGCGTGCGTACGCGAGAGATCTCAAGGCAGCGGAGGTCTCTTGGTGTTGTGTATCGTGCTGGCGATCTCGCGAGGTTTTCTTTCAAAAGACCCTAATTCTCTCGCCGTCGCAAGTTTCTTCTCCGAAGGATCAGCTGACGGACGAGCTTGATTTTCGGGGATACGTGTGACAGGAAGATCTCCTGTTTGATCTTGATTGATCGCTTTAAAGCTTCATCAATACCAGCTTACGAAGTCTGAGAGAGATATTTCAATTCTGGTTGCGGGATTCAGTAGAAACTTGCTATCATGAGTTTGGCAGGATATGTTGATGCCAAGACCTGCAAGGAACAGCTCTTGAGGTTGCGGACAAAACCTGAAAACAAGCAATGTTTTGACTGTCCCAGTAAGAACCCTCGCTGGTGCAGTGCCACCTACGGAGTCTTCATCTGCCTGGATTGTTCGGGGCGTCACCGCTCGCTCGGTACCCATGTATCTTATGTTCGAAGCGCAGAAATGGATACCTGGAAACCTGAGCACCTCAAGGCGATGTTCCTCGGTGGCAACCGCCGTGCAAAGGAGTTCTTTAAGCAGCACGGATGGCGTACCTCTGGCTCTCAGGACTTCGAGGAGAAGTACCACTCCTCGACGGCAAAGAAATACCACAAACTTCTTTATAAGGAGGTGGAGGCCGCAAATCTCGATGACCTCTTGCACTCTGGTGAGGCCAAGGCACAAAAAAAGCTGACTGCGGCTCAGCTTGGCGGCGATAAGGGTCTGGATGACCTTATTCGTGAAAACACCCCCCCGCCTTCTCGTGGTAACACCCCGTCCCCAGCTTCTCTTGTCTCCGCTGCTGCCGTTAACACTGCAGTCCCGCCAACGGGAAACAAAGCTGGTTTGGCACCCCCACAGCGCGCCCGAACCCCGGAAAACAGCAGCTCGCCTTTAGCAACTTCTGGGTTTACAGCTCCGATGGCTCGGGGCCCCACCCCAAAGATCGAGTCGCAGACCAGTGGAGATGACCTGAATGATGTCACCCCAGATCCTGACAATGAAGACGACGTGGAAGACGAAGAGGTCAGTAATGCTTCTTCTGCCGCACCTCCTACGGCACCTGCTCCTAAACTTGAGCCGAAGGATATGGCTGGCCTCAAGCTCGGGGGCCCAACAGATGACGCCAGCGATCCGTCAGCGTTACACAAGAAAGCGGCAGCATTGACTAAGAGGCGCGTGACCACCACCAGAAAGAAGAAACCTGGCCTTGGAGCACAACGTGTTCGTGCAGGAGGGGCTGCTGCTAGTGAAGATCTCAGCGAGTTGCTGAAGGAGCCTGTAAAGCCTCTGGCACCGCCCATCAAGGCTCCTGAAGAACCTGAGTCCAGATATTCAAGCGCAAAGGCACTTTCGCCACCAAAAGCAAGCTCAGAGCTCAATAGCGGAAGCGGAAGCAGCGCCTCTCGTGGTTTCAGCATCACTGGTGGTGCCAGCAATGGGGCCGACACGGACCGTGTTAAGGATACTCTTGGACGTTTCAAGAACTCCAAGGGTATTTCCTCCTCAGAGTTCTTTCGCGATACTGACGAATCCCTTGAAGAGCGTCGTCAGCGTGAACAGCAACTCAGCAAGTTCTCTGGCGCAAGTTCAATCTCGTCTGACGCTTATTTTGGCCGTGAGGCTGAGCCCAGCCGTGCGCGCACCGTTTCGGGTTCTACTGGTGGTGTAGACTTTTCTAACGCTGCTGATTTCTTCTCGGAGCTTAGTAGCAAGGTAAAATCCGACGTTTCTTCATTCGCCTCTAGGTACGCATCGCGATAAACTCAGAGATGTGACAGTGTAAAAGGAATTTCTTCAGCTATTATGACAGAACATGCAAACTTAGATCTTATATCCCCTTCCTTTTCTTTCGACTCTGCTTCTATACTATTCCTTTGGTTGTTTCAACTTGGCCATCATAAGCGCATCTTGGTTGTGAACGGAGAAAATACATGTGTCTTGGCGAACCGGTGCAGTTTAATGGCAATGTCAGTTTTGGATAGAGCGAGAGAGTCGGTTAACTATCTGTGAAAGAACTAAAGATAAAATTAAAGTCAAAAGAGTAAGGAAAAGAGTATTAATGGTTGATTAAATTTGACGTGGTAGGAATATGTTGCGCACAGCTTACAACTTGGAAACAGGACCATCTGACTCTGTTTCCTTATAAACTTCAACCGCACGTGGCAAAGAGAACTCTCTTACAATGCGATCCGCCATAAGGTCGGGGTTCACCATGGGAACAAAATGATCACCACCAGGAATGATTTCGTAACCGCTCGGATAGCGGTACTCTGGATGAAATTTTTTCACAAGGTTCACGGGCATGTGTGTGCTCTCAGAGCCTACCAAGACTCGCACAGGGCAGCTCACGCGCCCAAGAATATCGAGAACTGAGATAGGAATTGTGTATGATTCACATTCAGACTTAGGATCGCATTTCAGTCGAACCGTACCATCAGCCTCGTCGCGTAATGCGTGCTTGACGAATATTTCCAACGAGGAAAGTGGCCAATTCTTGTACGCACCTTTGCCTCGCCAATTTTCCAAGGCTGCTTTACGACTCGTAAAAACAGCACGACGCTTCAGAGTACTGCTCGCAATCATGCTCTTAGCACGGTTCACAAATTTTCCATCCTCATCTCGATCCTGCATGATAGGCTCCATGAGAAGCATGCGCTGGAATGTTGGCTGCAAAACTTGTGCAATGATGGAAGCCGAGCCACCGATTGAGTGGCCAACAGCCAGGATTTGGTCATAGCTTGCTTTGGTGACTGCGCGAAATTCCTCTAGTGCCCTCAAGACGCTGCGGCCAAACTCATTCAGATCAAGAGGAAAGTCAAAAGGAGCTGAGTCGCCATGGCCAGGCAAATCTAGGCATAAGAAATCTAATGGGGCGTGGTTTGTGTCAGCCTTCTCTAGAATAAGGTCCCATACTGGAAACCACAATTCCTTGCAAAACCCATTTGCGTGCGTAAAGACCATCAAAGCTCCTCGCTTCATTGAGTTTTCAGCGCCGACCTGGCGACCAAACCATGCAGTCTGCGCTCCATTTGCAGAACGAAACTCCTTAACCATTTTGTACTTCGCGAAACTTTGAAGCCTTGTTAACTAAGAAAGTCTCTATATAATCTCACCGCCTGCACTCTGTAAGCTCCAGACCTTACTGTTTGCTGCTTTCGAGTTTGCAATGATTGTTCTGCCACCTCCTAATGCTAAGCCAAACTTAACAGCGCTTGTATATACTACTTGCTCTGTCGATCTTCAGATTGCAATCCTGCCACAGGAAACCTCAAAAGGATGCTGCCCCAGAGCAAGTTCCTGGCCACTTGGACCCTTTGCCTCAGCCTCGCCCTTTGATCGCGCAGCCCTCGGTTTTAGTTTTGAGAGAATTGCGAATGTTGCTTACCACCACGGAGGCCGGAACGATGTACGCGTGGGGTTGGCTTGGCCCAGAGACTAAGTTTGTTTGCAATCCCTAGTCAGTGCTACCATTCCATCTAAGACCCTCCCTCCTTAAAGCTGGGAAATCTGGTTCTATCGTAAAACAGAGATGAAGTGATCTCAGACTGAGTCAATCGTCAGTGACTGAAGCCGCGGGATGAGCGAGGGTAGCGTGTTGCTTTCCCCAACGCAGGCCCTTGCCTGCATTTGAGGGAAGATATAGTGCAAGCCTAAACCCTGACCCTGATGTAAGTTTTGTATTGTTCAAGCTTGGCTCCGGTTCACAGATCTTATGTCCGTCATCTCAATTGCTGCGTGTTAACTCCTGGCCTTTCCGCCTCAATTGGCATTGTTGGCGCTACCGCTGTCGCGATGCGAGTGCTCTTATCTACAACGAAATGGTCTCGCACAAGCAAGCATATCTCTAACCGGAGCACGGCAAGCGCGAAATGTTTCCGAAATCCCTAGCTAGGATCCCTCAATTGGGCTTCTTCCCGGTTCGTAATCATACCGAACACTGTCCAAAACGATCCCTCCTTAATTAAAACCATTCATATCACACAGATCGTTGCGTAAAAGCAGCTCCAATTACCCCTTTGACAAACTTTTCATAAGATCTACGCCACACACAAATAAAGTATCCTCACTTGCGATCTCAGGGCAGTCTCTGGAGAAGATCTCCAAGTAGTTATGTAAGACCTGAGAATGGGTTAAACATAGTTTTCTTGGGTGGATAATTTTGGCAAATCATTACCCGAGGAGTTGCTATATCATAAGGGACAGTGCCTCGGCGCCGACGAAGCAGCGAGTACAGGAGCTCGAAGCAAACCAGCAGCGGCGCCTTGGACGAAGGTTGTGTTTGTTGGGCACGATGGCGAGCATCAACTTCTGCCCAGAATGGTACGTCTCGTATTCATGGAGTGCCTCTGTACTGCACAATTCGAGAACAGTGATGAAGTGGCTGTAGATGGGTTTAGTAAAGGTGACGAAGAAGAGAGAGAATGGAAGGGGGCCCTCGTGAACGTACTTTCTTTTCGTGCGCTCTCTGGACGAAGGCAATCCTTAAGAATGCAACGGAGGGGTACGCTTGGGATAATACCTGGGACCTTGTTACTTCATTGTTGTGTGCATGTGTTGGAAAAGTTAAATCGGAAAGCAACGGTCCTGATGAATAATATAGTCATGGAAAAATACTATGCATAATTGATGAAATCATGGTGTTATGACAAGAGAGTAATGCTAACAAGATCATGAATTTCTGGTACAATACAATTGTGACTGTGGACGAATGTTTATTGGTCTGGGAATGGTAACCTCACAGTCAAAACATGCTCCACCCAAAGGAGAATCTCAAAGACAAAAAACTCTTTATGCACTGCAAAAACTGTAACTACGAAGACGAGGCCCAAGACCCGTACATTTACGTGAATAAGATGAAGAAGAACGCTGCAATGCGTCTTGATCTGATTGATACTGAACTTGCACGAGACCCGACGTTGCCGCGTACTTTTAATACTCGATGCCCGCTTTGTAAGGGTAAGGAGGCCTGCATGATGATGAACCGGTCTGGTGGCAAGGATAGTGATATGAGTCTCATTTTCATTTGCGCAAATGATGCATGCCTTCACAAGTGGCTTGGTTAGAAAAATATATTCGAATAAGTTCCCATATTCTCTTCTGTTGTTGACATGGAACCACAGAGTGCCGCATCAACCGTAAGCTTCCTTTGCAGTGCACGTGCTGCACTCGTCTCTCGAAGTGCTTCAGCCTGCCGACGGTACACTTGCGATCTTTCCTCCGTTACTTTTAGACGGAGTTTGCGTTGTTTAAACTGCTCCTCTAAAAGTTCTTGTTTACGTTGCTCAAGTTGTGCAGCTTCGCGCGACATTTCAGAGCGAGATTTGCTAACATGAACATCAAGCTGTTCCATATCGCGATGCTTTTGGCTAGCTACTCTGAGCTCCTTCAAAAGTTCTCGTGTCTCTTCAGCCTTTTGGCGAAGTTCCTCTGCGTCCCTTGATTGTTTCTTAGATTCAACTGCGAGAGCTTCCTTTTCTTTTTCAAGTTTGCTTGCTTGCTCTTCTAGAACAATACGTGCCTTGGCTTGGGCTTCGCGAGATTCTTTCAAGAGTCTCTCTTCTTCACGAACGCGTGCTAGAGCACTTTCTGCTTCGCGAATGCTTACACTGCGCTCACTTTCGAAAGCACGCTTCGCAATATCAAGAGAATGGCGTTCTGCCTCGAGTGCTGTCTCTTTACGATGCATCTGCGTTTGCCAAGCTTGTCGTTCGGCTTCAAATCTCACGCGCTCTTCACGAAGCCTAGCCCGAGCATCGTTTGCGTCGCTGCGAATTGTTTCTGCTTCGATTTTAAGCGTCAGCTGCAAAGCTTCAAGACGCGCATGCTCTGCATTTAGTCTCACGCGATCATCCTCACATTGACGGCGAACCAATTGATTTGTCTCAACAAGCGTGCTGTACAAGGACTGCAGCTTACGTGCCTCGTCAGTTGAACGTTCAAGCTGCTCGCGAACATTGATTTCCACATCCGTCACAAGTCGCTCGCGACACTCGAGCTGAGCAAGACGAAGCTTTTCGCTGTCATCGTGGCGCTTTGCTAGTCGCTCCTCTAAGTTTGTGAGTCCTGTCGTAGCTTCACCCATCTCAGATAATAACTTGTCAAGTGTCTTTGCCGTTTCTGTATTGCCCCGTGCTTGCTCTAAAGCACGATTCTGTGCATCTTCTAACAACTTGAAAGACTTCTCGTGATCATCGCGTGCAACAGCAAGGGCTTGCTCTGCTCGTTCACGCGAAAGACGTTCTTCTGCAGCACTGGCCTCTAATTCAAGAACACGTTCATTTCTCTTAGCATCCTGTTCTCGCCAAAATGCTCTGTCCGCGTTGAAGTTATCTGATGTGGACTTTAGTTGCGCCTCTAGGCTTGCAAGACGTCCCTGGAAAAGTTTTTCTTGCTCTTCGCGCATACTCGTGTGCAACTTTGTAAGCTCTTCGCGAACTTCTTGAACAAGCTTTGATACATCGATCGCTGGAACATGAGGGGGGGGTGCTGCTTGAATGATCTGATGCATATGAGGCGATGAAACCCTTTTCGCACTATCATGTCGATCAGGTTGAAATATTGGCGAGTTACAATCCTTTCCACTAGATGGGCTTGAAACTTGACGCGATCGAGGTTCTCCGCGATGAGGGCTTATACGACCTGCAACACCAAAATGAGGTGACTTTTCAGCGTCGTGAATGTTTTCTTCGGCTTTGTTTTCTGGCACTGATCTGACAGACTTCCGCCGGGGAGATTCTCTCCCTGGCTCGACGGAGGGTTGAATTGTTTTACGACTGTTGCTTTCACGCTGATCCACTGCGGCCGCGGATCCCTCCTCTGATTTATTGTTTTCTGACGGTGAAGTTTCAGCCTTCTGTGATGCCAAGCCTTTCCAAGGCCTTACAGCACGAGGGCCTCGAAGAATAGCAAGATCTTCGTCATCGCTTGAATCAGAAAAGGTAAATGTTTTCTTCGGTTTGGCAGATTGCAAACGCGAAGTAGAATTCTTGGAAGCATTATTCCAAGACCCACGAGTTGTCGAGGCTGCTTGTACCACAGGATCACGACGTTCACGACGACCAAAGGAGAATTCATATGAAGAAGGTTTGTCATCAGATACATTCTCTGCATTTTTCTTTAAAGAACTCGATTCCTCTTCACTTTTCATGTTCACAACTGGTGTGGCTGCTTTAATTGCTTTTCCAGATGATTGCTCCGGTTGTTGCACGGGCTTATCCTCATTTGGTGAGGATTCATTGGTCTCTTGTTTGGACTTCACTTGGTCCTCTCCCTCTGGCATAAGTGAATCGAGTAGATCTGGTCCCCAGCTGTCTTCATCAACAGATGAATTCAATTTGTCGGAAGTTGACGCTCGGCTCTTTTGGGGAGATGGCAAGAGCGCTGGGCTATGAACTTCATCAATTATATCTGATTTATATTGCTTGGCTTCGATATTCCATGTTCCTGTGCTCTGTGTACCTGCTTCATTGGGAAATAGACCCGATGGTTTTACAGATTTTGGCTCTGGCAAGGTTTTCTTATTGTTTAAATTATCCTCGTTATCTGTTTCTGGTTCTTCATCAGAATCTGACCAATTAAATCCACCAATTTCATTATTGTCATCGGTTGCATTTCTACTATTTCCCCGTTGAACACTCCAGGGATTCTCCTCCTTGTTAATTTTGTTATTGGTGTTCTGGCCATTACTCTGAAGATTGCCAAATGATACGTGTTTTTTTGGTTGGTTTCCACTCTCAGAATGCGAAGCGTTAGTATTTGTATCCTTTACTAAGTTAGACATGAAAGGTGCGCGGGGCTGATCCGTATGACCTTTGTATTGTGTTGTAAAATCATCATCATCGTTGTCATAGTTATAGTCATCATCATCATCATCATTATCATCATCCTCACTGTCAAATTTGATTGACCCTTTCTTTGTTTGAGATTCCTGACCAGATGAGATCTTTATCTGTGAAGCTTTTCCATATCTGGATGAAGATGGCTCTCGCCATGATGTCTGCCTCTGATTTAAGCTTGCATTGTGCAGAGGCATGCTAGCGTTTTTTTGACTATGTATAGATTGCTTTGGTGCCGATGGGAAGTCATCCATAAACAACTCATCAAGAGCTGCCATATTTGCAGCTGATCGTCTTTTGGAATCCTCCTGCAGGGAAATAGCGGGCTCATATTGAGTTGTGAGATCCGCATCGTCCAGTGCTTCCTTCACTTCATTTAGATCATCCATGCCTTCATCCCAATCCTCGTCTGATTCCTGGTCAAATTCGCTTGGGCTTAATAAGCTGGAATTATTCTTTGTACCTGCGTTGTTCCGATTGATGCTGCGAGTAAACATTTCCCTTTCTTCATCTACCTGAGCATCCATCACCGAGTCATCGTCGTTGCCATCGCTCTCCTCAAAGCCATATGTAAAATTTGAACTTGATGAAACACGCTCACGTGCGGTGTTGCCACTACCTTTGGCAGAGCTACTGACCAGAGGTATTAGCCCACCAGAAAGACTCATGGCGAGTTTGTCTTTCTACTATTTCGTCCCACTCGTCCAGACCTTCTCAAGCGAAATCACCTTGTGAAAAGTAGTTGCTCAATAAAAAGACCGGATATGTTATCCTTTTTTGCAAAACTTTAGAAGGTCTTGCCAATGCTGTGATACTGAAAGCGCCCAAAAAACCTCAAAACTGGGCTACCTAGCCGTTACACCTTGGTGTTGATACCTTGTTTTCAATATATGCCTATTGCTATGAGCTTGTATTTATTTTTTAAAATTGAAAATACATGTATAGGTATATACAAAACTATTAAAGATAAACATATACAAAAGAGAGGAAGGATAATTCATATCAAGGTGTACGTGATATGTGTAAGAGTACCCTATTGAAAGTCAATCAAAACATACATGGAGATGGAGCAGGTACAGAAATCTAAATTATATGTTTGAAGAGAAACTTTAATGCTTTAATCTGTGCAACAAGTATACTCTTGTTCATTCTTTTTGTTTTCCTAGAGTTATATTGCGTAAAGTGCAAAAGGAGCTAAGTTGTATATGCAGTTTCTACTACCACAGCTCCCTTCGGAGTCAGTTGATTACCTTTGTTTCACTCTGTGCCATTTTTGTGATTGTGTAGAAGAAATATTTATTCTCTTTCTTAACCGTGAGTAGGGACACAATATTCGAACGATAGCAGAAGAAAGAAAGAAAGATTAGGTGCGAAGGTGTTTGATGAAATTGAGAACGAGCTGGGCACGATGTTGGCTGAGTTGCGGGTAGTTCACATCGGTTGAAAGGCCAAATGAAGCCCATGAAGAGGTGAGGTGAGCCGTGCGAATAACAGGGACCCCATAACTGGCGGCGAGCTCAGTGGCACGCTGACGTCGTAGATTGGGTTCATTGGCAATGACACTCTGCATGACCATCTTTGAATTTTGCGGCTCAGACTTTACTGGAGGTAAAGAAAAATCAGTCGGATTGTATGCCATATTTGGCTCAAGGAAGATAACCTTGACGCGGTGCAGCAAATCATGGTTGAGCGCCAATGTCTGGAAAAAGTTTTGTAAATTCTTCAAGAAGTTCTCCGATCCTGGGGCCTCAAACAAATTAGCTGAGATAATCAGTACATTCGGGAGGGGGAGGATGTCATCTATTTCTTTTTCCAGTTCTTGATTCTGTGACGCTGAGGATTTGCTGCCGCGCACACGCGTCAGTGCTTTGGTCTTGATATCAATCCATTTTTTAAGGCGGCGCTCCAATTGTTTGGTAGTGTCTGCCCAGCGATACTTGATCATTGGAGAAATCCACTCTGACGGGTCTTTGCCAGAGTTAACTGATTCATCGCTCGAAAATCTGCCAAAAACGTTGTGTACCTTGTTGACCAGAGGGTTTTCACGAATTACCTCTGTAGGGATCTGCCATGCGAACTGAAGTTTATTGAAGTAACATTCAGATTTCTTCTGTCCAGTAAGTTTATGACATTCACTTACATCAGGCTCGGGGGCACCATCAAAACATTTGTCATTTCCGTCCCATGTGAATCCGGTAGAGTCAGAGCCACCAATCGGTACAGGAAAGATCGGTAACGAAACATCATTTTCCCAGGGTACAATGCCACTCACCCAGCACATTAGTGCGCTGGTGAGCTGGAGCTGAGCGCGGTCGCCCCAGACTTCGATGCGAAGATCGCTTGGAATTTTCCGGCTCAACCGCTCAAACCCAAGGATGTATTCGTATGAGCATGAATCTTTCTCATCAATATTAAACATGTAGCGAGTGGCCGGGAATTCAGGTACCGGGCCAACCCATGTTCCGTTGATCTTAACTGAATCGCAATACCTCGTCCATCGCCATAAGGAGAGGTGAAGCATATGTGATCCAAGGTAGAGGACAATGACACACAGTGAGAATGAAGAAAAGGCAATGATGGCCAAGAGACGCATGCTCACCTCCTTGTCATCATCAGCTGAGTTTACCCTTTTCACTGTGTATGAGCTGCCGAGACCTTGATTTAGCAGTCGCCTCATACGGGACCTTACACGCCACCAAATCTTCGCAAGCATTGTATATAAAGTGAGGAAATCTTCACCGCAAAGTGATCGATGAGTGAACCTAATCTGGATTCCTTAAAAGGACAGCTCAAGGCTAATGAAACAGTTACACTTAAATAGTATTGGTGATTTGTCTCTGTGTCAAATTCAAAAACTAGTTCGCTCCAGAGATCTGCCCTCTTTACAAGGGGAGGCAAAATGTAAATAAAGTGAGTGGCGCAATCAGAATAACAACAAGAAGATTAAGCTAAAGGTCTTGAAAGTTACACCTGCCAGCTTGTTCTCCCTTGGACTAGAGTCTTTTGGTTGTTACCAATTTGAGTGTCGAGAGCAAAGACCGCTAGCACTGATATAATTAGTACCAGTCTCCCAAAACAAGCGAACGAGCCGAGCGAGCGAGCGAGTGAGCGAGCGAGCTTAAGATCAGCTCGTCAAGCGCAGGGCCAAGTCTCGCAGCGATGTGTGATTGAGCACAATGCCCCTCCCGACCCCCTTATCCCACGATGGCGCGCAGCCCCGGCGCCACGCAAGGGCCCACAGAGAGGATTCCGCGTTCGATGATTGCTTTCTTTCGAGCTGTTTGCTTTGGGTTTTCCCGGCCCGGTTCGGCGTTCCAATTGCCATAGAGAACGCATGTTGCTGGTATAGGAGTGGCTAACCACTGCTAGCCCAACGGCAGCAAAAGAACACTTTTAGATCTCGGCCCAAACTGACGAAATCAAAAATAAAATCCAATCTCTGATTGCTGATCCTTCGACGAAGATCAGTCTTTGACATGCACAAGTTGCTCTGACGACGATCGTGATTGTGAATCGATGTCTCCCTAGACAAAAGGTCTGGGCCTGGATCGTGCGAGAGCACGATTGGGGATCATGAATTTGAGATGAGGTGCCTGCGTTGCTGTAGATGACTGCCGATGATGGGATGATGGGATGATGGAATTAATCGATTAAGACCTGGAGATTGATCTGACGATCGAGCTAGCTAGCTCTGCTTCTGGGAGGGAATTCCAATTGCCATGCCGTGGACTTCAAGAAGAGCCAAGTTTCGTCGAGCGACAAGCAAGTGATGACATTCGGATTGGTCGAAGGGTTAGCGCAAGTCTTTAATCTGACTCCATTATGGACTACACACACGAACAAGAACGAAAGTACCGGAATTTTACATAAATTCAATCTGGCCTTCGCACTAAGCATTGCCTTCGAGTTCTTTACGACTCTCGTGCCCCTCATTTTCACCTTATGATTCTCCTGGAGCTCTTTCGGATCAGGCCTCCTCTATCTTGGTTGGTGCAGTTCAAGACGTGCAAAGGTTCTTCATCGTCTGCTTCAAGAGTCTTGAGTTTGCTCCACAACGTTATTTACTTCAGGACTAAAGCTGTTGTAATCGAGAACTTTGCATCTCTCATCTCCATCCCACAGAAGCAGAAGCCTCAACAGATTTATTTACAGCAGTCGATCTCCACGTCCTTCAAGGACCGCTTTTCCTGCTCCTTTGACTCCTCTTCTTCATCTCCAATAATGATTGATTGATGCCCACACATTTCGCCTTCTTTCAGAGATCTTAGACGTGCGAATCGGTCTTGGAATTCGTAGCCGCTATGAACTTAGCTCAGTTGGCCCTTAAGCCTTGAGCTACTACCACCTTGGCAATAGCTCTGAAGGCGTCTTGGAAAACCACGGAGTTTGTTCCTTCCTCAAGTGTCCACTTCCTTTACTTCACTTGCGAACTATTCTCAATCTGCCATAGTGCACGCTCGCTATACTCCACTTGCCGGCGGGGCGTACTATAGACAATTCGACCCTTACTATGGGCCATTTCGTTGCGCTACTGTAGAGCTAATCAGCTTTTCTCTGTACTAGAGAGGGGTTATTCCGAATGAATAAGGAATAGAATACATACACGCCGGCAGAGTGAGCGTAAGTGTATTTTAATACCGTATTGTATTTTATTTTACTTTATTTGAAATGAAGATAAAGTAAAGTAAAATAAAATGTTTTATGATGATGATGATGACCTATGGTAAAATATAAGACGAGAGAGAAAGAGAGTGAATCATTGACGTCGAAAAGGACACGGAGAACGCCAACAAAGAGCGAAAGCGCGCGAGGAGAGAGACCTCTGCGGCGCGGTCTTAGGTGGGGATCGAGAGCTTTGCACAGGGTTCATAACATGTCTCGTTTTGGTCCGAAGCTGGCGGGTGCCAACGAGCAGACCACTGGTGCCGTCATGGGCAGGCTGCGAGCAGCTCAGGCTCCGGATGGCCTCCGCCTGGGAGAGGATTTTCCGCTCGTTTGCGAGACGTGCCTTGGCGAAGACCGCCTTGTACGCATGATGAAGCTCAAAGCTCCTGCCGCATGCAAGCTCACTGGTCGGCCCTTCACAGTATTTAGGTGGCGTCGAGCAGATACCCGTGAGTTTAAAGAAACACAAATTTGCTACGAAATCGCTGCTGAGAAGAATGTCTGCCAGTGCTGTATGCACGATCTTGAACTCAATATTCCCCTTGCACTCCGCGAGTCTATGGAGGCTGCTATGTCCAGCTCATCGTCAAGTGCCGGCGCCCATCTTCAAGTTGCGCAAAATCAAATAAAAAATCTGGGCGGAAATCAACAGCAGCTAGGCCAAATGCAAGCACAGCACCAAAGGCTTCTGGAGCAACAGCACCGTGGAACTGGAGGTGTCCCTGTCAGCGAGGTGAACCAAGCATTCTACTACAACCAGCAGCTGGCGGATCAGAGCAGACGTGGGGGGTGGTCGCAGACGGCTCCTGGCTTTAAGTTGAGACCCATGGCAAATCAGACCACTAGCGAGGCAGGTGTTCCGATCGACCTGCCACCAATCTGCACGAGCTGGGCTCGAGGCCGTTGTGGAAGGTCTGGGAGACTTGCATGCCGCAGCAGACCATGCTGTGGAGCTTTCATTTTTCCAGAGCTACACGCGAGCCCGATTGCTCCAAGAGTTTGGGATCTGGAGAAGAAGCTACGCGAGAAAGGTCCGATCAAGATCGTGCCCACGGACCCTCAAGTGCAGGCTGCGTTACTTGCAGTTGCGCAAGCAGACTTCGATAGACGCCATGAAAGAGCTCTCAGACCGCCTTCGGATGCGTCTATCACAACGTTGTTCCTTGCAGGAATTCCCAAGGATGCTACAACGCAGTCATTGCGAAAGGCGTTGGAATCCTTAGGAAAGGTACGCCAACTTAAACATGCACCAGGCAAAACAAGCGCTCTCGTAGAATTTACGAATCGCAATGATGCAGAAACTGCTGTGCAGCACCTTCAAGGTCGTTTGTTCCTCTCAAACTCTACCAAGGCAATTCGCGTGGGATGGGCTGTCAAGCGAAAGTCCAACAACCGTGAAACTGATTCTGCAAGGGGCGGTGACAAGGACTCCAAGGCAGATGTGGGATCCCCTGATGTAAAGAAGCGACGCAAGGACTCCGAGGTTTTTTCTACTGCCAACAGCGACAATGGAGCAGAGCTTAATGTTCCAGGTCTGCCTTCGTCTTCCTCTTCCTCTGCAGCGGTTGCGCCCGTAGTAGCAATTGCGAAACCAACAACACCGGCAACAGCTGCAGAGGCGGTTGCCGCAGCTGCCAGTAAATTCAAATCGGCAACTGCAGAACCCATGGAGGGGGTCTCCAAGGTCACGAACGCAGCAGAAATTACCAATCCTGAAGACGATACTATCAAGGAGGGCACTGCAGAGGAAGAAGACGATAGCGAAGACCACGATGAAGAAGATGACGACGATGACGACGACGATGACGACGATGAGAAGAGGCACCCTCGTGTTCCACTCCAGGGCACTCAAGGACTTGTTCAAGCACCTTTGCCTTTGCCACAAATCGCACCTGGAATTATTCTTCCTGCTGGAATGAAGGTTGGTGATAAACTTCCAGACATGCCGCCTGCTCTTCTTGAGTTGTTCAAGAAAGATATCTCACCCAATTTTCAGCCACGTCAGCTTCCTACCGTGCAGACAAATGCTGCCTCGCCTTCACAGCAAAACCCACAATCCGCTCCCAAGTTTGAGCAGATCTATCCTAGTCTTCAGGGCTATGCTCTTGAGGGCAGTATCGCCATCTTTTAAGCGAGATGTGGATTACCAACGAGCCTGTACTATCTCACTTTGTCATGCCCCCCCTATGTTGTCTGTTTGACTAAAGATGACGATCTTGTTGCCATAGCACACAGTCTTATTGAAGCTCGTTTTGCAAACATTGTAGCTTATTTAGCTGCGCCTGTTACAGAACTATCAACTCTTTTACGATTCTCACTGTTCGGAGCTCATGTTTACTGCTTTTTTAAAAAAGTCATTTGCACTCTTTCTTTAGTAGAATGCAAGAACTAAATTAAAACAGAAATACATCTTGAATATACTTTAAAGCTTGCTTTTCTTGGGTGATGAACAGCAATTTACGCTTCCATTTTTTAAGAATTCGCTTACGTTGTTTTCAAAAGCACAAAGCAATTCCCCTTGCACTATTTTCACCATCCCTACATAGCTTCCTCCTTCCTACTTACCATTGTCTTATTTCTGAATTGTGGATTCTTTGATTAACTAAGTCGTACTATCAGTATTGACTGAAGTCTTCTCTGACTACTAGTGGGGAGTGCCAGCTCAGCCCGAATTGATTATCTGCTGTTCGTTGAAAAATCACCTCCTGCTATAATGTTGCCCGAGCCAGTTTACGCGATGCATCGCTCCCCCCGGCCAATCCATTCATTCCCTCCTTCAGCGCCTGAATTCCCATCGCCTGTACAATTACAAACTCAGAGGTTCGATTGGGAGGTTGCTTACATTAGAGCTCACGAGGTATTGGGTCGGAAATGATGAACCGGTTTGACCAAGTATTGATAATAATAGGGCTTCTAAATTGGCCCTAAGCTCATTGTCTTAGGGATTGAGATCAATCAATCGATATTTCCTTTCTTTCATTTAATAGGTGGTACTATACGATATTTGATGAAATATAAATTACATATCTTTGAAGGGAAGGAAGTCAGTCAGTCAATTATTCAGTCTATCAGTCTGAGACAGCGTGGCAGACCTTGAATTTGCTCGCAACGGAGCTCCAGAGAGGACACTGGAGCTGAGTGAGTGGTGCCAGAAGGCTTGCTTGAGGCTTTGCGAGACCTTGCGCCACGCACGATCGAATATTCTGCGAGACCTAGGACTCTACCCTGCTTCTTTGATTGCTCCGCTACTTGTAACGCGGCCACGCTGAGAAGACTCCGAAGCCATGGCGCGGACCAAAAACACTCCGCAGAAAAATGCTGCAGAGCCTATCAGGAGAGCAGAAGAGGAGTTGCGAGATGAAAACAATGGAAAACCAACAGGCGATTTGCAGACTAAAGCCTCCAACGCGGCGTTTCAACCGCCTGTCAAACTCTTTTGTTTGTGTCTAATGATGCCGCTTATTTTCCTCATGGTTCGTGTGTCAAAGACAAACCACTATGTAGGAGTGCAACTTGCTGTGTGTTCACTGATTTCTGTCTTGGCATTCTTCGTCACGTCCTACATGGTCCCTCTTGTCGGAGAAAAGATTAAACCCAAGCTCTTTGGCGTGGATATTGGCAAACGCGGTCTCGGTGGCCCGCACGATGGAGAGCGCATCCCTGAGAGCATGGGCATTGTCTCAGCGATGGCATTCATGATTTCTATTGGCATTCTGCAAGCGCTTTTTGCCTCAAGGAATAATCAAATGCTTGAGTACAATGCAGCGCTTCTATCTATTTGTTTTGCAACTCTTCTTGGTCTTGTTGATGACGTTATCGATCTCAAGTGGAAACATAAGCTGCTAATTGGGCTGCTCATGTCTCTTCCTCTTCTCCTTACCTACAAAGGCGCAACAACGATTCTTGTACCTAAGTCAATGATCGGTGTCTTGGTTCATGATCAAGCTGGTGACTTGACTTCTTTGGGCAAAATGTTGAACCAGCTCCCAACGGTTGAGATCCAGAACCAGGGCGCACTTCTAGATCTTGGTGTACTATACTACGGGTACATGCTAGCCTTGGTAATTTTTTGCACGAATGCTGTTAACATTTACGCCGGTATCAACGGTATTGAAGTTGGCCAATCCATGGTTGTGGCTCTTAGTATCGCGGTTGTCAATCTACTTGACCTTGAATGGCGTGGTGCAACTGCTGAAAACATTCTCAGCGGTGATGGAAATCACCATTTGTTCTCACTTATGCTTATGCTTCCATTTATTGCATCTTCAGCCGGTCTATTGGTGCACAACTGGTATCCAGCTCAATGCTTTGTGGGCGATGTCTACCCTTACTACGCAGGAATGACGATTGCTACCGCTGCAATTCTGGGCCATTTTAGCAAGTCTCTCCTTTTTCTTGTGATCCCACAAGTTGTCAACTTTATCTACTCTGTACCTCAGCTTTTTCACATGGTGCCTATCCCAAGGCACCGGTTGCCTCGCATCAATTTGAGGACAGGGTATTTAGAGCCGTCGAAGGTAGGGCCGGGTGATGACCGTGATAATATGACACTACTGTGCCTCGCCTTGCGAATGTTTGGAAGTATGCACGAGCGAACTCTGTGCTTTATATTGATTGTGCTGCAGGTTGTCTCCGCAGCGCTCGGTATTTTCCTTAGACACATTGTGTCTCACCAGATTTTCCACATCCCGACCCGAGCCTAAGTCTCTACATGACTTTACTCATTATCTAAATGAAACTAAATTAAAAGAGACGCCTTGCTTGTTACATCTTAGGCAAGCCGGTACTTCACAGAATCTCTTTTCTTGACGGAAAACTAAAAATAAAAGATTGCGAGTGCTAACTCCGCTCAGTTGATTGTAAACATAATCTAGCAACGATACTTTGGAAACTATCTTACTTTTATTTTATGGTCATTGTGTAGACTACCGTACTTACTGCAATGCTGATGTTTGCAACCATGTTTCAGGTTTACTCAAATCCTGTAAAAAAGGAGTAGCCTGTACACACTAGGATTATCATTAAATTTGATAAGAAATTCAACAGCAAAAACTCAAGTATAGCAAAATTGTTTCATGATGATCATTATATGTTTATTCATAAGCGTTACGACGCTGTTCATAGTGGTACTGATACTGTTGTTGGAATTGCTGGGGATCGTAAAAATGTTGTTGTTGTTGTTGTTGTTGTTGTTGTTGTTGTTGATAATGCTGTTGCTGGTGCTGCTCGTAGTTATGGTAGTGGTATTCTTGTAGCTGTTGGTGTTGGTGTTGGTGCTGCTGATGATGATAATACTGTTGGTGCTGTTGAGGTGGCAGATGGTGTGTCTGAGGATATTGGTAATGTGGTTCATATAGTGGAAGCTCCTCGGGCTCATTATCTTCTCGAGGAACACACAACGCTAGGGTATTGTATATGTTAATGGTCAGCTGCTGCGCTGCCTTCTCAGCAGATACGTTAACAAGGTTGGTAACTGGAAGTAAAGCACCAGAAAGTGCAGAGTAAAGTCGGTGCTGGCTGTCTGGAGCCAACGTATGGAAAAAGTCATTCAGCAAGTGCTGAAAGCTTTCCAGAAGCAAACTTAAGGATGACATGTCCATCCCAAGGTCTTGCGCGTGTTTAAAAAGATACAATGTACATTGGCAGACGATGACAAAATCGGGATCAACCTGTTGTGCAAGATTAATCATGTGCTGCATGATTTGGAGGGCAATCACAGGATACTGTGTGCAGTCAGGTGGGGGTCGCCGAATGATGCTTTCGCCCATTCGCATCCAGCGAAGCTGAATCTCCTCTCTCTCTTGAACAAGTTCAATCCCAAAATCTATGGCTTCTTTCATGAATACATCAGCAAGGTGAGGAGTGATATCAAACAGAAAGTCCACGAGGCTGTCGCATGATGCAATTCCGATTGCTCCAATTTGTTTCAAGTATATAGCGCAGTCTGCAATTCGGAAAGATGCCTCACGGACAGCTTCGGGTGGACCTTCAAGCCACCGATGTCCAATGTCCAGCACTAAAACAAAAGTGCGAGGTACAAGGATTTTGGTTTGATCTTCTAGCGCGTCACATCGCAGGAGTTCAAATGTAAGAGTCTGTGCAGAGAGAATGAGGCGACGAGCAGATGCGAATACCATTGGGTAATCATCCTCATGCTCCATTTGCAATTCAGGGGCAGACGGATCCTGCAGAAGGATTCGTTCTGACCGGCTGGCTAGAAAGGCCAATGCCGGAGCGATTTGCGTTCGCTGTAGAGCAAAATTAGGGAAATAGCGCAGGATCTCGCAGATCGAGGCAGCCATGGCAAGATCAATGGATACCTCTTGAGGAGGATAACATGCCCCTCCGCTATGCCCACGACTTGCACCTCCAAGTGGCGATCCAATGCTTGGAGATAGCATGCCGAGCTGTTCGGGAAAGAGATCTTCAAGCAGGTGATCAAGTATCGGTGAACTTGCGATTGCTCGACTGTAGCATAAGTTACGTCGTGCTAGGTCAGATATGAGTGCGCAAGCGTAAATAGTAGGTTCCTTTGACCCATTGAGGCCCTCTTGGTCAATTACAATTGTCAGCATGAGGATAATGGCGTCTGTGATGTCAATTCCGCGCGAGTAATGGCATATGTGGGATGTCGCACTGATCAGCTCAGGTAACTCGCGTGGCCCGATTCGATTGAGAAATTCTCGCCAAAGGTGGCGCACAAGCATCCAGGTGTAGTCTTCTGATTGCAGATGAGCTGGCAGGGACATGCTTGTACGACGTAGTGACGAGGAGCGAGAGCTTGCAGGGCCGTATACAGGTATTTTTAGGTCAGATATGGAAGAGGATGCGGCTTGATTTTGTGTTAGGTTCGAAGATGACGAAGATGTTGAAGGTGTCACGAGGGAGCGGTCGCGGGAGTTTATGTCATTAGGGGGGACTTGAACGCGCAACGTGTTTGCATGCCGAGATTGATTCTCCTGGTCTTCCACGGCATCCGATATAATTCTGAATCCATGACTGGTTTGTGCGGGAGGGCTTCGGGGGCCTACAACAGCACCCATTGGCGCATTAGTTGAGGGCACGAGTCGACTTGCACGGCCACGTAATCGTCGGCCTCCATCAGCAGATTGAGCCCCTTCGCTTGTGCTAGAGTATGAGCGATTACGAACTGGTACAGGCACACTGTCGTGCAGGTTACCAAATCCAGGGGCAGTCCCGCCATTGGTGTTAGATGCCAAAAAGAGTTCGTCTTGGTGAAATTCAACAAGTTGTTCGTTTTCAGTTGCAGAAAAACCTGTTGCTTTTGATTCTTGCAGTCTTGCAAGCCGGGAAGTAGACCCAGGATTTTCACGAGAGAAACGTCTCTGAGGAGGGCGAAGCTCGTCCACGATAGAACATTGGATATGGTCCGAAAACCTATTGGAAATGAGGTCATCTTCTTCTTGCATACGTTTCATCCAACGTTTACCTTTAGATTCTGGTGAAACAGTTTCGACCCGCGCTAGATTTAAGAGGTCCTGGGCATAATTAATGGCAAGTTGGAGCCCAAAAAGTAAAGCGTCTGCACCCTTGCGCACTGCGCCGCGACTGTGACGGAGATTGCGCCCATGTACCAAGCACATCTCCAATAATGCGTTAAGTAGTTTGCGCTCGTTATTTTGAGCTGTTAAGACATCATCGTGTGAGCTAGCTCGGTGCATTTGTAGAGTGAGACCTAGTCCAATGTTTGGCTGTTGTGAATAGGCTGGTTGGTTGTCGAATGAGTTTTCAGTAGCTAGGCGAAGAATCGGTTCGATTGCAGCGAGGACAGTTTTGGAATTAATTCGCTGCTCATAAGTGGCAGCTGTCCATGCTGTGCGGATTGCACTTTGCAAACTACGGGGTAGATTTGGGAGGTCTAAAAGATTCGTCTCAAAGCAATCAAGTAGGCCTATGCGTTCATGTATCATGTTCACGAGACGCATACACTGACCTTCATCTGGAAGTTCACCACGAAAGTACAGCTGCAGAGCTTGCAAGTACCTGCACTCGTCAAGAACTGAGCCAAGATCACCTGCGTGACAAGGATTGACGTTTTCAAGAAAGAGTAGCTCGAGGTTCCTCAGATCAAAAGCCTCGAAGTCTGATCTCAACAAAGTTTCACAGCCTGCGGCATCGAGGCGCACACCAATAATTTTCCATTTCACAACACGAATCGGGTAGTTCCTGAGCTCCTCAAGCGGAATAGAGTGATCCAACATGAGATCAAGGCGCATAGGGAAATTCTGGAGCCCGGCGGCAAAACTTTTGCAAACGAAAGGCATAATTTCAAAGACTTCTGCATCGTGCAAGTAGTCACATATTTTGTGGAAAAGATCGCCACGTGGGAAGGATGGGGTGTGCTCCACGCTAGTTTTTGGTTGACTTGAAACTTCAATAGGCACATACCGTGTTGGCGGGTGATACCCGGTGTTGTGTCTGGCGTTCATGGCTGTTTTGGTTTCTTGCCAGGGCTAGGACAAAACCCTTACAAACACACAGTGCAAATGGGAAGTTTGTAAATTAAGCGAGGCTTTCGCGAACCTCGAAAGAGGTGAAAGGCCGGCTTTGCAAATCAGGTCCTCCAGCACATAAGCGTAAATGGTCACAGTTAATTCCAGCTTCGAGTATTTGAGAAGAGTTTAGTTACACAGCGTAGAAATGACAGCCAGCAACAAGAATCTTCACGTAATGAGTCTTATCAATACAGAAGAGACCTTTGAGATATCCTGAGTAAGTAGCAATTGGGATGTTTAACGAGGTTTCGTGCTAGCTAGGTGGTCTTAACACAAAACCTGAATAACGTTCTTCTGCCCCACCCTTTGGACAGAACTAACACGCTTCTGCAGGTAGATATACAAGAAAGGTTTATCCTCCTTTACAATACCTGCTACAGAGAAACCTCGCACAGGCTGCTTTGGCTTCTTCTACTTGCAGATGAGCTTTATCCGCCGAGAAGAGCGAGAGATTACAACACTTCGAACCCTTATATGTAAAGAGAGGAAGAATAAGAAGAAGATATAGGGAAAGGAGCGAGAAACAGAAAGAAAGAATGAATGAATGCTGAATGACTGAGGTCTCTCTGCCCGCCTGGAGAGGCCAGCTCCGCCCGTTTTTCTTTCGCAGAGAAATCCGTCTTCGGCCAAGATCCAGCCCAGTGATCCGGGGCTTCCGCCAGGCAGCGGCTCCTGCCGCCGCACGACTCGAGCCTCCGCCTGCCGTTCGCGAGGTGGCGGCTGGCTGTTTGTTTGCCTGCTCGTTGGGCCGCCGCTTCTCCCTATGCCCTTCTCCAGCGGCGATTTTGTTCTACTTGCGGCCCCCTCCACAAGTGAAACAAAAGCCGCCTACAAACAAGAGCTATCCCAAACCTCTACTTGTATAAACGTGCACAAGTGAGTTATAATCGCACCACTGTACGCGCTTGCACTCTGCTAGTTCATCATATATTCTATTCTCTGAGTAGAAAAATCACCTAAAAAGGAAACAATCAGTTCACAGAGATTATCAACTCGGTACTAGGCCTACCTACGGCTTACAGCTAGTAGTTATCATTCAAAGTGTCTTCGTTTTTAATTCTGTCTTCCTCTTTCTCTTCCCAGTGAGAGATGGAGACTGATGGGCAATGAATGAAGCCAGAAATAACAGCGGTCTTTTCAGAGCCGTAGAGAGCACCGGTTGTCTTGCTCGGCTGCCTGTCTTCAGAAACTACGTCGTGTTCGGACTAGGCCTTGGAAACAAACAAGCTAAGAGGCAAATAAACAAACAAACAAAGTGCAGCCTGCCACAACGATGATCCGTAACCTCCGTGCACGGGCCTTCTTAATTTTTTTAATTTTGTTTTAATAGTTCATTTTATAATTAAAGTTTATTATTAAATAAAATGAAATAACTATTCTCAAAGTTCTTTTCCTTCTTCTTCTTCTCCGAAGAATACGAAAAACCTGAATCGAGTTGGTCAACTAAACAGCAAACCTAACAGGCTCCAACAAGCCCTTACACTTGGCTCCTGGAAGAGCTTGCTTTCATGTCACATACCCATTGTACATGGTCATTATCTTTTCTATGATGCTGTCTGAGTTAGTATTCTTCGTAATTTTATAACTTCTTACCAACAACAAAGAGTTACTTTTATTTTTTCTCTTTCTTCTATAAAACAAACAAACTGTTTTATAGAATTTTGGAGCTCGATTTCCTCAAAACTTAGAACTTTACATTTTGACTCATAGGGCCAACCTCTTCGGAGTTGCTGACAGCCTGAACATAATGTCGGAGAGATTCAGATAAAACCTTGCACTCCCTCCCTCTTTGCACCAATATATGCTTCCTCCAGCCTCTCCATCAACTAATCGCATCGCGAATCGTGCCCAAACGCAAAGAATCACTCGCGTTTCATCAGCTCCTACTAACTAGTACCTACTAATCGACTAACTAACTAACTAACTAACTAACTAACTAACTAACTAACTAACTAACTAACTAACTAACTGATTGACTAACTGATTAACTAACTGACTAACTATTTAATCAACACTATGAAAAAGTGAGAGAAGATACCACCGCTCGATTCCACCTCTTCTTCTTCCGGGCCCAGTGCTAGCTTACCTCTACTGTTTACCATAGGAGGCACCATCCAAATGGAGATGGGTTCTGCGCTGTCGTCCTTAGCTTTAGGGGTAGCTGGAGGCTACTATTACGGGAGCAGCTTTGGAGAGGCGCGCCCTTCTACCGTAAACCGTAGTCCCAGTAGCAAGTTGGCGCGCATATGGAAATGCAGGGTCTTCGAGCACTTCTACTGCTACTAGAGGCTCGGTAGAGGAACTGTAGTACTGCCTACCTCGCACTGCTAGAGTCAGAGAAAGTAAATGATGAGTTAAACTGTTTTCTTTTGAAGAGCAATCGGTTCATCGATCAATATCTCTCATTCAGTCAGACATTTAGACTTTGCATTTATTCGTATACTCATTCATGCAGTCTCAATCAATCAATCAATCAATCAATCAATCAATCAATCAATCAATCAATCAATCAATCAATCAATCAATAAATTAGATAGATAGATAGATAGATAGATAGATAGACAGATAGACAGATAGCCAACAGGAATTAGGAGATGCTCGTGCCGAGATCAGGGAACTCGGATTCGCGGGGTCTGCAAAGTTGAAGGCCTCGAGTTCGCTCTGCTGCGTCTGCCGAAGAGGGCTTTCCTACCACTCGCAGCACCAAGCAAGCCAGCAAGCAAGCAAAAGAAAGAAGAAGAAGATTGCAAGCAGGTCGGGAGCGCCAAGGAATTGAGACCGCAATTCCACGACCATAATCTATCTATGGTCAATCGATCTGAGAAGAAAAGTTCCCCCAAAAAAGAAGAGAAGAAGAAGAAGAAGGAAGGAGGATGAGGAGAGGGAAAACGCGAGGTTTACCACGTTATTATTAGCAGCAGTACGACCTTTCAACGATTCTGACAACTTGAAGACGCTTTTCTTGATTTTTTATTAAAGACTGCTTCCCCCTCATTCCTATAGGCACGGAATTAATTTTAATCTTAATTATTAATTATATTTCAAAGTGAATTATTTATTTAAAAAATTAATTTTAATGTTAAAGAAATAGAAGAAAACTAAAGTGTTCCTTCTCCAGGTCTTTCGAGTTCCTTTCAGGCTCTATGAACCTCCTACCCTAAACTTTAAACGTCACAAGCCCTCATCGGAACTACTTTTACCTAATAGTAGATACTAGCAGATTCTACTAGCCGATGCATACATCAGTCTTGTATCGAAACCACCCTTAGACAAGACAGACAGACTCGGATCGACCTACTATGACCTGTTGGGACGGGGTACGCTTGTCCCTGTGTGGGCATAGGGGAAAAGCTAAGGTAGAGTAGGACGGAGTAGTTCCGGGGTTCTTGGAGGCAGCGGCTTCGTTTTGATTGACCTTTATTGGTCGATCGTCGTTGATCAATCTCTCTTCAGTGAATTATGATTTTGCGGTGGCTTTTCTTTGGGTGTTTCTGGATAGTCGAGTTACAGAGGCTTTGTTTGCAGTTTGGTTTGAAGAAGGTGGGGCTGGCCAATAGATAGATGGATAGATTGATTGATTGAGGTGACAGGGTCATGTCCACGATTGACAATCTGGCAAATATATAGTTGGGGTCAAACAAAAGCTATCTACCTCCCAATCAAAATTGAATAGCTAGCTAGCTAAATCTTCGAGTTGGGATCGACCTTCAGAAAGAAAGCAGTGCGAGTGGAACCGATTCGCTAACGATGCTCTTCGTGTGGTGAATGGAGAATTACGATTCATCTATAAAAACCTTGAGAGGAGTATTACGCGGCAGAAGTGCTTGGTATGATCTTGTGCGAACCGCCTACGTACCGGACAACAAGCTCAGGGCTCTGATACTTTGAGTAAATGCTCAGGGACCGGGACTGTCGGCCTCCTTTGGGTGGCGAATAAGTCACCCGTGCTCAGATTAAGACCTGCGAGCAAGTTATTAAAAGAGCACATCGTCAAACTATGTATACAGTTCACGGACAGCTCGGCCTGAAAGGTGCGAAAAGGCAGGCTTCTAAACCAAATCATTACAGAGTGAGTAAGCAAAGCTGTCATGTGCCTGAGTAGATTCTGGCTTGATACATGAATATAGAACTTTGGCTTCTCCAAGTAGCAGGAGTGAGTACAGTTCGACTTGGCCATTGCTCTCACTCGAGCTCATGGACAGCTAAGCGTGCGGTCAGTTGAGGACATCCTTGCTCCGCTGTTGCTGACCACCTGGCAGCGGGGACAAAGAGCTCTTCGAGTCAAATGCTTCATCGATACCTAATAGATGCTTGGGCTTTGCTTGCGAATTGCGACGATCCTTCTCCCGGAGCCAGAGTTTCATATCCGGTTATAGCAGTTGCGTAGTACAACGGGGAAGCCCAGGTACGAGTGTAATTTTTACTCCTATTTGGTCAATGTAATGTTTTGTGGACTTCGCACGACCAAACAAAGAAGCAACGCTGCTGTGCCGAGGCGAACGCAGATCTAGGATGGTTTCTGGGTGCTTCGATTCTCGGAGTCGCGTGAATTGTCCGTAGAACAACCGAGAAAGGAATCAAAGCGCGCACATTAGAGTCGCAAGCTGCTTGCCACGAACCGCAGGAAGCGGTCAATCCACTCTAGCAGCACTTCTATTGTTATGATTAGGATAACAATAGTCCTGCAGTTCTCAATGCTCTTCTGCGTTATGTTCTTCACAAAATAACTTTCCATGGAATGATATTGCTGCTTGATCAATCAAGAGGTGCTAGATACACAGCAACGTTGTGGTAGACTATAATATTTACTAGATTGCAACAGCGATGATCGAAACGCATTACTTTCGCTAAGTATGAATTGATCACCAAAAATCCACTCCGGAGAGCTGTCACGGTAATACTTAATCCCTAGGTGGTACGTTTGCATTTTGAAGACTCACAAACCTAGCTAGGAATTCACAATATTCCTTGAATATTGTTAAAACAGCCAAACAAAACTATCTTGAACCCTGAAGCTCCATGCATACAACTACAGCAGCATTAATCTCCACGCGTGTCTGTAGCGACTTCATGGTTTCTCCTCAAGTCCCTCCCTGATTTTGCACAACACACAATCATCCAACAAAAAGAACACTTCCCAGAGATTTATGAAACAGAACATGCCCAAACGTGTGCACCCTCCTACCTTCTTTTTGCGTTGTGCATCCTATTTTACTTTTGCGTTCCTCTCCTAGGGATAGGGTTGCGTTGCGCAGTCCCCCTCTTAATTCTCCCTAAGCCTCCCTTAACAGGGAACACGGGACCCTACTGTTCCCTTTGTTCCTCTCTCCCCCTCATTGACAATAGATGGTTGGCAGGGCAGACCCTGCCTGGTTGACCTACTGGCCTTCATTTAGACGAAAGTTTAATAGCGTCATTTGTTGCATTTGATCTCTCGCCATCTTTTTGTAAGGGGCTTTGGTTGGCTGCGCCGCACTAGCACTGCACATAGGTTTAAGTGTAGTGGTCTCTCTTGCGCAGAAAGGAAAGGCTGCGAAGTGGTGAGGGTGGATACAGTAGAGCAAATGAATAGTGGATAGTAACTTACAGAAGAGAATAGAGTGGCAAAGTGGAGTATAGGGTTGACAAGTAGGGAATAGAAAAGATAAGGCTAAGAGGAGGACGAGGTTGACAGGCGGCGGGAGAAGGTCTCGTCAATTCCCTTTAGTTCGAGGTCGATAGGTGCTCGGTCTCACTCGTAGAGTCTCGACTCAAGCAAGATGGGCGCGTACAAGTACACTGAGGAGCTCTGGCGCAAGAAGCAGAGCGATGTGATGCGCTTCTTGCTCCGCGTTCGCGCCTGGCAGTACCGCCACGAGAAGAAGATCAAGAAGTTGGTTCGCCCTTCCCGCCCGGAGAAGGCCCACCGCCTCGGCTACAAGGCCAAGCAGGGCATCGTTGTCTACCGCGTTGCTATCCGCCGCGGTGGCCGCAAGCGCAAGGCCTCCAAGGGTATCGTGTACGGCAAGCCCAAGCACCACGGTATCAACCAGCTCAAGCCCGTCCGCAACCTCCGTTCCTTCGCTGAGGAGCGTGTTGGTCGCAAGTGCGGCAACCTCCGTGTTCTCAACTCTTACTGGGTCAACCAGGATGCCACCTACAAGTACTTCGAGGTCATCCTTGTCGACCCCATGAGCCCCACCATCCGCAAAGACGCCCGTCTTCAATGGATCGCCAACCCCACCCACAAGCACCGCGAGCTCCGTGGCCTCACCTCTGCTGGCCGCGCCTACCGTGGACTCCGCAAGCGTGGCCACCGCGCCAACAAGGTCATCGGCTCCTCCCGCCGCGCCAACTGGAAGATCCGCAACTCCCTCAAGCTCCGCCGCTACCGCTAAGCGCCGTCTTCTTGGACCCTCTAAGCCCTTCCTTGGGCCTGGAGAAGCTGCTGATGCTCTTCCTATCGGCGAACATCGACTTCAACACGCCGCTTACCGCAAATTACACAGCGGAGGCCAAATCCTCGCACAGATGCTTTTGCGAGATTCCTTTGTGGCTAGTAGCTACGAAGGAACGGCAGCTGCTGCTGCTGCGTGAGGTCGCGAGGGGCGAGGCGAAGTCGAAGTTATTGTCAATGAAAGTGCAACATCAACTATCAAAGAAGATATTCTTAGCTTTATTCTTGGACCTTTTTTATTCCTTTTTCCACGTTTTAGAGAAAGTCTTCTCTGGCACTAGTTGGTTAGCGACTCAGTCGCAGTCTTACCCCAGATTTTTTTTTTTAAATCTGTCCAAGCCTGCATGTGAGCTAGCCTGTCGTGTTAGTATACGTTGGATGACCGTGGCTTGATGGGCTGTTACCCAACGGTTTGCAGCAACTGCAACTTGGCTGCAAACTTACTCTGAATGCAATCACATTTCACCACGTGAAGGTTCATTTTCTGGAATGCATGCTTACCAATATAGACAATAACCACGTCTGGTGATGCGATGCAAGTCGGGAGATGACTGTCATGCGCTGTTATGCTTGTATCTGAGTGTCTCTTGTATCCAGTGTGTTGTTCTGTGACGCACAAAAATCATTTCATTTTCCACATCTAATATCTAAAACTCAATATCCAATGGTTTAAGAATTCACCTCTTCTTAGGGACGCCTCAGTCTTCAAAATATTCTTGGATTGCAATTCAACGATTCTTTCGTTTGCAACTATTTAGTACGTGGAGCAGTATTATTTTGAAATCAGAATTGGTTTTAGCATCACTTCTACGTTACAATATTTGCTACACATGTATACTTTATCTTGTCAGTTTCCTGCTTTTTTTTCTATAAGGTCAAACAAAGAAAAGCGAAGAGGGAATATAAGCAAAGCTTTGAAGCCTATCTTTAAGGTATGCCTGAGATACTTGATTCTGAAAAAAAATGGAGCACTTTACAAACGTATTACGGAAGACGCAAAAGTTTAAACTCATTGTAAAGTAATCAATCGCACTTGCTCGTTGTATCACGCATGCATGCATCGCGGTGGATTTTAATACAATTCGAATACATGCAAGGTGTGTATGTTAGCGCCTAGACGTTTATCCTCCTCTTCCATCGTTGCGTGCAATGTGTACTATAAGTAGTACAGAAGTTCGAGACAATGTAATCTATCATCTATCAAGTGATTTTGCATGCTCTCTCTACAAATATCATGTTTTCTTGGCTGCAAGTTTAAAGGGTAGACGCTTCTAAATTTTGGAAATAATCTTAGGATTAATGCATTAAATTGGTGCACTAGGAAAGCATCAATCAATCAATTCATTTGAAAATATGAAAATTACCATCTAACAATTCCCTCTACGCCAATAAATATTGGAAATTCCCCCGTGCATAATCAACCAAGCCTTGAACTATACGTGAAACAACCGGCGGCTTGTTCGTGCGATAATTATATTCGTATTGTTGTAATGCATGCAGAAATCCCCATCAATGCAAGCAAGCGACTAGGTGCTGCTTTAAATACAGAATAGTCGGATATTAAGCAAGTATGGACACCCAAATAAGCATTTTTTTATTTTTTTATTTTCTATTTTGATCCTCACGTGAGGAGATTTTAGGTATGCGCTCCTCCATGTATCCCACATTGTATCAAATATTCAGTATAGTTTTTCTGTCAGATCAAAAGGCATCCATACTAGCATCTATTTTCGGGACTTTTCTCCCAAAATACCAGTGCAGAAGGCCACGTGGTCTACTTCGCATCCATTCTAGGATACTCAAGGTCAGGTCCATGCGCATCTCAGCATCAATCCCAACTCTTATATTTCAATTCATTTTCCGAGTTCATTCAGGTCCAGTTCAACAGAGCAACATAGAGATCGCATTGCGTAGTTGAGTTCTTGCACTATACACTATGATGAATCATCATACTGAAGATGGCGATTTATCGTGATGAAGACTTTGTCGATTCAATCCGCAACCCAAAGAAATGAAATTGCAAACACCGCCTTTGCGTCCATCTCGAAGAGCATTCCCTCATTCAGAAACAGCACCTAGACAGTAGCATTGCCTCCTGCCGCGTTTTGCGACAAACCTTGGACATGTTTTGTTTACTTCACTCAAAGGAGATTGAATCTCGCTGATGTGCTCGAAATGAGTGCGTGAGCGAGCGAATCGGAAGAAGATTGAATATAATGAGCGAGTGACGACGATCATAGTTCCAAAAATACCAATGGTGCTACTACCATACCTTGAATTTCCTCTAGAGATGAAAAGACTTATAACCAACTGACTTTATGAGGCTTCTGACCGACTCGAAGCAACCCCGAATACCCGCTTCCCCACCCCACTCAAACCAAAGCATCGGCTTCTACCTCCCACTTCCGCGGCTCTGCTATGGCTGCGGATCTGAATGAGCCACATTTCCCCACGTTTGCTACTTACGATTCAATGCCCATGAGTATAAATTTTCATATAAATTTGTGTAGGCCCACTAGCAGGACAGAGAAACGAATTGAAAGCTTGAAATAACAGCTGTATTCCTGATCTTCGGAATTCACTCAAGGCTACCTGTCAGCTCCTGGTTGACGTCCTGGTGATCCCCGAATAATTAGCTAAATAAAATCAGCACCGTCCAAATTCCACATCTCTGAAAAGTCCTCAAAAGCGGACTAAGCTGAAGGTGAGCATTTACGACGATTGTCTTGGAGGTAGGCTAGAAGAGACTTTCGGAAAGAGACATCTGCACTACTGTGCAAACGAGAAAGCACACGAGCGACTCGTAGCCAGCTGGAATGCACTCAACGAGCGAAGATGAACGCACTGAAGCGAGTCACTCTGAAAAGCGCTTGTCAGGTTACCGCTACGAGTCGCTAGTGTGTGTGCTCCTGTGTTCTCTAAGCACAATAATCATCAAAAGAAAAAAGCGGGTAAGAGGGCATAGATACCTACTAGCTATCTTCTACTACCTAAAGAGTGACTACACAAGCAAATTCACGATGATTCATACAGCAAGAACTCTTCCAGGTTGCGAAGATTGTTTTGGGATAGCTGCAGCAGACAGACCACTTTTGGGGGCTGACCTGCAGCCTTCGTGGAGGCGGGGTGGATCGGCTGGTGGCGTGGTGAAGCAACCCAGAAGACTCGCTGTATTAGTTGGTCGCCTGTGAGGTTTTGTCTGGATAGCCAGTTGAAGAAGCTACTCCGATTCTGTGAAGCTTCTTGAAAAGCTCTTGTGGAAATCGAGCAGAATGAGCGACGCTGCAGGCGTTTTCGGCGGACTGACGGTCCTTGCGCTTGCGGGAGTGCGTTGGAGGTATAAAAGCCCCCGGGTGCTCGTAAACCGCCACGTGTTTGGATCCGAGCATTTTTCTGACAAGGTCATTCTGCAGCAGCTCGCCGACACTAAATTCCAAACCAAGCTTGAAGAGCACAATTGGGAAAGATTGTTTGAGCTCGGACCATGCTACGCAAGTATTGCAGAAGAGATGCTCCGTGGACGCAGTATTGAGGAGGTCCTGCGCTCAGACCCTCACTTAGGCCCTGAGATTCGACAGCTCTTACTCGAAAATGTGCCAGCACTCACTAAAGCCATGTGCATCATCGCCGAAAGCTATCTTGGGCGAGATCTGAAGAAATCAGACTCTCGTGCCAAAAATGCATCGAAGGATGTACCTCGTGTGCAGCTTCGTGGACAGAGCACTGGCAAACTTTATGCACCCGTCAAGTTCATTGCTAGAGGTTCTGCAGGGGCGGTTTACACGGCAGTGCGGGTGTCTGAGGAGGGCACAGACCGAATCGCTGATGTGCTGCACCAAGCCATGAAAAACTCTGATGGACCTTCTACAACAGGTCTGCGAGACCGCCTAAAGGCTGCGGTGAGCATGCAGCTTCAGCGGCAACTTGCGCTGAAGCAGGTCGAACCGACGCAACGCTCCAGTGCCATCAACGAATACCGAATTGCTAGTATCCTCGCGGAAAATGACAAAGATCAAACCTGTGTCACCTACTTAGATCGTCTTGATGAGTCTCCGCAACGCCTTTGGTTATTACTTAGACGAATCTCGCCTTCTCCGTATGGAATCGATCTTGCTGAATATATCGAACATCAGTTCTTCGAGACTGGCCTACCTGTATACCAGGAAATTGCCCAGCTTGTTGTGCTTCAGCTCTTGCAGGGTATCGACTACATCTCAAGTCGCGGAATCGTCATGAGAGACGTCAAGCCTGATAACGTTCTTATGGACTACGGAGTTAGCATGGACGAGAAAATCCAGATGGTTGCCCGCTGGAGCGATTTTGGTCTTTCCATTGATATGGGCCGCATGCTCGACGGCGCTGGCCTTCGCTCCCCTCTTAATGTCCAGAAGCTTGAAGCAGACGCAAGTGGTGCAGCACAGCCCCCGCGAGATACCGATGCTGCAAATCTTAACGAAGAGGCGCTTACGGATGCCCTCGTGGCCTTTTGGTATGATACGCAGAAACTTGTGCCCAAACCTAAGTGGACAGCTCGTCGACCACCTGAGCACTGCTTTCAAGACCCAACCCGTGTACACGTTTCTAGTTATGACTTGTACATGATGGGCATTATTATTGTTTCCATGGCGCTAGGAATTGATGTGCCACACATTGATCGCCCCAGTGTGAAGGCCAAGTTTGAGAAAATCACCAGTATCGAGCTTCCGAATGATTATCTTCATACTTTTGAGCTGGGACAATCGTTGCGAGAGGATGGCGCAAAGTATTTGCCCTTTTTCGAGCGCACGTTCGGCCAAACTTTCGGCAAAGGACTTATGCGTGAGACCCAGCTTATGCTGGCGCGGGATCCACGTGAACGCCCACGCCCCTCGGAAAGCCGTCAACGCCTTTCCCATCTTAGCGAATCCTTTCAGGCAGTCCGTCGATCGTCCTCTGGTTTGAGCTCTACTGGATTGTCTCAAGAGTGAGCACAGACAAATACAAATGATTGGAAGAATGACTAGTCTTAAGTACTCCTCCTTGCCCTTGAACACGATACATGAAAATCCAATTTCAACTAAAATCCCCTGTTAACCTTTTCGAATTACATTTATAGTCTTCACCAACCTCCCTCTTGTGAGTAGATCATTCTTCTTCTTGTGTAGCTCCATCTGCATTGTTGCGTATGGTTTCCTCAAGTCAACTCCTTGTGAGATCCAGGTGCTCTGTACTGCCTAAAGTTTTGCTCATAAGACTCAAATATACACAAAAGCCATGTGCATATTGAGAATGAAGCATGTTGAGAATGATGTATTTGGGTGAAAACGAAATGAAAAGCTTGCGATTACTCATATTATTACTAGTAGGCATCATCATGCCCTTTACATGATACATGCGTGAAGGAAAACTGTATAATTTTTCTGTGAACGAAGCGGCGAACCACAACGAATGAGAGTGATGTAGGAATATGAATGATGCACGCCGACTCATTCTAGCCTATATGCATCATTAAAGCAAGTGTGCTTATTATCCTTATATTGATGGAGTACAATTTGCGAACACATTCAAGCAAAATCAAACTGGGATAATTGCACAGAAGCAAACGAGGGACACGGGTAGGGCAGACAGCAGCAGACCACATCTTTTACAGAGACGGATGAAAATCAAGGTGCACATGGGCAGACTGTCGTGATCTACTGGTAAAACCACAAAGTAATCTGGTTCATGTACAGATGTATAGTGCTTGCTTTATACATAGCCCTTTGAGCGAAAGTAGAAAAAGAGTAGTGACCACGAAGCGATTGTCAAACACCAGAACATTGGATAACCATACTTCCAATGAAGCTCCTCCATAGAGTCAAAGTTCATTCCAAAGACGCTCGCAAGAAATTGGCCAGGTAAACTTGCTGTCGCAACAATGGTCAGGGCGTTCATTGTACCACTCATGCGAACTTCAATCTGGTGATCATGTTCTTCCTTGAGGGACTGCAAGCCGCCCAGAATAGAATTGATATCATCTGTAATTTGTTCCAAATGATCATGAACATCACGCAGATAGATTTTGCAATCAGACTCAATAAGCTCTTCTTCAGCGATCAGGTTAGAAACCACACGCTGTGCTGGCACCATCCACCGTTTCAGGTTTTGCAGTTCACGAATCATGTCATGATAAGCTTCTGAGAAGCGCTGCTCTCCCTCACCAGACACAACATTGTGCCTTTCATCACGAACCTGAGCGGATAGCTGCATGAGAATGCTCTCAAGCTCATGCACCAGAGGTACAAATGAGTCCGCCAAGCAATCAATCAGAGAATAAAGCAGGTACATACCATCGTGAGTACGCAAACGCGAGTAACTCACTTGCAGCTCACGTCGCACGCGTCGGAAGACATCAACCTCAGCACACTCATCGTTGATTACTGTGATGGTTGTCGTAAGATCCGGGCGTGAGAGAAATATATATGCATTATGCTTCACAACGCGAGGTACCTCAACATGAATCATAGGCTCGCCATCAGCAGTTGCGTGGCTATCAGAGCGGAAACGGTGTTTCTTCTTTTGAATTTCTGGTTTGGAGTGTCCTAGTGCGGTGTAGGACCTATCTTCATCTACTGCACGAACCTGGCGGCGTATAAGAGGCTCAGCAGCAGTATTACGCGATGGTGTACCCCAGTTCCAGCGATTGCGGTGAGCACTGTACGACCGGCCGTCCTTGCCACCAGATGTGGAACGGGACAAACTATAGGTGCGTGTACGAGTACGTGAGGCTGAATTATCAGCACCGTCACCTGACTGTCCGTAGACAAGCGTCATGACAGGAAAACTCACTAGGACGTGGGTATCGTAGCGATCAAGTTTAGCACGGCTGCGGGCCGAATCCTTTAGACAATCTTCAAGAGCCAGGGGATGAAGGCGGTGTTTGATGGCTAAGCACTTTAGATGAAAAGTGCACGGCGTGACTAACTCAATCCAGCGATGAGTTGCCCATGAGGGGCGAGGGTTGTACATAAAATCTTTGATGCGCTTGGAGTCCACGCGTTCCTCTTCGGCGCGCTTCGAGTTGTAATTGATGCAGCGAAAAGGTCGTTGCCACTGCAAGCGACTACTGCGCAATACATGCGCCAGCTTGAGACTCTGCACGACGGTTTCAAACTCAGCGAAGGTAATACCGCCGTCAAGATCGAGATCGACCTTCTGGACGAGGTTTTTGAAGGAGGTTTCATCGCGAATATCAAGGCCAGCATCTCGAAGACTCTTGCGGAAATTGCGGTAATCAACAACTCCAGCTTCTTTACTTTTACTGAGTTCGTCAAAGGCACGAAAGATGTGTTGTAGACGGGCATGAGTAAGATCGAAAAAACTTTCGAAAATACTAGACTCGTCGTGGCGATGTTCACTTTGGTCTGCTGACAAATCAGTTTCATCGTTAAGATTTGCCACAACGCCAACAATGAGCTCTGCCATATGTACGTGCGAAAGATCCTGGTCAAGGCGTTCGTCATCAAAGTCTTGGTTCAATGAGAATGATGTTGACCTGCCAATCTTGCGTGGTCTAAGGTCTTCAAAGTCGCTCAGTGTAGTGCTTGAGTCATCGTAAAGTCCTGGCGTGCCAGATCTACGCATAGTAAGCGCTGTGCGTTCATCAAAGCTGTGTGGCTTGTACGTCTCAGGTCCGAACTGCCTGGTTTCCATTGTGCTCACGTGGGGTACCACATGAGGCAGCAGTGTGCCAGACTGAACAGAAGCTCTTCTTGACACAGAGATATCATCATCATCATCATGATTATGTTCTTCACTTGCACAATCTTCGTGACTTTCTCTTTGAGGATTTTCGTCAACAGTGGGTTGACTGGTCAATCCTCGAGGTGTCATTTGTCCAGGCGTGATCTCTAGAACCGGGATGTCCTCATCGAAAACCTGAAAGCCAGTGCCTCCAGCACTTGCAGCTCTGTATAGAGGATGTTTGAGTTGCCTAGAAGAGTTTGACGCTGAAGTCATTGCTGCAGAGGCGGAGGCTTTCCCACCTGAAGCAGCTGCAAAAGAGCTTATCGAATTATGAGCGACAGGTTGTGAGTATGCGCTTTCTTGACGACTCACGGGTACATGGACGTGCGAAGACACCGGCGAAGCCGCTGACGACGTCGGAGAAGTCGTTGAAGGAGTTGTGGTAGCAGAATTATCCAACAGAGGCTTACTCTCGCCCCCCCGCTGCGTCAAAGAGCGGTCAGACATTGTGGTCAGAGAGTCCCGAGATGCGATTCTGTTCTTCCTCTCTCTTCAGTGTTCACGCGCTTATTCTTCTTCTCCGTCCTCTTCTAAGCCCTTGTTGTGTTCAGTTGGCCCCGCGGTCTACGGCGGCGGCGCAGCTGTAGCTCAGTGGAGTCGGAGTCCGCGATCTCACGAACGGCTTTCGCGTAGTTTCCGTGGATGCGTTTGATCATTGATTGTCGCTTTATTCCTTTAATTTATCTCGTGGATTTTATTTGAGTCTTTCTTTCACCTTATTCTTAATTCTTATCAAGTATTCATATTCTTCAAGTTAAGTATGTTAGGTTTACATTCCATTTCGTAGCGCCACGAATCATCATCCGGTCGAAGATGCACCCTAAGTTTTGATCGCCTTCGGTCTCCATCACCGCGAGCCCCTGGGGCTTGCTTCTCTCTCGCCACTTCTTTACTCTATTCTCGTTCAATTAAATGCTGCCAAAGGGCGTCAGCCTCATATGAAGCTTCAGAAACAATTACAATTGTGAAAAGGCGAATTCCGTCATAGAATTGAAAGCATTGCAAATTTATGCATCCTGAGCACAGTAATCAAATACTGATTCTTCGACATCACCTGAGCCCGGCAGGCGCTGCATTTCGCATTCTCCACTACCAAGTCGAAGTGTCTTTGGGAAAATGCACCGCAGAGGCGCGTGCGCGAGCGAGGCCATTTTTCTGTCGTGTTCCCGTTGCTGGCCTGAGCCGGAAGATGATGTGCTAGTGGTGGTCTTGGGCTGCCGCTGGCGCTAGGACACACACTCCTTTCCCACCGAGAGGACATTGGCAAGAGCACTTTCAGCTGAGAAAACTGACTTGAGACGCCCGAATCATGATGAACAGAGTTCCGCGATCAAGTGTCTTCAGTTTCCACGAAGGCCTCGCTCAAGAAAACATGAAGAAGAGGCAGGCTCTTCTTCCCAGTTCTCTCTTCAACTTCCTTTGGGCAACGCACAGAATTGGTAACTCCACTGGCATCAACAAACCAAACCATCAGGCTACCCAGCGACTCTCTTCCTCCTCGAGTGTTTTTGACGAGTGCGGGTGCGAGATCCCTCGCAAAAAGTCTAATTGTGATGGTTCCCCCCCGTTGATTCTATGAGAGGGCATGATGAGGTAGGAGGTATCGAGGTGCGGCAGGTGGAATCGCAGGTTGCAAGCAGTGACTACATCTGCATGATAGCGAAGCTTCCGACCTGCCACGCGGCTGAGATAGCTTGGAAAGGTGAAGATTTGTACCTCGAAAAGTTTATGAAGCTAGTAAAACTTGGTGAAATAGGATTTTCAGAAGGGTGATTGATATGCAGTTTATAAGGTGTAGCACCGAGTCAAATGATATGATACTGAGGGAGAGCACACAAGTACGTTTGCAAGCGAGTGAGGGCAAACTGTGGCTAACGAATGTGTAGCCTGAGCTATGTTCGTATACCCAGTCGCACCGATTGGGAATTTGTTCATTTTTATTACTGCAGAGCTCAAAATGACTCCAATCGTTAGTGACATGCCACAGAGGTATATAGTGAGTATTTTTCTAAACAAGAAGCCCATCAAGCTGATTTGTATATGTAACTAGAAGAGAGATACAGAGGGATTGCACTGGGCGAAAATTCAAATCATGTTTGAGAGAATATTGCAAATGTAAAGTGACGTCTGTATTTTAATAGCATGTTTTCTTTTTTTCTTTTTCCTTTGGGGGGGGGCGGGGGCAACAGCTGCACTACCCTCGCAACAGTGCTCGCAGAATATATGTACATCAATTCTTTTCAATCTTTAAACAATTCAATAACGTGGGGGCTAAAGCAAACTCAACTTTAGTCTACAACATAAGAAGACATAATGAGCCGGCAAATTGGAATAGAGATGCGACAATTATGAGTTGACAATGTTTGGGCGGTTCGAAGTAGCTTTGAGAGCCCGGCGCTGGAATACTTTCCAGGAAAGAAGGTTAAACCCACGCTGATCAGCAGAGCCGGTTTTAAAGTCGGGACGGGCGTCACAAATCTTCATCCAAAACTGCCCAGACAAGTTAACAGGTTCTGAAGAAGAGTACCCACGAAGTGGTCGAATAACAAACTGTTCGACTAAGGAGTTAAACATGTTGTTGTTGAATTGAAGTTGCGGCGGAGGAATCGCAGTGGAGTAGTTACCCATACCTGGTGGAATATTACACTCCAATAAGCGTGGAGTACCATCAGACTCGAACATGACATCTGCTCCAATAAAGCAAAAGTCTGTGTCAGACTGTTGGTGTTCTATAAACGGATGTGCAGCCTCAAACACGTTCTTGAACATGGCCTTTACTGCATCAAGGCGCCCTTGGCCAAAAAACTCCTCTAGACAAATGACTGGGCAACCATGAAAAAGGTCTGACTCTGAGTGATTTTTTGAAACATTTGATAAATGTACTTGCGAATCACTCAATTGGCTGGAGTCCAAAGTATAGGGTTTGTTAGCAATGTGCGCGAGTGCATGCGAATGAATAAACAAAGCACCGTCCGCACGCAAGATTAGATAGAGTCGGCAGTGATACTTGAAGCTACCTTCCCACAATTCAGGGTCTTCGATGTATTTTTGCAAGACATATGTCGAGCCTGGGCGCTGTTGCCGTTGTGTGCTAGACGAGCTAGGTTCCCCAGGAGTGTTAACCGAGTTGACCTGGGGTGCCAGGCGTGTCACCACGTCGCGCCAATTCTCACATGTGACTACGTAGAGGCCATCTCCGCAATTCGCTCCAGCATCTTTTATCATCCATGTGCCTGCATTGCTTTCAGGGTTTTCGCGAAACACTGCTGAGCAAACCTGCGAGAGTTTGACCAAACTTTCGCAGGCAAAACTTGGTAGCGCACCCTTGCATGATTCTCGCTGAGTCAACAGAGCAAACTTAAACTTATCCTCAAGAATTTGAGCACCTGATACACCATTTCCACCCCGCAAGCGAGCCTTCAAGAATGAATCCCGCTCGGTATCATTTACGGTATGCACCCACGCAAAATCAGGTAGCTCGCCAGGCGTAGCCGACCTAAAGGTCTTGTTCTCACGGAGCACTTTGCAAGTCCAGCTTGTCTCGTGAGCAGGGCAAAAGTAGGTAAACGTTCCATCATTTGCACACAAAACAGATTCCGCTTTTTCGTCGGCAGTGGACCCCATCTTGCCAAGCCAAAGCCGTTAAGACGCCTCTAGAAAATGATTAGAGCGTGTTAGTGGATGTACACGACCTCCACACGCAACACAGATCTTCTTGGCGGTGCTCTAGGTGGGTTTGGGTTTGCTTCTCTGCGAGTTTGATCTCTTGCCAAAGACGTTGACTAAAACAATCAAATTCCTTTTCATTTTAATTCTTAAATGACTAGCAGTTTATATATGATACTACTAGCGGTCTCACTTTGTGCGGGATTTGTACATAGTGCTTTGTTTTCCACGAAAATATGCGTTTGAGGTGCAATCTTAAATCCTTTATGGCTTTGCTCAATACACCATTGCTAGCATTATATTTTTATAATGTTGCAAGGAGTTTGGGGTTATTGCAGGGAATTGTCTTGCTATATAACTACACTGTCAAGAGGTGGGACATTTCTAGTGGTACAAATTCTAAATTTGACAAATAAAAAAGGTTGAGGATCATGTTTCCTTCAATTTAGACTAAATTTATTTTATTAGAAAGGGAAGATAATGGACACGACGGTGGCTCAAAAAATAACTTTTCGTAGTGGGTGTGGTGGCTGACGTTTGAGTGGCAGTGGTCCTGACAAGGTCATTTCATTAAAGATCAACCTCAGCCAACGGAAGCTTGTCACCTTCATAAGCAACCACTGCATCGTTGATGTTACGCACACGCCATTGAAAGTTCTGTTCTTCAGGGTCTGAGCTTTCTGACTTCCAGTCAGTCTCAAGGACCCAAAAATGCTCTGCTTGCTGCTTGTCAGCCCACACCTCGGTCTGAGTAGTGCTGTTTGGGTCTGCAGGTTCGCCGTTTTCGCCCAAAAAGTAAGTCTTTGTTCCAATTGCCTCCTCGCTCTTAATGGAAAAGGCCGCACAAATACGACGAGGGGGCTTGCCGAGGAGCTTCTTGCCTTGCATAAGACGCAGCTCCGGGCCGACAAATCCGCTCATAATATGATACTTAATCTCTTCGAGATCGTAGCGGAAAATAAATTTATCGGGCCTGTCCACAGTGCCTTCTTCAATCCAGATGCCAAGGAGCTCGGCCTTCACCTTGTCTTCATCAATCTTCACCATCGGAGCAGCGCCATCGACAAAGTATGTGGCGAGCACATCCTGAAAAAGGTCTGTCAAAATTGGCGAAGTTACGTCTAGGTCGCTCCACTTGGTCTCCATATCGTTAAACTTAGAAGCCATGAACAAGTAAGCCTGCTCAGCACCCTCACACAGCTGCTTCTCGCCTCCAGCCAACTCCAACAGATGTTCAGTGGTGTGTGACTCAGGGTAAACCTGAGTTCCAACCTTGGTGTGCAAGTGAGCTCTGTGGTCTGGAGTCACGAGCTCCTTGACTTTCCTCTGCGGCAGAAAACCCCAAGGCAAGAGTGTAAGGTCAAGCATATTGCAGGGGATGTCCTTAAAGGCTGGGTCGATGTACTCGAAGGGTGTTTTGTTCTCTTCGATGTAGGCAAACTTCGGGATTTTCCACATGTTTCCCACGCGGTTACCTGAAACCCAGAACTTTTGCCTGTGGCCATTCAGGATCCAGCTTGGCACATTGCCCACAAAAGGAGACTCCGGCGATTCATTCGAGGACGAACTCAATGATCTTTTGGAACCGAAATCTGCCAAACACCGCGGTGTCTTGCCTTTCAAGGCAGCTCTGCGCAAACTTGGCAACATCCTCAAATCCTGATGTTAAGATCCTTCTAATCTCAGCCAGCTAAAGTCCGAGTTCGCCCACCGCTGCTCTCACAACCTGAGAGCGACTTTGTCAACCAGTCAGCTGACCCGTTACAGACGTGCGCGTCCCTATAATACCCTCGATCACACCCCAAACAGAAAATTCGATTTGTTTCGCAGATATCAGGCTCAGCCAAGCCAACTTTTACTTCAATGATTTCATTACTTCGTGCTCTTTTATTTCTCTTTTTCTTCTCTTTCTTCGTCTAAGAAGCGGGCGCTATCTAACATACTGCTAGTAGTTTCCACTAGCACAACGCTGCAGTATCCCAGAGCCTTAGAGAACGTACTAGTCAGTGTCAAAATCAACTGTGACGCCCAAGATGATAGATCTCCAAGGCAGTGATGATGCAGGAAGAGACCTCCTTGTAGCTTAGACGCGCTTCGAAACAAAATTTTGATTCGGTAGTTGATCAAATAAAATGTAAATGCTAGATTTATGGGAGTATGCAGCAGGCAGTTTCAAAGACTGAGGGACAAGCACGATTCCTTGAGCATGTAGATGCAAAACGACATTAAAAACGTACAGCAAATTTATTGTAGATTGTTGGCGTTGAATGATCTTCTGTGAAGTTTTCCCCCAGCAAAGCATAAACTTGGATCCTGGAAACTGTCAAACTCTAATATATCAAAATTGCAGCAGAAGAACAACTGTATATGGAAGCAAAGCAGTGCCATGAAGAAGATTCTTTGAAAACTTTCCGCGTGATGTTGCTCCAAGAGAGATCCTGGTATTTTCAAAACCGGATGCATCAAGTTCTCCTTTCCGCCATCAGTATAAAATGCCTTGTTCACCAACAATGCTTTGATTATGCATATCCCCAAGCGCTGTACCTTGGTCAAAACGCAAGAGTACCGTGCAGAGAGGCTTTTAGATATGGCCAAAGTGAGTATAGATGCTTTGTGATTTCGTATCATTTTGTATCTCTTTGCAAGCTTTGGTCGTCTTGAGGGCTTCTGCAGATTGATTTGTAGCCTGGCCAATTGGACTGTTAGTTTATTTTCATGCTGGTGCGGATCCTGAAATAAAATCTATAAATAAATTGTATGTTGAAAATGGAAGTGTGGTTACTACTTAATGCTTCTACCCCTGGATATTGCGTCTGACTAGCATAATATTCGTCATCGTATAGCACACCAAGTCTTTCTTTCTCTCGTTCAGCAACCATAATCTAAACTAAAAAAATAAAATTCATGTATACATGAAATGATATGGCACAACACAACATAGCATGCGTATTTAAAATTCCGTGTCCATTGTGTAATTCACATTGTGAATTGAAAGACTTTGTAGTAGATAGATTATTCCATTGATTGCAACTATTTAACAAGGCTTCGCTTGATACGAAAGAACTGTATGACAGCAGCTTGTACATATCTTGCTGTGCTCGTCTAACGTAAGTCTGAGCTCCATGCTTTGATAGGCTAATTGCAAAGAAATAAGAGAGGATTTTCCCCATCATCAAGGCAAGGGTGGCAATGTTTTATGTTGATTGTACTTCACTTTGAAATACACGCCGATGAGTCGTTCACGGCGAAAGATAGGACCTTACTTTTATTGTGTTTTCGAATCATTGCCTACTGAAAATGACATTTAGAAAGGGACTTTTTTTCAATTATTCTTTTAAAGACTATGTAGAGCAGTAGCCAATTTGAAGGCCATGATGATGATGGACTTGATGTTCGCATCTCGTGTGAGCTTGGAGCTAGTTTCCAATTCAAGGGAGTCTCCAGATGATGATACTCCACCCTATAAGCCAATGCTCTATCTCAGTGACTTGTCCGCAACGAAAGCGTTTTGGAAGTGGACACTTACCATCATAGTGCTAAACAACCTGCGCAACTCAGCTCAGCCATTCGCTCAATTATTTGTCAAGACTTTGAGCACAAACCTACCATCCCTCCACTTCACTTCCCACGCTAACATCCTCTGGTCTGCGTAGCACTTGCGCCCTCTGCGTACCAACTGAAGAAGCTCACTTCTGCTAAGACTGCAAACAAACTCTGTCGCACACGTCTGTGACCACGAATTTCACCTTTGTCCACATATAAATTTTAATTTTAATTTTAATCAAATAAAAACATCTCTCCTTCACTAATTTTGGCCAAGTGAACGAAAGGACGAACCTGTTGGTAGCCAAGAATGACGACGCCAGACCTTCTCCGCTCCTACAGCGCAAAAATTAAGTAGAATTCCGGGCCCTACATTGACCAGTCTCGCTCCAACCAGTTTTTATTTTGGTCGCATATGCATGCCCATGACTGTGATGTGATATAGTGCAAAGTTACGTGAAATGAGCTTTTTATTTCAATTGAACATTTTTAACTTCTTTTTGCTTTCGCTTTTTTCCAAAAGTGGGTTGCGCAGAAGACGCGCGGAAGATGAAGTCTTGAGCGAACAGCATTATATGGCTTCGACAACAACAGACAAGTAAACTACGAACAGAAATCCACCAGAGAGACAAAGCGTAATAAGGTGTAGACCCACACCGCAACAGTTGGTACCAGGTCCTCGCCTGACAGCCTTGGAGGCGCAGCATCGGACCAGAGTGCCTCGCGAGGGATCGTGTGGGTCGTGACGATAAAAATATCTAGCCTGCTGCAGCAGTTTGGGGCCCAAAAGACCTGTCCTTGGTTCTGGCGTAGACCACACATTCATGTATTTGCGGATTTTGTAGTGAGTTCAACATTACCTTTGCTGCTCTGAGTACAACGCCATTACAGGCTGGGGATAGCTTCAACAACTGGTTTTCTTAAGAGTCTGCTGTTTTGAGTGACAAGCAGCAAATTGCTGGGATCTACGGATCGCAAAGTCTAAGGTTTTCTGTTGGGTCTGATCAAGGGTAAAATGTCAGGAACTACGCCTTTAGGCTCCACTCCGTCTGTGGTATCGGCCTCGACGAACCACCATCGTGAGAGATCGGTAAGTGGATCTGAGTTGGAGGTACTCGTGTCCAGATCTCGCCAAGGCATCGACCCAGGGATGGAGGACGTTCATGAACGGTGGAACGATGGCCATGTCGACGGTGAAAATCTTGTCTTTGAGGAGCGAAGAGCTAGATCGATGTCGGCAAATGTGCATGTGAATCGGGCCATGTCAAACAGTGGACGTTTGGCAAGATTTGGGTCCTCTTCAGGCGATATCGCCACGCTCATGCTTCGTATGCGAAACCCTGAGTTGCGCTTGCGCTCACCGAGTTTTCGTGCTGGAGTTTCGACAAGCTCATCGCCCACATTGGGTCCTGTGGCATCCTCCCCTGGTTCGGTTCCTGCAATTGGTGGCTCCATCTCCACTTACGGGACCACAGTTGGTATTGACGACTACGATTCTGGATCTGCAGGCTCGCCTCCACCAGATCTTCTTGATCCCATGTCTCCACTCTTACCACCTCGCTCTGAAGCAGGTCAACCTTCAGGTTCTTCCAGAGTTTCCATGCAACAGATTATAGAGAGCCTTATCTATGGTGTGGTGAACTCTATCCTCACAATCCCCTGCATGTATGGATATGCAGCAATTATCTTTCGCGATACCGCATTTAAAGACGAAATGGCGGACCTCTCTAAGCTTGTGCTACTTTCCTCTATGGTGCATCAATGCATTTTCACCATGGTCAGTTCTTTGTCATTCAGTATTGGGCAAGTGCAAGATGCGGGTTTACTTTTTCTCTCAACTATGGCAACAGCAATTGCCAACTCAGCGGAGAATAAGGCTGCGATTATTCCTACAACCCTTGTCGCCTTATCACTTTCGACAACACTTCTTGGTGTAGCTGTTTTTGCTCTCGGTAAGCTTAAATTAGCAAAACTCGTTGCCTATCTGCCCATGCCTGTTGTTGGTGGTTACTTGGCTTTCATTGGTCTTTTTTGTTTACTCGCCGGTGTTGGCCTGAGTATCGGTGAGGACGTTTCTAGTGTTATGGATATCACAAAAGCGTTTAACCTTCGTGGTCTTATTCTTCTTACACCTGCCATGCTAGGAGGCGCATTACTTGCTGTCGCTGCGCGGAAAGCTAAGCGTTGGTACACTTTGCCAGTTTGCATCGTTGCGATGCCTCTGGCATTTTATATCATTCTCTTTGCATCCGGGATGTCAATTGCAGATGCACAGAACGCTGGATGGCTTTCTAAGCCAGATCCTGCCGTGCAAACTGGGCCATTTTGGACTGTTTGGGAGCTCTTTGATTTTTCCCTCGTGGAATGGGCTCGTGTTCCTGAGCAGGCTGTTGCTTGGATTAGCATGGTCTTTGTTGTCAGTTTCTCGTCCTGTCTTGATGTAGTTGCTATTGAGTATGACCTCGGCGCACCGCTGAATATTGATCATGAATTGTGCACTGTGGGCATTAGTAACATGATTAGTGGGATTGCCGGTGGATACACTGGTTCATACATTTTCAGTCAGACTATATTCACCTTTCGTACTGGCACTAACTCTCGCCTTGTTGGTTTAGTGGTTATTATTGCTGAAGCTGGACTCTTTATGGCGCCCATTAACGTGATGGAAATTGTCCCACTTTTCTTCTTTGCCTCAACATTGATCTTTATTGCATTTGATCTGATGATGGAGTGGCTCATTGAGGTATGGCCCAAGGTCTCAAAGCGGGAATACATGGTTTTGATGACGACCTTTTTAGTTATCTCTGCCACGGACGATTTGATCCTTGGCATTGCCGTTGGTATCGGCCTCTCCATTTTCAACTTTATTGTTGCTTACTCCTCAGTCACTCACATTCAGCGGACATACCGCATTCGCTCAAATGTTGTGCGCGACTTTGAAAGTCGCCGAAAGCTCAAGAAACTCTCTAATTGCGTCGCCCGCCTTGACCTGCATGGTTATCTGTTTTTCGGATCTTCAATGCAAGTAGTGAAGAAACTGCAGATCCTGATAGACGAGGCTACCTCCCCATCCTCTAACCATGCTGACCACCTTAATCATGATCACCATAACGAACATGAGCATGACACAGATGTTGAAATTGAGAGCGGTTCTGGTGTCAGCGGATGGGCCACATGGCTTTGGGGTAAATTGAAAAGTCCTGTGCAAAATGATCGTGAACCTCGTCTTCCAGAGTGGGCTACTCTGACGGCAGAGCCACCAGTTTCGGTAGAAGGTATGGCTACGCCACGTCGTGGTAGCATGGTGCGTCAACTCTCTCGTCAAACATCGTTTTCTGCTGATCACAGTGAGGAAGAACACACTCGTCTGCGCTTTCTTGTTCTGGATTTTACGCGTGTCACAGGTATGGATGCTACAGCTGTATCAACAGGAATGATGCGCGTGAAGCAGGTGGCAGCAACACACGGCCTGCGAATTGTTTTCACGAGCATGCGCCCAGAATTTGAGAACTTATTGGTGACCAATCATATTTTGCACCCCGACGATCCAAATGACCAATGTATGGTCTTTCATGAAATCAACGATGGGCTGGCATGGATTGAGAGCGAGCTCCTTACTGATGAGTCTCTGTTTTTATCTTTCAATCGTTCGCCTCACTCACCAAGTCTTAAATGGGAGATGCCTGGCATGCCGGACATTCCATATGCCTTTGGTTTGGATGGTCGGACTCGCAATAAAATTGTTGCGTCTTTGCAAACTTTATCTGACAAGTCCAGCACAATCTGGCTGCGGCGAATTCTTGTTGATTTCTTTGGATTTGACACAAACTTTGAATTTGGACTTAATGACCCAGATCTAGGTGAGTACACGGAACTCACAGACTACTTTGGAATGATGCGTTTGCGCCCCGGCGAATTTGTCTTTCATTCGGGGGACCAAGCAGATGCGATTTATATCGTCATGGTAGGTGAAGTCTGTATCTACATTCCTCAGGGACAAGTCATGGAGCGTCTTGTAAACAAACATGACTTGTACTGGCGTAGTCAATTCAAGCCAGAACCTCGCATGACCTACATTCAGGGTGGAAAACTTTTGCAAAGGGCTCGCTATGGTTGCATTTTCGGTGATATTCATTTCACGCTGAACGAGCCTCGGCAATTCAGCGCTGTGGCAACCGAGGAAACAGCCATTTATATTCTCCGTCGTCAGCGACTTGTCGAGCTTGAAAACCGAAACGCCAAGCTTGCTGTTGGGCTTTATCGTTGCCTCACGAAATATCTTTCCCAAACTGTGTCAGACTTGCAAGGATACAAACAATATACAGCATAAGTGTTTTAAAGAAAATAAATGTCGTTGATTGATATTATATGTTATAAAGAGCAAGTCTCATGCTTCTAATGCTTCTTTTGATTATTTAGGGCGAAGCAAAAGTTACAAAAAGAACAAAATCCTACCAGTTTACTATGTAGGATGGGAGGTATTGATTGAGTTTCATCTTTCTGGGGGTTGCCACTAGAAAACCACGTTTTCAAAAAGATACCATTTGGTGGTCTTACTTCGATACTATAAGGCACTACTGAATTATACAAGTGGTACCATCTGTCCTGGGAGTAATTGTAGGTTTGTAACACCAAAACTAGGAGTTTTGAGCTTTAAAGCCCGGCATTGATTGCTGGAAAAGCTTGCAACTAGGCTTGGGCAAGGGCGTGATTTCTACGTTCACGCTCCTCTGCCTCTTTTCTCGAAGTTGGGCTCTCCGGATTTTCGATGTCTCGTGTGAAAGGGCTCTTATCATCGCTGTCACTATCACTATCTTCACTAGACATGCGCAAGCGCTCGCTCTGGGACCGATGTAAAGTATCGTTGTCCTCCTGATACAAGAAGTGATATCTTTTGAGACATTTTTCCTTGGCAACGGAGAGGCCATAGGTAACACTGAAGAGAACAAAGTGGGCTACAGCGAGAACAATAACAACAGGAATGAAGAGGATGTTGTTCGTTTTTAGGAACGGGTAAGCCATGAAACCATACGCTACATTGCCACCAAGATGCCAAATCAAATAGCTTGCCGGCCACAGCACGGATAGAGACCAATGGTGAAAGTTAATCAGGTAACCACTGAAGTAAAAGTCCACAGTCATGACAAAAATGTTACATGCATGCTCAGAAATCGATGTGAATCCAAGGTAAGGACTCCACTCAGGCGTAGTGTTTGGGGCAAGGACGCCCCACACGACGATTGCTACCAAAGCTGAAGCACACCACTCGATTTCGCCGAGAACTTGGTGCACGCCCCAGAGCATCTTAATACCCATATTTGGCTGGGTTGGCGCCTCTTTATTCGTTGCCAAAGTTGCAGGTTTAGGAATTAAATGCGGAGTCGCAACAATAACAATTGAGACCGCCAACGCAAAGAGTGAGTAGAGTGTAAGGAAAACAAGATTCCAAACTGTATAATACTGGAGCTCCCATACATCGCGCGCATCAAATTCATAGCCCAGAGTAACCACATAGAAAACAGCAATTGCAACACGCCACACGAGCACTGGAATGCCCCTTGCCCATGTAAATTGAGGTGCATAACAGTAGTAATCATTTCCTTTCCTGCCGGCATAAATTGCCCAGGACAAGCAGAACACCCATAGAATAGGCGCAAAGATCACCCCAAACAGATAGCCTGCTGTGTCTGTGGCCTGCTCTGAGTCTCCTGCAACACCCATTGTTTTCAACAGCAAACTAGATGCCTCAACCAAATCTGGAGGATTTCTTTACTCGGGCACTCCGAAGCTTTAGCGATGCCCCACGGTCGCTGACAATTGCAACCACCTGATCGTCGCAGGGTTTTGGGTTTGCTTCATCGATTCCATCGCCATTCTGTTCTTCAGACCAATGAAGTCAGCAAGCCCTATTGGTTTCTTTTGGCAGAAGCATTACGAACTTGTATAGCTTCGAGTTGCGGTGCCATTTCCATCTTTTGCACTACAAGAAGAACACGGAAGCTGCTGAGAAATGTGCTCTTCTTTCCACCTAGTTACCTTATTCCTTGTAGCTACCAGCATGTCTTCTGCTTCAGCGCATTGTGCTCGCTGAAAGCCAACGTCGTGATAACAGAAAGCTATTGTTGCCCGGTTCGAGCCCTGCTCGCTGACGCTCAACCACACCTCAGCCAGCAAGCCCAAGCTGTAGTAGCCAGCTTCCATCAGTTGATTACTAAATTGAGGCCAGCTCGACGTTCAATTAAGCGCCGACATTCGAATCAGAAGTTCTCGAAACCTGCCTGCCTGCCTGCCTGCCTGCCATAGCAAAGAGGCAAAATTATGCAAAGACTCCATGCATGCGGCCGATCAAATTAGACACAATCTCGTGCTTGCCGAAGTCTCTTCTGACGATCTTGAAGGCCAATTCAATGCCTCCTCAGACTCATGCACTAAGAACCGCTACCAGTGCACTAGCATGTGCTAGCACTTTCCTCCCGTTCTCTGGGTTCTCTCTTTTTTCTCCTCTCCTCCTTAGTAGCTCAGCTTCACAACTGATCTCCGAAATACCGCCTTCCATATCGCAAACGCTCAAGCTTCGACATCGCAGGTACAAGCACTAGTTGGTGTGTGGCGCTTCTTCGCTTACTTTGACGAGCTCTCATGAGAGGCAAGGCTGCTGGGCTGAAGGAGTGCCTGGGTACGGCAACTTGAAACTTTTTGATCAAGTTCTTGGTTGAAGTCGCAGACGATGTCAGCATACTCTTTGACCCTCTTGCACTTCACCTCGTTGGAGGTGCACAGCAGTATCTCCTGAGTGCAAGGAAGAAAGCAAGTAAGCTAATAAATGGATGGTGCAAATGGTCAGCTGATGTGGAGGAATTCGGAGTCGGAAACTCGGGGTTGATCAGGGAGAATTCTTTTGGGGTTTCTCAGGGAGAAGACTTCTTCAAAATATAGTACCTATTAGTACGCACGGCATGCTTCAGGTTGGTCGGACCTAGGTTTAGCGTATTGATACCATCATCCTAGGCATGGGTGCACTGGTATTTGTTTAGAGCGTCTATGTTTCGCTCTGTCCTGATCATTGCTGATTGCAAGGCCGATTCAATAAACTGATGAGTGTACGTTCTAAGATGCCCGTTGGCTTCAAGCTGTCGATCTTCGCTGTTAGTTTTTTTGTTGTTGCCTTGGTAACGGAGCGTATGTCGCCACAGTGGTTGAGAGATGTGGTCTACGCCAGGTCCCTTTTTGCATGAAGCTTTGCTATTGAAAACTCGAGCTGCTCCTTTGAGTTCGTACAGTTTGACCTTTAAGGTTCTTTGTGGCATACATGTTAATAACAAATTGCTCCGTATCCAAGTGATAATTCGGCTACTGATCTTCAAGAAACAGGATGGGAACCCCACCAGCACCGCATCTAAACCAATCAAAGAGTTCCCACAAGCTCCTAAGTAACAGTAACATTTATTTTTGGGTGAATCAAAATGGGACTGGCGTGGGAAACCCATCAACTTCTGGAATCAACAGAAGGCATGCGAATCTAACAAGCTATGACAGTGGTGATTAATATAAATAATTGTTTAGGATGGATTTAGTATGGCATCTAATTTATGAACAGAAGATGAAGAGCATGAGACGAATGATGGAGCCAAAGGCAGACGATGCTGCGAGGTGTAAATGCCACAATTCAAAAAGCAAGGAACTAAGCCACCTCTGCGAGCCGCCGAGTTTCCACAACATGGATCAGAACTCCAAGCAACACGAACGGCATACACCTCCCCAGAGATACTGAAGGGTACTTGTAGCTTGAACGAACCGTGTTGATCTCCCTTTAGAAGGTCTTCTGCGGCATGCCAAAGACTTTTTGTAGGAGGATCTAAATTGAACTCCTGTGATATAATCTGTGTAGGTAACGTATACTCTCTCTCTAGCGATAAAGAATATAGAAATTTATCAACCTGCCAACTCTCAGCAGCAGGCCTTGAGGGCAGGGTGATGTCGTGAGGATTAGGTATTTGTAGGTGATCATCACAGAACCACTCTGGGAGCTCGCCAGATATCTTGTTATAATCCTTTTGCCGAAGGCGCCACGATCTACATTCACATAGAGTCTGGTTACCAACGCAGAACTCAATATTTGCAGAAGAAAGAACTCGATCATTTTCAGATTCTAGAAAAAGATCATCATCGTCTTCGAGACTTTCGAGATCAAGCACTAGGACACGATTAGAGGCGTCCAGTCGCCACTGACAATGGCTCACCTTTGGCGAAGTTACTTGTCCGGGAAGCTTAAGAAGAGTTGGATATGCGGTATGCAGCCCGGCCAAAACAGCTCGTTCTACTAATCGCTGTTTATTTCTTGGATGAATTAGACCCATGTAAACCTCAGATCCACCATAGAGCCAAGCTCCGTCAATGTCTTCATGCCAATATGAAGGTAAATTCTTGGGTATAGCAGATATACAATGATTTGCAGGAACGAAGTTGTGCCATTGATTTGGATCTGGTGCACAGCAACCAGCTGAGACACAGGCCTTGGCATCAGTCCAAGGGTCCCCTAGATCATGACCATGGGCTAAAAAAACATTTGGCAGAAATGCAGCCACAGACATTTGAGCATACCGGAACGGTGCCATATACTCTGGATGGCCCTCATCTGTACCAGCTGCTAAAGTAAAAACTCCAAACGGGTGGTCAGGTGATGTCGTGTCCGGTTTCAGTGACCAAGTTTCGCGCCATGAGTTAATCATGACTTGAAGTGCGCAAGCGTATCCTCGTTTCTGTTCAATGGATCCTGCAGTTTCGAAGACATTATTTTCACCTTGGTACCAAATGTGGCCTTTGATCGTCGTATTAATGAACGGCGCAACGAGACCATTATAGAGTTTCGCTTGTTTATCTTCAGGGTACGAGATATCTTGACAAGCTCCGAGCTTATCAGCTGGTGTCCATGATTGGACCATTGTTCCTCCAATTGATGTGTGGATGAGACCGATAGGCACATTTTTATCCTTCATTGATTCTGACTTAGACAAGTATTTGCGAAGCCGAATCCCGAAATATATACAAGTAGAGCTGAATTCCTCGAGGTGTGCTCTAGGCGTACCTTGCAGTGTGACCCAGCCCGCGGACAAAGGCTTTGTCCGTAATATGTAATTTGGCTCCTCAGCAGCCCAGCGGGTCCAAGTGTTCATTTCTGTAACAGCAAGCATGCGCAAATTGCCGCCATCAGAGCCGACAATATCCGTGTCGTTCAGGCTTTGTGCAACAAAATCTCTGGAGTAGGTATTTTTTAGGACAAGTGCCATGTTAGACTGCCCAGCACATATCCACACATCTCCAAAGGTTATGTTATGCAAAGTTAGGTTGCCGGCAGTAGATGTCACAAGCGTGAGTTGGAAGTTGCCTCCACCCTGTGGTCGCTGAGGTGGAAGAGTTGCTCTCCAAGTGCGCCCATTAGAGTTTTGAATGACCTCAGGCTCAACACTGGTGAAAGTACTAGTCTGGGGCACATCTTTTCGGTTTCGAGACGGATTGGCTCCATTCATTTGCGGATAACCTTCCACTGCCAAAATAACGTAAAGATCCTCGAGAACTTCATCTTCATGCAGATCGCCATACACGACCGCGCGGCTTGGAGCTCTTTGCAGTACTAAATTATCCGTGAAGGATGCAGCAAAGTCTGTTGTTCGGAGTGCCTCCGTAGAGCCCAGAACTGAGATAGCTAGCAGCACTGCAAGCAGCGTTGCCTGCGTCGAAAACTGTAGCAATGAATATATAGTTTGCGATTTCATATATTTACGACGCGCTCGTCCATCGCGATGCATGTTGTCCTCCTCTTCCTATCTCACTGCTTCTGTTACGCTAATGGCGCTCAAAAGAGAAGGACCCTAATTCCAAAGATCTCCACAAAAATAATCGCTTTCCTTTTTTTAACCAACGCCTGCCAGAATGCGCACTAGTCGTTTAATAATTGCAGCCAATGTTCAACTGCTAATCCCCGGTCTTGTATTTCCAACATTGATCTATTACGCCGACTCGCGGGCGAGCGAGTCTTAATGAGCCGTCTCTCTTATTTTTGTGCTAGCAATCTTCCTGTGGCCCGCAAAAGTTGCCTTGCTTCAGCCCACAAAGGACACACATTCCACGCAATGGTCCACGAGTTAGCTTGTTTGTTCGCAGTCCGAGCTCCGAAACTTGTCTCAATCGCCAATTGCACACCTAGCGTCATCACGGATAGTATGATAGGTACCAGTAAACGAGGATACTTCCTTCGCCAGAGTTGACTTGTGGGCCAACTTTTGACTTATTGGAGATCTCTGTGAACGCTCCTTTCAATCACTGCCAGTCGTTCTGCAAACCTTGAATGTCCATTCTCGAATGCGTTCAGATTTGTCCCAGTCCAGTCTCTGTAATCCTCGCACTATGCTGCTGGCCGAGCAAACGTGCGTTTACACCACCAAGAATTGGTTGTTGGTCATGAACCACAATCGTCATCGTTACGTATCATCGCATAAAGCTCAAAAGGCCACAAAAACTTGGTTTGGAGGCCAGAGGTTTATGCACACATCACCACTGTACCTACTTTGGCACCTTGATGTAAAAGAACATGAGATGTGTCTGAACCCATCTGCCACCATCGTCCTTCCCTTTCGCCTGCTGCTCGCAGATCAACGCCATCGGTCCAGAGTTTCACAGAGAGACTTGGACCTCTATGAAATCAGGCGGTTCTCGCATTCTATAACTCAGACTTCATCAAGATGCCTTTCACACTTGTCGTGAACCTCGATCCTACTCCTTCTTTCATTATGCTCACCATATTTTCGTTAGTTCCTACAAACGCATTGCACCATGCAGGATGATTCCCACGTCCACGCTTGTTATTGATTCTTGCACAGGTTTCTCTTGCAGCCTATTTGCACTTGAAGCTGTCATCCGCCACCACTCCATAATAACTCCCCCAACTCTATGATCGACCATTGCCTTCCACCATCAACGATAGATAGTTCTCTGTTTCCCATAGTACTACAGCGCTAGAAAGCATCGCCTCTGCCATTACCTTCCATTCACTTCCACTCCCTTCCATTACATCGCCTTGCACTCATTACAATACAGTGCATTACATTACATTACATTACAATACATTACATACAGTGCATTACATTGCTGCAAGTTGGCCCGCAACCACTGGGCTGCTTCTTCCCGATGTCTCTACCCTCGACCAGGCTGCGTTCGCTGCGCTCCCATATCTTCGTGTCGGCCTGCGATTCCTTGTCTTTTCCGTCTCCGTTGTCCTTGGGTCGCTCGCAATCTGCTTTGTGCGGCTCTGCATCCCACCGTCAACTCAGTGTAGGCCTCCCTAGGCGCCCCTCTAGCCTACGGTCTGCCGCTTTCTGCATCCAGCAGAACCCGAACTCTGCGACGCCAACGTGTACGACACGAGCGACAGCGAAGGTTGTGTCGAGGCTATCAAGAGCACCAAGCTTGCGAGCACTCTCGAGTTCAACGCGCAGAGGTCTGGAAGAAGTTGATCTGGAGGCCGAAGACTCGGAGCAGCTTGAGAAGCGACTTGCAGGCCGCTCGGAGGTCTTCGCGTGCGTGGCAGCTGCAGCGGACTTAGACGAAGAAGAAGAGGGCGAAGCCGTCGAGGTCGCTGAGAGGAGGCTGAGCAAAGCTCGCGAGGCAGAACAAAGTCGACTGGAGGTTGAGACAAACATTCTGGAGGCGTCTGTGAAAGCAAGCAAGATCAAGATGCCCGGTAAAGTTCTCCAGGTTGGCGACGCCCGCGTGGGCTTCATTGGCTGCGGAAGCATGGCCACAGCACTCATGGTGGGTTTTGCTAGCAAGGAAATTGTTGTGCATGACCGCATGTGTGGAAGCTGCAAATCGCAAGGGACTGTGGACCGCATGACTAAGCTTGGCATCCAAGCCTTCACGGAGAACGCTGCCGTTGTCTCACAGAGTGACGTTATCTTCCTTTCAGTCAAGCCCTACGTGCTGCCCACCGTGCTTCAGGAGATTGCCGCCCACGTCACTGAGGACAAGCTTTTGGTATCTGTGGCTGCCGGAGTTACACTCGCTACCATGGAGAAGGCGCTCCCTCCCAACTCCCGCGTTGTGCGCGTCATGCCCAACACTCCATGCAGTGTTGGTGCCGCTGCCTCTGCGTACGTCAAGGGCACACACGCTACGGAGGAGGATATGGTGCTCGTTGGTGAGCTGCTCAACTCTGTCGGTGTTGCACTTCCCTGCCTCGAGAAGGACCTCAACGCTGTTACAGGTCTCTCTGGTTCCGGCCCTGCGTACGTCTTCCTCATGATGGAGGCAATGGCCGATGGTGGTGTACGCGCCGGACTCCCTCGTAACGTTGCGCTCAAGCTTGCCATTCAGACGCTCAAGGGTGCTGCTATGATGGCCGAGGAGTCTGGACTTCATCCGGGCGTACTCAAGGACCAGGTCTGCAGCCCGGGTGGCACCACTATCTCTGGAGTCGAGGCGCTTGAGCGTGGTAACTTCCGCGCCACTGTCATGAATGCTGTTACTAGCGCCAAAAACCGCGCAGACGAGCTCTCCAAGGAGTAAAACACCAGGCGTACATGCAGGAGTAAATATGTGGCTTGGGACTCTGACCGTGTTCTTGGAAGCTTGTCTGCTGGTTTTGTGAACTGCCCATCTTACTTTTACATCGTACTATGCAATCACACATGCATACTGGATGGGCAACAACCTTGCTGATGATAGTAGCTGTTGCTTACTGTTACTTTTTCTTCTCGTGTTTTCTGCTTTATGCTCTTCACATCCTGTTATCCCCTGTTTTCTTTGGGTGGTTTGCCTTTTCTCATACATTTCCTTTATCATGTGGGTCATGCTATCTAGTCTCGGACTGATTTGGAGATTGAATTGGACATGAAGCTGATTTATTTGATTGGGCTTGTCTGCAAACACACGCCATCGGTATGGAGGTTAAATACTTTTGCTAGTATGGCATTGCATCGAGATGATATCTAACCAATATGGACTCAAGCGATTGCTACGCATTTGACATCCTGTGTTAGGCTTTCCATTCGTAGCATGTTTGTTGTTTAGACATATCCCTATACATTTGTGTCTGGTATTGCTCTTTGGTCTGGGACACTGCTCATGTATGCCTGCAAAATTAAAATTAACGTTAGGAAAAGGCATCCTGGCTCGTTTCCTTACATTTGTATTGGAGCCTTGCAGGTTCTTGTGGAGAAGCAGGTAGTCTGCATCATACCAAGTGACTAGACCTTTGTCAATCTTCCTTTGGCTGGGCCATTTTGACAACCGCGCGAAGAAGAAGGAGCTACCAGGGCAATGGAAAAGAGAAGTAGTATGTTTGTGGTAGAATAGGAGGAGACGTGGTATCAGTCAGCGCCTTTATTTGTATTTACAAGTGCCTCACGAGGGTCTAGGTCTCACGCACGGGTGCACTTGTTCTCTTGGGACATTTATTTGTGAATCTGCCAGCCGGTGTTCTCTATGAAGAGATAATTTGCATTAACCAATTATATTAAAAAGAAAAAAAGATTAACAAATTTGATTTTTGTTTCTTGTTTCACATTATTTTCTTTTTCTTTCCCCAAAGAATCATATAAGAACGTAGGTAATAATCAAAGAATTCCCTTTTTCTTCCCTTTGGCAACCCCTCAGCTGATTCTCGATCTTTTGGTTGTTTAGAGCGTGGTCTTACGTGCGTAATTGATGCTTCATTTCGGGCGCCGGTTTACTTCTTATTAGTAAAATGTTTATTTGTTGTAATGCCTCGCAAAAGAATCAATGTTGCGTTTGCTTCTCTACTAATTAACTTTTCCTAAGTTTTCTAGTTTTTTTCTAAATTAACAGCACTGATACCACTGCCTTTCACCTCTCGCCCGTATGCCATGTCTTCAGAAGCCGCCTCAAGACAACTAAGATTTTTATTCGTAGTAGCAGGCGAGAAAAAAGCACGAGTACCTACCTTGAAGTCTAAGATATATTTATTATGTCTACGGTATATCATAAGAGATCAAATCACTATAATTCTCTCACCCTCTTGATGCAAACTGCGATCATCCTGATCATCACTGTCATAACTGTTGTTGTGGTTGTCGCTATTATCTTCATCGCAAGGCGCCCTCGCGAAGACTGAAGAGAAAGCCTCACGCTGGCGCATATCCTCTTTGTTTAATCAGCGCTCGTTCTACGCAGATCACCAAGGTGGGTATCGCCGGCATGGACAACGCATCGACGAACTTGCGTCGGGCTGGCGCTGCGGATCCCACTGCACCACGAAGAAACGATCATAGTGATAGAAAACAATCAGATGAAGCGGGAAATAGAGACAACTTTTTGCTTGAAAATGAGAAAGATTCTGTTGATGGGTCTGCGAAAGAAGGAGGATCTTCCAGTGAAGTAGCTTCCTCTGGACGGGGAATTGGCGAGGACGAAGACTCTGCTGTGAGAATGTGGAAAGAGGATATGGCTAAGATGCAGATGGGTACCACGATGCTCTTTACCAATGACTTCGGTGGCGCAGAGTCTGTCTTTTCTAGTGGAATGCGCAACAAACGTGACTCGGCTTTGCTAAAGAAATTCAAAAATGCTCGTGATTTACGTGGGGCATTTGCTCTCCAGTATGCTTTGGTCTCGGTAATTAAGGGTGTTGCCTCTTTAGCTAACGACCAACTTGATGAATGTCTACAACGCCTTTGGTATGCAGAGCAGCTCGCGGCGGAGGACTCAGATTGGCTTGGAAAGAGTGTTGTCAGGGGCATCTGCACCCTCGTGGGGGGGGTTGTGCAATGTCTGCAGCGATCTTTTGTTTCAGGCGTCTTCAACGTAATCAAGTCATGGGTATGGATCAAAGTTTTGCAGACCCAGGCAATGAACTATGAGGGCAAAGAACGCGAGGTTGTTAGATCTTGCGCTTTACTTACGCTAGGTATTTTTAATATCTTACTGAGCCTCTTGCCAACATCTATGCTCAAAGCTGCTACTCTCTTGAGTGGCTTTGCAGGCGACCGCGACGTTGGCCTCGATATGCTTAAAGATTGCTGGAATGAGGAAGGACTTTTTGCTCCGTGGGCAGCTCTCGTTTGGGTCGCTTACACCGTGGACACCAAGAGTTTTCTCGACGAGCCTATGTCTGAGAATGACAATGAAACCTGTGACTTAATCTTTGCTTGGGCCCGGCAGAAGTTCCCGATGTCAGTTTTCTTCAGTGGTATCGAGGCTGATTTTGAAGCTACACGTAAAAATGTAGATCTGGCGACTCATATCATTGACCGCGCTGCACCATTTGCGGGCGAACTCAAAGCGCTAGAGTGGGCTTTGAACTATAAACGTGGAGTGTATGAACTAACTCGTCTCAACTTTGCAAAAGCTGCAGCTTGCTTCGAGGAAAGCCTTCAAGTCTATGTTCGCGTGGGCCGTAGGAGCATGGTCCCCTTTATGGCAATTTATAGTGCGCTCTGTTACCACGTCTTTGCCCATGTCAAGCACCGCGAAGAAGTCTTGCAGGACGAAATCGATCTGGCCGCAGAGGACGGATTGCTTGATGATAGCGATGAGGACGCAAATACAGATGAAGATCACCTCGACGCGCATGATAGCGACTATATTGAGAATAGCGATCATGACGACTTCGACCCTCTCTCCGAAATGGATGCAGCCACAGCTGCGGCACATGCAGAGGAAATGCTCTGCCTTGTACAAAACTATCGCAGTATGAAGAAAGACAATTGGGGACATCAAGACGACTGGGCATTTGCTGTGTATAATGAGTATGATGGTAGTCATGCTGATGAGGTAGATGCGTTCGCTGGAACTCAACGTCAGCCCTGGCCGTTGCTGGATCTGATTGAGAGCATGATCTGGCGCATGCGTTGCACTCGTTGGATGGAAGAAGAAACCACTGCAGAAATGCTTTCACTATTGCAGACTGATGAGTCAGAACGTACGCCTCATCCGGATGACCTAATTCGCGTGTGTGCTTGCTTTGCACAGGTTCTTTTGGAGCGAGGCCAGGCTGAACCTGCTTTAGTTTGGTGTGATAGAGGCTTGGCTTTCGAAGACAGCCTCAGTCCTGTAGGCCGGGAGGCAGGTTATGTTTTCATGCTTCACTATTTGCGAGCGCTTAATATGTACCAGCGGGGGCAGCTTTTGGCAGCACGCCATTCGCTTGGTCAAGTTGAATCGGCAGAAAAAGGTAAGTCATGGATTTACCATTACATTATGTTTAAGAGTAATATTCTTAAGAAAATGGTAGCTGCTGCTTCTGAGAAAGTGGAGTACGCAACTGTTGCGGTGCCCGCAGGCGGCATTCATAGTGACACCGTGCAGATCACCGAGACAGGCCAGCTGGTTGCGTGGGAATGGATGTGTCTTAAATTTGATGTACAGTTTTCCGCGATGTTCCGCCCAGCCGAGGACTGTGACTCTGCATCAACTAGCACCACTGATGATACAGGCCACAATGGCGAAACCGAGGGTACAAGTGGAGTGGTAATCATCTCAACGATTGAACGCCATCGAGACTCTGATGGGCCCAATGTTGGTTTCTTCGTTGCACCCTCACGAGGTGAAGTCTTATTTGAATGGGACAATCGCTACAGCTTCATGCGTTCAAAATCTGTAGAGTACCGGCTTAGCAAGCTCGGTCCTGATGAACATGACTTTCCTTTGTCAACTACAGCAAGCCATTTTATGCAGCAACAACACAGCCACCCGTAACTGCATAAGGAACTAAGCATGTCCTGCAATATTTTAAACAGCACTAGAATTTCATAATAAGTTGCATCTTGCCGTACTATGTGTCTATTACTCATGGTGTAAAAGTCCCTATTTTCATTCTCCAGTAACTAATTTGAACCAAAACAAATAGTCGGCTTCTCCCTTTTGTTGGTTGCATACTAACCTATCTCATAAATATGTTACGGAGGTTCTGCAAATGCCACATGCTGCGACAACATAGCTAGGTATGATCAATTTTTGTTCAACCAATTTATGCAATGTGGGAGGAACTTTCCTATTAAGGACCACCTTTCATTCGAAGGCAAGGAGGGCAATATCTCTATTCTTGAAACTTTTGAACCTCTCAGCTCTTATTCTCCACGTCGCATCTAAGCTAAATAATGTGAGGGAAGGGTATCCATAGAAGCATACACTCCGAGCGATAAACCAACACAGATTTTTGTGTTTATGAACGGCTGAATGCCGCAAATGGACTTTTGCCCTTCAGAGCTCCGCTAACGGCAGACACACCTGCGGCAGCTCGTGACTGATCCTCAACTTGGCGCTCAAGCTTATTGGTTTCGTTTATAGCCACTAAGATATCGTGCATATTAGTTTCAAGCACGAGGCCTCCCATGACAATCTCGTCTAAGATGTAGTGAACCTTGTCGGCGTGAAAGATGAGGTCCAGCTCGCACACACTCTCGAAGCACTTGTCGAGAGTCTCGACGAAGACTTGGATTAGATCAAGAATTCCAAGCTCGCTCTCAGTGTCCTCACATGCAAAGACGAAGAAAAGTGTCGCATAATGGCGGTAGATCAGCTTAGTGCCTTTACCCCACGAGCCGGACAAGCTATCGCCTGCCATAAAATTGCACACCGTATCGGAGCGTTTCGAGACCAACAAGAAAATCTCACGAATCAAGATTTGCTGCGTAGATTCATCTACAGTCTCATAGAATTTTGCACATCGTGGTTGGCCGTAGTTATTGATGATGAAGATACCTCGAATCATCGTCTTCGCCACTCGATCCTTGCTGCCTGACAAACTACTCAAGTACTCGACAGACTGTCTGCAGCGCCGCAAAAATGCCGAAAAAATACCCTACACTCTCACCAATACCCTTTACTGCGTCTTCAACTCGGCCAGCTACAAGTGAACTCGCGTCACGCTTCGTACTTTGGCAGTTTGGGCTGCCAAACAAGCCAAAAAGAGTCGTCTATGTAGAGTTAGCTAATCCTATATTCCTAGTAGCATAAGGCGCCTTAAACCCATTCATAGCTATAAATAGGAAACCAATGACCTATTTGTCGGAAAGCTGAAGGAATAGAATGGCTCAGGCACCTTAAGGTAGGCCTGCTTTAGGTTATAGGATAGTGCTAGTACTTAGTTAGGTTGGGTAGTAGGTTGAATAGTAGATACCTACCAGCACATGGACTGTGAGGTGGGAAATAAGGAGGCCTTCATTGTTGAGCTTTATGATTCCAAGTGTATTTAGATGTAAGACTTGCTTGAGGAATCATTGCCCAGGCACCGAAAGGCTAATGATATATGATATATGGAGGAGTTTCACGCATAGTAGCAGGATCTTGACTATAGATTGCACAGTGGTTGGTACGGTGCACCCTTGGCTGTTTTCCCTCACTCTGAATAGTCAAATCGAAAACATTTTGCTTACTCCTCTAGCCTACGATACCAATTGAAACTTGAAAACACTGTAAAATAGCTTGTATGGAGGATGCTGAGATACATGAACCTGGATGTAGATTTCGCCTCAAGTCAAAGCTTTTGTGCTTCTAAAGAATTACCGTTCAAGAATACATCCCAATAATCATGGTAAGATGTCAGGTGATTTTTCAAAAAAGGAAGAGGCAACTCAGCACCAAGTGCCAAAGTCCACTGCACAGTAATAACTTAAAGCAGAGAAGGATTGAGAGAATAATTCATTTTTTGAGCCTTTGTCTAGCTAGAGTAATAGCTTTCTCAATGGTGTTTGAAATGCTCGTTTTTATGAATGTGGAAGTTCTGTTCAGCCACATCTGGGTCCACCGGATCTGAAAAGTTCTGTTTGGAATGCAAAGTGTCTTGATAATGTGCCGGTCACGACAAAACCACATTTGATTTAAACGTTGACATGGACGTTTGTTCCGCCCATCAGAGCTGAGATGAAGAGAGTACACGTACATTGGAAAATACGAGCTTTTGCTTGATCACTCTAGTCATGTGTGTCAACCCAGTTTCAACTTCAAATGGCGAGCTACAGAGAGCTATACCTGGATTTTGACTCTATAAAGAGAGAATATATTTCCTATTTTAATTTACGCTATTCCACGTTTACTAAACAGCTTCAAGTAGGGCCAATGTTACGAAGATGGGAGAGTTCATGCACGCAAAGATACACACCTTGTAACGATCAAATATTACGTGTCATTTCCTATCATGATACTACTAGGAGCTTCACACGGCCTATTTCACTTGGCCAAGTTCACCTCCAAAAGTTGCACTATGTCATCCATAGATATTTATGTGAAGTCGAGTCTGGGATTGTTTTTCCTTTTTCTTAGGCCTAACATAAGTTTAGCAATAAGAAAAGAAAATGAGAATGTGGTCACGGGAACGCGCCAACTTACCACGCAAGTTTACTTTTGCGCAATATCAGATAAACTATACATCCGTTGAAACAGAGTCTATTAATTTCCTCGAGCATTGCAAGCTCTCATTCTTTCTACTTATTTGGACTTTCTGTACTCGAAACTGTCGCTCGCTTGATAGTTTGCAAATTTAAAAAAGAAAAGAAAAAAGAAAACATAGTTTGGGCATCCAAAGTGGGAATTGCGGATAGTCTGCAAGGAAATACACATTCGATTCTCTGCTTTCCCTTCCCCTTAAAAATAAAGAAATAAATAAATAATTGAATATTAAATTAAATGAGCTCTATCATCACAGGAACACAGGAAAACATTGCAGTATAGTAAAGATAGGCATGTAAGAGAATCAAAATAACCAGAGAAGAAACAGGAATTTAATTTATAGGATTGATAACCTGTGTATTTTTTAACATTCATTTTTCAAAATTAAAAGTTTTTAAAATTAATGTTAAAAAATACACGAGTACTTTTCTTTAATTCAACGGCTCCCGAATGCTGTCTTTTTCCAGTCCAGCTAGTCGATAAATGAAGAGCTTAAGTTAAATCCCCTCTACATCTCTCGCCACAACGTATAGTCATGGATCCTCCGGAGCGGTCTGTGTAGGAGTGAGTGTTTCAATTCTGACCCCCGTCCGGACGAGAGTCATTCCACTGGTAAAAACAGAGACGCTCCTCTTTTGAAAACTTATAAACATAGATTTAGCTTTAGAATTAAAAGGAATAGAATTTCAACGTCAAGTCTTCGGAGTGTTAAGTAGAGGGATGTGAGGATATGTTTTTAGTATTCTTCCTTTCCCTACTACTTCTATGCTATTTTAAATTATCATTTTCAACACTGTTCCTGACTGGGACCAGGAAGAAAGTAAACAAAAGAAAGTAAGTAAGAAAGAAAAATAAAAAACGTTGAAGGCCGTTGAAGTTCGATATTTCGAGCATGGGGAACATCCGCTAATGGTATATGTGAGGAGAATGAAAAAAGCAGGACCCACGCAATTATAATGGGAGAAGCTATAACAGAAGGAATGTAAGTTTAAGGGGAGAAAGTATATTGAACGAATAAGAGATCATAGATAATTACAACGGTCATCTGTACTAAAGTAAGCAGAAGAGCATCAACGAAAATCAAAGTACGAATAAGCTCGTCCAGCAGACAAGCAACTCAACGATTGAGAGTCGCACGCGGAGGAGTTATTCGTGCGAGGCGGTCACGATTATCTAGGTGGATAGGTGAGTGGACGGGCAACAAGGTTGCGTAGTGCAGAGGTAATAGCCAGCAGAGGACTCTACGCACAATCGCTCGTGTCCTTTAATGTTAAAGTTCGTGGCTTTCCAGCTTGAGCTTAAGTTGATATGCATATTGACGGCAAGAATCATCAACGTGGATAAGCTCAAGTTCATTATTCTTTGGAATATATAGCAAGTTATGCTGGTGGTTCAGGTACAAAAGTTACAGAGAAGGTCAAGGAGACTAACTAAAATTGGCGCGATTCTTATTTACAGATTTATCATCAAGAAAGGAGTGACGACTGTCAGCTTGCTTTCAAGGCACACATTTTAATTTCACCATGAACACCAAACTCTCTATGTTTGCTATTGTCATGGTCGCGGCTAGCCTCATTGGTACGTCAGAGGCTGCTTGTGCGTCTAACTGCAATGGATACGGTATCTGTGGTGCTTGGGACCGTTGTACCTGCTTTGGTTCTCATGCTGATCCGAATGCAGAGGATTGCTCTCAGCGCGTATGTCCTTATGGCAAGTCCAGTGGTAAGACCACTGCTGGCGAGAACCACGGCTATTCGGAGTGCAGTGACAATGGCGTTTGCAATCGCAAAACGGGCTTGTGCGAGTGCAATGATGGATTTACCGGCAAGGCCTGCCAGCGTAATGAGTGCCCTAGTGATTGCAACGGCCATGGCCAGTGCCAAACCATCGAAACATTTGACTCCACGTACAGCTCGCTTTGGGATCACGATCAGACCATGGTCTGCAAATGCGATCCTGGATACGAGGGCCCAGCTTGTGAACGAAGAATGTGCCCCCTTGGTGATGACCCATTGACACTTAACATTATCAACCCTGGTGAGACGACTTACCAGCAAGACGAGGTTCAGACAATTACCATTGGTTGCACTGGAACTACTCCTGGTTTGGCCGGGCCCATTACCATCAAGTTTGAGGATTGGACTGGTCAGGTTCATGAAACTCACCCTATCGAGCTTAGCACCATCAAGTGGCTTGAGGTCAAGGAGGCCTTGCAAGCTCTCCCGAACAACGTTGTTCCGAGTGTCACTGGTTCTGTTGTTGCTACTTCTGGTACCGGCGTTGTCATCACAGTTACCTTTAGCTCCTCTGATAACGCTGGTACCCAGCCGCAGTTGACCATTGACTACGCTGATAAGAGTGCTGCAGGCAACCAACCCAACAAGGCTGCTGCAACTTGTGATGGAACTGCTATCGTCTCTACTGCTGTTACATATGACACACCTACCGTAGGTAGCAAGGAATCGAAGGTGTGCTCTGGTCGCGGCATTTGTGACTCGGATTTGGGAACTTGCACATGCTTCACTGGTTTCTACGGCTACGCTTGTGCTTACCAGACTGCTTTGCAGTAATTGTGAAATCAAACTCTTTTCCTACAAACTTTTCCATACTCCTTTCGTTTCACTAATTTACCAAATTCGAAAACAAACAACAATTGCTAACCTTTTTTTACTACCTTACTCTTACTAAAAAGATCACCATCTTTAAGCTGTGCTCACCATACCTTGAAATTCGTTAAAGCAAGTGCTAATGATAACTGTCTTGTCCACATCGTGAATTGCATGATACAATGTCGTGACCGCTTCAGTTGCGCGCATAATGCGAGGGTACTGTGGCAACTTCTTGACGTTGCCCTCGGTATCTTGTGTGTTGAGAAGGTCAGTATTTGCATTATAGATAGCCCGCTGACGGACCCGAAGATTAAGAAGTGTTTGCAGGGAAACTTTTGCTGGAACTTCGTCAAGAGCGTAATCTTTGATGCGAAACAGGTAGGAGGTATTGTTGGGATTCATGTCGGGCCGCTTAGGTGCCTCTTCTAAATAAAGATAACCCGCGCTGGAAAGTTCATGAACGATGCTCCTAGCTTCTTTAGGGTCAAGCAAAGCAAAGTCTGCAATATCCTTTTGCTCCAATGCGCCTTTTTCCTGCAACATCCGAATGATTCGGCGAGCAGGAATGCCGTGCGCGTCTTGAATAAGGCGTAATGCACACTCCTGTTGAACAAGTTTCATGGAGCCCTCGAAGTTAATTTGGATTGTGCGTGACATTCGGCCACCACGGCCGGCACTCATCTGCGTAGTAACGAAGCTTATGCCATTGGTTGTGTCTGGTCGAGACAGCAGTTCAAGCCGCGACAGAAGACGGCGGTATGCTTCACGATGATTTTCCTTGATACCACTACTAAACTGGCACTCCTCCTCGAGCAGTTGCGTAAGACGATCCTCTCGTGGCAGTGTGTCGAAGTCTGCGCTTACAAAGACAGACTTGTCGCGAAGCATAAAAGGATCTCCTGCGCCTGTGGCGCAGAGACCATAGTTACGGCAATCGTGCTCAAGCACGCGCAGTAGAATCTCCTCCATAGCTTTTGAGCCTACCCGATCACCCCAGTAACGGGCCACAAGCTGACCACGGAACTCGTATAAAAAGTAATTCCAGTTCAACTTGAACCAAGTCGCATGCTTACGTTCTTTGTCAATGGGAATTACGGGAGCATATCCATCCATTGGCATCGGACGCGCTTTGCCGTAAGGCAGGTTAAGTTGTGAGAGAGAAGCGGAATCCATCTCTGCTGCTTTGCGTTTTTTTGGGGCATCACCAATTCCGGCATGTTCTGTCTCAGGCCCCACTCCTGCGCCTAACGCGGCCATGGTAAACTTACGGTGCGGAACTAGAACACCAAAGTGGACCAATTTGTCAAAAATTGGAGCAACACGCTCCTTGATGGCGATTGCCACCGGCTTTTCCAAAAGCTCCTTTTCGTTTACCTCCTTTGTAGCATCTGACTCAGCAAAGTGCCACTCGTGTTTTTCGAGAATGTCCTCGTACAGGGACTTTGCTCGGTCGTTCTCACGCCACAGAATGCGTAATGCAAAATGATCGAGGATTCCTTCTTTAGAATCAGAACCCATGAGAGCCACTTCCTCAAGAATAAATTGGGCGGTATCGCCATGCAGCCGCAGTACGTTAGCTTGAAACAAGGCAATACGCGGAAGCATGAGTACGCGGCGAGGGTCCAGAAAGTAAAGTCCCTGTGCAGGAGTTTTGGTTGCAGCCTTAACAGGGTCAGCAAGATCTTCTTTTGTCACTGCCGCCCGTTTTCTGACAAGCACCATATCATGTCGGATAAGCGTGAGTAACGCTGATCGCACGAGAGATTCGTTGAGTTGTTTAAAAACAGTTTCTGGGTCTTCTGTGCCCAAGTCGGTTTGAGAACGCGGCCCTGAGGATTCGAAATGCTTAGCAAAGCTCAAGATACCTCTAAAAGGCAACTCGCCATAGCGCAGAAGCACTTGACCTACAGCAGACACCACCTGTAAAATAGAAATGTCCGCAACACAACAACAACATTAAGTGTCCCATTCAGCAATCAAATCGTTAGCCCTCTTTTGTCTATTTCAATGAAATCTCTTGACTTTATGCTTATGTTTCCATTGTCATTGAAATAAGTACACATTCCACCTTTCCCGCTAAGTTCTAGCTAGTTGGACTACATTTCTGACCAGCATGGCGCTGTAGTATCGATTATTTTTACAGTCAACGGGGTTTGCATGGTAAAACTTGCTGTTTTGAACCTCGACTGCTTCTTCTTCCACGGCTCTCTCAATATAAAATGAAACCTAAACTCAACTTACTGGTCCAAAGTAGTCTGTGAGCACATCGGTGACGAGCGGGTGCAGAATCTGGGGACTCATGCGATGCTGCACGATCTTGAGGGTCTCATCTTTCTTTCGCGCCATCTGCTCCAAGACACGTCGCACTCTGTCAGATCTTCACCGCTCCAGACAATCTCCCCAAGCAGCACGCAGTCAATAAGGTTGACCACTCGTTCGCTCTCTCTCTCTCCAACTCGACTAAGGGAATCAATCCTCAACCAACGAACCTGCGTCAACAAAACCCTTCTGCTCCCCAGCCAGCCGTAGCTCGCGGTATGAACAGGACGCCAGAAGCTTGTAGTTGGCCAGCGCGAGGCCTGCGGGTGGGTCACCACGGCAAAGGAGGAATGAAGGATGCGAGGAGAGACAAATTCAAGCGCTGTGATGCTTTTTCTTGTTTTCGCCCCCTCCATAGGAGTTTGTTATGACTTTATTACCAGTGGTTGACTCAGTGATTCGCCTAGATATGGTACCTACTAGGTTGTGGAAGGAGCGTACCTAATACCCTACATACGATGGCCTGTTTGAGAGAGAGAGAGAGAGAGAAAGAGAGAGAGAGAGATTAATCACCTGATGAGCAAAGATTAGGATTGTGCATTGCTGCATTTATGAGAGCAGGGAGGAAAAGGAGATGGCTTGGTCTTTGCCAATTGGAAGCTAATAATTTCAAGATTTAATTCACCTCATAATCATAATAGTTAGTTAGGTGGTCCCTGAGTTAGGAATCATTTTCAGAATTGAGGCTTGGGCGAATTTGCGAGCTTACGCATGAATGCCATAAACCTTCCACGGGCGATCCCAGAGGAGGCTGTGGATGCCGAAGACTCTGAAGTTTGCGAGTAAAGGTTTGGTCGAGCAATTTTACTGGGAGATTCCTCATCAGATTTCCCTTCGTCATCTTCTCCGTTGGTGATGTCTCGAAATGCACGTTTAGGCGGACGCGCTTTCAAAGCAGAGGGAGATTTACAAGCTACATTGTCAAGAGCTTTCTCCACATGAGGATTGGATGAATGTAAAGGTCTCTCCTCAACAGAAAATTGAGTCTGGACCAGATTCGTTACGTGAGGTTGGTGATCTTGATGAGTAATTTCCTTTTGCGAGGTGAGGTGGTCGGCTGCATGGCTAAGTTCTGCAGAACTAGATATCGAAGTATCTGTTACTGAATTGATTTCACGCTGGTCAATGTTATCCATCACCTGGATCTCGTTACCAACCTTTTTTTCAATTTCGTCGCTGGTCTCATTCGTATGATTCAGGTCATTCACAATAGATGAACAAGTCGCAGCGGTGGCGTTCGCTTGAGGCTGAGTAATGCATGTGGCTTCTTGCACATTTTTGTTTGTCCCTGGTGCGCAGTTAGAATCAAACCAGTGATTTTCAGAGGGTGAGGTAGCTGGTACGCAAGATGGCTGCTCCACAGCATTCTCATCGTGAAATTCACCGTCAAAGTCGTGATCGTCGTCCGATCGACGAGCTTGCTCTTCCTCGTCGATGAGCTCATGCTCTGACTCGTCCGCATCCACACCAATCCTGTAACAGTCTTCAATATCTTTGTTACTTGTTTGACATGATCCAGTATCTTGTGGATCTCTGCTGGCGCCCTTAATATTGGTGACATTGTATTCTGAAATGTTGTTATCACTCTCAGCCGGTAGGTTGTTTTTAAACGACGCTAATCCGACAAAGGACTTATTCTGGTTCGAATTCGATGTTTCTTCTGTGCTCTTGATGTTCGCTTGCAGGTTCTTGTCAATATGCTCGCTATGAAAATCACCTCCTTCGTCGCAGGCGTTTCCATCTTCAGCAGCTACCTCTGCGTTTGTAGTCCCACTTTGTTCTTGCTGTCTTCTCTTTTTGTCATGATCATTACTGATATCATTATCATAAGTAATATCCCTGTTCTCAGCACCCTTTTCATCTTCCTCTGTAATAGATTTCTCGTATGTGGTAGCCTCGTTCCCAGTGCCGCACTGATTACTTTTGGTATTCATATCAGCATCATTATCACTAGAGGCCTCATCATTACCTGCAGTGTTTTCGTCGTCCTTGTTGCTGTTGCCCTGATCAACGTTGCTAACATCATTCTTAATTTGGTGCTGCATAGCCAATATGACTTGCCCATTGTGCTTCGCACGACTCACGATATCATTTTCCTGTTCACAGCTATCAGTAAGCTGATAACGTAAACCATGGTGATCAGACCCCTCGGATGACGCAAACGACAAAGCATCAGTTTGAGCATGTTCGGACACAGACTCTGCGGAATGGGAGATCTTGGTAGAAAATTGATGCGGTAAAAGGGATGTTTTTGAGGCTACGGAAGAAGCCTGCCGCAAGGCATGTCTTGCACATTCCGGTACCACCAAGTTCTTTTGTATTCCCTTCATCATTTCAAGAACAGTTGATTCGTTCTCACTTCGTGAATTGATCATTGTCTCAATGCGCTTCAAGGTTGTCTCAATGCGCTTTAAGTGCTTGGACTTGAAATCGCGCTCTTCAGTCAGGATAAAGATGAAGCTCGCAGAGGCGCCATCTGACTGCGCAGGGTCGCCAAAGTCAATACGATCTCCATGCACTAGATAAGTTGATCCGCCACGAAGGACGCGCTCATAGTTGACAAACTTTTTTTCATTTTCAATTCAAAATTGAATCGTCGAATTCGCAGAAATTCGCAGGTTAGAAATCATTCGCGTTGTCAGGGATTGGACCTATTTTAGAAACTCACCACTCCGTTTGTAGAGCGCAAATCCAAAAGCTCCCAGACACTCTCTTCGTGGCAAAAGTGGAGCTCAGCATGCTGCCTCGACACACTATCAATCTTATAGCTTTTAATTGTTTTGAAAATACATTTCGAGCCTGACTTTTTGAAAGGCCCTCTGCCAAGTCGCAGCGCAAGGTCGCCTCGCTGTCCAAGAGTAATCCGGGATGGCTCTGCCCTAGCACCCTGGTGATGAATCGCCAGAAGCTCGGCCTGAGCCACTGCACCAGCTGCTGTCTTTCCATCCATGGTCCCTTTTTCAATTGATCTTTGACTCTCACGCTAAGTGACTTGAAAAATTGTCAAAGCTGAGAAAGGTGCACCGCGTAGAATAAACGTTCCTCTGCACAACACTCTTCGCAAAGCACCTACAATTCAATCGCGTGCGTAGAGCTTTGATCAAGGCGGCAAATCGGTTCTGGACTGTTGGGGACGTTGCCAATTCAAATCAGATCGATCCGCCGTTCTCTCCATAACTGCCTATATTAAACCTGTAGTTAAGCTCACATTCAAATTCGTAACTTTTCTTCAATTTGTTTCCCTCTCAGCACACTGATACCTTCATCTCACAAAAAATTTGAATTTTTGGTCAGTGTGTAGGAGGAAATAATTTAATATTTTAAGCGTGTTGATTGGTCGGTACCACTGAGGGCACTAGGGAGAGAGAACATCCCAGTCTATACAGTTAGGTAGATTGTTTTATTCTTTGAAAGTAATAGTAGTAGGATTAGAAATAAGAGTAAGAATAGTAGTAGTAGGTATTGTCAAAGTCGCGGGAAACAGTTCTTTGCGCAAGAAAGGAGGCTTGAATACCGGATGAGAGGTATTTTCAAGGTGGCGTGCAGGTTCCCGTAGTACACTAAGAATAGGAAAGCTCCGAATCGCTTTGTGAAGAGAACCTTGTGTCAACAAATTTGTGTTCAAACCTGCATGGATTTCTGATCTAATGCCTTATATTAGCAACCGTATGACCACAGGTAAAGCTAACCGACATTTCAATAACAAACGCTCATAGACGACAGCGTAGCACCCATGATTCAGTCATATGCCAAATATCAAATCAAACATTTTTAGACGTTTGGTCAGTGCTATTGAGGAGGGTTGTAGATCATGATTTTTCAACATAGAAAATATGTATTGGCGGTTCGGTGGCTTCAAATTGCTTCTCGTAGAATCCAGATGTGACCAAACCTTGAGAAGTTAGAGGGAAAGTCATCTCGTTCCTAAAGATGTGATACTTATCTGGAATGAAACCAGTGGGTGAGTAGTGGCTAGGTGAAAGCTTTGCTTGATTGTTTTATACAATGGAGACTCCTGCGAAGGAAAGCAGCGCAACATTATGGCATGTCTTTGCAAGACTTAAAGGAACACCGCTGCGACCAACACCTCTGCGACCAATGACTGGTGTGTGATACCACATGAAATGTGCCCGTACTAGGGAACGAATGGGACAAAGCAAGCATCGAAAGAAGTGTGCAAAGCAAATCCGACAGCAGATCTGAATCAACCCGAATGCACTCACATTTATTCAACAAGACCACTCGGTATCCATGACAAATATCAGATCTAGCCTCAATACTAACTAAGCACAACAGTCTCTGGTATTTTCTCAATCATCTCTAAGCAATACTAACCACGCTTCATTTGAGACTCTTGACTGCTTGGTCTACTAAAAAGATGAAATCTTACGAAACTACTGTACAAAAGAAACTACTCCTTATTATTCCTTATTCTGAAATCATATGATCTGATTGCTCGACACAGTATCCATCTTAGTGTCTAAAAATCTTACAATCAACAATCAGTGGATGCTGAAAGGTGATAATGATTAGCGTGAGGTTGACTGTAAAGATGAAGGCAAGAAGCTTGATGAAGGTTATAAGAAGGTTGATTTAAGTGTTAGCAAACTGCTGTCCTGAGGAATGAATTCCAGGACAGATGGATTCATGTAGTAATTAGGGAGATTAAGACATTCTTGAATGTGGTTAGAGATAATCGATGGGGTTAGGTTATCCAACCTTCTCCAACCATCGATCCAAGCTAAACCAAGCTTGGGTGTCGGTGATGTGTATTCACACTTCTAGTTCTTGGCTTCAGCAGCCACATAAGCCTGGCTGCCTATTCTTGTTCTAATGTAAACCTTATTTCTAATGGGTTTTACAAAGGGACACCAAGAACTCTAGCAATGTCTTGTCCACTAGTTCCTTCGATTGGAGATCTCAGCAGTGGAGCAAGAAAATGCAATACTGTATGCTGAGATCTCCAACAGAGGTACTAGTGGACAAGACATTGCTAGAGATCGTGGCATCCCTTTGTGCAGCCCTCACAGACATAGGGCTTATATTAGAGCAAGAGTAGGCAGCCAGATTCATGTTGCTGCCAAGAATTAAAAGTGTGACTATACATTACCTACATCCAAGTATGATGTAACTTGAATCGATGGCTGAAGAGGTTGAATTAGCCTAACCCCGTCGATTATCTCTAGCACCTTTCAAGAATGTATCAACCTCCTTAATTACTACATGAATCCACCTGCTCTGGAATTCATTTTCCAGGACAGCAGTTCGCTAACTCTTAAAATAAACCTTCTGAAAGCCTTCATCCGGACCCTTGCTTTCATCTTTACAGTCAACCTCAAGCTGACCAGAACCATCTTTCACCAAGGTGGTTTCAGCCTCTTCCCCATCAATTCAAGTTACATCTAGGTAATGTGGGTAATCACGCTTTTGGTTCTTGGCTTCAGCAACCCCGCAAGTCCGATTGTCTAGTTCTGCTCTATTGTATGCCCTATGTCTATGAAGTTTGTCAAAGGGACGCCATGAACTCTAGCAGTGTCTTTTCCACTGTTCCTTTTAATGGAGATCTCAGGTTTGTGAGCACCTAATTTATTATTTTTCTTAATGGTATCCATAAGTGGCTCCAGAATCTCCATTTGATTTAAAGGCCTAACAAACTAGCCTTGAACACTTGCAGACTTTAAGAACAAGAGCAAGGTAGAAACTGCGAGGGTTGTCCTAATGCCCTCATGATGAATTCTGGTTTTACAAAAGACTCTTAAAATTAAGTTTACAATGAAAAAAATGTTAACTGGGAACGAGTCTGATAGGCTGACATTCTCTTTGGAGTCGTCCTTCGATTCAGCACAATGGGGAGTTATACTATGCCAGGCGTGAAATGTTTGAACAATGCAGAAACTAAGGAGGAATTGCTTGTCACCAATTTCATCTACGTTACATAAACTTGAGAGACCATCCGATGATTCATCATGTTGCTTCGAAAATTTCAATATTTTAGCGATATGGTCAAGAACTTGGATCCTTCCAAAGCGTATGCGATAGTGCAGATGTACAGTATGAAATCATTCCCTTTAACAAGCTTTACTTTTTCAGAAAACTCCCCCCATGTCGCTAGATTAGTTCTCAAAAGAGAATAAATATTCACTCCGTCGTTTAGTTGACGAAAACGCCACGGTACATCGCCAGGGTGCTAGCGAATGACTAGTTAAGACACAATGAACAAAAATTCTACACCGCTGACACAATCTAAAGAGTAACCTAAACAACTTGGAAAGCCAAAGATTGTGTAAGCTTTTAACTGTAATCGTGGAAGAGGATGTAAATTCAGATAGGTCAATCTGAATCTAACAGAATAACAGCTCGAACCCCGCCATTTTACTCAATCGATTCGAAAAAGGTGGCAGCATTCAGTAGACATGTGAAACTAGACGAACCTCTTTACAACATTACCGAGGCGTATGGTATATTCACATTTGCTGTTTTTATTCGATATATCTACATTACATTGTAGTAGCGTACTTGTTTAAAACCCATGCGTGGATCATTTAATTGTTTTACGCTCCATGCAAATACATCTTTTCAAAATACGGGAAGTTACAGTTTCATGACAAACAAATCTCTGGATCAGGTCTCTTGGGGCGCAACGCTGGCATTACAATCTCAATTTCTTAGCCTCGTCACTCAAATAGGATCACTATCAACAAATATGATGATTCGGGATCTACTGGAGATCATGTTGGTGTTCATAGTGAGAGGCGAATTCCCCTCATAAAAAGGAAATTCGATTTAACCTTAACTTTGCGTTCAATTCCAGAATCATCAATTTGTTCGGTGGAACGTATGCTGGCTTATTTTCAGACAAACCTCCACACGGTAAGAATTACCCAGTCATTAGTCATAATGATTTAAAAGAGTTACTTGGTTCTTTCTGATGATACTGTGAATACATGGGCTCAATAAACGTCAGATGTAAAAGGCAACACTCTTTTTGTACAGATGGATTATCTCCAATCAGTGTTTTAGAGCCAATGTTGACAGTAACTATTTACCATTTTCATGGAACTGGGTGCATCTACTTTGTTTCATCTATACCATAGCCCTTCCTCCTCAAAGAAAAGGAAGCCAACAGGACAACACCAGATAGGCCTTGACTCATTGGTTACGCCAGCGAACCGTCAATTTGATCTATGCATTTTCTCAATTGCCCCGGAGAGAGTACCAGTGAAGCATCGCAGGATACGAAGAAGAACTCCTTGAGATTGAACGATTTCCACTAAACTCCATGTTCTTTATATACATAAGGCTTCTATGCAAGTAGGATATCATACAGAAGCTCTATCTCAGCAGCATATAGATCCGTAAAAGGAAACAGGTAGCAAGCTTGCTTGCGTCTCCACGAGGCGCGAGCAAGGCGCACAAACATGTGTCAAGCCTCACCATTGAAGGATTGCGGACTTTTCCCCACGTGTCCACCAGAAATGTTGTATTAAACCCAAAGTAACAATGGCCTCGGAGACATCAATGATGTGCCCCCCTCCCCCGTCAGTGGAGGTGGGAATGCTGTGTCCTTCCCTCCAGACTCGGACCTCAGAAGAGACGAAAGCACGTCCTTATTAATCATGAGTTTTATGGGTTTGCTATTTCTTGCTCCGCAGAACCATACTACTATATGAAGAGGCACCAAAGCAGGTTCTTAAGTCATGTCAGTGGAGACGGCAATGCTATGTCCTTGGCTCCAGACTTGGACCTCAGAAGAGTTACAAGTAGATCAAAGGCAAGTCCTTACTGCTATGCATAGCCATCTACTATATAAAGAGGCACCATAGCAGGCTCTTAAGCCATGTCAGTGGAGATGGCAATGCTATGTCCCCTTCGGTCCAGACATGGATCTCAGAAGAGACACAGGTAGATCAAAGGCAAGTCTTTACTGCTATCCTATGCTATTTCTTGCTGTGCATTGTCATATCTACTATATGAAGAGGTACCAAAGCAACTTGGCCTTGAGCAAAACCTGAACTCATTCGTGCCTGTACCATTTGACAGGGAAAGGCAACAGCAACAACTAAAGTCTATGTTTCCTCATACAAGTGGATCGCACGAGCGCAGCACGCAAACCCCTTGTGCAGAAGGGTATTCTTGTGTTCACAAGCGCCGTAAAATAGAGAAGGCAGATGTCGAAGGTTTAGCAACTAGCTCACTTAAACCTAATACAAAAGGCGAAGAAACTATTATACCACAAACAATCAGTACTGGCAATGCGCCTCGTACTAGTGAAGAACACGGTAGCAATGGAGAATACTATGAACCGCTCGACAGCAATAGCAAACCTCCGCCATTTTCTGATTCAGACATGAAAATCCTTTTATGTTTCCTTTCCTGTTTGCGCGATGAACCTAAATGCATATTTCCAGCTTTTGATGGTCCCCTCGACTACTCACGTGACGTCAGTAACAAGTTTGCCATGCTAAACTTTGTGATAACGAATGTCTTCGAAGCTATTATTAAGTTGGATTTGGTTGTCCAGGGAAAATATTATCCCAAAGATCGCAAAAGAAGGAAAGAGGGTCTGACTGATTACAAGGAGATTGTTTCCAATATGTACATCACAAATGGAGAATGGGACAGAACGACTGGTTGGCCCAAATTCGAAAGGCCAAACAGTGACCAATCCTTTTTCCTAATGGATCTTAAAGGCGCAAGGATCACACAACACATCTCCACAGCTAACCTTAAGTTATCGTTTCCTATCAACACACGCCGAAATGGAGAAGACACAGGCACCGGCAAAGTCAAAACGCAGCTGCATTTGGACAAATCTGAACCGTTCCACATTTATGCTATTCTATACTTCACAGAAAATGAATTTGTCAAGGTTGATCTCGGCCAAATCTTCATCCAAACGAAACCTCACAACCCGGAAGCGTGGAGAAGAATGAGAAGTGAGCTAGAGATGAAGCACGGGCAGTTAACATCAAAATTTAAAGAGTTTTAACTTGCCTGGAGGACTTAAAGAAGAAAAGAAAGTGAATACAAAATAGTTGCTATATTTGTTTCATACTTACGCTCAGGAAACGCCTCTCATTTTTCTTGTTATTTCACACCATTTAGACATTATATAGACAATTGTGTTGACAAAAATGTTCAAGATACAGCTTTACTTCTTGCATAATATCTAATGAGACGTGGTTATGATTACTTACTCGTAATTGAGGAGGTGACTAAGATGATAGTATATAGTTAGTGCTGAGACTAGGGTTGTCGGTTGTCTTGTTGAATGTGCTTGAGTTGATTAAAATGTCTCTAATCGATTGGGGTATTTCGAGTCTGCTGTCTGGTTTGCTTTGCAATGTCCTCTTGATGCTTGATTTGTTCCCTTTCTTTCTTAGTATGAGGTGGCTCTAATGCGGTGTTACACATCAGCCATCATGCCATGGTGTCAAATAGGTGTTCCTTTAAGCCTTGCAAAGTCATGTTGTAATGATGCATTTGTATCCTTTCTCAGTAATATCTGAACAAAGTTTTAATTTTTGTATTCATGTGAATTCCTCGATTTTTGTTTTGGTTTTGCCCGCTACGTTACTTGCAAAACTTAAGTGCTGAAAGATGAATCTGGTCAGCTAGAGGTTGACTACGAAGATGAATGCAAGATGCTAGATAGAGGCTCTAAGAGGACTTTAGAAGGCATTAAAATATGTGGATTTTGAGCTAGAAATCTGCTGTCCTTGGAATCAGACTGCTTTATGTTGTAATTAGGACACTGAGGCACACTTGAACTGTGTATGGCACAATTGATGGGGGTTAGGTTAACTTGCCTCTTTAACCATCAATTCAGATTCCCCCATTGATTGTAGGAAAAGTGTATTCACTATTTGGGCTCTTGGCTTCTAAACCAGGTAGGTCTGGTTGTCTAGTTCTACTCTATTGTAAACCCTATCTTCATGGGTTCTTTCAAGAGGGTGCCTAGAACACTATCAATAGCTTCTCAACTAGTTCCTTCGATTGGAGACCTCAGTACCAACTTAACGGCCAACATTCCCTTATACCGTAGCTTCAACCTTGGAACATGTGTTCGTTATTGTTCAGACTGTTGATTCTGTCTGATGTCACTTTGCAGATAGTTTTGACCTGCTAATTGTCCCGTATGCAATTTTCAAATTCTACTCTACTTTGCATGGTACAAGCCATTTATAAAGCTACAAAATCACACGTGTGAGTCGTCGGATAAAAAGGCATTAGAGATAATCAAAGTATGTGCAAACCTGCTAGGCCCTTGCAGAAACTGTATATAAGTCCCATGTGAAATCGGCCTGCTGATAACTCATGATTAAGAGTTCAGAATACACGATATCATACAAAAAAGCCATCATGAGTGTTGGATTTAATGCTAGTCCAAAGTTCACATTTATAAGAATGCAAAGGTACATCGGAGGAGCATTTAGTGCATTAAAAAGCTTTTCCTCATTTTCGTTCGCAATGAATACGCTATGAAACCACTTTAAAGCTAAGCAAGATTTGATAAAAATATTCAATCTATACACATTGACCTTCTATCTATATCAAATCGAGAATAATGTTTATCTTACCTCCCCTCCTTATTATATTTTCAGTGTACAGCCCTTGTACGCGTGGCCGATACAAAAGAAGTATCAATAGCTGACCTATAATCCTGAATTTTCGATTTGAAAGGCTTACAGATATTACAATATAATCATTGCCATACAGAAACTTTAGATATAGGTGCATGTGAAAACCATGCTCTAGTATATACTTTTTGCAGCTACCTTCTCAACATGCACAGTTCACCCGAAGGTTTTTACTTATCGACTACCGAGACGCCAATAAACTTGTTCAGGCCAATAAATCAATTCTGTCCACACAAGATCGGGAATTTGCCCACTCTCAGTTCCAGTAATAAGATACAAAAATTATAGGACTTTGGTATCCCCAAACTGCTTCTTTTGAAGATCTTCTTCGATCATCGAAGACTAGAACGGCTGTTAGAAATAATCACTTTGGATGTTCTCGGGCTGCTTTCAGTCACTCAACTGTTCCTTGAGGACTCTTTTCTTCCAATCATTAGGCCATTAATAATATTAAAAAAAATAAAAATAAAAAATGTTAGGGATGACACAAGAGGCAATAGCCCTGAAGTTGAAAGGAGAGGTGCGTCGACGCAATTTGTAGAGAGATTAAAGCTTGCGTGAGTAAGTTAGGTTAAGCCAATGAGTCCTGACTTGAGTGGTCTTGAAGACTCTGGCAGTTGTTTGTGCCCACGATAAGCAGAGATAAAAAAAAGTTTCAATAAAATAAAAGGATTTTTTTTTAGCTTAAAAGAAGATACATGAAATTTAAGGTTGAATGCATAGAAATAAAGAGTTTCAAACTTTCGAGAGCAAGCAAAACTCAAACTCCGAATCGTCTACAAGTAATTGCCTTCAAGTAAGGAGTATACCAAACGGTATAGGGTAACTCTTAGATATACTTTTTTAATTCTAACTACATCACGAATGACCTTAGAAGAAGTAACCCGTCCTTCGATCGATGATTTGTGTTGTGAACAAACTTGGGAACAACACCATTTAATGAAGGAGCATAATATGCTCATCGATGAGTCTGAAAGAAATCTCATCCATGTTCGTATTGAGGCAGATACAGACTCTGCCTCACCCAAAGCTTTGGTCCTAAAAGCTAGCGCAGAAAAACGAAAAGTAAAAAGTACTGGAAGCATTACGAGCCATCTTCTGTGTTTCCGTTTGTGCTTCATAGTTAGAGCGGAGGTATTATTGAATGGGGCCCGAAGATGGCTCCAGGATACAGTTTATTTTAACCAAGAGGTTCATACGGGAAATTGGGTTTTCGAAGGCCCATTGCCAAAGGTTAATTTTTTAGACAAAGGACATAATCCAAAGCTCAAGATCTGTGATAGTAAATACTCCCTTGAGTACACGGTCGGTCGAAGAGTTCCTGAAGGGTGGCAGCTTTGTGCAAACTCTACAGCAAACCAGCACGAACGACTTAAAATGCCAACGATTTTGTTCGCTTACCTGCTACCTCATTCACGATTCAACACGGAGTTGTGCTGCCCTTCGCCTATCTCAAAGACATTTTTGTATTCAAAAAGACTACCCAAGGGAGTACAGATACAACTTTCTCCCACAGCAGGAAGTCAACCCTATTGTGAATTGACGATGTCCAGCACTCCTATCATGAAGGGCGACGAGAACTATAGAGCACAGTCTCTGAGGTACGACGCATGCAGTGAAGATATAGATCTTGCAGACTGCGATCTTGAGTATTAAATAATTTACTATTTTTTGAGCAATCATTTCCCCTTTTAATTCTCAAGATTACCTGTTCACTAGGCTAGTCACGACTATCTGACAAAACATACCGCAAGTAGTTTGCCGTTTAATATACATCTGGCATATTACAATAGTTTGCTCGGGAGGCCTGAAACATGAAGGTTTGAAATATAAGTTAACGCATACATGGCGGTCAACATGCTGAGAAGACTTATTTATGACAGAGCAACAGTATCCAATTCATCTCAATGTGGTTAAGAGACATAATCTCATACTCGCTTACTTGAATAACAGTTCTTCAATTTTTCAACTTCGAAAGCTCCTGCCTATATAAGGAGAGATCCTCTTTCAAAATGCACCGAAATTCTTTGAATTGCTCAAGCAACGTAGACTTAACATCTTGGCAAATCGCAGGACCTAGTTTACTAGAGTAAGAGTTCCGATTTTGCACGGACCATTCATTGGCCGGAGACAAACGTTGACCCCAAGATTGTTTTCGATACTCCTCCTTACCCTCAGATAAGAACATCTGCATCTGGCTGAAACGGATGTTCACTTTGCGCGCTAAGAAGCGAAAGAACCATGTTCCAAACTTTCCATTCAAGTCAAACTCCCTCGCACACGAGTTAGGACTGGACTCAAGCGCACCCAACTGTACCAACTGATCATGATCGTCATGATTGACAGCAATCTCATCCTCAGGATCAGTTGGCTCAGGTTGTTGCAAAGGAACTATTGGTGCAGGAGAGCCGATTAAATCCTCAATATTCAGTATAGAAGAGGAATCCGAATTTTTTCGTCGCATTTGATTCATACTTGTACTGGAGCTCACCTCTGATAGTTTTCGTTTAGATCGAGGTTGCCAAAATAATTCAGTTTGTCCAGGTGGTAAGTCCGCTTGCGTTGAAAAGTTTTCCATTCGAGGTCTCTTGAGCGATGCTATTGGGTGAAGGGCAGCCTGAGGCTTTGCACTTCTTTCAATTCGCATTTCTCCTTCATAGTAGTTCAACTCCTGGTTTTTGCAAAGATTCACCAATGTGACTCGCAAAGGCGATTCTACTCTATCAAGCAGTCTATTGATAATACTTTTCATATCAGGAACTTGAAGACCCTCTTTTTTAGCCTTTTTCTTTTCTTCATCATCTTCTTGCTCCAAAGCATTGAGGAACGCATTCGTGTTGGTTTTCTTTTGTAGCGGTATGTCTGGAAATTCCTTCGAAGCGACTGAGTTGTTGCCTCGACCTTTCTTCTGATACTTGAACAGGATGATAGCAGAATTTTTCTGGGGACCTGTGGTTTCTAAGTCACCATGTGGGCCTTGTATACACGCTTGGAAACATTCAGAGATAAACGCTTTAATATAACGTTCCCTCTGGGGGGGCTTCAGTAGTTTAATTCCAGGCGAGTGGCGATCACTGTGAATTCTGGTCTTTCCTGCCTCTCCATGTACCCGTTTCTCCTTACGCGAGCGGATTGTTGACTTGTGCTCTATGGGAGGAGAGCTATCGCCCCGCTCATCTACAATATCAACTTCCTCTCCACCAACAGTGTCTCTTGTAGCAACGCTTTCGTTGTCGTCTTCTGAGACAGCTAAGTCCAAGGCCTTTGTCGTCGCCATGATGAGAAGCAACTTCTCAAAGAACACAACGCAACGGTGGGGGGGGGGGAGGTCTGGTGAAAAGTTCACACCGTTCGAGAGTAAAGAGCCTCTCCTGGCTCCGCTACTCCCCTGGCTCCGCTACTCCCCTGGCTCCGCTACTCCCCGTTGTAAGCGTTAGGGTGCATGGACCAGCAACGAGATCGCTGTATTATGCAAAGACAACTTTAGATTGTTTACCATGGTATCTCTTATCATAGAACCCTGAAGAACGAAATTGGCTAGTCACTTAGAACAGCCGTAGTTTAGAATGGAGGGTAAATGAAACGTTCTAGAACACCACTGTTCTGTTCTAAATTGACAGGCAATTCTGAGCATTTGAACATTTGAACTTGGTATTTGACCTCTCAATCCCTGGCTAGTTTACTCAAACATGCGATGCTCTGATAAAACCATCGAGATCTATCTAAATTTGCTTCATACGTCTGAAAAATTTGGTATGTGAAATTCACAAGTAAAATAATAATACCTCTTCTGAAATTATAGGGTTCGTATTTATTCAACAAACCCACAAGATAAGCCTATATATGAAGACCTATCCATTTCCTTCTATATATTTCATTAGAAGCAAGTCTATCGACTCTTGATTCTTAACAAGGGCAATTCATACGAGCCTCAATTTTAGTGATCCTAACATATGAACTCTTTTCGTGAGGATCTATACTCATGCTGCTACACTACTCAGAGTGCACATAAATATCATAAGGAGGCTGGGGCTACATTTTAATCATGTTAACCGAAATTCAGAAGCCGCTGTGACCCAACTGGTAATTTATGAAGGAATCAGTATTTTGGGGGGCATTCCTTTATCAAATTCTAAAGCAAGAACTTCAAATACTTTTTTGTTGTTGTGTTGAGTAAGTAAGATGCCGATTTTCTCTACTATATGTTATTTATTAGTAACTTAAAACTTGAGGTCACTTCTTCTACTTCGTCCCCAAGTTTTTGCGATGTTGCTCAAAATTGCTTGCTTGCTTGCTTTCCTTGATTGAGTATTCTTTTATGAGGTATCTAAGTCTTTAAGCCAATATCTGAAAACCATGAAATACTTCCCTATCTAAAATTTCTCTCAGTCCCTTGTCTAACATCACGTCATTTGATTGATCAAGCGCAGAAACCTAGTTAGCTTTGATTCGCAAATTGTCAAGAAGAGTCTGACATTACTTTTAAAGCGGTTGAACATATATATGTATATAACTAACACTTACATAAAATATGTAATTATAATACAATTCTGTATACCTTGTGAGGAGTCTCAGTGATAGTAGACTTAATTATTTTATTCAGTGGAAGTAGAAAAGGGTCACCATCTCAGTGTATTCTTTTGAAAATCTGTATTAAAAAGTTCAAAAAGAGTTTTAAGATTTTAAGCGCTAGTTCCCCACAGTTATTTTTTTTCTTTAAATATATATTTTTAAAAAACAACAACGAATAGACCACTTTTTAATAAAATTCTCAGCACAGCTATATTTGTGACCTTTTACCGCAAAACCGCTCTGGCTTTCTTTACAAACCAACTTGATCAGGTCTAGCTAGGCCTAGTCATATTCTAATAATGTTAAAAAACATGTACCCAGAAAACCACCATATAAATTCTTATTGAAAATCCATAAAGTGAATTCGGACCACTTTCAAAATAAAATATTTTTTAACCGCATATATACAATATAATATAAACTATAGTATAAATCGCCCCTTACATGAACAAGGAAGGGGGGGGTGTCTGTACGTCTACAAGAGGAAAAATATTTTTAAAATACTTTGAGTACATCGTTGATATAGTGGTCCTGTTCAGGTGGATATAGATACCAAATAGCTACAAAATAGGGAAAAGGGGTGCCTCATAGTCAATTCATTTGCCACGAAGGAAGCAGGAGAAGTAAAGGCAGAAGGTTAAAATGGAGTGAAAAGTAAAAGCTAGGGCCGTGGCAAAAGCTATAATTGTTGGTTGCTAGCGTGCAGCAGCTCTCCGGCAAGCTTGGGCCTTTCTCGCATGGAGTGAGTAATCAGTTGTATCTATCCTCGAAACACCATTCACGATGGCGATCTTGTGGCGCACCAGTCGGAAAAGGACCCTCTTCTTGCACCGCCAGCCACTCTGTCCCGACACTCAATTTCTCTGCTCTGTATAACATTAACGTCTGCTACCTCGTCCAATAAGAAGCTATAAAAGTAGGTTGTCTTCCCCTTAACTCCCTTTTACAAGGGAAAAAATAGGTATCAGTGCTTTGATAAAGCTTTTCTGGAATAATTAAAGCGAAGAAGGCCCAAATTTTCATTATATCTTCATAAACATGAAGACCTGGGATTTAAGCCCCCTTTATTAGCAAAGTGCCTTCTATTCAACATTTACTTGGTTCAAAGTTCATTCAGAATGGAGGTGAGCGATAGTCTTTTAAGAGTCAGAGGAAACTCAGAAAGCAGATTATAATAGAGTAATTATTATTGGTCATCATGGATGGATGAGCTCTTCACGCTTCAAGTTCAACCGCTTCTTCAGTGTGCGAGCATGATTGGTCGACTTCTCCGGATGGGTCGGCCAATATTCATGTAATCACTTAGGGCCTATCCTCAGGCTGTTTTGATTTGTAAAAAAGAAAAACAAAAGAAAACATGATCACTTATCTCCAAGGGAGGGTCTCTCTTAACAATGAGCCTCTCTGCCAATCGCTTCAAAGAGTGTTATCTCTTCGACAACGCCCTTCCATTCGTAGTCTCTTTGTCGATTGTGGCAGATGAAGAAAGGTCAAACAAAGTGGCTGGATGACGTTACCAACCTTTGTTTCGGCGGAGATTGCCCTGTTGAAGAGTGTCTTTGAACAAGGCACTTTTGCTTACTTCAGACTGAGTGTATGGATTGGGTTGTTCTGATTTATTTACCTAGTAGCAGATGTTTTATGAAATAGTCCAGGCCACGAACTGTGTATGTGACTCGCTGGCGCTTCTTGGTCATGCATAATCTCGCTCTCGCCAATAAGATAAGGCAGGGAAATAAGCGTCGCCCGCGGTTGCTATTAATTGCCGAAGTGATTGTTGTCACTTACTTTGGAATAAAACCGATTACTCACACAACCTGTGGCAGTCTATTACCACTTATTGCCAGCAAAGGAAAGAGTTCGCGAAGAGCTGTAGCAACAGTCCCTCGTCTGCTATTGCCCCAAACCTCGAGTGAGTTTCTAGTTCTACTCAAAGAAAGGGTCTCGCACAACATAAAAGGTTTTCGACGATGATTTTCCAAGGCCAAAGAAGCTAGCCTCACTAAAGTATCTCAAGTCGTCTCGAGTCAATAGTTCGCCCAATCAATTCCTCGTAGAGTAGCGAAGCAAGAGTTCCTGGGAATGAAGAATAGTAAGCTTGCTTTCGAGCTTTATGTATGGATCCAGCTACGCGCATTTCATAAAATGCAATCATCGGTTACCATGATATCAAGACCAATGTCATATTCTGTATTGAAAGAAAGCAATTTTGAGGAGCTGGTTGATTCTCAGCATGCCCAGCCACAAGCGCAGTAGTTTACTTTCTAGGTTAGCCCATGTACTCGATTTCTCTGCATGCGCTATCGGCCTGTTTCATATTTTATAATCTATTCCAAAGTCAGAATCCATTTTTTTGTTAACCTATCCCTGCTCTTCAGGAGTACCAGCACCTTGTGAGATTGATATTCTTCGAATATATTGCAGACTTATCGTCTTGTGCTATCATGGTTCGTTTTAGTACGATGTATGATGATGATGAGGCTGGCATAAGGCGTTCACTTCTCACGTGGTAAAAAATCAGTGTTTTCTTTTTCCTCTTGAGAACATAGGATGTGATCGAGAAACAGAACCAAAGGTGAGACTTATAATCATTCTTGCTGATATTCTTCTGTCTATTAAGGACAGCGTAATAAGTTCGATCATCAATTGCAAGACACAGCGTGGTACCTACCTAGCTAGCATCCAGAAGCTCTCGTAAGAGTTAGTACCTAACTCATTCCACACCTTGTGCGGGCGCGCGTACCTACCTACATACATATCTACAACTTAAATTTCTTTCACTCCACTGCAGATGCATTAATATCTGACTTGAAGGCGTGCAAGGAAATGAACTTCGGATAGACGAGAGCGAAGCGACCAAAGGTCCACTGAAGCTACTGATGAACTTTGAAAGGCACTAGTCATACACCTGACTGGAATTCACACTCTCCCTCCATTCGTGAAGGTACAGTTCCATACTTAATTAGTATTTTTTTGATCACATGGATAACCCAAGTGTGTGAACACACAGACCAGAATTAAAAGTAGAGGCGTGTGCTTTAGTTGGCGCGACTAAGCTTTGTCTGCCGGGCTCGGGCGTAGCCGTCAAGAGTGCGTCTTCGTGAACTCCGAGAAGACTGCTTTCCGAAAGCAGTCCAGGTCCTCTTTTGGTTTCTTTCTCTCTCGGTTGCTCGCAAGACCTTAGCTGCTGGCTACAGAGCCGTACTTCCTTTAGATTGTGCAATTCGCGACCGCCAAACCAACAAGCACGTGCAAGCGCTGGCAAGGACTCTTACAATCTGGGACGCAAGGACGCCAAAGCCAAGGCTAAAGCTCAGAGGAGTCGCGCACAAATATACAATACCTCTAAGCTTGCATAATAGAGCAGAGGTCATCGTGTTGCTGCACGCGCGGTCTGCAGTAGCTAAGTTTGTGAAGCTGGGTTTTGCTAATACCTGCTTGCTTGAGGGCTCCGTTGTCACGCTGCGAGCGAGAAACTCTTCGTATTGAAGGAGCTCGCAGGTTCTCTAGGCGGTGTTCTGGGCCGACTTGCAAAGGCTGCGAAGATTGTTCTTTATCATGAGCGTCAGTGAGTATGACTATGACTCGGACTCAGATGACTATGACCCAGCAACAGTCCAGAGGCGAGCCGCCGCAAACCGCCCACGTGAACCCTTTGTAATGCCCACAATGCCTACGCCTGATGAAGCGTATGAAATGTGGCTTGACTTCACAGAGGCGGTTCTGCAAAACCTTCCGACTCAGAAAGAAATCCGCGCCCAAAGAAAGAAGATCCGAAAGGGGTACAAAATGTTCATGCTTGAGTTCGAGGAAATGGAGTGGTTGGACCCTATTGAAGATGCTACGCTGCTGCCGCGAAGTTATCTTTTGATTGCCATATTCGGTGTTGTTGGAACTGTTCTTGTAACGAGCTTCTTTGTCCTCTCCATGGGTATTTTTGTAACACGCATGGTTGGCCTAATCTACCCCGCATATGCATCCATAAAGGCTCTCATCACAGAAACAAAGGACGATGATACGCAGTGGCTCATGTAAGTTTTCCCTTCCCGTTTTTCGTTTTTGTCTTGGTTATCTGCCGCATCCTACTTATAAGAGATTCAAAAGGATTGCGTAGCATATAGGATTTCTTAAACAATCATGAAAAGCCCTTGACATATTTTATCGCACACAACAGAAAAACTGACAAAAACGTTTTCCCGCATAAATACGAGATGCGATATTGAATCACTTCTGTTGACAACAGGTACTGGGTGATTTTTGCTGGGTTTTCTCTGTTCGAACAGGTTGCACTAGAGCAATCTAAGACTCTTCCATTATATTTTTCTATCAAGCTAGCCATTTTGCTACTGTGCCAGTTCGCGAAATTTAGCGAATTCTTGTACAAGCTGCTTATCGCACCGTTTGCGAAAGCCTTCCGTCTTGTTTTTGGCAGCTCAGAAGAGGAAGAGGCTATCTAATCTGTGGATGATTTCATGAAGTCTGCTCCTGGCTGTGAATAAACCTTACTATCTGCTGCAGCTACCGCTGCTTCCATTGTTGTTTGCGGTTTCCAGATTTAAAGTGTTCCGTACTCATCAATTTATGCCCCAATCTTTTCCTGCTAATCCTATCCTACACGCACTTTCGTTTATTTTATCTCGTGTATTTGCCTCAAGTTGCGCGTTGATGTGTGACATGTTAGCAAGCTCTCCTCTGAGCTCAATTTATTGAACAATGATTATATCCAATACATACTTAATAGATGTTACTTGCTTTCTACGTTTAGTTAGTATTACTCTTATTCACTTTCCTCCACACGTATTGCGTAGTAGATAAAAGCGATCTAATGGACGTCAAGGAATGATTTATATCAAATAATTACTTACAAATTATAAGCTTACTACAGTGTACAAATTAGAATTGAAAAATGAGCAAATCTAAAAGTTTATTGGTACCAAGTTGATTCATCTGCTTCCTCATATCGTGGCTCCCAGCGATCCAGAGCCTGCTGAGCCATCGAGGTTGCTGCCATGAGTTGACCTTCCATGACATACTGTGCAAGCCACTGCATAAGCTCAACATGCTCTCCATCGTGCGTTTGTGTTGGCTCAAGCTCACAAAGCCGATATACGATTGCATATAGCTGTGGGTCCTGCTCTACATTTGCGTGATAGATATCCCAGACACGTTGAGCTGTAGTAAACGTCATTGGGTCTGCGTTTTGTTTGGCAATTTCCGCCTCTCTTTGAAGATCTTCTGGCTGTACATCAAGCAAAACACCCGCGTCCTTATACCCTTGCACAACTTCTTCCCATGATTGCGCTGTCTCACCAGTCTCAGCGTTCCACAAATATGCTGCCCCTGTGTTGACATCCAACAACTCTTGCCAAGGCGAGCTCTCTGTAGCTTGGCTCAATGCAATAGACTCCGTTATATCCTTCACTTCCTGACCCAACATTGCTTCTGTTGCTACTTCGGTGGTTGAAGGATCATAGTAGTTTAGTGCACCGTTTTCATCATAATAGGCAACCCAATCACCATCCCCACTAGTATATGCAGAGTCAACCCGATCGCTTTGGTCGTAGGTGGTGGAGCTCTGCACGGAATAGCTTGCTTCAAGGTTTTTGGGTGGTAGTGACCATGATGTTTCTTGCGTGTTGATATTGTAGTAGTATGTGTAACCTGTTTCTGGGTCAAGCAGCTCTTGCCAGTCTGAGCCAAGATCTTTATTCGAACGAATAGAACGGGCTGTGAGAGTGTCCTGTGACTCTTGCAGCCATGTCGAATCAAATTCCGCAGGTTTCTCCCATTGAGTAGTCCCAGTGCGCTGGTTCCAATAGTAAAGATTCCCTTGCTCGTCCTGAAACTCAGTCCAGTCAGACGCACGTGCCGTACGAACACGTGTAGAACGGGCTGTAAGTGCTTTCGCGTCTTCATGTGCCAGCCACTTAGAATCGAAGCCAATTGGTTTTTCCCATTGGGCCTGTTGTGTGAGTGCATTGTAGTAGTACAGGCGACCTTCTTCATCAGCATACTCAACCCAAGCAACATCACTCCCTGTCTCACGAAGCCGCGCAGAACTGGAGATATCAACTTTTGCAAGATCCTCTGGGTTGTAGGACAATTGTCGTTCAGCAGCAGCAAACTCTGCTGGTGCTTCCCAGCGATACTCATTGGTCTTGGCGTTAAACCAAAATGGGTAACCGGTTGTTTCATCAAAGAACTGCTGCCAGGTAACAGATGCCTTTGCATTATCCACAACCCGAAAGAGCTTTTCCAAAGCATTTTGTTCTTGACGCTTAGCATCATCGCGCAGCACGCGGAACGCCCATGGAGCCTGGAAGCTCCTCTCTTGGGTGTAAACATTATAGTAATAAGTTGCGCCACTCGTTTCGTCGTGGGCTTCTTGCCAGTGCCCACCACCGATGGTGTGAGCAAGTCTGACACGATACCCTCGGAACGACTCTTGAATTTTCGTGGCACTCTCTTCACGGAGTTTCAGACGCGCACGAATACGAGCTGGCCGAGTTCTACGAATTTCGAATGTTAAACCAGCCTCACGAGGAGCAAGTTGTCTTACAATGTCACGATGTTGCTTTTCCAAATTGCGCACGTCGATTCTTAGTGGATCAATCTCTTGCACTTGCATAGCTTGAAGCTTGGCACGGAACACCTCGATCTGGCCTCGCAAAGCCTGCGCCAGATAACTTGTGCGATAGCGCTGCAAGGTACCAGTGACATTGGCTGAGTCATACCATTTAGATCTATGCTTAGAAACCTCGTCCAGCTCTAATTCAAGGTCCTCCACCTGGCTCTTCATTTTCGCTTGACGGCTTACAACCTCATCAAGCTTTGTTTGGCCCACGTCGCGCTCTTTTGCATAGTGTGCTTCAAGATTACGCAATGGTGCAAGCTCATTCTCGTATTCCACCAGCACTTCCAGAACTTCGCGTTCCTCCCGGCCCTTGTGACCGCGGAAAACACGCTGAATTTGCAATGCAGCGTGTTCTCTTCGCTCTTTATCGGCTTTGACAAGTTTGAGAAATTCGAACAAAGCGACAGCTTGGTGACTTCGCCAAAATGTTTGAATAGTGCAAGCCGCATCTTGCTCGCGCTCGATGAGCGTTGCAAGACTTTGCATAAGGGCAGCAATGTGACGCCCTCGACATCCACGCCACATACGTTGAATGATTACAGCTGAAGTTTGCTGCAACTTCCACTCTTGAGTCTTCCGAGCAGCCTTTGCAAGGCGCCGTCCTAACATACCTCGATACACGCGCTGCATGACTACAGCGGATCGTTGCTCAAGCTCCCGTCTTAGCTTGGCTGCACGTAGTGCCATAAGTTCCTGGTAGGCTACACGGCGCCGCCAGACTGCTTGGAGCTTCATGGCTGCCATTTTTTCTGCAAACTGACGCTCCGCTTCAAGACGTTTCATTTCGACTAGCACCAGGTAAGCTAAATAGCCTTGACGTCCTCTGAACGTGCGTTGAATTCGCAGTGCCATTTTTTCCTGTTTGTTACGCTCTTCAATGGCTCGCAGCGCTTGCAAAGCCAAGTCGCGACGAATACGTGCTACAATTTTACGACCTTGCCATCCTCGAAACACAGCTTGAATTCTTAGCGCAGCTACACTCTGGTCTGCACGTAGAGCCACTAATCGGCGTTGAATCCTTGCTCGTTCACGGCCACGATGTCCACGATAGTATCTTTGCACGTATAATGCTGCGCGTGCTTGCTCTCGACGCTCACGTTCTATCCGCAAATGCTTTCTTGTCAAATATCCACGAATAATTGCTTGCATTTTAGATACTACAAACCTCCGCATGGCCCAATATTTGATTCGCTTGGCACCACCCCTTGCGCGAACACCACGTACAAGCTTTTGAATGACAACAGCAGCAGCGTGCTCAACTCTCATTTGCTCAGTCTCAAGAATCATCTGCATTGCATTCGGGCGAGGAATTAGGGCCATTCGGTCCGGAGCTACCTTCACGAATGGTAAATCCAGGCAGAGCTCCTTAAGCATTTTACGTGTTAGCCGGGGACAGTGCGCAAGCTCGAGATTTACCAAGCGTAAACACCCATGGCATAAGTCCCGTACGCCGCGTCTTGTAATGTTTGGCAGCCCAGACAGGTCTAATCGAGATAGTTTAACCATCGTATTACCCATTAGTGTCAAACACTCGTCATCCAGTTGATGACACCCAGCGAGGTTAAGCACTTCAAGTCGCTCGCCCATCTCACATAGACCACGAATGCCTTCAGATTTGAGACGCACGACACCACGGAAACTCAAGCTCTTTAAGTTCGGAAAACTTTCTGCAATAATCCACGTGTCGCGATTGCATAGTAAACCACACTCTCCTAAACCAAGAGACCCAATTGCTGGACATCCCCGAGCCAACGCCCGGAGTGAAGCGCCAGTCAATTGACCACATCCTGAAGCACGGACCACCTTTAGCTCGGGACACCCTTCAGCCAATGCCCGAAGGCCAGCATCGCGAACATGCTCACATCCCGACAGATCAATCTCGCGAAGTTTGGCGGCAGACTGGCCCAGCTCAATGAGTGCTTTGTCCCCAAATTCGCACAACTTGGCGCAGTTCTTCAAATTTAAAGTTCGGAGTGACTTGCAGCACCGAGCAAGTTCACTCAAACTTCCATCCGTTACAAGTTTGCAACCCTCAAGTGAGACATGTCGAAGTGATGTGCAACCTGCAGCAACCACACGAATACTGAGATCATTCACATTATGGCATTGATTTAGAACAAGCCGCTTGAGCATGCTACAACGTAATGCTAAAGAGCGCAAACCAACATGAGTGATTTTATGACACCTTGCTAAGTTAATATCAAGCAAATTTTCACAAGAACGAGCGAGAGCCCACAAGCCAACATCAGTAATTTCGTTGCAATCTGCTGCCGTAATTCCCTCCACGAGCGGGTGTATATCTGCAATCTCTTGTAAAGTTGCGTCCGTCACAGCAAGGCCACTTTCTTGAGCGTGCTTACTCAGATCCAAGTGTTTTCGAAAATTCCCATTGTCATCTTTAAGAAAGTTCACCAAGAGGGATCTCAATGCCCGCGGATTTTCCTCACCGACAATGATTGCCTGTTTCTCAAATGGCGTTAACTCGCTCCAACGTTCGTCCTTCCTACGCCGCTGTTGGCCAGGTAAAGGCTGTAATTGATTATGCCTTGGTGACATGGTCATATGCCGCGAGCGTTTTCGAGAAGCTGCAGTGGGAGACCTAGCATTTTTTTTGCCTTTCCAAGAAGCACCTGCTCCCGGCGAGGGCAATTCTCCACTGTTTATCCAACGCTGGTGCAGACTCTTAATGCGAATCGGACCATCTTCGCCGCGGGGCGTGGAACCTTGTACATTATTTTCCACTGTTGAATTATTGTCCTCATCTTCCTCGCTGCTGCTATCACTACTCGTTTCCTCTCTTGCCGGGCCCCGCGGCGGCTCAGGTTGGTTTTCGTACAAGAGTCGCCTCGATGTAACTGAGCTCTTCGACGTCGGGCGTGAGGCTGGGCGCCCCGACATCTCCCTCACCCCTAGGAAGAGTTTTCCAGCCTCAAGACAGCGAGCGTTAGCCCGCGGTGGAGTTTGAGGGAAATAGATGTGTCGTGGAAATAAATGCAAGACATCTACAAGAACCAAGTGTCCGTTCATGTGTCTCCAGTTCACCCAAATTATATCTGGGAAAAGGGACAAAATGGGGAAAATAAGTGGCAAGATCCAGCTAATGCTTACTACATAGGAAGTGAAATAGGTAGGTAAGTACATGAGGAAGAAATAATCAAGCACCACCGTGGCAAAGAGCGAGTAAACAGCAGTAAGCAGGTGAGCAAGCAAACGAGCAAAGCCACTGCATGCCCAAGCCGGTGCCGCTTCACCTAGCGGTGCTGGCGTAAGTGCTGCCAAGGAAGGTGTTTGAGGTTGTTGAAAGCCGTTGTTGGGCTTTAAAAGAAGAATGAAAATGCAAGGCAAGACAACACCAACTTCATCCTGCTGGCGCACTGCCCTTTTGAAACGACGAGAGCTGTCAGAAATCCTAGTTTTATTGAGTTCATGGCAAGATGATGACTTAGGTAAGCATCGACAAAAGAAACAACAGCCTGGACAACCTGAAGAACGAGTCTATCAAGAGCGAAATCAACAAGAAGCACAAAATCTACTGCTGTCTGACCAGAAGGGTAGAAGAAGGAAAGCTAGGAATAAGGTGACTCCAATTAGCTATTGCTCATTTACTATGTATTTAATCTTCATGGTGACATTTGAAGTCATGACAAAGGGCTGTGCTGCCGAACTGCATATGGCTTCGGCAGCAGTGCAGCAAGACACATGTGAAAGCAATGTTCATCAACATGGAACAGGCGGTTGGATATCATGGGGTGTATTGCCACGAGAAGACCCGTCGACAACAGTGACTGCAATTATAATTGAAGTCTTAAACATGCCATTTGTTGGGCTCTTTCTCTTATATGTCCTTGTGTTTATGTTCGGCTCTTACCGAAATCGTTCGATTGCCACGAGATGGGTTAATGACGTCTGGCCAGTACTTCAGCATGAGTTTCACTGTGTAGGTATCCCTCTACGAACCACTGATGAGCTCAATGCAAAGGACATCGCTCGGCCTTTCAAATCCGCTGTTCTCCAGGTGGAAAGTTATCGATGCTTCCGTTTATATGCTAGTGGCCGAAGAAACTGTATGTGCTGCCTTATAGACTTGGACCTGCGGCCACGTCAAGACTGTCTCTCACTTTTGTACGGATTCTTTTCTGAATGGAAAGATGTGATCTTTGTTGACGTGCCTCTTGTGCCTGCCACAATGGAGCCATTTGTATTCTGTATTCTACGCCGCAAGGATCTAGCATTCGTAAGGGACACCATGCATGATGTTGCTATGTTGACTCGCCCTGTTCCTCTAGAGCTTTTGCCGAATGGGCTCCTTTGCCATACTGATTGTAGCGAACTGGTTGCACATTTCTTATCGCCAAATATTGTCAAAGCTTTGCAGGTGCTGCAAGACTATATAGAGCTCATTCATGTGAGTGATCAAAATACAATGTCATGTTTCGGGCCAAATCAGGTGCATCGTGAGGCGCTTCGATTTCGCTTTCGCCTCCCTAAAATAGCTGAACACCGATGTAGTTTGCTTTCTCTCATCTTTCAGTTTGTTGATCTCGCCGCCACTGCTTCTTTAGCACCCGAAACCCGCGATGCTGCTCTTCAAGTTCGCAAGAAAAGACCCTTTACAATTTCTACTGCTGCTACTACTACTTCTACTGCCAAGACGTCACATTAACTTCCCCGTCGTATCCTGCTTCTGTACTATCCTACCCTGTCAAACTCTCTCAACTTTCATGCGCCTGAATTATTTAGCTGTTTTTATATCTATATAACTTTTTTGTTTGAGTTGTTTCTTATTTGTTGGAAGGACAGATGAAATTGTACTTGTTTTGATGAAGATTAAAAAACAAACAGAAGCAAACGTTGTTTAACAACAGTATTATAGTCTGGCGAATCAAATAACTTGTTTTCAGGGCTTGTTATCAATAACCTTGACCTAGTGAAATTGGTTCACCTTAACACAAAAATATTGAAAGGATAGGAATCAAACTCGTGTAGGTCAATATTTAGTCGAATGTAAGGAATCCGCATGAAATGCCGAAAAAGCTTCGCTTACCAATGATTTAAAACGATCGCTCTCATTTCAAACTAGGTTCTATGGTATGCGAACCTTAAAAGAATGTCTTATACCCAATTATCATTGATTTGAAACGACGCAACCCGGGCGAGACTTCTCCTCTCATGTCAGCCCACCTTTGCTTAAGCTGAGTATCTTGTCGTGTACAATTGGCGTCTTAACGCACCTCGATTGCTGACAGTATATCGATATGCCTAACCGTAATTATGCCAGTATGAAGATGTGAGGCGCAGGTTGCAAATTTTGGGCTGCTAGTTTTACAGAATTGAAATGCTCACTAAATTTATTTTTATTTAGGTAAGTTTATCAAGACGATCAGGCCTTTTCTTGATTGCTTCACATGCGACGAACCAATGCATTTTGCAGGCTGCTGAGAAGGCGAACATTAGCGGATATACGGTACGCGACAACCAAATCTTCTTATAATCTTTCATTTCTGGAATAAAGTTTCCAAATACTTTGGTCGCAAAGATTAGGAAATCCGTGTCCTCATTTTTCGAGCAGAGAATCCATTTATCAAAGGCTGCGAGTGCAGACAACGTAGATGCTTCGTCTCCATTAAGCTTACCCTTCTCATACAGATCTGGGTTCTCCACTTAACGTTTGTACATGAACTCACAATTTCGTGTCTCCATTTTCAAGGAATCTTTCGTACGTTTATAAGAATTGATCTTCTGCTGCAGAACTTGAATTCCTGAGTGAGGGCTAGGATGCTCAAGTTACGTCTGTACTGCTCTTGATCATGCTCACGATTCTTGTTTAAACATTTTTTTAAAAAAAGCGATTGTTTGTCTCTAAAATGACATTTTATCTGCTGTATTGATTCCTTAAATTTAGAAATCTGGCCAATAGCGGCATTACGCATTTCAATAATTATTTTTGGGTCTGGAATGCGATTCGCGCTACTGTACGGACCGATGTCATCCCCGCATCTCTGAGATGTTGATGTATGTGTTATTGAAACATCTTCGCCAACATTTGAGCCAGAGCCGCCAAGGGCTACTCTATATCCCTGGATGAACCTGACCAAAAGAGATTGCCTCCAACCAGTTGTACCGCGTTCTGCACCCGTGCGTCCTCTCTTCCTTGCTCAAAGGTTTCCCCTTCGTTCAAGCTCATGTCTCTTCGAAATTTTGTGTTGATTTCATTATTTCCTGTACGCAGTTAATTTAAATATATATATCATTTCCAAAGCATATTATGATCAAGACGGCGGTAGGGAGAGCAGAACGGTACTCTCACTCCAATCTATGATTTTCTTGCTTGAGTTTCCCACTTGCCAGCTGCTACTATTGACCCTTTTACTTGCTTGAGACCGTCCACATGCTACAGAGAGGTTCCGAGTAATTGCGCGAGTGAACAGACAACAGCATTATGACCCTGCTTGCCATCTGGACCATCGAGAGCAATACAGAAGAAGCATCACAAAGCCCTCCCGACGCTGTGATCGACAGCCCGAGTGAGGCAACTTCCAGAGCAAAGTAAATGCGAAGCGAAGAACTTCCTGACAAGCATTCATGAAAGCACACACGCACACCCATCTGTTTTCTTAGCTTTTCTGGTAATTGGAGGGAAGTCTGAGTCGCGATAATGGCCAGGAATGTTAATGCTTTAAACCACCATGAGAGTTACTACGCAGGCTCTAGTAATCCTGCTTCGCACTCTTGAGGGTGATGTTCTTTCCTGCGCGTCGTTCACGTGCTAGGAAGATAAACGGGCTGTAGACAAACCTTTATGTAATTTCAAACTATCCTAGATGGTGCAGTAGATCCTGAAGGCGTTAGAACCTCCTCGAAGAATACATTCCCCTCTGGTTGTTGAGATGTTGAGAGTCTTTGGATTCCAAGAAACAACAGTTAAAACGGGCAATCCAAAATTTTCATAGTTTTTAGCACTCTTTGCTATGTTTCTCCAACAGTGAACTCTTGTAGAGCGTTTCAAAGCTGCCTGAGAGTCTCTCATGGAGCTATTAAACATCAGAATATATAGAGTTGTGCCATGTCCTCCTCAATTTTTAACGTCGAAGTTCGTTGACAACTATAGATAACCTATGCTAATGACGGCTTCCCCGCCACTAGGGCTCCTCGGTTCGTGTTATCGCACACCTTTGTGCCTACGCACGTGTCGATTTCAATTTCTTTGATCCAAGGCGGCGCGTTCACTTTCATGAGAAAGACTTACCTAGATACCTCCTAAAATTCCAGGCAGTTTTCAAGCGACTTTAGAAAAAGGTGACTTTCGGGCGCTCTAGGACCATCTTCCACCTGGTTTGATGAAAGATCACGCACTGCAACATGGTGCAAAACACTAACATTTGAGATTTGTGGTGCAAAGCTGTGTGCACGTTTAAGCAGAGTAATCCAGGATGTCATAGTGAGTTCTATTTTAGAATTGATATTGCATGTACCACTTTAGGGCTTGGGGCGCACAGAACTTGCCGGCAAAGGGTTTAAGCTACCCATAATTGGGCGTCAAGCGAATTGAATTCTTCAGCCTGGTTATCTGACCGTACTTGTAATGTTTTCCCCTTTAAATGAAGCTCGGGTTTCATGGTTTCTTTCTCAGATTTTGGCTGTCCCGTGGCCACCTGCGGATATGTCCCGGCTAAAATCTGCACTGACGATGCACAATTTTTCTTCTGCGGTGATCAAAGTAAATTATCCAAAGACGAGCGCGGACGCTTCAACGTCAAGCTATATGTATCAACCACATTGTCTGCAGGACGCTGCGCATTTTGCCGCAAGTTCGACGTCAGTCTCTGGAGCTTTCAGGGCGAACGAAGTAGCCCGACGAGGACGAGCGACTTACAAAGAAAAAAAAAAGAAAAAAGAAAAAAGCACAAAAAACTAAATACTGAATAAAATAATAATAACTTTCAAGAAATTAAAAAAACAAAAACAAAAAAACTTGAGGAGTTTCTGCATTTCTGAAGAAAGACCAAGAGTATTAGTACAATTATAGTAGTAAGTACGTGTGGAGTTTATGAACTTCCAAGGACCGAATGACTAACAAATAAAACATGTTAAACTGAGGTATGGTTTCCCAAGTTGGCAAAGAGGTTTAGTTCATTTACTTCACTTTCACCATGTTACTGCTTGTTTTCATTATAATTTATTAAATCCAGTCGAGAAACAATCCAGTGCCGGTGTAAGCGCTGCTCAGAAAATATGCTCTCTCGAGCATCGTCAAGCAAGGAGACCAACGCGCCAAGAGGCTGCAATGCTTGTGGCATGCAAGAGACCGAAGCGAGAGAATTAGGCAGCGAATCACCAGACTATATCCATTTCGCCCAGACTATTTCAAGTCTCGAGAGTAAAAGAACAGCCTGAGGCTTTATGAAGAATATATAAAACAGAGCAGAACAGAACAAAGACAAACAAAGACTTGAATTGTTTCAGAAAAGGAAGAGGAAAGAAGCAAAAGAAGAGATAGCAATGACGAATAATAGGTATCTACGAAACACTGTTCTTGGCTTACCTGTGCTCCTGGCGCCACCTACTTTTGCCAGTGTTATGATGGAGCAAATCAGAAGACAAAAAGCAGCATTAAACGGAAAATATGCTACGAAAGAAAGTATGAAACCAGAGATACTTGCGCACCGATCATGCGTTTTAATCACTGGTATCTTCGAAGAGCATGATTGGCGCCGCCAACGATGAACTTTAGGACTCTGACTGATTTAGAAGTCAAGAAAGCTGCTTTGTTTGCTTCCTAAAGTCGAAACTTATATTCTTTCAAAAGGAAATCCAACTAAGGCAGTGTAAGACTATTTACGCGTGCACGTGCTGTCTAATAAGTGTGACGATTCTCTTTCATTCTTTCAACTCCAATCACTCGCTCATCGTTGGGAAACATGGACGGTCGCTGCCTCGTCCTGCTATCGTCCTCGTTTCGGTCTGTCTGCATGTCTGAGGACCTGCAAGTCTTTAGATATCGCTCGGCCTTCTGTCTTCAGATCATCGCTTGGTCTCATCTCGCCTCGCTTGTCGATTTCGTGTTGGTATTTTTTTCATTTTCTTCCTTTGAAATCATTTAGTTGTACTAATGGGTTCTTCGTTTATACCTCCTCACTCTTTCTCAACTAAAAAGAAAATGGAGGCGATAGTAAACAAAGGGCAATCGTAGAGGTACCCAATAGCTGAGCTTAGTCATGAGAAAGTTAAAAATATAATAAAAACACAAACATGGGTACACTTAATTCATTAATTCATCAATTTTTAATTAAGAATAATTAAAATAACAAGGAGATAATAATTCTTTTTAAACTTGCTCGACGTGCGTAAGACAGGCGAGCTGGAGCGCGTGAGCGCAGAGATTGATAATATACCCATTGGTATACATTCATCGCTAGCGCTTGGCTTAGAGGCACTGGAGAGACACCAGTTGCTCAGCGTAAGTGGAATTGGCTTCGGCAAGTCCGAATTGGGAGTCGGAAAGGCCAGGTAAACAAGCTAGTTGCAAGGAAGCAGCAAAAGCAGCCGCAGCGGGTGCTCAAGATCCGTCTTGCAAGCGAACAGGGCTGTGGAAGCCTCTTGTAAAGCTAGGTGGCGTCGACCCGGCTGATAAGTCTTGGAGATCGTGGCAGTGCTGGGCAAGAGGCATTGTTTCTGGGGCGCGAATAGTTAGATTAATCATTCAGCCTCATGAGCAGCAAGACTGCGAATGGAAATAACAACAATCAAAACACTTTCATGTACTACCCGGGTGGGAAAAGCTCTGAGCAGAACAGGAAGTCCCTGAGGCGACGAAGTCGAGGGACTATGAGCTCCAAATCCGGGAGGACACAGTCCCCTCACAGACAGCATCGAAGAGACTACTCAGACGGGAGTGCTACTTTGGAAAGGAGCAGCCCGACGAGTTCAAGGAGAAGGGCATTCTGGTCGAGCTTGACACTGGGCCGAGCTGGAACGAGTGGAGGTAGAGGAAGTCAGCAAGGCAATAACACCCGACCACCGGTTGTTTGGGTCTCCAAGTCGCCCACAAGAGTCTATGACCTTGCAGAGATTGTCAACATGACTCAGGGCAAGTATGAAGTCAAGCTCCTCGAGACCGGCGATGTGAAAACAGTGCCCCGTAAGCAGATCTTTGCCAGCTGCCCGGAAGATCCAAAACAAGTCGAAGATCTCACCAGACTGACTTACATTAATGAAGCGACGATTCTCGCAGTTTTGCAGAAACGCGCTAGCTTAGACATACCTTATACGTTCTTGGGGCCTGTCCTGGTCGCCATCAATCCACTCAAGTTTATCCCTAACCCTGAGCGCGTTAGCGCTGGATCTTCACATATGCCACAAGTTCCTCACCCTTACGTTCTTGCAGAGCGGATGGTGCAGCAGCTTGAATTCCGCCAGCGACAGGGTTTGCCACAATCACAATCTGTTATTATTAGTGGCGAAAGTGGTGCTGGAAAGACAGTTACTGCCAAAATGGTTTTCGAGCATGTTATTCACCGCTGCTTCTCGCCAATTAAGAGTGAAGCCTCCACAAATAAATCTCTGGCACATGCCGATACAGTCCCTCTTGATGAGCGCCTTCTGCATACAGGACCAATCCTCGAAGCCTTCGGAAATGCATCAACCTTGCGCAACGATCATTCCTCTCGCTTTGGAAAATTCTTCAAACTTCATTTTGATCAAAACTGTTTTGTTAATGGCGCTACTCTAGAAACGTATTTACTTGAACGCTCTCGTGTCACAAGCCACGAGCAAGGTGAAAGGACCTTTCACATTATGTATGCGCTTGTGGCTGGTGCGACCTCAGATGAAATCGAACGCCTGAGCTTCTCTGAGAGCAACGAGTTTTCCTATCTTTCTCCAGGTGTTGTGCGACCTTTCGATGCTGAGATTCTCGTTGAAGTCAAGGACGCGTTTGCAAATATGAGTATTTTCGACGACGAGCAGTCCTTTATCTTTGATATTTTAGCTGGTATCCTGCACCTTGGAAATCTTGAGTTTTATGCTGACTCGACAGGGTATCAGGGCGAAAGAGCAAAGTTAGACACCTCGCACCCTTCATTTGACGCATTTTTGCGACTCTGGGGCTTTAACGACCCTCAACAGGCTATTAATCTGCTTTGTGAGCGGACAATCAGCGTGGGGCGGGAAACTACGAAGGTACCTCTCACAATTGAACAGGCCCGCAAAGGGCGAGATGGTCTAGCCAAAGATGTGTACGTTCGGCTTTTCGACTGGATATGCAATCGCATTAATGACAGCATCCAGGACAAGGATAGCAATGAAGGTATTGCACGCAGCGTCTCACCATTCTTTGGCGTGCTCGATATATTTGGTTTCGAATCTTTCGAGCGAAATGACCTTGAACAACTATTGATAAACTTTGCCAATGAACGTATGCAAGCATCATTTAATACACACGTGCTGCAATCTGAAGCAGAACTTTATCTTCGGGAGGGTCTCTCGCAAGGAATCAGGTCTACATTTGTCTCCAATTCTTTGAAGCGACAAGCAGGCGGAGCCGGTGGCTCTGCTGGTCTTGATACGATCACTCCAGCTGAAGCAGTGGAGGAAATTCTTGAACTAATTGACGAGGAAGCTCACCGCCTCAATGGAAGCGACTTAGGTCTCAATAGGCGTATTCAGCAACAACTCGGAGCCTCTCGGGCTTTACGTATGCCTCACCCAAGTAAGCGCTCCGAACAGTTTATCATTGCCCACACGACTGGACATGTCACTTACACCGTAGGGAACTTTCTTGAAAAAAATGACGACTCCCTACCTGAAGATTCCCTTCGCGTTCTCCAGCGTGTAGATAACTCAATCCTGGTTGACGCGATTCGAACAAAACGATCTGCTGATCTCAAGCACGGTGGCAATGGAAGAAGTAAACACGTTTCTGTATCTAGGAAATTTGCACTGCAGATGGACGAACTTATTGCAGCCCTGGAGGCAACAAGCTGCTCATATGTACGCTGCATCAAACCAAATCCAATTATGCGACGTGATGGGGTCTCAGAAGTCCGCCGTCGCTCTTCTACAGGTCTACGACTTGGTATGACCAGGAAAAAATCTTCCATTGCCGGTCCTGCGGAAGCCGATGATGACGCGTTTGTTGATGGTTCATCTGCGCCCTTTGAATGGTTCGACAGACGTTACGTGGTCGCGCAGCTTCGTAGCCTTGGTATTACACCTGCTGCACTTACGCTTCGCGATGGAATGCCCATGAGACTTTCATATGAAGAGCTAATGGCCATGTTTGAGCCAGCTATCCAAGGCGAGCTCGGTGATGTTTGCTCTTTGCACGCCCTTGGTAAACCCCAGCGCATTGTACCGATCCTATTGCGCTCCTTTGGAATACCATCAACATCATTTCGCCAGGGGCGCACGCTAGTATTTTTTCAAAATGATCAAGTAGGTCAACTGGAGGAGGCCGTACGTCGCGTTGAAGATTGGGCAGAACATGGTCTCTACCATGACGAATCATATCTTTCTTGGATGACCGAGGTGCGCCATAACATTATTATGCAGCGCTGGCATATTCTTCTTGCTGCTGTTTCGTTTTACTCGACCTTCAAAGTACGAATGCTTCGTTGGGAAGAAAAGGAGAGTGCTGTGATAATGATGCAGCGAAATTTAAGAGGCTTTGTGCAGCGCCGGCGCTACCAACGTTTACGTCAGGGCGCAATCATGGGACAAAAGTTCTATCGAGGTGCAAAAAGTCGCGCGCGTGTTCTAGAAATGATTTCAGAGCTCGAACAAATAGAGCGCGAAGCACAACTTGAAGCTGCCGCTGCTGCTGAAGCCGACGAATTTTTTTCTGCAGAAGAGAGTTATCAGCCAGATTCAGAGGAAGACTCTCAAGAGGCGGAGAACGGAACTTCCACTGGCCACAGAGTTCTCTCTGTGTCTAGCTTGGGTATTTTAAAGAAGCATACAAGTACATCCAGCAACACAAGTAAAGCATCACAAAAATCTAAAAAATCTGAGTTGCCGCGGAAAATGTCCTTCTCTCTGAGACGATCGACACGGCCAGAGAACTTAGAAGAGATCAATGAAGACAATAAGGTACTTCAAGAGGATTGTGGAAGATACAATGAAAATGAGGACGAAGAGGATGGGCACGCCGGAGATAAGTCTACAACTAGCTCCAAGTCGTTATCTTCATCCTCAGCAGTCTCAAATCGAATGTCTCGGGCTGCCTCAAAGCTCTCTGAGTCATCTCCAATTACGTCATCGACAGGTGGATCAAAGTGGTCTATGATAGACCAACGAGCGGACCATTTGATTAATGGAGGTCGCTCCACGTCTCGCTTTGATCGAGTTAGAAAACGCTCCATGGCCGGAACATTATTTGATGAGGAAAATTTTAAACGAGCCTTAGCAGAATCTCAAACTATTGAGGAAAGGCGTGACGAGAACCTTTCTCGATCTTATACAACCCAAGAGCAAGCCTCAAGCGTTGCAGATAGAAGCCAACGAAACAAAAGTTTTGCTACGTCAGAAACTCCTTCATCAGGTATGCTGGCAAGTTCTGCGCGAAACTCGGATGCAGTACTTCCTGAACAGGGAATTTCTGGCATTGCCTGTGTTCTTGGTATTGGAAAACGTACATCTTGGAAGCGTCGTTACGTTGCCCTTGATCAGCGCAAGCGTTCTGTCAATATTTATGCGCAGAGGCGAGGTGCCCCTAAGAACAGTGCACTTGATATTTTCCGTATCCATGCACCAGATTTCAATCCTCGCCCTCGCGTGGAGTGCTCTCATGATCAATATGAGATGGAGAATCTAAACTTCGATTCAAGTTCGCGCCACCTCAGTATGTTAGGCTGGACAAAACCCGGTCGATACCGCTTGCGCATTGTCGGTGGCAAATTGGACCACGATGCTCTTCAGGAATCACGAACCCTGAATTTGGCTTTTGACAAGTTTGATGATCTGGATTTATGGCGTGATACTTTGGAAAAACTTGTCAAGATACCAGAACGAACAAATGATAGTCGATTCAATCGTATCATGGAAGGTACTTTCACTTTCCATGCGACAAAGGATCCTTCTGATGAATATGGAATGGACACTCGTATCGACGAAGACTTGGGTCAAGATGAGGACGATGAGGTCTTCCTTGACGATGATTCTTCTATATATGCTGAATCAACATTTTTTGGAACCCAGGTGCGCTGCAAGAACCCCAACTGCCAACAAATTAACAATTCTCTTTACGGTGCAACTTGTAGCGTTTGCGGTTGGCGTCTCTTTTCTGAAGAGCACGATGTCCTGGCGGACGATGTAAATGGAGGAAATGGCGGGGGCTTTGATGATGATGATGATTCTTTACCTCCTTCCATTTCTATGGCTTATCAAGATGTCCGAAATGGCAAGTATCTTAATCTTCGAGGCAAGGCGGACGATGATTCTTTCTATGGATAGTGCTTATGTTAATTTTGTTATTTCGCATTATATTTTGTTTTATTTTTTATATCGCTAATCTTATCCTATCTAAAATGCATTTCTTGCAGAGAGAATACAGCAAGGTGAAGAAGAAAATTGAAACACACACAATTGAATGATTACACTAAGTTAGTGTGGCAACTATACAAAAAGAGGCCACAGAAAATTCGTCTCACTTGATCGTTTGAAAAACTAAATAGGTAAAATAGAACTCTGCCGTAGCTCGTTAAAAGGTCAAAAATCAGACTCGTTGCCCGATGAGTCATCTAGGTAAGAATGGTCAGCCATATCGTGTTCTACTGCGCGACGGCGTGCTTGTAATTTGTTCAAAAAGGCCTGGCGCTTCGCATCCTGCTCAGCATAAAATTGCAATTTCTCAGCTGAAGTCATTGCAGCTGCTGAAGTCGGTGAGGTTTTCCCTGGCAGGCCACAAGATTGTGTTCGAACAAGAGGTGGAGGCTTCGTTCCTGATCTTGTAGTCGGTGCCACTGCAGACTCCTTTCCGCTTGGCACTGTACTACTGGGAGGTGGGGGAGAGGCAGCTGTCTCTGGCTTTACATCTTGAATGGTCTTCAGCAAGTCCACAGCCTCCTTGTTGTTGGAATCTCGTCGTAGAACATCTTGGAGACAAACCTGCTCAAGCTCTAAAAGTTTTGATGGTGAAGGGTTGGCCCATCCCCTGGGCTCTGAACCCCCGGAACCAAAGAGATCTCCTTGACTGGTGAAGTTGCCGTTTGTAGTACGTAGACTATTGCTTTCAAGCTTCTCTCGCGCCACACGAGCCAGCTTGGCAGTCAATAAGTGAAGCCTGACAACCCGTGTGACAACACCATCATTGGGGGGGGCATTTTCCATTAAATCGTAATTGACAAATCGCGCACTATACTGTGCCGATGCTGTTCGAGGCCGGTGCTCAAAAACAGCTTCATCCACCTCTTTTCGAGCCACATTCAACGAGTGCATTGCCTTCACAAGTGCACCCTCTCGTAGCTCCATTGCAGCAAGCAATACGCGAGCATGGTTTCGCAGACTTCCTTGGCTGTGTGCCGACGACATGATTGCTAATTTGGCTGCCATGGATGCTCCACCGTTAAAGAGTGCTGCTGCCAAGCCCAACTGCAAGCGATTCATAATACGACCACGACCTTCTTTACGGATAGCCTCTCCGAATCGAGAAGAGGCATGGGAAGTATACGATTCGAGTGAGCTACGGCGCGTTGGCGAGTTCGGGGGTGACGGAGCTGAAGCAAGGTCCAAAGCATACTGTAGGCGTGCTGCTGCTTTGCGGAAACGACCGGCTTGGAAGTCCATAACACCAAGATGATAAAAAGGCCTCCAATCATCTTCATCAATTCTTGACGCAAGCAGCAGAGCATGGCGAGCAGCAGTGTCATTTCTAGCTGCAAGTGCTGTGATACCAAGTCGAAGCACACTCTCGAAGGAGGCCTCGACTGTGCAAGCAAGTTTAACGAGATTAAGGTCATAATCCGCATCTCCAGTTGTAGCTGCATGCAAAAGTGCTCTTGAAACTAGCATACGCATTTCGGCATCGAGGACACGTTCGTCTTTATGAAATGCCTTCGCAAGACGTCGAGCAGGGTCGGCAGCATCTGCTTCATGCCGAAGCTTAGCGAATGCTAGGACCTGAAGTTTATCAAGTGTGAGCCTTGCTTTTGCAATCTGTAGATGAGGGTATGCTGCTTGAGCAGCTTCTATAGCAGATTCATAGTCTTTGGCTAAGAGCAGTGTTCGCACGAGATTTACATGTGCTTGGTCGAGATCTGGCGCGTGAAAACTCGCTTTTCTGAAGGCTTCGACTGCATCTGGGTACTGTCGAAGACGTTTATGAGCGCTGCCCTTCTTGAACCATGCTGGCGCGTTTTGGGGATCGCGTTTCAAGGCTTTATTGAAACAAGCGAGGCCTTCTTCGATGCGGTCCAGGCCTACTAGAGTGGCGCCCCGTTGCACAAGGTAGCCTGCGTTACGATGGACCCTGTTGTGAAGACTATCTGCGCGGTCGTACTCCAGAAGAGCCTCCTCGAAGCGCCCCAAGCTCCGAAGACGATTCGCCTCGTCTAAAGCGGCCTGCGCAGCGTCCATCGCGCCCACACGCCTCGGTAAACCGCCTTTGTGCGCCACCCCAATTACACCTGTTTGAGCGGAATCGTTGATTGTTGATGATAATGATGAAAACGAAAAAAGAAATCATTAAAGTACTTAAAAATTTAATTTAAAAAACAGTTAACGCGGTACTAAGCGCAAATTTGTTGATTTATGAGTAACTCCAAAGAAGCCAACATCATCGTGCACCAGATTTGTATGATCGCCGCCATTTATGGTCGAGCTGGCTCGACGTCGATTATTCATTACAGCTGCAGCGGCTGCATTTGAGCTAGGTAGCAGTTCCACAAATGCATGCGAGGGAGCTAATTAATCACTGACTGTACCAGATCTCAATACCCGGCTTGCCTGTGAACATCTAATTACTATCAAGAATTATGCATTGCGGCAAGAGTTTTGTTTGCATCGATGAGCGATTTGCTTCATTTGCCTTCAGTCGTGGTGACTCTGCTTTGCATTAATCGTGACCGTTCTTTTGTGTGCGAAAAGTGCTGCCGATCAGGGGTGCACGCACACCGCACACGTGGCGGTTTTCGTTACCTAGCAGCTAACATTGATTGCTTGGTCTGCAGTGGTGATGATGATGTCACAGATTAAATTGCCTGCTAGCGACGGTGTGCGAGTGGATAAGGTAAAACCAGACGAGTCGTAAGTAGTTGCACAAATTCCGATTCAGACTCTGAGGTCTCTGGAGAGAAGCCAAACCAGACAGACTCTAGTTCGCGACATCACAAATTATGGTGGTGGGGAGGGCTGTTATGTTTCAAGGCAAAATTGTACTAGCTAGAAAGTAGAAGAATGTGATTGGAAATCATAAAATGGAAATGTGGAATTTGGCTCACTTTCACCATTAGATCTGGACTTTTGTTGTTGGCATTCCGTGTCTGCCGATTGATAAGCAAAGTTAAAGTAGAATTGCAGATACTTTTAGCAAATGAAATGCATACCTTTCTGCAAAAACGTATATTGAGTCGCAACTTGGTGTATGCTTTCTGTGCAGTAATGCGTCTGCACAAATGGTGCTCCACCTTGTCATCAAACTACTATCTAGAAGAGCCGTCGCAGCCTCTGCAAGAGCGCTGCCACATCTGGGACGCAGTGCCGGGCTTCTAGACAATCTCTGCTTCCTAAGGCTACTTTCGGTGAAAGCCAACCTCATGATAAATAGTAGTAAAACATTAGTAAAAGCGAAACTCATGTGATACGATTCTCTTGAACTGCGTGTGCAAAGAAGAGAAAAGATAAGCACAAGTAAGGCCAGGTCATCAAAGAGGTATCGCCAAGCATATACAAATCGCAAAGGCGTTGAGGTGTGTTTTCACTTGGGGTCGCGAAGCAGCGTATCTTACTTCGTGCCGAAAGTGCGTGAGTAGCAAAGAAAAATGGCGGGCGCGACGCAGAAAACATGGAAAGTCGCGCAGGTGATCAAGATGCTCTCTTTTGGAGATGGCACCACACCGAAGCCGCCGAGAAGCCAAGATGATGGCGCTGCATCAGAGCAAATTGGAGCCTTTCAAAATGCTCTTATTGAGATGGCGAGTGCTCCAGGAAACTTTCTGCAGGCCTGTGCGCAACGTGGACCGTACCCAATTGACCTGAAAAAGGCGGATGACCGGGATGCGGCTATCGAAATTACACAGCTTGTGCCCGGAGTGTCCAAGTGGAAGCCATCGCTTGTACCAAGCCGCACTGATGAGAACACATTCTACGCAAACTTTTTCAGCCACGTCGTGCAAGTCGCGAGCGAATATTTCAGTGACGAGCGGAATCTCGAAGCTTTCTATGCTGCTGATGACTTAGAGGCTGGCGGAGCAGGCAAAACAGGCGTTGCCGTGGAGATGTTAGAGATGAAATCCTCGCCAGCACCAGCTGCACCTGTTGAGAAGGAAAAGCAGCAATTGCCAGACCCACCTGCGTTTACTCCGGTGACTGTAGAACAAGAACCTACTTCTACCACTGTGGCGAGTGAAACCACAACATTTGGGAGCGAGGAGCAGGTCGATTCAGAAAGTGCTCCTCCCCGTGCCAGATTCGCAGCTTCAAATGGCCCTGAGGGTGCTAGATCCTCGGAGATGTATATGAAGGTGTTTTTGCAAAAGAAGGTGCTGTTTTATGTATCAAAAAGTGAAAACAACAACGTTGTGGTCTATGAGGCAAACCTAGATGCATCAGGAAAGACGCTGGATCCGAAGGAACCTGTAAAAGTTTACTGGATCCTTTATGCCCGCACACCGTGCGTGGAAGAGGGTTTGACTATTCTCGAACGGAACACAGCCTATGGCTCAACTTGCAAACCGATCGCAGATCGACCTGGTCACTACCTGATGACTCTCTCAGCTATCCCAAGCAAGCCTATTGAGGTCTGGGTTGACGAATCAGGTGAGCTGCACGCACAAACCTCGATCAATGGAATGGTAGATGAACTTTTGCAGGTAGCTGTACAGTCGAGCTCAGGTGGATGGTTGAGCTTGCCACGAGTCGACTACATTGACCTAATGGGCCTGAGCTCGGTGGAGCGTATCGATAATAAGTAATAAAACATAAGCTCTCAACTAATTTCCTTCTCACTGCCTTGACGTCCAATGTTTTGCTATACCTTCTCTTGACTTTGTAAGTGCCAATTGACATTTCAAAATGTATTGAGGCACTCCTCTTTTAACATAAACTTTTAAAGATAGAAGAGGTTTCTCATCATATTAGATTTTTGCAACGAGTCAAGGGAGATTAGTATTAACAAATATTGATGTAGAATTGGCATAACGACTATTTGAAACAAAGTACAGGCAACTGAATGAGCAAAGACACGTAAGAATTGATTTTCTTTTAATATATTCCCGATAAAATCTTCTTCCGCTCTAAATCTCCATGACTCTAGGCAATGATACACGCAGATGAACCATCAAGCTGTGAAGATTTCTTTTTGCGTTTGGCCTCCATATCACGTACAGCAAAGTTGAGATCTGCCCAATTAGTACTCTTCCGAAATCCTTCAAAGTTCTGTTGCCTAAGCAGCCGAGTGAGAGAGCGGAGGAGTCTATCAAAGAGTCCAATCGAGGGCAGCTCACGAGCAATCGATCCACCAATGTCATGACGCAAATATGACTCTACAGATACTTCATCAGGGCTTCCAGGCTGCAAAAAGCTAAAGTAAATTGCGAAAGCACGATCCTTTGTTTCTAATGGCTCTACATCTGTCTTGCCGTGACGGGCTTTGTAATCTTGGATTGCCATGATGCACTTTAAATTCTCACCACAAAGCTGGCGTTCAAGATACTCTAGAAAGACGTTGGATAGTTCACGATCCTCCAGAATTTCTTCCAAAGTGAAGTCATGAGAGGCGATATCATCTGTCAAACCTTTATCAAGAATGGAAGGTCGTTCGATTACGATATCTTGAAGGTATGCCTTCACGGGGTGTCGCACCCGATCGCGCATTTCTTTATAGTAGGGGCTATTTCTGAAGCGTGGAAAAATATCCCTTTGGACAGTGAGCCTTGGGTTTGAGGTGAAAGGTTCGAACATGCATCGATTATAGTTTGCCTCGTCATCGCGAATTTTGATAGCTTGTGCGTACTCGTCAGAAGTCAGACAAATTTGTGTTGTTGATTTCTCATCATCGATATATTCATCGAAAAGTTTGAATACTTCTTCTTTAAGGTTATTTTGTTTCTCGTACATTTTGAAGTTATCACGAAATGTGAGCTCAGCTTGAATGAACGCGAGGTTCTCAGAACTGTATTGAGAGTCCGCATATTCTCGTAAGAAACTAGTCAAAACACGTGAACGGAGCACGGTGGCCAATGTAATGTTCTCTCTTGTAAGGTCTGTTTGTAAAGATGCAAATCCGCATGTAAAATAGGAGCAGGAAAATATAATAGCACGTTAGTTGACTTGAATTATTGCCCGATTCTACGAACGCAGGTCGCATTCGAGAAACAAACAAACCTACCTAAAGTAGACCCGAGAATCAGTGAACCCATTGTGGTGTGTTGTTGATGCTTGTGCTAGTATCGCTGTACTACCTTTTCCCGTGAAGCGCTTTGACACCTGCCTAAAGAAAAGCAAGTGATTGGAGCGTGTTGCCACTCAATATGCACAGCTCGTTGTTTACGTTTGAATTGAGATCAGATAATTTCTGATCAAATCGTGGAGTCCTTCGCAACAGTTGAACAGTAGCTGATCTGGTTTACGTCCGCTTTGCCTCCAGTCTGCAAAGTGCAGCGAACAGCTTGCAACGCAGTTTCGACGCAAGCGTACAGCACTGCTAAGCTACGGGATCTCTGCGTGACCTTTCTTAGACCCCAAGCGTACGCTTTATATCGATGATTTGCCAGCGCTGTTGCAACGTGGTCAGTTCATCCACGTTTACGACCCCGCGCGGGTTTGCCGTTCTCAGATGTCGAAACCAGGCTATGACTATTGCTAATAAAAGCCTTGATGAGAAATTAAAGACTTCTATTTCGTCTTAGGTTTAAGCTGTCTTAAGCAAAATAATCTACGTAGCCAAGATTGACTCCATCTTCCCCAAGTTTCTAACAAGTTGTTAACACAGCTTATTATCCATGATCAAAAAATAAAAATGTTGCTCCCCCCTCATTAGTTTGCCTGGAATGTGCTTTCCTGTATTACGAAAAACCCTACAGTGTCATAGATCCGTTTCATGCCAACTTCCGAAAGTAAGCTAAGCTACATGAATCTTGACAATCAACCGCTCCGCATCGCGGACGCATACACCATCGCTCTCTTTCTGGATGGTCTGACCACCACCCTGTTGTCGAGCAAACCGGCCTTGATCTGCGCAATTCTATCCTCATTCATGTATATGGTTGTCGTTCCCCATGGACTCGGATAATTCCATGTGGATGGAGACCAATTTTATTATCTCTTTTCCATAGAGTTGTTGTTCGAAATATATCTGGGTGCACCTACAGTATATCAGCCGTTTGCATGAATATGAGTTTTCAAGCTCGTGGCGAAATTGTACCCCATGCCGTGAATGGGCGAAATAGATGCAGCATCAGCAGCATCCTATCGAGTGAAAAGAATCATCCAAGATAAGGAATTGGGGAGCCATCTCAACAAACCACCACCCGAGCGCGCGTTATCAGCAGAATTTATTGAATGCTATGCTTCCCATATCTTTTTGGGCCTTTGTGTCAAAGTAGGAACGATGGGCAACAGGTCTCGACCCTAAATGCACACCAATCCTTGATGCCAGTGCGCCTAAAACTCATTATTTCTGGCTTTCCCTCCTTTTTTGTTACCTATTATTTTTATTATTTTTAATAAAAAAGTTTTTATAAACAATGAAATAATCTACTCTAGGCCTACCAACGGAATGGTATGTAGAAGAATCAAGATGAGTTTTCTTTGGGAGTTGATAGCACATCAAAGCATTAGAGGACACGTGCAGGCAGAGACCCAATTTATGCAAGGCTTAATATTGCGTTTTGCGTGGTCTTGCGTAGTCTTGCTTGTAATGCTCAGTTTTTTTTCTGTGCAGTTGCCTTTTGGGCCATGAATGCCCTACTACATCGCGAAGAAGAAGCGACAGAGCACATCACTCATCAAGAACGAGGTCGTATCTGGACAATCCGCAGTCCTTAGAGCCTACAACTTTATAGCCAAAGTGGGGCTCGACCCATGCCTGCTGCAAACTATCTATCTCTTGAGATTGTGATAAGTAAGGTCTTAACTGCAGATGATGCACAAGCGTGACCAATGCTGCAGCAAGCACGCCACGCGAGACCGCGGAGGATAAGAGCTCGAGCCTGGAGTGGAAGAGCTTTAATGCGTTGACCACCATTCACCATCCTAAATGGTGGATGAAGGTGCTGCACCAAATGATGTAATCCGAGCTTCTCGTCGAGGTTCTACAGGACCTCCGCCTGAGCAGGGCTTTGCTCCGGCCACCTTGAGCGTTGCATCCTTGGAGGGTTGGACACAGCCCTCCCGTGGTCTCCTGCTGCAAGGTGTCTTGGTCCAGCGCTTGAGAGCTTTTCCAGCAAGTTCACCGTGAAGGTCATAAATGAGGATCTGTGGCACATATACATACATACATACATACATACAATCGGGACTCTCGCTCCGCGCACTCCATGCTTGGCGCTCCCATTCTCCCTCCGGGTACCAGAGCAAGTCGCGACAGTAGTCTTAAGAGGCTTGCTGGAGTCGGGAGCAAACGCGAGCGCTGGCCTACAGGTGCTTGCGATCCTGCTGGTTCTGCCGCGCTTGTGGGCCTCGAGATCGCCGCTGATGCTGTCTGTAGAGACCTCGGTGGCAGAGGGTGTGTACCTCCTCCCCAGAACCTCATAATAACTAACTACTGACAAGGAGAGAAAGTAAGTGAAAAAGGAAAGATAAAAAGACAGGTTTTCCTTTTTGGCAGTGTGGACTTAGTTTGCTTATTTATATTCATTGAGTTGTTTATCACATCCGTCGCCATTTCAAGTGGGAAATGGAGAAACGTTTGTTTGGTTTCGTGGCGATTGCCGTGAAATGCGTTGGGTTATTGAGCGGTGCTGAGTGAGACATGGGTTCATGAAACGTGCTTGCACAGGGGCGGTGATGATGTTGGGATAGAGCTCTATCCTTATAAAGTTTGGGAGCAATCATTGCTTTAACGCGAAACACAGAGAACATAAGAGTTCGCAAGGTTCTCTATTTGCATCGGCAGTCAAGATCTGCGTCAGCGGTATCGGAATGGATCTGACTTGGCGCCGTTTCCTCACATCACAGCAGGACCTTCAAGTAGGTTGGTACTTCTGTTGTGTATAAGAGTGAGATTGCTTTTTGTTGGTTTCTTTACTGAGTAAACGTAAGATTTTTGTTTGTTTAGTTTTCCCATTAAAAAATATAACCCAAATCAAAGTCTCTACAAAGGCGAAGGGCCGAGCCGATGAACCCTGCGATGTGTGCCTCCACCCTGAAGTTCTACCGCTTCTCCTTCTTCTCTCAAGGCAGGCAAGGCAAACGAAGCTAAAACAATTCAAGTCTACGTCTCCAGGGCACCAGGATAACCCAACATCAGCATAACACGAGAGCCACGGCGCACCTCTTAGGTGCTACTATTACTTTTGTGGAGACTGAAGCTCTCACTGAAGATCACTACGTGCAAAAAAAAGCAAACAAAGCAATCGCCATGAAAACCAAGTTCTTCTTTCCTTCCCGCTTATTTATTTACCACCGACCCACCTAACAGGCTATCCCTCCCTCACTCGCCGTTGGCAAATGTATATCATATCACCATCCTCACCATCATCATCACCATCATGAACATGAACGCGAAGAAAGCGCTCCTTCACAAAGGAAGAAGAATCGCTTACGATGGATAACGCACTCACTCACTCACTCACTCACTCACTATACGCATTATATAGGTACGTGCGCATGAGTGAATGAATACATACATACATACTTACATACTGCTACACTATCTATATCACCTAACATCGCCATAGTTGGTACTTACTTATATGAGTGTTCGAAGCAATCAAAATCGAGCGAAGCATTGCGCGGCGTAACGGCGGGAAAGGTAACGCCTTGGCTTTGCTGGCGTGTAATCGATGTGCGAATGAATGAATGAATGAATGAATGAATGAATGAATGAAAGATTAAATGATTGATTGAATGAATCAATGAATCAATGAACGAACCAGTGAATGAATGAGTCAATGGATCTGTAGTTTCCAATCGATCGACGACCTCCGCCTTCACGTTCATGGAGCAGTACTCGGCAGCAGGCCTGCTCCAGGCAGGGCGAACGCAGTCGGTTTGAGACGGTGCACCCCGTGACAGAAAACGTGCAACTCCGCCCTTTGGAAAGTGTAATCAATCAATCAATCAATCAATCACTCAATCAATCGACTCATTGATTGATTGATTGAGTTATCGATTGAGATATGAATTGAGCGACTGAGTTATGAATTGATTGATTGAGTCATTGAATGATCCTCGAGACCGTCGTTCCTAAGGCAGGTAGAGCTCGAGGATTCTGGGACCCTTTTGCGCATCGTGGAGGAAGTCATCAGACACCTCGAGGAAAGGGCGAACTTGAAGAACGGGAGGGCGGTTGGTGCCATCGACACGACAAGAAAGACTTCGTCGTCATCGTCGTCGTCGTCGTCGTCTTCGCCGCCGAAGTCTTTCTTGTGCAAAATGGGCTCCAAAAGCTTGACTTAGCTTGGACTTGGCGCCAGACGTTTGTAAACTTCTTGTGGAACTCCGCGCGACGCAGCGAGCGATCGCCAGCGAGGGACAGCTGAGGCTGAATGGGCCAAGGAGGCCTGCGAGCGAGAGCTTCGAGTCCCAGCGACGTCTCTGGCAGCTAGCTTTCCGCAACCTGCAGCCGAAGCGGGCCATGAAGACCTCCGCAAGAACCGGGTCAGAGCAGATCAGAGAGCACGGCACCAGCGGAAGAACCGCTTTGACGCAGACGATGCATGCACGAATCGATTGATCGATTCATTACATACATAAACGCACAAATAAACGAATGCATAAATGCATAGATAGTGAACGCATCTTCGCCCCCGCTAAGGAAGGGCACCATCGTCAAATCCGTCGTTCTCCATCGTTACCCTAATGTTGATGTCGTTGCTGGTGTTGTTGAAAGCTAGCTCATCATAGGCTCTGAAGGTGGTCTCGTCCAATAGTCAGTCAGTCATTCTGTATTGTGTTGCATTGCATTGCATTGTATTGTATTGTATTGTATTGTTCTGCAAAGTTGGGAAAAAATGAAAAGAGAGAAAAAGGAGATTACGAAAGACTGAGAGATGGAACTTCGAAGCGAGCGCAATTTTTTTCCAATGGAACCCGAATGCGGACTGCGCAACCCAACGGATATATCGGATAAACACGCACATAGGGGGAAATCAAAGGGCGGCTATGGGCCAGCTAGGGGGGTAGAAAGTCCGACCATGTTGGTTTCGCCGGTCCGGCGGCAAGAGCGGAAGGACAGTGCGGGGCGGCTTTTGTGCTTTACGTTTGAATTATCTGATACTAGATATGATTGGCGGCAGGTAGGGCTTGTATGGGCAATAAAAAGGCAAGCTGCGCGAGAGAAATTTTTCATTCTTGAGAAGAAAGAAAGGAAAAAGAAATCGTGTGAAAGCAAATGGAGGGATAAAAGAAATCGAGAGAGGCTCTGTCGCTCAAGACAAATCGAACAACGAATGATGATGAAGCGATCGAAGGCCAAGATCGCTGGAGAAACTTATCAAAGCAGCAGTTTCCTCCATAAAGTACAGCTTGGAAGCGCCAGTTTGGATTTAGTCTGGAGTGTTTAAAGGAGAGAGAGACTTGAAAACGACGATGTTCTGGCTCACCTCGTTGAAGTCGACAACGATGAGTGACAGAGAGGGTGACAGAGATATAAAACTGTCTTATTTCATTTCATCTTATTTCATTTTAATTTAATTTGGTTTGGTTTGGTTTGATTTATTTGGATCTGTTTGGGATTTCCCAAGTAAGAACCCGGAAAAGGATGCAAAATACGTTCATGGTTAGGCGCGTTCATAGCGACTTTCACTGTTCCGTGGCTTTCGAGTTTTCAACGGCGGTGATTGAAGAATGTCTTCACTGCAGAATCAGTCAGGCTTTTAATTTCTATAATAACAACAAAAACAAAAGAAAAAGTTAAAGTTGGCTTTTGGGGGTTTAGTTAGAAAATAAACACATTGTTTTGAGTTGTTTTGTAGGTGATGAAAAATCGGCACAGAAAGTAGAAAAGAAAAGAAAAATAAATGATGGGATAGCAGACACGAATCGCGAGCACAGTGGCGAGGTTGACGCCCCTTTTGAGGCGTTGCTCGGGGTCGCGAGCATTCTGGGGGCTTGACAAGGTCCTGCGGAGGGCCTAGAAAAGTCTTGCGATATTGAACAGACTCAACTTGGCTTGAGGGACCCTTTTGAGCAAAACCTCCAGGACCATGGCGGTGCACCATGGTGAGCATGACGGCTGTGGAGAGAAACTGGCCCGACTGGTTCTGCGATTTCCACAAAAGAGAAAATGGATACGCGTGAGCGACCTAAAGCCTGAGCCTGGGATCACGAGCGATGAAGATTGGGCAAATGCATTGAAGATATTGAAAGGAGGGCAGAGACGTGGTTTTAATGCGAAGGAGATGACGGACAAATGCATGCAAGTGACGGACGCAACCGATATGGGTGACTTCGAAATGGGACGAATCGCAGTATCTTACGTACTTAAATCACCAAGCAACGGTGAAGAAACTGTAGTTTATTTTGATGACCGTGTCGAATGGGATATAAACTCGCATCAAACGATGATGAAGCAGTTATCTTCAGCGAACGTGGACAAGGCACTTGAAGTGGCTGACGTGGATAGCAGAAATGCTCTGCGCAGATTCCACGACATGGTCAATGATGCACACACTGTTGCAACACTCGAAAGCCTTGCATCTAAGCCTATTGGCGAGTGGATTGGCGTGCTTGACGCAGAGAATCGTATCATCGTCTTCCTGCGCATGCCTGCTCTTTTAGATCTCCCAGCTGGCCATGCTTTTCAAGATATCTCTGTCGTTCTCCACCTCGATAAGCGAAAGGTTACGATCAAACGACTTGGGCAGCCTGTCATCGTCCCAAACTTTAGTGAAGATGTTAATTCATGTGATGAACTTACCGAGGTACTTTCACGAGCTTCCAAGCTTATGATTTGTCATGGTGATAACTTCTCACATCCACAATACGCCATGAAGAAAGCCGAAACTTTTGGAGAAATGTCTGAAGAGCTACAGCAAAATTTTCAACAGCTTACATGTGGCCAACGCATTGTCGTGGGTGGTGGTGTATCAGGTAACACGATCCATCGCGCTGTGGAGGTTGGCGTAAACCCTGGCACTGGTGCAAGTGGTCATCTGGTTCGTGCAAAGGAGTGTCAACTGGCCTTTGACCCGGTCTCCAAACGGGCTCGTCGGTGTGGACCATGCCAAAAGATGCTAAAAAAACTTTCCGTTGATGAAAAATCACTACAGGAAACCGTTACCTCACAGAAGGTCAGCAAATTCACTCCCGTTAATTCCATGTCACGTCAAGAACTCAAACTCCGCGTACTCGAGCTTTCTGGGGAGAAGAAAAACATGCAACGAAAAAGGCCCAAGCTTTCCGCCTCAAACACAGACATCATGATTCCTACGCCTAGCGCTGAAGAAGATGATGATCCAAAGGACGATCATTCTCACCATATTCGCCCCCCTGAAGGATCTCACGATTCATTACAACACCACTCCTCGCCGATCAACCCACACTCCCACAACTCACATCATCACATTTCAAATCATGGCCGACTCGCACAAACACAAATGCACCACTCCCCGCATCCAAACCTACTCCATACCCATTCTCACTCCCCTGCTCACCAGCATCAACTCACACATGAGCACATGCAACACAGTGAACATTCATCCGCATCTCAACTTATACCTCCTCAGGATGGAAATCGTTATGCAATGATCAATTCAGAAATGCTTCAGCAGAATGCTTCTACTCTGAGAGATGCTCGCAACCCATTTCCGCACGAAAATCCGAGCTTCATGTCACTTGCACGGGAGGGGCTTGCCCAACAGCAAGGTCCTTCAATGAGTTCACACGACGGTCATCACCAAGACGAGAATTTAGAACAGCAGCAACAACAAATTCGGCGTCAGCAAGCTCCTCAGCAACACCACCACTCCAATGCTCACTATTGACATGCACAGAAGCTCTCTCTTTCCATTTCGTCTACTCTTTGTTGAAAGGAATGGGTACCTTCATACATTTGTCCACTCACTCTACGATAGCATCCCGACCTCCTTTTGTAATGATTGTGCAGTCCTCACGGCAAGTTCTTTCCTAATAGTCTCTCTCGGTACTCAAATACCTGCTGGAATACGAATTTGGTCAAAACTCTGAATCTTATTGTGCCAAACTCGTTTTTTATTATTGAGTCGAATTGATGAGGACAAGTGTCCAGAAATACATTACTTATGCAGTGTTCAAAAGGGGCGACGTCTCATTATTATTCTTTCCTCAAACCTCCTCTGTTTTGGAAGTAGCTGTTTGAGCGTTCCGACCATTCGTAGTGGGGGGCATTCATGTGAGCAATTTTACGGCTGCTTGTCATGTTTTCCTTGTCATGTCTCTTCTATCAAAAAGGGGAATAGAAGACTTCCTCTTTCAACATCTTTTTTCTATTTATGCTCCTCTCCTAATGAGGAGGCATAAATTACTAATGGTGGGGATGTTCTTCTACTCTTTCCGCTGTAAACTAATCGAGGCTTTTGCATTCACATGTATGAATTTTCTTTCCTGCAGCACTGAAAACATTTTTCTTATGGCAAATATAGTTCGAATGAATGAGCAGAACCGATCCTGCTCTTGATACTTTATGACTACGCCAAGTTTATGCTCTTGCATATTCAACTCTCTAAGCTTGCCATGCGTGCTTAGAACTAGGAAAGCGTTCATGCTCTTTTATACACAAAATAACTGAGATTATTGCGTTTTCTCTGCTCACTTTATTTCTACAAGTAACTAAAAACAAATGGAATCTGCCTTTAAAACAAAAGAGAACGATGAAACTCAAAGGTGGACTTAGCACAAATTGAAGTTCTGAGGTAATATGGATCTAAACTCAATTTTTATGAATCTTAAAGCTTGGAGAATGCGGCCGGGCCTTGAAGTGCGGCTACAGCATCGCAGTAAAGGTCTTGCTTAAGGAGTCCATATGTTGGCGATTGGCCTTTCGGAGCCTTCTGCTTGGCCAAATCCAGTGCGACTTGAAGGAATTCGTTGCCTGAGGCAGTAGCATTAACAATTCCTTCTTGAAGAAGCGAAGGTGCGTCAAAGCGGTGGCCTTCTAAGATGATCTTCTGCACAAGTTGACGTGTCACCTTCTCCTTGATGAGGGCATTAAAACCGGGGGTCAGTCGAGCAACCATGTTCATGTCAACCTCTGGCATGCACATAAACCCACGATCAGTATTCATAACACGATAATCATGTGCCATAGCAAGAAGCATACCCCCACCAAAAGCATGACCATTGATTGCTGCGACCGTAGGCATCGGGAACGTGAGAAATCTGGACAAGAGCTTTTGCACTTGCTCAAGGTATGCAAGCCGTTCTCCTGGTGTGGCAGCATTTTTAGCAAGCCATTCGAGGTCCAATCCATTGGAAAAAATCTTGCCTTTCGACGTTGTAACAAGAGCACACGGTGAAGATTTGTCACATTCTGCCTCAACCTGGTCTAAAGCAGCGTGAATGTCCTCCATGAACTTTGGAAAAAATCGATTTTCGTAGAATTTCTTGTCTCCCGAGCCTTGGCCTCCCGAATTCATCTCCAACACAAAAATCTGGTCTTGGCGACGCAATTCCACCAAACCTGCCATCGTGAAGGATCAATTATATTTACTCTTTTCGTGCCGCGGCTCAACAATATCAGTCCCCAACTAGGACTTTGATATTACGAGTTCGAAAACTACAACCAACCACCTCGCTCTCCTTGCAAACTTGGCACTGAAAGTACACAGAAGCTACCGTGTCAGGAAATAGGCTTACGCAAATCGTGGTGGCACACAGACCGCCAAATTTAGCTCTCTTAGCTGGCTGTGCCGATGGTTTGGGTTTTGCTTCAAAAGGGATGCCGTACCTACCTAGTTCAATCTTTGCAATTCTTTAGTCCGGCTGGTTGGTACTACTAGCATAACCCCTAAGACCTCGTTCCTGTTCTTTACTTTCGTTCTAGGGAATTAAAATAATAATCCAGGTTTAACAAAGCCAGCATTTGGTTCTAAGCCTTGATGTCTCGCCTCGTCCCGTGAGAGAACAACGAAGGGTATCGACTGCGTATTGTAAAAGACAGTACCATGATATGAAATACGCTGCAATAAGAAATGCAATTCAGGGGATTTATGTTGGGTATTATTAGACAATGAGCGCGATCAATGTCCTAGAAAAGCTTCGCAACAACGATTCTATATTCCATCACTGATGTATGTAATTCAGAATTCCTTTGGATCACGTTAAAGGAGACAAATTTCTCTATGCAGATGATCGATGTCTGTGAAATCATATTACGCTTCAGGACTTCCCTGTAATGAAAATTAGCACGTGAATTACATTTTAGCATTTATCGACTATATCACATGAATAAACCCTCGCCATGACACGGTTGGTATTCCTCGGCGAAGAAGCTAGTGACTCCTTGTATGACGATTTCAATTGAGCTGGACTGCGAGCCGCCCTTTGATGCAGTATACATAGTATATGTAAGATAGTATATCAATACATAATTCATTTATAAAACAAGATAACTTTAAAATTGAAAATAAAATGAACAGCTAACGAAATGAATGAATAGAATAATCTCTATTTTCAGAAAACGCCTGAGCTTGAGATCAGCCCGCAAACTTAAAGTAAAGGCTTTCAGAGTGGGACTATCAGAGGTGTCAGTGCACCGTTAGAACAAGCAATGCGGAGTGCTTTTCGACGCGGCATCTCAGCCTATGATGAAGCGCTGCAGCGGCGCCCTGTCTTGACCAAATGCCTCACTTCGGGTGCCATCGCTGGTGCTGGTGATCTTCTCGCGCAGACCTTTTTTGCAGAGGAGAACGCAACCTTTGACGCTGCGAGATTTGCGAGGTTTGCAACCCTTGGAGGTGTTCTTGTGGGCCCGACATTGCATGTATGGTATGGCTACCTTGGGTCCAAAATTGTAGGCAGATCTGCCTCCGCCACGCTTAAGCGCGTAGTCTTGGATCAAACTGTTTTCACGCCGATATTTTTGCCTATATTCCTTGTTTCCGTAGGAATTCTTGAAGGCAAAGGCCTTACGAAGAGCTGCGAAGATGTGAGTGGGATCTGGGCTTCGACAGTGGTCTCAAACTGGGCGTGGTGGACTCCCGTACAAATTGCCAACTTTGGGTTTGTGCCAGCTCAATACCAGGTACTCTTCTCTAATGCAGCAGGAGTGGTTTGGAACACATACTTGTCCTATGTAAATCAGCAGACACGTCTCAAGAATGCTGAGGATGCTTCAGCTCTTGTTGATAGCCTGTGAATCTTGCAGGGGTGGCGGAGCTATCAGGATAGTTTTGGATTTTAATTTTCTTCTCTGACTATGCAATCGAATTCAGCTTTTATATGTTCTCGCGTAAAGAGTATGATGGATAGAAATTCCCTCCTCAAGGACAAAATGTTGCGTTTGCAAATCCAGTGCAGATTCAACCTTCCTTTAAAAGGTGTAGAAATGCGAACAAGACAATAGAAATTTAGTAAAACGTGTAACGTCATGGCGATTCTACTCCTGATTAAGCTGAAATGCAGCAGAGGCTCTACTTTGACAACATGCGCTCCAATCCGGGGCATGTTATACAATGCATCCATGTACTAGATACTAGAATAAATTTAACCCTTACTATTGGCAAAGCTCAGATTAATTCCTTGACATGACCTATTTCAAAACAGCTGATACCTTGATCAGGTAGTGTACATCTATTCAACTACATCAGGTTCTAAAACATAGCCTGCATGTCGTTCAAGGTTCTAAGGCTAGTTTGAAATCATGTAAACTTAGATTATGGACAGTGCGAGTCACAGGAAATGATGGTTATATGCCTAAACAGGAGAGTTGATTTGAAGAATGATTTTTTCTTAAAGTATTATCATTTTTTGCCGAAAGGATTAGCAAGGGTACAGGTTTTCAAAAGAAACTAGGCAAAAACTAGGAGTTCTCGGGGTGGAAAAAAAAAAGAAGTGGCTAACTCTGCGTTATCTGTAGCTAGTGGCATAGCCCATAGATGCGCCACTGCTTCCCATAAACCGGGATCTCACATTTGCAAAGATAAACTCGCGCTCTTGTGCCTGCTGCTGGTCTAGAGCATCAAGGTTGCCGGACATTTTGTCAACATCCATGTTAATGGTGTTTCGAAGAGCAACGACAAGCGCCACTTGCTGATCTACGATCATATTGCATTGCTGCAAGATACCCATGTTCTCCCTAATTTTGCCAGTCGCCATGCCATTATTAATAGCGTCACCAATATCGCCAAATACGAACCCTGCAGCAAGAGTGTTTCCAAAATGGGCACCTCGAAGCTTGGGTAGAGGAACATGGCCAATTTGGGCAGTCATGCTAGGGTAACGTCTGCGCACTTCTTGAGGGAACATCTGCCAGGCTTGAGAAATAAGTTGGTACGCTTGTTCAGCAGGGCGCTGGCTATTGTTAATAAGCTGGTCACGTTCGAGCTGATTCATGGTTTCAAAAAATTCCATTCCGCCTCGGCGATCTCCAAAACCAACAATGTTTGTCACCTGTGCAGTTTGATTCGCGTTTGCAGCACGCTGCAGCATCTGCATTGACTGCGCGTAGAGTTGTTGTGCTTGCCGAACAAGAGATAGAACCTCGTTTACCTGTGTCAACAATGACTGTTCTGCTTGGAGCGCTGACGTTTGAGCACTAATGTTGGCCCTGATTTGTTGTAAGCGAGGGGTCGGCGCCGTGCTGGCAACAACTTTGTCAAAGGTATCCTGACGCTCGCTGCGAAGAGCATCGCGGTTCGCTTCGATTCCACGGAGTCTCTGCAGCTCCTCTTGTGCTTTCTTGAGCTCACTTTCACGCTGATGCTTATCGCCAACCAACTGCTCCTCAGAAACTTTGATATCTTCAACCATCTTTGTAAGGCGCTGAACCTTTTCTTGACGATTGATCTGCATGTAGTGGAAGAACCTAGGATGGGCATTCCGATCCAAACGTGCTTCAGCCTTAGGAAGGTCCTTGCGAGCCTTATGCAGCTTACGCTGCACATCGTCAAGCCGTTGCTTGCACTGTCCAATCTGTTGGTTTGACACCTTGATGTCATTGTCTACGTGCTGCAAATTCTGAATGCCATTCACAACCTCATCGTAACGCTCAAAAGTTTGGCGTGAAGGGAATCCTCCATCAAATCCGATTGCAGCGGGAATTTGGCTATGCGATTCGACACCACTGTAGCCTCCATAATTTCCAGAGCTACTACTAGCCCCCCAGTTGTTGGCATTATTGCCGCTGTTGTTGCCGCTCCCAAAGGGATTAAAAGGCGCCGCAGTAGCTACGGGTGCACTCGGGTCGTAGGAAGTCGCAGACGCCACAACCTCGGCGGTCTCAAAGCCGCTACCGCCCCAACCTGGAGCTGAGGGTGCATATGCATTATCCTCAGCGTACGCTTTGCGGAGAAGAGCGCGACCAGAGTCTCCGTTGGCTGCCATCTCGCTAATGAGAAGGGACGAAAGGCAAACAAACCCTTCTCAAGAGTTATTGCGTTTGTGTCTTTCGAGCTGAGTTGCGTCCTCTCTGAAAGCTGTGCACCACCAGGTTGACGCAAAGGTCTCCCTCGAGGTGATCGGGTTCTGCTCCTGGCGAAGAGGATCGAGGTCGACAGATTCTGCGATGATCGAAACAGATGTTTGTTTTCGTCCCTGCCTGATTCGTGTTTGTTATCGCAGCTTAGATTTCGGTACCTACGTCTTGTCTACCTGCTACCATCGCGTAGCTAAGTCTACTCCTGACTAGAATTGGATACACTTATTTCCCCAAGTCAACTAAACTTGGACAGCGCTGTCCTCGAAATGAGCTGTGAACCAAATAGGCCCTTTTCCGTTCCAACTCGTGTTCCGTTCCGGCGCTAAGACTGTCTACACCCGAGCATAAGAGCCGTATCGCTCTTCTTCCGCTTGGCCCCTCGAAACGATTATCTGTGAAATGGTGAAACCTGCTGCAATGTGAAACTCGAGATATGTTGCGATGAGCGAGAGGTTATGCTCGGGGACAGACCAAGCAAGAGTCGAACATGCATGAAACCTGAGACGGTGTGGCAGCTGGCGACCTTTACGTTGCTCTGTTGCAGAAGGACATCGTCGCTAGTCTAGTTCTGATGTTTTGGGGAACACTTTGTGTACCTATGGAGTGCTGAAAGACAGCTCTTTTATATATAAGTTGTTGTTTTGAGCCTTGAAGGTACCTTGAAGGAGTTGCTCAATAGTGGAAACGAGAGAGAGTCGGCGAACGAGTTTCGACGCGTTTGTTTGCGATGAGCTATAAGAATTGTAATCTGGTTGCACTTTCCGGAGTTCACCTTCGCCAGCTTTACCCTCGCCAAAACGTGCACAGCAATCTCTTCAAACGTCTCTAAAGCTTGGTGCTAGAAATCGATGCTGTTGTCCAATCGTGCCTTCAGGACCTGGCAAGTTGATCAGGAGTTAGCACGTGCAGCCTCAATAACGCACATTTACATTTACATTTACATTTAAGAGCCCTCATGAATCACAGTCGTCATGAAAGTCAGACTTCTTTGCCGCCACGCTTTAGGCGTAGACGAGTGCCAGACTTTTTAGTAGCTTGGCCTCCTGTGCCGGTACTTCGGAAGCGTCTAATACATCAAACCAAACACTCTCTCGGCGCCGTGAGATCTTCACAGGCCCGGCTTCAGCAAACTAGATAGATGGCTGGCTGGTCTAACCTTATGCTGTCTTAGTTGCCGAGAGCTTTGTCGGTTGCGGGCTTGCGGCTCTTTCTTCGTTGGAGTCTTCACCGTCCTTGGTTCAGAGGCTTCCGTTCTTTCTCTTCAATGGGCTGAGTAGAAACCCCTTAGGAGGACTACCATGTCCAAGAAAGACAGCGGACCTCCCTCTCTTCTTTCTTTCTTTCTTGCTTTCTTTGGGTTTAGGCCTCTTTCTAATTTATGTGTCGTTTAGGGCGCGTAGCTTAAGTGGACTTGGAGAACTAAATGCAGAGTGGAAGGGAACGCGAGAGCGAAGGACAGCTAGCACACTGGACTGGGCAGAGCCCCTTGAGAAGACAGCATTTGCTTGGAGCTGGAAACCGCCTCGCTGAATTTGGAGCAGGGTGAATGAAGAAGTGAGCATCTTCAGCATCAACGGCGGAAAGTGCGAATGGCCACATTTGGGTCTCGATAATTGCGCTCCTCGCAGATAGAAAATCACCTGGGATGTATGCGCGAAATTGGAGAACTCTTGGTCGAGAATCCCTTTGCAAACTGGCCGAAATCGTCAAAAGCGTGGAGAAAACAGATCACAATGTCAGAACCGGGTAGGTAGGTGGTACCTGCTGGAGCAAAGTCTCGTCAGGAGGTATGTGCCTACTGCCTTTGAATTGTGCAATCGCTCGAATTTCTGCCGTCAAAGACTACTAGTAGGTAGTGAGTGATATGCTGTGACTCGACCCGAATAAAACTGCAATTCGCTGCACTAGTCAGAGGCCACTTCAATCACTACTTTAATATGCGTTGACGAAATTGAAGCGTATTGATGTATTTTCTTGTTGTTGTTGGGGTGTATTAGACCATCCAAATGTCATCCAAAACCCCAATTAATGTGGATTTATTTGTTGTGTGCCTGCATTTTCAGATTCCACTTCTCGTTTAATGACGGGAGGATCTCTGCTTTTTTACCCTTGAGCCCCAGCAACATTAAAACGTCAAGCCGGCGAGCTTCCTGGTTTACCTTATTGCAGCCGAATACTACTCTGCCTCAGACCTATGTTGAGAGCACCCAGTTATTGGCCGGAATGATTGAACTTGTAAGCTACGTCACAGCTGTCATTAGGGTACGAGAAGAGATCTGGCTAGGAATAATTGCGAACAAATATATTAGTGTAGAGCATACCAAATGAAGTTTGTACACGCAAACCTTCCTTTGATAGCTATGTGCGTGACGAATCGGACAACAGCATTTCTACCTTGTTTGCGATGATTTGCAAGTTTCATGTATTTACCAGATGAAGGAAATAGCTTCATCACCTATCGAGTCCGTCCATAAAGTGCTGGTTGCTTCGTCCATGATTTCATCTGCTCCATATGCTTGCTCATTCTCAAGCAGGTTTGCACAAGGAAGGACTAGACTCAGGGGCGGCGATCTTTGCGTGCTGCGCTGAAGAACATATCATGTCAGATCAACAACAAATGTCAGCTAGCCCTGATGTGTATACACTTTTAAAAAAAATAATAATAATAATAATAATAATAATAACATTATTTTATTTTATTTTTAATTTCTGATTTCTTTCAGTTTATTTATTTATTATAAAGTATACCTCAATATTTAAAAAATAAACTTTTACGTAAAGATTATATATAAATATTTATTGGAGTCAGAATACCAACATATCTACGACTCTTGCAGATAAACTGGCGCCCACCATGTTTTGAACGAGTTGTCGATCACTCCAACAGCAGAGAAATTCACGACTCGCATGCAAGTGTAGTTCTGGCGTCATGGTACTATCTTTATCCCTTTTATCCCTTTCCTTTCATAAAAAGAAAAGAAAAGAAAAGAAAAAGTGTAAAAAATGTTTTTATTTTTAAAAGTAACAAAAATAAAACTTGTTGCCGATTTTTAGCCCTCGTTGGCGAATCAGCTTTTCGGTCGCTGTATTTTCCTGAAATCCTCCTCCTCCTCCTCCGTGAGCTTGCGCTCGATAGCGAGAGCTCAAGAAAGCTCAATTATTGTCAGTTTTATGTCGCATTGCACTGCGTAAGTGTTGCCAACTCAACCTGGTCAAACCCGAAGTATATTATATAAACTTCCCACTTGAAGCTTGTTTGTTTCAAGTTGTTTGTTTCTTGTTTCAAGTTGTTTGTTTGTTTTAAGTTGTTTGTTTATGTGACGATGCGCAATCGTCCATCTACCCGCGGTTAAAGGAAGGTTGTAGCAGCGACCACAATTCATGGTTCATGACACCTCTACATATGTAGTTCATGATCATGATGCACCAGGCACCGCTTGTTCTTTGCTCAAGAGATGCAATAGCACCAGGCAGGCAGGTGTGCACCAGCGAATGGAGAGGTCCTTTTCCTCTCCCGCACCAAGCTTGGGCAATAAGCACCCTATGCATTCCTACTGAGATGCTCGTGAGGGTTCGTATGTTCTGAGCAGCGGTGACTGGACTTAGAGCCCTTTGGGGCCGCCTCGATTGCAGCTCCACATGTGAAGCGGTCTCAGGAATTGCAAAGTAAACCGCCTTTGGGCCCGAGCATAACGAAGCGAACTACTTTCAGGACTGGGAGTGGGAACAGAGTCCTCGGCGACTCGAGTCAATCATTCGCGTGGCTTGCAGGGCGATCGCTCGAGTTCTTCGGTGCCGCGGGAGCGGAGATGACGACCGATGAGGAGGTGAGTGAGTGAGTGAGTGAGTGAGTGAGGCAAGATCGCAGTGAGGGTTGAGCGCGGCAGAAAGTCACTCTTCACAGGCTGTTGTAAGAAACCAAGGAAGGAGTTCTGCGCGGAAGTATCGCAAGAAAGCAAGCCACGAGTAAGTGCAATGTGCGATGCAATGCAAGGCAACGCGATGTGCGATGCAATGCGATGTGCAATGCAACGCACTTGAACAGAGAGCATCGATGGAGGTCACCGCGCCGGCGAGCGTCACTGCGTTGAGCACGGCGAAGGAAGGGCCACTATGCATGTTGATGAGGATAAGGATGAGAATGAGGCGAAGGCGAAGACAGTGCCGGAACTGAGATTCTAAGGAAGCAGGCCGCTGAAAAGATTTGGAAAGCGCTGCGCAAGATCTCCTTTCTGGTAGCGAGCGTGTTGAGGGAGATGACGAGCGTTGTCTGTGAAAGCGAAGCGCGCCATCGCACTGACTCGACCCTCACTCTCCTCAGGAGTCCACAGAAGAAGAAAGCTTCGAGCGAGACCTGGCTAGCCAGCCAAGGCACAAGACCCAGAAGCTCATCTCGAGCAGCCTCGATCAGTCGGTCTCGCAGAGGATCGATCAACGGCCGCAGCCAGCAAGGACGCGGTTGGTTGGTTGGTTGATCGGTTGATTGGTTGGTCGGCTAGTTAGTTCTCCCGCCCGCCCGCTGAGTTTGTAGTTAGTCCTCGTCCCTCCCTCCCTGGTCGATCTCGAGAGCGAGATGGCGAGCGTGCCAGCTTTCGCCCAAAAGTAAGCTTCGGGTGGCAAGAGAGGAGCTCGGTTAGTTGTGCGGTCTTTCGAACAAACCGACTTTCGGGAACTGGGCCTGGGTCGCTGCCAAGCTTCAGGTTTGCACGGGCACTGAGCTCTCGCGCACGTCCATATCTCCGGTCTGATTGCTGCGTTGTCCATCTTTTCATTCATTCATTCATTCATTCATTCATTCGATCATTCAATCATTCAATCATTCAATCATTCAATCACTCAATCATTCAATCATTCAATCATTCAATCATTCAATCACTCAATCATTCAATCATGCATGAAAAACCGGGTTGATCCCGACCATTTCTGAGTTCCGCTTTCTTTGCTTTCTTTCGTTGCTCTCTTTCTGCGTTCTCTGACGACTACCACCTATGACCGCCCCGCTTAAACACATTTTCTGTCTTATTGTTGTTGCTATTGTTACCATCAACATTATTGAGGTCAGTGTTTGGTATTTGTAATTATCATTATACTTTTATGATTGAGTAGGGCTATTATTAAAATCAATGTTATTAAAAGTTGTTATTATGAGATGATTATTTTGTTTTGTTGAGATTAAAAAATTATTAATCGCAGCGTGGCACAAGAGCTGCCTGACTTTTTTGGACCTATATTTGAGAAGCCGCAAGTCCAAGATTGAAAGTAGCTTGATTTCTTCGGCTCGGGACTCAAGGGGAGGTAGCCAAGGTTGTGGTGGGATTGGGATTCCCTTGGCAGAAAGGATCGACAGTCGCTTTTTTCTTTTTTCTTTTTTTTTTTTCTTTCTAGGTTCTCCGTTCTGATTTTCATTTTAGTTTATTTTTTCAATTTAAAATAACGAAAGGATAAAAACAAAACAAAAACATGAGAATAGGAAGGAGACATAGTTTTTGGTTGTAGCAGGATGGAGAACATTGGCAAGTCAAGCATCATTCAAAGCCAGAACTCGAGGGAGTTAGGCGGCGAAATCAGACGCTCGAGGGGAGAGATGTCTTCGCAGTGGGTCGTGAGGATCCGAGCCTGCGCTGCAGGATTTGGTGCAGCTGCTGCAGGCGTATGGAGCTGCGGCGGAAGCGATGGGACCGCACTGGCAGCGGCGGCGGGACCACGCCGAGGCCTCCTAGCCGTGGGCAACGCTGTGATTGACCACAACGTGCTCTCAACTGCGTGGGATGGACCAGCTGTGCCCGTTGGGCAATTCGTGAGCGCTTGGTCGGAGGAGGACCGCGCTGCAGCTGTCAAGGCTGCTCGCGAGAACCCAAGTGTGGAGAGCAAGGTCGGTGGCTCCGCTCTAAACTCACTCCGTGTGGCTAAGAACGTGGACGTGAACGACGAGATTCGCGTGTCTTTCGTGGGTACAGTAGGAAAAGACAGTTCCGCAAAGCTTGTTTACAAAGTATGCGCTGAGTGTGGAGTGGAACCTCTGATGTCTCCCGTGCCCGAACTAGAGACCGGACAGTGCGCTATTGTAATTGACAAGCTCACACGAGACCGCACGATCATGTGCATTCGCGGCGCAGCAGGAAGTCTAGATGAGAACAAACTGGGAGAAATCAAGATGCCTTGGCAGGAAGACCCTAGTGCAGACACCATGGTGTTCTCGACAGCATTCAACTATACAACCCCAGGACGTAGAGATGCAGTGGAGAAAGTTATTGGAGATAGGGTTTTTGTGGGTGCCCTATCGAGCGCCACCTTGTTGGAGAACTTTGAGCCTGTGAGAACCCATATTCAGAAACTTCTGCCCAAGACATCGCTTATGTTTACCAACGGAGAAGAGCTGTTGGCATATGCACGGGCCATGGGATGGGAAGGAGGTGAGGACGCGATTGAGCAACATGCTCAGAAACTCGCGCAAAGCATGGCAGCTCCTAAACTCGTATTTGTCACGCGCGGCGCAAAACCTACCGTAGTTTCAAATGACAAAGAATCTGTCAACTATAAAGTTCCTGTAGTTGACCCCATCAAGGGTGACACCACCGGGGCTGGAGACAGTTTTGCTGGCGGTGTTCTTGCTCATATCCTTCTGCATGCCGACCGGAGCAGTCTTATTCGTGACGCCGTGAAAGGGCTTCACCCTGATGACAAGCTTGTTGCAAGCGCTGTAGCCGTTGGTACCGAGTGTGCAACCGAGTGTCTCGACCACCAAGGTATCGCTGGCCCCCGAAAGAAGACGAATGCATGAACTTCTTAATCTTGCCTGTCATAATTTTCTTAGCAACTTTTGTAGGTAAAGTTAACCTGTTGGTAATATACGTCAATGCGCCAATGAAGTTAGTGAATTGATGTGTTGGAAGAACAAGCAAGATAACACACAGGACCACCAAGGTTATATACTCTGGAAATTGGTATTTCAAACGTCATATTGGTTGAATGTGCATGTTCTCTCTTTTTTAGTCTTCTCGTTCGTTTAAGTACATTTCCCCTATCTCTTCATTCTTCGTGTATTGCATTTAAACAAAGTGCACCACAGAAGTCAGGATGATTTAACGTTTGAAACGAGAACCCAATGTGCTGATAACCTACAATGCATGTTCATAGTTTGATTGTTTTGCTCATCATCTCTTTCTTCAAATCATCTGTGTGAAAGCTTTAAATGAATTTAAATTTGATTTCTAATAAATTGCTGGCAGCTAGTATTTGAAGGCAAAAGAAATTCCAAGAAAAGTTTATGTTCACCTTCCTTTGATCAATTCCTAAGTAAATAATGTATACAGTTTTTTTTTGTGATGGAAATATGAATGAAAAATGAACATATATGCACATATATTTAGAAATAGAGATATTGAAAAAGAGCTTGCTGACATCGGAATCTTCTGATTGGGTAAAAACACTCTATTTATCTTTTTCGTTTTCCTTGGTGTCACCTGGCTGTAACTCATACTGTTCTGCCCAGTTGTGTGCCATGAGGTGAACCTCCGTAATATCACGTGTTTTAAGCTCCAAAAGCTTAGAAACACGTTCAATGTCTGTGTCAGTAAGACTGGCAAGAACACGCTCACCCCATGAACGCAAATCCATCGTTGTGTTACCTTGGTTTTTCCAGTAGCCTGCAGTTGTCACTGTGTGGGAAACAAGGAACAAGACAAAGGTGAGGAGCTGGGCTTGGTCTTTGAGCGCCTCGAGGGAGGGGGCAGAGATCTTATGACGGCTCTGGAGTTCCCTGTCTAATGCGGAGTGATATGACTGCAGCAGATGATCACCGTATTCGCGTCGAGCTTCCGGGGTCAGTCCAAGAACTGTTGCATACACAAAGTCCCAGAGACCAGGAGCTATATTAACCGCTTCAAAATCACTGAAAATAACATCCTTGGCGAGTGGCATGCCCTCAAAGATCATGTTACCAGGTCGGCAGTCACCGTGTACTACCGTAAGAGGCTCCTTGGAAAAATACCTGTCAATGCTCTTGAAAAGCTTAGCAAAATATGACGCACCCTGCTTTGGGGGATTCAAAGAAAGTGCCCAGCCAGCAAACTCGACACCACGGCGTTTGGGCAACCAGCTAGACTCCTCCGTGGTATCGGCACAGCCCCAAAATTTGGCATGCATAGCGGCAACCTTAGTGAGCATAAGTTCCATATCTGGTACGTTCTCAAACTTATGGTCAGGCACGACGCGCAACATTTTGGAAGCCCCTGCACCGCTCCCAGCAGCACCAATTTGAAGGTATTCAAGAACAATGCAGACCCTGTTGACGTTCACAGCCTTGCCAGCAAAAAGGACCTTGGCTGTACGCAAAGTACTTGCGGGTTGCAACTTGTTGTAGAAATCCACCTCGCGGGCAACGCCGGGTTCTGCTGCAGCCCGGATAGCTTGAAGCCACATAGGCATTCCACGTCCCGACTGAAACTTGGTGAACACGTCCAGGCTGTGCAGAGTGTTGCCATCACCACGCTTGTACGTAAATGACAAGCCTGTTGAGGACGAGTTTTTGTCCGGCTCAGCCTGCACACCGCGAAGCTTTTTGACGTATTCGAGCTTGGCATCTTCGGGCACGTAGCCCTCTTCGCAAAGAAGATCGTATAGTTCCACAGGGTCCTCAAGTAGCTCTTGTACGCCCAGCGGAAACGGAGGCCGCAAATAAGATTGCATGAGGCCAAACTTGTCCAATGTCAATGTCACCATTGTGCGCACGAAACGCTGACTCGCGGCGATACCCTTTCGCGCATACCAGGCAGCCGCAACAAAGGCAACAATGAAGATGAGGAGCTCTTCCTCCTCGAGGATCGTACCATACGCCATCTTGCCCTGTAGAAGTGACAACACGCCCAAGAGGAGTGCCAAGGCCGATCTGGATTTGCTTTCTGCTCGCGCCAAAGCAACCAAACTTCAAAGCAAATAACTACATTTAGGCCTCCTTTTCTAGTAGCATAGTACAATTAATAGATTGTTAAAACCAAATATTCTATACGCCTATAGAGGCCATTACATTGCAACTTTGGAAAAAGTAACTCAAGAATCATATGAGGGGTGTCTTGTAATAAAGATTATCTTAAATGCAAATTTTAATGAAGCGTACGGCAATAATATCTCTCGTAACGGAAGTAGTGTAGTGGTGTGGTGACATGGTAAAGTGCTACGAGCAGCACGAGCAGGCGTCGCCCAGCGTGCTACAACGCTTTGAATGTACACAGTCTCTTGTGGGCAGCTTCAATTGTTCTTGGGGCCCATGTAGAGCAAGCAGGCTGTCAAACATGCTCTCGGCTTTGAGGATGAGGACGAGGATGGAGGAATATAGATTGATAATTGCTTGTGGAAAAAAAGTACCAACCTAGCCTAGTTGCAGTAGTGCAGTAATGTGAATGAATGGGAAGAAGGACGCTATTGCGGGCGTCTCCTCAAACGTGCACAAACATGGCGCAGAATGTCAATAATAATCACGATGGTCAAGAACTTTGTCCTTTGCAACAAAATTCTAGAAGAAGAAGAAATGATGCAAGCAGAAGGAGGGGCAAAGTCAGCACGGACAGTGAGAGCGACGAGAAAGTGAAATTGGAATTGAAGAACAAGTGCAATTCGAACTATATGGAACATTTTTTTACAGGAAAGAGTTAAATTGACGAAGCAGATGACAAGGAAGAAGAAGACAGAGACGAGGAGGACTGGGACTTGGATACAATTTCGGGGAGTTTCAAGGCTTTCTCCTTGAGTAGCTCCCGCTCGAGTTTTTGCTTTTTCTGCTTTAACTCAAGCTGTTGACGGGCCTTAGCGTATCGCTCAAGCTTTCGGGTCCACCATCTCGTACCCATGAAGCGCGAGCGCATTGCATCGCGGATTACCATGGCCGGGTACAGTGTCTTTGGGTACAATCTATTCATGGTGTAAAATGTATCTAACGAAATTAGATTCATACCAGTTGCCTGATTGCGCAAGTATTCCACGGATGCCTTCAACAGAGGAACCTCGTCGACATCAACTTGATGTAAACTTGATATAAATTGTTGTGCCGCCATGACAGGAGCCTGCATATCTTCGTTTGGACCCAAAAACGAGAAACACATCCGTGCAACCTCTTTATTGCCAAACATGCAAAATGTGGAGATAATGTTCATGAATTCTGGAAAGTCAATCTCTCCGTCATGGTTATCGTCCAGAAAATTAAAAATCCGCATCGCAACATCAGTTGAGTCAACACCAATGAAAGAAAGCAGCTCCTCATGAGAAACCTTTCCAGATCCATCATTGTCCATGCTTGCAAATAATCTAACAAGCTTCTGGAGCTCCTTTTTAGTTAAAGCAAGAAATTCTGCGGCACGTGCAACAAGCTCTCGATGTTCCTTGGCTTCAATAGTCTCTAGCCTATCAAGCTTGCCATTAATTTCCACAAGCATTCGTTGATATTTTCCACTAGATTCAGGTTTATTCTCGAGAATAGCCTCAATCTGGGCTTTTTTCTTCTCAAGCTCCTGTCGATTCAGCAACTCGCGCTCTTCTGATTCACAAAGCGCCTTGGTATTTTCATCTGGAGAGTCATATAGAATCCAAAAGTATGCTTCTGGGACAAGAAAATATGTACCCAAATCCTCACCGATCCGCTCAAACCCTTCTTCTGCAAAATGGTTTTCGTCCTCTTTGCTTGTACTGACCCGGATCGCTTTTATAAATCGTGAAGGTGCTTCATTAATCATCCCATCGGCTGATTGATACAAGAATTGCAAAGCTGGAGCACGAGGATCTCCATTCATTTTTTCATGTACAGTACGTTTCCAACCAGGTTGATCTTCCCAGTAGAGTTCGGACTTTGAAGAGGCATGCGATATTTTCAATCCGGTGAGCATTTCTCTGGCCTCCATGGTTGTGCGAAACCAAAAGTGAATTGGAACATCACTACCTATGTTCTTTGAGTATGGTCGTAGCATGGGGAGGCCTTGCTCGTCTCGGAGAGCTTGCTCACGTTGCATCTCGGAATAGTCGATACTCCCGACTGTGAAAGCAAAATCTGCGGCAATGGCGATGAAAACTGCGGCTGAAGTTCGCTGGCGCCGCAAAACACTTTGCTCCAAAGCGGCTGCTTCATCGCGTGACTGATTCCACCAGTTTCGTAAACGGCTGAACAGAGTATTGTCTTGTCTAATTTTAGCATCGCGAATAAGCGCAGCAGCAAGTCCTGCTGGAGAGTCATCAATGACAGATTGGGTTGCCGCTGCTTGGCCTTCGTTCTCAGAATCGTCGTTTTCACCCGCTTCGTCGGAACTTTCGTCTGAGCCTTCTCCTTCCGCTTTTCGGGCATTTAAGGTGCCCTGAATTCGCGCTTGCAGTTGGCGGTCCGCATCAAGGGCTTGCTCATCTGCAAAGAATCGTCCAGGGAGCAGCGACGTCCAGGCCGCAGACTTTATTTCGCGATACAGTCCCTTGATTGAAACTTTATGTTCCACCATACAAGTTTCTGGTATCGATACAGTGTACCCTTTGGTCAAGCTAGGCAACACTAAAGCGTTGGATTTTCTCTCCCACTTGCGAAGATCAGCAGCAAGATCAAGTGCTGGTCTTTTGATTTCGTCGTGTAACTGCATGATTTTTGCCCGAATCGCAGTTTCTAGTTTAGCAATTTGTAAGGATTTCGCATGTTTTCCTTGGTGATCAAACTTGGCGCGTTCAATAGCCATCTCACGAGCTTCGTCAAAGAATGCTAATAAATATGTGTGTGTGGGTAGAAGCTTCTTAAAAAGTTCGCGTCTTCTCTGCTCAAGTTTGCCGTAGTCAATAACAAATTGTTCTACAAAGGAGAGCACTCGATAAATTTCGTCCCAGTAGCGATCAACTTCAGCAGGAATATGTGAATCTGACCTCGCCGCAAGGGCTTCACGGTTAACTTGCCCACCTGCCGCAGAGTTGTTTGCAGCTGAGGCCTCTTCAATACGTCGCTCTGCCATGACATCGGAAATAAGGCGCTCACCTAGCTTTATCGAAATCCAGTCAAATTCGTGACGTGCCGCAATTTCTTTCTTGGTGCGAGTGAGACGCATTAGTTTCGGGTCGCCATATCGGTCAAATAAGTTTGCCACGCTCTGATGCTCACTAAGGCAGGTCACAATCTCTTCCTTTCGCTCCTGCAAATTCTTCTTGAGAAATTCGAGTTTTTCGATCTGTCCAAATAGGTGATCGGCCCTTTCATGACAAAACGTGTAGACCGCTAGTGCTCGCCGTAGGCGCTCCTCTTCAACTTCCCCAAGGCTGGACTCAATCATGACAATTAGGCGATCAAGTAATTCAAATGTTTGACGTGCATGATCATGTGTAGCCGTGGCAATTTCAGCAACATGGCGCGAGCGTTTCTGTAATACAACATCTGCATTCAGTAATTCTGTTGCGCGCTGAGCAGCCATATCTGCGTCTTGCTGGGCGATTTTAAACGCCTCGCGAGCTCGAGCTAGACGCTCTTGTGTGCGTAAAAGCTCTACCTCTAAAACATTTGTACGGAAGGTAGCCTGGTCCTTTTGAAGTTCCTCGACAAGCCATCTTACATTCGCACGTTTTGCAAGAGCAGCATGGCGGGAGAGTTTTAGAAGGAACGGACCGTATATTTTACGCATTCCAGCTTGCTGCTTTTTGATGTCGATGAAACTACGCAGAGGCCCAGCTTTACAGCGCTGCCAAAGGTTTCGTGGCTCTATACCTCGGAGCATCGCTTGAATCTTAGTTGCTGCGTCGGCATGAAATACTTTCTGAATTTCAGCCTGTCGAGCCATAGCTGCTGCAGACATTACAGCAAAGTCGTGGCGTCCGAGTTTTGCTCTGAAATTTCTTTGAACAAGAATTGCAGCATCTTCTAATCGCCTTTGCTGCTCACGATATTCCTCAGCCTTGCGTCTTTTCTTATCTTCATGTCGAACAGCAAAACGTCGTCGGAGCTCACACAACACCGCTTGGCGTTTGGCAATGTAGTCTCTTGCCTCGCCAAGCGCAATGTTGACATTTTGCAACGCATCTAAAAACTCCCCAATGCCCAGCCGCTTCGTAAATTCTTCAGTCTCAACTGGCTCGGTTATGTAACGAAACAAGTCATTGGAATGCCGCGTGTCAAGACAAGCTTCAACATGGCGCCGGTGAGATGGACGCCCCCAGGCACATGTATTGCATAAGGAGTACTGGCACAATGCACACCAAAGATCAGACCGCACCCTCCGGCAGAAAGCACACAAAAGTGTTCTTGCACCACGCTTGGCCTTGATAGGGGTCTCGAAACTGGCAATCATCATGCCTGCTCGGAATCTTTGTTGGCTACGCGCCTCATTGGCTGCCTCAAGGTAGACTTTAGCAAACTGCCCTCGCCATAATTTTGTTTGTCGGCGCCAAGCAAGTTCGATTTTGGCCTGCCGTTGTAGCTCGGCGTGCCATAATCCATCGGGAGACCTTTCCCAAAGAATTCGGCGATACCATACTTGGATGGTGCGGCTATTCAAGAATTCTCTTTTCATTTTGGCTGCAAGCCACTCGCGACGCTCTCTTGCCACATCATCTTGTAACATTGTATACACTCTCTTTCTCCACAAGCGACAGCGAAAGAATCGCTGCATAACACGAATTGCCCAAATGCGATGAACCGCAGTCAGTATTTGTTTTCGGATCCGATATTGCGCCCATTGTTTTTGAATGACCTCTGCAGCAGCTTGTGAGGCTACCAAGTTACACAAAATCAAATATTCAAGTGTGACAGGTGCAGCTTTATAAAGTCTGTAGCGTTTTTGAATCCTATGTGCAGCTTCTTCTTCAAGACGATTGCGCACGACCCAAGCTTGGGTTACACTTTGGCGCAACCAAGATGATTCATTCTGAACAAACCCAAATTCCGGTGCTTCAGCGATGAGTAAATCAGGCCTACGCACAGCTACCATATCGCTCAAAAGAATTTGAGGACAATAGGACAACTCTAGAGATTTCAAGTTGGAAAATGTTTGCAATATTCGAGCGATCCCGCCCCGTTTTAAATTGATACAGCCGCTTAAGTCCATGTTTTCCATTGATGCTGACGAAGAAAACAGGCCGCTGTGATATTGTTCCTGTTTGAGTTTTTGCTGGAGTTGTTCGCCGATGTTAAAGGAAAATTCAAGCTGGTATCGAGCTTTCAGATGAACAAGCTGAGTGCACTTGAGGATCAACCACGAAAGCTTTTGATTCGATATCGACAGGGGCAGTTGTTCGTCCACGGCACGAGAAATATCAAGTTGAATAAGATTAGAGCCAGATTCGCAAATCACTTGCACTGCAGAATCTCCGATTTGCTCACATCGAGCGAGATTGAGACCAGATAACCTTGGACAAGCTTGGAAAAGAGATCTTAAATGCTCGGCTGTGATGGTCTGATTTCCAGCCACCGAAAGATGTACTAAAAACTGCGCTGATCCACGACATAGGAGCATAAGTGAGTCTGCAGGAAACAATGTGTGGTTTTCGATGTCCAGAGCACGAAATGCATTTTGAGACTCAATTACTTCCAAATCTGATTCATCATCACCAGTTCGAGCAGAGTAAGCTTGGGCGGCAACCCAGCGGCCCCGGCGGCTCTGCTTAAGTTCGGCTAGTTTCCTAACTTGAAGCATGGCCTTTTGCTCATCCTTCGAGTATGACAACCGCGAGAGAGCCCCGGTACCTACTTCAAGTAGTTTTGCATTCCGAACAAAGTTTACTGGTCTTGGCATGCTTGCATACAATTCCCTAAGCGAAAAAGAGAAAGCTTCTGCAAGCGCTGAAAGACCAATATCTGTAACTTGAGTTCCAGAAATATTAATAGATTCCAGATGTGTAATATTGCTTGTAGCCAATGCAAGCATCGCCTCATCAGTTATTCTGTGACATTCTTGAAGTTCAAGTTTATTTAACCGTGGTAAATATGTGGCTGCTTGCAAAATGACTGTATCATCTAAATTGCTACAGTAATTTGCATTGATCTCTCGCAGATGCCCTTGCGAGCTTTGAGCTAGCTCCAAGATACCAATACTTTCAAACCGTTTGCATCCATTGAGGTCGCACTTTTCTATCTCACAAAGACCAAGCTCTACACGATTGCCTAATCCTGCCAAGAGATTCCAACGCCCCCGCACCTTGGAACAAAAGGCAATTCTTAGGGTCCTCAAGCGTGCAACTTTCCTTACGCTTGGGGGGTGCATTACTGCAGATATGCCTTCATCCGTAACTTTTTTACAATAGCTCACATCAAGATGTGTTAAATGCTCACACCTCTTGCCAATTGCAACTAGTCCTATGTCACTGAGTTCAGTATTCGAAAGCTCTAAAGATTTAAGTGATACGCCTGCACAGGCTACCAAAAGCGCTACGCCTGTATCAACTTCTTTCTCAGGGGCGACCCAACCTGATAGATCAACATGCTGAAGTGCACAATTTCCTGGAGTAAGCCGAAGTTTGGAAACCAAGCTAACGATTCCAGTTAAATGAAGCTCATAGCAGCCTTTAAAGCTTATCACATGTGGATTTGAATGTCCAATGGCTGCAAGCGATTCTGCGCAGGCTTTCCAACCTTCCAGGTTGACAGTTTTACAAGGTTTTCCAAAAGGAACGCTAGAACTTGGTTTTAGCATAAACTCTGGTTTTGAATGCTGGCCAGCATGTCTCGATGGAGCATCAGTACTGTATTGATGGTGATTTTGAAGTTTGTAGCTACGGTGCAAGTCATAAGATCGGTTTAGCAATTGAATTGGAAAACTCAAGGGGTCTGGGCCTTGGGTTCTGACATTTCCTGACGATGATTTCGTAATTTCAAGACCTGATTGGATGCCACGAAGGATGAGGTCAGGCTGGTAATCCTCACATGCAGCTAGTTCGTTGCCAAGTTTCGCAATGTCCAGTCCCTCTCTTTTTGAAATCCCGGCTTTCTTCTTTGTTTGCCGACCTCCTGTTTGTTCAGCCAAAGTGATGTGCTTTTCAATAGAAACAGGGACTATAGAGTATTGATCATTCAATTTTGATTCGTATGGTGACCTCGTTCCGAACCCTTGGGATGTTGCAGGTCGTCTTTGGGTTAGGTGCTGCTGCTGCTCTTTGTTATTTCGCCGAGGCCGACGCCCGCCAGGCGCTGATACAGCCCGAGCTGAGCCCGCATCCATGACAGGCTCAGATCGTTTTAGTACTATGGTAATGTCCTTTGATTGTCAAAGTAACGCTAGTATTGTAGATACATACTAAATTTTAACTTTCTTACTACAATTGTGAAACAGATGTACGTGCAAGTTTTATAGTTTTACTAAAATTGGTTTTTTTGTTTTTGTTTTTTTAACATTAAAAAACAGCGTACAGCCAAACATAACATCAAGCCCATCCAGAACTATACTGCTTGTTCTAATGCCCAGCTGACCTTTTATATATGGGGTGCTCACGTAGTTACGTAGAATTTGAGGTTGATTGGGACTCTGGAGTTACAGTTAGTTGTCAATCACGAAAACTAGCCGTTACGATTAATTTTTAATTAAAAAGAAAGTACATATAGACCAATATCATGCTAATACACAAGGGGGCTGAAAACCATAGTAGCGTTTTTTATATTTTAAAATATAGGCGACACTATTAGACGTAGATCCTGACTACCTATTCTAGTAGAAGCTATGCATGCCATGTAAGTAACGACAGTTTGAGTGAGCAAGATAGCCATGGGGAAGTACTTGAGGTAACTTTAGAGAGAACCCTGAGATCCACGGTTACCTTGCTGCTGAGATGAATTGTCAATGGTATAGTACTGCTTTTTAGAATCATATTCAGTTTTTGATTTTTTAACTTACTTTCTCTAAATATAAAACAAGAAGGCAACCCTCTATAACATTCTCAGGTATGTGCTACATTTGGTAGAGTTGAGCGATACAGCAGGCGCATAGCCAAGTAGATCAGGCTATAGCGGACCATTAGAAGACTAAGATGTGTGTTTGCACCAAGCCGCTTAGGTAACAGCAAATTTGTGACTGATGCTAGAAAACTTGATTGATCTCAGTGAGTGAAAAAATTAGATTGATGGGATTTTAAGCAGCAATAAAATATAGATACAGAGTCGGAAGCGCAAAGCAGAGAAGCAAATCGAAAAGAAAAATCATCATTGGGGAATGTATAAAAGCTAAACTAAACAAAGCTGTCATGAGAGAAGCCAAGGTATCTAAAAATCAATAACGGCATCTTTGAAGAAAAGGGCACAAAAGCACATACAAGGAGAGCGATAGAAGGGTCAACTATAATAGTGAGGATCATGAGTTGCAGCCTGCGCAAGGATTGTTGTTTTGGGCCTGGGCATCAGGGTCAGTTTCGTCATCGTCAAGCTCGATGGAAGATTTGAGAAAGTTGAGACTGTTACGCACATCATAGTCGCTCTTTGCACTCGAAGCAGCTTGATGCTGATGGATCAGAAAGACTAACTTCAGGAAACAATTGTTAACGTTTTCGCCAGTTTTGGCGCTAGTACGAATGGATCCCCTGTACATGAATTGTTGCTGGGCTTTTTGATGCTCCTCTGGTGATACATGATCCGGGTTTTCGGGATCATACAAATCTACTTTATTACCAACAAGCATGATGCACTCATGCAGGGGCCAATCAGCAAGCTCCTTGTCCCAGCTTTGCAAAGCCTCAAAAGACTTGCGGTTTGTCACATCGTAGACTAGCAAAGCACCTACTGCCCTGCGGTAGTGTCCTGGCGTGATGGATCTGTATCGCTCTTGACCAGCTGTATCCCAGATCTGCAGCTGTATCTTGGCTCCATCTGTGGGATGGGTTATCTGCTCCGAGTAAAACTCGCAGCCGATTGTCGGGGGATGGTTTTCGGAGAAGCCACCTTCAAGCTTGTTGAAGATACCGCCGCCGCTACTATGATCTAGCAAACCTGGTTCCTGATCGTCATATCCATTGAGAGATTTCTCGAAGCCAGAGCGACGTCTTTTCTCAAGTTTCTGTTCGTGCATGAAACTCGCCAACAGGTTTGTTTTGCCCACTGCTGAATTGCCTACGAGCACGAGCTTGTATACGAGAGTGTCTGCATCTCGCATCATGCTCCTAATCAGGGACCGGAGGGCCGCCGCATCCAACGCAAAAACCTGCTATACAAGAACCCTAGAGCCGCAACGACGCAGGAGCACCAACTTGAGGCCTGCGGGTTTGATTTGATTGTGTTCTGCTGCCTCTAACGGAGGCGGAGTAATGTGAAAAATGAGCGATTTCTTTGATTTTACCTTCTTACTTCTTTCTTCCTTTTTACTACCTTAAACAGTAGCACTACATAGCCCTCCTTCTTTCGTTGATTCCTTTGCTTCGATGTTCTTGTGATAGATGAATTACATCAGAGCTTCGCCAAAACCTGTACCTGAGTTCGATGTAGCTCGCCACTGACGCAGATCTTCACGAGCCCATAGCAAAGATATAGCGGTATAAAAGGATTGTCGACACATGTCTTCACCAAACTGTTGAACCACATCGCGAAATGAAAGGTGTCGTATCCGAGGAACCCCGACTGATCATTTTTCTTTCAATAACAAAATCTATCTCCAGACAAATTAATTAACTATCTGCCATAAACGACGTCTTGATACCAGCGTCAAGCGCCGGGAGCGAGACCTGCGTGTTGCTGCACTAGTCAAAGCTATGGTGATGAATTTGTGGGCAACGTTGTCTTGGCGCAAGGAGTCTTGAAGAGGATCCTGGAGTTGGCTTCGTTCAAGTTCACCGTATCGAATTTGTCAAGTAAGACATTAATGTGATGCATTAAATTGAAAGTAGTACGTACTAGTACCTACCTAGAATCATTATTACTATCTATCTCGTTGTAAGTAATAGTGCCTAATAGGTCCTACGAGTAGGATAGACTAACAACTTTTTATAAAATAAAGAGCTCACTTGATGTTCAATGCTCAATGTTCAATGTAGATTGATATGTTGCCGTGCCGCGAGACCGTCGTGAGCGGCATCTAACACTCACGCGATCTCATATTGCGAGCGGCGAGGATGTCCTCGGCACCATCGAGGCTCTTCTCGCAGCCGAGCAGCTTCAGCCAAGAAGAGTTTGAGGCACTTGCCGGAGGCGAGTCACCGAGTAGAGGGACTCGCAAAGAGCTCCAAGGACGGCGACGATCTTCACGCGACCAGGGAAAACGCTGCAGGTGCACGAGAACATGCTGCCAAAGGTGGATTGATAGGTACCTTTCAACACTGAGAATACAGGCATTTGCATTTGCTGTGTGTCTCTTTGTTTTGCAAATTTATACAGCCGTGGTTTTCTTTAGAATGGAAGTGCTCAGTACCTTGTACTTGCATCTTGTTACATGGCCAATTTTCGCGCCTACAGTAGCTCTCGGTCTCTACCTTGTGGTTCTCACACTAAGCTTGTCCAAATCCCCAAGAAGGGATGTTGTCAGGAAGCTCATCAACGTGGTGCTGCTGATTCTTACAGTCATGGTCTACGCAGTATTTATTTCATCCACTCAAGTTCTGCTCAACACTGGTCGCACAGTTCGTTCAGTTGGCCGCTCAGCGAGCAAACAGCTCACTGACGAAGATGCACAAAAGGTCAATGACCTAACAGCAGCCATGTTTCAGAACTGCTGTGTAAATAGGGGTTGGGCTTTTCGCAGTCTCGCGAGATGCTCCAGTGTCACTAACTTAACTAGAGATTGCCCATATTACACCCTTGAGGGTAGCTGTGTTTGCATCATTGATGAAGAGTACTTTGAGATGCTCAGTATTGGTATGACCAGTACGTACTGTACCGGAATAACTTTTACTCAGGACGTACCAGAGTATACCGTTACGCTTCTCGGGCCACCAGAGCAGAGTATCCAAGGCTGTGGATCCTCGGCTCAGACTGGATACTTAACTGGTGCACCGAATCAATTCCAACAGCTTTTTAGCAGATACTATTCTGTTCTACTCACGAACACTTTGAGTGTAAATATGACGTTTGTTGTTGTTTGGATTGCCTCTCAAGCTTTTGGATATAGCATTAAATTCATTCGCTACATCCAGATCCGTCGTGATCAGCTGTCAAGGAGTCGTCGTAGGAAAGAAATATCCAAGAAGCGATCTGCAATCAAGGATATGCAACGGGTTACATCTCATTGGCCTGAACATTTGGGCTTTGCTGGGCATGGCCCAAGGTCACCAATTGGAAGTGTGGAGCCAGCATGATCGCTGTGGAAGGACGGGTGTTAAATATATCTTCCGTGTGAGACATCTAAAAGGGACAGCCCAAACGAAGTTCGTTTAAATCACTAAGGTTTTAGTGGAACATTACTTGAACGTTTGTCTCTCTGAAAATAAATGTACAATAGTTCTGATCAGATGAATTTAAATGAATTGTATTGATTTTTTAATTCTGCTCCTGTAGAATGAAATCTCCTTTTTGACGTATTTCAAGTATATATTTTGGTTTCGAAAGCTATGACAGCGTTTCCTAGCTATGGCATTCACTGATTGCGTGCCGCAGGCAAGTCTTACGTTAAGCAAACAAAAGTCCAAATACAAAACGAAATATATGATCGTTAGAAGGTTCAACGAAAGCAGTCTCCCCCCCTGCATCCCATGGCGGTGCACTTCGTAGCAACAGCATATGTATGCCAATCTAAGTAAGGAAAGATAGTAGAAACTTATGAAATAGTGGCGCTTTAAGTGCAAACAGTAAACACCAAACTCCCAAAGCCAACTTATAAGTGGTTGGAGGGAAAGACCTGGACTTAACTATCTATGGTTCGAGGGTCATCAATAATTTGAGCACATATGCTCGTAGAATAAGGCTAGACAAAAAAATCGTTTTGAAAATGACCCTCAACTGCGTTGTTTTAAAATTCGTCCGTTTTAGTATTTGATTGGTTGGTCTTTGCATAATTTCAGACATCCATGTAGTTGAAATATAATTGATACTTGTTTCGCTTTACAAGCAGTATACACACAACAAGGTGGGTTGAATCAAACGATATGTGTGTTCCCTTTCCTCTTTATGCTGGCATCTATGAAGCTGGGGCCTGAGCTGTAGCCGACTTTGTAGGTGGTGTTCCCTGCAGTTCGGCAATTCGTTTTTCGGCCGGCTCACAGCTTATTGGTCTATCAGAACCATCCTCCATAGGCTCTTTGAGCTCCTTGGCAAGGTCTGATTCGTCACTGGCAAGCAGAAAAGCCTGGCGCTGATTGCTGTTTTTCTCTGATTTCATCATGCCTACCTTTGCAAAGGCCTTGGAACGACGGACAGCCTGCTGCAAACTGCCTGTAAGACCGGGTGCGTCCTGATAATATGCGTAGGTAGTGCGCAGAACCTCTGCAATCTCACGTGTACTCATTGGCACACCAGGGCCAACGCGGCGAAATGCCTCTTCAGCGAGCTCGGCATATGTTAATGTGGGTTTGATAGGTTTGGTAGAGGTGGGTAGCAAGAAGTAAAAACAGGCATCAGCAATTCTCACAGGATCTTTGTTCTGTAAGACTACAACCTCCTTTTTAGATCCCTCATAGCGATTGCCGTTTACCAATACGCCTGACTCGCCACAAACTTTGAGCGTAAATTCCCTTTTCTTGGGGTCATAATCAATCACAGCATGTTCCTCCTCAAGTCCAGCACCTTGTCCCAGACCAATAAAGTCTTCTCTTGATGTATCACTCGATTCAGGACTTTTACCCAATGTGGCAGGCAGCTGCGTAATGAACTCGACGATGGCCTCTTTTGTTTTGGTATTTTTGCCCTCGAGCTTCGCGTATGCTCCTGATGGTGGCACGCTTTTCTTGACCACGGTTGTTTTAGGCCTCTTTCGAGGTGGGTTCTGCGAATCTGAACCTCTCTTATTCGCCCTCGAGTTCTTCTTTGTACCATTTTCCGCATTCGATTTGCCTTCTCCAGAGGTTTTGCTTTCTTCTACATTTTGTGAGTCCTCACCATTTGCATCCTTGGGCGAAGTTTTAGCATTTTTGCCATTCTTGACATTTTTGCCAGTTTTGCCATTTTTGGCACTGCTGTTTCCAGAGGGTTTGTTGACATCGTCGTTCTTTGGGGAATCAGGCTTCACCTTGGTCTTTGTCTCTGAAGACGCTACAGCATCCCCGGAGGTGCCTTTTTTGGTGTCCTTTTTATCGCCTTTGCCACCCTTCGTGCTTGTCTCTGTAGACTTAGTGACGCCATCGCTGACCTCTCCGCTAGCTGCCACGGAATCGCTCGCGGCGTTCGGCTCGAGGGCCTTGGTGTCACTTCCCTCGTCATCCGATCCCATCGTAGTGGGGTGGTGCGATATACGCGCTGTCGTCGGTGTCGTCGCTGCCGGCGTTGTAGTTTGTTTTTGATCAGCAAATTGGATAACTACACCATATTAATTCATCAGTCAAAGTAAAGCGCATTTTTCATCCTTGGAAGCATGTGTATTAATACACGTTTTTAAAAGCTTGGTGTAATGCCGTAACTTTGGAAACGCCGTTGGCTTGATTGGAGAAATGATGTGGAGAAGATGAGGCTGTAAAACGAGGCATCAATTACAACGAGGTTTGGTTTTGTATCGATTTCAATAAATAAATATACCTACCCCACGTACTTAAATTACTTTTAATGGACTCGGTCATGATAGAAGAGGCCTTCGAAAATCTCAGTTGCTCAATACCTGAATCGCATGAGTGCGCATGCATCACGATTGCCACTATCTTTTAGAATATCCTAAATTAGGTTGCTAAATTGGAGTAACCATCAGATTACTTCCGAGCACATGATGATCGATGATCTATTTGGTAAAAACGTTTTTTTTTTTTCTTTCGGAAAGAAAAAGATTAATGAAGGAAATCGGTTCAATGGCAAGGATGACTGTCACAAACAAAGCGTCATCGAGATGGCTCGCGCTAAAGTTGAGTGCTTTACGCCAGTACCGCACTCCAGGGCGCGCGGATATGCTGTGTCTGTGCTATCTGGAGGATCCCCAACGTTGAGCATATTATCTGGGGTCTTGGCAACTGGCATCGCAGCCCTCGCGTTAGCCATCGTTGCTGGAGATACTCCTTCGGCAAGCTTAGAAATCCTTGGAAGCAGGGGCGACAGCCTTTCGGGAGCAGTATGCGTGGCAATTGCAGTAGCCGTAGTTATTGCTTTAAAATTTATCAGTGCGCCGCATAGTGACGTTGAAAAATTGATCATCATTCCAAATATTGGTGTCCAGATGGAAACCTGGGCGGGAGAAAAACTTGTGCAACGAGAAATCGTACCGCTAGGTCAGATCAATGGCGTCGTCATACACGAAGCTATTCACTGGTGCCGTGTGAGATGTTTTCTAGCCCTCATCATGCCACCTTCACAAGGAAAGCTCAAACTAGTATTCCCATCTAAGAATGTGCCTCTCAGGGACCTGCAAGACATGCTCAATGAAATTACTGATCTCCTTAAACTTGACGAGGAAGATTGACGTGGATCTCACCACAAAGAAATCGCATTTGGACTTACTCACTCACCAGTGGGTATAGCTCCAGCAAAAGTTTTGCTTGGTGTTCCCCCCTTTGTGCATAAGGTGTACCGACGCGAATTTTCTTGTTGCAGCCGAAGAAACGATGCATTATGTCCTGTATCTTTATCTCTATCGAAGGTCTTCACTTTTCTAGTAGGCTATTGACTTGGGCTTTTAGGGCAGCTGTGGATTTCTAACTTAGTAGATGATTTCCCTCCTTGAAATGGAGGCATCTACTTCCCCGTTGCCTCCACCAAAGCTTGCACTTTTATAGCTATTTATATGCGCGCTCGAGCTTGCGTGTAGACAAATAATCGATTTATGGCCTGAAATATGCTATGAAATCATTTCAAACACTTCAATCTTTCAGATCGAGGGTAAAGGCGCACCTTTGCTTTGATGCACTTTTACATTCTGAGATTGTTATTAAACCCAAGTACACACCATGTCTCGGTCATATTTGACCTGCTCCTTCATTGTGGACATCCAGTCCATTCTGCAAGAGTTTAGCAAGGATGCACGAGAAACAAAAGTAAACAAGTTTGGAACGTAAAGCTTGTGCGACGTATCTCATTTAAACGATGTCCAATCATAGCACAAGTCAGGACATGGTTCTAAACAAGAGAAAGAAGAGGCGTTTGACTTGCTCTGCAGCACGACGGCATGCAGCAGAGATTGAAGCTGGTCTGGCCTTGGACATTTTTGGGCTTGGGGAGCTAGTCAAACGTGGAGAGCGAGCAGCATGGCATAGGAAATGGGGAAGTGCATCGCAGGCGTTCCGGTGCGGTCGACTATTTTCCGAGTTGCTTCTAGGAAAAGATCACATATGGACGGCTACTTTGGCTGGAAAGTATGCTTATGCATTAGAACAAGAACGTGCCGAGCTAACAAGTAATCCGGGAACTGAGAACGACAAACAATTCCAGCTTAAAGATGAGTCTGTTGACCCAGACATTTTGTGGAATGAGGCACGCAGAGTTTGTTTTCCAGGTAAATTGCCTCCACTGCAACAAGCTTTCCCGCAAAGATCTCGAGCGTATTCTTCAACCCATAGAAATGATAAGAACAAGCACCTACATCGCTGTAAGAGCGAACCTCATTCTTACTCTCTGAAAGATCTTCGCGCTGGCAAAGGTGCTCGGCATGGGGCAGATGCTTCCCCCTTGAAGCTCACTATGGTTCATTTGACACCACGCAGTCGCCAAGCTTGTGTGGAGGCCAACATTGAACCTAGCCTTTTACAAGATCGCGACGCACATTCCTTTTATGCTCGCGGTCGCACGTTTGCTGCCCAGCAAGAGCTCAAAGATCAGTACGATAAACAACGGGAAAAGCTTTTGACGGACCTAATCCAGGATCATGATCTCCTACGCCTTGCAGAAGAGAGTGAAGCACGCCAATATGAGTATGAAACTCGCCTTCAGCGTGAAGTAGAATCGAAGAAAGCAGCAAGACTTGCCGCAAGAGGTGGAGTCCAAGGGCTTGATGCACTCACGCAAGGTAGTATTATCAAACCGTCATCTAAAGTGGGTATCTCAAACCAGTACTTAGGAGCACGTGCTGCCCTCATAGAACATGCTTTAGAGAACGAGTTATGCTGTCCTGGATGTCGCACCGTATGGGATTTACAAAGCCGGACGTGTGTCCGCTGCAATCGACCCCTCGACTATACGGATACTTACACGTTGCCTATTGACCCTCGCCCACTGCCAAGCTGCTATCCATCAATGCAGGGTCGTGCCTTGGAGGGTGAGCGTGAGCCACCAGTCTCATTGATAGCGCTCCGGAGACAAGGCAAGGGTTTATATAAGCGTGAAAATAGCAAAAGGCGCCAAGGCAATCGCAATCATACGGGCTTCGGAATGGGGTTAAAAAATAACAGTTCGAGAAAACAGTTAGATACCATGATGGGAGACGGCTGGGCGAGTCGATTGCATGCCGCTCGGCAAGCACGAGTGGATCGTGCAGAAGACCTTCTTCGTATGGTACAGGCGTCTAACATGCTAGAAGCCCAACTGCACCTCGCTGAAGTAAACCCGCCTGCGAACCTGATGAAGACCATGAGAGCAGGTATGCGAGCTCAAATATTTGACTTGCGCCTTGCAACGGAGGATATGGATGTAATTTCTATTCTTTGTGAGACTCGACAAATTTGCGCTGCGGCAGGTGGATCTGTACCCGTGTAGAGGAGGATGATTTTGTATGCTTAATGTAGAAAGATTTGTGTAGCTGTAAAACTAGTCAATTGAAGTTGTTTGTTTGTTTTCAAGGTCAATGGTGTTAAGTGAGGCACTGAACGAGCAGAACCGAAACAATGGTACTCCTAGAAAATTAAAGATTATGAATAAAGCAGGGTCTGAGGAGGTGGAGTTTAAGAACTAAAGAAGAGAAAACCTAGATAGCCCTTTATTTATCGACAAAAACAAAAGAATTGGAGATGGAATGAGTAAGAGAATGAAATGAAAGTGAAACACTATGACTACAGACGAAGAAATAGAAGTGCTGGAGAAGGAGAAGCTTCAGCTACGACAACTGGGCCAAAAGCAAAGTTGGGTTGGGCCAACAGCCGAGAGAAAAGTTAAGATGGAAGAGGGTAGAGTAGCTAAAGGGCACTAGATAAATCATGCTTGTGAAGAAACGGAAAAGGAAAACGGCCAGAATTAAGCAAGCACGAAGTGAAGATTTGTTCAGATTGTTTGCTTACCCTTAACAGTCTCTGCAGGACTTTTGCGGTTGAGCTCCTCAGAGTTTCGGCTATTGATACGGCGGATAAGCTCCGAGGTGGACATACCATCGAAGCGGGGAAGAACGCGGGTCATTCCAAGACGACGAGGAATAGCGTACCACTCGTCGTCTGGTTTATCGTACTCCTCACCGTGAGCAACGATGTGAATACGGTGTTTTCTGAGGAACTCCTCGTCGAGCCCGCCCTTCACACACGGCACATGCTCGATGACCTTGTAGACGTATTTTGCAGCCCCCACAACATCGGCACGCTCACGCTCGTTCATGATGGGAAGTCGTTTATAAGGCGCGGCATCTTCGTCACTAACAACTCCCACAAAGAGGCGCGTGCCAAACTTGGCAGCGTTTTTGAAGGCTACAAAATGACCAAGGTGGGCCATATCAAAGATGCCGTCAAGGTACACATTGGTCACGCGGGTGAGCAGCGGCAACTTGGTCGCGCGGCAGACCTGAAAGAGGATAGTTCCATAGTACATCGGCACGAGGACGAAACTGACAAGATTGCTACCGAGAGCAGCCATGTTGATGATAACAACTACGGGGGCAAGAGGGCGGTTTGCCATGCGAGCCACGACGAGATCACTAGAGGTCATGGCGGTGCACAAGCCCTGGGCCACGACGCTAGCCAGCGTGAAGTCAAAGTGAAAAATGATGGTGCCAGAGGCCATGAGAAGATACAAAAGACACAGCAGCAAACTGACCTGAGTAACACGGTGCTCAGAACTCATACGAAGGGTCATGATGGTGCTCCATACGAAGGCCCAGAAGAAGAGGGTCCGTGAAAGCTGCAGCGAAGGGTTGTCAAAGAGATCGGGTTTGTGCTCGTACAAACGAGGGGGCACAGTACGCTGCATGATGTCGAGAACTTGGTTCGCTACGTCATCGATGAAAGAAAGTCCAAGAGCAGCGCGAGCTCCAAGAAGTAGAAGAAATGCAGAAATACCTTCGCCGGGACCGTTGAAAATGCGATAGGAAATGAACTCCTTCTTGAGAGCTGAGAGGTGTTTGTTAAGGATGAGGAGCTGCCCAATCTGAACGTAGTACCAGGTGCAGTCAATAGGCACGTGGTAGGTCTGACAGAGCGTGAGTACAAGGAAAATGGTGCCGATGGCAGAGCACATGTGGTCAAAGAATTCTGTGAGAGACGAGTCGTTACCAATCCGCGAGGCTTGCTTGGAATCGACGGCGTCCAGAGTCCAGAAGATGAAAATGAGCACCATGGCGATGGTGGTAGTCTCCTCAGGGTACTCCTCGCCCTGCGTGTAGCAAAGGTACCATGCCTGGATGAGGCAGAGAAGAGCTGCCAGCGAGATGAGGTTGGGTGCGACCTCCTCAGGCAGCAGGTAAACCACACGATCCCAAAAAGGCTCAAAGAGCTTGCGCGTCAGCGACTTGTCATGCACAACTGTCTCATAGTTGGCAAAGTTCTCGCATTCCATCTCCGTGAGAAGCATCTTGCCTGTCGGCTCTGCCCAGAGTCGAGCAAGCGGCCAACTGGGAAGTGCTTTGAAGGCTTTGTTTTTGCTGCTTCTTCTCCTAACGCTGTTTCTATAACAATCTCTGGATTTTGATTCATTCATTGCGTCTCCCTCATTGCTTCTATTACCCAACTATTAAGTAGGTACCTAAGCATACACTAGGTAGGTACCTACCTACCTACCTACCTACCTACCTAACTAATTAACATTCTTCAATTTATTATTTTTCCCATTTTTCACTTTCCATTTTTTAAATTAGGATTTGATTTAAAATAAATAATTAACATATATCTTCTTCTAATTGTTTTACTTATAACAAATTACTAGGCAAGTAGGTATCTAATTTAATAAACCTTCCTAACGACTAAACTTTGGCTTTCATTCATCATCATCATCTTCTTCTTCTTCTTTCTTGGTGAAGCAAACTCTGTCTCTTTCTCTGTCTGTGCTCGCTTTCTACATATTTCTGAGTCTTCGCTGCTCTTCATAACATCCCAGTATCAACGAATCTCTACACCAATGCTTCAATTCGTTCATTCACTCAGGTTCATTCACTTTAAAGAGTTCATTCACTCATTTGCTTATTTAATTTTCTTTTCGTGATGTTAATCAAAAACAAATCAATAAGAATAATGATAAATCCAGGCAAGAAAAACAATAGGCTCGCCTAACCAGCAATAGTAGGAAGATAAAGAGAAGTTAAGTAAGTTAAGTTATCACTATCACGAAAGGTCTATCACGCTATCTATCGTGCAGAGCGTCATGGAGGTGGATGAGCTGGCGAACGCGAGCGAAGATAAGAACGAGGACCCCGAGATCCTGATCGTTTCTCGTCTCGAAACAAAGCATTGCCTCATCCTGACTCTCGCGCTTCGATCGATATATCCTGAAATCGATCAATCAATCGATTGATTGGATGATATTTCGGTGAGTCATTCAGCCATTCAGACATTACATTTATTACATTTATTACATTTATTCAATCAATCAATCAATCAATCAATCAATCAATCAATCAATCAATCAATCAATCAATCAATCAATCAATCAATCAATCAATCAATCAATGCGTTCATTTTCATCGACGATGAACGATGAACGAATGAAATCGAAAGAAACCATTATCACGATTCCCCAGCAACTAGCGAAAGCCTTTTCAACATTCCTTTTATCTCATTGAATTGCATTTACTACTCCATCATTGCATTTATCGCCATGTTTCCGCATCTAAACTCTGCTCCTTCCAATCAATAGCGAAGGAAAGAGAAGAGGGAAAAGAAGAAGGAATTGCGAGGATACCTTTCCACTGTTTCGTGGAGAGTAGAAAATATCTATTTATCTATTCTTATTTATTTATTTATTTATTTATTTAAACGTTTTTAATATTAAATATTAAATTAAAATTAAAATTAAAATCCAAATCAAATTCATCATGAACAAAATAGCGCAAATGACTCAATACTGTGACTAATAAAGAAAGAACATGGATCATATCGAAAGAAAGAGAGAGAAAGAGAGAAAGACCTTACTTGCAAACAGGCAGAGAGAAACGAGAAAATGGCGTGGCCAGCGCAGAGAAAGGCGCAGGCGGCGCCCAGGCTGAGGCAGAGGACGCACACGTGCTCGCGAGGGACGCACCTAAGGAACGACGGCCGGAGCCAAGAGCAACCTCGAGCAACCTCGAGAAGGAAAAGTAATTCTCTCTTTCAGTCTGTGCTGTGCTTAGGCACCTACTAGCAGCACTAATAGTGCTTAGTAGTACTATTAGTGCTACTGCTACTGCTACCGCAGATAGGTAATAGCGCCTAGCAGTTGATGGGGAACATCTGGAACCCGGATTTAGAGATCGCTGATGATGGAGTGTATAGAATTCGACGGCGTCATCAGCGAAGATGGAAATCGCGATTGCCATGGTCGATTGGGGATCTTCAGGGGTCTTAAGAGGTTTATTCGCTCTCGCTCTGGACAGAGCGGATTTTAATCTCGCCAGTGACGGAGCGATGAGCGGAGCGGTGGCAGGCTTAATTGCAATGCCGCAGTGACCTCGCTGAAGGGGATGGGCGCCCTCGTAACGTAAACGCTAGGAGCACATAGCAGCGCCAACGAGAGATGCACTCACTCATTCTTTCATTCGTTCATTCATTCATTCATTCGTTCGTTCATTCATTCATTCATTCATTCATTCATTCAATCAATCAATCATTCATGCATTCAATTGATGAGGAGGCGGGAACCCGGAAAGCAAGAACTTCGGATTCCTGTCGTTGTTCGCGTTGCGGCTCCTGTGACAGGGTAGGTCTGCTTCCGTGGCGGCTGCTCAAGCCAGTTAGTCAGCAGGCGGCTGGGCTTTAGCTGTTGCTGAGAACGAAGAAACTTGGAGCAGGAGATAGATGATGGATGGCAAACTTGGAGAAAACTGCGTGGAGGCGCTGGAGCACAGCAGGCCGGCAGCTTGGAGCGAAGAGGCTGACGAGCATGGCAGGCTTGGAGAAATGCGATGAGGTCGGCGGTGCTTGAGGAGCACTTCCACGCACACCGGAGGCAGGCGTGAGCGTGAGGTACCTGGGATCCTACGTCCATAAGGGTATCTATCAGCTTTGGGGATTCCAGCTTTGAGGATGAAACCCGAAAGGCTGACGATGTAGGTGCTTCGTATTTTCACCGCCTGCCTAGTTGTGGCGCAGGGGCGGCTGGGCTGCTGGCGATCTTGGGGATCCAGAAGAACTTGGAGTTCTTGGGTTGTGGCCATAGATCTTGAACTATACTGTACATAAACGATGATGACTAGTACTGCACGAAAGTTAACACCCAAGGATAACTTCAGGCTGGATGAAGCAATCTGACTCTAGAAGCAGACGAGCGGACACCGTTGAAGGGTCGAGACTTTGAGGAATCTTAGGGACCATACACGTGAGGATCACATTATGGATCGATTTTCGTAGAACGAAGCTCGCGCAAACCTGTTCCGAAAGTGCCACATGGGTACATGCAGAGATGCGCAATCCATGAGCAGAGGAAACAACTAGCCCTATTACTAAAAAGATGTTCTTTCTTAGAAAATGGATGAACGCACGTGTTGTGAGAAGAGCTAAGGGGAACAGCGATGACCGCAAAGATGAAGTAGCTTCCAGTCCTGTTCTTGAAGTCTTTGTTGCCTCATGTATAGGTGTTGTGCTTCTTCCTATTCTTGGTTTCGTCAGGCACTCATTGATTTAACAAATAAAATAATAATTAAAGATTACCTTGCCAATAAATACTTACTGGATATTACCTTCCTTTTTACCATGGTTGGGAGTTGGATAGGTGCTATCGATCAGACAAACTTGAGAAATGAATTGCAGGACAACAAAAGAGAGAAGTTACGAGTCCCATGACCTTGCAAGCATCATTTTCATGCAAGCCAGCTTTCTTATTTTTAACTTTTTTTTTTCTTTTTTAAATTAACTGTTTAGCTTAAAAAAAATTAAAAATGATAAGAAAAACGTTTTTAATTTTTTAATTACAAATAAATAAAAACAGTTATACATATAAATGTATGGAGGCCTTGACCCTAAATATCATTAATATACATAAATATACCTATTAGTTAGAATAGAATTTTAATTTTTAGATGTTTTTAATTCCCAGGATGATGAGATGCCTGGGAAAGATAGGGATGACACAGATGATTCATGGAAATCATGAAACAACATGAAAGAGACAGAGTTCGTTCTTGTGGATGAAAGAAGCAAATCACGGACAGCGCTGCTCTCAAAATCTTGTCATTTGGGAGAGACATTAATTTCAGAAGGCAAAAAACACGCTACAATAGAGGTTTACAATGGTCGAGGCGTTGGGTGGCCGTGACAACGCGAAGAGAAAATAGAGGGGTTTGTTGGATTTAATCAAATGAAAACCTGGCAAAACAAAATGTTGGATAAATTCCAACAATTAAAGCGTTGGAAAATATCGATCAAACTGTGCTTGCACAGAAGAAGGCGGGAAAGACGATGAGGCGCTCATTGCAGCATCGACAATGTCCAAAGCCGCATATAGACAGCGCTGCCCGTGAACCTTGAAGCGCCCTGGAGCGTTATCTGTCTAGACTCAACACCGGATAGCTTTCCCGGTGCTGTTTAAATAGCCTTGGCGATTTATTTGGGCATCATGAGCGTGTTCTACTTCGTGCAGGGCGAGAGGGGCGAGGATATGGCGCACCCGAATATGTTTTTGCTCCAAGGAGATAGCGTCAAACCTACGTTAGCAGATGTCAAAGCGCAATTCCCGATCCAAGGTCATGCTGACGAGTTTCACTGGAGATTTCGAACCTCTGCAGGCGCGAAAAAGGGAAGCTTCGTGTGGGTAGACGTCACTCGAGACAGTGACGTGGTGCCAACTCAGGGAGGCAATGTGTTTGCAAAATTGTTGCGATTGTCCACGCTCAGGTGCGACCATGCGAGATATACCCCTAAGGCAAATACAAGGGCAGGTGTGTCAAGATCTCAAGCTCGCATGGAAACACCCTTGTCAAATGGGTCAACGACGCAAAGACAACATCAACGCAGCAAGAGCAGCTTGAGCAATTCGAATAATGCTACAAACTCCAAACCGCAGAGATCTTCATCTAGCACATCAAGGCGGAATTCCAAGGAAGATCTTTATGATTTATTGGGCGGATCGCGCGCTACCTCAAGGCCAGGATCTTCGCAAAGTCGCCCCCAACCTCGTGCAGATGTTGAAGAGGATCTCTTCCACGGTGGAAGCTCTGGAGCATCATCGCCATCCTTATCACAGCAGCAAACACAAACAAGCCGCCCAAAAACATTTTCTGGCGTACTCCCTAAAGAGGATGAAAATCACCCTGAGCTTCGAGGTCTTACGGGAGATGCTCGAGCTGCTAAGCGTGTGGAATTGCGTAAGCGGGCTGAAGTTGAGGCCCAGCAAAAAAAGGTTGCGGAGCTCCGGGCTCGCGATGAGGCAACAGCAAAATCCGCAGAAGACTTTGCACGAGTCAAGGGTGCGCTACAAGATAAGCTCAACTCGTGGGCGGGAGCCAAGGGCAATGAGAAAAATGTGCGGGCCTTGCTAAGCACTTTACACTCTGTCCTCTGGGATGGCGCTCGTTGGAAGCCTGTGACTGTTCTTGTACAACCGTTGGAGGTTAAGAAGGCATTCCGCTTATCCATGCTTGTAGTCCATCCTGACAAAATTGACAAGAATGCGGCTCCGGAAGTCAAGTTTATTGCACAACATTGCTTTGACGCACTCAAAACCCAATACGCTGTCTTTGAACAGCGAGAATTGTCATAAATACCATGTGTTCTTACCATCGACCCACCCTGCTTCCTTATACAATACACAATTAATTGTATCAACATCATCTTAGTTAATTGCTGTTCCACTGCTTTTGTCTCAACATTTTCTTCAGATCCTTCAGGGTGTCTGTTTTGCGTGTGGCGGCTGCCTACTACAAGGTTGTCTAATATCTAGTAGGCGAGCTTAACTTTGCTTTGGCAGGCAATGTCTAATGATGTAAATAGTAGCGGGAGTACTTTCTTGACAGCAAATAGATATCGAGCGTATAAATTTGAGTCTCGCTTTCTACAATCGCAAACCAAAAACTAAGAACTCTTTACAGGCAAAAACTTTGCATTTTTTAAGTTGAACAAAAACAATATGTAGAATCAAATGCAACGCTATCCTGTAAACACAGAAGTTGAAATTTGGAGCATACAACAATGTTTTCGCGAATGTATATACTTTTACTTTTTTTTCCTCCTCAAATGTAAGTACGGCTTTTGGAGCCTTTGGAACCGTGCAAACTTTCCTCCACACAGCCTGCGAGTGGTTCTCCATGCGCTGGTTTCAAGCAGAATTCAACAATTTAAATAATTCGGTGCAACCGAATATTTTCCAAGATGCTCGAGTGTCCCAGCGATTTTCTAGTCGAGCTTTTTGGCCTCTCAGGGCCGCTCGCAATTTTGTCCATAAGTTCGCACCAGCAGGAGTCGTGCTAGATCTCCTCTCTTGACGCTGCTCTGTTATGAGTGGACTTGAACTGTAAACCCACACTTTCCCTCATATAAATTTTCTGCTCGTTGTGGCTTCATATCAACTGCTGTTCACTACCCGACTTGGGAAATCATTCCCGAGATCATCCTATGCTCTGTTCGTTGGCTATCCTTCGTCGTCTGTTCGTTCGTTCAACTACTCATTTCTTTCTTCACTCGCTCCGGTATGTAAATAATTGGCACCTAATACTGTTAAGTTAGATTGTAAAGGTGTGTAACAACTCATAACTCATGCTGGTGCTTATTAAAGTAGTATTGGTACGTCGTTGAAGCCTGTGCTTCATTAGGCATGTGCAGACAAGGCTAAACACTTGAGCCTAAGACCGCAGAGGCAGGCGATCCTCATCTCTCCCTTTGCGAGCAGCGAATATGCGATACCTAGATATGTGGTGGCAGCCTAGTTTGCCTTTTTTAATGTGGTTTCAGCATAATAGCTGTCACTAGAAAGCACGACGTGCGCGAAATAACTTGTGGAAGCAGGAAAACGGCGAGCAGGCAGAACACCTTGAACTGTAGGAGGTGGTCTCCGAAAGCAGGTGGCAGCTCGGAACATATTGAAGAATGTCACGAGTGAGATTTGCTTTGAGTAGGTAATGAAATTTCGAGGCTGAAAGCAAGCAATATCACAATGGAAAATATTATGAAGATGTCGATTTCACTCTCTAGAGTCTTGGAGCTGATAAAGACGAACTAGTTTTGAAGGCAAGGAGTAGGTATGTTGGTAGTACAAGATCTAGTAGTAGTAGTAGTAGTAGCAGTAGTTGCAGAAATTGCATTCTGTGGTTAGCTCGCAAGATTTATAGCTACGAATTTGAGATCTAAGTTAGATGTATTAAGTTCCCTACTACGCTGGATTCGGCCAGGGAGGGAAACCAAGTAAGAGCAAGGGGGATACGGCAACAACTCTAGCGAGCGAGTGAAGGCCGTGAGTGTGATGCAGTGGGTATGCAAGGAAGTGAGCAAAAAGGCCACTTTCATGGCTTGTTTGGGATTTACAAGAAACGATCCACTCGCTCAGCCACCTTAATAATCCATCATATCCTCTTCGAAGAAGCCTTCCAACGCCCCAAATGCACTAAGCAAGTTTAAACAACCATCACCTTAAATACAGTCGGGGCCGGCACGTGCACCCGCGCAAAGCTATTTTGGCCCAGCCGCAGGGGCTTGCGAGTCTGGGAGATCGAGTAGGCCAGCAAGCGGGACGACGAATTGCAAAAGAACAATCAGGCTGCCAGGGCCATGCTGAAAGCTTATTTGGCTGCGCCTAAGGAGCTGAGCACGAGAGCACGACGTACAAGTCGAGCTGGAGTTGGCGCTTCTTGTGCACACCAACACAGCACGCGACACGTGCGTTAAAAGAAACACAGGGCCTGTATTTGTTATATTTTAATAACAATATCACTATTAATTAGTTATTTATTATAGAGTTTAAAGTTATGGAAAGATACCAATGAAGCTAGGTGTGCGCTGATTCGTGGCAGAGGAACAGGAAAAAGAAAAAACACTTTGGCTGGGGAAGGAAAGAAGGGACTTTGATGAAAGCAAACTACATTTGCAAAAACACACGCACCACGCAAGTTGAAGTTTGAGCTTGGCAAAGCAAGAATTGGAGGCCTTGGTTCTATCCTCCCCGATAGCAAGGGACACTGTAGACCCTCGGAGGAGGTCTGGCTGCAACAAGAACCGCCGCCCAAGGCAAAGGGACAGTGCGGAGTTTGCTCGCAGTTAAAGCGCTCCCAAAGACTCTTTCCCTTGAAGGAGCAGTTCTGTGAGATCGTTTTAAGGGAGCAGCCAAATCAGTAAACGAGGGCGAACTCTCAAGGTCGGCATTCTTGAAAGCAAAGAATACCATGACGGATCATGAAAGCTTGCCGCCGGGCCGTGCCAAACTTGAAGCGTTTCTGAGCAAATCCCCTTCAGGGAATGACAAACGCCAGAGCTTGCTGGACGATCCTACAGATGTTCGTATTGATGACGAGGAGGACCAAAGTGATACAGAACTTGAATCTACAGGTAAATCTAAAGGGAAACGCCGGTCGAGTAGAAAGCCACCCAACGATATCGATGAGCTACTTGGAGAAGCCACCGACGAAGATGTGGTACCGGCAGGCCTGGTTCAACGTATGTCCCAGCGGTGGATGTCTGGCTCGTATACTTCACCATTCCAAGCCACTAGTGCTGATCAGGATGACAGTGGCCTTAAGCAAAGGCTCTCTCAGCGCCTATCCAAACATCTTTCACGCAGAAGCTCGCGTAAGTCTGATGCTCAAAAAGAGACTGAAGAAGATCACGAGGAGGTTGCCTCTGCTGCCACACCAAGCATTGTACAGCGTCTCTCACGTCGGATTTCCAGAAAAAGTCGCGCTGACGTAGAGGAAGACGAAGAAAATTTTAAGACGTCTGCCCATTTGAGCGATGTTGAAGAAGATATCCATGAAGATGACCATGGAGATGATGAAGAACTTGAAAGGCTAGCAGAGTCGGACCATCGTCATGAAGATGAAGATGAAAATGAGGCTGCTACTGGAAATGAAAAGAGAAAATCAAGCTCCGTGTTACAGCGTCTTTCCCAGCGTCTATCCCGTAGCCACAGAGCTTCTACCTCTACGGATCATGGAAAAGAAGCTGCAGCAGCAGAAGAAGAAAATGAATTTGCTGGTGATATCGATAACGACAATAGAGAAGATGACACGCTTGCTGTTCATGAGGAGTCAAGGCGGAACAGCAGGCGTCACAGCTCTGCTCATGAGTCTGATGATGACATGCACTCGCAAGTGAGTGTCGATGCAATTGCTGATCCCGACCGTCAGCATCACTTCCATGAGGATCTTGAGCATCATGAAGACGAAGAGGACCGTTTTGATGATATTGACGATGACTCCAAATTTCCTGAAGAGGAAGAGGTTTCGGAAGAACAGGACCAGCCCAAACTGTCTCGACGCCAAAGCCAGGTTCAAAAAATGGTCAGTCTCTTCGTCTCTGGTGCCGTGAATACCAAGAAGGAGCCTGAGAAACGACACAGTCTTACTATGCTACGCAAGAATGGAACCTTGCGCCGCCGTCAGGACCCCGGTAAGATGTCTTCTAAGGCAACTGTACAAGATGAGTTCAAGTTCTCGCTGGGCCCGCGTCGTCGAGTCCGCAGCGGTGAGGAATTGGAAGAAACGGAGGAAGAGGACATCAAGCAGAATATGGGCAGAGAGGAGGAGGAAGCGGAATACCAGGAGCGAGCAAGCTCAGAAAATATTGATGCTGATAGCGAAGAAGATGGGCCTTACGCAGAGAACCTTGATCCAGAAGCAGAAGGAGAGGCTGCAGAGGAGCGCAAGGCTGGCTGGCGTGAGAAACTGGACCGAATTCGTTCAATGAATGCGTCTCCAACATGTCCAGTCTGTGACAAGCTTGTGTATCGCATGGAGAAGCTAAGCGACTCCCGTGATAGAGCTTTTCACTATTACTGCCTGAAATGCGAAGATTGCCCAAAGAATCTGTCTGGCGAGGTTGTTCATGTAATGGATGAACCGGGTCGCACAGGCGGTCGTATGGTCCTTTGTGCTACGCATTATAACTTACGCATGAATGGCCAGGGAGAGCTGGTCAAGGGCTGGCGGCCTGATTCAACAAACATCAACTATGGTGGCAAGTATGAAAACGACCCCGAACGTGCTCGCAAGGCTGTGAGTCGTTCTCTTGGAGCTTCCCTTGGTCGCAAACCGCTTTGCACACGTTGTGGAGGTGAAATTTTGCTCTCGGACAAGAACTTTACCGTGATTGGCATGGAGCGCTTTCACCTCAAGTGCCCTGAGCAAAGCAATATCAAGCACACGCCTCGTCATTATGTTCAAGCTGCCCCTGACCGCATGCCCATTGTGTTTTCAGGTTTTGAAGATGGCAAATTCAGTATTTCCTTTCTTTTAAAAATTGAGTCTGAAGACGCCAAGGAGAATGCGCTGATGCAACACCGACTTGCACCTGCCAGACTACGCTATGTGATTGATGAGGATGCACATTCTACAACTAGCAAGACCGTGCGCGTATCTAATGACTTTTTTGATGTCTCTGACCGTAAACATACCTTCAATCTCACGGAGCACCCACTCACAGGAAAGAAGGCTTACTGCACTTTTGATGCAGATGACAATGTAGTTTTATCTCAGAGCTACAAAATCGAAGGAGGAGTTGTGCACGGTCTAAATGCAGCCTTACGCTACGTGTACGATGAGCGAACAGATAAAGCGACGATTGAAGTAATTGACGTCGAACTCACCTTCGAATTGCTGGACGAGAATGGGTACACTGGAGCTGAAGCGGAGCTTCACAGCAAGCTCAAGAAAAAGAAGTCTAAGACCAAGCGTCAGGCAGACGCTGATACTCCAGACTTTTCTCTTATTCTCGTGGACGATTTTGCTGATCGCGTGAAAGCAGAAATCTAAGCACTTTCTGACGTTCTAATTCAATGTGTGAGCTCTATGTCCATTGACCTGCTCGAAGACAATATTGACTATCTTTCCTACTAGACCATATTTCACTTCTTTTTCTTTTCCTTGTTTTTTCAATAATTATTCTCTCTAGATAGCCCATTCCAACCCTTGCTGAAAATAAATCACAGATGCAAGGTTCTGCTCATGAGTGTATTTCACCTTCAGCTCAAAATGTAATGTTTAGTTGAACTAAAATCATTTTTTCTTCTATCTAGTCAATACAAACTACCACACTCTCAATATAGCGAGCGTGAAGTCGAGGGGGGTGCAACAGATGCTCTGGAAAGCCAATACCCGGTTTTCCTATTTACTTCTGCATGTACATATCCATTACTCTTCATCTATTGCGCTCTGTTTTCTCTGACGAAGTCCATCTTTGTTATGCGCTTCTACAGCAACTTCATGGTCATCCTGGGAAGTCTCATCCATAGAACTCTTTTCTACCCCATCCTTCGACTGGTTCTTAATATTTCCAGTCGCATCCAAGGAGTTCGACACAGAAACTATTTCTTGTTCGTTCTCATTCTGTGGAACATTCAGTGTCTGAAATCTTCTTTCTAAAGCTGCAAGGCGTTGTGCACGCATGTCTTCGATTGAGTTTCGAGAAGGAATTTCAGGAGGAGTAGCAGGTACGCCAGATGTCAACCCAGGACTGATTGGCGGTTCACTTGGTGCATCTGTCTCAATTTGGGAGTCAGATGAACCTGCTGCAGGCGATACAACGTTTTCATTATCCTGTTGAGGAGAAGTATCTTGAGGTTCGGCTTCTTCAGGTTGCTGGTGAGCAGGGGTTTGTCCCTCATCTTGAGCACCACGATTTCCGACTCCAGTGTCCATGGTAGCATTGCTATCTTGATCAGTCTGAACCTGAATCTCTGGCTCTGCCGGCAAGTAGTTGCTGAGACGAAGATAATGTCTGGCAGGCCAGCCACGGATCCGAGCCAACTCCACATATACATCGTCCCAGAAGTAATAAATGTGACCCACGACAATACCGATGAGATCAACGGTGGCACTGTGGCCAAGAATAAGGCTGAAGGAGAATAAGACTGTGCTAAGATAACTTGCTGTAAAGGTAAAGAGACCCAAGAAGTTCATACGAATGTGCGGATTACGACGGCCCCAAAGGTGAACCATAGCAAAGGTGAGAGAACTTGACATGAAGGGCACATTGACAAAAGGAGCAATGAGTGACATAAGTACAGCACAAAAAAGAATAAAAACTACAAAGTCTCCCCTCCGACCCGGCCCTCGAAATGAATTCTCTTCAAGCAGACGGCAATAGCGGATGAGAAAGTACATATGAAAGACAAAATCAAGGCTAAAAAGACCAAAGAAGAGGAAAGAGGTCACAAGGCGCCATAATTGACCTTTCGCTATGAGTGAGTAGTTAAAATACAGCGAAAGAGGACTCACCAGCTCTAACGCGCAGGCCGCAGTCGTGAGAAATGATAGAGTGAAGTAGGCACGGGAAACCACAGGAATTTCCCAGTACCACCCCAAAGGGTCGCCAACATTCATCTTAGCCTACGAAGAATTTACGAAGAATTGGTGAGCTCAGGGTTCGCACCAGCTTGAAAAGCCGTCACTGGCGCTCCTAAATCCGCAGAGAACAACTTAGATGGTCATGAACCGAATGAAAGCGTAGCAAAGGTTCGCGAGGGCGCGGGTGTCGGGCAGAAATCCTTAAGAGAGCCCGCAAGATGCCCTTGAGAGCCCGGCACCAGCAAAAGTTGACCCGGAGGCCGAGAAATGAGGCAGATCGACCCCGGAGCCTATGCCAGCGTGGATAATACTAATGCTTTCCGCTTCGATTTCGCGCGAAGAGGGCACGGCTTTCGGGGCCATCGTAAGTACAATATAGACTTTTCTACAATACAGTATTCAAAATAGCTCACTTTTAACTGCCTCTATAACTCACTTGTAACAGCCGTATAACTCACTAGTGGGAGGATACGCTTGTGATGCTGGTAAATGGAAGAAAATAAGATTTCTTAATTTGAACGTGGGAAAAATAATGAGATGAATCGAATTAAATTGTCATTGTCAAGAGCAGAGGAAATTGCCGTGTTAGCGTAAAGCAATGTCACACAGGGCTTTGCTACTTCAAGAGTAAAGAGAGGAAATAACCTCGATTAGCAAAGTGTTGCAAGGGCTCTTCATGAGAAACTCGACGGGATGATTTCACCAGAAATTACCTCTTGACCTTTTCCCAATAGGTCATTGGTTTTTTAGGTCCTTCTAGTAGAACTTATTAAGTATTACTATGTACTAAAACTACATGTTCTGAAATTATTAATTAAAAAGAACAAGATCAAAATCGAGGCAGCAAACCGCTGTGAGGACGAGGACACTGCGATTGGAAAGGACCTGGAAGTCGCGGAAGTCCTTACGACCGCCCTGGAGGCGGCCGAGGACCTCCTTGGTTTATATTGAGACGAGATCCCAGTTTGGGGAAACTCAGAATCGTCGTCAAAGTTAGCATCTCTCGTCACTGAAAAGGCGCTCAGACAAATCGCCAGGAAAGGAGACGTGGGACGCCTGAAGTTTCTGTGCAACAAGACCCGCCTGAGTGGGGATTGGAACATAACTCGGGGCGATCGGATAACGCTAGACACGAATCCAAGTTCAAATTGACGGCCCGAGGTTCCTTCGACCCCGAGTTCGTTGGTCAAGCTTTTCACGGTTCTAAGTTGTCCTCGGAAAGAAGGTGACTACTAGACTTATCAATAAGTAGAGGTTACTGTCAGGACGTGGCAGCTGCAGAGGCAGTAGAGAGCAGATACAACGTGTTCAAGGTCGATATAGACATCGATAGAGAAACAGGGATAAGTAGATTTTGGAAGTGGTAACGAGAACGACGAACTCGAGGTCTTCTGCGAACTTGAGATCGAGACGACTCTGCTTTAGATTTTCATTTTAGGTAATACTTTTCGTTTTGGTGTGTACATACTTCTGGCAGAGGATTCACGAATCTTTGAACGAACAACATGTACACTGCCAAGTCTGTGGAGAACTTTGAGCGCATGGTAGAAGGAATGGCTCCTCAATATGAGACTATTATGCCCAGGGACTGCGTGGACGAATTTTTGCGTTACCTTAGCCGCTATTCTGCACACTCAAAGTACATGAGGGAGCTAACGATTGATGAAATCGGGGCTGTGGAGGAGGATGCAGACTACTGTGTATACCAGCAGGACTCCCAGGAAACCAACAGTGTACCACCCAGTATGGACCAACCATTCATCGAAAGTCTCCAGCGTGCTGATGAAGAAGCTGCTCGACGCAGAGATGGCGGGGTCTCTGTTCCACCCCCTCCGCCACAGGCAAAATCAGCACCAGATATCATGGGTGGCCCTGGTTCTGACAAAAGTAGCAAACAGCGGGTCAAATGCTGCGGTTATAAATCCATTCCCTCATGTCCTGACAGCATGAACCTGACTCATGAACTACTCAATAAGCTTGCGATTCTCAGGCTCAACGGTGGCCTCGGCACTTCCATGGGCTGTCAAGGCCCAAAGTCTGTCATTGAGGTTCGCAACTCTCTCAGCTTTCTAGATATGGCAGTTCGCCAGGTCGAATTCCTGAACACAAAACACGGCGTTGATGTCCCTCTAATTCTCATGAATTCCTTTAACACGGACAAGGAAACAAAACGCCTATTGTCACGCTACGATGATCGGCACGTCTCCATTAAGACTTTTAGTCAAACGTGTTTCCCTTTGCTGGATCGTAGCACAGTGACGCCATTAGCTAGTGGGAAGTTTTCCAAGCAGTCCCAAAGCATGTGGTACCCGCCAGGTCATGGCGATGTGTATACCTCAATCTCTCGTTGTGGTCTCCTCGAAGAACTCATTGCAATGGGAAAGGAGTACCTCTTTATCAGTAACATTGATAACCTCGGTGCTACTGTAGACCTCAATATTCTATACCACCTTATGCTCAATGAGTACGGATTTTGCATGGAAGTCACAAAGCGTGAGCGTCAAGACGTGTCAGGAGGTACTCTGGTTGAGCACAAGGGGAAGCCACTTTTGATGGAAAACTCTGCCTTGCCAAAGGTCTTAAGCGACACACTGAGACGTGACAAACGCTTTGATAAATTTAACACCAACAATCTATGGGTTAACCTCCGCGAACTTCAGCGTCTCATGTCCGTCAAGAGGAGCCTTGATCTTCAGGTCATTGCTCGCGATAGGCTAGCAATCGACTCCTCTGGTGAGGAGGTTTCATGCCTCATGTTTGAGACAGCAGCTGGTGCTGCAATTAACCTCTTCGACAATGTCAACGTCATTGTTGTACCGCGAAGTCGCTTTCTTCCTGTGAAAACAACGAGTGATCTATTCGCAGTGCAAAGCGATCTCTTTATTATAAAGCACGGTGCTTTAGCTCTTTCAGAGAAGCGAACGATTTCTCCGCCGGTGCCGACAGTCAAGCTTGGGCCTTGCTTTCGGACTGTGGAGGAGTATTCAAAACGTCTCCCTTTCGGCGTCCCTGACCTCATTGATTTAGAACATCTTACAGTCTCAGGCGACGTACACTTCCGCAATCATATTCAACTCAAAGGAACTGTCATCATTGTCGCCGAGGAAGGCTCCCACATTGATATTTGCAGTGGATCGGTGATCCGTGATAAAGTCATCACTGGCAATTTGCGTATTATGGATCACTGATTTTGCATAATGATAATAAATATGACACTTCTTCTGTTGCCTCACCCTCACTTTCGCTTTTGGCTTTGCCCCCCAAAAGATGTTGTTTTTATTTCTTTTGGAAAGTTGAAGAGAAAATGTTGCATTGTTTGTTGCTTGATAACTGTTAATCACTAAGATTTAACTTATTATTTAGGGCACTCTCAGTTGTCTGAGGTTACTCCCATCAATATTTTGACGTGGTTAAATCCTCAAGTCGGAACAATCGTTCTTTGCAAGTGGAAACGCACCATACCACCCATCATACCTGCCTATCTCTTGATGCATAGGTAGGCAGATGGTGGTAGCTAGTCTAAGTTTCACTAGGAAGGTAAATATCTCAAATAAACCTTGCATTTATCTAATTACTACAAACATAGCATACGTCATAACGGACGCTTTCTCAATAGTACAAAGGAGAGGCAACTTGCGCAACGATTCCGATTGTGAGAAACCACCACGAAAATACAATCAGATCTCGATCAAGAAGCTCTTCAACCACTGCAGCATTGCCAACTCTAGGTTCACAATCTTCTTCTAAGTAATCGAGGCAATAGATTGCCCACGACAGGACACGTTCATCTTTTCAAGTCAAAGCGACCCACCGTGATCGCCGATCAGGCATTAGCATAGAAGGATCATCCCCTTTGTGGACAAAGGTGCTTCTGCACAATGGCTTCCTCGAGGCTAGGACCTCGCAACAACAACTTTTTCGGCAAGGGTAAAGAAAACGAAGCATCTGGCGTAGTAGGTGGCTCAGGAAGAGCACTTGATGAAAGGTTCCGCGCAGCACGAGGCTCGGGTGTTCTCAATCTCACAAATGCGGGATTGCAAGAGCTCACTCGAGATCTCATGCTTAAATTTGGAACTGGCTGTGCCAGCGATGAGTCTTGGTGGTCGTCGATTGCCTGCACAGAGATCCGACTGGGAGGTAACCAGCTCAATCATGTGGACCCTGAAGCCTTTGAAGAAATCCGCGACACCGTCGCCTCTGTTCAACTTGACAATAACGACCTTGAAGACATTCCGGTTGCGCTACAGGCACTTGAAGTTCTCAAGAAACTTTCCGCGTCGCACAACCGGATCTATTCATTAGATAATTGCGTTCCCTGGCAAGACTTGGTGGTTTTTTGTTGCCCTCACAATGAGATTCAAGTTCTACCGCAGGCATTCGCTCACATGGATGCTTTGCGAGTCCTGGACATTCGTCATAACCGACTCCAAATGATTGAGGCACTACCTCGTGGACTTGAACAGCTTCTTCTTAGCGACAATCAGCTAAGTAATCTGGGAGATGATTTGCTGAGCAAGGTCCCTAACCTTCAAGAGCTCATGGTTGCTAACAACTGCCTAACCTATCTTGCGGTGCAACATCTCCAAAAGGTAAAGATTATCGATGCTCGTCAGAACGCATTAGAGAGAATGGGCCCTCTTGCTCACAATGTACATCTTGATCAGCTCCTCATAGGTTTCAACAAACTGGTCTCTATTCGCGGACTCGACCTACACCATGCACCAAACCTTTCTGTCCTCGATCTCAGCGAGAATAAGCTTGCAGATCTTGATGAGGAAAGTCTCTGTGGCTGTATCAAGCTCAAGATGCTTGATGTGACAAATAATAATTTATCAACACTTCCACCCGGCCTCGGTTATATGTCAAGTATCCAGGGATTAAATGCAATCGGAAATCCATTCAGAGGCATTCGGGTCTCTATGCTGCAAGCTGGCACTGAGAAACTCAAAGCCTACTTACGTACAAAAGGAACCAAACCTCAAGTGCTTGAGCTAGCGAGCGCAATCGAGCCCAACATTGAGTCCGCAAGTAATATGGACCCACTTCAGAAGCTTTTGTGGAACGACGACCGCCTTCGCGATGCCCATGCAAGAGCCTGTGGATCTGGAATCCTCAATTTGCAAGGCCTTCTACAAGACGGCGGATCCTTTACGGAAAGCCTTAATGTACTTTTGGAGAAACATGCCCTTGGACAACCCCAAGGCCCTAATGATGCAGATGAGTCAGCAAGACCCCTGGTAGAGTTGAGCCTATCCTGCAATTTCCTTACAATTGTACCTCCCCAGGATATTCAACCTCGCGCTTGGCGTTCTTTAGTCAGTTTGAATCTCGAAGAAAACCACTTGCAAACAATTGGTCCGCACTCGTTCTCTGCATGCCATCATCTCGAGGAACTCCGGCTTCGTCGAAACCAAATTGAGAAAATTGATTTTGGTTGCAGTCTTCCTCATCTTCGAATCCTCGATCTTCGGCAAAATAAGCTGACAGCCTTGCCAACATGTATAATACAGGGTTCAGGGGCCGAAAACAAACTGGAGGAACTACTACTTGGTTTCAACCAAATCCCCATTGTCCGCACATCTCTATCGCCTCTTCGGAAATTGATCAAGCTTGACCTATCGAACAATGGCTTGGAAGAACTCCCCGATGGGCTTTTTGATCTCTCAGCACTTGAATATCTGAACTTAGAAAACGGGAACCTTTACAACATCCCAGCGCAGCTCGCTTTGCTGTCTCGACTTCAAACCTTGCTAATTGCTGGAAACCCGCAGCGTGCGATCCGACCCCATGTCATAGCAGAGGGAAGCAACTCGCTTATCCAATACTTGCGAAGTCGTTGTCCTACTCAACAAGTAGAAAGCAAGGTTGAAAAGGCACACCCACTTGAAACCCATGACAACTTCAATAACACTAGCAGCAACAACAATATGATTCGTACAACCTCGCCAACAACAACAACAACAACAACAACAGTCACAGTTCCATCCTCGCGCGTTGCTTCTCGCAGCACCCCGCCTGCTTCTGCATCATCTGCACAAGCTCCGTCTCTTGACCTTGCAAATCTGGAAGCTAAGATCAGAGAATTGGAGGATAGGATTGAAAACGATATAAGCATGAGTGCTGCTGCACGTCATGGCTTCAAGAGGCAACTTGCACGTGATAGAGCCACTCTTTTGAGAGCCACACGTGCTTCAGCTGCTAACAAATAAATTTAAACGGTTATTGCTTCACTGAACTTATTGATTGTTTTTGTGTTTCTCTTTCCCGATGGAGAATCACATAATAAACTTCGCAACTAATCAAGAAGGCTAAAGTTGTTGTGCACTTTAATCACGCCATCCGGACGAGGCCTTCCTGGCAAATATCGACCTCCTGGTACAGTTCCACGACTTGGTGTTGGCGTCAAAGGTCTTTTAGCTTCTGAACCACACCCGTGTAATGTTATACCTTGCAGAGAGTTTTTCTTTTCCACATCTAGAGTTGGAGTTTGTTGGGGAGGAGTTGCATGCCGAGGGTCAGCCATTTCATCATGCCTGGGGTGCCGCATTGGAATCACGGGTTTAATTGGCAATTGCCATTCCAAAGAATGCTGGTGCTGCTGTGAAGAAACAAGTTGAGGACGTTCTTGAAAGTGATTTTGTTGTATGCCTCCAATAGTTTGAGTATTAATACTTTGTGCGGCTTTAGTCGATGTCTCCTTGGAGGCCTTCTGAATGTGGTGCTGGTCCCTGTGAATTTTCGACGAAAGTTGGTTTACATTAGATGTAGCATTTTCTACCCCTCCCTCGTCATACTGATTATGCCTATCGCGCCGTATCCAGTCTTCTGAAGGATTGTTCCAGCGGCGACGGCGACGATGTAGCTCCTGATCAAGTTTTTGCAAGGATGCTTTTAGCTGCTCTTCTTTCATAGTCAAGTCAAGGCTGTTTTCGGGATTCTGAACATCTTGTTCTCTAGAATTCTCCGAACTAGCCACACAGCTGTGGTGCGGTACATACATGGGTTGTTTGGGCTCGTAGCTTGAAAGTCTCTTTGAAGATTGATTTGTGGAAACACAGTTTGCTTCATCAATATTTCTAGCCTTCACATTAGAGACTTCACCATGTCCGAAACCTTCGTCTGCCGTTGGTAAAGCGTGCACCTTTGGGATGCACTCTTTCGCATATCGCATCCTTCGTTCGTATGCTTCGCGTCTCCGTCGATCCTCCCGAGACTCTCGCCCTCCACCCCAACGTTTCTTGGGTTTTGAATCATGTTGCTTTTGTCGATGACGGCCAGACGGGGGTAAATTTTCATGAAGAGATTCTCTCTTACCAAAAGTATTATTGGGTTCCTCGTTTGGAATAGTATCGTTTCGGACCGATGACTTTGTCTGAGAAGAAAGGACAGATCGTGGACTACCACGCGAGCACGATGTAGAAGGTTTATTTTGTTGGGCATTGCTACCAGTATCAAGTCCAAATTCAAGAGAATCTTCCAAATTTGAAGGGTCATCTTGCATTTTCCAATCTTCTGACATGCACCCTTGAACTGGCTCAGTCTGGATACCATAATACATCATATTTTCTTCTGGTCTTGGTGCTACAAGGCCATCAATAGCTGAAGCTTGTGGATCTTGTGTTTGAATCTGAATTTTTGGATCTTTAAGTGGTTGTACACCCTGCCGTATCTTTTGCGCTGCTTTTGATGAAACACAAGAGTCCATAAGGTTACTTGTTCTACTACATGCACTGTCTATTTGACGATGTGCAGGGGCAATAGTTTGTCGATGCACCTTCCCTTGATTGACATATTGTTCACTAGGTGTTATTTCCCGTGTCTGAGTAGAAAGGCATGAAAAAGTCTCTGCAATACTATCATCATCTTCTCCCTGTGTTTCGTGTAAAGTGTTTGATATTTGTCGCGAGGAAGGGGAGAACATGGCGAATTCATGAAGCTCTTTCTGATCTAGCACAGAATACCAATCTCGGAGCCGCATAGCTTCCTCTCTAAACTGAGCCGCACTGTCGGCAAATGACATGGTTTCGAATGCTTGCTCTGAATATATGGTTCGTCCACTTACAGAGGGAAGAGGTCGAGCAATAGCATGAGACTGCGTTTCATCTACCCTTAAATCAGCATGACTGAAGCGATCTGAGATAGAGGATGGGCCTCTTGGCCTTCCTTTAGCTTGTTGGGGTGGAGAACTTCGTTTAGAACTAGTGTCGTTTAAACTTTGTGATGCTTGAGATTGTGACTGTGTTTGTGTGCATAAACTTATGTGCTCACTTGCTTGACGTCTTCGGACGTGCCGTTCTTGAAGAGCTCGACGACGCTCATTTTCCTCCATCAACTGGCGCTCTTTTTTCTTCCTCAATAGTTTTTTGTGGCGTCTCGCGGTTTCAAGACGTATCTTACGTTCGTGCTCCATTCGTTTTTTAATGAGCTTAACCTCATCTTGCTCAGAGTTGTCTTGACCGATAGGTCCATTGATAGGTGCAACAGAGGTTGCTGGGAAATCACGATTGTCCAAACTATGTACTTGAACGGAGGCAGTCTGATGATTATATTCTTCAGGCAATTGATTGTTGCTGATATGTTGATCAAAAGCCAGGTGCCCAGAGCTTGTATGCGAAGTGTCTTGCCTGCTGCTAGGGAAGCTTCTGCTGTTGATGTCGGAGACCTCTGTCACATGCTTTTTGGCAACATGGAGGCTTGCATAGCCCATCTTGTCTTAACCTTTTCGCCAACTATGTCAACAAGTAACTTCTCCTTGCCAATACTTGACGAGAAGCGAAGCGCGGCTGAACTGCACTTCGTGGACCGCTTGCTTAGCACGTGATCACGGCCAGGCGAGTGCCAGTTTACTTAACCTTCGCTCTGCGGCAGTTCCGCTACCTGACTCGAGCCGTGCTGTGAATATCAGTACCTTTTCGCAAGCCCGCTTCGCATGTTGCTCAGAATTTTTCTACTACTGTCAGATTGAAGCCTTATTTGACCTCATGTTCTATAAAACTAGCCGTTAAAGGACTCCACCAATGTGTCTTTTTAAAAGGAAACTATTCACCAATTTTATATATATTAAATGAGTTTATTTACCTATATGTTCCCATTATTCCCTGTAGATTCGTTGCGCAGTTCCGGTGACGGGGTGGACCTTTTATTTTTCATGATTCCAAAGATTGCCCCGCTCCACTGTTCACCGGCACATAGAAAGATTTGATCATGCATATGATTCAGCCCTCCTGGAGGTCTTAGACAACATTGGTTTATCAATATTTAGTTTCGCAATGAGCAGGCCCACAAAGTCGATCTATTCAGTCAGTTCAAGAAAGGGACACCCGCTCTATGGAAGAATATTACCTACATCAAGTTGATGACTCTGTAAAATAGTTAAAAAAGGTTACGAAGCGACCAAAGACAGACTAACAAAATAAAGTGGCAGGTTGCCCTTTGGTTCAAAGTTGCAACAGCATGAACAAGAGAGAGCATAGTATGACCCCTCCTGTGTAGCCACAATGCAAGGGAAAAAGGTTGAATCAGAGGTTGGGATTTTAGGAAAGCACACTTTGTCATTAGGTATTGGTAAATCCATACTCAGCAAGGTGAATTACTTTTAAAATGTGAAGATTTGTGTTGGAGAAAACCGTCCCCTAATATCAAATGTATAAGTTTGGGTCAGCTTTCTTATACGCCTTTATAGCTGATCTATTCTAGCTTGAAGATGGGACCGTTAAGATTTACGAGGACTTTGGTATTTGTAACCGTTGTTAACCTTTACACTTCGCCTTTTTGACGCAGGCCTTGTGCACAGTAGTGGAGGGATGCAAGTAGTCCTCCTACTATCAGAAGCTCTTATTTAAAGAATGATGAGCAAAGTAGAACATTATTGTTGTATTGAAACGGTATCTATTCAGCTATGAATTCAAGTAGATGTGCATTTGTTCAGAGAATGTTTTTGTCCCTCCACTGTCAATACTCCTAGTGCATGAGCCGGGTGTTGATGAAACTGTCGCGATTGTCGCGCGAAATCGAGTCTGTCCCTCCACTTAACTCATAATCTTTACTTTCTAGAGTGATTATGAATATTCTCAGGAAGTGATGCGGAGAACTAGTTTGTGTTGCCTGTCTTAATAGGGAAAAGAAAAAAAAAAGTAACAACAAAGAAAATGGAGCTGTGTAGTAAAGACTTGAGGCTGGCAGTGTTTTCGGCCCAGACGGCTTGAATCTATCCGAGCAGCCTGTTTTTGGAAGCTATCAGCCTGGGTAAAATGAACTGTGATGGTGGGTTGGTATCGCTAACTTGGAGCATAAATTTGCCAACAAAGGAAACCCGAAGTTTTCATTCCATGTATCTGTTTCCAAGGCAAAGAGAGTCTTTCAATTAAAATAATACCTGCGCATGCCATACTTTGTCTTTATGAAAACAAAACAAAACAAAACAAAAAATCGTATACCAGCTTTGGAATTATATCATCTGCAGCAATATTTGACAGAAAAGGTAGCAGGTATAAATGAAAATGGTTCCAAATAGTCATATACAGAAACCCATATTTTGGACCATACAGTACCTCGGGTAACCCAAAATAGTATTATTTTGAGTGGGTGGTGTAACACACTGCTTATGCACGGATAAGCTTATATGAACAAAGAAACTGCCATTGAACACTTCAAAAAAACTTAAGTATCAGCTGCTCGAAAAAAATAGGATGTACATTTTTCAGATCAACCTAGGACCTCTAGTTTCAAAACCCGAACCTCATTGTTGGAGGTCTATCTACTCGTGCTTCTAAGATTGGTCTTGAATTGTACAAAAGTGACCTGGGAAGGCGCAATATACTTCCCAGCCATTCGGCAAACTAGTTGTGCTGAAGGTTTATACCTATACATATAAACCTCACAAATAGCAATATGAAATCTACGGACTTTCTTTGCCTCTACCTCGCAACCATCCTTGCCCTGTGTTGTGGCTTAAAGGTTGATCCTGGCTCAAGCGAAACAAAGCGTCGCTTCCTTGGAAACGGCATAGAAATTCTAAGTGGACAAGGAACTCGGAGTTCGCCATTCAACAAGCCTGCACATGACGGCCATCGGGCACTGACGAATGCACTAAATCACCGGCGTCTTCATCAAACGAAGCTCGTTGAAGCGCTGAACCAGATTGAACGTAATAATAAACCAAAGCATTCGCGCAGACTTTCCTCTGAAGAATTGCGCCAGAAAGCTCTGGCAACAAAAGATGAGCGCCATCTAGAAGATGCGGTCAACAGTTACATCAATCTCGATGAGTGCTGGCGAATTGATGAGCTTGAAGACGAACCTTTTGGCAACGTTACGTGGCTGCATCCGTGCTATAATGAGCAATGTCAGAACCGCAAATCCAGTGAAGGCTGTCTTGAACTTGTGTATGACTTTTGCTGTGACCCAGAGCTCGAGGATTGCCATCCATCATCGGATATGCAGTATTTGCGTACACAAGCCTCTTGTAGTGCTGAAACTTGCAGTCGCTTCATGAATGATGACAATTCCTACAATACTGACTATAACAGTGACGTATCCGAGTGCTTCTTTTCAAACACCACAATTTGTGACACTGTTTGCACAGGAAATCTGTGGGATATGTTTGAATCATATGTTTATGGAAGCTGCGCATGGGACTCTGAGTGTTTTGAGAATGTACTATGGCGTTATTCGCCGGTATCTGCCGAGATTCTGGATGTGTTTGCTCGTATTTCAGCACGCGCGCCTTCTTCAAATAGACGTTTAATGAAGAAGGGCGATCCTCTTTTCCAGCATCTGAAGGGTCATTCCACTTTCAATCCAGATTTGAGCGGCGATCGACAGAATCGACTTGATCGTATTCTATCCTTTGCAAAAAGCTCAGTCCATGATCGTCAGCTCAATGGTGAATCTGTAGAAGTGTTTGCTAAGATCTTCCAAGGTTCTCGTCTGGTCAAACCAGGCGGACGTAGCCTTTCTCATGAAGAGAATCTACTTAGCCAATGCACGAATCATACACTGTCAAACATATTTGATTCCTTTTCGCAAATCGACCAGATGGAGTGTACGCCTTTCGGGAATCATTCCTGTGAAACCGTAATGAACTGTACACATGATCTACTTAAGAACATTGCAGCTTATAATGGGTTCAGTACAGCAGGAATGACAATGTTCGAGATTGCTGGCTATGATTTTGTTCAATATGAACTGTACTGCTTAGAGGCCATGGCCAACTGCACATACTCTGACCTTGTAGAAATATGGCCTGCAGATATCGAAATGCCAGAGAATGAATCCATTACTTTTGTTTCAGCGTTCGTTAATGAAATCATGAGCTGTGAGTTCGAAGGGGACTTCTACAACTCTTTTGATGATGATAGTAAATGGGGATTCACAAATTGCAAACCTGACATACTTCCCCTTCTTTTTCAGGCCTTTTCAGAGTTAGATCAGGAGAACTGCAGTCCGATGAACAGTCATTATGCATGTTCACCAGCCCTAGTCAACTGCACCTTCGACGCAGTAGATAAAGTCGCTACTCTACAAGGTATTAATAATGGTACTTTGAGTGGCTTTGATATTTTGCTGGAGTATGGAGAGGATTCATTCGTTTGCCTTGATGCTATATCCTACTTGGAGAACTCAACCTTTTTGAGGGATGTTTGGCCCGAGGGCTATGAAATGCCATCTCTTGAGGCAATACAATTTGTGTCAAAGTTCTTTCGTGCAATTCTTCAATGCAGCGATGATGAATTTAATGATTTCGACGATTCTTATGATACACATTATGAGTCAGATCATGGATCTGGTAGCAACCAAAGCGATATGATTTGTACAAGTGATATGCTGGTTCAATATGTTGATGCAGTTGAAAAGACTGGAATGGACAGCTGTCTTCCAACGCAAAAATACTGTGGTGATACTTTAGTATGTCTGGAGCAAGTTATCATTGCTCTCAACAACGGGGAAGAGATTGTAGATGAGAATTATGGTGCAGTATATGGAGCTAATTGTCCTATTATTTTAATGCAGTATGGGATGGAATGGCTTAATGCCACATGGCCAACTAGTGTTGCATTCCCTAGCACTGCTACCATGGCAACCCTTACGGAGATATCATCCCAAATTGGAGAATGTTTATCGGAATGGGACGATAGCAGTGACAATTACGATACTGACACAGGAAAAGAATACGATGCGATATATGATGAATTAGTGAAGTACTACTCCAACTTTAATTGTGAGTCTTCAGACCTTATTCAGTACCTTCAGAATTTTGAGGCCAATGGAATTCGTGAGTGTATCGGCGAATTTAACTCAACAACGTGTTCACGCATGGAAGGCTGCCTCGGATATGTTCTTGAACTATTTTCTGTCAACAGTCCTGAGAACCTTGACGAAAGCAATGGACTATTCTCATGTGCAGCTCGAGTTGCCTTTTCCGATGATTTCGATTCCATCTGGCCAACATCAGAACAGAAGCCTGCCCAAGATGTTATTGATTACGCTACGTTCCTTTTTCGTGCATTCATGAACTGTGAATACTATGGATATCCTATGGGAGGTACAACGGAAGAGAACTATGACTCGACCTGGGATTATAGTGCTGAATGCATTGTAGAAAACCAAGGAGTGCTGGATCAGTGTCATGAAGGCTGCTGTGATCTCTTCGACCGATTTGTCGTTTATGGGAACGTTAGTGCATTCCCTACAGACTCTTCATTGGCAGGGTTCAAGTGTGGCCAAATGGCTCTAGCAGGTGATAGCACAGATAATATTTTGCAATGTCTTCGTTTGGAGTGTGGGTCTTGCTACGCTTCGGGCACAGGACCTTATGGGCGGCCTGGAGCTGAACAGAAGTACTCTGACACCAATCCATACAACGACGAGTGCATGGCAGCTGTTTACGATCATTGTACAACACATCCAGATGAGGCAAACTGCAAGCGTGAGTGCCCGTATTCACAATGCGATACGCGAAAGCTTGATTGCCCATGTGAGGAGGATGCGTGCCAAGCATACTACAATGGTTCTTTTGCAGAAACGCAGCAATGTACAGCCCTGCATGATCGAGTGGTGCTGTCATATCTAAGGCAAGGTTTCTTATATCCCGACTCGCCATGGGTTCGTGCTTATTTGGAAGCTTCATCTGGCATAACACTTTCTCCTCCCACAGGTGATTTCCAGCTTACAGAAGATTTGCTTAGCTTTGCAGATCAAGTAGCTTGCCCGATGCTTGATCAAATTGTAGATTGTGTCAACTCTACAGTGCAATATTGTAATTCTGATCGAGGTTTCTGGAGTAGCGCTTGCAGAGAGCTGTCATCATGTGGCGATGGTGTGCTTAGTTGGGGCGAGGTTTGTGATGATGGAAACAACTTTGATTTCACTGATGGATGCCAGTCATGCCAATGGGTAGCTACGGATTGGTACTGCCCTGAGCCTGGCATGGCGTGTGAATACTGTGTAAAGGACCCTAATATGCAGTCCTACCGCCCAGCAAGAAAAGGAGTCAGTGGTAGGTCAGAAGGCGAATCAGGTTGCCCCTTTTGCATGAATCGGCGTCTTCCAGACAGAACAAATCCTTGTTTGACTGAGGAATGTAAAGCTGTCAGCGATTACCCCTCCGCTGTAGCTTGTGATGAGGTTGTTGCTGAATATTGCGCAGCCCTGGACCAGCAAGGTAGCCATGATCCTGGTTGCAAAGCATACGAAAACAAGTCGACTTTTTTTGCGATCCCTCAAATCACTTCTTGCACTTACTCCACGCGCAGCGTTAACATCGAAGGTGACTATCTCAAAAGCGTGAAATTCGTGATTGTAGAATGCCCTGTAACCGATCCTACTGGCGAGGGTAGAGATGTAACACCTATGGTACCGTACTGGGCACCATTGTATGCGCTTTCCTCTGATGATGTGTCTAATTTGGACCCTATGACCAAGAAACTTTTGGAAGTAAAAGCTCTTACAGAAGAAGACGTCTTAGTTCCGATGACTACACTCACTGATCATGAAACCACTCCTTATGATGACGCTATGATTTACAAAAGCAACAATGGATATAATGAACCGATTGCAGAGTGGTCGAACCCTTTTCGTTCAAGAGTGGCTCGCTTGACTGTCAACAATACTCGAGACTACCTCCCAGAGTCATGCGATTGGCCGGACGGTGAGTATGACTTGAATTTACTTCCTCCATGTGATGATTCTATGGCAACTGTGGCCCGGCAAGGCCTCAAAGAGATGAAGTGGAAAGGAGCACTCCGCGAACAGTGGGAGTTTCTCGACTTTGCAGATATTTCAACAGCTGACCTTTCCAAGTTTACATGCAACCCAAAACCAAACACAATTCAGTTTGCTGTTCAGGTTTCTACAACGCGAATGGAGTGGGTCGGTGGTACTGAGCAGGAGGTTGAACGACATGAAGTCAACTGTGACCGATACATGAGAGAGAATGACGGGCAGTGGCCACAAAACGCAGAAACAGTCTGCGATACATGGGAAAGCTTATTTAAAAATGGTTATATGAAAGTATCGTTTGGCCAACGTCTGTATCAGCAGGGATGCTTGAACACTGATTGCTCTGAGCAGATTGCGCACTGTGAGATGGTGCCGATCACAAAAGGTAGACCACAGACCAATCCTGAATTGTTTGCAACCAAGAGTGAAGTTCTATTGGAGGCAATCCGTGATGTTGCTGCAGCAAGCTCATGGCAAGATGTCAAGAAAAGCTTGGTAAGTGTTTCTGCGCTGGCTGCGAGTACCCCTATTGCAGGGGCGCTTGATATCTTCAATTCTGTGACAATTCATGGTACAATCACCAAATTTAAGAAGGATGTTCGTTGGTACTGTCCCTATTCGTGGGGAATATGGAATGAGACGACCTGGACGTACGAACGAAACCCGGACTGGGTTTCTGATCCATGCTGCAACTGGGAGCTTCAAGACATCATGTGCTGTCCAATTCAAGATGTACCGACTGGAGTTGTACGCACTGTAACTGGTTTTGAGGAGGACAAGCTTGATATTTGTCAGCATCCAGATCTCATGAAGCAAACATTCACCAATCTTTTCACGACGATGGAAGATGCAACAAAGCTAGCAAACGAACTTTCTCGTAAAGTTGACCCAGGAGAGTTTGAAAATGTCTGGGAATTCATTGAAGAATGCGCAGAGCTAATATATAAGTCAGAAAATATCAACTCTGACGCTGACTGCTATTGTAAGTACTCCAAGGCACAAGACGGCCGCTGTGAAACATCCATGAAGGACATGCCCAAATGCTATGCAGAATGCTTCCGTGAGATTTACTCAGAAAAGAACCCTTACATTGTTTACTACTTGAAGGAGCAATGGAGCATTTCGGAGCCAATCTCTACAGACGTGGAAGACGAAAATGATCGCTTTGCAAATGCGTGGTTGGAGCATATGACGGAATATGGCTGCGAAGGCGAGCAAAGCTGGCATTCTGACATTGGTTATGCAGGGTTTCAATGGCGTTGCAACGATACATGTCTGGAAGAAATGGCATGTGATTATCAAGCCGGTCTTCGTATCTATCTTTCAGAGCGTTATGAAGAAACTGGAGAGTACATTGCCGAATGGCAGCTTAACAGTGACACCGAAGCATGCGAGAGCCTTGGTGGAGAACGTGTTTGTGCCTATTCTTACAACGACATCTGTTACGACTATGAATGTCTCATCCCAGAGGTTCAAGAGCGGTTTCCTGATACTCCTTGCGATGGCTTTTCAACATGCAGAGAGGAATGCATGGGGTCATGCGAGAGTGAAATGGCGTGTAATGCCACAGGTGGAACCTGGATCAATGGTGGCACGTGCTGCCCTCCCGACGCGTTTGTACACACAAACGAATATTCTGACTACAAAGACTGTAAATACTACCCTCCTGGTTCTCCAAGTTCATGGGAATTACGAGATGAAGTTTGTTGCAGTGCATATGACGGCTCTTGGCGTATGAACATGTATGGTGGCGAGTGCTGTTTAGGTGCCTGGGCGGAATATGAATGGGACGGAGAGGTGTACTCCTACTGCCAAGATTATGTCGATACATGGACGCAATGTTATGAATGCTACCAGGAGAACTGCGAACCCTTGATGTTTGAGTGCCATGAATGCTATTCTGAGTCAGAGAAATGCTGCGGAGAAGAGTACGTATCTCAGAACGAAACAGCATGCCTTTCATATACAAGCTGCAACGACCGAAGCATCTACAACGAGGAGGAATGCGTTGGCGATGAGCCCTTTTGCGCGTGGGATGGTGGCTGGCCATCTTCACAAGCGGCACGTTGTGAGGTTCAATTGTGGTACACAGAAGGAGGCTATTCGCAAGAAAACTGTGAAAACCTTGGTTTCACTTGGATTGATAATAATGGTTGGACTTATTGCGGCCGTGAATTGGCTGCAAATGCTTCCAGCCAGGATTGCTTTCAATTTGATCTTTGCGAGCGAGAGTCCTGGGAAAAGCGATTTCCGGGCTGGGAAGCCCCAGCAAACGGAGAATGGGGTGGATTCGAATGCCAACCAGGCTGTTACATAAATAGCACATCCTCCTCTGTACAGTCCAAGGAGCATTATGAATGGGGTTACAGTGGGTGCACAATTGTACTTGACTTTCCAGACGAAGATCGGGTGATGTGGTTTGGTGGTCCTTGGAATGAGGATCAGGGCTGGTGCATGATTCACAGCTGGGATTTGAAAAACCTTGTGAATGAGGGCCTTGCCGCTGACCAGGAAGAGGCCTGCTTGAATGCTGGTGGAGAGCTCAACGATGTTGCGTTTTACTTTGAACCATCCCGATATGCTACCGAGGAGCAGTGTGATGCAGGTCAGTGCGAAGGTACTATCAACAGCTGGCGTCGTCACCCAGAGACTGGATTTTACTCTGGTGAGCAGCCTTGGTCTGAGGAACAGTGCTTGCGGCTCTCAAGTAAGCAATGCGATAAGTGGTGCCCTTCGTGCATGTACAGTGACTCTAATGGTGCTTGCTTTCATAATGAAACCTATGAGATTCTTTACAACACTCTTCAAGAAGTGTGCGAAGAGACCGAGGGGTATGAATGGTATAGTTGTCCCGAACCTGACATTTACCTCAATGACTGGTATGAAGTGTCCACGGTTTGCCAAGCTCCCAATCCAGAGTACCCGGAAGCTGTTAATAACCAGCTTAGCTGCTGGGCAAATTTCCAGCGCTGCTCTACGGAGAAATGCTCTCTTCGAGGCGATTGCATGAATATGTATGGAGGCGTGATGGATTTCACGACCGAGCATTGCACAGATCCTTCTTGGGAGTACGGCGATCGCTTCTGGGGTGAGGAAGTTGTCGAAGAAAATGGGTATTCATATTCTTCCTATGTCTCGTGTTCTTGGTCTCAGCGTGACGTTATTCAAGGTGTTTGTCTTGGGGAGCGTAGTATATCAGAAGGCTGCGGCTATGAAAAATGGTATTTGTGGCATTCCTTGGGCTGCAAGCAAGAGGGAATATACACCGAGGAAGATTGTATTGCTGTCAATGCCACATGGTATGAACCTATTCGTAACGCAGAGTCTTGCTCTATCCCTGGTTGCAAATTGAACCGCTGGGATGTACGCCAATACAGTGAGGAGGACTGCATATATTGCGGTGGAGAGGTGGTGAATATGGGACACTGGCAAGGTGGTAATCTTATGAAGCCCTTTGTGCGCCAATTTAGCTTCAAGCCGAACGGTCGGGAGATGGAATCTGTAAATAAGTGGATCCCTCGCCAAGCTTATTATCTAGTCCAGGAGCAGCTTAAGAATCCTGTGATGCGGGCGTTTGCGCAATATAAGATGCAGGAGCTTCTTGTAAGGTATAACCTTTACAATAAGGTTCTTGAAACGATTTCGTGTGATTGTTCCGGAACGTCATCCTCAGAATCTGAGTGTTTTGAAACTCAAAAAGGAGGTGCACTGAGTACCGAGCAAGAGCTACCTCTTGGCCAAACACTTTCGGCAGGTTCTGGTGTCACAGTTGTTACCAGTAGCATAATAACAGAGGAAGCTCGACGACGCTTGGTAGAAACTAATGCCAGCTTTACTTCGGTGTCTGTGACAGAATATTCAGCAGGTATCTACAGCAAACATGAACCATGCCAAGATGAAGACGCCTCCTCGTTTGATGCATTTGCGGTGATTAACACTGGTGGGCTTGTGGTTGGCCAGCTCATTGGAAATGGTCGTGGCCTCAACATAACTGGCGCAGTTGAGTCTGTGTTGCTTTGCTTGCCAGCTCGAGAGGACATTACTTTGCGCGAGGATGTCTTTGACACGTACGCGGTTGGAAAAATGGATGCAGAGGGTATTGTGCGTCCCGTTTTATTTGAGAATGATACTTCAATCTATGTTGAGCGGACTGCATCCCAGATTTGTATTGAAATCGCCGAAGGAGGGGTTTATTACCCAATCTTCCGCGTCGCAGATTCACTCACCACAAGCACAAAGACGTGCTCGTCCTGCAGTAGCTCATCTGGCACCTGTGTGCTTGGCAGCGATGATACGGTTCAATGTATATGCCGGTGTGGCTTCAGCGGTGCTGCTTGTGACGCGGGGTGCTCTTTCTATTGCAATGACAATGGTGTCTGTGACGACAGCACCCATGTTTGTACATGTAATCAGGGTAACACTGCAGCGCTCTACACAGGTAGTGCTTGTGGTCGAATGAACTGCCCTATGGATAGTGATGGCATCTCTTGTGGAGGGCATGGCGATTGCTCGATTGAGACTGGTGATGCAGTCTGCACATGTCATGTTGGCTGGATTGGCGATGCATGTACTTCACCAGATACCAATCTTACTGCGGGCGGTGAATTGGGATATGGTTCGAGCCTTACAGAGGTTGAAAATTCTAACAGTTTTTCTTTTGCTGTAAGCTCCCCAACTACATCCTCCCCAACAGCAGATTCCGGTACCTCCTCGACGGATTCTCCTACTCAAGTCCCCACTCGCGCACCGACTCCGGCACCAACTAAGCCTGCACCAGAGCCTCTTGTTACGTTCAAGGTTTCTATGTCCCAGAATATCCTGAAGGCTAAGAATAACACTGCAGCGGTATCAACAGCTTTGAGCAACTTGAAGAGTAGTGTCTCAGGATCCTTGCCAGAATCTGTTAGGGATAAGGTCGATATCAAGATCACTATCAAGCAGACAACTACGGGTTCCATGAGCCTAGACACGAGTCAAGCAATGGACACTAATGGGTTGCGATATATAAAGAATGCGATCGCGGCGCAGAAGTGTACAGGATTCGCAACATGCAATGTTACAACTTGGATTGAGACCAACCGGCGTGAGAGACGTCGCCGCTCTCTCTCAACTGCAAGCGTGGGATACTCGATTGAAAAAAGCATTGAAGAGGATGAAGTTGAGAATGGCAATACTGATGACGAAGTGATCGAGGTTAGCTCGCTGGCGACGCTTATTGAAGCGGAAGCATCTGCAGAGAATGTGGTCTTCACAGCTAGCGTGAACTCTGTTGCAACGCCGGTTCAAACTAGCAGTCTTGTTATCAAAGCTGTTCCGAAAGAATCAGCCCTCCAGTCTATTGAGGAAGCCGAATCTGGCGAAGCATTGGATGTGTCAAGCGTTCAGATGAGCTTAGATGCATCCGTCATTCAAAGCGCTGTCGAATCTTCTACAGAGCTTAGTGTTTCTGCAATTGAAGAGGATCTCTGTGAGGGTAGAACTTGCTCTGGGCATGGTGAGTGTGTTGAAGACACCGATGCAGGAACGAGTACATGTGAATGCACGGGCTCCTGGACGGGTTCACAATGCGAGGTTGGAACATCTGCGCCTACTCCAAGTCCTACCTCGGCACCTGTTACATCACCAAGTTCCCCAACTAAGGCCCCAACTTCGCCTACTGCAGCGCCCACTGCTCAACCCACCTCGGAGCCCACTGCTCCAGTGATCTCAGATGCGGCACACATTTATCAGCATCCCATTCTGTACATCTGCGCAATGCTTATGGCCCTCATCTAAGCAGCACAACATTAGCCATTTCAGATCCTTTAAGAAAAAGAAGTAAATCAATTTATGTTTGCTCTTGTGAAAAAAATCTACACACATCCGGCGAGTGTTTCGGATCAAATACTTATTTGTATTTCAAAATGCTTTAGTTTGAAGTCACTGTTGTTATTTATTGATACCGGTATGGAGAAGGGTCGAGAAGCTAAGGGGGAACTCCTTTCTTAGCTGATGAAAGGACGCTGGGAGATTTAATCAAATGACGAACATGAACATGAGCTTATTATGTTATGGTAAGTGAGCAAGCCGGAACTTCAAAGTACCTCTTCTGCATTACTAGCTTTGCGAGGAAGAATAGGAATGTATCATGGTATAGGAAGGTGTTGAGGGTTATTGATGTTTTGTTTATGACAAGGCGGCCAAGGCTTTGAGTTGTTGGGCGCTCGGTGCATAGTACAACTGGGAGCGGATGCAGCGAGAGTACTTGAGCAAAGCATCGCTGGGTCGCTCTTTTGAGTCCGCAGTAGATTCCTGGTCTGCGCGCACTGGGGCACCAACCATGCGGCGGCACATGTAGGAAAAGACAACGGGATCTTGGGTATAGGCCAGGAAGCAGAGACCTGGTTCATGAGTGTTCTCCTTATGAACAGGTCCAGGGGCCCAGGTGCCTGTGGGGAGGGATTGGGGGAAAATGCGCAGGCGGTTTCCTCCTTGGTCAACTCCAATGACTCGGGCAATGTGAGACTCTTCAGGAAGACCTGAGTCAATCGCATGTGCGAGCTTGTCGGGGTGCTTTCCTAGATCAACAGATCCAACATAGCGAAAACTTTCTTTGGTGCGACCATAAACGCCCTCTTGCTCCTCTGTGGAAAGATCCATAAACTCAAAAAGTTTATGACGCCAAACCTGGGCAAGCATGTATGATCCGCCAGTAGTGGGTTCGCAAGCAATGTCACGCCGCATTTGGATCATTTCAGGGCTTGCATCTGACGCAGAATCGTGATCGATGCGGAAACCGGTGAGATCGCGGTTGTCACGGTACTTAAAGCCGTAGAGATCTTCTGCATCAAAAATTGAACCTTCTGGAAAGGCCTCAAGAACGACACGGGCAGCATCCATACAGGAACCCTTGTCATCTGCTTTAAAGTGCAGGTAAATGTCTCCGCCCGTGGCCGGCATTGATCCGCCTGAGCCCTCGAGTGTAGAGAAGGTATATGGGTGCAAAGGCACCCCTGCGGGGAGGCGTTGCTGAACAGCAGACCACACACGTTCACTAAAACCAAGAGCAACATATGCTTTGTCATCAATCTGCTCAAGGGATCGAGCTGCAAGGATCGCGCACTCTACAAGATCCGCCTTATCGTCGAGATGAATGGTGAGGTATGCACCGCTGGGCAGAATTGGAGAAACAACAGCACGCTGTGGGCGTACATACTCAGGAATACTTTGATAAACTTCCTCAAAACCACTTCGCGCTGTTGATTCCGCAGTTGGAGTGGGCGAAACCTGGTTATTGAGAATTGCTGTTGACGCGGAAGACAAAACCGAAGGCCAGCTTGCAACCTGAGCCTGTGTGGGCAGTGCAGCATATCCTGCGATCAGGTAAGATCCAAAGTCCATCGGGAGCTCTGCAGCAAGGTCAGGGTTCTCATATGCAGCTCTCCCGGCAGCATAAAAGAGCCCGAGGCCTCCAAAAAATCCAAGTGCTCGAGGGCCCCATCTGGACGTCCTTGAGGCCGGGGCATATCGAGATGAAGAGGCGTAAAACCTTGAAGACTTCCCAGAGGATCTCGCAGCAAATTGACCGCCAGCACGCACACTCAACGTATACGGCATGTGAGTTTTGAGCGGTAAAAGATCCCGTCCACGGCCGGTTAGAAACGCCATCTGGGCCTTCTTCCTTGGATCCACAGCGCTTTCTCAAGCTTCTTAGTAGACCCAAAGCCCAGTTTCCCGGAGCCTTTCCAGCCCGCGGAATTCACAAGAGTACAGGGAAAATCTCTTACAACCAGGAACCGCCGCGGCTCTGGCGTCGTGCAGTCCAAGATCAAGCTCGTGATCAATCGGAGTTTGATAGCCCAATCAGGAAAGGATCAACACACAATTCAAGAGACATACGAAACGAACAGGCCTTTCCCATCGTTAAGGCCTCCTTAGCAGATACTAGAATCGGCCCCTCATCGACGAACCAATTAGGGCGTAATAGGGGGAGGCACTCAGTCCCTTTTTGTAGGACAGGGACCTTTATTTTGCTGCAGAAAGTGCAGCAAAAGTAGATGCGCCGCCGCGGGGGACCACGCTGGCCTCGTTCGTAGAAGTGACGAAAACGCGATCAAAGACGCATAGGAGGCTGCTGGAGATCAAGTATCGGGCTAAAACAAACCTCAGGACTCTTGAAGATAGATTCTTATCGCTTTGGGCGTTTTGCGCCTGGTAAGAGCCACAGGTATGGCGTCTCGGGTTGGGGATGACGAAGATGCAAGTACAGCTGCTGAAGGCTTAAAGGAGGTAAAGATGCGCAGTACGGCCGAGGAAGATGAATGGAAATGGCTCGAGGAGGCCCTGATGGAGCAATATGCTGAGTCAAATAAACAACAACCTTTGCATAACAGATCAGAAATGAATGGATCGAAATTGTCTCCCCGGAAAAATTCTCGACAGCCAAATATTGTGGATGATGGTGAGGAAGAAACTCGCTGGAATGGATGGGGTTATAGGGACTGTAATTTGCGGGTAGACGAAGATGGGACAGTGAAGCTCTTGGGTGAGCGATACTTGGATATTTTCCCACGAGGTCAACGAGATTTTCCAGAATTTGCAGATTGGGCTGAGTCTGTGCTAGGCCTGGACCTGGAAAACCCAGCGGAACCTTTATCTGGTCCGGATCCACAAAAATACCCAGCGTCTGTGAAAAACCAGGGTTTTCTTGATGAGTTCATTGACAGAAATGATGTTGATGTGAGTGAGGATCTTATGACGCGCGTTCGCCGCAGCCATGGTCAATCTGTGCAAGAGATCTATTCTTTACGGTTTGATCCAGTCGTCCCGTGGCAAATTCCCGATCTGGTTGTGTTTCCCAAGTCGCACGAAGCAGTTGAGGCCGTTGTTAAGGCCGCTGTAAACCATGATTGTGTGTTAGTTCCTGTTGGTGGTTGCAGCAGCGTTACGCAAGCACTGCGTGTGCCACAAGCCAATGGATCACTGAACAATCTTAATCGCCGTTGCATTGTGAGCCTTGACATGCGAAAAATGAACAATATATTGTGGGTGGACCGAAACAACATGTCTGCATGTATCGAGGCTGGAGCCTATGGCAGAGATATTGAAGAGAAGCTTGGGCGGCTAGGTCTTACTCTGGGCCATGAACCTGATAGCCTGGAATTCAGCACCTTAGGTGGTTGGGTCGCAACGAAATCATCAGGCATGAAAAAAAATACCTACGGAAACATTGAGGACATCGTCCTTAATATTAAGCTGGTGACTCCAGGGATGGGAACCTTGACTCGTGAGTCAGTCTTCGAGCGTGATTCTATTGGCCCTGACCCCGTCAAGCTTGCTATTGGGTCAGAGGGTGTTCTTGGAGTAGTGACAGAAATAGTGGTACGCTTGCGTCTCAGGCCAAGCCAGAAACTTTTTGATTCTTATGTATTTGGAAGTTTTCGTGATGGTCAGGGCGCTATGCGGGAGATTGCTCTTTTGCGAGCCGCACCATCGAGTGTGCGTCTAATGGATAACGCACAATTTAAAATGGGCCAAGCTTTGAAGGGCCCTACTCCACCAGGGAAAATAAGCTCTTTGATTGATAAAGCCAAGAAATTCTATGTATTAGAGTACCACAAGCTAGACCCTGACCACATGTGCGCAATGACTCTTTTGTTCGAAGGGTACGATGCTGCTCAAGTGCGTGAGTCTATGCGGCAAGTTGATAGCATTTGTAAGCGCTATGGTGGAATCCGTGCCGGTGCGGAGAGTGCACACCGTGGTTATAACTTGACTTGGATGATTGCTTATCTTCGCGACTTTGGCTTAGACTTTGGATTCATCTCTGAGTCCTTTGAAACTACAGTTCCATGGTCACAAGTCTCTCAGCTTTATGACCGAGTATGTGAGCGAATTCGAGTGGAGGCAGGGGCTGCTGGGTTAGTGGCAGCGCCTCTGGTGGGCGGCCGTATTACACAAACGTACGATACATGCTGTGCGATGTATTTCTACTTTGGAATAAACGTGAACGATATCGCATCATTGAGCACTCCTATTGAGGTGTTTTCTCGTATTGAGGATAGTGCCCGCGAGGAGGTTTTGCGTGCAGGTGGAAGTCTATCACATCATCATGGCGTAGGTAAGGTTCGTTTGCCGTTTTACCAACAGGTGACCTCGTCTGCTCAGCGTGAGCTTTTGCATGCGATCAAGAAGATCATGGACCCTCAGAATATTCTGGCTGCTGGTAATCTTTTCACTGCCACTGCTACTTCAGGGAGTACAATGCTGGAAGGCAGACTCTGAGTTTGTTTTAAACCTTTTCCTGGATATATTTAAAATGAAAACTTATAATTTAATCATCAAGTCCCAAAGGATCTTCTCAATTTCTGCTCGGGGTAAGAATCGTCTTCACTTGGGTAAGTACACACTTGATATTGACATTCTCAGACTTGCGAGCATTATTCTGAACGTGATTAAATGTTTAATGTACATTGCTCACTTGGTTTTGCTACTGTTGACCCGTGCTTACAGATCCATGAACTAGCCCATCCTTGCAATCCCTTCCCATGAACAAACATAGTTGTAATTTTAATGTATCAACCTCTCCTCCTGAGTTAAAAAATCACAAATCTAAATAAGAGAACATCTTAAGAAGTGACTCGCATCAGTGTCTTAAAGGCACACTCACCTGAGTCGGGCTCCCAAGTTAATATATATAGGTAGTTGTGGGGTATTACAAATTGCAGTACCTTTAAATCCTCACTCATGGAGATAGCTGGTGTTCGAGAGCCTAATGATTTCCCAAACGGTTCTCGATAACGCTCTTATGAACTCGTCATCAAGAAGAGCACGGGGAGAAAGTGCAAAAAAAACTCTCTGAGCATGAGTGCATGTATTCAAGGGCGACACCAAATTGATTCTGAATGAGAGAACAGCCAGCCATTTTTTAAGGCGACGAGGCAAGCAAGCCAAGACAGAGAGCTTCCGTTCGAGAGCACACTTAAAGTTATATTCCTTTGAGTATATTCTTCTTCTCTCTCGGTTCTGGGATTGCAATGATTCACTGCGCTGGTTCACACGACAACAACATAATCACTCTGACAAAGTAGCCCCTCACCCGGCGAGATCGCATGAGTTGATTATCTTGCTGGTGTCAGTCCCTCTATAGAGTGCATAGTACGATGAAGGCATGGGCTCGAGTTTTCGCGAAAAGTTGTAAACTATCTGCTCGAAGCCAGGTCCAATATATCGCAAGAATGCTGTCTTTTGGAACTGCAAAGTTAGAGCTTCTGCGAGTTCCTCAGAACATGCTAGTTGTGGAGAGCAATGTCCGGGGCCTTTTCTACATCGGTTCTGCAAGCAAGTATATTGATGCACAATTTGCCTTAGAGCAGTTCTACCCACGCAAGTTCGCGATTTCGCTGGCTGAGAGACTCAATGCTCTTTTTGCATGAGGCCTACTCATGCACTTCAAAGTCACGCACGTGTCTGGTTTACCCACCTGAAGCATCGCGTTGTCTTCCTCGAGGGTGACGCGTTCCCATGTTTTCTTACCTTTAAGACCAAGACCCAGACCAAATCTGCATACCAAAATTCAGAGAAGCTGACTTTCTTTAGGATCTTCAGAGGAACTCGAGGTGAGGATCAGGCCGACAGTCCCACGGTTTATTTCGATGTCATCCGCGGTTATATCGAGAGCCTTTAGATTGTAATACCATGGTTTGCAAATTAATTTGTTTTGTTTTGCTTTGCTTTGCTGCTGTTTTCGCTTCGGTACACTTGCCTATTATTTTCTAGAGGGCATCAATCTAAGCACAAATACGTCAGTGAAGAGACGCTCGAAGCCTTCTTTTTGTATTGGTATTACATCAGTCTAAGAGCGGGTCTATCCTCGCTATTCGCCTTTATCTTCGTTCGCAGTTTGATCGTCTTTTAGTTCCTGGTGGCATACGTAGGTACGTCTTGGAACTTGCCTGCCTCGTCACTGCTCAGAAAACAATGATTTTGTGATTAAAGTTAAAATTATGACTAAAGAAAAAGAAAAAGAAAAAGATTTGAAGCATAACTATAATTCTATGCAACTATACCATAGACATAAATTTATTTTATTTTTATTTTTAAGAGAAAAAAGAAAAAAGAAGTGTAAATCAGATAGAAGAGCATCACAGGTTGGCAGCCTACCATCGTAATGATGTTTAAGAAGTTGAGAGATAAAAACCTCCCCAGGTGCCTGGATGTTTTTTCCTGTTTTGCTTTGACTTTTATTTTCCAAAGATTACTCCGATTTGACTGATAATAAAGATGCGGGACAAGACATATGGAGCATTGCTACTATTTGAGGCATAGAAAGCAAGAATATTTCTTTTGAACAATTGGAGCACTTGGCTTCTGCCACACATTGGATTATATGGGTGATTTGCAGACGAATATCGTTCTGCTTATTAATGATCAATTAATTATTCATAGAACAGTTGATTATCCTTTGTGTGAAAATATTAAATACTCATATGGCTTCTGCCGCCAATTTACATTCAGGTTGTTGTAATGATGTTTTCGTTTGCTTCTGAATTGCCAAACTCTTAGCTTGCATCAAATCTTGAAACATTTTAGAAAAACTAAATCTGCATGTGCTTACTTCTTCGAAGTAAGTTGATGCTACATTTCCAACGATCGTAAGTTAGCGCGAACCTCGAAGTGTTTCCAGAAATGACTTAGAAGATGACGTAGTGTGCGATATCTTTTCAGTTCCATCGTGTCTCAAGTACATAGAAAATTCCAATGCGTTATGGAATTCTTTCTTCATCTTCAGGAGCCACCTATGATATGTAGAGCATTACTTCAAATGCCACACTGATTCATCTTACAAAGTATACTAATGTAAATGTGGTAACAAGGTTGAGCAGTGTATGTTTCGAGTTATTTTCTATTTGGGCATCCTTACAAAATTAGACAAGATTATCTTAAGATATTTCTATTTATTCTCAAACCATAAATTTACATTTTATGTCGTATCTCCATTTCTAATGCAAGGTGCTTGTCCTCATCCCTTCGTGACCCTCTCTCAGATTGATCAAACTTCTCGGATTGAGAAGCGAGATTGGAGAGCATATGTGGCATTGCTATGTTCATGAAAAACATAGATTGACATACATGATCAACGATATCGTCAAATATATCGCTTATAGATCTTCAACTGTCGAGTCATGTGTGCAAATCCACAGAAAGTTGTGTGAGTGAATCCCAGCTCCATATTTTGGCGCGGGTCCATCCAAGCTAAGTAAATCACCAGGTTCAAACTGTGAACCAACTATGTCTTACAGAAGATGCTGCGAATTTATAAATAAAGATTGAGATTGAGCTCCATCACGGATACGTTCTATAAATCCAACAAAATAAAATTCGGGCTTCCCGCGGTGCCAAAGGTCTTGTTAGAGGGACCTACACGTCTGAGCAATTTGAAGCCTTAAGGAACTAGGCTTTCTTTTGTAATGAGCAAACAGCACAAACCTCGTTATTACTACTGCCCGAAGGCATCGCACTTCCCCATCGATGCTTGCTCACTCAATATTTTAGCTAATCCTTTACTGCATGTCCGCTCCCATCGCTACACACTGTCATACGTATCCCAGCTCTATCAGTTCTTCACCCCTTCGTCGCGTTGCACATCTCCCAAACGCGGTTCTGGAGCACTCCCATTTCTTTTTACATTCAATCAACAACAGTGTTCTGTTCCACATGCCAATTACTACCTTCCATAGGCTAGTTACACATTGACTAACCAACTGCTACTACGCAGAAAAGAACAACAACAGCAACAACAACAACAATAAGAACGTCTAAACGAAACTCAACTCTTCTTTACAGTAGATAAAATGAAAATAAAGATCAACAAACAGAGCGAGAGAACCTTGGAACCTACCGCGAGTCCATCGTGATGCTTGGGCAGCTGGCAGGATAGCTAGCTAGCTAGCCCTACGCGGGGTCCAGGGCAGGCCCGGGGGAGGGCCTCCTCGGCCTCCAAGGAGCTAGCTACTCCCCGTCCTCCACCCAAAGTCAGCCATTCGCGCCTCTTCGTGTCTTCTCCAGTTGCCTTTTATAGGAACTAAGCAGCGCTTTTCAATTGCTCAAAAAATTCCCTTGTGCCCCCTTTACATGGACCATCTTATCTTCACCAGCCGATAGTAGGGGTTTACAAAGGAACTTTTTGTATAGAGCTTGAAGAAGGGCTTGCAGGAAGGAAGGCGAAGGTGAAATAAAGGCCGCACGGTGGCACCTTAAAGTGCCGCTGTGGCTGTGGCTAAGACGAAGGGGTATGGGCTGTGTTAAGGAGGATGTGCGAATCTGTGGTCTAAAAGGAAGGAGAAATGACGAAAAAGGTGAATTTCGTGCAACAATAGAATGAAATGAATGAAATGAATGAAATGAATGAAATGAATGAATTGATTGAATTGAATGAATGAACGACGCCCACTCAAAGGCAGAAGACTGTCCGTTGGGAGCCGCAAACAAAGCCGAAGAGCGCTTAAGCAGCTGCTAAGGAGGGCCGGTGGGCCTCATCTCAGGAGGTCGCGGGAGAGATCGACGGACTTGTTTGTTTGTATGTTGGTTTGGCCTTTAACCACGATGGATGGGACTGCGATTCCCGAGCAGAAAGAGGCGCAGAGAAGCAGGATGAGGCCCAGGCGGGGACAGATGTCAAGGGTGAGAGGTGTTAGGAATTAGGGTATGAGGTACATGGTAAGGGACAAGCTGGGAGTGTGCACAAGTTAAAGGGATGAATGTTTTCTTTTATCTTTGTTGTTTTTGTTTTAAAATATGTATTGAGGTTTGTTAGTGTGTTATTACTCCTCCAATTATTTGGCTAATCAAGTTTCTGTTTTTTCTAGTTTTTAAAGTTTTTTAAATAGGAGTAAGCATATGATAAGCGGTAACAGAAGCGATAAGGAAGGAGGGGTCATCCCATCATGTTTTTCTTTTTAAATAGAATAAATAAGCTTTCGAGAATTAATGGATATATGTTAATTCTTAATTGAAGAATGATGTCAGCCGAATAAAAAGTTGCTTTACAATCATATGATGAATGAGCTATATAAAGCTATGTGCAAATTGTAGATGTCCTGTGAATGGTATTGCATTTATTCGTCCATTTCCATTTGCTTTTCAGACGAGTCGTGGCCATGCTCTTCAAAGGAGGTGGAACGCTGTTGACTACGATGACTTCGGCTCTGATGATGGCCGTTGACGGTGCCGACCTCGAAGCGCCAAGGTTTCCGCTCACTCATTTGGCCAATTATGCCATGATATTCCAAGTTCTCAAGTTTCCGCAATGTTCTCTATGGATCTATTACCCGGCACACGGAATGAACTTCAACTTGGTCTTGAAAATGCGAATGCAGAATGCGAGTGTCTCCAGAAAAACAGTCAATGCAAACGCATGTGGATGGGTGGGTGGACGTGAATAAATGGCCTCGAGAGCATTGGGGGTTGTACTAAATTTGCCATCCATCGTCGCGTCGCGGAGACCTCAGGCTCTTATTTGCAATCAAGCTCAGCCGAGCCTCAGCGGAAGCGCCGTTCTCCCGTTCTCTGCCTTTTGCATGATCTATAACTTACCCGCAGTTTAGTAAGGCCCACATGTTCCACTAATTCACCCCCAATTAGGAGATACTAGGGGCCCACGCTTTGTTCCGAATGTTCCACAGCCTTTGAAGGTTTTAAAGGTTTTAAAGGCAAAAGGAAAAGCGGAGTGAGGACAGAGCGTGGGGGTCTTCTAGCGGCGGCTATAAGTAGTACTAGTAGTGAATGTACTTATTTTAAAATATATATAAAATAAAATATTTCTGCAAGTGAAAACCCCGCGATGCTAGTGCGTGGTTAGGTAACACGGTAGGAGGTAAAATAAAAAAAAGAAAGAAAGAGGCAGGACAGAGGAAGAAGAAGCGCCTCGAAACCATGAGGAAGAGATGCGGAAAGATTGAAGATCTTGGAGATCGATTGATTGATTGATTGATTGATTGATTGATGGGTGGATGATCCCTGCGAGGCTTTGAAAGCAGCCCAAAGAAAGATCGAGAGAGAGCACTCGGCGACGCGCGTTTCTGCTGGTCATCATTAAGCAGCGTCATCGCTGCCGTCAGCCTCGCCGTCAGCAGCAATTTACTCACTGTCAACCCATCGTCGATCATAGACTGCAACAATGTCATGATCATTTTAATTACATCTTTTACATTTTAATAACTTTTTAAACATTTTTTTTTAAACAGACATTTTCTACATTTCTTTCTTTCTTTCTTTCTTTCTTTCTTTCTTTCTTTCTTTCTTTCTTTCTTTCTTTCTTTCTTTCTTTCTTTCTTTCTTTCTTTCTTTCTTTCTTTCTTTCTTTCTTTCTTTCTTTCTTTCTTTCTTTCTTTCAAGCTGTTCTGAAAACACGCGGCTTTGATTCGTAGGCGCATGACAGGAGGGAAAGCCGGCGTAATGACTACAGAGTGAGAAGGTTCGAGGCGCTTCCGCGCTTAGAGAGGAACCTCTGCGCAGCTATATTGAGCTCAGGAGAGAAGGCGCGAAGACGATTGACTCCGCATTTCTGCTACTTTTGGATATTCTACTAACAATTAATTGTGCGATTATAGGTACATTATATATACAGTGTACTAGTGTTTTTATTTTATTTTGTAATTTATAAATTGAATGTACCTTTGATATAGTGCAGTAGTAGTGGTGTTAGGATTATATTAAGTTGGAGGTAGTTTCTTGCTATATAGTAGTATACGGAAATCAATCAATCAATCAATCAATCAATCAATCAATCAATCAATCAATCAATCAATCAATCAATCAATCAATCAATCAATCAATCAATCAATCAATCAATCAATCAATCAATCAATCAATCAATCCATCCATCAATCAATCAATCAATCAATCAATCAATCAATCAAATGGTGTTTCACTGGAAAGAGGCACTTCAAGAGTGAGCGAGAAGAACAGCGACGATAAAAGCAGTGTTGTTCCTATTCGCTGCGTTCCTTTCTTTACGAGTTTTGAAGCTTCTTTTGGAACCGATGAGGGATAATAATGATGCTTTGAAAGAAAGCACTGTAGTGCTATATTGATCATTTTATCGATGCTGTATAAGTGTTGACCAGTAATGGTTGATAGCGATTGATTAGTAATGACTGATAGTGGACGATCTTTGCCAGCGAGAGAGAAAAAATATATCTGTTTAGTTGTTTGATAGTTAGATATAGATAGATAGATTTTGTTTGTTTGTTTGTTTATTTATTTATTTGTTTGTTTGTTTGTTTGATTATTTATCGATCAACGATTGAGACAGTGAGTCGATCGAAGCCCGGTGCTGGGACCAGCAAATACCTAACACGACGCTCGCGAATCTTGACCGAGACACCCTCATCGCACAGATCACGTATAGCAAGGAAGAGCAGCCTCAGCCTCAGCCGCAGCAGCAGCAGCAGCAGCAGCAGTCAAGATGGATATGAACCATGAGCTCGAGACCCTCACTGGGTTCATTCTGAGCCTCCAGCAGAGCCATGAGGAGGCCACTGGAGACTTTTCAATCCTTGTGAACGCCATTGCGCTCGCATGCAAGGCCGTCTCAAGCGCCGTGCGCAAGGCTGGCATCATGAACCTCTACGGCATGGAAGGCAGCGTGAACGTCCAGGGTGAGGAGGTGAAGAAGCTCGATATCATTGCCCACGACAGCTTCGTGAGCGCCCTCCGCAGCTGCACAAAGGCCGCCATCCTCGTCAGTGAGGAGGTCGAGGAGCCTATCATCCTCGGCAAGGGCAAGTACTGCGTATGCTTTGATCCTCTTGATGGCTCCAGCAACATCGACTGTAACGTGTCCACCGGCTCCATCGTCAGTATCTACCGCCGTGAGGACCCCGATGCTGAGCCCACTGTGGAGGACGCCCTGAGACCCGGTAAGGACCTCGAGGCGGCTCTGTACTGCATGTACGGATCCTCCACCCAAATTGTGCTTACCTTTGGCAAGGGTGTCCACCTCTTCACGCTCGACCCGTCTGTTGGTGAGTTCGTGCTCACCGCCCGCGACATGAAGATCCCGAGCCCCGGCAAGAAGATCTTCTCCATTAACGAGGGTAACGGAAAACACTTCGATTCCGCAGTCAAGGCGCTCGTCGCAAGGTTCAAGGACAGCTCCTACTCCGCACGTTATGTAGGATCCATGGTTTCTGACCTTCACCGCACCCTTCTCTACAACGGTATCTTTATGTACCCCGCCGCACCTGGCCCCAAGCTCCGTCTTCTCTACGAAGCCAACCCAATGTCCATGATCATTGAGAACGCTGGAGGTATCTCTATTGCCGGCAAGGGACAACGCATCCTCGACATTGTTCCCACCTCCGTGCACCAGCGTGTGCCTATCTTCGTTGGTGGTCAGCGTGACCTTGCCATTGTTCAGGAAGAGATGGAGAAGGCCGAGTCCGCATAAATGTCATGTTAACAACACACACAACCCAATATAGCCCACTACTACTACTACTACTTCTTCTTCTTCTTCTTCTACAACAGCCTAGATGTTCAGCCATGTCTATCCCCATGGTAGCCAAGATATATACTTCTACTCAACAATAGAGACTCATGCATCTTCCAACCTTCCGCACACTAAAAGGTGTCCCTGTCTCATGTAAGCATTTGCATGATTTCGCCAGAAAGATATTCGTTCACATTTGACCTACAGCCTCTGCTCGCATCGCATTGTTGGTGCCTCTCGTTCTTCCATTTCTTCTTCCTTTGGTTTTCCTTGGAGAGCGAACCTGTTTTAAGACTAAATGAGCTGATCTGAAGTACATCGGAGCAACGGCGGCGTAGGGTCCATCTTATGGCATCATGCATATATTAGGCCAACAGCAAGCTAACAAGATCCCTTATCCCCACAGAAAGTGCTTACGATGACACTCGAAAGTACCCTACCTACCTACATACCGACAACGGAAATTTGAGAAGCATTACATTCCTAAACCCAGCTTTATATATATTGTTCATTGCTTTCACATATCGAGATCATGTATAGTTTTGCCTTGAAGTACAAATAGGGGCTATTCACCTCTTCTGTCTCTGTTTCTTAACTGTCTTTTTTACTTTCCGTATCATGAGTAAGTTATTAATCGATGTCACGAGTATTGCCGCTCTCACTTGCCAAACCCAAAGAAAGGGTTCTTCAACAAGAAAACAGTATAAAGAGTCTTTGATTTCGATTATTTGGCCAACCGCAACAGACCCTACTTAGATCTCATCTATGCCGTGCACCATTAACAGTTACCATCTGATTTTCTGTTTTTCTTTCAATTGCGTCACTTTGTCTTTGACTTTAACATTCTGGTCAAGCAGCTCGTTTCTTTGTTTCAGAGGCCTGTGCTCGCTCCAAAAAGGATCGCTCTAGATTCTCCTGAGCTTTTCGAAGAACCTCGGCATCTGGAGGCTCGGCATGCTTTGTCAACATATCCATCATGGGCCCTTTGCTAGTTTCTGTACAAACCCCTGCTTTGATGGAGACCTCTACACAAAACTGCACCATGAGGCGCCTTAAAATAATCCCTTGTTGCACAAATTTTCCGAGCTGACGCTCAAGCTTTGACATCATAGATTGTTCACGGTAACACATGGAGTGTAATATCTTGAGGAGGCGATGCTCATGGTTTTTAGAGGCTAAATGATTTACGATGTAATCACGGCGCAGAATACATTGGTCTAAAGTCAGCTGAGCGACAAAAAGTTGCCAGCGAGTTCTTGCACGAAATAAGCGTAGCTCTCGCCATGCGTGACCTGCGACCGCAAGTCTGTCGAGAGCTTGTAATACTTGCATGAGTACCGGGGACAGCTCAAGGCTTGTACGTGTGCTTGGAATACTTGCATGGAGTCCAGACTCCATCATACTTAGCATAACCTTGTAGTTTTCTACAGCTACAGCACTAAGACTGGTATCCGTTGCGCACTGTCGTGTTAAAAGGTCCAGTCCAAGGCTTAGCATGGACGGGTACTGCGAAGTCGCATATGCTTCCTCTGCATCATTGTCTTGAACAAGATTCTCTTCATTTTCTAAGAGCCTCCGTATGATTTGCACTTTTGCTTCGTCCGAAGGCTTGTTAGAAAGACTATCTAAGCTTAGGCGTGCAGCTACCAGTTCGTGCCGAAGCTGCCTGACAACTCTTTCGAGGTTTGTCGCTCGGTTTAAGTCTGTCTGTAGCTTTGTTGATCTGTTTGCCAATGCAGTGCGCTTAAATTCTCGCATTTTGCTCACTATCATATTGGATTTTGCATTTTTCTGAAGTAAAATACTCCACCGCGACTTTTGCCTATTCCCATTTGATGACAGATCTTGAAGACCTCCAATGACTTGCTGTAAACTGGCCTTATTCGTGCTTTGCTTTCCAAGAAGCTGCTGAGAAGAGCCTGTTCTACTCAGCCGTCGTATCGTTGTCTGTAACTTAATTTTAGCATGCCCAGAATCTACGCTTTTATGTGGGTTCTCAACGTCAATCACGTCAGTCCCCTGGTCTGACTCAACCATCTCTAAAAGACTATTACTTGATTTAGAGGACCTCAGAAACCTTGCAGGCCCGCCTTGGGACTGGTGACTAGCAGATTTCTGCATACTTCGCCCATGTCCCGACTTTGATGTCGTTGAAGGTGGTCCTGCTAGAGCAAGTGCCTTTTTGGTCACTGACAGTTCGTCAGAGACAGAAGTCAGTTCTTTTTCTTGATTATGCAATGCAAGAAGCACATCCATCTTTTCCCTTTCTAAGCGTTCTGCAGTTTCCCAAGCCGAATTGCATTCTTCGACTGCTTGATCAAGCTCTTGCTCCAGCTTACATACTGTATTACAGGTGCGCTCAAGGTCTGCGTCAATAGTCTTCTGGTGCTCCTTCCAGATCTTAAACTCGTCATCAGTCATCCACTTCCCCAACTTTGCTTCAACTCCGATAGATTTCATCATTCCTTTCGGGTGAACACGAAGTTCTGCAGCATCAACTGAGCTTTCGACTGAGCACATGCTTGATGTTCGCTTAGGTGAGGCGCACGATGCTCTTCGTCGCCTCCCCATCGAGATACGGGGCTTTGCAGGTCGTCGTGGAGTCATCTGATACACACCTTCGACCTCATTTTCTGCTAGATTATATTCGGAATCAAACGCTCGAGGTGGGGATGCAAGCGATAATTCATAAGGTTCTTTTTCAACTTTTGCACTGTCTTCAATCGAAGGTACTGACAAGATTTTATTCCCCTTTGCGACACCATTCTGCTCTTGTTCGGGAACTCCATTTACCATGGGTAGACTAGCATGTCGTTTCAATTCTTTCTTTTGTTGTTTCCTCGCAACTATTTGTTCAGTCACCCGAGTTGTAAAATCTTGTATAGAGATCGCATCCGAAGCTGCTTCGGCATCAGTTGCTTGGTCTTCTAGAGAAACTAGAACTGGGCCATCTTTAGCAGTTTCCATAGGCAAACTCTGTTTCATACTATTAAACTTTTCCTTCTCGAACGAAGCTTGGAAGCTTTGACTTTCTGACGATATGAATGAACTTTTCGACGTAACCTTTGCACGTGATGACGATTTTTTTGACATCATCAGGTTTGTTGGTGATTTTTTGTTTGTTAGAGGCTGTGCTTCATTAGGCGCATCTTCCTGCTTCTCTGATTGAGCTTGCTTTGCAGAGGCAAGATTTGACCTCGCTTGGTGAAGACTTTCAACAAGCTGAGCGTTCAACTTATCGCATAATTCTTTCAGGCTTGTGTTTTCCTTTTCGAGTTTTGCCATCGACCTCTGAGTGTCTCGAAGTTCTGATCTTACGTTGCTTAGTGTTTCATTCTGTGTAAGAATGTGATTCTGGGCTTCGGCGAGTGCTTCTGCTAATTCTGTTGCATGGGCGTTCGTCTGTGTCACATGGGAAGCCGATCCCGCGGATGTTGGCTCAATCTGCGATTTTAATGATGCAATTTCCTCGTGAAGTTCACGGCTTGTGGTCTTAAGACTCTCCTTGAGTTCGTCTCTTTCCTTTTGCACATTTCGCAGAAAATCTTTTCTCGTTTGCAATTCAATATTTAACTTTTCGTTTTTCTCCATCATGTGCTGAAGTTTTTGCTGGAGAAGAATCTGCTGTTCATGAGTCATTCCTTGATGCAGTTGTCGCCCTTCGACGGTGTTTGCGAGTGAGTTTCGGCGTTCCATAGAATCATCCTCTATATCTGTAGCAGCACTTGCACCTGCGCCTGCACCTTTAGGAATATCTGGTGCCTCAACGCCAATTTTTGAAAGTACAGCCAGCGCCGTTTCCGAGAGGTTCGCAGAGACTTGTTGCAAAGCCTTTGCACGTAGATTCCGTAGGTCTATGGGATCTCTATTTGTCGAAAGTGTGCTCAAATGCATTTCTTTTATTATAAGCAGTTGTTGCAAGTACAAGCGACGCTCCTCTTCTAAGCTGGCGTCGCGTCGCTTTAGGCTTGCCACAAGTCCTTTGTTCGTGCTCTGTAACAAGTTAGCATTCTCTTTACATGTTGCTAGCTGGCGCTGGAGTACGCGTACTTGCTGACGTAGTTCCTCTTTGAAGAAGGATGTCATTTGCCCGATGAGCGCTTGATCGCGGCTTTTTAAGGCATCGCAAGCTTTGGCTACGGCATTGTTGGAAAGCAGGCCACTCAAAGGGTTTTGTCCTTCAATCAGTGCCAGATAGTGCTCTTGGACGAGCTCATCCCGATTATTGTCAATCCTCGTATTTCTTCCATCCTCACCATGACCTGTATGGGCTTTGTTGCAGTTTTCTCCATCCTCCACAAGGGGGGTTTCACGGGAAGAAGCTTCACGCTCTTCCCTGACATCCTCTTGAGTCCCAATCGATTTGCCAACAGATGCCCCTAAGCTAGTGAGCCCGTTCCAGCCGCCTTTACCAACATCATCCAGCCCTACAGCAGGCGTCTTTCCCTCCATGATGTTGTAGTCCTCATCGGCTTTTGTTGCAATGTATTGATTACAATTCAGTGAGTGCGTCGTGTAAAACCCAAAGCTAGCCGTTCACAGCACAGACACTCCCCAATTGCCCCTGTCATACCATTGCGTTGTAATTAATGAAGGCCTACGTTGGGGGGTACGCACAGAGTGAATGGTTGGGTCAAAATTTCGCAATCAGGCGCTCCCAAAGCATCCAATCTCTGTTAAAACCTGAGAACATCATGATCTTGGGGTTGACATTCGCAGTCCTCCATGCCTCAAGGTGACACTCACATCACCAGCTGTATTCTATGCTACAGCGGTGAGAAAAATGTGTAAATTTAATTCCTAAGACCTCAGTATAGTGACTTAGTGTTGTGCACAGAGATGCCGAACTGGGCACAATCAACAATCAATGCATTTACGCATTCGTACACTCGCTCGCTCACTGCAAGACGTTCGACGGCAAAGAGGTCTGCAAAGCGCAGACGCTTTGCACAGGCGGCCAGGGCTTTGCATAGCCATTGGAGTTATTGCTGGTTCAGGCTCTGCTGCGCAAGGCGGACGATCGGGGCACTCCATTTTGGCGTGTGGCCGACTTGGCAATCCTTTGTATATTGAACTGCCAAGTCTAACTTTCCCCGCTTGAATAGTTCTAGCTCGTGTTTTGCCGTGACGCTGGCGGCTGATCAGAATATACGCGCTTAAACTTTCAATAGGGAGGAGATCGAGATAATTAGAAGAAACACTGGAGGAGACTGTTGAAGAGGCTCTGTTGCGGTTTAAGATGGCGTTTGCACAATTTTTGGGTGTTTTGGTGTTTTCCTATGGCCCTATAGCCGTGTTATTCTTTGGTGTTTTGGCCAGAAGAGCTCAGCTTTTGCTTCTCACGCTCTCTTCAGCATTTATGTGTTTGCTCTCAATGGTGGTGTCCGGTATTTTCTGGTTTGCCATCAAAGGTATGCAGAATGAGCCGAGTGCGACGATTGTTGTAGGTGTATTTTTCCAGGAACTTGCCCGTCTGGGTCTTTTGCTGATTTATCTTCGTGCGGATCGGCATATTCTACAGCTCGTAGGCCACCGCACGGATCAAAAGAGACTTTTGAATGACTTCTCCTCTGCAGTGGCTATGGGTACCGGCTTTGGTGTGATGAGCACCATCTTACTATATGGAGGTACTTTGACAGCCAGTTTAGAAAACGGTGATTACTTTACTGATGCATGCCCGAATATTAGTGGCTTTGTAGCATCTTCCATCTTGGCTCTCTTGTATCAGATTATGCATATCGCACTCATGATCATTTTTCTTGATGGTCTACGCCGCTGGAACTCTTCGCACCCGCTTCTGCATGCATTGCCCCGGCTGTTGGGAGCATGTGTTCTTCATTTTCTCATTTCTTTGCTTAGTATTCTTAATGGCGATGTAAATACAGGCTGTAAAGTTGGAATGCCTCTACAGGCAGTCTCAGTGATACTTTGCGTTGGACTGTCGATTTACACAGCCAGGTTGCCAAGTTACATGGACTATGAAAGGTATGCATTTGAGTAAACTGTTTCCCCGCATGGTTTACATGTTACTGTGCTAATTATATTATCTCACTCTTAATTTTTTTTTATTGTTTTTGTGAGCGATTGGAAACCAGCAAAACTCTGTAATCTTGAAAGTTGGTTTTGAAAACACAAACACCATTAAACCACTGGACTTTGATTATGTATGACTTAGAAGCCTAGCGCTTCTCAAGCTTATAAGGCAGAATACTAAGAGACGAAATCTTTAACTTTTTGAAATAGATATTTATCTGGACACATCTGCTCTGAATTCAAACAATGATTTTCAGAGGTTCGTGTTATGATATCCTTCAGAATGGATCAGCTGAACTGCGTAGAGACAAGCTTCTGCAGCTCCTACTGTACTCGACGAATTTCGAATGAGGGTGTCAACTCGTTGGTTGCGATACTCCTTCTGAGAAGGAGAGGTTGTTTTTATAACGACAGAAACGCTCTGTTTAATGTCCATTGTTAATGCTTGCACAATAAATCGAATTCGAGCTGCCGGGGTGACATCAAGATCTGGTTCTGCTCGAAAAAGATCAGAAATTTGCACTTTATCATCTAGAAGGTGCTCAACTTGGATTGCGCACCGTAAAGCGTCAATATAGCTGTCATCTCTATATGGATCTTTTATACCTAAGAGGGATCGAAGAGCAGGTCCAGGAATCCATGCTGCAGAAGCAAGGCGACAGATAGCTTCAATAAATTCTATCCATTCTAAAGACCAGCTCTGGACTTGTGATCGATCGTATAAAGGTTTACTTCGAAGCGATTGGAAAAAAACAATCCGAGCTTGCCTTTGCCCGACGAGTAGTGGGTAGATTCTTTGGGAACCCAGAAAGTGCATCCATCTTGAAAATGAGCATACTTCTTTAGTCTGATGTTGTTGTGAACCCCCATAATCCTGAATACGATGGAAAATGGTTCTGAGCTCATCGTTGTACATACAAAGCCAGTGTCGGAAACTCGCATTGTTGTAAAGGCAATCACGTAGAGGAAGAGGGTTCAGGTAATCAAAACGCATTCCAGGAACAATTTCTTTGAAAAAAACTTCGTTGAGGGAGTGTGCAAGGCTTAATGACTTGGGATCTACAGCCCCTTCATATTGTTCAACACATTTATTATAGTGCTTAATTGCCCGATTGCATAACTTCTGCAAAAACTCTATGCCAGAAACATATTCTTCCGCTAGATCTACGTGCAAAAGCATGCGAGTTGAACAAAGATGTGCATGCAAAGCTTCAAATGATTTCTTTAGATTTGCCACCGTATCATAGGAGCCTGGAAAGTCCCATTCTAGCTTTAGATCCAGCTCAGATACACTGATAGGAGGGTGAAGCAATACTTCTGCAAAATGCCCTTTTATAGCATCACAGCTACATAATAGTTCGTAGTCCTTTTGAATGTCATTGCGTCTATCTTCTTCACGCTTCAAATCATCGGCACGTATTGCTGCAAAGGGCAAATGTTCTTCTTCAATATCGATAACTTCTTCTGGATCAAAAGATAGCTCACGAGGCTCTAATATAATCTGATGAAGAAGTATTCCATTGTAACGAACGGAAGGTAGTCCTGGATTTAGTAGTATCTGGCTTGGTGCATCCGGAGTCGAAAAGTAATATCTGTGCTCTCCTGGCTGAAGGAACACGGTCGCAATCCACCCTTGAGAAGAGATATTTTCCATACGTATAGGATTAGGATATCCTACAAAGTTTAGTAACACAGATTGACGAAGGCCAAAAGGCGCTGGGACATTACCATATCGAAAAGAACATCGCTGCCAGCCCCCACAGCTCAAACATATGGTGCGAGACGATGTATCTGTTATTCGTGACATTAAAGGTTCTGGTCGGTCGAGTAGACTTTGTTGGTGACCCTGGAGACATTGATATGGATCAGCCCCACTTATGCATTGAAGATGACCATATATAGATAGGTTCACATGAAAATCTTTGTTGCAATTCATGTGTAAACCATACAAGTGACCCACTGGGTGTACCAATTCCACAAGTTGAGTGGCTACAGCAAAATCTAATTCGTTGCCCGCAAGATCCACATGGCGTAGTGTTGGGCATTCGCGCGCGGAAAGCGATTGAACGAATGTGTGTGATAGGTCTGCATCCATATTTTTAGTTGTGTCAAGATCCCCATTGCTGTTATTATCTGTGACAGTATTGTTGCCAATATTCTCACTGCTCAAACTATTTAAGGTATTTTGAGTAATCTCGATAATTTCTGATCCTTTTGGCTGATTTGGCACGTGATTAGGATCCATACTTATGTTGTTAGCAGCGAGGCCTAAATGGAGGATTTTTGCTTTGTCCCCTAGGTTAGCTATTGCATGCAGGATAAGCAGGGCTCCTTGACATAGGATATTATTTGAGGAGAGCTCCAGCTCTGTCAGATTTTGACCATGTAGTTGTATATATTCTGCTAATATCTCCGCATGCGTAAGCTCTAAGTTATTGCATGATAAATCAAGGCGACGAAGGTGCTTAAAAACCCCTCCCAAAGCCTGAAGCTGATCGCTTTGTAACTCACAACCAGACAGATCAAGTACAGCCGGACATGTATTCAAGAACATGACTCTCAAGATGTCGCTGGAGGGAAGACATGATTGTCGCAAACTTAGTTGATACACTAGTGAAGTCAAAGTGGAAAAAAGACTTTTCGCCTCGTTTTCTGCTAAACCTTCGATGTATGCTTTTTGGAAGGGAGGGATGCGCAATAATGATCTAGATTCTTGCTTAGCCCGTTGCATTAGCCAGTCCCCCATTTTGAATGGCTCAATGCGCCTGGACGTTGCAATATATCGCTGGAAAGGAAAAACGGCTTGGAGCCATTCCCCAAGTTGTGGATCATTCCTCGCTTCGCTGTTCTTTGAGCGATATTTTCTATCACGAGTGTTTTTATGGCTGTGATCTATCGAATTTCGATAATAGCCACATGTAAAGGTTTCACATTCATCAGATGAATAGTTTTCGGAACTGTCGCTTTCTTCGTTGCTAGAGTTGTCCTGTTCACTCTCTTCAAGAGCAGCATCTAAAATAGGTTTGTTTTCATAGCTACGAGACGATGTTGATTTCTGTGTTGAAGAACGAGATCTTGATTGGGAAGCGTGTTTTGAGTTTGACTGAGCCTGAGCATACCGGTGCTCTTCTCGACGAGAAAGCCACTCAGTACTCCTCCCTAAGCGGGTACGATGAACTGAAATTCTTTCTGTGATTGAAAGTTGATTGCGTAGCTCAGAGCTAAGTTTTTCTGGTGGAGGTGCGTCTGCTCGCTTTGCGTTGAGCAAGTCAGTCATACGAAGTGACATTCGTAGCTTTGCAAAGAGCTGAGCGCTATGAATGGTTTGTTTTGCATTTCGACCAGTACGAAGCTTTTCTAAACGTTGGCGCGTTTTTACCCATGCTACAGCTTCTTCAGCAATTTTATCATAGGTATCCGGGTCGAAGAAGTGCACCATTTCCTCTGGACATTGGTCCCATTGGTCGACTTCAGAAACAATTTCTTGAACTTCATGGTCTTCAACCTCTGCCTCATCGTCTGCAAAGGTTACCATCCTGCGAGAGGTCGCCACTGAATCGTAATTGCAGGTGATGACTCACCAATGTAAGAGGCAAGAAAGGATCTGCGATTACCCAATCATCTACACAATTTTTTGGGATGAAGTGAGCAGTTCTGATTTGATATCGAAGCCCATCAACTTGATCATAACCAAATACCGACAATGTACTCACATGTAATATTCTATACCAGGCAGTACCTGAACCTTCTAGGACTCAAATGTAAAACAATTCAAGTTAATTACTATAATAATAATAATAATAATAATAATAATAATAATAATAATTTATTAAACAGTCATTCAATCGTCTTTCACAAAGCAATGTCAACAAATTATTATAAGGCACTACCATTATATGAACCAATGTAAAATATGACCGTTATATAAAGCGTAGGGGAGTGAACATGTTACGAAGGTTTGAAGGAAGATAAAAGAAATATAGGGTTATTGAAAAGTAAAGGTCAGCAGTACACCCATTAAAACACGATGGTACAAAAACGCCTCGCCTACGTGAGCCAGCCCATGGCAACCCAGAGACGTACTAGAGGTCATCTTCTCTCCCCATGAAATTTACTTCTGTAGGCTCTGAAAGACACACGAGACTTCAAATTCTTGGGAAACCTAGAGAACTGCATAAAATAAGGAAGAAAAAATTGCACACGAGGAGATACGACACAAATGGCATGCATGAACGCACGCACGCACACGTACAAGAGTAACAAGATGCACGTTTTATTGTGCGCGTGCATAACTACTTTAGCGCCTCGTCGAAACAGTAGTATTTGAGCAAACTTTGGACACGACACTGATTGCAGCAGTAGCAGCGTCATGAAAAACGGTTTCATCACCAATGTACCAATATCCGTCACAAAGGCCTTCATAAAAGGTAGTTGCCTTGTCTCCAAGTGTTTTAGGTGAAAAGCAGTAGACCTTGATTGAGGGGAATGCAGCGAGAAGGTTATCTCGAGCCGCCATGGTATCTTCTGTTGCGTTGATCGTTAGCGCATCTTCGTCAGAGACGTTAGGCGCGCCGTCAGAAAGCAGGATGAGCGAAAGTCCACGTCCAGTGGTGCTGTTGAAGTTCGTGTTATCAGGGGGCGATTCTGCAATGCTCAATACATCTTCAAATATTTTCCATGTCTTGGTATAACCACCTGTACCAAAAGTTTCGTTGAGGAGCATATCAAGAGCAGTATTGTTTGCAGAAGCATCTTCCCCAAAAGTAATGTCTTTGTCGGGTTTGAAACGCCCCGCAAAAAACTTGATGGCAACATGGATCGAGTCGGCGTCTGCAGAGTGATTGAAAAGCATATCTATCATAGTTTGGCCAAACTGACGTTCTAAGCTCTCCATATCCTCGGTAATGGAGCCAGAAACATCAATGTACATGGCTACATCTTGAGCACACGTAGTGATGATATCAGTGGAGCCAACGTCAACTGTTGGACGGGGTGTGGGAGAAGTCGGTGCGTAAGTCGGTTCGTAAGTCGGTGCGTAACTAGAAGCTGGAAAAGGTGTCGGCGCCTGCGTGCTAGGACTCTGGCCTCCAGAGACACTATCCGAGGCAACCACGGTGGCACCGCTTCGAGTACTCATAACCACACCAACAGTTGTACCAACTACAGCAAGAACGACGCAAACAGCAATGACCTTGACGATAGACAGGCCAGCCAGAATTCCTCCTGTTTTATACGCGCCTGCAGGTGGGGTATCTGCAATGGGTGCTGTGAGGCCACCAGAACTATCCACTTGCACCATAGTGGCTATGAAAAATTAGTCTTGTACTACAGGTACTCCTTTTCTTCTCCAAACCCTGGGCTGTTCAGCCAAATGTCAAGGCTATGCTTTAAAGAAGAAGCGGACTCGCCTTCGTGCCTTCAGTCAATCTATGCTTCTATCTTGCTACTTCTGCAAAGATGATAACAATCTCGGCGGCTTGCACTTGTTGATACGACTAGTGCAAGTGAAGTCAATCGCGTATCCTTTGGCCTAAATTGGACAGCAGCGGATGGCTTGTTTTGTTCCCTGCACGTCAAGAAGTCTACACTTTACGCTGCGTGCTTCGTAGCTCTCCGCTATGCGGTCGGAGTTTGCAGACTCAACACGTTATTGCTTTGTTTTGCTAAACAAGCACCTAACCTCGCTCGAAAGTATGAAGACGGAAAACGAGTGTGCAGGATTGCCACCGCCACCCAGAGCAGCAACAAGAGCAACCGAGAGGAAGATGCAGCTCACGAGCGCACGTCGCAATCGCTGGCAGGAGGTCAACGGGTTGGCCTGCGCGACAATCCGATTGAGGTCTGCTTGAGAAGGGCGGGAGCGAGCTGCACGTGCTGCACGTGTAATTCTATTTTGCCATCAAACAAACTTGGACGGCATAACCTTATTGTTTTCTCCAAGTTTTCCAATAAGGTGTTTGTTTTTAAAAGTATAGATTTCCTATGGTTTTCTAAAGGGTTATTAAGACCAACAAAGTGTTTATTCACTAAAACAGTTTTCCTGTTATTCCATTTATGTTTGTTTCATAAACAGGGATGTCAGCAAGGAAATCAGGCTTGGAGAGACTGTATGTATCCTAGCAGTCAGCATCCTTCAGGCCTGTGTGCTCCGACTTACGCCCGTGCTCTCGTCGCCATGGTGTTCCCCTCGTTTTCTAAAGGCAGGGTTCATTCATCGCACCACACGTGTCCAAGCAAAGGAGGTCATCCAGAAATGGGCTTCCAAGAGGAAAATACGCTACCTAACATGTTCTAAGCGATACTGCTAATGACGTGAAAGAGAGGCCTAAAACAAGCAAACACTTATTATTATTTGGTATTTAAAATAATAATGAATAGTAATAGTAATAATGTTTTTTACAAACAAAAATGCAAATTCCAACTTGAATCCTTTTAGCGCTTGTTTATATTAGTATTGTAGTGGAAGAGGGAAGGAGCACTTTAAAGGTGGGGTGTTACCTTTTGTTCGCTCGAACAAGGGGATTCATTTCATAGATATGCACATCAAGAGCAAAATTAGATCACGCAGGTCCGTAAGCAAAAGCTAAACAGACAGCAAAATATAAGTTGAAGATGCTTTGCCGAAGGGAAATCCAGTTCACGTTTATTTGTTCGATTGAACAAGTAAATGTGTTTTTGTAGCAAAAGAAAAGGAGGGCAAGAAAAGACCAGAGAAAGAAAAGTAAAAGAAAACACATAAATGAAAGTGGTAAAGACATGCGCAGCGGGAAGTCTCATCAGTGACGGGAATGGACACCTATGCCGATACAGGTGCGTTGCCAGATGAGGTGCGTCGTGTTCATAGTTGTCGCTCAGAGGTGGCGAGTACGGGACTTTGTGCGAAGGAGGTTCTGAGGTTCTCACCTCATAATGGAAACACTTCTCTATTATCAATCCCTAAAAAATTATAACAAAAGAATTCTAAATTAAAACGAGAGTAGAAAAAAAAAAAGGAGTCCATTTCAGGAGTATGAGTGGATGGACGTATCTATTGATAGGTGGTGCGGCCCTGTGAAGGAGCCCGGAGTAAAAGTACGTACATAAACTAAGGCTAGCATTTATCTATCTATAGACTATTGCCAAATCCAAGGCCTTCAGAATGTGAGATTTTGCATGGCAATTGAGGACCCACCAAAAAGGCGCACCACAATTGGCACGTGCGGTAAAATACACGTTGTCTGGTAATCATTGTTTTAAAGAGAACTGCCCAGTAAGAACAGAACACAAATGACATAATATTATGTAGTGAAAGAGTGGTGGTGGCGTGCATAACACGGACTTCGACCCGTGCGTCGTTTGGACTGTCTGGTTGTGCACGAGACACTTAATCAATGGATAGCCAAAGAATGATTTCGCGATGGTCCAGCTGCTGAGGCTGAGGAAGTTGACTTAGCCATATCCCGATAGCTAGTTGTACTTGCGGTAAACCATCATATAACTGCACCTAAACGTGAAAGCCTGCAAGCACGAGAGGTGTTAAGCTCTATAAAGTTGACGTTTTTCTTCAGAAAGAGATAGATACTGAGAAAAAACGATTTGTGTGTCTTTAAAAAAAAAAAAAAAAAAAAGAATAAAAAAAAGAATGGGCAGAAATCTTGCTTTGCAATCAAAATCTCGATGTAAATGTAGGCCCCCAAGGAGAACCGTGGTTCTGCATGGCGAAGCTTCTGATGAGGCTGTGTAGGCCTCAACTTTCTCTGGAGCTGCTCTAATGTTCTGAGCGAACTTTTGAGGGTTGAAGCCTCCTGGATTTAGCTGTGTGAGAAGAAGTAGTGCGTAAATGGATTTCAGGTTCACCCGCACAAGCCAAATTAGGCAATCGATCGAGCAGCTTCGAAAGCTTCTTCCCAAACTTCGCTCTTTCCGAGCCCAAAGCTACGGCGCAGATGGCCATGAATGTGATGGGGTTTCTTTGTGAGCGAAGAAGGTAGGCTTCAAATTCTCATTCGCTCCTCATCTTCACATGAGAACTAGAACTTCACGAACTTGAGCTCGGAGCGACTCTGGCCATGCAACTCGTGCAGGAATCGTGAGCTCCAGTAGGTACTTGCACAGGAACATCTTGGAAAACATCTTCACCGATAGCTAGCTCTCTTTCCAAGACGATGCGAATTCGCAGAGATTAGTTGGTGGGTAGGTAGGTACCTACTTGGAAATGACGATGATGATGATGATGTCCAACTCGGTATTGATCGGACACTTGAAATGATGAGCAGCTTATAAATGGTGCGTGCGCTTCGTTGGCTCGTGAGCTCGTTGGCCTCCATGGCCCATTGCAATCATCAGCGATTACATCTTCGCAATCATTGAATATCTCTATACTTTTTTGTCAGCACTCACGCCTACTCAAGTTCGCTGATTACAACTGCATTGTCATCGGCGCAGTTTCGAGAGCCTGGGCGCCGGAAGGCTTGAAGCGATTGCCAAATGGTCTCCAAGTTGAAGGATGTGCAAAGAAAAGAGACTTCCAGCTGATGCTTATGAGCGAACGATCGCGGTGATCTTCTTCTTGCAGCACATTCACACAAAGTATGTAGCTAACTACTCACAGAGCGTATTCGCAGAATGCGGTGCTAGCTAGCCTCGCCCGCCTTCCACGACTTCTAGCCCAGGTTCTTGAAAGCCCAGCAAGCGATCTCTTTTCGCTACTGCTATCAATCGGCCCGTAGAGTACACGCGCGCTCCTGCACTCGAACCTGTCCGTGGCAGCTTCAAGTACCGTGGGTAACAATCTCTCAGTTGGATTACAGGCTGCACGAACTCGCGATTGCTTCTCGATTGCATAAAACAATAGACCCGAACCGAGTCGAACTCGAACAGCTTGTGGTAATAAAGACGAAGATGAAGATGAAGGTGAAGATGGTGAAGACGATGACAACCTTCCCTCGAGACGGGTGTGTACTTGATGAAATGGAATAGTTTGTGCTTCGTGTAAGGGGAACTTGGAGCTAAAATTGCATCAGCTTCATCATGATCTCTGCACTCGAAGTAGTTGAGAGGTACTGGAGACCACAGAAACTAAGCCATCTGGCCAAGTAATGGTGGGCACCGCTCGCGTGTGTGTTGAACCAAAATCGCAGTGCTACAGGTCTCTAAGAGGTAGGGCTGTAATTCCACGTGTGCGAAGCCCGAAGATCGACTAGTCTTCTTAGAGCACGCGCGCAAGCCTGTTGTCACTGTGGCCGTGGGAAAGCTGGCGGCGAGGCGAAATTGAGGCGGGTCGTGAGAATGTGTGGCCTGTAAGATGCTGTGCGGATGGCGTGCTTCGTGTTGGGCGGGACCGCGAAATCGACGAAGCTATGATCTGCCAGAATCTAGTACAAGGCGGTGCACAGATGGGTAGCCAGCTAAGCCGCTGTCTAGCTAGTGTGGAGTGAGTGCGACGCACCTTCAAACGCCATTAGAAATACCTAAACTTAGGCAGGAGTGGGCTCGAAAAAGCGCGAAACCTGCGTCAGCGATTGGAATGGAATCAAAGGGGTAAAATAAATGGACCGGTGCGTCGTGCACAACTAACAAGGACATACAACTTGTAGTGGCAGCCCAGAACTTGCGCGTCGTTGCACTTCTTTAACGATGCATGCTACCATGTTCAAGGTTAAATTCACCTCCTGCGAACCCTCTAGAGAGTGTAAAAGAAGACGGATGTCAGCATCTCAAGGAGTACATGCTAATTGCGGAAAGCCAAAAGTGAGAATGTGCGCCGGCCCGGTCGTGGGCTTGCACATATCAGACATCAGGAAGCACGGTCGACTCAGGTGAACCAGAAGAGGCGCCGCGAGAAGAAAGGCAAACTAGTAAGACTTTTGCATCATTAGAATGAAACAGAATGGTGAATAAACTAGTGCCTTGCGCTTTGAAAAAATTAAAAACTGGGGCCGAAGACGTGAGGCGGGTTCTCTGTACCAACCTAATTCAGCAACTCATTCTTCTTGAGTTCGTACATGGGCAAGTTTTAGCGCGAACACGGTGTCACTTACTTAGTGCCATCACCACTTAGCATGATCGCGATTACCCTCTAGATAAGGGGAAATTCGGTAAAAAGACCAGTAGAAAGACAGGATGCACATCGTTTTTGGCACTCTCTGTTGCTAGAGGAAACTTCTTAAAATCTTATAAATTGTAGAAAAACTCAAGCAAAAAGCTAAAATAATCACTCATTAGGTAGGTAGGTACCTACCTTCTTGACCAAGCGAATTAAGGAGACCCAATTTTATATATATTCTTCAAGATGTCGATGACTAAATTAAAGGACACGGACCACGTAGCAAGAAATAAGAATGAAATAAAGTAAGCAAAGAAAGTTGTATAAAATTGGGATCAAGATGCTGTTTAGTTAGATTTACTTGCGAAGTTTGTAAGAAACGGGAGGGAAATCAACGTCATTGTCATTTTCATCGACACAAATAATCTCAAACTGAAGATACTTTTGGTTGGGGTCGATGGACTTCTTCGTTACAGATTCAGCCAACTCCGGCATGGTCATCTTCATGCGCTCAGCACGCTTCTCAGCGTTGGAGAAAAAGGAGTGCAAGATTGAGACGGCATAAGAAACCATGTTGACTTCCACGTTGTATTTCTCCTGAAAGAAGCGCAAAAAGTCGGCCAGAGTGAGAGGCTTCTCAGAGCCGTCAATCTCAATCTTGTCCCAAATTGACCAGTGCAGAGAGCCTGCGATAGTTTTTTTGACCTCAATAGGCTCTGAAAATGCAAAGAAGGGCAACGCCAAATTTGTGAAACCGTTCTTGTAACTCTCGACCTTGTTCTTTCCTCCCACGACCTTGTACAGCTCAATGCATACAAGACCAGTGACAAGCGCTGTGGTTGTAGCAATGGCGGGGATGATAGATCCTGCAATCTTCTTAGTCTCGTACTTGCCTGCTTCAGCGATAGAGTAGTTACGGGCGCGGAGGTTCGAGGCGGCTGTGATGAAATCCATGTGCCAGTTGCTCTCGTTATCCTTGTCAAACTCGATTTCCTTGAGCTTGACTTCCTTGAGTTCACCCGGCGCGGGAAGAGTAGCGACAATACTCTCAGCGACAACCTCAACATCCATCATGTCTTTGTTAGACTCCTCCTGCTCCTTGAGCTCCTGGTCGTTAGAGGCAATCTTCATACTCTTGGGGCGGAACGGGGGTACAAGCACGGTCGGCAAGTGTGCACGAAAGACATTCTCATCCTTGCACTCCGGAATACCGTAAACTTCAGCGCGAAGGTTCGCTGCAGAGATGATGAAGGCCATGTGGGTGGGGTCATCCATGCTAAACTCGAGAGGTTGGGGCTCGCGCTTGGTTCCGGACCAAAATGGCGTGCCAGTGGAGGTAATCATACCCGGGGGAAAGGAGTGAAGAAGTTGCTTGATCTGGTTAGAGTAGTTTTCTTCAAACTGCTCGCGGGCCCAGGTAATACAATCCTCAAACTTGGACGGCTTGCTCGTCAGAAGGGAAGACTTCAAGCCCTCCAGCATCTGAACCTTGGTGTTCTCCTGGCTATCCAGACGGCTCAAGTATTCCGGGTCAACAATGTACTGGTTAGCGTTACGCGGGGTTTGCGCAAAGGCACCCTCAAACCAGTCACGGGCGTACTGAATAGTGTGGTCGATCTTGTACGGGAAGTTCTTGAGAGTACAGACCGGCACGGACTTTTCAGGAGGGTCGCGGGTCGCACCATAGTTTTCTGTAAGGTGAGGCACAACAACCTGAGTGTTACCCTTGGTACCAAGGGTGCCAGACTCGAGCATGGGCTTGCAGTAGTTCAAGCAACGCTGATCGACATAGAGGCGGGCATCAACATTGTCGAGAGCAGTGCAAACAGCATCAAGGCTTGCGAAAAAGTCGTCACCGAAAACGTTTTCAGTTTCTGTACCAACGCGCTCCTCGTAAGCCTTGACGTTGATCTCGTCGTTAATGAGTTTTGCTGCGCCAGCAGCTGCTGTGGACTTGCTCGACCCCACATCCTTGGTACGGAAGAGGAACTGCCTGTTCAAGTTTGAGCGTTCGATCTTGTCCATATCAGTGATGCTGATGACACCACCGTTAGCAGAATCAGTGGCAACACCCATGAGTGCCCAGTTCTTGAGCATCTCACATCCAATTGCACCTGCGCCAACCAGGAACATGCGCATCTTGTGGAGCTTGTCTACAAATGCACGTCCAAAGACAGCAATCTCACCATCATATCGGCTGTTAGTGGGCTGGAGTTCCTCAGGTGCCGGAGCAGCATCCGGTTCGGGGAGGCACTCCACGGCATCAAAGTAGAGCCACTGGTTAAGCGGCATGAACTTTCCAGAGCATGCCTTGAGGACTTCTTGGCCCACGACACCGCCCAAGAAGGCTGCCATTGGCGAGAGTTCGGCACAAGCTCCAGACGCAAGAGCTGCAACAATACCTTGAGCTGCCTCATCAAAGTCTTCCTCCTCGAGCGTGAGGACATCAATGTCGTTTGCACCCTTCTCGGCAGCTTCTGCAATGATACTGCGTACATTATCCACAACCTCCTGGGACTGCTCCACGTTGCCGGGCTCAGGGTAAGCTCCGTTATGCGCGACGCAAAACTTATCGAGACCCTGGAAGGCAAAGTGGAGGAGCTCACTACGACCAAGTTTGGCAAAGTCAGTGAGCAAGAATTCACCAGGCTTGGAGAGGGACTCACGCATGGGTTTGAAGCAAATATCCTTCGGCTGTTTCACCTCATGGACATATCCTCCATTCTCGTACGGGGTGAGGTTGGTGGTGTCAACTGGGATCTCAAAGGTGTATGGGCCCTTGGAGGTGATGGCGACAGGCTCATGGTCGTTGAGCTCTTCCATGCCCTTGATTTCAGAGAATCGCACAAGTGTTCCATCTTCGAGACCGTGGCGAGCCTCCTCGTGAACAGTGATAACAGCGGGATTTCCCTGAATGATGGTAGAGATCATGCAGCTCGTGGGCTGCTCTCCGTTGGTGTCTGAGACAGTGAACTTCTCACCAAAGTCGCAAAAGGCGTTGGCAAAGAGACCGTTGATAGAACACGAAATGAAGGCAACCTTGTTCTCACGGCAAAGCTCATTAATGGCGAGCTTTTCGTCAAGGAGAGCATCAGCGACAACCACCACGGTAAACTGCTTAATAAAGTCATTGTCCTTGATTTCCCCAGAGTGTGCCTCAACTCGAACGTACTCGTTGAGCTCTGCAAGACGCTGAGCGCTCGGTTCGCTACGAGGCTTGCCAACATCTTCAGGAGTAAGGTAGAACTGGCTGCCAAGGTCAGCGATCTTCGCAGGCCTGTCGTCATGGACCACGAGTTTCTTGACACCGGCAAGGACCACATTCTTGGCAATCTCAATTCCGAGACCATTCATGCCAACCACAAGGACAGAGGAAGATCCCATACGCCTCTGGGCCTCGTGGCCCATCACGTAGAGTTGTCTCGAGTAAAGGCTCTCATCGATTTCGTTGTTCTCGTTCTCGCCCATTTTGTTGTCAGCAGCTTGGTCGCTTTCAACGATATCCTTTTCAGCCTTTTCGGTGGATGTAGGTTCAGCACTCGTCTCAACAGCAGCCTCGGTAGAGTCTGCAGAGGTAGCTTCTACTTCGGCGTCGACCTTGCGGCGCTTTGAAGCGCGGTCGTCCTCGGGCTCCTCGCGGGAGCCGCGTCCAGGTTCCGTCACCTTCGCGATCGTGCGAACGGGCAGCGACCGTGGGCCGGCCCGCTTCTTATGCCCTGGGCTGCTTCTCTTGCAGACGGCGACGCTTTCGCCAAGCTCGGATTTTCCAAGCTCGCTACCGACGAAGAGCTCCACTAGAAACGGCTTTGATCGATCAAGTTCGTTGATCGATTGGCGTTTTGATTCATCGTTTTCGAGCACCCGAAAAATCATTTCTCTATCTTTCTTGCCCTAACATGATCTTTGAAAAAAGCAACTTTGTTCCACTTGTTGAATTAGTCTACAATAGCTTTTACGCATTCTCCACTATAATTTACTATGCAGTATTTTAATAAAACCTACTTGAGGCAGTGCGAAGGCTCGCGAAGAAGGTCGCGTTTAATCTACTTTCGGGAGCCATAGTCTATTTCCCATGTTTACCCGAACAAGGGTATAAGTTTTATTCCACTGTATATCATGCAGAATAGTTCACATCTATAAAAGTAGCTATGAGGAAGCGCCACTGGGTTCTCCCAGAGGCAGTGGAGATTAACCGTCGGGCTGGGTGGTAGGAGAAACGATAGAGGGCCGATAGGGATATGGGTAGAAGTATCGAAGGAGAGAATTCATGCTCTCATTCGCACAGGTGATGAAAATCTCGCTTGGTGGAGCCAAGGCCAAGAGATAGGTTTGAAAGATCACAGCAAGCTTCACAATAGTGCTATGGAGGTGATATCATGTTTGATTTTATTACTGGAGCAGCGTGAAGTAAGAGAGTTGGCATGTTCTCCATCAAGGTGCTGGAACTCTCTGGAGAGTAACATAAAAATCACTAGGCTAATCCGAGATAATAAATTGCCATTTGGGACCTTCGTTAATGCTCCCGGAAATGACTGTACGAATGAAAACCTATATCTGCTCTCAAGGCATTGTCACAGATGACAATAAAGTTGGCTGCGACTTCGAGACTGTTCGATTGACACAGTTTTAGTTGCTTGTTCTGACATGTCTTACCTACCATTTTCATGAGAGCTTAATTAGGCGCCAAACTGTGCTCATGTTCTGAAACGTATTAGCATTACAACAACGTGGTTTCGTACAAGGGACCTTTTCCAACCCGCTCTCAAAATAATGAGACTGCGCAAATGCCGTGGAAACTTAAAAAGGCTCAACAAGTTATCGCTCTGTTGGTTTGTAAACCATCACCTAAACCATTGAAAAGCATGAATTACGTATTCATCATCAACAAGACCACAACTAGTTTCCTTCCAAGACATTGCTGCCGCCGAAATCCTGGACAAGAGCTACATGGAACACGGCCGGACAAGTGAGCTATACTTGCCTCCTGTAAGTGATTTATAGCTTATGAAAGTGAGTTATAGATTATGCAAGTGAGTTATAGATTATGCAAGTGCACATTTAGGCGTATACAGAAGGGCATAGGAGCAGTAGGACTCAGTTATTACATAGTGAGACTTACTTGTCAATCCATCTCTGTCTGTGTCAAAGTGAAGACATCGCAAGCAATTCCCAGATCAACCGGGGCATGGGAGAGCCGCCGGGGAGGCCTTCGTGGAGGCTAGACTTACAGGGGCCATCTATTCCGGGTTCTGGCCTTGTCGGTGAAGTTTCGACGACGGAGCTGGACGTGATGGTGCCAGACTTCGATGAGGGAGATGAACAAGAACACCAGAAAATATCTGGCCAGGCCCGCGAGTCCAGCCGAGTGGAGGCTCACGATAATGCAGCTGAGCGATTGGTGAGCCTAGTCGTTCAGGCGAAAAGACAAGGCCTTGTAGATGACGCGAGCGTCTGGAGGCTTCAAACTATCTCAAAGTCGACAAGAAAATTCATGCAATACTGCGAGGTGGATTTGCTGAGAATCCCATCGTCAGAAATGCCGAGTCAGATGCGTCCTGCACCAAAGGTACCCCACTTTGATATTAATTGGCTAGTTCATCACTTTAAGAAAGGAAACTACTTGCGAATTGAGCTTCAGGGTATTGCAGTACAAGCAGCAACAGCCCGCCAATGCTGGGCTGCCGAGGAAATTGCAAGCGCACTTCGATACCAGAAAAGTTGTCTGCGCCGCCTTTGGGTTCGCGAAATCCAGTTTGGAGAGCTGAGTACACTGTTTCGTGGGTTCCCGGCTCTAACAGAAGTGCGTTTACTACGCTGCAAACCCTTAGGGCCATCGCTCGAACCATTGAATTACCTATCTACTTTGAGAGAGTTGTATATTGGAGAATGTCACGGACTGCATAATTTAGAAGGCGGATCTGCTCTACAAAACCTGAACCGCTTGAGTCTTGTACAGCTCAATAACTTTACTTCGCTAGCAGGGATTGAGGAATTTCAATTACTGCGCGAACTTCACCTCATCGCTCTTGAGGCACTTGGAACGATGGGCCATGCAGTATCCTATTTACCTCGCTTACAAGCACTCCGCGTTGCGTCATGCCCATTGCTAGATCTTTCCAAAGCTGGTTCCACGCAATGCGCGCAAGACTCTCGTATAGATCTTGCTGAGGTGGATACGGGATCTTTAGGTCTTCGAGCAATTGCGCTTGGTTACCTTGCTTCCATGCATGATCTGCCTCGATCTCTGATGGGAACACATTTGACTAGGCTGCAAATCAACCTAAGTCCCATCACAACTCTTGGTGTTCTAGTATACGCAACCTCTCTAGAAGATCTTACGCTCGCATATCTCGAGCTACTACCTTCGCTTCACGGAGTTGAGGAATGTCTCAATCTTCGCCGAGTCCAATTGAAATGCCTTCCACTTGTTTCATCTCTGGATCCCTTAGAGAAAATGCTTCATCTTCAGTCACTTCATGTCAAGGGCTGTCCCCTTGTCAAGACGATCCCATCTTCCCTTATCTGCAGCTCCGAGCTCAAGAAGCTTGATTTTTTTGCGGTAGGCAGTCAAGAAGATGAAGATGAAGATGAAGACTTTATGTAATCTATCATATTTTCTCATCGTAATCTATGCTATGAGAAATTGTTAACTATATTGCATGCCCTGTACTCTATCTTAAGATTATATATTAATTATAGAGAGGGCTCGCGTTTGCTTTCATTATCTTCTTTCGTTATCATCTGTTGCACGCCGCATGCTGCATACATTGTTTGCTTTGTGAATTGATTAATATATACACATACACACGCTTTTGCAACTATTTAAAAAAGTATAATGAGAAATAAGAATCGTATGATGAACATGTTTTTCTCCATAGTTTACAATTTTGTACTGCGTTGGCCTTCATCAAACCCGCTTCATTCAACATGTTCAGAATGAGAGCACTAAGTCTTTGTGACAAATTAAGCACGCAAGCAGGCCACCATATGAATTTAACAAATCATAAATCTGCTTTTTTCAGGAAATCACGAGAACTCAGAATTAAAAAGATTTAGTCTGACTGAGCAGCGTCTCTTTATTCTTCCGCGTTACTCCTTGCTTAAACCTGCACTGATTAACCGTAAATTCGCTGCCTACCTACCTATCTACATATCTATCTACATACCTATCTACCTACCAACCTACCCTATTAGGTACTCTGTATCATGTAAACTAGTATTCTATTTATTAAATAAAAAATAAGGCTCATCAAACACGACACACCCAGTCTTTGTTCTGCACGTGGTGCTAGCACCATGGAACTCAACGCTGATCCAGACTACAGCAGCGCTGCCTACGTACGTAAGGGGGAGAAACATGGTATAAATCTAAGAAACCTAACAAGGAGTTTCCAACCTGCCGAACACATGTTCAAGTGCGTCTGGCACAAGAGATTCTTCGCCACAGTCTATCCTTGCCGAACCGAGGACTAACGTTTGGTCTTTTTTAATGCTTTCTTTGCAACTCTTGCATGACTTTCAATGATAGTGGGATGAGTTTTATCGCGAGCTTGTGCCTGCAACCAGTAGTCTCGATGCAGAGGGCTCTTCCCAGAGCAATGATGCTGGGGAGATGGACTGGCTCGTGCCATTCAAGGTGCTTAAGCCACATCTGTTGAGTTTGCTTCCTCGAAAAGATTTAGAGATTCTTTACCCTGGTTGTGGTCTTTCTAAAATACCTTATCACTTGGTTCGCGAGGGTTATACATCGGTGACATGCTTTGATCGCTGTGCTCGAGTTATTCGTACGATGCAAGCTCGACATGCAAAACTAGGCATCGATTGGGTTGTCATGGATGCTCTCCGATTGGATGGGCTTCCATCGCTGTGCTTCGACGTTATCCTTGACAAAGGACTCTTTGATTCAGTTGTTTGCCATGAACGGAGCTCTCTAGTCATCCAAACATTCTTACGCGAGATGCATCGTGTCTTGAGAGACCATGGTTTATACTTACTTGTCTCTCGTGGAAAGCCTGCAACACGGATTCCGCATTTCGCGGAAGCTGGGATGGGCTGGGCAATTGTTGATACTGTGGCTATGCCTGATCCGGAGACGGACGAGGAGAATGCATTTTATCTGTACATCATCCAGAAAGTAGACCATAGTGGGCGTCTTAACCTTGATACCTTGGCTTGATCTTAGTGACTCACATTTCTTTGATATGTTTATCTTCAGAGCAACTGCATCGCTTCAGTGAGAAGGTGAATTTTGTTATTCGTGATTAGTAATTCAGTCACTCCTACTTGCGTATTAGGCTATATATGTGTTTATATAGCACATAATATGCGATGAATCGCTACTAACTGATGATTAAACCCCCAGTCGCGTTAGAATAAACAGAGAAAATGCTCGAGGAAAAGGAGCTTACGATAGGTGTGGGAAGTTTATAAGATCTTTAAAAATTGGAAATGATAATAGTTTGGATTTATAGTTTTGTGTGCTCTTTCTTTTATGAAGAGGAGGAGGAATTTGTTGAATTACCACCATCAGGTGCAGTTACAGTGCTGTGTTCTGTTCTTCCAGCACTTGATGACATAGAAGACGATTTGCGCTCCTGAGTTTCGGCAACCGGTGCTTCGCCATTGACAGGTTGTACAGCGGTAGATGAAGAAGAGGAGGAGGAAGAAGAAGACGAAGAGGATGACGAAGACGAAGATTGAGCTTGTTGTTGTCCGGAACTTGAAGAACTAGGACCAGCTTCTGCATCATCCATCTCCGTAGCGGAGTTCATTGCGGACCAAGACTTAAGCCATGGATATGCTTCAACTTTTTCCTTAGCCTGGATATGCCATGCTGCGACCTCATCCACGGTGGGAGGCGAGGCTGATTGAAGTCTTGATGCGTACAGACTAACCAGCCCCTCGGGTTTGTGGTCAAGAATATCTACCGGCGCAGCAATACCAAGCGATGCAAGTTCTGACAGCCGTGTAGCTGCATCCTCGCCAAGGATGTCGTTCATATGATCCTGTAGCTCAAGCTCTTGTGCACGCTGAATTGTAAATGAGAGCATCTGCTCCTCATCACCAGCATCAAACTGAGCAATGTCACATGCTGCAAGCTCTGCCCGGGTCTTGATATTAAGTCGCAGAAGGACCTGGCCAACTAGCGGTCCTGCGATCGCGGAAATTTCATCGTCTACGGCCTCGCAGCCCCCAAGAGCTTGAATGCGAGGCAGGTTGCTGCAAACCCAAGTTTCGTCATCAATGCCTTGTGGCAAAGTCTTTTGCTCTTCTTCATTAAGGATTCTAGCCTTTCCACATGCATCACAGAAAATTGTCAAACCCTCTTTAGACTCCTCACCAGTCTTTGCCTCTTCCTCGCCGTTTGTGGCGCCAGAATTTGCTGTCGATGAAGCGTCCACAACTTCGGATGAAGATGAGGATTTTTCTGTAGATGCCTCCGTACGAGGCCGCTTCCCACGATTAAGATCGGGGGCAATGTCCTGGACTGCATCCCTGATGGCCTCGACCTTGCTGCGATCGAAGTCCTGCGCAAGGAAGAAGCTGTCTTGGTCCTTGTCTTTGACAAATCCCATCCAAGTCAGCACCTTTTCAGCACTTTCATAGCGGAGAAGTTTTTCCGAAAGAGCTTCATTCGCGCATCTGAGTCGACGATACTTTCCGTCCTGTTCGTCCCCACGCTCAAGCACGTTGCGCACGACGCTGGCCAGCGTTTGCAGGGCAAGGAGCCGCGAGGAGTCATCGTCTTCTTCATCAGCTGTGCTCGCCTCAGTAGCAAGATTCTCCACGAGACTCGCAGCGTCTGCCATTTTTGTTTACGCCTTGTCCACAATTTACGCCTTGCTCGATAAACCTTGGATTGCTTTGGAAGCTTGGTATCGACGATGGTTTTGACTTGATTTACAGTTTGTCTTATGGAGTAATTGATTCGCTTGAAACTAAATTGTCATCATCCTATTTATTGAAAATAGTAAATACATGAAAATCCTTTGTTTTTAACATAACGAACACAAGCTCTAAGTTTCAACACGCCGTGAAAGGCTTTGTTAGCTAAGAGCAAAGACAGGAATAAAAAATCGAGATCGATTGATGGAGCCATGCGCGGATACCATATGATGTATTGAAAGCCCTCTTGACACTGGGCGGTGGTTGGAGCGTAATTAAATATAACTGCCATCATCAATGAGAAATGGGCTCTTCTTATAATTACAAAAAGGGAACTCCAAGGATAGTCAGAAAAAAACAAGCAAATAAAGGGCATTTGTTGCACCATATTACTACAAGATGATGGAAAGAAATAAACTCAACGCTATGGTTCATGAGGGCATATGATCTCCCTAATTCATCTTCGGTTGTTTTTTTGTTAATGAGGTTAGTAGTTACTTTTTGAGAAACAGTTGAAGGTCGATTATCGAGAGGCTTGGCGCAAGAACTTCGCAGAAACCCCTCAACTTTTCACGCGATGGATCGCTATTCCACCTAGCACGTGTACAGTCTACACAAGTTAAATTCTACCTCGTAACGAGTCTTCTCTACTCCATATGACAGAGATCATAGAAATACAAGACGGCAACTTTGGAGACACAACTGACGGAGATGAGTAACAGCTGACAATGGGATATAAGGATCTTTGGTACTTTTTTTACTTTATTTCTTTGTTGCATTGAGTAGAAGCAGGGGATAAGAGAGAATCTCAATTATGAGCAGGGTAGACTTCATTCGTACGCTCGATCTAGCACACGCACAGCCAAAACCCTGTTGGAAGCTAGAAAGGTTATTGTGTGAACCAGTCAGCCCTGCAAATTGACGAGATAAGAACTAGGATGTTTGTTGGCCACAGGTATAATGTTTACTGGATAGTGAAGGGGAGCTCGTTACCGGGCGTGAAGAAGCGCTCGACTCCGTTCTCGTCAATGATTGCCGTGCGGATGACACCACCAGAAGATCCGTCACGAGCCATTGCATGTGCGAGAGCCTTTTTCACAAAAGCATGGGCCTCATCACGAGTCATGCCCTCGCGAAAGTTAGCATCACAATAAGCATAAATGTAAGTGGATCCACTGCCACCGATGGCGAATGGCTGCTTGATCATAGCTCCACCGAGAGGAATTGAATACACCGATCCGCCGTCTACAGGATCAAAGCCCGCGCAAATGATGCCTGCCATGAGGCGGTCCTTGTACTGATAGCAGTAGCGTTGGAAGAGCTTGGCAGCTGTTTTCACGCTCGGGGCACGACCCAACTCAACGGCATGGGTGCCAAGCTGCACGCGAACAATGTCTGAGATGGCTTGTGTGTCTGCTGCGGATCCAGATCTGCAGCAGTACACGTTGTCATGCACAGGGGTGAGCTTGTCAGAGACACGGTTTGCAATGTACACGCCAGTTGAGGTGCGACTGTCAGCACCGACAATGACACCAGAGCCGTAGCTGACGGCCATAATACTGGTGCCGAGGTCAACCTCGCCTTTCTTGAGTGTTCCTGGGGGCGACATTATGGATTGCTAAAAGTGGTTGATACACGAGGATCTCAAGTTTCTCTGAGTTAATTGCTTGATCAGCTCTGGGTTTGGCGAGTTACAGTTATTGCTGTGTAGAAAGATACCAGCAATGAAGAAGTGCTGATTAGATGTTGATCAGAACAGTACAAACCGAGGTGGTCTCGGGCTCTCGAGCTGGCAGAACTCGGGAAACGCAAAGGTCAAACGAAACGGCCCTGGGTCCCTTCTAGGCCTTACGAAGTCGAAGTCCTTCCACGCGAAGAAGGCCTCGAGCAACAGAAAATAGCGATCTAGTGTGAGTCTGCCTTTGCCGCCAAGGCAATCGAGCTTCTTCGCCTTCGCTCGCCTTCTCTGGGAATCCGGTGCGTAGTGGCGCCGAAGAGTTAGAACTCTGGGGACCCTCAATGACAACCCGACATTGTATTTTGAACAACCCAAATTTGAAATTTTGTTATTTTAAGTTCATGATAAGGTTATGTACCTGGGCGTTATGGTAGTCAAGGATAAGAGTCATTTAGAACCTGTCGAGTAGTACTCGGGTACCAATGACTTACAGAAACGTGTCCTTCCTTTTTTCTTAAAATAGGTAAGGTAGGTACTACTGACCCTTTTAGAACAATTTTGCAGGTATTATTATTGTGTGATACATGCGAATCAGAACATGTTGCTATCTTGTGCAAGGTCTTGAACCTAATCAGGGTATGTTATGTAATGTGGTGTCGGCAAAAGTTAGCAAGCAAGTTGGAAAGCTCAATGCATAAGAAATGAAGCTAGCAAAGAAATGTTTGGGCTGGAGAATTTCATTTTGGTGAAGTGAACCTCGCCCCCTTAAGTACGCATCAAAGTTTAGCTCAAGTATAGCAATGCTACTCTCATCTGTTTACCTTTAGTTAATTATATGTCATCGCATGATGCTATTATTAATGAACATTATCAGATATGTGCAGCTGCTTTCTGCGATTACTCTGCATATGGAAAACAAAAGAGTAAGAAAAGGTTTATTACCTTCCTTCATAGCAAGCTGCACGAGGGGATGAACCCTGGCAAATGCAGAATTGAGAAAGTGAGGAAGTCAATATGTACTGTATATTCCTGATTGGATAGTTCTTTCTAATATAGTGATTTAAAGAATACAATATTTACATTTGTCAAAGAGAGCGAATACACTCTAGTTTGAGATTGTTCTAAATCGTCCAGTATGTTGTTCGGCAAAACCTTTGGTTCACGTTAAGGTTAGCGACATCGATGAAACTGACGTTGGATATTGCTGGTAATATTGCAATATTCCGCAAAGGATAGTTAAAGAGTGTGATTTTGTTTTTTGAATTGATTGTTTTGGCCGAAGGAGCCCACTTTAGATCAAAAGAACAAACTGTTTGTTTCCAAAAAGTCTTAATTTTCTGCTCTGAGTCGAGGACGGCAAAATATGTTGATACTTATAACAGTAACGTAATGAATGCAGCTCGTCTGCAACAAAAAAAATGTTATGGAGAGCTATTAATTCATGTGACCTTCAAAGAGAGAACATATACTTTACTATAAACACATACTCTTTAGGTAGTGCTGAAATATCTAATTAATGAAACTGAAGGACATGTTTCCAGCTTACGATTATAAGATAATTCAGCTGGAGTTTAAGTCTGTTTATGCAAGCAAAATCGGAAAGAGGCAGAAAACGAGACTTATTTAAAGAACTCAGACGAAACTTGCACGTGAGACTTCATTTGCAACATCTCTTTCGGCATATTTTTTTTTTAAGACTTTGTGTGTTTGGCACTAGTTTATTCGGTAACATGTTCAAGTCCGAGGCGAGGAAGAGGTGGAAGCTTAGAAAGCACGAAGTTTTGATATCTCTAATTTATCCTCACGGTTGGCCTACGCTTGTTCTGCCAATCAATATCTTTACGTCATTTGTTAACCCCCCAAATATTAGCACTGGGTCTAGCTTCATGGTGTCCTCGTTCTTCGCGAGCTAGTTTATCAAATATGACTTTCGTTGACTAAGTCTTGCCAAACGCATTTTACACGGACAACAGAAACTTTACCGACACTTTGACATAACGTATAAAATACCGACTGCGTGTTCTCCTCCCACTAATTTAAAATGAAGTGTTGTACAGAGATAAAAGTATTTGGAGATAAAAGAAGGATGTGCATTTACTTAAGAGGTAGATCATAACGCATACATAATCCAAACATAGACCATGCGCGCACGCTGTCCCCACAACTTAGCTTTACGGTTTACAACGATATCCATCGTTGTTGTAGTTTCTTCGAACAGCTCTTGAACTCGAACTTTGCGGTCAAGTCGATGTTCAATTTCAAAATTTCGCGCTTCGGTTCGTTTCGTGGCAACTTACTTTATCCTGGTTTAGTCTTGATGTTCAACCGCTGGATCCTTCTGAAATTGGACGAAGCACCCCAGATTCTGGCTTACGTTGTCTCCTTCATATGGAGCGCATGTAGGTGCATTTTTACAGCAGAAGTCAAAGTGTTTCTTCCATGTGCAAGTAGCAACGAATAAAATTCTGGCTGGCCTCTGAGAGCAAGTTAACTGATTTCCCCTAGGACGTAAGCACAATTGTAATGCGGGAGGTTGCACAGCACAGCAAGGTGTCGCAACACTATTGAGGGTGTTAACATTCTATCCAATACAACAATCTCAATCAATTGACACACCCTGCAAGGAGCCTTTCGGAACTTGAGCTTGGGCCCTCATTAACTCAATCTGAGAATCATTACTCCATTGCCCTGGCTATCAGTGACTACTGAGTAAAAGGAGTGACTACTTCGGACAGTACGTTGTTACTGGTTTTAGCAAGAACATACAGTGATGACTCTCCTCTATTTCAACTGAAAATAATGAAGTCTACTGCCACTGGGTCTACTCAAAAGGTATATACAATAGAGCTTTATAGTTGCACAAAAACAATGGTTGTATTTGTATATTTCAAGCACACGGAAACTAACAGCCTACTATTCTCACCAGCTTAGAACATCACATGTATGAGTAAACTAGCCAGGGATGAAGAGGCCAAAAACCATCAATTGAACGGCTTGCAGAAAGTACATGTTTGACTCTTGGTTGGTTTCAGAGCGTTCCATACATACTCCATACTAACTCAAAATCGTTCTAAGCGCGAGTTTTTTGCTCTTTTGAAAGAGGGCATTCATTCATTCTGTCAGCATGCAGACGAGTCCCCGAAGTGCTGCTTAGCAGCCAGCGGGTTCTTTTCTATGTGCGCGTTTCGGGTGCGTGCGAGGACCTTCATGCATTCGTTCCTGCTCCATATCATATGGAAGGTGTTTTATTATTTTCTATTTCAGTTAAAGAACAAATTATAAAGACGCAGTTAAAAACAACATTATTATTATTATTATTATTATTATTATTTAAAGAAAAGAAAAGAGAAAATAAAATACGAATAAGATAAAATAAAATAAAACATTGTTTTCATAAAAATAAAAATAAAATCTTAAAAAAAATCTAAATAAAAAATCCAAACTATTAAGGAGAAACTGGGAAAAGACAAGGCAAACTGGAGCTCATCCTTCTTCATTGCCAGGTAGGTAGGTAGGTAGGTAGGTACTGCGCGAAATGATGTTTGGCCCACGCGATGAATGAGCACCTAAATGCGTAACCAAAAGCAGCTTGTTTCCCGGCTCAAAGCAGGGCAGGCAAGCAAACAAGAAAGTAAAAAGCACGCGCATCATAAAGTCTTGCACGCACACGAACATTCAGTTCAGTCGCCACAGTTTTTTTTCTTCCCCTTCATTTATTTATATGAGCGAATGATTGAATGAATGATTGATTGAATGAATGAAGAATGAATGCATTCATGGATGTTTCTACAGAGTCAGCGTCATTCAGAGGTTTCTTTATAGAGGAGGAGGACAGGGTTTAGCGGGCGGTGATGTATAAAATTAAATCAATGACCAACTCTCAAATTAATAAACTTTAAAGACTGTACTTCAAGTTGCCAGTTCTATCGCTCATTTCCCCTCTGCTTTCTCGCTTTCGACTTTCCTTTTAAATCGAAGAGCACTTGAATCGACCAAAGTGCGCTCGAGCCCTTGAGTTGGTTAGCTGCTTAGTTAGTTAGTTAGTTACTCAGTTAGTTAGTTACTCAGTTACTTAGCTAGATAGATAGCCTGCCTCTTCGGTAGGACGTAAAAGGTGTAGTGGCTCAGTTTACCCACACGTGCCTCGAAAAGGGCGCCCCTATTCCGGTCTAGTGACTTTAGAGATCAGAAGCGAGTTCAAGTTTGCTGTTCGAGTTCAAGCTCAACTTCGTCTTCCGGTCGCTCCATGTGCGAATTGACTTCAATTTCAATTTCAAGTTCAAGTTCAATTTCAATTTCAATTTCAATTTCCATTTCCATTTCCATTTCCATTTCAATTTCAATTTCCATTTCAATTTCAATTTCAATTTCAATTTCAATTTTAATTTTAATTTTAATTTCAATTTCAAGTTCAAGTTCAAGTTCAAGTTCAAGTTCAAGTTCAAGTTCAAGTTCAAGTTCAATACGAAAGCTAAAGTTGAGGTTTCTGCGTTCAATCAAGATCAAGTCAGTCCAATTTAATCTTTTGAGCGAGAGCGTATCCCGTAAAGCTTGAAGGCAGGGGGCTTCACCGGTAGCAGCGGCCTATGCGGTTCCTACTGGTAGGGTTCACTACCGGTATGGCAGGAGGCTGTCTGCCAAAGTGAAAAAAATGGAGAGAAAAACGAGGTATCAGTTAGAACTCCGGACTTTGGTCCAAAGCGGAGAAGAAGAAGAAGAAGTAGAAAGAAGAAGGAGTTCCTTTCAAGGGTGCCTTGGATCAAGAGCGATGGTGACGCAACGAAGTCTTGAGCATGCATGCATTCGATCGATCGATAGCTGGTTTTCCAAGTACCTGCTTCGACAGCAGCAGCGTATCACGTGCGCCTGAGGACGAGATGAAGATACCGGGTACATCAAGTACGTGCTATCTATCTTCGTGTCGATCATCGCAATGTCACGCGCCCTTTCTCGACTACCTTGGTGCTTTCAAAGAAAGAACGCGGTCGCGTGAGAAGGCGTAGGCTTGATAAGGTCGAATTGAAAAGGGTCGCATTGAGAAAGAAAGAAAGAAAGAAAGAAATAAAGAAAGAAATGAAGAAAGAAATGAAGAAATAAATAAAGAAATAAATAAAGAAAGAAATGAAGAAAGAAATAAAGGAAGAAAGAAAGAAAGAAAGAAAGAAATATAGAAATAAAGAAATAAAGAAATAAAGAAATAAATAAGAAATAAAGAAATAAAGAAATAAAGAAATAAAGAAATAAAGAAATAAAGAAATAAAGAAAGAAATAAGAAATAAAGAAATAAATATAGAAATAAATAAGAAATAAAGAAAGAAATAAATATAGAAATTAAGAAAGAAATAAATTAAGAAAGAAATAAATTAAGAAAGAAATAAATTAAGAAAGAAATAAATTAAGAAAGAAACAAAGAAATAAATATAGAAATTAAGAAAGAAACAAAGAAATAAATATAGAAATTAAGAAAGAAAGAAATTAAGAAAGAAAGAAAGTCAATGTCTCTTTCAGTTTTGAAGTACTCGTGGTCTAGGAGTTGGTAGTCCGCGGAAGAAGTGGTCAAATGGTGCACTCAGAATCGAGAGATGGGGTGTCGACAGGTCCAGACCAGGGCTTAGTCGACCTATTATGTAAACTGCGCGAAATCCTCTCAGGACTTGTCACGGAGGAAGAAGCATAACAAGGATATAGAGTGGGATAGAGTGGGGGTTGTTCTTTTCATTATTCTCATCATTCTAATTGCCACGGGAAGTAGATAAACATGATAGTAATTAAAATAGAGGGAATGCTTTTTCATACCAAAAGCGAGCAGCTCGCTTTTATATGCGTTAAAAAATTATAAAGTTTATAAAAAGAAAGATAAAGGGAAAAGGTTTCATACTGTATGTTTTGCAAAATGTTTGTTCGAAACGAAGTGTGGATCCGAATGTCTACATCGATGTCTGCAAGGTAAACAAGCAACGAAAATAACAGAAAAGTCGTTGCTCAAATCGGACACGAGGGCAGCAACCGCTTCACAAGTTTGGGAAAAGGGTCAGATGGAGCAGGCATTGAGGATGGATTGACAAGTGTTGATACGATCGACCCTTGAAGTCTGCAAATGTTGCATTTCCTCCAATCGTTACTAAAGGCATTATTGGGCGCACACTATCGTGATCGTCTCAAGGCCATTAGCTATACATTCATACTACTAGGTACCTACCTAATGAGTGAATGAGTGATTGATTGATTGATTGATTGATTGATTGATTGATTGATTGATTGATTGATTGATTGATTGATTGATTGATTGATTGATTGATTGATTGATTGATTGATTGATTGATTGATTGATTGATTGATTGATTGATTGATTTGATTGAAGGAATGAATGTATGATTAAATGAATGAATGAATGATTTCTTAAATGAATGTATGATTAAATGAATGAATGAATGAATTCATGCATAGATGAATGAATGCATGAATGAATGAATGATCAAATGAATGAATTCATGCATGCATGGATGCTTCTACAGAGTCAGTGTCATTAATAAAGGGCCTTTTAAATAGAGGAAGAGGACCAGGATTTAACGGACGGTGAACCTATCCTTAACAATTCAACGTGCCAAAGTGCAAAGAAAGTGCCACGAGGAACGAAAAATTGCACGGCTCCTCTCGCCTCTTGCCCATACCGGGATCAATTTGCCCTGCCAAAGCCCCGGCGTCCGCGTAACGAGCGGATGCGGAGCCTTCTCTCGAGGCAATGGCCAACCTGAGATTCAGCAGACCGACAGAGAGAAATAAACAACAAACAAACAAACATATAGTCAGACAGAAAGAATAACCCCGTAGCCACCCACACAGACACCCCTGCAATGGAAATGGCCATTGATGGATCTTACAGAAGAAGTGGGTGGTTCGGGCAAGTTGCACTCTTTGGAGCTTTTAAAAGAAGCTAGTAGGCTGCCAAAGAGCCGAATTTGACTCACGTTCAACCCACACCAAGCCAGACTCAGCTTGGACACAACACCACTTTCTTTTCTATAGGGAACATCCGTCTTATACTGGAGAAGAGTGATTGCAGCCATGGAATGCGTCAGCTAAACCAATCTCCCCTCGATTTTGGGAAAACTGTTGAGCTGCAGAGAGGATTAATTGTCCAAGCAAGAGGCCTTTCTACTCACATGACTCACTCACACATACATACACACACTCTGCTTATAGTTCTCGAGAGGGCGGAACACCCTCGTTCATTTTGCGAGTGGATACAAGCAATTCATGGATGAGCTGTTGATCGCTGCACTCCCGGATTGCAGTTTTTTAAATGAGCATCATCAACACTTCTCTGTCAATGTGTTCCTGGAATTTTGATAGAGTGTAGTTCTGCAGTTTCTGGTTGTTTTCTGTGTTCGATTTGTCTTGGTTTTGTCATAGTTTTGTCATAGTTTTGTGCAATGGCAGTGTTTTCGCAAACCTTCCTCAGGAGATCGACACGAGGCAATAAAGAAGATGAGATGCTTCACAGGTTTCCACATTGTCGCGCATTCAACATCTGAAGGTGGCAAGCAATGTGTCACGCACGCCATGGTGGGGTGATTAACCAAATCTAGATATGCTCAGGATAAGACCAACCTCAGCGAATCCGCTAAAGAGCTGGAACCCGAGGGGTTATTCCATCATATTAAGTTCCACGGGCTCACACATTCAAGTAAGCATGAGGAGGTAATACGCAGCCTGTGAAGCATGCCTGAAGTAGGTACTTAGGCGCCAAAGTAGCAGCCAATTACAGGTCATTCTCTTTATTTTTTAATTTTATTTTTGCATAATCAAATGATGCAAACACTTGTTTGCCCGGTCCCGGCCCCTAATCCTTTCACTTCAACTTTAGAATGCACTTCACACAAGCTACTGAAAATACTGATTGCGACAATCGAATTGAATGGTCTCTAGGGCTGGGCTGCGCGCAGTTCGAAGTCTCCAGCAAATGGAAACCATGCACGCAGCAGTTACCCGCGTCCTCTACATGAGAAAACCAGGCGATTCCAACAACGATCCCGTTGTATTCAAAGACAAAGGCTCTTGCACGGAAGTGGAATTGATTTCTCCGTTGTAGTATTTCTTTTCATTTGTTAACTGGTACTTTCGCTATGTTCCTATTACCTGGTAGGCAGTACTTTAGGTATTCATGCTTTCATTCTGGAGTTTTGGCCCCAACTTTTAAGAGGAGCAATTTATTTCTTCGCTTTTTTTGCATGTGCTCCTTCATTCATTGCTGTTTCGTGGTTTGAGGGCGAAGCCCAAAGATTTGAGTGACAGACTGCTGTAGCAATCCAAGAACAACTTGTTCAAGTAAGACTGGTGCGAGTTTTCGAGTGAGCACGTGGCGCTTCAAACCTTCCGCGCCACTCAATGTCGCTGTTTATCTGCAGGTGCTCCGTTTTACAAGTCGCAATTTCATTCTCCACGCCCCCACGAGCTAGCTCAGGGTCGTCTGCGCAGACGCGAGCTTCAGCCCACAAGCTTCACTCTGAGCCGACTTGTTGAGCCCGAAGAGCTCGCATTGGGGGGGTAGTCGTGCTTGGAGGTTATTGCAAAGTCCAGGGCGTCATGATTCACGTTGATAAGAGCGCAATGAAATCAAGCCCAACGCAGCACTTCCCTATGTACTCCTTACCAGCGGGTGAGCTGCTTGAAAGACCTTGAATAGGTATTTTACCTATCTCTAAATTGGTTCATGACGTCGCAAGGCAGAGCGTTGGCACGTGAATCTTCTCCCAGAAAGTTGGCGCAGTCTCGAGATTCAAGCAAATTTTCACCGCTTTCAACGCTCCTCGAGCTTAGGCCAAAGCTCAAGCCAAGCTTTTCTCCTCTGCAGACTTTCATGGGTGCGTGCGTATCTTAGATACCTACTTAGTTGAGGAAAAGATGAGGAGTTCTTTCATGTACCCACGGGGGGGCGGGGATCCTGTTTTAGAATAGGTGAATGATAAGAAGAGAGACTTTACTTTCATGGAACAGCCCTCTAATCACCATTATAATAATTAATTATTATTGACATACTTATTCATTTATTTCTAGATCTCTTGCTTTTATGTATAAATGTTTTTTGTTTTTTTGTTTTTTAAGTTGTAGATTTTCAGTCTTCTTTAAAATGAAAAAAAAGGTGGCTGGCAGCCTTGCGCACTTAGATATTAGATGGTGCCAAGATCGTGACCTATGTCGCACTTGAAGTGGAAGATCTATGAAGAGTCTCCCGTTTGTGGAAATTTGAACACTTTGGTTTCTTAGCTGAGACTAACTAACAAATTATTTTCTTTGCAAGTTTATCTTTCGTTGAAACAAACGTTTTTATTTATTTATTTATTTATTTATTTATTTATTTATTTAATTAAATATAATAATTATTACGTCTAATTTATTTATTAAAAAAAAACATTAAAAAACCAATATGTTATGTTTATTTTTAAAAACTGAAATATTTTTTTTCTCAGTCTTGATTAAAATAGAGACATTTTCAATAGTGAGTTTAAAAAAAAGGTCTTAGACATGAATTGTAAAGTTTAAATTTTACCTTGGAAATTGGAATGGAAAGGAAAGGAATGGGACGGAAAGACATTAAATTCTCTCAAAACTATCAGTTAGTTGAAGGATATGATGATCTACTTCTCAAAATCAAGTATAGGCATTTACAAATGAGTAATACATATCTCTAAAATAATGAATGAAAACGACAGGAGAATCTCCCCCAAACCATCATGACTGCAAGGCACCACAACCCCTTCCTACGAAGCCATGAGTCGTTGTTTTGGCCAGAATTGAGAGAGATTGTTGTTTGCTTGAATTTGCACCCGAGTTAAAAGATTTCAATGCAGCACCTCTGACCAGTTAAAAGTGTTGCTTTGCTTGCTTGCTTGCAGATATCAAAAACCATAATCAAACACTTTATTCTTTATGAGGGATCGCAGCTTTCTTGGAGCCAAAGAATTCGCGATGAGAGGAATATCCAAAGGCATGAAAAGCGAGGGCCAAAGGAGGGCAAGTGAAGAAGACTAAGGGTCAATAGTTGGCATGCCACGCCTCGCAGAGTTCGCTTCAACTCCTTCGTCGAATGATCTGCTGCCGAAGCCGGATCTTGGTTCTATTGACGCCCCAGGTTGGACGTTCAGGTCGAGAGGAAGGTCCATCCCCCTGATCGTAATCCGGCCCTTAAGAATCTGCGTTTTCCTCTCGAACTGAAGCTCTTGAGGCGGTCTTCCGCTGTCAAATGAAGTACGTGTACATGGAATTCGATGAACAAGAGACGTGCAGGGCACACAGAGTTTACAGCGCCCCCAGAAAGCGCTGCCTTGGCAAACTCAGATCGGTTGATTGAAACCCGTTGCGAATCGGTTTAGATTGAAGGCAGTTCCTGCCATTTCCACACGTGTATGTATTGCAATGTCTGTATTGTAATGTGTCGAAATGTGTTGTAATCTATGAGTTCTGACGATAGCATAGCATAGCAAGTTATTTATTTATTTATTTATTTATTTGTTTGTTTATTTATTTGCGCAGGGTTCGCCTGATCACAGACAGTCTGCTGCTGCAACTCGCAGAGGACAACTGCTGTTGACAAAATGCGGGAACAGCAGAAGACCTACCGCTCAGTGAGCTAGCTATCTGTCTCGGTTGGTTGTGCGGATTCTACGATGTAAGGCGATCTCGGGTATTTCCGCAGCCTCCTGTGGAGGTTAGCTGAGCCTTCTGTTGTGCAAAAAAAGGTTTGCACATGTAGCGGGGTGGAGCATCGCGTGGTCGCGATAGCCGCAAGCTGAATCGTTCGCTATGCGTTCGTTCAAGTGCGTGTCTCGTTCAACCCACGTCGCAGAGAACACGTCGTGCACCAGTCGATGCTTCACGGTAGCTCGACCGTGCTGCAGACTGTAAATCGCAAAAGAGGGCAAAATACTCTGATGATCCACTATCCTAACAAACAATACGTGCGCGTGTGCGATTCGAGTGTTACATCTCCTGCCTCGTCCTCTAGCTGTTAAGGGTGCCGATGAGCGAGTGGTGTATGAATGTATTGTTGGTTTCTAGTCGATGCCTGCACCACAATGTAGTGCTTCACTCTAAGTCTACAATTCGGGGTCAGCGGCTAATTGCCCACTTTCGGCACCGCAAGGCTGTCAAATGAAGCTACGGCATCAAGAAATGCTTCGAGCAGGCTTCTGCAGCCGCTTCTTCATGTTATGTCGCAGAAAAGAAGTGAGGAGTTATTGCATCAGAGTTATTGGATGAAGTTACAGACTCAGCCTGCTATGGAGTAACTGATCGATGGTCAAGAGGAACAACAATATTATTTCTACATTGATTTACCGTCGCTATGGAAAAAAGAACTTCATTACCGTACCTGGTATTTTTAATGGCATGGCGATGGATGTCTGCCAAGTGCAGCGAAAGCTTTCATAGAATTTCATCCATACATTTCCCTCTTTTAGCTTTCGCAGTTCTGGAGAGAGGCTCTTGCTTCTTGGTTCACCCATCGGTTCTGGCCTGCACCAAACACGGTGGCCAACGCAACAAATCGACTCGACTTCGCCAACCGCATTTTTGATTAAAAGGGGATTTCAACAGCCTATAATATGAGGCGATGCTCCACAGAATTGCAGTGCAAAGGAGCCTATACTAGAGTCTCAGAATGCCCATCGCTGTAATAGTTTCTTGATTTCGCAAGTTTTGCTTCTTAAATTAAAGAGTAAATCCTTACAGTTTGTCTGGACAAACAGGACAAAACCATCTACATTCGAAATAAATTCTATCTCCGTGCAGCCAGGCACAAGAATTGCGAGTCCTGGATTGGTTGCCTCCACCAAACCAAACATCCCCCTCTTTCCCGGATGGCAGTCTTCGTTCGGAGAAGGCAGGCGATTTATTATTGTTATTATTATATTTCTTTTAAAATTAAAAAATGATGCATCGTCTTTGAAAGATAGTACTTCTTCAATTGCGGTTACTCGTTACTGCTGCAAGAAAGTCTTTTGTGATTTTTATTTCTTATAATTTATTATATTTATATTTTAACTTATTTAACTTCAAGCTACCATCTCTTTTAAAGTTAAATGAAACACCTCTGAAGGAAAAAAGATGGTATGTTTTAAAGGAGGAGCAAATGAACAAAGTACTCTTCTGAATTGTATAATCACTTTTTAATTTTCAAAAAGAAAAAAAAAGGTGGCAATGTTGTAAAGTAGGTTCTTCAATGTATACTACCACGGCAGAAGAGACTCTTAAAGGTACAAAACCGCTTTCTGGCCGTACCAGATGCTTTCTTTCTGCACCGAAACAGCTTTTCATTGGACAACTCACCCGCTTTTATTGCCAATACTGGCACACAAAGGAATCCCTGTTATCAGTGTCGATCATCATAATATATTAGATTACCTAGCTTGAGGCTAGAGCCCCCTTCTTTTCTTTTCTTTTTTTTCTTTTCCCCTCCCCACCTCTTTTTTTCCCTTCTTATTTTTCTTCTTTCTTTTTATCTTTCAAGGTAACAACTGCGACACAGATTACTCTGACTAAGTGAGAGGTGATTCCGTAATTATGGAAGAGAACAAGGTCAAAACGGAGCCTGGATTTTTGCAGCAGCCAGAGAAGATCGTCCTTTAGAAAGGAAGGAAACGACGCAGCATATGTAAAAAGCTGATCACTTGAGGCCGGCGAAAACAGCACCTTTGGATCAGCGGAATAAGTAGGTTGAGTTTCTTCATGAATCTGTTGAATCTTCGCTCCATTTTGCAGCTTTTAGCGTTTGCTTGCACGTGCTTTTGCGGTTCTCTTCGTCAAGTTAGACGCTGGCTGTCTACGGCCCTTCTTTGAGTATGTCGAATCCTATGAGTGAGCTCTCGCCTCGTCTTTCTCTCTCGCTCTTTTATAAATTGTAGCAGATAACTAAAGAACAAACATATATTTTGGTTATTTTGGTTATTTTCTGTTTTCTTTTTCAAAGACAAAAAGTAGACTAGCAAAATAAGATGAATGCATGTTAAGGGCAATAAATAAAGGCAAGTGAATTAGCCTTTCTCCAGTCAAACAGATAGATAGACAATATCTGGCGCATGGATGCGGAGACGCTGACTTAGGATGAGGCTGCAATACATGCCAAGCTACAACTATATATACAACTATATACTGCAGTGGGTTTTTTCCGGATAGTAAAAGACCTCTGGCTGAACAGCCTTCAAAGTAAACTAAAGGGTCCGGCACTCTTGGTTTTCATATTCATGCTTCTCATTGAGATTGAATAACAATACCTTGTGTTCTTTAAGTTGAAGGTACAGTCCTTCATTCAAGTTTTAGATCGATAGTTGAATTGTTCATTTATTTGTTTGTGCTATTATAATATGACCACCTACCTAGGTGAGGCCTCAGGAGAAACGCCAACGGTTAAAATATTATGGGCGAGAGCACTTTCGCAGTTTGATGTCGCTTGGGATCTACGCGTTTGACCTTGGAATGGCGTTGCTCAGTTCAAAGAGAGCACCGAACGAAGATACGACTACCGTAATACAGGAAACCCATCGATGAAGAAGCCGCAGAGAACGAGGACTAATTTCTTCCATCTCATCGAATTAAGGGAAGTTGTCCTGCTACTAGTGCTTCTACTTCATACTTTAAAAATGCTTGGATGCTAATAGATAAGGGAGGTAGAAGCTATAAAAGAAGCATCAGTACCTTGTAATAGAAGAGAGTAAAGCTTTGTTGGAATGTAAATAACTAATAGTATAGGAGAAGAAAAGGAATGAATAAAACTTGGAAGAATTTTCTGATGTGGGTCAGTGCTTTTTAGTTAAACGTTTTAAATTTCAGAAGAAAAAAAGAAAAGAAATATTTAAATTAAAATTAAGAAACCAAAGATGAGGTTATATTTATTTAAATTTATTTTTTAAAAAAGGAATGGTCCTTGTATCAGAACAACAACAGTTTTTCCAAAGAGTTTTCAACTTTGTGCTTGAGGGATTCTTTCTTTCCCTCCGATACTATTATGACGCATGAAATGACCCCTGCCACCCCCGTCTTAGCATGCGAGATGATACCTTCAGGTGTACTCAAACACTTTAATTGTTGGACATCATAAAATTGCGTTTCGGCAGGCCATTTTGTTGCAGGAATAGTTGACTAATTGATAGACTTTTGTATTGGAGCTCCTTCGCGATCATAAGAATCTAGAGGATGTTTTTTCGTTCACAACACCTAAAAGGCATCGAGTTAATATTCACATCAGTTCGTTCTATTAGATAGTATCAGCATCTGATTGCCAGGTGCACTTAGGTGCATGCGTGAACTGTCGATGAACTACAATGAATATGAAAACATATAAAAAGTTGAACATCGCTGAGATATCATCTGATAAAATTCCATTCGTTAGTTGCGCATGGATTAAAGTTTAGACTTGGACTCGCATGTATAATCCTGGTCCAATAGTATAATGCTCGTCTTCACCTAGGTTCTGTCTGCACTATATAACGCACTCAGCGGCGTGTCTTGTATGAAATTCAACGAAGCTTGCATCGTAGATTCCGTTTGAAATGTTACAATTCGATTGAGATTAACGGAGTTCTCTCACGTAGTGATGAAATACGAGCATTAGATCTTGCATCTAGAAATTTAATGATCAGCTAATACTGCCTGTGATAACAACAAAACGCAGTCGTCGGGGTATTCTATTCTTGATGTGTCGACCAGTATACCTATGGATACTGCTTAAACGTACTGGTGGAGAGATTAAGCAAGAACGTGGTAAAAGGATCAATGGAGTGATTCTGTGTCATCTTGAAAGAATCCAACTCTGCATTTTGAACGTAAAGGTCCAGCCTTGGCTTAAGTCGTCCACTGTGTCCAACATTTTGTGTTTGAGTCGAGAGAAGTGTCATCAGTAAATACAAAACCATACATCACATAGAAGCTAACACATCGACTTGAACGGTGCAGAGCTGCTCAACATTGCGTTCTTATTACGAGTAGATCCTCCTGGTCAAAGCAAAGGTGAATTGGCTTGCTACAGATGAACTCATTTGCAGAAATCATGTCGATAAGGAAGTCTCAACTAGTGTCGTGGCGAATGAAAGCGAAGACTGCTGTCGTCTTTCACCTCCGTGTCCTTTTCTCAGGTATCCCCTCCTGTACAGTATACAGGACACATTTTCCGTTTCAATATGTAGAGATATTAATTTTCGATGGTCCTGACTAAGAAGCCATCGAAATACTCTACTCCTTTTCTATCTGAAAATCCGCTTATCTGCATAAAGTCTATACTTTATTAACTCTGCGCTTGCCTCCATTGACAAATATGAAGTATCCCGACCCCGTCAGCAATTTACCGTTGAATTTCATTCAACCCCAGACTTATTAGTTCACTAAAGATAATAGATCATAAACAAGGGTTATATTTGTGGGGTCAAGGGGCTGGATGTGGTATATAGCGAGAATGCGTCGATCATTGTTTTGTTTATTTCTTATTTTATACGAAATAAAAAAATTACTATTTGTAAACTCTATTTGAGGCCCTTGCATACTGCGCAGCTATCCATAGGTGATGGTAGGCATCGGATAAGCACAAACAACAAAACAAATAATAATAATAAAATATTTCTATTGTCAAAGATAATGAAGCACTCGTAAGTGCGAGAAACCGAATAAGTGTTTGATGTGCAACCCTAGTAAAGCTATTGCCGTCTGTGGTGCACTTGGAAGAACCGGTCATAAAAGGTGCAGGAGTTCCTTCCTAGACAAGAGAAGAGAAGAGAAGAGAATGAATGAATGAAGGAGAATGAATGATTATGGATGAATGAATATGAATGAACGAACATAAATGAATGAATATGAATGACTGTATGTTTTGCATTTTCTAGTAATCTCAATGTTTTATTTTGTTTTTTGTGCTTTTTTCCGTTTGGACAGTCAGGGAGGCGAAGTCTTCATGAAATAGAAACGGAAGCAAGTTGAAAGTCGATCGATGCTCCTTCATATCGCATGCAACCCTTAAATACATACAACAATACAATCATACATACAAACGCACACACGTACATACGCAGACGAAGCTTGCATCCATGCCGAGTACTGCACGCGGCGAACCAGTCTTGCAGGTGCCGAAAGAGACGCAATCGCGGCGGAGGGCCTTTCAAGCGCGAAGAACCGAGTCAAAGGAGGAGCTCAACTCCTCAAGTTCCTGTCCTGCCCTCGAAGGCGTAGAACAACAGCTAACTAGCTCGGCTTTTTCCAGTCCTGAAGGGGCACTTTGCGGCCTGTTGTGCGAATTCGGCACGTTTCCACTTTCCTGGCCTTGTCTGCTGTTGTAAAGACGAGCGTGCCAGGCATGCGTTAATGGCCGGTGAGCGCGTGTACCCCTGCATCTATGTATATATATCATATGCCTTGTCTGTTTGATGCCAGTCAGTTCAGGACAGGGCCTGAGGATTTGGAAATCTTCAAGTTGGACAGTTTAGCGCCGAAGACTTTCATAATTGAGCTGCTGACCGGCAAATGTGCGTGTGTGCATGCATGCAAGCGAGCGAGCCTTGCTAGGTTTGTTTGGTTGAATTTGGTATGTTTGAGTTCGGTTTGTTTGAGTTTGGTTTGGTTGAGTTTGTTTGAGTTTGTTTGAGTTTGGTTGAGTTTGTTTGAGTTCGGTTTGTTTCCATCTTCATCTTCGAGATGTAGGATTCGCGATCGATCGATCGATGCGTTGCAAGTGACACAAAATCCATTCGGGAAGACAATAAATCGGGAAATTGCGTACTAGCTGGGCCGGGAGAGCCTAGATCGCGGCATGTACGAGATATCTGAGGCGAAGAGGCAAAGACTGCCCCCTTCCTTCCCTCCCTTTCGCTTCTCTTCTCTTCTCTTCTCTTCTCTCCTCTTCTCTCGCTGTCGGTCAGTGCGTGAAATGATGAAACTTGGCGCGAAGAACGTCGAACGCCTCGATGGAGCAAAGATGTTTGTGGTCCGCGTAGGCGCGGCCCCGGACTCATCAGTCCTCGCTCGATGTAACACGAACTGTGGACTCAAAGATATGCGAAGCCTGGATGAATGGATTGAATGGATGGATGGATGGGTAGGTCAAGTAAAATAGCTGCGGCCCTTCTCGACAGCAGCAGTAGCAGTGGCGGTATCACAGCGAAGCGCTCTACCCTCAAATTTGCAGTGTTTTGTGCGCCATTGCGTGTTATCTGCTAACGTACAATCCTTCTTCCTGGTCTAAAAGATAGATAAACATCCTTCGTGATGCTCTCTTCTTTTGGACAAAAGGGGTTAAACAGAGTAGTAACCATGAATTTGGAATTAAAAACCCCAAACATTTTATTAATGTTGAAAATAATTGAACATGCTCAACTTTTCAACGAAAAGTTGATTTGAGTAAGAAGTGCCAAGTTAGCGCCGAATTTTGTTTTTAGGATTTGTTTTTTTAGATTTTGCTTTTACTTTTTGTTTTTAGATTTTGTTTTTAGATTTTGTTTTTAGATTTTGCTTTTAGATTTTGCTTTTAGATTTTGCTTTTAGATTTTGTTTTTACTTTTTTTAATAAAAAACTTAAAGAAAGTAAATGTTTTCAACTAATTTTATCGTCTATTTATTTCAAAGAGAAAGACCATTTTCTTCTGTTTACTAACTTCTCTCTAAGAGTGCAGGAAAGTATGGTGTCATTTTCACGGATGCTGTCTCTTCCGTCTGTTCATAGAGGTCATCTATTCTGTAGCTAGACGGACTGTGCTGCTGACCCTGGGTTACAAGTATTTCAGTCATTTAGTTAATGTTTATACTCCAGGAGTATCGATCAAGCGGAAAAGATAGGCCGCTGTATTCCGCACGGAGGCTGCCAAGCATCGCAGGAAGCAAAAGCAGCGAAGCCTCCTTAGATTCCTTTATTTCTTTTTGCGCTGGTTTGTCTTTTTCTTCAGTTCGTTCTAAAGAGCGAGATCTTCACACTTGTTGTTTATTCATTCATTCATTCATTCATTCATTCATTCATTCATTCATTTATGTATGTGTATATCGACACTGCTCTGCTTGTTTAAGTGAGCGAGTGATTCGAAAGCGTGACCAGTCAAATGTATTCGCTCGCTTGCGTAACCGAGATAGTTTCGCTGACGAACAACAAACAAAATCTACAGTAATTGTAGAGTAAGTAAATTGGCGCGTAAGTAAAAGTCTGTGAAGAAGAAGAAGAAGAAGAAGTGCAGGGACAAACGCAGACGAAGGCGGCCCTGAAAGCACTGGCCGCAAGGATATCTCTATTGATTTCTCTGGTGGCCAGGTGACGAAACAAACAAGCAGCATGTGAGTGATGAAGGCGAAGTGAAAGCATGCATCTACGTAGGTACAAATCTGTGCCCATATTTGTTTGCTCCTTTGCTCTTTGCTCTTTTGTTGTTCCCCTTATTTATTAAGTAAAATTGTTTTTTCTCTTTTGCTTTTCTTCCTTCCTTCCTTTCGTTTCGTTTGTTTGTTTGTTTGTTTGTTTGTTTGTTTGTTTGTTTGTTTGTTTGTTTGTTTGTTTGTTTGTTTGTTTGTTTGTTTGTTTGTTTGTTTGTTTGTTTGTTTGTTTGTTTGTTTGTTTGTTTGTTTGCTTGTTTAACTACTTCAATCATTTACATTCGCTCGGCTCTCTGTCTGTTCGTGTAAGTAAGTAAGAGGAGTAAAAGATTGTCAGCTCCAATACCTCTCTATGCACGTAGCACTCCAAAGTCAATCAGTCAATCGATCCATCAATCGATCCATCGATCGATTCCATCAGTCGGTGGCAATTCGTTAGTCAACGCAGTCGACCATGATTTACTCCTCCTCAAGATTTGGCGTAAGCAACACGCGCGCCTCAGTGCACCAACCATTCGACACCAAGCCAACCAACAATCAGGACGAGGCGGTCTCTGCTGCCTGCGAGCCCGCATGCCAAGGCCCACGTCTGCCAAGGCCTGCCAAGGCCTGCCAAGCAGCAAGCACGCAAGCAGCAAGCAGGCAAGCAGCAAGCAAGCAAGCAGGCAAGCAGCGAGCAAGCAGCGAGCAAGCCAGCCTCTCGAGCACGTCGAGGATGAGGATGAGCACTGAGCTCCGGTTCTTGCCGGGCTCGATGGCACTTGCTTGAGCGGGCTCTGGCTAGGTAGGCGAAGAAAGGAACTGAGCAAGTGGAGCCGGCGATACGAGGGTTCGCAAGACCAAGGAGCAGCAGCTGCGTCAACGCATGGGGTACAGCCGAACAGGCGGGAGGCAGGTTGACGACGGTGCTAAAGTGCTCCAAGGACCCGCACACTCACACGCATACATTCACAATGCACACATATACATATCTACATACATACATACAAATATACAAATATACAAATATACAAATATACAAATATACATATGTATATACATACATGCAAACGAGGCGGCTGCTACCTGCTTGAACACCATCTCTCGCTTCCGTCACACTCCATATCCGCTCCACGCCAACCCTTCTAGCTGGCTATCCACTGCTCTCTTCGCTCGAGCGTCCTTCCTTCCTTCGAACGCGGCAAAACAAAGCAAAACAAAGCAAAGCAAAGCAAAGCAAAGCAAAGCAAAGCAAAGCAAAGCAAAGCAAAGCAAAGCAAAGCAAAGCAAAGCAAAGCAAAGCAAAGCAAAGCAAAGCAAAGCAAAGCAAAGCAAAGCAAAGCAAAGCAAAGCAAAGCAAAGCAAAGCAAAGCAAAGCAAAGCAAAGCAAAGCAAAGCAAAGCAAAGCAAAGCAAAGCAAAGCAAAGCAAAGCAAAGCAAAGCAAAGCAAAGCAAAGCAAAGCAAGCAAAGCAAAGCAAAGCAAAGCAAAGCAAAGCAAAGCAAAGCAAAGCAAAGCAAAGCAAAGCAAAGCAAAGCAAAGCAAAGCAAAGCAAAGCAAAGCAAAGCAAAGCAAAGATTATCGGAACAGGTTGATCGGTACGTGCCTCTGTGGATCCATAGATTGCGAAAGATTCTTCGTCTTTGTCTTCTTTGCCTTTGTAATTCCTTTCTCTTTGTCTCTCTTTTAGTCTTTCTCTTTGTTTATCTTTCTAATCTCTTTTTCTCTCTGTCTCTGTCTTTGAAACTTTTTTCTCTTTCTTTCTCTTTCTTTCTCTCTTCTTCTTCCTTCCTTACTTCCTTCCTTCTCTCTGTCTCCTTTACTGTGGAAGAGGGCAGAAAGAAGCAGCGGAAGTTTTTTACGAGACAAGCAGATCAGATCAGCAGAGCCACGTCGCAGATTCCAGTGGACTGAAGGAAGGAAGGGAACGGAGGCTGCGAAGATACTCTATCTCGCAGAAGGTCTAGTTTGACTGAGGCACCGGCGGGAGGAAAGAAGAGGGAGGAGGAGGAGACGGAGCCCTCTGTGTCTGCCTGTCTGCGTGTGCAGGCAACTTCAATCTTCAGACAGACTGAGCTTAACTCGCACGTACGAAGGGACCGCATGCAATTAGTTACTTAGTTACTTAGTTACTTGATTTGTTACTTAGTGGGTTAGTGGGTTAGTTAGTGAGTTAGTTAGTTAGTTAGTTAGTTAGTTAGTTAGTTAGTTAGTTAGTTAGTTAGTTAGTTAGTTAGTTAGTTAGTTAGTTAGTGAGTTAGTTAGTTAGTTAGTTAGTAGGTTAGTTAGTTAGTAGGTTAGTTAGTAGGTTAGTTAGTTAGTTAGTTAGTAGGTTAGTTAGTAAGTAAGTAAGTAAGTAAGTAAGTAAGTAAGTAAGTAAGTAAGTAAGTAAGTAAGTAAGTAAGTAAGTAAGTAAGTAAGTAAGTAAGTAAGTAAGTAAGTAAGTAAGTAAGTAAGTAAGTAAGTAAGTAAGTAAGTAAGTAAGTAAGTAAGTAAGTAAGTAAGTAAGTAAGTAAGTAAGTAAGTAAGTAAGTAAGTAAGTAAGTAAGTAAGTAAGTAAGTAAGTAAGTAAGTAAGTAAGTTAGTTAGTTAGTTAGTTAGTTAGTTAGTTAGTTAGTAAGTTAGTTAGTTAGTTAGTTAGTTAGTTAGTAAGTTAGTTAGTTAGTTAGTTAGTTAGTTAGTTAGTAAGTTAGTTAGTTAGTTAGTTAGTTAGTTAGTAAGTTAGTTAGTTAGTTAGTTAGTTAGTTAGTTAGTTAGTTAGTTAGTTAGTTAGTTAGTTAGTAAGTTAGTTAGTTAGTTAGTTAGTTAGTTAGTAAGTTAGTTAGTTAGTTAGTTAGTTAGTTAGTTAGTTAGTTAGTTAGTTAGTTAGTTAGTTAGTTAGTTAGTTAGTTAGTTAGTTAGTTAGTTAGTTAGTTAGTTAGTTAGTTAGTTAGTTAGTTAGTTAGTTAGTTAGTTAGTTAGTTAGTTAGTAGGTTAGTTAGTAGGTTAGTTAGTAGGTTAGTTAGTAGGTTAGTTAGTAGGTTAGTTAGTTAGTTAGTTAGTTATGGAGTTAGTTACTTAGTTACTTAGTTACTAGTTACTTAGTTAGTAGGTTAGTTAGTTAGTTAGTAGGTAAGTTAGTGGGTTAGTTATGCTGAGTTAACTTGTATATACAACTTCCTTTACTTTTATTTTAAGTTTACCTACGTTATATTTATTTATCTTAAATATATACATCTATATCTATATATATAGATATATGCAAGAAAAGGTCCCAACAATTCGATCTAAAGGGATGTAGCGCTCTTGTGCTTCACGGACTTTAATACAGTGCGCGTTGCTGCTTTAGCATAAAACGGATGACCTTGAAGGTGACTTCGAGACCAGAACGAACGAGCGAGCCTGAAAACAGGAAGCGGAAAACGCCACCATTGGTTGCGGAGAGAACTTATTGGCCGCAAAGGAGTCTCCCTTCTCCAGGATTGTATTTAATCAGGAAAGTCCTGAAAGAGGAAGACTTCCTGTTGAGAGGCCCGCGGCCCCAACCGGAATTCCAAAGCGAAGCTTATTGCACTTTCTGCTGTAGTTTTGGTGATTTCTTCTTATTTTATTTGAAAAGGAATGTGGTAAATAAACAAGTACGAAAAATAATATTTTAAGAATCCGTACACTGCTTTTATTATTATTATAATTATTATTATTATTTGAATAATAAATATTATTTAGTATTTTAAAATAAAATAAAATAAAATGATCTCTGTTTCAACCAGAGAAAGTTGAAACAAAGAATCTTTCCTGGTTTTTACCTTTTTAAAACACAAACAAGTGTTGTTTTCTTTACTTTTCTTTTCCTTATTTCTCTATAGTTTTTGTTTTGTTTTGTTTTTAAAATCATCTTGGAGATTGACCTGCTGCCTTTCGGTTTGTATGCATGCACGCATGCATGCATGCCTTTGAAGCGGCCTTTCTTTGTCTAGCCATGCGAGTCAGTCTAAGGAGAGTCTTGCAACGGAATATTATCCATCGACCTCTTGCGACCCTTCCAAATAAGTGCTTTTTCCTATTTCATTAACCCATCATCAACGCTTTCGACACCCCTTATGATCTTGACGAGTGCGCCCCCTTTTCAAGGCCTTCCTGTATTTTATTCATTTCCTCTCATTTATTTTTAATTCATCCATCTATCTGTATGCATACATACATTCATTCACACATACATACATTCATACATACATGTATCGTAGTAAACTGTCAAATGAAAATAGAAAGAAGATGATTGAAGAGGAAAGAAAACTATTCTTTCAAGGTCTCGAAGTGCAACCATTTGCAAAAAGCGGGAACCGCCTCCACGAACTAAAAGGACTTGGCTTATTTGACTACTTCCGTTTCATCAGTTTATTGCAGGCTGCTTTGTTGGGTGAGTGACTCGCGCGAAGCAATGTTTGGAGAATGGAGGCAACGCACAAAGAATTCTTTGCAGCAGCTTCTGTCGTCTCAAGCTCCAACCAATTGAAGATCCACCAATCAGCAACTTCAAGTTGAAGAAACCCACCGAAGGAAGAAGATCATCGAGAAACAAGATTGCTCTGGATGTAGATCGATGGATGATATGAAGTATCAGTTATGGGATTCTAAAATGTTTTCTAGTTTTCAGATGCTTCATGAATAAAGGGTGCCTATGGATGATCACGATTTCAAAAGGGCGAACGACCATGAAAAGGATGGAAGCAAGGTTCGAGCTGAGGATGTTTAACTCACCAGTCTCGCTCATCAACGCATGCGCCTTATTGACGAAAGGAATAGGTATGAATTACTCAGAAATGATGGAGGACGGGTGAATCAATGATCAATACGTATGCGTGGATTTGAAGAGATCCCTTCCCGTATCTATAAATAAATACTTTGCACGTAAAAAAATAAGTTGTTTCTCCAAGTTCACAAAGAATCTAAAAACGGAGCGCCTGCTAAAACACATTTCTTTATTTATTTATTTATTCATTCATTCATTCATTCGTTCTATATTGATCTTTCCAATAGGCAGGCTCTCACACATGGTTATTTTATTCTCATTCTGTACGATCTTTAAAAAACTTTTACTTGAAATACTTTCATAATTCCGACGGCCTGATGCAAAAGAAGGTGCCCCCTATGGACTTGCTCATCTCATCTCATCTCATCTCATCTCATCTCATGGACGTACCCATTCACTCAGCTTAACCATCTATTATATCCACCATACCGTACCATATGCACAAGAAGGGGATAGATCTGCTCTGCAGGTATGCAGACAATCGAAGAAAGAAAGAAATGAATGAATCAAGAGCCAACAAACTTAACTCATGAAGTCTGCCTATTTACTATCTTACTTCCTTACTTTCATTTAATTCTTCACTCACTCACTCACTCACTCACTCACTCACTCACTCTGTTTACTGACAAACTAAGCAACTCGCTGGTCACCCAACCCTTAACCAAGGGCCTAAGTGGGCGTCTAAGCACCTAATTAACCAAAGTCCTAGCTAGCCAGCTAACTACAGAAGGGCTTAGGAAAGCGAGTAAGAAAGAAGGAATCTCTAAACAGAAAAGCGAAAGTAAGTACGCGAGAGAATGAAAGAATGAAAGAATGAAAGAATGAAAGAAGAATAGAAAGAAAGCAATCCTCGAAAGCAAGCGAAAGCAAACTTCGTCGCGGCAGAGCAAGCGCAAGGCTTTCGAAGACAGACAGACGACAGCCGAAGCGGCAGCAGGACCACGGTGCCCGGCGCGTAATACTGTGACAGCAGGCTGGCACGGAGCCCGAGGACACGGGTGCCCGCATCCAGGGATATACAAATCAATAACCCTGAAGAAGAGCTCGCTCGCTCGAGGTCCATCGAGCGGTCGAACAGATCCCTTCGACCCCATCCGATCGACGGATCGCCTCCAGCGCAGCGCAGGCAGGCAGGCGCCAGCGCATCGGCAGGGAAGCGCAGGCGAGAGCGCCCTCCCGCTTGCTCCCAGAAACGAGGCGAGACGAAAGCGCCCTGAATAGTGACCCTGCGCACATAAGTCCTCGAGGACGCCCTGCGCACCCCTCGCTCGACAGAGAATTTTGTCTCAAGGTTTCGTTTCTTCTTTGTTCTCTTTGTTCTTTGTTTTATACTTTGCTTTGAGCTCGCTCATTCGTTGATACTAGCGAGAGGCAGGAGGCGTTCCAGTTGGGAAAGCGAACGTTCTTTCGTTCTTTCTTGCTTCATTTCTGGCAGGCAGGGCTCTGATTCTCTTCTGCTGCGTTAGACTGGCCTGAGAAAGAGACGAGAGACGGCGAAGAAAGCAAACAAACAAAAGAAGATGGAGGCTCGCAGAGAGGAGGCAGAAGAGATGGACACGTGGGTGCAAGATAGCTTGATGAGGAATTTAAAAGAGGAACCTGACCTTGAAGTGACGACGGCAAAAATGACCTTTTACGAACATGAATCAATTGCGAACAGCAACTATTATGGAGCGAATTACGCAGGGCACAGGAATATGAACCAGCAACAGCTGCAGTTCTATCCAAAGCACCAGAATTACGGTAATGTCGCATATGAAGATGACGATGCAAAGTACTGTAATATTGCTTATGACAATACTGCCGCATACAACAATCATTCTCCTTCATACCAGAGCAACCGTGGGGGCGACGAGTACAGGCAGCACCACCAACAGCAATACAGCGCTCAGACAAATGACACAGTTTTTCTGACTGCTGAAGGAAGTCCACATGTGAGCGACCATTCGATGAGATGGCAACGCCGCGACAAAGAGCACCACCACAACCACCAACAGCAACAGCAACAACAAGAGACTACACTGGCAAACAACATCAACCACATGGGGGCTTGCACTGGAGAGGCCTACTACCATTCAACCACCTATCCACATTCACACCAACAAGAGGGTTCGAACGAAGCCTTTCTTTACTCACATCCTCAGCAGCACTATCTCGAAGAGAAAGATCGATCGCGAGGCTGCCGCCCCTTGTTTTCCTCAGAGTCGTACCACCATGATGACAACAGTTTTGTTCTCGATGATAGTATGTGGAATGATCTAGAGCCCATTGGCGGCCACCCGCCCATGCACGCTTTTCACTCATATGCTACCAGCCCTGAAGCTGCTGTTACTGCGCGCACCTACAGCCAAGGAGTTTCGATCCATGGTAACGAAGCTGAGCGTAAGATGATGCTAAAGCGCTCCATTTCGGAGCCGCACGTGTCTTCTGCTGCGGCTAATTTCTCCCAGAAACGCTCACGAAAACTTGAGATCCAAGTAGACCCGTCGATTCCATCCCCTAATGCTACTATTACTACTACCGCAGATGCTCGAATATCTGGTGCTAGACCTGTCAGACCGATTGTGCGCCGCAAAAGCTCCCCCCGCACCCGCGCGCTTGATTCTTTCTCTGAGTTTGCCCAAATGGCCAAAGCCAGGGTCCAGCTATCGCAAGACCAAATTGATCGTTTTTTTGAAGTGGTGTACACACTTCGCAATATTGATCAAGGCTTTGAAGAGGAGCTTGACCAGCGCCTGAAGCGTACCTTTACCTGGAACGAAAATGCCGCTCTTCTGCTTTGCTCCTTCTTGCAAGAGGGAGATCGCACACCTTTCAAAGGCATTCTTCAGCAGTTTAACAGGGCCCTCGTCGATCAAGTCCAAGACGCTAAGACAAGTCCTCATGGAAAATCCCTTCTCAAAGATCTTCGCCCGATCCGGGATCGAAGCTCTTTGCGCAAGCGTTTGCAAAAGCTTCTCGGCAGCGAACAGCTCACCAAATACTGGGCGAACACCCGTCGGGTTGCGGCAGCATACTTTGTGCATATGGTTGTTCAGGCTTGTCGTGAAAATGAGACAGCAGCCCAAGGGGCTCAACATGAATATGAGGATGACGCAACAACATCGACGACAAACACAGATGCACACTATTCCCCTCGATCTGAGGTAAGCTCTAATACGGCCCGACCTCAGAAAGCCAAGCACGATCTTCCAGTGCAGAAGCCGTACCTTAACCCTGGACTCGTGGCAGAATTAGAAGAAATTAGTACTCTAATGCGCAATTGCTATGAGGATCTCGATCTGTATATGCCACCAGACTCCGCTGAGCCAAAGACTCCGCTAGGCACGGAAGAACGGACCCAAGTTCAGTTGGCATAAGAGAAACCCAAAATATCGATTTTTGCTGAGTTGTTTGTTGGCTGTGGTATCTCTTCATTACGATATTTAGGGGGGGAAAACATCATAGCTACCAGCACAACACGTTGCCCCACTATCTCTCGCCATGTACCATCCTTGCACGGGGTACACGGCGGGACTCAGGGCCCTGCTTTTACATGCATTATATCTAATGTACAACATTAAAACGGAGGCAGCGAGACATGCATGACCCATGTTTTGTACTTGTTAACTTAGAAGACCAAAGCTAAAGAAATTGACTTCATATGAACTGTGTCTGTAATCATTTTCATCCACCTCCGGGCCCCATTTGGTTTTTTTAGTTTTTTTAATATGTATATTTGTTCTGAATAGACTCAATTATTAAAATTCATTGTAGTATCTTCTTTTGACTATGCTACTACTTCTTCCTCCACAGATTTTATAGGACCAATCTCTAATCAGGTAATTAACTCCTTTGAGAGACGGATGTATTAAGTCTTTCCAGGACTCGCGAGAAGATGTAATGGCCAAACAACCCCTTTCATACAAAAACCATACGTAACTTTCTGAGAGTAAGCTCTTAATTATTCTTTTAGTTCTTAAACAAGAACAATAGAAAGCTTTGAGGAATATAGATTGCCTTTATTTCCTAGTTAGGATAAACGAATAGGTGCATTAAACTGAGAAGGATGATAAATCTCCTCATACACTTACGTGATTTTTTTCGTAGTGATGGTGGTATACTCTGGGCCTCTTATAGGTAGGATCATTGATTTTAATCAGTTCATAAAAGGTGTATACCATCTATTCGTTTATTCCTTCGTTCATTTGAGGAATAACACAAATTGATAGTTCTTACACACCTCTGAAACCTCTTAAGTAAATCGGCAAATAAAGAATTTTGAAATAGAATCGTCCCGAATCAACAAAAATGAAATGTATTCTCTGCCTGGGTAGCAGCTCGCTGACAGGAAAAGCGTATTGGGTAGTGATTTTTGTGGACGTATGCGCCATTGTGGCAGACGTGCACTAAAAAGGAAACAAATTACGAAAATATATATTCTTTATTTCATTGCTGTGATGGGGATGCTTCAGGTACAATCGCCATTGACCTTCGTCGCAAAGCAGCCTCTGCAGCTTGTTGCTGACGTTCACGACGTTTTTGTGCAATATCCTCATCTCTGCTTTTGTCAGAACCAACAACCTGGGTCACAGCAGACGAGGTGTCTGAAGCGCTGCCAAGCCGATGTCCAATACCAAGAGGACGCCTCGGCGTTGGCACCGATACAGAAGAGGAACCATCAGACCCGGATGTAGTCATGTTTCCAGATCGCATCTGGTGGTCAATCTCATCAGCTGTGAGTGAGCCTGCTATGCGTTCAATATTTGGGTTGAACAGAGAGTACCCGCTCAACGTGCCCTCGCGACGCGTCTCAAAATTTAAGTAAATACCCAGAACAACTGTAGCCAACACATAAATGTACTCTGCACCAAAATCATGACCTATGAGATATGCCTGGCGTAACCCATAGTACCACGCAAGAGCTCCAACAGCCCACGCCAATTTCCTCGAATTTCCGCTTACATTTTCCATCGGAAAGCAGCTCCACCTGCAAATGCAAAGCTCAACGCCAGCAACAGGGTACGATGACCAACGTTAGCAGCGGGAACAAGGGACCTCTGGTGACCCAAGTACAGCGAGATGCCCAAAAGCGTCCCTGTACCTGTAACGCGACAGCTGTTTATATGCAAGATCAGGAAAGATTAATAACGGAGAACGTGCTCACGCATGAACAGTCAGTATCAAGGCCAGCACTGTAGGCGAAGACGCCCATCAAGGGACGGCGCTTGTAGCAAGGGAGACTTACCCAAAACAATCGTCCGAGGCCACCACGCCCACACGATCCTGCTGCAATGGCTCCGGCTGCGAAGGCTCTGGCGTGGTCATGATTGAGCTTTGGTGTTTCATTGTATCAGGGCCTATGTATAAATTGCTAGTTAGTACTACCCACCTGTAGTATAACATGTGACTACTAGTTCGTTAGCTTCTTTTTAGATTTTTTAATTTTTATGTTTTTTACACCCTCCATAGGGGATGACATATAGAACTGGAGCATTTTTAATTCTTTTTTATGGCCACATTGGGGTTGATTTGGTGTCCTTATTTCTTTTGGTATATTGCAGCAGTAACCCTGATGCCTTTCTGCGGAAGATTCTTCTTCTATGCCATTTATGGCAGTTTGATAGATCCGCATATTTTATCCACCTAGCGAATCGTAATATCTTCATATTCTCGAAATCCTCATTCGTTGCAATCGAGGTAGAAAAAAGTATGCACGACAAAAATTGTCCAACAACAAGAAGAGAAGTAGTTATATAACCTATTCGGAACTTTACCTAGGATGTATGAATGCTTCAAGAACTTCTCAACCTATGCTTTCTAGGATACGAAATAGTGCGCAAACCTATATAACCCACTCTCACTCAACGAGAGAGTGCGCCTAACAGAAATGATACAGGTTTATATAGCTATGTAGTTTATGACCTAAATGTGTTCGTGCTTTCGAGAAACAAAGAATAGTGTGGACGACGAAAAAATGCCGGGACTGAATTTTCTTGTTGCACAATGCAAACCTGGAGCACTAAGAAGACATTGTCAATGAAACATGAATCCCTTTATGGTAGACACGTTATTGAACCAGCAAAATGAAGCACAGCGGAATCTGAAAGTACAGCAGCCAAGGGGGCAAATAACAGAGACTAGCAGTTTGAACTCTAAAAGTTACGATGCTTCTTTTTTACGGCTCGCCTGCCTCCATAGCAGTCGGCATGGAAGCCTGCACAGAGAGTTTAATGTAGTTAATCAAATCCTGACGGCTTGCAATAGTCAAAGTATCTCCAGCTAGCTCAGCCTTAGGCGGGGCCTTCCAATTAGCCTTGCGGCGTTTCCGCCCGTTTTTAATATGATAGATAATCCGACGTTCGCTATCATCCTTAGCATCCTCGTCTTGCTTATTGCCTGCTGTCTTCGAAGCTCCGTCATTACCATTAGCCATCTCCTCAGTTCCATTTTCCGCAACGTCTATATCCATTTTATCCTCATCATCGCCTTCCCCGTTAGCCTTTGTGGACTGGCTCTTCGCTGCTGATGATTTTTGATCTTCTGATGAAGATTTCGATTCGGGTGCCGTTGCGGAGGAGTTCTTAACAGATTTATCTGCCTTTGGGGATTTTTTACCACTTCCTGCGGAATCTACACCGGCTGAACCACGATTTTCCGCCTCTTGTTTGTCTTTTTCATTGTCTTTCTTGGCATCTTTTTTAGCGATAGATTTGTCGCTTGATTCCCCCTTCTTCTCAGAGGGTTTAGCATCATCCTCATCCTCATCCTCGTCGTCATCATTATCCTCGTCGTCATCATCTCCGTCCTCGTCGTCATCATCTCCGTCCTCGTTGTTGGCATTTTCCTCGTCATCGTCATCGTCATCGTCATCTCCATCGCCATCTTCCTCATCTTCATCCTTGTCCTCGTCGTCTTCGTCGTCATCTTCGTCATCATCAGCTGTTTTGCTATTCGAAGTAGATTCTTTCTTATTATCCTTTTCACGAGACTTTCTAGCATCCTCAGCATCGTCGTCTTCATCTTCATCATCCTCGTCATTGTCATCCTCATCGTCTTCGTCATCATCGTCTTCGTCGTCATCCTCATCGTCATTGTCCTCATCGTCATCATCGTCATTATTCTCGTTGTTCTCAACGTCCTTCTTTGCAGACTTTGCTTTATCTGTTTTGGCACTATTTTCATCTGCAGAGCCCTTGCCACCATTCACCTTTCCTTCATCGCTGATGTTCTCCACGTCGTCCTCCTTCTCCACATCTTTCTTCGCGGCGACTTTCGAGGTGTCGTTGGCCTTCTCCATGGCGACGAGCAGCGTCAAATAGAATAAAAAGCCTCTCAAGGGCACTAGAGCGAAGCAAAGCAGAGGTAGACCAAGCCGCCGGGAAGGTGCGTTCGCGAGGCCAACGCAAGGATCCAGGACTGTCACCGGCAGCAGAAGATACCACCTCGATTGAGATCTGCAGTTGCGTTTGACAATCGAAATCCCTCTAAGAAAAAATTAATAATAGCCTAAAAGTAACAATAGGCCTCTTTAAAAAACTATCAAATCAATAACATTTAGGAAAGGAATTGTTGGAAATGAAGAAGAAGAATTTGTAGAGCGAAGGAAGCGCCTTCAGAATGGGATTGCTGGCACCGCGTTGAACAACTATGGCGAGCGACTACTACACGTTAGAGCAGCTGGCGCTCGAAGACAGTGCCAGCGAGTACAGCAGCGACGGCGAGGACACTGGATTCAGGATTATGGGTGAGCTGACACAGGCGATGGCGCAAAGCGGCATCTACGATGGCAAGAACCTTTCTGAAAGTTGCGAGCCGAATAGCCAAGGAGGACCGCAGCGATTGGAAGAGACAGGTCTAGGAGGAAATCAGAATTCAAGTCGTGGGAAGGCTACTTCCCATGCTCAGGACATTGATTTTTTAAGGAATTTCATGCGCCCAAAACACGCCAATGAACAAGTGGGAATGACAACAGCGTGGAGGCCGGATCAGGATCCCTTCGTAACAAAAACAGAAAAAAAGAATGCAATGATAAGTAATGTCAACTTGCCGAGCTGGGATGTCAGCACCATAGAAACGGGAGACAATGACAAAGCTCGTGCGAAACAATGCTCACCAACTCCAGCGAAAGTCAATACATCAAAAACAACCTGGACCAGAAGGGCGAACAAAGATGCTCTGGAAGAGGCACTCCGAGCAGAGCGAGATCAGGAAGAAGATGTTTTCCATGATGAGGATGAGGATGAGCGGAACCGAAACTATGTCAACAAAAAATATAGAACTGGAGAGTACGATTCTGATGCATTGCTTAGCTGTCCGGGGTGTTTCTCAACAGTGGCGTTTGATTCGAAGCAAAGTCGGTCGCATCGTGGGTGGTATCTTGCATCAAAAGCTTTTAATTGCAAAGAACGAACTAGTGCGGAAGAGTCGCCAGAGGAAATTATCATTGAGTGTTCACAATGCTCAACTGCTCTGGGAATTCGTCTCGAGGATGGCTCGTATGAATTCCAAGTAACTCTCCCTTCTGCAGCAGATAATTCTCTTGAGCGAAATGACGAAGAACCCCGCATCGATCACGATGAGTCTGTCTTGCAACATGGCATTGATAACAAATCTACCCCTGATGAAGCGGACGGTAATGAAACAGCCATGTAATTTTCTTCCAAGCCAAAAGACAGAAATATTTAAGCCTAGTTTTTATGTAATCTACGCATTCTTGGATCCATGTTTGGTTATTTTCCATACAAATTCATTTGATAGCTTTGGTCGACAGCGCTTGGACCATGGGCGAAGCGTCAGTTTGCGACTCGTTTTATTCTAAAAATTATCTTGGGGGAGTTCCGGAAGATCAGCCCCTAAAGGCAAGCGCGAGTAACACGAGACCATTTCAAGTTCACAAAAAAACGCTGTACACCAGCAAGACTAAGGCCACATTTGGCTGTTATTGGTTTTTGTTTTTCCAGTAGAAAGTAAGCAAAAAGGGAAATTGTACCAAAATCACAAAAAGGTAGTAGGAATTGGGAAGTCATTAACAACATAGGAATCGAATATATGCTTGGGCTTACCTGGATAGCCCTAGCTGCTAAGTATTTTCAACATCAATAAAGGTAGCAAATATTGGCCTGCAGTATCCAAAGACCTCGCGTCAAAGAACAGAGAGAGCCGAACAAAGGAGCGCGAATGTGCAAAGAGGCGGTTAACAATATATATTGAACATTGCGGAAATGCTCGTTGCTATTCAAGAAAGAACGTGGCTCGGTCCAAAGGGCACGCCAAGGTTTTGCTTTCTTTTTAAATCACAGCTGTGATCATGGCTTCACGAATTACATCGAGAGACGGCTCGCGACCGGGCTTTGCCTTGCCAATCTCCTTGGGTGCACCAGGAGGACAGACAAGCATGATGCTCATGTTATCACCACTAGATTTCAAAAGACACTCCTCCAAGATCTTTTCACATGCCGTGCCAATACCACAGCCTAGCTGCATTGCGGCGAGGACAAGATTTGTGCACTCAAAGTTGCTCATGACATCCCACACACCATCACAGGCAATCACAACAAAGTTGTCTTCTTCACTACGCGGAATGATTGTAGTCACCGGAACTACACTAATTTGTTGCTTTGCAGGCGGAAGCGTATCATCAATCTTATAGCGAAAGTCTCCAAACGAGCGTGCCGAAGCCAAGTCACCGTTCACACGGTTCTCAAAGACACTTCCACCAGCATTTTTAACACGTTCTTCTTCAACGGGGTCGTTCGGCTTCTGATCCTTGGTGCCAAACTTGGGCTTACCATTTGAGAAGAGAACGGCACGAGAGTCACCAGTGTTAGCAAAAACCCAATGTGTGGGTGTGACAAAGACAGCAACTCCAGTGCTGCCCGAGAAGTCCTGACCTGTCTGTACCTCATGAAGCTCCTTCATAGACTCGTCGCAGTCAATAAAGCCTTCGATCATAGCCGTTGCGAGAGCTGTTGCCTGCTCATCAGGGTTATCGTTACCATATTCAAGAAATTCCTGATAGGCATCGGAAGCTTCAATGTACTGCAGCACGTTTGCAGCCACATACTTAGCGACCATATCACCTCCGTGGCCGTCAAAAACACCAAAGAATCCGATGTTAGGGTTTGTGCGAATTGGGAGAGAGTGAGCATGGGCATCCTCCATGGTCACGCGCCACCCCTGCATCGAGGAAAGGCCCCAGCGAAGATCAGTGTCTTTAACTTTGCCCTTGCCCACAAGTGTGTTCTTCTTCGTAATCGGCTGCGGCAAGTACGGGCTCGCTGCCTCAATGCCGAAGCGCTCCGGTAGGTCTTCCATGCCAGCCATTATGTTATCTGCGTCAATCAAAAGCTATCAGACCACCCAAGACCTTAGCTTTTCGAAATTGAAAATTTAGAGCTCTGGAACTCGACAAGGTATTGCCAAAAATGTATACCACAAGATGATCAAGTACACGATCAAGACCCAGCTGGTTTATTAACTGATCAGGGTTGTCCTCACCAGCCTCGCGCTAACCACTAAAGCAGTCCAAACGTGTGACTTCGCGGAACCTTCGTTGATAAGTCTGGCCTGGAGCTTTGTAAGCGCCAAAGGAGGCGCTGGGCTAGTCCAGATGGACTCGATCGGCAGGAACCTCGCGCGTGCCGCACAAACAATGGACAGTGAATCGATCAATCGCTTATAGCGTTCCGGCCAGAGGCTGACGAATAATCGAGTGCAGGTAAGCTCCAGCTCTCCCAGAAAAATAGCAGCTGCAAGCAGAGGGAAGCAAGCAAGCTTTGGTGCCCTCAGATAAGGTATTGTGATCGCCCTCGCTCGCTCGTCTTTCTTTCGTTCACAAAGAGTGTGTTTATGCATTGTGTTCGACTAATTTCCTTTCTTTCCATTCTACATTTTTTAGATTTGTAAAAAGACTTTAATGCACAGCTACCTCTAACTATAAGACTACCTTGCCTTGCCGCGCTTAAAAAGAAATTATAGTTCTCCTGATGATGAGTGGGTGCTAGTAACTAGTAACTAGTTCTATGTTAGCACTGCTACTATGTGCAGTAAGGTGGCGGATAAAAGAGCTTTTACATCTTTTTCTTATTTTAAATTGATTTATGTGAAAAAAAATTAGAAATTAATAGAATAACACAAAAGATAAAGCATGCATGTGCACTATTTCGGCGCTTATTTGCGCCGAAATACGACGGAGACTTCGCTGTGCGTCGCGGACGAACTGGAGACGTTGATGCAATGTGAAAACTCGATGCGAAGGAGTCCTGAAAGCATTGCACATCTGAAGATTTTTTTGGTAAAGATAATATTTTCCACGAAACTATGGCTTATGCGAATAAAGAGGACCGATTTTATGGGATGGTGTAAGCCAAGATCTGTGAAGATTTCACTCGCTGGCTCGTTTGTGAAAAATAAAGGCAGGCGTGTGCCGGCACTGCAAAAAGAGAGCCTTAGCTCTGTGAAAAGGATACAAGAAAGCGAATTCAGAATGGGAAATGAGGCAGCTTACTTACACGCTAGAAACATATGTCCTAGCAAAAGGTTAATGGAGTGGCTTAAACTGCATCGTTGGAGTTATTTGTGCATGTGGGATCAGTCAGCAAACCCGAAAAATAGAATAAAAAACAAATGCTGATAGAATAAAACCTATCGATGTAAGAAGGAAGAAACAGGCAAAAACAGAACTCAATTTATTTACTGCTTCTGCTAGAAAGGAGAGCATTCAAATGTAAAGGTTTACGGTTCCTTCAGATTTCATTCGGATTGCCCACAAGTGCAGGATTCGCCACAACTACAATTCTTGCCACAGTTGCACGAACCGCCAAATGCACGAGCGCATCCAGGCATAAAAACTTCACGAGTTGACTTGACAGCATGTTCTTCGCAGTCTGCACACTCGCAAGTTTCAGGAGGACAGGCACATGGGAGACCGTTTTGCATGTTCACACACCGAACTTGAACCTCCTGTTTGTGCTGCGATCTAATAATAATATCCAAGGACTCAAGTCCCAACGTTCCATTACGCAACGTTCGCCCATACTTGCGCTGCGCAATCTTTGGTGGTTTATAGCGTTTCAAAAGAAGAGACATTGTCACTACGGAAATTGAAGAAAGGGCCATCGCAGCAGCAGCAACAAACGGTGGAAGGGCCACGTGAATAAAAGGATAAAGCACACCCGCGGCCAGTGGAATTGCCAAGGTGTTGTAACCCAACGCCCAAACAAAGTTCCAGCGGATACGAGAATAGATGACACGCGCTAAATCAATTGCAATGAGAACATCCGTAAGCTTGGAATTCACCAATACAAGACCAGCAGCCTCAATAGCTACATCCGTGCCAGCACCAACAGCAATACCAATATCAGCTTGAGCGAGAGCCGGGGAATCGTTAATGCCATCGCCCACCATGGCAATAACACTTCTGCCAGCTCCATTTTTAGGTGCTTCGCGCTGAAGACGTTCAATACAAGCAACCTTGTCAGCAGGAAGCACATCGGCGACTACATTCGCAAGATCAATTCCGATATCTGCGGCTACAACAGCAGCTGTACGAGAGTTGTCTCCTGTAAGCATGTAAACTTGGACTCCTAAGACGTGCTGCAAAGCGCTAACAGTCTGGGCAGCCTCATCTCGCGCTCGGTCAATCAACCCAAGAACTGCTTCCGTTTTGCCGTCTACAGAGACACAAACTGCCGTCATTCCGCGCGACTCAAGATACTCCATAGCCTCGTTGGTGCCGTCGCGAACTTCAATCTTGTTAGATTCCAGACTGCGGCGGTTACCCAAGTGTACCATATGCTTTCCCACGATGCACTGAACGCCGCGCCCTGCTTCACTTACAAAATCTTGCGCAGGGATAAGCTCAAGCCGATCAGAGGTTTTGGTTGCGCCTGAAGAACTTGAAGCATTGTCTGATGCAGATGGGGCGGGGCCGATACCGAGTGATTTTGCCTTTGCAAGAATTCCACGAGCAAGAGGGTGTTCACTTCCATTTTCTGCGCAGGCTGCAAAAAACATGACATTTCGCATTACCGAGTCACGTGCGTCATTTACGTGTGCTTTATCGTGAGCCACTGCGGCAGGGCCTGTTTCTGAAGATTCAAAATCCAACATAGAAAGACTCTCGCCACAGGTTTTGGCTTGGTGATTCGGACTTACATACAATCGGTTGGAGAGAAGCATTATCTCATCCACCGAAGGTGCGCCCTCTGTTAAGGTACCTGTTTTATCAAAAACAACGGCAGTAACCTTCGAAGCAATCTCCAGGGCCTCGCCACCCTTGATGAGGATACCATGTTCAGCACCAACGCCAGAGCCAACCATCACGGCAGTGGGCGTTGCCAAACCGAGGGCACACGGGCATGCAATGACCAGCACAGAAATACCAAATAGAAGTGCAAAAGTAGTGTCATTAAGACCCTCGTTGTGGTAAGGCCAGCTGGCCTTGGCTTCATCAATGAGGCCTGACTTGAGTAGAGCAAGCCAAAACACAAATGTCAAAACAGAGCAGCAAAGCACAAAGGGCACAAAACGTCCCGCGATACGGTCTGCAACAACTTGAATAGGGGCTTTTGAGGTTTGGGCCTTTTCGACAAGTTGGATGATCTGCGCCAGTGTCGATCCTTCGCCAGTAACAGAAACGCGAACCTGCAAAGATCCATCCACACAGATGGTACCTCCAATAACCTCATCTCCCTTCTTCTTGTTTACAGGGACCGATTCACCTGTAAGCATGGATTCATCGATGGACGCTGAGCCATGCTCGATGGTTCCATCACAGGCAATGCGTTCTCCAGGTCGCACGATGACAATATCGTCTCGTTGCAGGAGCACAAGACTTGTTTCCTCCTCATCCTTTCCGTCATCAGTAAGGATGCGTGCTGTGTCAGGTGTAAGTTTAGCAAGCTTGTCAATTGCAACCGAGGTGGATGCCTTGGCCTGGGCTTCGAGATATTTACCCAAGAGAACAAATGAGATCAACAAAGCAGAACTTTCAAACATTTGCATGAGACGAGGACGTTCCATGCTGGTTGGCATGCTAGCATTGTAAAGAACTGCGAAGACGCTGTAGCCATAAGCAGTTGATGTTCCAAGCACGACGAGAATTGCCATACCGAGAGACCCGGAGTGGATAGAATGCCATGCTTCTCTGTAGAAGCGCGCGCCTGACACAAATTGCACAGGCGTTGCAAGTACCCAACAAATAGCTTCCTCCCATGTGATTCCAGCAAAACATTCGCTCATGAGCCACGTTGAAACTGGTGCTGGGAAGTTGCAAAGAACCATAGAAACAGTAAAAACTGGAACTGCAAAAATGAGTGCGAACTTAAGGTCACGCCACCAATTATCCATTTCTGCTTGGCGACGGTCCTCTGATGCACGATGGTGCATAGCGAAGCTTGTGCGATCCATAATTTCTAAGGACTCACACTGCACGGCTCCGTCTTCGCGAAGAAGATCTTGACGCAGCTTTCGAAGCTTCAGCACGCGGTCATCAAAAATGACCTCTAAGTCACCACCCTCAGGACCCTGGTCGTCCAACAAGCGCTGCTCCAGGTCTGGAACTTCGCCTAATGTTCCGTTGGTCAGCCGGCCTTGGTTCTGCTGTGCATTTTTACGTCTCTTCTTGGTGGCTTTCGGGTCTTCAACCTTGTTGATAGACTTGACTCCAGGAAGCGCTTCAATGTATCTCTTCGCAGCGCCAGCATTTTTGGCAAGTCGAAGGATAATTGTCCGTACGACAAAGTCCTCCTGACTACGGTCTTTGTCCTCATGGCAAGTTTCAAGCTCGGCTTCGAAACCTATGCTCTCTACAGCCTCAACAACCTGCTGCGCAGAAGTTTTATCGAGATCTAAGCGCACATCAAGGCGGTTTTCTGGCAGGACAGCAACGGAGATGTGTGCAGGGTCTACGCCGTCAAGTTTGCGTACAGCTTTCTCAACAGCATTAGCACACGAGGAGCAGGTTAAACCACCAAGACGAAAGCTAGCTCGTGCACGGCGGTTTTTGGCAGCAGAGTTGTCTTCGCGAACGAAGGCGACTTCAGCTTCAAATCCAACGTCCTCGATGGCCTCGACCACGCGGTCTACGTTCACGACGGTGCCATCAAACTTCACCTCGGCTGTGCCTGAAACCACATTTACTACACACGACCGTACACCATCAAGGGCCTCGCTCGCACGTGTTACAGTAGCAGCGCAGTTACCACAGGTCATGCCGCCTACAAAAATTTGAGCAATCATTGCAGTCATCTTTGTTTTTTGCTGTAGAATTCGCAAGCAAAGATGTTAATACTTATTCAGAAGTATTTTGGATTTGTTTCCTTCGATCCTAATCTGGAGAAAGTTGCGATTCCTAGGGATGTTGAAATCCTTCATACAACCCGGAGGGGGCGGGGGATTGGGCACACCAATTTATCTGATTTGATACTCACTCAAGAGTACTTCTATGATACCTTGGCTTGGAGAACTGAGAAAAAGCGAATGAATCGTCAAGGAGAAACCCAACGAAACCAAATCTCACAGTGGAAAACTTGAGGTTCGCGAGTCCCGGATTAAATGGCCGGGATGCCGACACGCGGCGTCCAACCACCCCGATGCACTTAGGAAGAGGTCCGTGTTTGAGTTTTGCTAGTTTCGTGAATTAAAGGTACTGGTGCAGAAGTTGTTGTTGACAGTGAAGACCAAGTTGAGGACGCCACAGAGCACCACCGAACTTGATGCAGAAGACTAGCTAGAGAGAAATCAAGTTGCTAGAATAACCCGCCTCAAACTCCGACCGAGTCGAGGTTGTAGATAAGGTGCTCGACGCAGTACGCGATGAGCGTGTCTCAAACACCTCCTTCTCAGTTTCGACGCGTAGATATCCAAGATTAATCTGGGGTTGTGGGTTTGAGAGAACCTGCAGTACCTCGACGGTCGTGCGAAGTTTAGGATGAGTTGCTATTTAAGAGCTGCCACAGCTTAGGTTTTTTATTTACTTATTTACTTATTTATACTTATTTATACTTATTTATACTTATTTACTTATTTATATATTTATTTATTTATTTTAACATGAAATAAAAAAGAGTTTCTAAGATCAATTTTGATAATCAATTGGTTGATGAAATCAATCGATCAAATCGATCGATGAAATCAATCAAATCAATCGACCAATTTCCTCAATCAACAGTCGCTTTCCACGTGGCTCGCGAGCTGGAAGCCTCGCAGAGTGGAAGCAAATTCGGCAAGGCTTGCAGGGGATCGTTGGAGGGATTTAATGATTTTGGTGGATATGGAGATTGGCGACTCGGGAAATTCCGGAGGAAGACTCTTTGTTTCGTATCGCTCAGCCTTGGAATGGAATGTGTCAACCAGTTCAGAGTGACAGACGTTGCTCAAAACAACAGCGCCTCCTCCAATGCGAAGACGTTGATGCGACTTGAGAGTGGCATGAATGACTGGACAAGAGCCCATACCCGAGCGGCAATTCGAGCTTCAGCTCTTCTTATTGTTCACTTGATCACCGCAGGGCAATTTGGCGAAGCGATCGATTCTCGCTCAGCTCGTGGATATCGAGCAGACGCAGTGCATGCAGTACTTTCAAGAGCCACAGAGCTGTGTGGCCTCTACGCAGTCGTCAAGAAAGCTCTATGGCAGTCTCGACAATGTCTGAGTGAGTTCAGGTCACGTGAAGGTTACAAGAGAGCAATTCTGGCTGAAAGGCACGCTTGCTCGCGTGCAGAGCGCTGATCAAAGCTCTTGCACACTGAGGATCTCAACCACGACGAGCCTGAGGCCACCAAAAGGGCGCTGGAGACGACTTCAACCAAGCCATGGAGCTCTGAATACGTACAACGTCATTCTCCACGCCACCTCCAGAAGCAGTAACTGCTGGAATGTAAAGCACTCGGATTCCCAATGTAAAGCGCAACCTATTCTTTCTCGCAGGCGAGGGAGGGGTTTGTGATCGATCATCAGTTTCGCGTGGCGTAGATGCAGCAGCTGCTGCAGACGGGAGCGGCCGAGAGATCGATGGAGCGCTGCTTGGAGATTTATCGCATTGGAATCAGACTGACTGGCGGATGGATACCGCTCAAGCGCTGAAAACGGGAGCCATCTTGACGTTCCAACTTTCTAGTGACCATCTGCAACAACTGCCGACTCCTCGGTACCTCGTGAAGAACTAAATCCCAGTGCTCGTACCCAATTCATTTCATGTGCCGCCCAAGAGCAAAGACTGACCTGAGATGATCACAGGGCTGAGGTTGCACGCAGACGAAAGACGTCCATAGACCGAGCGAGACATTTCAGTTGTAACTTAAAGGGCAACTTCTGCGAACGAATAAGACAACCTGCGAACGAAATCCTGTTATTCTCGTGCAGTTATTCGTTTGCTTTAATTCAGGCACAATTGCCTCGGCGACGTCACAGAGTCAGGCCGGTGCTTTGCAAGCACTCAAGGGTGACGTCGCACGGCTTGAAGTTCAAGTTGATTGGAGACAATAGATTGTTCGGCGAGCGCTGTTGATTTACTTTTTAATGTTAAAATACTCCATAGCTTAAATATAAACGATTTAATTCATTTCAATTTGTTTTATTTTATTTTGTTTCATTTTATTGTTAAGGCCATTTAGGGAACTTGACATGAATGAAGGGCCGTCTAGTTTGTGCTGCGATCTGGCAGAAAGTAGCTTAGCTACTTACCTTCAGAACTCGTTCTTATAAATGTGGCATAGATTTATCAGCATTTGTTTGATGGCACGCTAGTAGGCGACCAGAAGCAATAACTAGCTTGGTTATGGAAAGGCAAAACGATTTCTTTTCTGTTCTCTAGAGTCAATTTTTGACAAGTACTTCGCGGCGTTTGCAGATGGAGATGTTCCACATTGAGCTTTTCTTTTGGCGAGGGATGAACTATATTCATAGAATGTCCGCGTGTTCTCTCGAAGAGCGAAATGCTTCAAACATGGGAAAAAATGCTCTGGAAATCAGTTTAGCGGTCAAAAAGTAGTAAAATTATGATAGGTAGTAAAATCTAGTATATTGGGCCTCAAGCGCTGCTAGGGGTTCGAGAGACCGATACTTTGACATTGATGTGAGAAAGGTAGTTGATTGTGGTGTTGATAATCAAGAAGGAACCAGCGATCTGCGTTGTCCGAATAAGTGCGCCCTTGGGCAAAAGGCAAGTGAGCACCGGCACCAAAATTGAGCGCAACACCTGGCGACCAGCAGGCTGCGAAGTAGAGCTGTGTAGCCTTGCCGTGCGCGACATGGGCATGAACTCCTTATCGAACCACTTGTTCCATGGCGCCTGCAATTCTTTAAACAGTTGGCTGTAGCTCTTGGACGGCGTCATAAGTTTGAGCGTAGACAAGTTATGCGGGATGTGACTGCAGTATCCTGCAAGGATACCCGCCAAGAGACTGCCTCCAAGGTTACGCATGTTCTGAGATTCAAAAATCTCCATACGCTCCTCCAAAAAGTCCGAGAGCTGGTTGATTCCTACACCAAAGAGAATCTCGCGACCACAACGAGGGACAAGTCCTCGAGTCCATCTAGTGTGCAGAGGTTCGGGGTTAACGTGGCCTGCGTTACACGCCTCAAGGATGGAACTGATCGGAGTCATGGCAAGGCCAGGAAGAATTGCAAGTCCAAGACCGACGAGCTCAGGGTTATCATACTCGGACACGTGAACGCGGCTGTCGAGCACGTGCCGCAAGCCCTTGAAACCGTTGATGTAGAGCACACGCGTGGGAAGTTGCACATGCATGTTGGGGAAAAGTGCTCCACGGGGAGTTCCCGTGAGTTTGGCGTTGAGGATAGCGTTGAGGCCGGATCGGTAGAATGACTCGAGAGCTGCGGCACAAGAAACTGCGAACCAGGGCAAGGGTTCAGCAGGCATGGCCTTACCGCTTTGCAAGAAGAGCGGTGTCCGCTTGAGCTTGGTGTGAGCGCGGACTTCTTTACAGAGTGAGAACACGCACTCTTGCGCGAACTCGGGCGATTCCTCCAGCAGCTCGCGGAAGACCTCCGCAGAGAGACGGAAGCAGGCACCGTCGGAGAGCGCACGGACCGTGGAGAAGGCCTTCTCCTCACGGATCAAGTGCAGCATGCCAATAGTCGCAGTGCTGCCAACGTCACCAAGTGTAGCCATCTGGTGCAGCTGGTCATCGATAAGGCGGAGGCGAGCAACGCTTCCGTCAACGATAATAATTGCGGACGTCTGGGGCTCGCCCTGGATCATCAGGACGTCACCCTTGCTAAAGGTCTCGAGTTCCATGGAGTTCGCAAGGCTCAAGCGCGACTGCTCTGAGCAGTATCTAAACATAGTGGACTTGCGCAAGTTCTCCATAAGCTTGGCTTCGTACTTTTTGCCACCAAAACTGTCGCTGACCCAGCGCACGATTGAACCAATTTTGCCACTCAGACTCTTGGCAGGCTGTGTTCCTGCACTGGTGCTACGCACAGGCAGGTTCTGATCCATGGTGACCTCCTTAACTTCATCATCAGCCTGGCTTCCGAGCCTCCTTTCGTCGGGCATAACCTCAATCAATCCAGAGGCAGCGCCTGCCTTGGCTGTAGATGAGTTAGGCATCTTGATCTACTTGGTACGAACAAAAGATAATCCGAGTCAATTGCTGGCAAGCTATTGAAAGAATTGAAAGACTTGGAGATATTATGATCCTGCTCACAATACCAATTCCCAAAGACAAAGATCTTGTGTTGGCGTTTTCTGGGCCACTTCGAGTTGAAGACGGCAACAAGGACAGGAAATTAATTGATCCGCAATGCGTGAGCTTTTGTAGAGATCCCGAGCTGCAAGGTCTTCACAACCGTGTCAACCTCGACGTCCCTTAAGTTAGGCGCTTGTTTGATGAACCCCAAACGATCACAACGGCGTAGATTAACTTCGTTGTCGAAGTCGCTCTTGTCGTAGTTATTCGCCTTGCTCGATACTCTAACAGTTATCTAGCACCACTTAGGACTCTTTCTCCACAGCTCAAGCAGGTCGCCGGCGAAGTCAGGATACCGCTCCTCGCGACGCGGCAGCGGCAGCGGCGGCGGTGGAGGCGGGCGGAGACCACGCTGGTCCTCGCAGACGCTGCAGGGAAAGCCGCTGCGGGACGCTCCGGAGTCAGCGGGCAGCGGCGAGCGCGTTGGTGGTCTGTCTGAGTCTGGCTGTTTGTCTGTCTGTCAATTGAACTTCACAATCACTGATCTTCTTCATAGACAAACATGTAACTAAAAGACAAACAAACAAACAAATAAACAAACAAACATTTAATTCCTTATTTTACAAAGCTCCTGAAAAGAGATTTTTAATTATTTTTTTAATGTTTGGTAGCATATTTGCTACACTACCCATCGCGTATTTTATTCGCCCCCCCCCCATATTATCCTCGAGTGCGCCTTCTTTTAATACCGTCTGAAAATGCCAACCTACTGATTATTTGTTTCTTCTTCGTGGTTTGGTCGGGGAATACGGCGAATAAAATACGCTAGGAGTCACACAGCGTTAAAGGTAGGAGAGGCCGATGGCGTCTTTGTGGTGACACAGTAGAAAGAAAGTCGAACATCAGAAGAATGAAACTAAGAATGTGAAGTAAATGAGTGATTGATTGATTATTGATCAAGTCAAGACGAGAGCTGCTCCAAACGGTGTCGCAGACGCACTCTGATCGTGGCAAGGTCCTGGGAAAAACCCAAATCGCGCACAGTCTCTGCAGATCCACCGGCGTCGTACGCTTTGCTGGCCTGTTTGTGCGTCTTTATGTACGTACAAATCGCCAATTCTCGACGAATTGTCATTTCATTTATTCTTTCTTTCATTCATTCATTCTTTCTTTCTTTTCTTTTTTTCTTTCTTTCTTTCTTTCTTTCTTTCTTTCAATCTTTCATGAGTTTATTTGTTTATCATCAGCGCCAAAAGAAGCCTGAAAGAGAGCGCTAGGAGTAGGGAATCCACTGCTATAGTAAACCTTAGGAGGCAGCGTCTGAAAAAGGCTCCGGAAACAGCAGCGGCGTCTTTAAAGCGGCCAGGTCGCGGGGGCGGGAATGCGCAAAACCCGTGGCAAAGCCGCCCTGAGCGCGGCACAGACATGGAGATAGTCTCCAAAGATTCTCGGCAACTAGCTGGTCAGGAAATGCTCCGCCTGAGGCCAAGATAGTGGTCCCGAACGGCCGGATGACGCAGATTTGGGCGCTGTAGCATCCTGGGAGAACCCGCGCGCCCACGGAGCCCATGAGGTGTGCCTTGCGGCGTACGGGGCTCAGATCAGCCTGGAAATTGCACGAGACAGCAGCCGCGGACCCGACCTGTCTCGTGGCCAAGTTTCGCAAGCTTGGGCAGCCCAGAAGGCCCTCAATGACAGTCCTCCCCGGGAATTTGGAGGTGTCGGAAGCAGGATTTTCGACGGGCGGACTTGACATAAATGATCGTCCACTAAAGCCGTCGGCAACCTGCTCTGCTAGCAGTACTACATCGCTCTGCACTACGCCAGCTTAGGTCGCGAGATGTGCTGCGCTGCACTGCAAAAGCCCAAGTTCTGGATGTCCTTCAAGGCCAGTTCTTCGAGCTGACCTGCCTTCTTGGGCGCTAAGACTTCAGGCAAGTTGGTGCAGAACTGCTACGAGTACGAGTTCGAGGTGGCCACCAGTTTTCAGGGATTGTAATGTTCCCGCGCGAAGCAATTGCAATTGCAGAACTCATGTGAAGGCTCTGCCTCGATCATCAGCAGACTCGGGTCTCTCGACGACGGCGACTTGAGTGGTGGACCCCGACAACGAAGACACAGCGAGGCCTCCAGAGAGAACGCAAGCTTGGTCGGTCGCAGCTGTCGCGAAGACAGCGCTCTTCCACGGTATGGTCTGCTCAGGTTTCACCATTCTCAAGCACCGCGAATCGAGATCCTGCTGAGAAGGCGCTTGCTGGGCTTGAGCTTGAGCTTGAGCTTGAGATCCCCCTTGCTTCGCAGAGTGAAAGTTAGTTGAGAGCAGAACATCTTCACAGACAACCAGGGAGGCGAAGAGGAAATAGTTGAGAGCGGTGGCGAGGTCTGCGGAGCGGCTTGCGGAATGGACGCGTGGCGAACGACGAACTAGCTATGCATCCTGTGAATTCGTAGAAAGCATAAATGGATTGATTGCAGCTTGGGTTCTGCGGAATTCTGCAGTTCTGCGAGTTAGTGACAACGGCGACGCTGTGCATGAACTTGCAGCGAACCCCAAGCCATTGCTGCTGTTGATTATGACTTTGTTGCTGCTGCTGCTGCTGCTGCTGCTGATGGTGCTGGTGGTGCTGTTATAGACCCTCGGAAACGAGCAGATCGCCGCAAGCTGCGGCAAATTACCGAGGAGTGGGTTTCTGGCAGCGAGTCCTCGTGCCAGAGCATGGTGCCCATCAGCGTCGATCGATTGCCCCGACCGATACGAAAGAACGCATTGGTGGCAGCGGCTCTTCCAGTGACAGCACGCATACCTCTGCGATTAGCTCTAAGCTCTGAAGTCTCTCAAAAGCTAGTTGTAAGGCATCTTGAGGTCGGCTCCAGAAGCGCCACCGTGTTCACCACCTCCCCAACCATGGCGCCGCAGGAACGGAGGTCTCGAGCGAGAGCTACAGACTCTAACCTGGGTAGGCACCACAAGTTCTTGGCCGAGTTCTGGCTGGTTGTTTGGCCAAATGTACACGTCTCTCCGTTGTAAATCTAGCATGCTGATGGCTAATTAATACCTGCTGTCGGTCGTGAATTTCTGGCTTGTGATGGTGAGTGATGTCATGGTGTCAGGATGTCATGATGTCATGATGGAGGAGGTGATGTCGATGATTGTGGAGGAGGAGGAGGTGGTGGTGGTGGTAGTGGTGGCCATGTCTCGCTCGAGGAAGTCCCGCTCGAGGAAGAAGGCATTTGGAAGCCCTCCAAGTCGGTGCTGGCCTAAAGGGCGACCGCGATAAATAGTAGTTGCCTGATTAACGCAGTGCCGTAGCACTTGTGCTGCCACAGCAGCGTTACCTGTTGTCAAGAAACGAAGCGCCTCGCTGACCAAGAAACACAATCACTATTTCAATGGGTGAGTGAGTGAGTGAGTGAGTGAATGAATGAATGAACGAATGAATGAATGAATGACTGCAGACAGACTCAGCACAGCACAGAGAACGGTAACTAACGCTGCTGCTAAATTATGCATTATGTTTGCGAATTTGCACATCGATAATAGCACTGTGGATGAATGGCTGGGTGGCAGGGTTTTTTATGATAAGGGACTTTGCAGCATTCAAAGGGTGATTGGTTGATTGATTGATTGATGGGGTGTGACTAACTAGCTTGGTTGGCGATTGTAGAAAGGAGGAAACTTGGAGTTTAGATGGGCGACGAGGACAAGGTCAACAAGCACTCGCTCGAATTCGAAAGGCGAGTTGCTTGAAATAAAGAGGCTACCTAGCTAGCAAGCAAGCCTTTTTATACAGTTTGTTAGTTTATAATATTTTTTTTAAAGTTGTGGTGAAATGACATTTATGATATATACTAGTAGTGTTTCATATGAATTTATACGAATTGAAAAAAAAATACTAAATCATCATGTAAAATAATGTTTTAACTTAAAATAAAATAAAATAAAACCAATTCTCTCTTTTTTCCTATTTTCTTTTCCTTTTCCATGTTCAGAAAATGTTTGTCGAAAGAGGACTATGGTAGTATCATTCATTCAAGGCTTGCGGACTCGCCACATCGTGAGCTGAGACATATCAGCTAAGAAGTGGAAAGAACGAAAAACTGGAGTGGCTATTGCCAACGATGATACTGACACTATAAAAGGAGATTAAAAAGCTTCTTGAAGTTGAAAGTAAAGTAGAATACATATGTCATGAGAGAAGGGTGCACCCATCCGATAGTATAAAGGTCAGTTGAATCTTATTAGAATCATATCATTATGAGCTGCAAATAGATACAATTCAACATGAAAGTTAGAGACCTAGATACTATATTGAGCAGTTTATGTGCCTCTATCAAGCTGGAAGTGCGCAATTGGTTCGAGAAACCCTCTAAAGGAAATGCCATCTGCACTCCACCTTGCTCCAAATCCCTCTGGACAGCGAAATTCAATTACAGGTAGCAAACTCCGCTTGTCTCCTGCAGGCAGCACATGAATATTGACCCATGACGCACTCTTAAGAATGTGAATGACACGGTTGTAAGCCCGAACATTCTTGGCACCATCATTGCCTTTGTCACCACCCCACCAATCTGCAGCGCCTCGATTGCAGTGCTTTGTAAGAGCACGACCGCCCACCGTCAAAGGCTTCGTCGGTCGATTCGGGAGTAAGAATGAGCTCAACAGGACGTCCAAAGGTGGACTAAGCACCGGCAGAGTACCAGTGGTAACACGATGATCAAGACAATATAAAACTCCATTCACGCCAAGAGTTTCAAGAAATTTATCCACTCGGGCGTTGCTTACATCAGAACCAAATGCTTCCTCGCATGCCAGAATTAATTGGTATGCAAGCAGCGCTGGTGCAGGACCGTCTGTGCCATCTGCGTGCTTCGCCGCTTCAAGTGTTTCTGGGTATCCAACCTCTACAACGCCTGGAACTGACATTGTGTGCTCGAGCCTGCGAGGCGCAATCCCAGATTCATTCCAAGCCTCGAATTTTTTTAGTAACGCTGATAACGCAGGCTTTTGCGCCCATGTGCCAAAGTCCTGAAGGTCAAGATTCGTCTCATGCTCTCCATCGATTTCAGGCGGCACGGTAAACTCAATGCAAGTCTTACCAGCAGAATCGTGGTGTTCTAGAAGTGCTGCACAGAGCGACAACGGCAAGACGAAGGAACCTTGATCAGCCTGGTCACTACGATGTTCAATATCCTGCCAGACCATGCCCTGCACAGCTTCTGTACTATGGCGTTCGTCCCACCCTGACTCCTCTAGCACGTGCAGCAGACGACCTCGAACAAGATCTTCAATCTCCATCTTGCAATTTATATCTCTCAACAGGCAAACCTCGTTCGCGGGCCACGGTCTATGAGGGTATCAAGAGTACCGCGTAGCTGGGTGCGAACGCTTCACAGTGACTCTGCCAAGATCTCAGAGAACAGAGGGGCTGTAAAGCAAGCAGAGGTTCTCAATTGCGATTCGCATTGTGGCTTTGATTCTTTGATTGTGTTGGATTAGGTCTCTAAGTACCACGGCCTGTTCTGGGCACGTGCCGTGTGCGATCCGCAGGGACATTTGAAGAGCGTCGCTTTGCTTGGAGTAGTGAGCAGACATTTACAAACTCGAGAGGTGCGGTCGCGTCTGAAGAAGCATGAGTCATGATTTACGGAGACAGTCGTCGGATGCGAATAAGAGAACAATCCATTGAGCTCTTGCTTTCGAAAGATGCCCTCTTCCCAGTAAAATACCCGAATGACAGAGGCTTCCGCAGGATATATTAGCTTTTAGATGGCGTGTTTTCTTCGAATGACGGCTGCGAATAAGCTGATATTTAGATTAGACTGGCGTTTCGCGCATCGTCAAGTGCTTTCGTAGAATAGAGATGTAAATACAAACGTCCTGAAAGTTGATACGACAGATTTGCGTATGCAAAAATGCACGCGAAGCGAATAAATTGAATCGTCTCGTCCTCACACAGAATAGCAGAGCTTCAGGATAGGTAGAGATATGTGCTGTTATGTTGGCAATGCAACCAACTTTCGAATACGGGTGAACGTGTGCGTGATGATCGTTGGCCGTTGTGTAATTTGTACATTCTGCTTTGACATCAGGTAAGCAAGTTCTCCGTTCCAACGAACATCAGCCTCTTTGTTAAAATTAAATAAAAACATAAACATATAGTCCACCTCCAATAATTTCCTTACTAACTATGTCCAGGTCTTTGCCTTCTTTGTCCATTTCAACACATGTGCCATCAATTTTGCAAACCCCTCCCGCACTGAAGCCTCGCGATATGTCAATATTATGCACTCATAACTTGGGACTCCTTCGTCTCTCGTCGATTTGATCATTCATTCATCCGTCAATGATTTGCAGAAAATCTGAAATAGCTGTTCTGTCCTATTCATTAAGGCAACAATTTAATCTCCAAGTACAACCCAAAACTCCGCTTGAGCTTCTGCAGGCGGAGTTTCTACTTCATGTGCTCCATCATGCGCAGCTCGAAGCGCAGGAAAGGCGTAGGCTTGCTTGGAATGAGGGTTTTCGACGAAGACTTTTTTTTTTAATCTTCTGCGAACTTTGACTTCGATTTCGCGTTCCGCAGACCCGAAACCACTTTGTTCACCAGCGTAGACGGAACGGAGACCGTGCAGGCAGTTTTGAACGGCGCAAAGCGCGAACGAGGCTACGACTGTGGCATTTCGTTTAGGCCGCTTGATCCCCGGGCGTGTCCCTCCCCCACCTTCGACACGCAGTTGACCCGAACAGAGCGTCCTCATCGTCCATTGACGTCGATCTATCACAATCTCAACTCGATGGCCGCGACCAGGGCCTCAAAACGGGGTGCAGGAGCTCGCTCGGCGCAAGCTGATGTGCAGAAAGCAAACAAGACTAAAAAACCAACTGCAGACAGAGACGCGGGTGCGCGACCTGCAGTGAAGAAGACCGATGCAAAGGCGCCAACGAGGAGTGGAAAAAAAGAGAAAACGGGGGTGAAAGAGCAAAAAAACGAAGACGTGCAAAATCAAGATCAAAATCAAGATCAAAATCAGCCATTACAATCAAATGAAATTGAACAGCAAACGATTGCACAAGAAGACGATGAAAACATCAAAGTGCTGGGTAATTCGGGAAAAGTCAAAGCAATAAGTGATGAAGAAGATAATCATGCAAAGACCACAAAGTCAAGAAAGTCTCGAGGATCAATTGAAAGTAAGAAAATGACTGGGGAGAGGAGGTCATTACGAAGCGCTAAAACATTCCCAATTCTGGATGAAAAGGAAGGTGAAACCAAGAAAGAAGAGGTTGAAACTAGTGTCCCCAGGAGGCGATCAAGCAGCCGTCAGAGAACATCTAAGGGTAAGGAAAAGGAGCACATCTATGTTAGGGAGGCAACGAGCACTACAAACGAGGTAGAGACTGAAAACAAAAGTGACCTTGAGGTTCAGAATGAGGGATATTCGAAATCATCGTCAGATGGCAACAAATTGGTTATAGCAGGCCGTAAGCGAAGATCATCATCGCGAGTTTCTGCACCTGCCAAAATCGTTTCAGATGAAAATAAGTCAGTCTCTGCAAAACAGGATGGTGAGCATGACGAGTCAACAGAGTCCCCTCGCAAGCGGCGTGCGTCCTCGTCCTCTTTCGCAGGGCGGGGACGAGTGACGCGCCGGTCGTCAAGAACTAGTGAAGACGTTTCGGAAAGCAAATCTGTGACTTCATCAGATAGTAGTGTTTCTGATATGCAGACAGATCGACCCTTGACAAGTACAACCATAGGGTCCCTTCCAAAACAACATACTGCATCTTTGAACGACGTAACATCCAGTGCTCAATCTGCCTCCCTATCTGATATTGATAGTGACTTGGTACATGGAAAAAGAAAGATAAGAGCTGGTTCTATTCGAAAATCGCGAGGGTCCCTATCGACTTTAGATCTTGAAACTCCAGATACAAAGTCTGCAGGTGCTACTATTCCGCCTAGACGATCAAGTCGCCGCTTAAGACTGCCATCGTCCGCTTCCTCAGCGTCATCACTTAAAGAACCTGAAAAGCCCAACATTGATGACACAAATGAAGAAAAAACAGACTCTCCGCGAGAATCTAAAGCTTTACAAAAGAACGTGGGAAAGAAAGATACACGTAAGAGCGCTGCAGAAACAGTACAACCGTCACCTTCATTGGACATGGATAAGCGAACGAACTCTCACAAACCTAGCAAGAAAGCAACGTCTACTATAAGAAAAACTGGAGGTGTCAAGGGTAAGAAAACAGCTGCATCTCGACATCAAAAAGGCGCCAACAAGCCCCACAAGACGTCGAAATCTGCCAACTCTAATGAAGATCCAGGTTTTTCACTTTTTACGCCTGCTCAGCAAGCTGAACTTCTAAAACTTCGAAGCTATTATGAAGACGTTGACCACACTTCTCTTCACATTGCCTAGTAGCCATCTCGTGATATTCTCAATATCCTTTATTTGTTCCGACATGGCAATGTAGTGCACGTGTCAAATTAATTCATGATCATGTTTACATATCGCAGAGCCTTTCTGGATTCGTCACGACACAAAACTCCTTTTCAGGTAATGATTGAGAAACTCATACAGTTTGTACAGCTTTGACCGCCTTTATGAGATCAGCCGGCAAATTAATGTACCCTTCTGACTAAGTAATTTACGCCTTGATTATGCAAGAGTTTCCAATTCGCATTATCCTCAGCTCTTTAACTTCACTTGGGCCTTAGTTTCTGAAGTCTCCCAAGATTTGGAGCATTTTCATCGATATCTTTTACAAGATACTACGTTAATGTTATGAGTTGGTAACACAAGTGACGGTTAAGCAGCTTTGCTTAATTCTATAGTAGTAGTAGGTAGGAACCTAGGTAATATTTGTTTATCAAACTCGGAAACGAAACTCATGGACTTCTGAGATCCAAGTCCAGATCTAAAACCAGTTCTTTACATCCCGCTGCGGTGCCAACGCCTTTGGCGTGTGGGCCTTCATATTAAGGCACTAGTTTGGTTGAAGCCGTACGCCACAAAAAGTAAAGTCGATCCATTGCTGCAGTACGAGACTTAGAGTGGGCACCGATCACTGGCACCATAGATTGTCTGCAAAACCATGGCAGAACAGGAAAGCGCTTCAGCATGGACAGAGCTGTTTGGAAACCCTGTTGAACATATCGAAAATGAAGATAAAATTGGAAATCCTGGCCCCACCGAAAGTCTGGAGCCACACGAAGCAGAAAACGATGTGAACGTGAGCAATACGGCCTTTTTTGACCTTGAAGGCAATATGCAGCGCTTGCCAACGATGGCCAAGGTCGAAATACAAAGTTCCCAGAAACAACGTGAGAGCTTGGGAAGTGCGACAAGCGCTACTGCGGTAAGACTGCAACAACAGCGACTTATGCAACAACAGCTACCGCAACAACCAATTTCTTCACCAGGATGGCACATGCTGTCTCCAGGATCACAATTCGAAGGTGGCATGGTGATGGACGAGGAAGAGTCTTTTTTGGATGGAGGTAAGTAGAGACGAAGTAACGTTTATATATTGTGCTATTATAATCTGATAGAGTTTGAACGTCATTTGTAGGAGGCTAGTTTCCCTAAGTTACGGTGATAGATTCAGATTGAGAGACATGGTGGAAAGAGACTTGAACTAACATGGCACACTTTAAACTATAATGGCGTGTGATTTGTATGAATGAAGATGATGCGTTGAAGATGATTGAGGAGGATGCACGTTTTTTTGGCGGTGCGCAGGCAGCTACAGATGTTGATGATGACGCCTGGCTAGTAAGCATGGGACAAGGCCGGCGGCCATCTATCTTTTCACCTATGCAGCGGCCGCCATCACCGTCAACTTGGTTTGCAGCCAGGTCTGCGCCAATTGACAAGGAGGTTATGATTGCGAATTGGCCCGCTTTCGAGAGTCCCAAAAACAAGAAAGTTGGCCCGGACGGGAAACAAAGCCCAGTTTCTTTAGTACGGACACGTGGGCATCCAAGTCCATCTCAAGCAAAGGCCGATATGGACTCATTTGAGCACTATCAAAAGACACAATCTACCGTAAAGGCAAAGCGTGATCTGGAAATAAGTAGTACCACAAATGGAGAATCGCAAGTTAACGTAGAGCAGGAACGATTTGACGAAGAACAAGAACAAGAGTCCACTAACTTTTCCATCAAAGGATCTCCGCAAAGAGATATGGACCAGAGCCACATTTCTTCAACTGTTTCACAACCGGCAAACCACGAAAGCCTTTTGGGGGAATCTTTTCAGTCTACGAATTCTCAGCCACAGAAACCACTGCATGTTCAAACTTGGAAACATCAGGACTTGAGAAGCGATGACAATCTTGAGTTTACAACTCCGGGCAGGTCAAAACTTAAAAGCAAATCGCTACAGCATCTCCAGCATAAATTTCCTAATAAACCACAACCCTTGCTGGACCCTCCGAATCTCTTGTTTCCTGATGTGATCAAGGAACCTATTCGACTCGAGTGTGGCATGGGTCTGGCTGACCTTTTCCAAATTCCCATTCAGAACCTTAGCAAGCGAAGAGTGGTGCTTCGTCCAGTCCTAAGAACAACAGATGACTCGGTTCGGACGAGCATATTTATCAAGCCTAGGGACTGCGTGATCGAACCGATGGGTGTGAATTCAGTGGTTATTGTGTTCAAACCTAGGACTGATACTGGCACTAGCTGGTCGCGTGTGGATCTAGTTGAAGATGCAAGTGATTCATGTCAAACAATCAAATTGATAACCTCTACATTGCGCTCTCTCTGGGTGGAACCGGATCGCCCAATCATTAACCTTGGAGGTGCTACACCAGGTAGTCAAGTGAGCTCGCGAGTACGTTTAGAGAACAAAACTGACCAAGCATTAGATGTATGCGCCTTTCTCGAGGCTGCACCTGAGGGGAGTACATCTGAGACACAAGAATGGGGCGAGCCGGCCTGCCCAAGTGAAGAAGCCGTGGAAACATTTTCAATACAGCAAAGCTCTCGTAGTCGAGATATGGACAACAGTCACGATACGAGCATTCAGCAACAATTCCATGATGACATATCGTGCAGATCTAACAAGCTTGGTTGGTTTTGTTTACAAGCACATGAATCAATCTATGTCACTGTAATATTTTCTCCAAAGCGCATTATGCGGCATAACTCATTTCTCAAAGTATGCAGCAAGATAAGCCTCAGCGCTGAACCAAGCCAGGAGCGATCGATGCTAATTAATTCGATTCAGATCCCTGTAATGGGCTATGGCGGACGCGCTCAAGTATCTTGTGAAGGCAAGAGCTCGGACGTTGATATCCTACAGGTGGAAGGAACCCGTTCACCACAAGGGTCATGGACCTTAACTGAGATTGCTTTAAGGAACTATGGAGAGCGCACCGCATATGTGCGTGCAAACCCACCACAGGAGATTCAAGGTAGGGTCCTAGTAGAGCCGCAGTCGTGCACTTTGCAGCCAGGTGAACAGGTAATATTGCAATGCAAGGTTTTATCCTCTCTCTTTGAAACATTTGGCCCTAATGTAGATGCTGTACGTGTCGAATGGGGCGATGAGATCCTTAGGCGCTTGCGTACTCAAGCAAAAAGTCGGCGTGGAGCAATCGCAGATGTTGATTTGAACGAAACGATGACCTCTGTAAGTCGTCTTGATGAATTTGATGACCCAATGGCACTGCATACTGCTCTTACTGCCCTTGAATCCCCGAGCGGCGTGAATAAAGAGTCGCCAGTGTCATCTTCTGTACTCCTACGCAAACGAGGCCAGTCGAATGCAGCAGCAGGTCTCGCTCACTTTTTTGATGAATACCTTTTTGAGCAAAACCGTCGTTGCACATCTGTTGAAGTGTGTGCTCCAAGTACTAGGCTCAGTATCTCAAAGGAGAAAGCTGCCAGCCGTGACCGTCGAAAGGAGTTAGCAGCCATTCGTGAAGAAGGAATTACGTCTGCACATGCTCTTCAGTTCAAAACCTATCTTTCAGATGCACCAATCACAGTGAAAGGGCGAGTCTTGCTGATAGAACCTCGACAAGTTTGCCTTGCGTATGATGTGCTCTCTGATGGCTGGTCAGGAAGCTTTGAGGTGCGAAACTCCCATCCCAGCGAGCCCATGCTTGCTAGCGTACATTGCCCGAATGCAGAAAGTTTGAAACCGAGAGAAGGCGACGATGAAAACGATGATTCGGGTCTGGACCAACAGCTTCACGTTGCTCCCCGTGGTGTCTTCTCAATTGCCCCTGGTCACTGTGTGCGTGTCCACTTGAGTTGCTTATGCGCCATTCCCAAGACCAAAATATATGTATGCAACAATACTGTACTAGGTTATTATGATGAAATTATCATAAAGACTGCAAAGAAGCAGCCAGCGTCCGCTCCAGTTGATGCAGATACTGCTTTACACTCTCATTTATCAAAGACCATAGGGAATAAGATATATGAGAATAACTTTGAGGAGGAGGTGGAGAAGGAAGCCAAGCGAGGGGATTGTGTATATCTAAATCCAAGCGACACACTAGCATTCCCGGCAACAAGGCCGGGACAGAATACTGTTTGCTCGGTTCACATCTGCAATCCGACCAATAGAACTTTAAATTTGCGAATCAGCACTCAGACGCAGACATTTCATGTTCGCTCAAAGCACCGTTGCATTCAACTCAAACCTCACAGGTATGTTATCCTCCCAATCTTTTTTGGGCCTCGCCAATCGACGGCTCCTGGCGTGGCCTGTGCTGATCGTGTGACAGTATATTCTGCCGAAGACCAGCATAAAGCTGTGCTATCGGTTCGTGGTTTTACCTTGTAATCTAAAATCTACAACATGTTCTTCTTCTGAGTCTTATTTCGCCTTTTGCCTTGGAAGTACTTTCTCTTGAACAAAAAGCTATCAGCTCCGATGTACGCGTAGTATATTCCATCAGTACTTTGCTGCAGGCTTTCTTTCTAGCTAGGTAAAATCCTGAAGTGGAGTTTTAGAGAAACACTGCTGATAAATCTGCAAAACAGAGCACGTAGTAATAAGAGGGTGGGTACCCAGGTCTTGATGAATGGGTCGTTTCTTGCAGATTTGCCACCGCAAAGAATTTCTCATTTATTGGTGGGACAAAAAGGCGCATGCCAATGTTAAGGGCAGAAATCCTCTATTTAGCCCAACAAGAGCATGCGACTTTGCATGAAGAAATTGGCTGGCCGATCCACTTTCTGCTAAACTAGTATCACATGAAATTCCTCGATTTTTGGCTGATATTCTTCGCTATTTATTCCTCAACCATCGTGTGTAGAAATAAGCGATAACGCAGTTTATTTCTGCCATTAAAATCTCTGATCCGGTTTTGACCCGAGTAGAAAGACGCTCGGAATCACATCCAACTAGATTCCTTTCCACGGACCGGAGTTGTGCACGATTGCACACGTACACATGAACCAAAGTACATAGTCGCAGTGCAGCAAGAGCGGCATTTTCCGGGACCATTGGCGCTAGTTCAAGTTGGCGAGTTTCCTCTCCATGTAGTAAATAACCTCTTGTTTATAAATTGCAGTCGCCAGTTTGCGTCACAGGAGGTTCTGATTCCTATGCATAATCAATGTTGTCGTCACTCCAACCCTTAGTTGAGGACCAACCTCAATAACCTTATGCAATCGCCTATGCGCGCATTTACCAGAACGTAGTAGGTACTATGCTTTATCGTGTGTCAGAACCACAAATTCCTCGTAAGAGGAGGCCATCCATCGATACATGGTCTTGAATCGCAGTTCCCATTTGCAACGCGAGGCAATAATAGCAAAAGGATTGTACTTGACGAGAGCTGGCAGACTTTGGCGACGGAGGTGGTGCGATGTTAGATATCTCTCCTTCCCAGGGCAGAGCTCAAGTTTTGCCTCTGTTGTGAGTTGGAGCTGAAACGAGATTGCTGAGACCGTCGCATCGGCTAACTAACTCAAAGACTGTGCAACTTGAAGAAAAAGCAATCGCCGTCACTAGAAATCCCATCCTCGAGTATATCTCGGTTTGATGGCGGATTTCTGAGATTGCTTTGGGCTCATCTAGATAAGAAATGGAGTTCTAGGTATCGAGGGCATTCATTTACACTTTTGAGGAGTTTTGCACGCTGCGGATACCTACGAAACATGTCTCTCCGCAGAAGTGAAAAGTAACAGAGCAGGCGCGGTTTGCCAGTCTACAAGCTATCAAGGCGAAACGATCGATGCACAATGAAGACCTACTCCGTGGTCGCTTACGTGACCGAGCACAACTTAGTTGTGAAGAATTCCAATAACAAGTTCAGGGAATGAGTGAGGTCGAATCTTATAGCTATAAAACGAAGTTTCAGGCTCTGGAGTGAAGACTTTTCGTCCAAGAGCAGCAAGAGAAAAGCTTTTTATGAGTGCACTTATTGTGATGGATTGAATGTCATGATGGTTTTGGTTTTCGCCGCTTGCTCGAAATAGTTGTTTTCAACTTCTTGAGTAATAATTTTGGACAATAAAAAGTTAGCTTCTTTTTGTGAATAATCACTTTAAAAAAAATAACTTTAAAAAAAATAGAATAATACTGAAAGTTTACAGGGGCAGAACGTTTCCAAGTTCATCGCATTCTCTTTCTCGAAACTTAGACATGTAGTAATGCTTTCAATGAATGAATAAATGAATAAATAAATAAGTAAATACTTCAATATTTGTATCGGAGGCAGCAGCCGCGCTTGAAACCTTTGTTTGCCTAAAGCAAGCCAAAACCCCGCAAAACTTGAACAAGAGATTTTCATTCTTTCTATTTACAAATAACAACAATCTATACAAAAAAGAGAAAAAAGAAGAAGGGTGTGTGAAGAACGAGTGTGTGCGAAGCAGGGGCCAAAACATGTGTTTGCGCGAGCACTCAGCTTAAGATCAAATTTCCAGCCCTCGCTCCACTGCGAGACTTCATTGTCGTAGTTCTAAAACCGCCATGGTCAGCGGGATTGTAGCGGTGCAAGGAGATGAAGAGGCACCTGATGGCCGTCGAAGCACTTCTGCTGCAAGTTCCCTCCTCCTTTCGAGTTCAGGTGTCAGTTTCTTGGTTCGACTAGACTCTTCAAGTCGTGGCCGGCCGCAATGAATATGGAGGGAGCATTTTCGCTTTAATTTTAATGGCAAACATCCAACTAGCATTAATTTCAACTAGCGCTGACTGCTCTTGACTCGCGATCATTTGCTGATTGGGCAATCGTTTGGTGCAAACTGGAAAAATCAAACTTACACGTCGGCAAGTTGAAGCAAGCGGTATAAATAAAACATCTGTGAGCTTAAAGGTGTGCTAGCTTCTTATGAAGCCCAACTATAGTTTCCAAAATAAAATCTATCTATAATCTCCGACCCTATTCAAAGAGGAGCTGTAGGATATTTGCGGAGCATAATGTCGTGTACGTTGTGCACCCTGGCCCTTCAAGGAATTCAATATTCTGTTAAACCTGCGAGCGGAATACAGTCTTCGCTCAAGTTGGACACAGCCTCCTAAGATGATCATCATGAGTCCTGAAAATGTCTTAAGGAAGCTGGTCTGTTTGCAAATGCCAGTGAATCGGCCTACACTTTCACTGGAGATATTCGCTGACGTTCTGGATATTGTTTCTACGGTGCGCAATCCCTACAATACCTTCCCGCACATAGCTCAGTGAAATCATGGGAGATCTCTGCCAAGTTTATGAGTCAGCGACCACCATTTACTTATGTTTAAGGAATGCTTCAGCACGAGGTATAGGTAGGTAGGTATCCCTTCTACATCTCCAAGAATCTCCACTCGAGCCTATACACCTGCTGAGAAATTTGCATGCGCGTTGCCACGACACGAATGTGCCCTTGAGTACAAGATCTTTAGCATTTGATGACATGCTCAAGAGAATGAGTGCCAAATGTGCACCTCGTGTCGCGATCAGTCTGACACAGAATCCTTCCAGCGCCACATGTCTGTACCATAATGCACTTTACTTCTTTCCAAGGGGAGGGAGTGAGTGATCCTTAATATCGCCCTTTCTCCAGACACGGGACCATGCGACATGGTGGCTGATTGAATCCTCATTTGCAACGCAGCCACAGATCGTTGCAGCATTTTCGTTTGTCTTCAAGAGAAGCCATGCTTACAGGAGCACTTCTTCTCATGAGTGTCACAGGGTATATAGAAAACCAAGAGCCTGCTACTGAGGAAGTAAGTAGTACTACTACTGGCTAACTCCTGACTACCTTCCTAACAGCACCCTAATGTTTTCATCATAGTTTAGTTCCAGGTAGTCCACAGTGACGGGGATTGATTACACGCTACCCCCCTTCGACACCATTCGTCACTTATGCAGAGTGGAGGTTCACCTCTGTCCGCAGTTAGAGCGTGAGTTTAGCTTTGATAATTGTCCTCTTTAGTAGGTACTCGACATGATCCTTTTATAGTTAAAAACAAAGTATGTAGTGCCTGGTTTGCTATGTGGTAGGTACTATTGAGCCATGTTTCTTATTTCTTGTAAAGTTAAATTTTGATTTTAAAATGTTTTGATTTTGGTTTAATTTAATAAAAATAATTAGATAAAACAGAAAAAAACGAATGATGGTTAGTTGAAATTATAAAAGGGAGAAGAAACCTTTCTTTCTTCTTTTAAAACTTCGTGAAAAACAACTAAAAACTATGCTTCGTAGGCGTTCTATTGTTTCGATTTCAATCTATGATGTACTATTTGTTTATTCATTTATTCCATGAAGACAGAATGCAAAGCTGCCTCAGAGACCCCAATAAGTTGAAAGGCCGAAGAAACCTCGCCGCTATCGATGGATACGTCCCAGCTTAAGCTAGCTTGTTGTATGCAATGTCGTGCTTACTAGCAGCAAGAGTTTGGCGACTCTGCGTTTTCGAAACCATGAGAAAACGTTGCGTTTATAAATCTCTGAGAAGACATAGAAGTTGTCTCCCCGAATAATTAGCTCGTTTTCCGAAACCTTTAAGATCAGACTGTGGTTAAGCAGCGCGTGACATCTCTGTAAACCGGGTGTCGCGATGACTCGAGCTCATATTTCACAGTCCAACGTACGATGTAATAGGCCCCTTTGGATAAATTTCATTCTTGACGTCAAGAGTCCCATTCTTCACGAGCCGGAGATCGCGGAATGCTCTGCCTCCCAAGGCACTCTTTGCTCCCCTTCCCTATGATAATAAAGCTCGTGACCTCTTCAAGTTCTTCGACAGGTTTATGCGAACCTCGCAGGATAATGCAGTCAGTCGGTAAGTAATATATTGCGAACCAGCTTTGAGTGATAAATAATGAGGCGCCATCTTGTTTTGTTTTCTCCATTACTCTGTTTTTTAGCTTTTTACTTTTAATTAAAAACCAAAGTAATTAAAACGAAAACTAAAAATACAATTCAATTAAACAAACAACAAACCTCTGCACGTACGCACGTTCCTCTGCGCCGCTTTGCCCGCTTTCCGCGCCTCCGCCCTCTTCCGGCAGCAGGGCGGTGCCCCGAGGGGTCGTGCCTCCACGCGCCACCAGGAGGCAGCCATTGAGCCCAGAAAAGTGCCTCAAGCCCGCACTCATCAGTCTCAATCAATACATCAATCAATCAATCAATACATCAATCAATCAGCGCGTTCCCACATAATAGTATCTCTCCATATCCTCAATCATCTCTCAAACTATGAATGAATGAATGAATGAATTAATCAATCAACCAATGAGATACGACCTAAACCATCCATCAAACTATCAATCAATCAATCAATCAATCAGTCATTCAATCAATGAGATACAACCTAAACCTCAGAGCTAATGCTTCCAGTGCTGCACTGCGGCACGAGCTGCCTCGCGCCGGCATGCGAAGCGTGGGGGACGGCGTCCTCGGCATTAATCTTGATTGATACGCTGCGAAGGAATGGATGGATGGAGGAATGAAGGAATCACTTCACTGATGCCTCAATAAAGAAAGAAGAAGAGGTCCATCCCATCCATCCCTTCCTTCCTCGAGGTAAATTACAGCATCGATGTTGGAGAGAGAGAGCAAACCATCTCAATCCAAGGGCAGTTTTGAGGTCTGGAGACGCAGGAGAAAGCTTGCTTTCGAGACTTTTCACCTCATCAGAGGAAGATGGGAAATGGAGACGTGCGGAGTTTTGGAATGACGATTGCCTTGCATTTGCATTGCATTTTGCATTGCATTTTGCATTGCATTTGCATTGCATTTGCATTTAACTGCATTGCATTTAACTGCATTGCATTTTGATTGCATTTGATTGCATTGCATTGCACTTCAAGAACGACGACGTCCGCAGCAGTTGTTTGATTGTGAAAGAAAGCAGTCCATCTCGAGGTGGAAGAGTCCCAACAGTCCTTCGTAGGCGGTTGGTTGGTTTGTTACCTATGGCTCCGTGGGCATGCATGCGGAATGTTTGACCCTGGGAGAGTTAGATAGAGATAGGTACCAATGTTGATTGATTGATTGATTGGTTAATTGATTGATTGATTGATTGATAGATTGATTGATTGATTGGTCCATTGACAAAGTCCTCAGTGGTCGCTGTTGTGAGGTTCGTTCATTTTTAGGGCTGCTCTGCCGATCCCTTCGGCCTTCAGGAGTACACTAAACTTTCAATGTTTTCAATGATTTTTGGAAGAGTCAGCGCTGTAAATGAAAAGAACAGTTGTTTAAGTTTTAAAAGTTTTTTTATAAGTTTTAATAAGTTTTTTTTTTTTAAACCGCTACGGACACGAGTTTGTTCAAATCTTCTTGGTTTGTTTTAGTTTGTATTTATTTTTAAAATATACATCGCTGTGATAATTAATAGTATACACTGATTGATATGAGATGCAGTTGGGAAAAAAGAACAAAAGGAAAAGGAAGAGTGTAAGGAATCTGATTCAGGACCGCCGAAGGGTACTATCGCATAATCTTGATTCGTGGAGGTGGCTCAATCATTGCATTCCTGGTCTTCTTCAATGGCTTTTCATGGGTGCACAGATCAGCATACATGCAAACAGATGAAAAAACATACGCCCAACCGTCAGTTTCGCACCTGAAAGCTGAGTCAGTGAAGTCAATTTGGCGGTCCCAGTTCACAACGATATTTAGATTGACGCAGGGATTTGCTTGCAAGCAGAGCAAGCGCGCGAGCCAGCCCTGGTCCTCCTAACCGTTACCTTAAGCGCTGTTAGGACTCCTTCTGTGGAGGACTGAGGTTTCTTTTGCAAACCTTGAGAAGGAGTTTTAGCCAAAGTCTTGTGAATCTCATTGTAATCAATCAGTGTGGCCTTCCACGGCTCTTCAGTCCTGCATGCTGCCTCCCTGCGTGCTTGCGTGCTTGCGTGCTTGGCTTGTGGATAATCTCTAGTGGCTAGCTGTCCTCGACGGAAACCTGAAGACCAGAATTATACTGGAAACGGCCACCTGTAGAACACAGCAGTACTGCGAACTTGTAAAACCATAGTTTTGTAAGGCAAATGCGCGTGCCGGAATTTCGGACCTCCTCGCGTATTACATGCGTTTGACGTGCGTGAATGACGCGGAAATCGCACGAGATTGCAGGCATCCGGTTTTATCAGGATACAGCAGATTGCATACCTGCATCGGATTGCATTGGATTTTCCTGTGCAAGGTTTCTTGATTTCCAAGCTTCAGAGAAATGAGATGCCGCGCTTGGCTGTGAGCCTAGCTTTTGCCGATCAAGGGAGTGGTCATTGAGCCTGGGACCTGAGCACAGACAGATACATCTGGGTCATCGAGGAAGGCCTAGGCGAGAAAAACGTGCCTGTCGATGGTGACAGTTCTGAAGATAAGTTCTCATGGACAAGGTGCTTTCCCCGAGAGAACCTCTGTGTTCTGACCCACTACAGTTTCCTTACTTCGTGAAACAGGGCCTCCCTTGTAAACTCTCGAAGGACGCCTCGATTTTTGGGCATTGGAGTGTATGTATTTATATATGCATGCATGCACGCACGCATGTATTTATGTGTGTGTATGTCCGGTGCTTTCAACGAAAGCACGTTCAAGAAAGCGATAATCTTGACTTGCAAGTTTTCGGGAGCGAGACAGTTGTCGTTTCTGAAATGTAAGATGTGGAAACATTGCATTGGTACTTCCTCAAGATCGATCGACCAGCACAAATACCCGAACTTCCGTTCCTGTAAGCCTTACCAAAGGCTACAATATGTTGACCTCTTCCAGCTCAACTTCAACTTCAACTTCAACTTCAACTTCAACTTCAACTTCAACTTCACCAGTTATCCTTCCCGCGCAACGTCTGGCAATTTCCCATGTCTATGTATCTTCGTCAGCGATCTCCGCCAACTTGAAGATGATGACATCAACCAAAAGCTTCGCAAAGAAGAAACAGACAAACAGTCAGTCATAGGTAGGAAAGGCCGAATTTCTTTAACTTGTTTTGTATTATTTTTAATATCAATAAAGTAAAAACATTTCAGAAAATTCAATGTTTCCCTCTTCATTTTGTTTAGTTTTATCAGAAGAAAACAGCTTCAGTCAATCATACCAAGTTAAACCTGCTTAGTAGGAACATAACTCGTGTGGGAAGTCCGAGGCAAGAACAAGGAAGCAAGCACGTAGCTTTACCTTGACCACCAGGGTACGAGGCTCTTTTCCCACTGCCCAAGAAAGAAATTAAACCCAGGCAACTCCGAAATAAATAACCAAAGAAACAAAGAAAGCAAGCAAGAAAGAAAAAAAACACTTTCCTCTCCTTTTCTTCCCTTTTGTAGCTTTTTCCTGTTTGGGGTTTCTTATTCTCTCTGTCACGGGCGGAAATAGGTGACATATCCGTAGGTGCTGCCTAAGCTCCACTAGCAGGCTACGTGCCCTTGCTGGCTCCCAAGAGAACAGTTCTCGTGTTCTTTGGAACACTGTTCCGGCTGTTTGTCTCTTGGTCTCTTTATTGTTTCTTTGTTTGTTTGTTTCTTGGTCTCTTTATTGTTTCTTTGTTTGTTTGTTTCTTTGTCTGTTTGTTTGTTTGTCTGTTTGTCTGTTTGGTTGTTTGTCTGTTTGGTTGTCTGTTTGTTTGACGGCGTCTCTCACGTGCTCCCGCGTGCCACACATGGGTCCTGTTAGTTCCATACTCGTGGTGGTGGTTTGATTCACGTGCCGCTTCGCAGCTCCTAACCACCCATCGCCCTCATTCATTCCTATGTTTTTAGCAGCAAGAAAGAAAGAAAGAAAGAAAGAAAGAAAGAAAGAAAGAAAGAATGCTCAGACAGAAAAGAAGGACCCATTGGGCGATTTGTTGGTTTCTTGGATCAATTCGGTCATTTCAATCGATGCTTTGTTCATTTGATTAATTATGATGGATTGATTGATGGATTGATTGAAGGATTGAACTCTTCTGATAGATCGGTTCAGAGTTTGCTCGTTTCGTTCGGGCTTCAAGAAGTTGACTCCACTTGGGTTGGTGAAGGCAAACGTGGGCTGGCTGCTCATCTCTGTAGCAGGCAGAGATGAGGACCGCCTTCGCGAGAAGTTGTCTGTTACGTGAGGTCGGTCCTCCTCGATCTCGAGCTTATCTTGAAGCAGCGGCATCTTCTTCGTCGAAGAACTCAGGGAGCTGATCTTCTGACGAAGGAATGCTCTTCAACATCGTGCACGAAATGGAATCGAATGGAATCGAATGGAATGGAATGGCCATTGAAGCCATTGAATTAACTGCTCTTCTATTCAGCAGGGCATTGGTCTGCTTTCTGCCTTATTAGGTGCCCAAGAGTAGAAGAAGAATTCGAAGAACTCGAAGAAGAAGAAGAGGCGGAAGGTTCAAAGTCCAAAAGGCGAAAGAACGGACACTTCCGCTGTTTTCTACAGTGATGCCAACTCTGAAAGGAGAGAGAGATTGAGATCTTCGAACGGAGAGCTTTCCTGAGATGAGGATTTTGAGACGCCGCAACTCACTTTCAATCTGCTCGCGCGCTAGCCGAGCAGGTAGGCACTCCTAGGCCCCACGGGATGATTCTTTCATCATTCATTTTATTATCTCAACGAACTCAAGAAGTTATAGAATTTCACTTTTGTCCATATCACAGTAGAATGTACTATGAATGAAACAAATAATAAATAAATGATTGCAAATAGACAAGCGAGGCCAAATCTTGGAGATCGACATCGAAACAAACAAACCAACCGCTCGAGCAGTTGGACATTGGCGACAAGTGAGTGAGTGAGTGACTGACTGACTGACTGACTGACTGTGACGCAAAGCCGGGACGATCTCTGATATGGACGGCTCCTGAGCTCGCTTTGGCACTGTCCTTTCGCCGACGCACGGCTTAGGGACCCTCTGTCCTTACCCTATTCCAATCGAGCGGAGCAGGCGCATTCGTATGAGACGCCTAGGGTAAACGGTAGGACCCGTGGTCCAAGCCTCGCGAGAGAGCAATTAATTAATCAATTAATTGATCAACGACATGAAGTCCGCCTTAAGCTGGGAACTCGAGAGAGGACTCTTCAGGAATCGTACGCTGCGAAGAAGAACGTCGCGAAGGTGATCGCGAGCACGAGAAAACCTGCCTGGAGACCTGTATTTTAACGGTCGAGTTGTTGAAGCTTGGTGCAGAATTGGGGTCTTGAGTTGGGATCTTGCGATGTGTTTTGGAGCCAAGTGATCGCATCTTGTTTAGGATTATAAGGGGAGTTAGCTCTAAGAACCCGAATTCCTGAGGATCTTTGGATCATCTTGAAGCATCGCTTGGCGCGTCTTGAATATAGGTCGAAGACGGTGTGCGCAAGATTGAAATTGCGGAGGTCTCGCAGACAAGCAAACTCGATGAACTCTGATTCATGTCGGAGCGATGCACGTTTGGCCAAGATATGCCAAGGTATATAAACGTGTATGAGTATATAAATATATATAGTTATATGAACGTTGTGCATAACTCGTTGTCCGTGGCTCTTTCGAGCGTGAAGATTTGGAATCATAATCGCGCATTGTCGATTTCATTTCACATCATCCAATTACTCTTATTAGTTCACTTCTTTCTTCTTTTACATCACTTATTTATTTGCCTCTTGGTTTTATTATTTTAAAAAGAAAAGAAAAGAAAAGAAAGTTTAAGTTGTTAAATTTAAAATAAAATAAAAAATGACGTATATGATGTAAAGCGAAGTCGAAAACGCATAAAGGAACAGGCACCACCATAATAATATAATAATAGTCTCTTCTAGGGCATTTGAAAGCGTATTGATCGAAATTGGAACAAGGAAGGAGACAGCCTGAGAAGAAAGAAAGAACGATTGATTCGGGACTTAAGTCATCGCCAAAAAGACGGCAAAAGCTGAGCAAGTCCAAGGCGGCAAGCAAGAAAAGGCCAAAGATAGAAGAAGAAGCGCTGGCCTCGCGCCGAAGCTGACCTAAGCTGAGCCCCCTCCTCCTCCTCTTCACCCTCCTTACGGCGTGCGTCCTTCAAGTTCTGCTGCAGGTGACAATTTTATATGACTTTCTAAACAACGCGGATTTCTCCCAAAACATCGCATAAAGTACCCGTTCAATCATTCATTCGTTCATTCATTCATTCATTCATTCATTCATTCATTCATTCATTCATTCGTTCATTCAGTCTCAATCAATCAGTAAATCAACAAATCAATCAACAAATCAATCAACAAATCCATCAATCAATAGATTAATAAATAAATTAGATAGATAGAGAGAGAGATAGATGCAGAAAAGCGCGTTCTGTTCTTTTCAGGGGAGCTAGCAGATAGCACTTACACAGGCGCCGCTAGAAACTGAGGCCGTATGGTGATGGGTAACTGTAGTAGGACAGCCCTAGCGACCCAGGTACATGAGCCTAGACAATACTCTAGCCAGCCGGCTAGTTCCCCGGATAGGCCCTTCACTAGCACTGCCTGGTAGTAAACCCCCCACAATACCACTCTTAACGATACGCTTAGCTGGGTAGTAGGCCCGCGGAATTACTCTTTAAACTTGCTATTCTGAAAGCTGTTAATATTTATCAATTACTTGGTTTGTTTTTTTACAGCTTTATAACATAGAAAGTAAATAAGGTATGCGCTATACAACTAAAAAGAACTTGAAAAGAACTTGTGATGCGATGATGATCTGTTTCTCATCTGTTAATTGTCGATGTGCATCACTGTTGGCAACGTTCGCAGTCTCCTTTGAGCGAAAGGGTTGATTCAATTTGATCGATCGCTGTGAAGCGGCGCCACAACAAACACACAAACACACAAACAAACAAACAAATAAACAAACAAATAAACAAACCAATTACTTAATTAATTAACAAACAAACAAATAAATAAACAAACAAACAAACAAACAAACAAACAAACAACAAACAACAAACAACAACAAAGAACCTCGATGGACTCGGCGGAGGACTGGTGGGACTCAGATCTCCGCTGTGCTGGAGACCGCGAAGAAGACACAGGAGCCGCGGCCTGAGCCCCCCTTCTGCTGGCGCTCCGCTGCCGACCTGAAGAAGCTGCGGCAGCAATCTTGGCTGGCCACGAGGATCGAGAGACGATGATGAATGAGCGAACGAATGCAACCAAATGCAATGCAATGCAATGCTAAGATAACGGAGTAATCTCTGCGGTTCTTCTAATACGCTTCGCTTTGTTAATCTGCTGTTCTGTTCTGTTCTGTTCCGTTCTGTTCTGTTCTGTTCTGTTCTGTTCTGTTCTGTGTTTTGTCTCTCCTTGCTGGCTTTGGGGATTGCCAGAAGGGCCAGTAGCAGTGGTAGGAGGAGGCCTAGCAATCTGGTTTTGAAAAAGAACGCTGAAAGAACGCGTGTCCAGAAAGAAAGAAAGAAAGAAAGAAAGAAAGGCTTCACGAGTCTGGATTAAAAAAAGCAAGACTTCATGCGTCAATTTGCGAGGGCTTAGATCGTGGTGGATAATGGCCATGGCCGACGAGGACGGAGTCCACACTCAGTTCGAGGAGGTGCATAACTTGTTCGTCCACGCGAGGATATTTATCTTCTTGTGTCTTGGTTAGCTCTCTCTCCGTCAGGCAAACCAAAGCTCAATGAGATGATGGCTTTTATCTTTCTTCTAGGGACATATGTACTTCTCTTTCTTTATGTATATTTACATATATAATATATATATATATATATATATATATATATATATATATAAAGAGAGAGAGTCTCTGAGAGAGAAAAGTGATCTTAGAGCATACATAGGTTTAAGGAAGAGAACGAACGAATGGAAGAAGAACGGAGGATTGTTGGCACCAGTTCTCAATGAGAACAGAACAGAAAGTGGCGAAGCCTTGTCCATTCCACGCCCCAAAAGATCGTCGAGGCCGCCAGACTTTGAGTGCGAGGGACGTGCAAATGCGAAGACCTTCGAAGGCCCATAGACGCATGAATGCATGCATCCGTGAGGCCGTCTGCTGAGACTTGAGTCGATGGCTGTCTCTGTAAAGTCTTGGATTTAGGCCACGCTCGTGGAAGAAGTTCTGATAGTAGGTAACTAATTCTTTAATTCCTTAAAGAAGTAGCTTTAAAAACTCCAATGAAAGAAGAATAATAATAATTATTATTATTATAGTATTCTTGTTTATTTGTTTATAATCATGATTTGCTTTTTCAAGAAGTAAAGTAAATGAGTAAAGTTAACTTGCGACTAAATAAACGTTAGGAGGCGATCTCAAGCGTGAAGAATGAACGAACGAAGGAAGCAGCAAAGAACTCTCGTGGACTGACTGACTCAAAGGAGATGAAGAACGACGCTAGAAACCCCTTTCGAACGGCACTTTCGTCCTCCCAAATCAGACCATAAACTGCTGGCGATGGCGTCAACTTGGTACCACCTCAGGATTGTTGGTCGATTTATGTCTGCCAAATTTCTCCATTTTGGATGTGTGCTGCTGAAAGTCCTCTTCTTTCTTTCTTTCTTTCTTTCTTTCTTTCTTTCTTTCTTTGATTCCCTTCTCTCTGGAGGTACTATTCGTATATAGCAAACTCCTACTCGCTACTTCCTGCGAATTTTGAGGAACTGTAGGAACCCGAAGAAAGGGAATAGAACAGAGTAGAATAATAGAAAAGACTTTACAAAGAGAACTTTACAAAGAGAAAGAGAAAGAAAAAAGAAAAAAGAAAAGAAAAGAAAAGAAAAGGAAGTTTGAAGAGAAAGTATATTTTGATTCTTGAGAAGAAGAAAGAAAGAAAGAAAGAAAGAAAAAACAACAAAAGTAAAAGTAAAAAAGGAAGAGACGGGACTGGTAGTAGTAAAAGTTAGGAACCAGTAGGCCCTCTTTCCACCTCGTGGCGATGGTAGAAGAGCAGTGTTATAGATTAAAGTAGGAGATTGTTAGTGTGGTGGAGAAGGGAAAGAGTTGAAAGAACTGAAGAGAATGAAATGAGAATGAATTGAATTGAAAAGTAAGAAATAAAATGAAATGAAATGAAATGAAATGAAATGAAATGAAATGAAATGAAATGGAAAACAAACTTGAAGAGAATGAGAGCAGCAATCCTGAAAAGGTCCGCGCGGCACGAGCGTCAAGAGAAAACCTGCGTCGAAAAGGCCTCCTTCCTCCACGGAAAGCGGCGGAGGTGGAGAGCGGCAGCAGCGGGAACCACGCCGCCGCAAACGGGCTGAAGAAAGGCGCCAACGACGAAGCGGAGATCTGTCTCATCTGCTGTTCTGGCCAGGTACCTGTTCTGGTTTGCGACGTTCGTTTGGCGGAAGGACGCGAAGCTATATATATATATATACACGTATCAGTCAGATCAACCAAGTCGACCAGCAGCAGGGAAGACGAACACGAAGCATTCGGGAAGGGAAGACAAGTCAACAAGAAGACCCTGCCTGGCCTGCCTGTGGACTTGTGCGGCCTGGAGCTCTCTTCCGTTGACCCACGTTAGTGCGAGGATAAACCCAAAAGAACAAAGAAAGAAAAACAGAGGCATCGATTGCTTGCTTTCTTGGAGGACTTTGTTTGGGTTAGGTTGGGTCTCGCCTCGCCTCGCCTCGTCGTCTCGTCTCTATCATCATATAGTTTGATATTTGAACGTGTAGTTTCTAGACTCAAAAAAAAAATGGCAATTGGCGTGCGGAGACCACACCAACCAGCTTCGAGTATCACAGGGCTTGGGTTCATGGGCGGCCTTGGATCCTCATCGAGCTCACATGAATCTGGTGGAATGGTGGATGACAACTTTGCGCTTGAAAGCCCTAGGGGTGTGATCGGCCTCTCAATCCAACTCAGCGACGATGACTTTGATGACATGGACGAACCTCTGTTAGACGAGGACGATATCAAGTTCCTTCGACAGCCATCAAAAAGAGAACTCGCCATCTATGTTGTGTCCCTTGTCGCGGGTATTGCAGTGCTCCTGCTCTTCATTTCAGCATCTTTCACAACCGTTCGGGAACCGAACATCATTTATCTTTCCGCAGACGTCGAGCAAATCGTCCGCGATATGGCGACCACCGAGTTCGTATGCCCTGGATCGCCTGCCATCCTTCACGCAAGCGCAAGAGTTTCGGCCTTCGCTCAAGCATCATGTGGGGACGTCGTGGACGAGATTATTGCACGTGTTAACGCTCAAGGTCTTGATTGGACAGACCCTCACAACAATGGTACCTATGACGTCGTCGCAGAGACACAAACCACCTCTGGACGACACGTTGTTGTGCTGAAGCGAAGAACAAGCGACCAAAGGTATACCGATATGGTCACCTTCGTGCTCGAGTCTACTAGCCCGGAAACCTGTACAATTATGGGTTGCTCGGAAGCACAATCAGCTTCCCTATTCGACTTTAGCAATAACTATTGCAACTTGCACAACCTATACTGCAGTTCAACTTCAGAGCCTAGCTGCTCCACTGTCCGGCACGACATCTATGTTGAGGAGGGTGATATACTTCCTTCATATGGAGCAGGTGCAAATCCTCTCTCATGTTCACCGAAAAAGCAACTGCGCATGAACTCCCCCGAGGAGGCAGCTTCTTCGCCCTTCACCATGAATGTCGATGCGTGAATGAAATAAAGCCTATCTGCCGGTGCCAACAAAAGTTGCCCTGTTATTTGACGTGCGTGTGGTTGTGTTTATTGATGAGATCGAGTAATGTATCTACCAGAGCAATGAGAAATTAAAATCCAGCCGTCTTTATGAGGTTCCTAAATCCGAGGCGTTAAGATGGTTTTTTAAATACTCTTGGTCCTCTTTTGTCATCAATTGCGGTTCCTCGTCTGCATTCTTTCTCGTCACCTTTATTGTTGTTTCTTTTTCAACAAGTGTGTACTGGGGAAGATGAGTATACTCTATCGAACGATTTGCTATCCGTCATCCCAGGCCGCTCCAACATTTCCTACCTTTGAGGGAACAACCAATTGGATAAATGGGTCCTGATTTATTCTTTTGGCGAATTTTGTACCTTATCTGATTGTGGCTTGATGCAATTTCTTGTCTTAGCTTTAAGTTCAATGGACTCTTTTACTCTCGCACACACTCATTGGGGACCGCGGTCAGGGTATTTGCATGGCGCTAGTCGCTTTATCTCGAATTGGCTCACCCTGTCTATCTACGGAATCGCGCTTTGGAAAAAACATTTGCCTGATTGAAAATGCTGCTGCTCGGGGAGAGTGGCACAGCCTTTATTTAGAACAAATCGTTTGCTATCGCTTTTCCTCCTGCTGACCTGCTGACCTGGGTTTGATTCATGGACGTATCAATGAAGTAAACGAACACCCACGGAGTGCACGTTGTTCTTCCCATATATATGTGTATAGCAAATCAATATCTGCATTCAAGTTATTATGTAATAAATCGTTGAGAAATTTATATATAATTAAATCTCAACATCTAGTAATTTAGCATTTTGCCCTTTCTTTATTTTAATGTGCCTGCTCTAATAACCATACCTGCGACGCAAGTCTTGCTCAATACCTTTTTCGTACGCAGTATGCTCAGTGGGTAGGTAGATAGGCGGTGGACCGTCAGACTAGCATGATGACAACAGGGAGCGATCACCTAAGTAGTCCTAGAAGACCCTTCCCGGTGCGGTCTCAACACGGCACCCGAACGCACCTCAAGGTAAATTTATTCTTCTTTGCATACCTACTATCCATCTACATATCTTAATTATTCGTTTGTAAAAATTCTTATCCTTGACTGTCTCTCGATCGCAATGACCTTTGTGCCGACGGTGGTGGAAGTAGCTATACTATACAACACAGTCAAGCAGCGCTTCCACATGAGGAATCTTCTCTTTACACTGTCCACACTCTCAGAAATGCTTTCAGTTCCACACTCTGCGAAAACGCGCCATTTTATAATGAATTAGGTTGTTATGGCTATCTGCATAGGAGTAGCCTAATCTAGATTCCCAGCAGTCTTGGCAGTCTTTAAACAAAGATAGTCCATCACGGTTTTATTATACCTGCCTGCCCCCAAAAAGCAAAAACCGAAATAAGGTCATCAAACAAGAGGCGAAGTAGGGGACAAAATTACAATCACATTTACAATGTTATAATATTTCCAGACTGATCATATGTGCATTTATGCTTGGTCCATGTATACTTTGCGGGCTGCTTAACTTATTCGTCACGCATCCACCTACCCATGGGTTCATTTGTTTGCTTGAGACGTGTAGAAAAAAGAAAGCTTAAACAACCTGAAGCAGCAAGGGAACGAAACAAGAAGGCACAGTGTTTAAAAACGCGCTGTACAAGACGGAGATCTTATTGTTGCAGGCCAAGCGAATGCGTAACAAAATTCATCATTTCGATGCGCCTAACCTTATTTGCGAGCGCTGTTTTCCTTTGTTCTTGCAAAAACCTGTCGTGCATAGCAACTAATTCTCTTTCAGTCTGCTGGCCAGAGGCAGAAGTTGGAAACAAAGATGGCCGCTTCCGAGATATCGAGGAAGCCGTGTTTTGCAGTCTCTCCTGCGCAATATTCTCGACTCGAGCTAGGCGAATGCGCGAGACCATAAAAAGACCATCGCGCAGAACCCTGCGTTTGTTGTGATCGCTCCACCCAACGGAGACAGCATCGAGCTTTACCTTGCGAAGTGCCTCCAGGTGACCGCGGATTCGCTCTGCTTCAGCACAAGCTTGCTGCATAAGAATTTTATGCGCACTGACACGACTCCACACTGGTTCTGCAACGTCACCAGCGCTACGAATACGGAAACTACCCAGTTCTGTCACTTGAGAAGCTACGCGAGGTTCTCTGATTTGGCGCCTTGCTTGTTGCTGATGTTGCTGCTGCTGCTGCTGCTGCTGCTCGCCCTCCTCCTGTTGTTGTTGCTGCTGCTGCTGCTGCAGCTGCTGCTCCTGCTGCTGCCTTAGAAGCTTTAGCTGCTCTTGCTCCGCCAATTGAAATTGAAATCTTGATTGAGAAAATCCGAGCTCAGCAATTTTGGTGAGCTCGGTTCGCAACTCTAGAGCCAGTTTATTTATAGCAAAGATCAGGTGATCTTGGGCGTGCTTTAACTCTGCTTTGCATGCATGTTGACTGATGCTGGTAAGATTAGAGGCGTTGCTGCTTCCTCCATCGCTCATGTTGTCTCCAATAACATCTAAAGCTAAGTCCTTGACCCAATCATGCAGAGGGGATTTGTAGAGTGCAGAGTCCTGCGCAAAGGCTCCACCAATCTTGTAGCCATCTTGCGTACCAGCCTGTGTAGACTGTGATGTGCTCGATTCAGCCTCCAAGTCATGCAAATCATGATTTTCGATAAAATGACAGAGACGTGAACAAGAAGGAGATACGCAAGACTCGCCATGCAAGTCATGGACAGCTCCCCAAGAGGTTGGGACACTGGCAGATCCTACGCCATGGCCTGCAAGTCTTCGATCTCCAGTGTCAATTCCTGCAGTTGAAGACACCCCAAACCCTGAGGCTGAGACGATGCTCGACGAGGTCACATCAACAGCCGCTGCTGCTGCGGCAGCTGCCGCGGCGGCGGCTGCGGCTGCAGATGACGAACTGAGTGGAGATGTTGGTGTTGCCGCATGTAACTTATCGATTTGAGAGTTTCGAGAGAATGGCTGCAGACCCGCGTTCTGACATGAGCGAAGCAGCAGGCTCGGCATAGCAACCTCACTTAAAGTATTCGCAGCCAGCTCAATTTGATCCCAAAGAGATATCTTACGCAGGTAAAGTTTGCTGTAATCTTTGCACATACGCGTGAGCTCCATTCGCCAAGGTTCAAAGAGACAGTCAGCATCCACCGCTCCCACGTCTGACGGTAAACACGCAAAGAGGTGCACACCTTGGGCAGCAAGCACCTGTAATGCTCGGACATGCTGGCGACAACGTAACCCATCCATGAAAATAACCACGCGTTTGCGAGGCTCCGCATTTGAGACATCCGGAAACGCGGCGCGGACAATAGACATGATCACCTCAACAAATTGTTCCTGTTCAGAAAGATCTCCATCGGGAGATGTGAAGACACGGCCTCGACCAGAGTAGCGCGTCATATTTATCACGCCAAGCTGCGACGAACTGCATTCTCTCTCGCAAATCCTCTCTACGAGAGCTGCATGTGTTGCAGAGTTTTGGTGGGTGCTAAGAATCCAAGCAGGCGGAGAGCACTCGCCGACGAGGTTCGAGCCAGCGATCACAGTCACATGAGAAGGTCCTTTCTGATGTTGTTGTTGTTGCTGCTGCTGCTGCTGCTGCTGCTGCTGCTGCTGCTGCTGCTGCTGCAGAGTGGATCGATTCTCAGCATTAGCACAGCTTACTGCACTGCCATGACTGGCTTGGCTAGGGCTATTTGATGTTGATGATAATAAAGAAGTATTTCCCATTACTGTGAATGGTGAGCTCAATGTGCGCTTACTATTTGCTGCGGGGGTCGAATGGATTGACGCAGATCTGGAGTCGCCAGCCAGTCTTGCGGAGCTACTATAGTTTAATTCATCGTCGTATTCGCTTACAATATTGCCGTCCGGGATAGGACGCCCGCTTGGAGGATATGCGCGTGAGCCTTTGGCAGCTAGAACAAGACGCTTATATTCAAGTCCCTTGCGCTTTCGTTTGCGCAGTGCATTAGCTGATTTGCCTCCAAAATGGTACTCATGAAGAACAAGCACTCTAGAGGGAGCTGACCAAATGAATTCTTCAGAAGCAGTTTGAACACCGGTAGTAGCAGTATTAGATGAGGCACCTCCATTACTGAGAGCCGCGGAGGTAGAGATGGTGCTGGACCCCGTTGTGAAAGTTGAAGCCACATCATTACGTGGCAGGTGACCCATACCCAGTTTGAGTAGTTCTGTTTTTACCACGTCATACCACCAATGGATAAGCCAGGTGGCCGACGGAGGTGTCGGAGGGGAGCAAAGATCTGCAAGGACTTTGCATCCAGAACTTTGCACGCGTCGCTGCCATCGGTTGTACCAAGCTTTGTTAAACTTAGTGCCTTTTTGTTCATTCTTTTGTTGTTTTTGAAGGTAGAACGCAAGCTGGATGATATCTTCAGAGTCCAGAATCATACCTCTACGTGCGGCATTATACATGTGCTTGACGAGATCCATATCCAGTGCTTGGGCCTCGGATGCCATAGAGACCTTCGCGAAGGCATTCTGTGCAGCCGTCACACCAGAATAAGAAGTCGACGACAGTGTTGATGCTTTTGTTGCTGCGGTGGAAGAGGCTCTCGGAGAGGATGAAGATAAGGATGACGATGAAGAGGAGGAGGAAGAAGAGGAGGAAGAGGAAGAGGAAGACGTCGCAGTCTTCGCCAGGGATTTGGGCATAATTTTTCTTTTGCTTTTGGGGAACTTTTCATTAATCTTTCTGGTTTTCACCTCAGTACTTTCAAGGTCTTCTGCTTTACGCATTTCAGCCGCGTCAATTTCCAGCTCTTGCATTTTGCGAGCCTTGACCTCTTTGCGGAGCTTTCCGATACGCATCTGGACACCAACATGCTCCGCAAATATCTTCACTGCATTTGCTTCACTGTCGAACATTTCCAGAAAATCGCCGAGCTGACTCTCCCTGAGATCATCAAGAAGTTCAAGGAGCTCCTTTTCTTCGTCATCAAGTCGAACAAGTTCTTCGGTGCCCTTAGTCCTGCTACGCGGACGCCGCGCAGCAGCGTGAAGCTGTCGCCGTCGCCTTGCTAATTTGCTCAGTCGCTGCTCCACAGACGCCTCCACGGCAGCCAGTCGAGCATGTGCCACACATAAGGTAACAGCAGCATCCATCGCACTCTCGGAATTTTGCATTTCCTGCTGTCGCCCAAGATTGCTAAAATGATCAAGAAGATCATCACCCTCACCCTCATCCTCATCCTCATCGTCCTCGTCCTCTTCCTCATCGTCGTCCTCCTCATCGTTTTCAATTATTTTGGAGCGAATTGAGGTCTTCTTGATTACCATGAAATCGGCAGATGTCTTGCCGGCAGGCTTTGTGGCGCTTTTATTTCCCAATTTCGTGCCAATTCGTGATTCCTTGCCAAGTATTCCTCCATCTTTGCTGGCAACTTCGCATGCGAGGGTTTTCTTTACAGCCTTGAGCATCTTTTCAACGAGTTTGACATCCACCTGTGCCTCGCCATCACCAGCGACCGCATCAGCCTCGAGTGCTGAGCGTCGAAACGGTGACGATGTCGATGCCGATGGCGCCGGTGACGATGTCAATGAGGCCGGCGATTTTGATGAAGACGAAGAGGACGGCGCCGCCTCATTCGACCCAGAGAAGCGAGCGTCCAGGACGCCCCGAATGCGGTCCAGCGACGCCGCCGCCGCCGCCGCGAAGCTCGTCGCCATCGCGAGGCCCCAAGCGAAGCGGGATTGATTGATTCCTCCCGCGCTCTTGACAGCAGGTTTAATTCTTCGACTTACTTTCTCACAATTGTTTTCAATTGATTTTTAATTAATCTTTTTATTTATTTTATTTATTTATTTTTCTTTCTTTCTTTCTTTCTTTTCCTTCGCTACCTCATGTTGAGGCCTTCCGGACGTCTTCAATTCCCCCCGAGTCCTCTCCTCACCATGAAATACGCTGCTCACACAACGCTCGCGAGGGCCTCGAGAGCTCCTAATCAGGAGCGCCTCTGAGTTGGACGCCTGATCTCGCGACGTCTACAACGTAAGGATCGACAGAAACAAAGAGAAATACAGAAACAAAGAGATGCATGCTCCTTAGGAGAGTCCTATGCATTGCTACGGCTCCGCGGAATCCAAAGGAACTGTTTGTGAATTAAATGATTTTTATTCTTTATAAGTGCTGTACTATTTGTTTATTTACTTATTTATTTACATATTTATTTAGTTATAACTTGGATACTTCTATTTTAAAGAATAATAAAAAATAGTGAGGACTCGGAGACTTATATAATGCATGAATATTAGAAATAGAGATTTCTTTTATTCTATTTTATTATATTTTACTTTTAATGATGCTTATATATAGGTAGTGTATGTAGGAATTAGCTATGTAGGTAGTACATAGGTCTCTACTAAGCAAGCGCTATACTGTTTATGAACACAGAGGTCCTTCGTGAAAGCAATGGAGTTCGGCAGCCCAATCGTCGCTGTGGCTCGAGCCGCAGAGGCCACCAAGAAGACGAAACTCGACGGAGACGGGAGCTTGAAGTGGCCCCAAAGCAGATCCGACTGTGCTCACAGCTCCGGGGTTGAATTCCGCGACTCTTTGGGCTCGTAATCGTCATTGAAAGGACTAAATTTTCAGAAAGCTTTCTTCTAAATAAGGTTGTTTGAGGGATCGACTATGAACAGTAAAGCAAAAGGAAAGAAAACTGGGAAATGCAAATCTCGCAATTCTCACAATTCTCGCAATTCTTGCAATTCCTGCAATTCTTGCAATTCTTACAATTCTTGCAATTCCTGCAATTCCTGCAATTCCTGCAATTCTTGCAATTCCTGCAATTCCTGCAATTCTTGCCATTGTAGGCCTGCTTTTGGGAGGGCTGATGCGTACTTTGGCCTTCGCAGTAAAGAAGGCGATAATGATGAATCCCTGGAGAAAGCGGTTTAAAGGCACAGCCACATGGCGAACGAGCGAGTGAATGAATGAATGAATGAATGAATTTATGAATGAATGCCTTAACGTGACACGATTATCAATCAACACAAAGAGAAAAGAGAAACAACTCCTACAGTATGATTATAAATTGGTTTTCCTAATTACTCGTAGGGCTAGTAGACACCTACCAATCTAGCTAGGAAGGACAGTTAAAAAGAATATTTTTTAAAGAAAGGGAAACGAAGAAAAGAGAAAAATCGCGTTTACCTACGGCAAACTACTAGTGGCTTATAACAGTTCCTGCGCAGGGAGGAAAGAATTTTCTGCTTTTGCATGAAGTAATTAATAGATTACTTTGTTTACTTTTAGTTTTACCTTTTAAATTAAAAAAAATGAATGTTTTGCTAATTAAAGCCGTATCTTAATTGGCGGAAGTCGATTCATTGAGAAACGTGACGAAAGAGAATCAATCAATCATTGAACGGGTGAAAGAGGAGTGAGTGTTCCTGGAGAAACTTGAGGTCTCAGGCGGAAACCCATTTGAAGCGTCCCAAAGGACGACCAAAGTGGCTTACAATGGGCGGGATTCTGAGCGCAAGTGGAGTATTCTCGAGGACGTATTATTAGAGAGTCACAGGAAAAGTAGAGTATATCTCCCTCAGGAAACAAAGAAACAAAGAAACAAAGAAACAAAGAAAGAAATGGAAAAACACACACAAAAAGTAAACAGAATAAGAAAAGAAGAGTGAAAAAAAGGGATTCCCACAGGCTCATGACTCGCACGGTGCCCCCTTAATAGAGCCGAGGGAGGCCATCCCGCGGTACTTCGGAGCGTGGCGCTCCACCAATACCGATGCTCAAACACTATAATTGGTCTCATTACGCTTTCGCACGCGAGGGCTTTCGATTGAGGTGCTTTTCACCCCCATAGCGTTCCTATGGGCCGAGAAACAGGCTCTGAAGAAGCCTTCTCCCATAAGTTACCGGAAAGGGGGGCACAGGGCGAGCGAGGAAACCTGCCCTGGCGGCGGGAAAAGCGCACGCGACCGCGCCAATAAACCGAAGAGGTCAGAGGAACGCAAGATAAGAGGCGGGATATAGATAGACACGCAGGAGACACGAAAGAGACTGCGGAATCATTGGCGCAGCAGCTCAGAGTCTCAGCCTCCAAGATCTCGGCCGCTTTTCACATATGAATACATGAATATGGCTCTGCTTTGGGGGAGGGGTGTGCGAAAATGGAACGTTCCTGTAACCAAGGAACGATCCCGGATCTGCGATGGTAGAGATCATGATAAAAAGCTGGATGGGGACTACGTGTGAGGATGGTGCTGTGGAAGGCATTGAGAGACGAGAAGACGAACTCAGGCGATTTGGGAGATGGTTCATTGGCACGCTAAAACTGCGCGACAACCGATTAATTAATGAATTGAGGAGCTGTGGAAGGAAATGTATAAGTTTGCTTGCTGGCGTGTTTTCCTCGAAGTGACGTTCTCGAAATCATCAATACGAGTCGAGCAGACTGTAATATAGCTTCTCCGTTGGCAAACACAAAAGCTAGCCTCGAAGACGCAAACTAGGTATGGCTTGAGATTGGTATCTATTATATTATATTAACCTATGACGTTATATTCAATATTTAATTGTTTTCAATTTGAAGAATATGTAGAGTGTTCAAAGAAATAAACTCGAGGGCGTATTACGGGGCATTAGCAAACAGACCTTTATTAAAATCAAGTCCGAAGATGCAATAGCACTTGCACTTGCTCAACAAGCTTTGCGGAGCCCACTTCGCCAAAAGTGCTGAAAGAGTTGCAAGAGTTGTAGAAACTATGTGCGTATATTTAAAATGCAGTCTCGCATTACCTTCGTGAGAAGCAGTCTTCGAAAGATTCACAGACGAGGGATTGATTAGCAAGGTGAGTGAAAGAAAGAATGTCTTGGGGGTACTGCTGAAAATCAGAGTACTGGCAGGCGATCTCCATAGCTTGCAGACTTGTGAGGAGATCACGCGCATTGTGATAAATGAAGAGATGACCTGTCCCTTCATCAACCACATAAACATCCTCGTCGAGGTGAATGTTCTTATCCGCACTATCAAATTTAAGCGTCAAACCATGCGCCGACGCATCAATAGCAGCACGAGGGTCATCCGAATTTGCAGCATCAAGCAAGTCCTCAATACCCTCAACTTGCCACTGGGACAAAAGATGCGATTCACCAGACACAGAACCTCGAGGCTCGCCCCAGCGCATGTCATTTAGGTTTTGGTTATCCTCGGCATCTTGTCTTTCCGATTCCAGCTCTATAGCAGCATCCCAAGACCCGCCTAGCGTGGTCCAAAATAATGATTTGGGAGCACTTCCGGCTGCCCCTGGGTTTATTTTTTCTACTCGAAGGTTGCTCCTAGTTTTCGCGATTGATTGCGTCAAACCCCGAATTGCATTCATACTCCATGAATTCTGGACTCGGTCATAACTATAGGCCTCTAGACCGCAGTCCAAGACGAAAACTGAATGCGCATTCAGTAAATGGTAGTCTCGCGGAACCTCGCAGGCGCGTGTGACCCGAAGCCTGGCATTATGATCTATTTGCACTTGAGAGATCTTCAACAGCCGTGACTTGTACTTGCTAGCTGAGCGTAAGAGGCGAAAGCCCTTGGAACGAGGCCCATAGTAATATACGAGATAGTTCGTCAGATTTTTGAAGTACTCTGTGAACTGTGGCGATTCATTGGCCATGACCTCGGCATGAATCAAAGTTTGTGTTTCTTTTAGGAGATCATCTTCACATTTCTCATATGCTTCCTTCATTTTCTCTCCTAGGGCTACTGCCCGGGTCAGTGACTGGCGTGTCGAGCCAATGCAATGAAGCTCGCGCTGACGCACGATTGCTCCTTTAGCCATGGAGTACACGGCACGATCTGCCTGGACCACATAAACCTCATCAAAGTAAAACTCCAATTCTAGATCTAGGAGTTGCACATCGAGCCGCCGAAGTTCATTGCCAGGAAGAACCCTGACGTTGTCAAGGTGATTTTTACTACCTACTGCAACCTGTTGCGGGAGATATGCATTTTGTCTGTTTCGGGACACCCTGCGCGTGAGGACAAGGCTGCGGCGCCGTACCTCTGAAGAAGGACCTGGTGTTAGAAGGAAAAGCGCCAGGCCGAGCAGGCCTTCATCATCGAAATTCTCAAGTGGGCGCGCCATTACTTATGCACGCCAGCCTTGTATAGGTCCCCAGAATTCGCGTGTACACTCGTTCTAGCCTACTGTAGTTGACAACAAGAGTCTATTCTGCTTTTTCAAAAGAGGCTGAAGAAGATGACCAGCAGAAACGGCAACAATGACAACAATTTGAGACTTGACCTCTGCTAGCGCCTGGGATAGTGCTGAGGGTCTTCTTGGTCAGAAGATTTTTCGAGCTTCAAGATTGAAGATTGTACAATCAGCTATGAGGTAGGTATAATAAGGCAACCTCAGCACTCAATTGGCTCGCTTCCCCCCTATCGTGCCGCCCTCCCCTCTCGTGGTGCTTGAGGTGGCACCTGCACCAGCACCAATAGCACGATTTGGGGTTTGCCTGGCTGTAGCGTACGTGACGAAAAGCAAGTTTAGCACGCAGGGAATGTATTGCAGGTGCGAAGCTGGGTGCTAGTTCACTCGCTCCTAGTTCTAAAAGTGAGGTCGTACGCCCGATTCTGGCAAGCCCACACCTTCCTCCCTCACCAAGACCAGCCAATCTCAGCGCCAGCGCAACTTCAAGCAAGAACCTCAGAGAATGCTCAGACTCTACAGCGTGCAGTAACAGTTCTGCTGCTCAGTGTCCAGCCAAGACCTCATCTTCATGATCGTCACCGGAGCCCAAATGGTGGCTCGCTTCCGATAACTTTTCTGTTCTTTGGGATGTAATTCATTTAGCAGTCTATGTAGTATTGGTAGTACTTCATGATTCTCATGGAATTATAAGAAGTACCCCTACTGAAGCACCTACAATAAACACTAGCAAAGTATGGTGGCATACATTATAAGGAGGGGGGTGTGCACTAACTAACTCATGAATGGGTGATGAGAAGTCCAAAACCTCGCCAAGAACTTGGATGCTGGGCTGGAAGCTTCAGGAGCTCTTGAGATATGAAAGCTACAAAATGCGCGAGCTGAAGTAAACACCTGTACACATAGTCTTGGGTCACTGTGGGTGCGTGCCTGCAAGGCGAAGAGGGAAACCGGAGTCGAATTGTCTCGATTCACGCAGGGTACAGGGTGTATGAAAATACTGGAAACAGTCGCGAAGCTTTGACAGTGATGTGGCCGAATTCAACGCATCGACTTGCAAAGCCACACAGCTCCTGCATTCGCTTGCTGTTCCTCTCTTCAGGAGAATTAAGGAACTCTGCTAGCACGGTGCTTGAGCATCAACGTCAAGCGGTTAAATCGAGAAAATTCAATGGCTCAAGCTCCTGAGCCAATCTGCAGCGGATAAGAACCCAATAAGGTGGGCACCTTTACTGACGAAAGTACAACTTTCGTCGTTTCAAGCGTAACAAATCAATAAATGCTGCCATGCAAGGTCGACTCTTACAATGCCATGCTACAGAACATGCCATAATTCATTGAACACGGTATTTGTGAACACATATAAACAATAGCAAGGTTTACTTAATTTTACGGAAAAGATAGTAACAGGGGAATCATTTACACAATGCTTTGAAAGACTTATGATTGCATAGATTGAGCAATTAACTTGACACTGCCTTGTGAATTGAAATATTTTTCAAAATTATCATCAACTTGATTGCACATAATTGCGCTCTCCATAATTTGAGTAGCTCCATTCCTATTCAATAAACCCATATCCCTCCCCCCCCGCAAAAAAAGAAAAAAATGTTCTGTGACTTGCTATCAGATTAAGGTACGCACAAAAGAAAGTTCAATATCTTGGTGAATTGCGGCCTCTTGAGAAAGAAGGCTTTTCACTGCAGCTACGGTAAGACCCTCTGTACTACAATCATTCACGCGAATAAGCATATCGCCCTCGCGGACATGAGCTGCGTAGGCCGGGCCTGCGGGATGAAGCGCAGAAACGCATGTATATCGGCCACTCTCCATGAGTTGCATACCCAAGCCCACTTCCGAGGGTACCAGATGCACGCTATATTCTTGGAGGCCTGCGTCTTCCTGCTGAGAACTCGCTCCTGCGTCTTCAACATCATTACCAGAAGAATGATGAGCGCCGGACGTTGTCATATGAGCTGTGAATTCCGGTTGCGTGCAGTCATCATCAAGGTTAAGGTCAAGCGCGTCATCATTGTCAACATCAACATCCAACTCATCATCGTCAGCGGGTTTCCTATGCAATGCGGTCATATTTTCCCTCCTCTCATGCAACCGGGGCTGGTTCTTATAGTGATCATAGTAACCCTGGTCCCTACCAAGGTCGCTATCGTCTTCATGATCTTCATGTTCATCGTTAATGCTGTTTTTATCATCAACATCAGAGTCGATGTTATCATGGTTGTCCTCGTCGTCATCCTCGTCATAGTCCTCTGCAAGTTTTACAAATACTTGGCGTCCATCTACCTCGAGCCAGTATCCAGGTTGTGATGTATCAATGCTACCGCTCGGTGAAGATTTGCTGCTAGGACTTATGCCCAATTCGCTTTCGAGAGAAGGTCTGCGCCTCTGGGTCTTGGAAGATACAACACCCGAAATCTTATCTATTATCGTGGTTTCGGTATCCTCATTTGTGCTATCTAGAGACTGTATTCTCTGCAAGAGGTCTGAGCCACTGCGAGATTTTGTAGAAGCTGCTCTTTGGCGTGTTTCATCGCTTGGAAAAAGGCTCCTGGCGCTGCCTCCACTACCCAGCTTCGGTCTGGATGCATTCATTTTCTTACGTACGTCCGCAATCAGAGGCTTGACAGCATCGAGGACAGCCCTACCGCCCCCATACTCGTCTCTTTGTTGCGAAGAGACGCTAACGCCATTGTCAAAAGTCTCTGAGGAAGATCCCCCCCCATAAAATTTTGCAAATTCGGAATTGTGGCCAAATGCTCCACCGCGAAAGCCATGTCTTGTGGAATTATGATCAGCTATAAGTGGTTGCATTGGAGAGGATGACCGTGAAGGTGTGGAAGTCCAGGAGACATCACTCCTAGCAATGAAATTTTCATGGTGGTTGGAGTTGGGGCCTTCAAAGTCGCCAACGTCGCCACGTCGAAGCTGTAAATGTTCAAGGTCTGCACTAATATCTCCATCAGCCCCTTCCCCATAGGGAGCTAGTCCTACAGAGCTTGCCGAAGTAAGCTCAGAGGATTCGCCGTAGGAACCAGAGTTTGTCAGTAAGCTGATGCCAAATGAAGCTCCGCGAGGCCCCTCAAGTGGATTCAAAGGAGGATTTGAAGTAGATTTTATGTTTGAAGAAGAAGATGGAGAGACTGCCGGAAACGAAGACCGTGAAGGAGGTAACACGATCCGAGGCGCTCCCAACACGCGGCTGTGACGCAAAATTGAGGCATCAAGCACCTCCAGTAGACGCTGGTGCCGCTCCGAAAGGCCTTTTTCATCCGAATACATCAAAGATAAAGATGAAGTTGACGAGGATGATGGCGATCCCATGGCGCAGACGATATCGCGAGGCGAAAAGCCGCGACTATTGCGTAGTGAAGGGTCAGCACCGGCGTTGAGAAGAAGCTCTGCAACCTCCACGTGAGCATTTCGTGCTGCGAAGTGCAAAGGAGTGTTGTCGGCGCGGCCACGAGCAGACGGATCAGCACCTGCGCGAAGAAGAATCTCAGCGATGCGAAGGTTGCCGGCGTGTGCGGCAGCATGAAGTGGGCGATTTCCAGCAGCATTAGAAGCATTTACATCTGCATCGGAGAATATGCTTGCGAAGACCGCATCGACGTCCTCATAGAAGACCGCGTCAAAGAGCTCTGAGCTCATTTGACGAATTTGCCAAATTCGGTACGTTTGGCGCGGGTAAAGGCAAAGCGGAGGCCTGTAAAGATACAGAGCGCGGGGAAGACACCAGTACGCTGCGGAGCGTAGGCAGTTCTCTGTCGGCGCCTCCAGCCGCCCCGCGCAGCAAGAAGCGCCAATACGCTCGAGAACACGAGCAAGATTTGGCTCTGGAAACTCGAGTTTAAGCTGCACTTATGAGGACAAACCCTGTTCTGTGTGGCGTAGGAGAAGCAGTTGCGACCGGAGGTGGGGGGGAGAGGCGCGAGTCTCAGTCCTGGCCAGCGCCACAAGCCCGGCACAGGATCCCCAAGTACCGCACGGTGTCGTCGAGAACCGGTCAACCGGCGCATCCTGCTCACTGGCAAAATTGGCCAAGTCTGCTGCAATTCTGCCGCTCTTGACGAAGAAGAGCTCGAGCTCGAGCTCAAACGACAAGGAGGGATTAACTCAGGTGAAGAGAAGGCAGTGAGGCCTCTAAACGCCCCGCGTGCTGCTGAGACGTAAAGTATAGACGAGAGCACTGCGAGAAGATCTCGTTGTGTGATTTTCTAATCAAGAAGCGGAAATTCTCGCGAATCCGGAATACAAGATCTATTGTGAGACAACCTCAGAGAAGAATTGCCGAGTCTGAATCACTTTAGAAAGTGGCTTTTGTTATTTTGGACATTTGGGCTAGTGAGACTACAGGATTGGATACTCACGGACTGGGATTCTCTTTTTGTTCGCTTTTTTTTTTTAATCTTGGCATCGAAACCCTTGTCAAGGTCTCCTTCGAGAGTGCGTACCGATTGCAGAATATAGAACTTTGATACAATTTATATTTAACGCAGCAACCGAAGACGCTCAAGAAGAAGACTTTGTTTCGGCTTTGCTGTGGAAAGGGTTTGCAATTATAGAGAAGAAGAGATCGAACAGAAATCTTTGAGTCTGAAAATCTTGTGTGAAGGATCTTGACACAAGAACCTTTCCAGACTCAACAAGAGAAGTCTCGACACCTCATCACCGCGTGGGTACATTCCATTGTGAAAGAGGTATCGTTGGCCCGGCGAGGCCATCTTGGACCCGTCAGCACAGGCGGATGCAATGAACGCTCCGCCACCAGTTGACGATCGCTGGGCTGTGGCATTGTACGATTTTACCGGCAACGAGGACCGTAATATCCTCTCTATCAAGGCAGGTGACGTGGTACTTGTGAGTCCTCGTGATAACAAGGACTGGTGGCCTGCAAATCTAAATGGAGTGTCTGGATTTCTACCCAAGGATTACCTCAAGCTCAAGCCACTCGAATGGACTCCCAGAGATCTCGCAAGTTTGCAGACAGCGCGCAGTTCTGGAGCTCTTGAGGTTCTCTCGGATGAGGAGGATGAAGATATATCAAACAACATCGAGGCCTACTATGGCGTGCGGGCGCGAGGAAGCTCCGACGCTCACAACGCAGATCGTAGGGCAACAGCACGCTCACAAAGTCGTCTACGAAGACCCAGTGCTGCCTCGATACAAGATGACATTCAGCATCAACAAGCTAGAAATCAAATGAGCCCCGAATCGTCGGCGTCGATGAGAAAATCTTGGCGCTCCAAATCAGGGTCTGGGCGGAAATATGGAGACGAAGACTACAACGAGGAAGATGAGGCTAATGATGCAGATGAAAGCGACGAGCTGCAGCTGGCAGTTGCGTTGTATCCGTTTAGGAGCGAAAACCCGCGACAGCTTTCCTTTGATGAAGGCCAGGAGCTCTATGTGCGACCCTCGAATGACGTCCAATGGTGGTTTGCTGAGCTGGATGGAGAGACTGGCATGATTCCTTACAACTATGTCCAACTTGTTGCAGAGCAGGACGAGATTGGGATAGAGGATAACTCAGGAGATGAACTCGCGGGCAATGAACTTGTGGGCGACGAAGTTGACGAATACCTTGACGTTCCGCCTCCGCCAGGTCAAGAAGAACATCAAGAAGATCAGGAGCAACATGTGCGATTGATAGCCCCCAGGGCGGTTACAGTCTCAGAGGATGAAGATGACGGTATCGACCACCTCGTGGACGACGAAGACGATGAGGATGATGAAGAGGGCGAAGAAGACGATGACGAAGAAGATGATCTGATTAAGATGGGTTCTGGAGAAAATTTGCTACGTGAACAGAATGGGTCAATTCGAAAATTGCGCTCCCACATGAGCCGACGGTCAAGTGTCCAGATGGACGGAGCTGTTGCTGTCTGCCAATACGACTTTGTCGGACGTGAGCGAGGTGAACTGAGCATTAACAAGGGCGACTTTCTTTGGGTCGATGCAGTGGACGGCATCGAATGGTGGATGGCGAGGAATGACTCTGGGCAAGCAGGTATTGTGCCACGTAACTACGTTAAATTGATCAAAGTGGAACAAGCGGCGGCAGCATCACCCGAGCAGGCACAAAACCATCAACAAAATATTACTAGTAACAACAACAACAGCAATTCCCCTGGAGCAACAACAACGACCCCACCGTCTACTTTGAGCGTTAACAGATATGATAATAAGCCCAACAGTGCTAACTCAGCAATGCTTGCCCCTGGAGATACCAGATTTGATGCACAACGGGAGCACCTTGACTTGCACCTGGAAAACCTCATGTTCTTCATCATCCTTCGCTTTGGCCGGCCAAACGAAGATATCTCTGTGTTAGATCTAGCTCGCGAATCCTGCCCATTCATAGTCAAAGTTCTTGGTGATGGCGAGGTCGTTCAGAGTGAGCGCAGTCTGCAAGATCCTACTCTATTCATTGTCCTCAAGGGGCACATTGACATGTCGCACAGAGAAGCACGTCTTCGTTCCGTGCGTGCCGGTCAATGGTTTGGCGAGTCACTCGCACTCGAGCAAAGCTCGCCCGTCCCTGCTACCTATCGAACGCACGGCCCTTGCACAGTACTTTCACTATCTCGGGAGTCCTACAATGAATTTGTTGCTCAAGCACCAGGTTTTGCCGCCGAGCTCAAGCACATGGCCAGCTATAGGTCTAGTGAGATCCTCGGCAGACTCGACCTTTTCCAAAGGCTCTCTGTAGCAAGTCTCAAGCTCCTTGGAGCCCTTTTCCACTTTCGTAAATATAATGCGGATGAGGTTGTCTACCGTGAATTTGATCCCACGCGACAGCTTTTTGTCATTGTGCATGGACGTGTTCACATTAGTCGTGGAAACCGTTTTGTTGGTGAAGGTGAATATTTTGGCGAATCCTCCTTCCTCAAGGGTCACCCTCGCGAAGAGACTGCAGTCGCAACTGAAGAAACCGTCATGATCATCCTCGATAGCAAAGACCTTGGGAGCTTCATTGAATGCGTCGAAGAAGCAGCACCAATGTTTGCTGATTTTGTGTGGCGTAAGTCTGCCAATGCACTTCGGAAGATTCCATTCTTCGAATCTGTACCGCAAGACCAACTGGAAAAAGTCGCACAAATGTGTAAATATCGAACATTCGCCACAGATGAAATCATCGTCCGAGCAGGCGATCCAGGAACTGACTTTTACGTGATTGAATCTGGCCGTGTTCGTGTAGAGGTCCCTACGGGTGGTGGCACAGAGGCAATGGCTACAGCTACCGCCGCTGGAATGCGCGGCGGGACGAAAATGGGACAATCCAGACGAATGGACATCGAAGCAAGGCGCCGAGCATTCGCCAACTCAAAATCGCCAAGCCCGACACCACAGACCGCGCTCCCACCTTCTTCCACCGCTGCCGGCGGAAGCCCGATGAAGTATGTGTATATGGGGGAGAATGAGTACTTTGGAGAAATTGCTGTGTTGGCGAGTGAACCACGATCTGCCACCGTGCGTGTGATGGAGGGTCCATGCCGCTGTCTAATTCTGGATGGAGCAGGCTTCCGTAATTTTCTCACCGACTGTCCGCAGATCAAGCGCGATGTAGTAGAAAAGGTCACGCGCCGTCTCCGCCAAGCGTCGCCTGAAATGCGTAACACAATTAAGAGGTCTTCGCGGAACCTCAGTCTTACACACATGGATGGCAGTCGCGATCTGAGCCGACTTGCTTCAAGTGGTTCACTAAATGATGCATCGTACGCCTCCTCGAATCGGTCCTCCTCATTGTCGTTTCAGAATGAGGCGAATGAGATTGAATGGATTACTGCCCCTGTGGATTCGCTGGCAAATATACCGAATAATGAAAGAGAAATCGAGGACGAAGAACTTGAGGATGCAATTAATGTATTTTCTCGCGTAGGTGACTGCATGCTCGATTGTCATTTCATCTACGAGTGTTGGCCTATATATATGCACCCAAGTTCACGTCCTGATTTGTGGGGCGCGCAAACTGATGTTTATATTAAACTGATTGGAGTAGATATGCAAATGCGTGAGACAACCATCAAGAGCCACACTGACGATACTGTAGCGGATGTTGTGGATAAAGCTTTTCAAATGGCTGATAAAATGGGCTGCTTTATTGACCCTGTCGGAGGCCCTGGTGTTTTTGCTCTTAAAGTCAAATCACGCAATGATTTTCTTGTCTATCGCGATGTCCCTTTACGACAGTATAAGTATATTGCTGCAAATTGCAATGCGGGACGCCGCAACCATATCACTCTCGCCTTAGTTGATTTGCGCCGCCCCCCTTCGTCCAACGGTAGTGGAGTCCACGCTTTGAGCTTTTTACGCCAGAAAAACACCCCAGGACGCAAACACACTTCGCAAATTGAGCCTTCACACACGCGTAGCGTATCCATGGGCCAAGCAGATCTTGACTCCTCACTCCAGAAACAGCAACAACTACTACAGAACCAGCGTAGATTTGGTCAATCTATGCCTTTGCGCTCTGTAGGTGGAGCCCGAGGCAGCGCCAGAACTTTATCCATGAGTTCAGCTTCCTCAATGTCGTCTCATGAAATGTTGCCAGGGCCGCCTCAGACCGTGGAGGGGCCTGGCACCGCCGCTCTTGTCGGCCGGCCCGCCATTGCAGAGCACCAAGACTCGCAAGAACTAAGCCCGCCTCCCCCGCCTCCACTTCCCGAAACTGAATCTGACCACGAGGATATTTCTGTGTCCATGGCCACGCCTGGTAAACCAAGCATACCTCCTGATGAGTGGATGCGAATTATGCGAGAGATCACTCGCGAGGCCATTTCTGTGGAACCAACGTGGGTTCGTCTTGATCGTTCAGAACAAATTCCAAGTGAGGGCTCTTGGCCCTTGCGCGTGCACTTGATTGGCATTGAGGGTCTCTTATTCCCCCCAGGCTCCCAGTACGATTTGACTGGTTTCCTTCTACTTAGAGTTCAACTTGTGTACGCCGCTCAAGTCTTGGAGACACGCGTTGTGCAACTTCGTGGAAAAGATAAGAATGCACCAATCCGAATTGATCAATGGATCTCCTTTGAAACAACATTTGAACGTTTACCTCTCACAGCGCGGTTGTGTTTTACTCTATACGATGCCTCAGCTTTATCAAAGGCTGTGCCCGTTAGCTCAGCTACATCTATTGGAGGCTCTCAAATGTCAAATGCAGCTTCTGGGGCCACCTCACCCACAGGACCCTCGCTTAGCGCCACGGCATCATCTATTGCTGACCTGTCGGCATTGGCCTGGGCAACAAGCGTAGGAGGAGGGTCCAATCAAGACCTCAACGCTGCTATGAACGCAGGTGCTCTTGTGCCTGAATTGAACACCGGCGTAGTTGCTGGCGCATCATTGCAAATCTTTAATCAACGCCACATTTTCAATGCCGGCCGACAGGCGGTTCTCCTATGGGCTGGACACAAGGGCGAAAAGCGATTGGCTTGTACGAACCTTGTCTCCAAGTTTCCGGACCAAGCCCGTCTCGTGATTGAACTTGAGGACTTCCTTAAACCAATGTTTTTCAGACTCCCGCCTCCAATCCGCTTAAAAATGATCGGACCAGATTTGACAGGTAGCAGGAGTGTGATTGAGCGAAGTGAAGACAGCGATGCAGCAAAGAGAAGTGGTACGATTGACGCAGCAAGCACGGCAGATTGGGCAGCTAAAGACGATGCAAACTCTACACCAGGAAAGAAAACAAAAAAGGGCGGCCTCTTAACACGCTTCAAGCTCTCTGGCGCTGCTGCTGCGATGGTCGGAGGAGATAGCAAGTTCAGCAAGTTTGGCAAACATCCCAAGTCAAGAGCGGAGGACATGGGTATCCCATCAAGTGTGAGTCCCGAAACGAGAAGAGTTTTGCTAATGGACCCCGTTAGATTTTACCAACTACCGCGCGAATCACTTAAGTCTCTTTGGCAAGATCGTGAAAAGCTGATTGGATTGTCCTACGCTCTAGCACGAGTTATGTATGCTGTAAATTGGTGTGATCGCAAGGAACGCGACTTGGCCTTAGAGATTGCAGGGCAGTGGAAACCACCAACGCCAATGGAAGCCCTCGAGCTATTAGATTGTTCTCATGGCGACGTGCGTGTGCGTGAATATGCAGTTCGCTGTCTAGAACCACTGACGAACGAAGATCTTGGAGAGCTTCTTATCCAGCTTACGCAAGCTATCAAGTACGAACCCTATCATGAGTCATTTCTTGTCCGTTTCTTGCTTCGAAGATCTTGGCAAAGCCCGCGCGAAATTGGCACCAAACTTTTCTGGAGTTTGCGCTCGGAAATGCATAAACCTCGCGTGAGGCCTCGCTTTGGCCTGATTCTGCGAGTTTATCTTGAGTTCGCAAGTCCAGCGCATCGTCAAGATCTTAGTCAGGAGGTTGACGTTCAAAACCTTCTCAAAGAGGTGGCTGATGCTGTGCAACGTCACAAAAGCTCATCCCGGGCAGAACGGCATGCCTTTGCTCAGAACGAGCTGTCACACGTATCTGAGCAGCTTCCAGGGAGCTTCCAGCTTTGTCTCGATCCGCGGATTGTGGTCCGAAAGCTACAGGTCCGCGAATGCAAAGTAATGAACTCAAAAAAACGGCCTCTCTGGCTCAAATTCTCAAGCGTTGACCCTGCAGAGGGAGGAGGAGAGCCAATGTTGCTCATGTTCAAGGCTGGTGATGACTTGCGGCAAGATCAAATGACTCTGCAAATGATTCGTCTCATGGACCGGATGTGGTTGGAAGATGGATTAGACATGTGTATGTCCCCGTATCGATGTGTTTCAACCGGTGATGAGCTCGGAATGATTGAAGTAGTAACTAATTCTGAAACTACAGCAAACATTCAGAAAAGGCATGGTAAGCTTGGTGCTCTATCATCACGTACCTTGTATGAATGGCTACAAGATAATAATCGTGGGGGCACTAATTTCAAAGAGGTGCGGGACCGTTTTGTGCGTAGCTGTGCTGGCTACGTTGTAGCAACCTATGTCCTAGGAATTGGTGACCGGCATTCAGACAATATTATGCTCAATCGAGACGGTCGGCTATTTCACATTGATTTTGGTCACTTTTTAGGGCATTTTAAGTCGAAGTATGGTGTGAAACGTGAGCGTACTGCATTTGTTTTTACAAAAGAGATGGCTGCTGTGATGGGAGGCAAGAACGATAAGACTTTTATGGAGTTTGTCAAGTTGTGTTGCCGCGCTTACAATATCCTGCGCCGTCACGGACACACTTTAGTGAATCTGTTTCGACTTATGATTCCTGCAGGAATGCCTGAGCTCACTTCCGATGACTCGATATTGTATCTTTGTCAAAAACTTTCCATGGAGATGACAGAAGAGGAGGCTTCGGAGTCTTTCAAGCGTGAGATACAGAGTGCACTTGGTGACACCTATCGTCGTTTCGACAATCTTATTCATAATATCAAGACATAAGGATGTCTGATAGTCAAAAGCCGGAATTAAGAGATTTCTATAAAGAAAACTTTCAGCTGGGGCTGTGGAACTAATTGACCCATTTTAACTAGGCAGGTAAAGTAGGGAAGAAGCACATTATTGCAGTATAGCTCATACGTAGTCAAACATGGTCGTCTGTTTGGAGGTTGTCAGAGGCTAAATCAACAACAAAAGTCTTCTCATCATGTATATTTGGTGACCCTTCTATATTGAAGAATTATGATTTCAATTTGAGAGGCAAGGAGCTAACACTTGCCAAACCATGCCAGACGAATGATATATCTAGAGAAGAGTGAACGCTTTGTTGGTGTCAAATGGGGGGTTCTTGAATATGACTTTCTCATAGCCAACAATTAAAAACACAAAGCTTCACAAAACTCATAACAATATTGCAGTGTTTTCAACATAGGATGTCTAAAATTTAGCAGCTGGAAGAGTGTCAGGAGAAGCAATAAAGAACCTCGCTTACAAAATTTTGAATTGCTTAAAAAAAGAAGAAAAAAGGCAAGACTGATTCTCGTTTTCCTCTAAATATAATTGCTTACTAGTATTAAATTAAACAATAAATTAAACAAAAAAGAGTAGGATGATAATATACTGACAAGGCGTTAGCAATATTATATGTAATTCGGGTATTTTATTTAGATATACAATTTTGTAACATAGAAGAGACGTTGGAGATGTGAACTCATGGAAATAATAACTTTCTGTAGCAGATTTAAAGACTAGTTACATATTTGATTATGTAGCGTAGCAAACGCTCACCTAATTTTTATAATAACAGGCTGCTGCAGGCTACTTAACAAAAATGTATTTAATCAAGCGGGTGAATGTGCTAAAATAATAATAACTTTTGTTGCTTACATTTATACACATGTAAAGACTATAACTGCCAATGATGCGTAGTTTAAAGGCCTCTATAAAGGGGGCTCTTATTGTTTAAGATGAAGAAGGTTTAAATTGAAATATACAAACATTACTCATTGATACCAACCTCGTTTGCTTTTGTTCATCCTGAAATCCTTAAATTTCAAACTTCACATTCTAAGTCATAATTACGGATATATACCCACAGAATTTCATAACAAGGTTTTTAAATAATATTTGCTGTCTTGTAAGTGGAACGCGCAAGACATACAAGTGTCCTGCGCCTAGTTGTGGATGCTAAACAATATACCCCGAACCCTGACGCCAAGAGGGTGCAAGGATGAAGCGTTCTTGTATAGAAGTGGGTTGGCGAACTGCACTATAAGGAAGCCTTGGCATTATTCAGGAAACACACAGAATTACAGGAGGTGGATTTTTCTTACTTTCTTTTTTGATATAAAAATATATAATTTTCCCCCGGGGCAAACACTATTTCTCTCTCTCTTGTCACTACTACTATGGCTATATGGCTATGGTAACGTCTAGGTCTCTAAACAAAGCTTTTTTCCTTAAACTTAGTATCGCATTTGTCTACCTGCTGATTTCTCCTTTGTAACTTTGCAAGATATTTTCCAACTCCTTTATCTCTTCTGCCTTAGGAAGGCAAACTTAGAGAAGAGTTCCTAAAAAAAGTCAGAAGTGGAAAGTTGAAAAAGAAAAGACCTAGAAGTAATATGCCCAAACGGAAAAAAAAAGAAGAAGACAAAGTCACCTCGGTATTAGAACATAATTAACGGGAAAGCTTCTTTCGTAAGGCCTTGATGAAACCGCTTACTGGCTAACCAGAGCTCTGTGAGGCTGCCATAAGGCCATCTATTTCGTCGTCTTCATCTTCATCTTCGTCATCATCAAAAGTTGCAGGATTTGGGTCTGAGCTTTCCGACTCTGGGCTGTTGGTAACGCTTGATCGGTGTTGCAGAGTTGATCGGCGTTGGTTGACATGGATGGCTGAGATGCTCTCGTAACCTTGTCGCATGCGCTCGCGCTCCATTGCCCGCCAGTAGGTAACGAACTCTGTGAAATCCACTCGGCCATCGTTGTTTAGGTCGACTTGCGCAATTTCGTTGTAAAGGCCCGAAGCAGAAATTGTGGAGCCAAGAAGGCCAAGAACGTGCTGGAAATCCTCCATCTGAATGTAGCCATCCCCATCGCGGTCGAAAACACTAAATAGAAAGCTGATGTCTTCGAGGCTTGTGGTCTGACGGACCGAACTGTACGGACTTCCAGCCGGGGCACGAAGCACGATCTCAAACTCCTCGCGCGAGATTTTGCCATCATTATCAGAATCGAGCATGCGGCACATTGCATCGAGTTCGCGTTTGCTGAGCTTAACTCCAATAACATTAAGGGCGCGCTTGAGCTCTGTCCTGGAGAGGAAACCATCTTTGTCATTGTCAAAGGCACTGAATAAGTCACTTGCAGCGTTGCCAATGAGATGTTCCATACCCTGGCGAAGTAATCGGATGATTCGAAAGCCCCGAAGTTTGGTGATAGTATCTTTGGCAAGTGGCTTGGAACTCTGTTTACCCGCCTCACGCAACCAGGGGTGGGCGAGAAGTTGGTCTGTATTGTATCGTGTGGCTGGGTTAGGGTCAAGCATATGCATGATCAGGTCCTTGGCGTTACGTGATATCTCGCGGTATGCCTGGCTAGTCTTGTCGTACTCGCCTTTGGCAACCAAAGCCAAGATTTGCGCCTCGGTAGCGTCACCTCGCGGGTCGAAAGGGTGTGCTCCGCAGAGCATAATGTACAGGACGCATCCAAGAGCCCAGATGTCAACTTTCTCGTTAAAAGGTTCATTCTTGACCATTTCGGGCGCCCAATATGCGGGTGTCCCCACGCACTCGGTGAGCCCCTGAGCTGCTTCTTCACGCGAAACACCTTGTTGTGCGCAGATAACATCACTGACACGTGCTTCGCGATCATTCACGCCACTCATGTCGATGGCCAATCCAAAGTCTGCAATCTTAATCCCCGCATCCTCATTTTTGCTCGTCAGGAGCAGGTTTTCCGGTTTAATGTCCAGGTGCGCAATGTTATGTCTGTGCAGGTGCGCGAGTCCTTTCACGGCGCTAGTGAACATGGTCGCTGCCGCTTGCTCTGTAAGTTCTCCTCTTTCAATAATTCTGTCAAAGAGCTCTCCCCCTTCTGCCAAGTCCATGACCAAAAACAATGTATCTTTGCTATCAAAGACGTCCCTTAAAGACACAATGTTGTCATGCCTCCCAGTGCTTCTCATGATCATGATCTCATTCTCCAGAGCCTCTGTCTCGCTTGCCTCTTTGCAGATCTCTTTTACAGCAACTCGGTCACGCGTGACTTTATCTATTCCAAGCCTTACCACCGCGAAGGTCCCTTCTCCGAGCACGTGCCCCAATTTATACCTCTTCTTGAGGTCCTTGTCCGTTCGCTGTTTGGCTAGATCGCGCAAAGAGTCCACGCCCGCAGGCGCGGTTTTCTTCTGCTGCTTCCACTGCGCCACGCGGACGCTGTGACGCCCTGCGGAGGCTGCGTCGTTCTCCGGAGACGCCTCGGTACTCGCTTCGAGCATCGGTGCTGGCGTCCTTGCGTCGAGGGCGATAAGAGGTGCCATGGCGAAGGCCATGGCGCTCATGGCAGCGAGTGGTGCCCATGACGAACGAGAGCTGCGTGCCCTCGCGTGTTCATGAAACGCCTCGCGGCGCACGCGAGCCATGCGTGCGGCAGCGGCCCGCATCGTGCTGACCAGAGCGTTCCCGGCCGGTCTCCGCGAACCGGGCTCCCACTCGAGCTCAATGCGGAATTGGAATTGGAATTGCTTTCGACACTCTCACTCACCTCAAAAAGAAAGAAAGCAATCAAAGAAACAATCGATTGGCATTTCCACATAAGCTCTATAATCGCGCTATAACCCACTGTACCTCAAGCGAATAGTCTACTGTACTCGCGTCTATTCTCTACTGTGCCAGGCGCCATACAGTGGAAGCTTCGTATAACCCATAGTAGAATCCGATTTCCATTCTGCCAGCGCCAGCGAGTTTCCACGGCTCGAGTGTTTCCTCGCCATCTTCTCTGAGTAAACGACAACGCTTCAAGAGGTCGTGGATTTCTTGAGGCGTCCACGACGTAGAGCTTAATCTGTCCCAGAGAGACCTGTGTCACTCCTGTGCATCGCGGATATCGCATCTGCAGTGCCGCCGGTCCCGATTTGCCTCTCGCGCTGTGTTCTTTTCACAGAAGTACTCGCTAGCTACCAGTCACCTACCACTCAATACGGTGGGGGTCGGTGTTCTCTTTTCTGGCGGAGCCAAAGTGGAACGCCAGAGTTGAGTAAGTTTCCGAATCTTTTTAATTTGTAAAGTCCCAAAGACTGACTAAAAGCTGCGAAGGATTAATATTCGATTCTCTGGTGCAGGAGCTATTTATCTATCAATCAATCAATCAAGCAAGCAATCTATCTATCTATCCGCTGGGGATTCTTTTCGTGGACGTGCGTAGAGTGATCAGGGTTCAAGAAAGCCAAGAGCGGGGCGGAGAAAGGAGGTTCGGCTATTTCGACGGATCTTGGTGATCAATTATGTTGAAGCAACAAATCAACAAATCAACAAACAAATCAACAAAACCAACAAACAAATGTATAAACAAATAACAAACAAATAAATCAACAAACAAATCAACAAAGATATCAACAAAGATATTAGCAAAACCAACAAACAACTAAAGGAACAATCCTTATCGATCGTTGAATTAGATCAATCAATTAAATTAAATGTAGGTAGGTGGTCTTATAGGATACCCATGAGAAAAGGTAGAAAAGCACACAACTTAAGTGTGCTTGGACAGAGAAAGCTCAGTTAGTACACGAAACGATTGATTCGCGCAGGGCAGATCCTGGTCCAAAAGAGGATCTCTGCACCTAAAGACGACGCCGCATTGGTGCGGACTGTTCTTGCTGAAGGACCGTGGGGAACTGCGAAGAACGCTGTCCCACGTTAGCGTAAGGACTGCGTTTGCAGTTGTGCGTTTGTGAAGAAGGCTTTTATGAAAGTCAGCCATGACCTCACTCTCGTCTTGTGCTTTTTCTTGGCTTCTTAGGGTTCTTCGAGTGTTGAACGATCGAGTGACACTCAATCAAGATTATGTATTACAGCAGAGATGATGCCCCGTCAGAGCTGCGGTGGAAGCTGAAGCGCGTCCAGGTCTAAGTAGGCTCGTTTGCTTTAGTTTTGGGTGCGACGCTGCTGTAGAAGCTGAACGAGAATCTCAACACCAGGTAGCAGATCTTGCTTCGTGCCTGCATCCCGTTGACGTTCCTGAGCCCTCTTCGCTCCAGTTAACAGCTGCTGATGCTGCGAGAGACTGCGAGATTCGGCAGCTTCGGCGGCGTACGGGCCTTCTTCCTATTAGGACTCGGTGTGGGCAGCATGAACGCAGTGCTTGGTCAGCGCTTCCCGTGAGTTCCAGTGAGGCAGAGCAGAGACAAGGAGGTCGAAGGCCAGAGACCCTGCTTGCTTATAATTTGTGAACGCACTGGCCAGAACTGACTTAGAGAGGCAGAATCGCAGCATAATCAAAGCGCAGCGAAGCGCAGCGCAGCTATCTTTGTTCAACATCATGGAAACCTTCTTACGATGATAGCGTCGCGAGGCCGAGCTGGTTGAAGGCAGAGCGTGAGGCTCTTCCTGAAGGTCAGCCGAAAGTGCTTTGGAAATTTTGAGAGCTGGGTTGGAGGACTATGGAATGACGGTGGATTTGGATGGGTATTATTGGAAGGGTCAAGCGAGATAGCCTATCAATAATCTGAGTTGAGAAATGTTGATGACGCAGAGAGCTCGGGGGCGTTCACAGAAGCGACGTGAAAGGCGAAAAATCACGATGCGACTCGAAAATCACGCAACTAAAATAGAAGATCTTTAACTAAGTACGCGAATAAATGACCATTACCTTCATCCTGTCTGATTAATAAGTAAACTAAGCTGTGCAGCTTCCTCGCCAGGTTGGAGAGGATGGGGTTGTTTAAAGCCACCTGCCAAAGTATGATACCATGGAACTGCTACCACCACCCTGAGATTCATCAAGTGAAGATACAAACTATCTACCTAAACAACTGCGTGCTATGATTTTTATCAAAGAAAGATGGTTGCCAGGTGAAACTATGTAGATTACAGGCTGCTTGAAGAAACAGAGTTGAGAATACGCAGAAACTGAAGTGAAAAGAATGAACTTGCTTACTGATTTGGTGCTGATTAGCAGGGAAAACTACTGATTAGTAGCTGTATGCATTGATTGATTGATTGGATGGTTGGTTAGTTGGTTGGTTGGGTAAAAAGAAACGAAAGAATGGGACTACTACAATGTCTAGCTGGTTATCCAGACGAGGGTAGCGCCCACCCCAAGTGATGAAAAAAGTGGATGGATTCGTCAGAGCTTTTGCGCTGATTTCGGCGAAAGCCGAGTCCTGGTTAGAATAGCATAGCTAGGAAAGCCCTTGCTCATACATATGTTTTTTGATTTTGTTTCGCACATAAAAGATTTGCTGTGCTTGCTTGTTGGCTTGCTAAAGTGCCCGGTCGCTCGGCCACTTGCTTTGCTTAAAATTTTGCTCATTATAAACGACTACTGAGAGCATGTACCTTGTTAAAATCTCGCAGACAAATTGCTGTCTCGCTTGCTTGTTAGCTGCTGTATTGGGCGACTTTAGATAGAGTATTTTGTTGACAAAATTGGGGATATTGAAAGGAATCGCTGCTGTACTGTATGCTGCTTGCATATTGGGATTATTCGTGGGGTGGGGTGGGGTGGTGGGGGGGAAGGGGCATGTATTGCATTGCCATCTCCTATCTGGGAGAGTATTGATGAGCTAATGCTTGCTCGCCGCTTACGCTTCCTCGACTGCATATTTCTCAGTACACCCGGAAGTTGGCATTGAAACCACAAATAACCTGCCTTATCTTGTTGCATCTGCAGGATCTGGAATTGATAAAACTTAGTGGAAGGCAGAAAGGTGAGGGCTATAAGCCACTTGTGGGAACTACCGGTGTCTAAACATAAATGCACGCATAAGGGCGAGCAATGGGGAGGAAAAGAGGATTAAAATAGAGAATAACCCAGCCAGCCAGCCGCCAGCTAGCTAGCAAGCTAGGAAATGAGTGCACGAGCAAACCAGCAAATACATCAGTGAGGTGAATCACCTTGTGATGCTGCTGCTGCTGCTGCCGCATTAAGTTTTGTTTGAATTGGACACATATATCTCACAGGTATATGTCAAAGTTCTCATTGAGATGGAAGGGGTGGAAAGAACACAACGGAGACAATGGGGCCGTGCTGCGGTCGAAGATTGGGTATATTGTCGTGACGGAGTTGTGAGGATCATATGCGAGAAAGTCATTGGCGTAGGAAGAGAAAAGAAGATGGAATAAGAAAGGAAGGGTAGAGCAATTACAGAAAAGGCTCGCTGAAAAACCATGCCTCTTACATTGAACCGCATTTGTTCTACGCCTTTAGCCGTTCCCATCTCCTCGCTAATGATCGAAAGTGGTGACTGGTATAAAAGAACCTGGCAAAAATGAATGTCCAAAATGCCTGTCCAAAATTGACTTCAACCTATCACGTCCCTTTGACCAATCAGGCTCCTGTTTACTTTTGTTGTTCTCATTGTTGTCTGTGCAAGACAGTAGCTTTTTGTCTTCTTCAAAAGATGAACCCCGAGGATTTTTTTGTTCTCTTTTTCTTTAACAGGGCTTCACTTGCCCACTCCCACATCCAGCCAATAATATTAGGCTTGAATGGGGAGAGAATTTCAGAGGGTTGTGGTATTAATTGTTTTGTTGTAATTCGGCAGACGTTCATGGGCTGATTCATACATGAGGAGTGTTTCTTTGGTCGTGGGTTGGTAGTCAGTGGTAGAGAAGTGCATTTCATAGTTGAATTGGATCACCTGTTTGCGGCATAAACATCATGATCATCTTCGCTCCTTAAAGCATTCCGTCTTGGTCCTCAGAACCGGGAGGAGGAGGAACCCCAGAAACTCGGCGCAGATGCTCGTCATTGCGGAGCTCTCTCTTACGCTTGGCATGCTTGTATTGACGCTTGTACTTGGTCTGTCTCATTTCCTTGGCGACGCGCTCCGCGTGATGGTAGGATTGCCTTTTCCAGATGATTGCTGCTTGAGAATGAACGTTGATACTATCCTGCAAAGAGGCAGTGGGCAACAACTTCGATTCAGGCATGGGTAAGGCCTCAGTTTCAACACCAGGAATGCCATTTTGACGGTTGTATAGCGGCGTGCTTTCGAGCCGATCAAGTGCAAAGTCCACCAGGGCAGCAACATCTGTTTTGTAGACCCGATCAACACCCAGGACACGACAGATCCGCTGCGCTCGCAGCTCATCAATTCGAATTCCGCAGCTTTTCTGCATACCAGGTGCAGCCTTTGGTTTGGGTCCGCGGCGGCGGTTCGAAGATCGGTCACCATACCCACCATCACCCATTCCGCTAGACATCATACGCGAACCTCTGCCATATTCATGGCCAACACCATGTTGGCCTGAGGTGGATGAAGAGATGGAATCGCTCATCTGCGAACCAACGCTGCTGGACCTATGGATGTGCGGGTTCATACCGTGTCGCATACCATCGATGCCTTCGTTCCCATTGTCATCGTCGTCATCATCAAGAGTACGATGAGTACGGCTTTGCAGACCATGCTGCTGAAGAGCATGGTGATGCTGAAAGTGGCCGCCATGATGTTGGGAGTACGAATGCTGGCCACCTCCCCTGCCGCCGCCATTGTCATTGTCATCATCGTCATTGCTGCTGTTGCTGCTGCTGCTGCTGCTGCTGCCGCCGCGATTATTTCCATTACGGCGATTGGGAGCCTCATTGTTACCATCCAATTGATTTTGATCATCATCGTGACCCTCCCCAAGCCGTTGGGGCCGTCTTTGTCGCTTAGTGTTGTTACCCCCTCCACGACCAGCCTCATTCGATGCCGACTTTCGACCTCCTCCAGTACCTCCAATATTCCGCAATGTTCCATTGTTTGTCATGTTCCCGCCAGCCATTGAAGGTGACGAAGACGACTCATTGCCTGGTATCGTTGAACCTGAGGGGTGTGTTGACGACATCCCTGATAGCACACCATGTGGCCTGAGCTGAGGCTGCAGTGCAATCGGTGGTGGTGGCGGCGGCCTTGAGACGCCGTTTCCGCCACCATTATTGCTGTTCATACCCATGCTGCCCATGCCGCTCATGTTGCCCATATTCATACCACTCATGCTGCTCATACCCATGTTATTCATGCTCATGTTATTCATGTTGTTCATGTTATTCATGCTGTTCATGTTGCTCATATTCATGCTATTCATACCAGCCCCACTGAGAAGTTGGTGCTGTTGTTGTGGCCGGCTAAGCAAGCGTTGATGAGGCTGGAGCTGATGCTGCTGGAGTTGATGCTGTAATAGTGATTGTGGGTCTAAGTGCGACAGCATTTCACCATCCTCATCCAGAAGTGACCGCAGAAGGTCAGCCTGCTGGCCGCCCATGCGAGAATAGTCACCCATGAAGACCAATCCAACCCGGTTTTACAATCTGTATGACCACCACAACCCTTAAGAGTACCACACCTTGCCGCAGAGGAACTGTTGCAGTTGACCTTTCGGTCTCTCCTTCTTCAGACCTAAACAGCTCTTCAAGGTCCTCTAAAAGTTTTCCGGAAACCCTGCAAATTTGCAATTTCCCAGTTCACGTCAGAAATCGCTTGTATCCCAAACCTCGGTCGAGTTCTCTGGAGATAAGTTGTTTCCAGGTTTTCCCTGAGCGCGCTTCAGCTCTTTTACCGGTTGATGTAACGCAATTCCTTAGTCAGTGCGGCCCCGGAAGTCCTCAAAGAATTCTTCAAAGAGGCGGATTTCCAATTTAGATGAATGAAGAAGGCTGCAATATAAGGATTTCTAAAAGACCGCAAAGGCCAAATCGGCGGAAGACGCTTTGATTCGTCGAAATAGTGAAGATGAACACGTCAAAGAAGATAGTGTCGAAGACCCCAGAGATAATCAACAAGAAGAAGAAGAAGAAGAAGAAGAAGAAGAAGAGGACACCGTCCTATTAAAGACGTGGATAGGTGCCTTAGACTGAGCGAAGCCAAAGGAGTAGCACCCTCTCTGCTCAGGCTGCTAGCGAAGACGATCCTGGGGCTCGTAGCCAGCCACACGCCTCAAGTCGAGGTCTGGGCTAGAGGCAGGAAGACTGGCCGGGTAGACGGCTGGAAGAGAGGACCAGCGAGGTTGAGCGAGCTATTGACTCAAAGGAGGGATGAACAAGAAGAGATCCCTCCTCACAGCAGGCGCAAGGGCGAGGCAGGAGAATGCGAGGGGAGAGAGAAAGGCGCGTTGCGGAGGGAGGGAGGCAGCCGCCAGGCCACCCACCGCGGAGAGCGAAGCCGAGAGCGCAGACGATCCTCTGCCGCTCCACGACGCTGCTCGCGCCTTCCGTCTCTGCTGCAGCTGCTGAGAAGAAAAAGAAATACCAATTTGCACGAAAGAGAGAGAGAGAGAAAAAACAAAAACAAAAAAGCAAACAGTGAATAAAGGACAGTGAAAATCAGAAAAACAGGCAAGACAAAGAAGAAGTGATGATTGTTGTCTGTAGAGAAGAAAGACGCTGAGAGGGTATAAAAGGGAGAGAGGGAGGCAAAGAGGAATGCGGTTTGTTTGTTTGTGCTGATAGAGCTCCCTCGTATAGTGAGGAGTAGGAAAACCTCCACGAGTTGGTTTGGTAGAGTCATAAATAAATATTGGAGTCATTATTACTTCTTGAGAGTATTTTAAACTTTAAATGAAAATGAAAATATTAAAAACGCTATTTTATTTATTTATTTATTTATTTGAAAAAGAAAAAGAAAAAGAAAAAGAAAAAGAAAAAACAAAAAAACTCTGAACGGACGAGGGTTCAAGCACAAATTGGGATTCAATCTTGAAGGCCTTCACGATTACATTTGGATTTGCATGCGGTGCAAGCTCAAGCCTTCGACTTCGACCCTGTATGTTTCAAAAGCACCAGGTCCAATCTCAGCCTTCTCGTTGATCTTGAGCTTGGCCTCTTTGAGCATGTTCTTGTTGCCCTAATATTGCAAGAATGCAAATTTGCAAATCGTGCAGAAACCTCGAGGCCCTTAGAAAGAGAGAAATAGAGATAGATCGATCGATGTGTAGTTAACTGCTCTTCAGAAAGACAGAGAGACGGCAGAGATGCCAAAGGAGGCAGCGATGGAGGAAGGGAACAGGGCAACACGAAGAATGGTAAGAGGATTCAAAGTTGTCTCTCTCCAAAGTACTGGATCGAAAATGGGTCCAAAGAGTCCAAAAGAGTCCAAAGAGTCCATGAAAGAGTCCAACAGAGAGAGAGGGAGAGAGAGAGAGAAATACCATAGTTGCTGCCCAGTCTTTATTGGTAGCACTATGTTTCTCCTATTTATTTGTTTGTTTATTTTCTTTTTTTCTTTTTTTCTTTCTTTTTTTTTTCTTTTTTTCTTTCTTTTTTTCTTTCTTTTTTTCTTTCTTTTTTCTTTGTGTTCATATGATGCGCAGCGAGATGTAGAAGAAAGTAAGCGCACCAAAGAACAGACGGCAAGGCCAGCCTTGGTTGCTGACAGCCTTGCCAAAACCCCTCGATACCACCGCTGACCAGGTCCTGTGCCTCCCAATTCTCGCTTTCAAGGCCGGTTTTCTCCATCTTTCAAGCAAGTCCACTGCCTCTTCGTGTCAACGGCAGCTCGCTCACGATCTCACGCTTTCGATCATTCTCGCTGCCTCTTTCTATACATACTTATTTTATAAAGCGCCTGTGCTCAGCCATAGATAGCTAAGGCTGTATGTAGTAAATCAAGCTTTCTCTATCTTTTCTTTATCTTTTCTTTTCACCTGCTTTACCTTCACATTTTGTTGATTTAGTTAGTTTTAAAATGTCCCTTACTTGAAAAGACTAGCAGTCCTCCTCCTAGTGTTCTCTCTGAGAAGAACACCACACTACTGCAAGGTTAAGAGAAGGGAGGGATCAGTTCTTCCCTCCTCTTCTCTACTAAGCGTCTCTTATGCGTTTCACGCGTCTGCCTTTATTCTCGTATTATGTTACACTACATAAATGAGCCTGTGTCATGATACGAGAACAGGTAAATCCATTGCAAGACTCCTCGTTCTCCTTTCCGATTTTTCCCCTCGTCTTTGTTCCCTTTATAACGAGCTCAGGAAGCGGAAGAGTCTGTCTAGATGGAGTAACAACATTATTTTATTTATATATTTTTCTTAAATCAAAGTCTTATTGTAACTTATTTTTAAATCAAATGTTGTTTCTGAGCAAATCTACCGTCGTTCAATGAAGTGAAAAAAAAGAAAAAAAAAAAAAAAAAAGAATGAACCCAGAATAACTTGGCGCATAGAATTATGCCTCGAGAAAACCAAACGAATACACATTAATAATGACCCAAGTCCTCGAAGAGAAGAAAAGAGAAGAGAAGAAAGAAAGAAAGACTCGAGCTTCCTCGATCAAAAGGCCTTGCGTCTACTCAAGCAAACACATACGTACGTACTGTTTCTGCCTCTTCTGTTGCTGTCCTTCTTTCTTTCTTTCCCTATCTCTCTCTCTACATGCTACCCACCCACTCACATTCTTTTAGGTAGCTCATTTGAAGAATTAAAACTCTATCTCTCATATTACCAATATGTTATTAAAAAATACTTTTAAAGAATATGTGGGAAATAGTTACGCTTTTGTTAGCTTGGTATTTTTTTCTCACTTCCTCTTTCATGCAATTTCAGTTCTTCCATAATATTTCCTGCTAAAGCAATTTAAAATTATTTATTATTTATACAATTGAAAAAAATATTTTATTTTAAAATTGTAAAGCTCTTTGGAAATAAGTTCCCTTTATTTATTCTTTATTTTATTTTATTCATAAATAAATAAACAGCAGCCACAGCATAAACTAAAAAATAAAAATATAATCTCGAATTCTGTCCATGTCATTTATTTCATCTATTTTTTATGGCATGGAAAGGGAAAGAGTTTGCCAGCCTAACTATTTGAGGCTTTCTCCAAAAGCTCACTTAGAAGGTCACCGTTTCTTGCCATTATGAGTTTCTTCTTCTCTCATTCCCCTAAAGAATTCGCTCCGAGATGTAGATCACTTTTGAAGAAATATTCTTTCACTTTTCCTTCTGAAAGCTGGCACGAAGGATGTACTACTACAAATAAACCCCCACCTCTTTGCCGGCAAAATGAACTGCGAGCTGATAGGTACTCGCCGCTCCGTTAAGGTCCTCCATGGCAGGCTTGTTGTGGACTTTGTGAGCTGATGGCTGGCACCCGAGAAAGCTGTTGCATCCACATCTCGAAGCAGAGTGCTCTACTCTCTAGACACGGACGAATCCACTTGATTCGGTTTTGGGCTGCTACGCGCTGTCACCTGTGGAATGGGCAACCAACCAACCAACCAACTCATCGATCGATTGATGAATCCCAGCAGGTTTATCAACTCGCTCCCTGCGCTGAGCTGAGCTGAGCTGTCGACGCAAAGCAAGAAAGCAAGCAAGCAGACTGACGAAGGAGCTTAAGTTATTGCCGACGCAGACAGATTTTCTGTCTGTTCAGAAAGTGGACGAGTTTGCCATATTCCACGGACAAAGCCAGCGGGAATCTGCCGAAGAACTGCGTCCACTCCATGTCCACTCCATGCATCACAGCGATCACCACGACGACGATGCGGGTGATGATGGCCGCTCGGAAGGTGGTCTTGTTGGTTTGTGACAGTGACCTCAAGAGCTGGAGATGGCGCCGCCACCGAGACGTTGGCTCTCTCCCCGCAAGTTCACGGCGGTCTTGATCTTGATCTTGAACTTGATCTTGAACTTGATCTTGAACTTGATCTTAAACTTGATATTCTATCTTGATCTTCATCTTCATCTTCATCTTCATCTTCATCTTCATCTTCATCGGAGCCGTGGCCATCCAAGAGACCGCGAAGAGGGTCGAGTGATTTGGCCGTCTCGGCTGAGCTCCCAAGGACGAGCGTGGCCTTGCGCTGAGCGTTCATTGGGGCCTTGCTCCGGCAAATTACAACCTGTGAAAGAAGCATGGCATGCATCAGAAGCACGTACATGAGCTCCTGTGGAAGTTGCGGAGGCCCGTGCCCAGGCAGGCCTCTTCTTCTGCTGGTGCTTCTTCTTCTGCGTTACACTGCGAGAGAGATTTCATTCAACCACGTCTCCTGTACGAAAGCTCTCGAGGCTCTCTGTCATCGAGCGCATGAGCGAGAGATTCTTCATCATCCTCAGTATTATCGGGAGCAGAAAGAACTGCCGCGGAAGAAGCAACAGGAAAGAAAGCGACAAGAAAGAAAGCGACAAGAAAGAAAGCGACGAGAAAGAAGCAACGAGATAATAGAAGAGGCCAAGCCGGCCGCTCTCGAACAAACTCTCTGTCGCAGCGAGAAGCACGCTGGCAAGAAGGCGAGGAAGGCGAAAGCAGACGGAGTCTTTTCTTGCTTGTAAGTCTCAAAACGCGCCGCTAACTCCCCACAGGTAGATCCCCGCGAAGAAGGACTGCGGGGACCCTGCTTGTGAATATGACTCGAAGCAAGTGCGACGATGCCAAGAAAAGGCCCGCCGCTCGAAAGAAGAAATGAATGAGGGCGAGAAGCCAGCCAGCCAGCCGAAGAAGAAGACATGATCCAAGAGGCTGAAGCCGAGGCGGCGGGGCTGCCGGACGCTTGCTGGCGGAGATGGAGCGACGACCACCGACGCTTCTTTCTCTTTCTGCGCTGCGAGTTCGCCGGGAGTTGGTTGTTGGCTAGCATAGCAAACGGTGGTGCCGAAATAATAACTGGAAAGTAAGGGAGGGCAGTGGTGACTGGTGCTTTGGGTCCTGAGCGGGTTGGGGTGGTGAACGATTGTTTTAGTTTTTGCGAAAGTAACAATCAGTGCGTGAATGAGTCCCATAGAATATTTTGATCCAAGTATAGAAATAGATACGAATGAATGAATGAACCAATCAATCAATGAACCGATGAACCAATGAACCAATGAATCAATCAATCACTCACTCACTCACTCACTCAATCACTCACTCACTCAATCAATCAATCAATCAATCAATCAATCAATCAATCAATCAATCAATCAATCAATCAATCAATCAATCAATAAATCAATCAATCAATCAATCAATCAATAAATCAATCAATCAATCAATCAATGATGCAATAATGCAATGATGCAATGATGCAATGATGATGAGGTAAGCAGAACCGGCGGCGGCTTTTGCAAGCGCCAAGCTACCCATCTCTCTATCTAGCTAGCTAGAAAACAAGAATCATCGGAGAGGAGTTGAGTTGACTGAGCCTCCTCCAGTGGCGGCGGGGCGGAGAGCTGGAGCGCTTGAGCTTGTCAGATGACAGGCAGCCAGGCCTCGGCAGCAGCGGCACAGCCGGAGAGCGAGCGGAAAGCGACCGAGGATCTAGCGCGAAGTGAGTAGAGTAGTGAAGGCCGGGAGCGAGAGCAAAAGCGCACTCACCCATTCATTCATTCATTCATTCATTCAACGAAAGTATCAAGAAAAGAAGGTGTGAGCAGCGCCAAAGCGACAGACGACCGCAGAACTGTTGATCACAGGTACACAGATAGTTTTCTTTGTGTTTGTCTTCTTCCCTCTTTGCTTTTGTCCTTTTCTCTCGACCGAGCTCGCTCGCTGTAGTAGCTAGCTAGACCAAGGTGACCTTTCCGCGCCTTTGCCGCGCCCCTGGGAGCGGTACGGGAGCGTGCCTTCTTCATCCTGGCTGTCTTCTCTGAAGAGGCGCTGCGGAGTCAGCAGCAGGTCGGTTGGGCGCTCAGTCCTGAGTCAGTCAGTCGTCACTCAGTCAGTCAGTCAGTCAGTTAGTCAGCTATTCAGTCAGCTATTAAGTCAGTTGGTTAGTGAGTGAGATGAGCGATTAAGAGAGTGAGTGAGTGAGTGAGTGAGTGAGTGAGTGAGTGAGTGAGTGAGTGAGTGAGTGAGTGAGTGAGTGAGTGAGTGAGTGAGTGAGTGAGTGAGTGAGTGAGTGAGTGAGTGAGTGAGTGAGTGAGTGAGTGAGTGAGTGAGTGAGTGAGTGAGTGAGTGAGTGAGTGAGTGAGTGAGTGAGTGTATGGTTGGACTTTGAAGAGCGCGTAGCGTGTCAATTATGCTCTTATCCTTCAAGGCCTCTTGGGTGGAGGGATAATCCTCCCGCAGTGAAGCTGTTTCGCCACCAAGTTACACTGACCTCTAGGATCTCAGAGGAAGTTTCGCTCCGTACACAGAAAGCTGTAGGTTCGCTCCAGCTTGTGAAGAGAAGCAGAGAACTGAGGACAGCTTCTTTATCGGTACATCTCTGCTTTCTATAGGCGCCGCAGAGGACGAAGCGAGGTCAACCGATCGATCGATCAGTCAGTCAGGCAGGCAGTCGCACAAACTGCGAGGCTCGACAGGTCTGAGACCGAGGCGCGAGGCCGCCGAAGCGCTCTCGAGGACGGCCGACAAGCTGATCTCGCACCGCCGAGCCTGGCGTCGTGAGTCCAGCTCGCCCAGAGTGCAAGCAAGCGCAGGCGCGCTGCCAGGTGACGGTGGCCTGTTCATTCTCACGCCTTTGCCACTAGATATTATATTTATTCACTCCGAAGCAAGCCTTGGAAAGAGAGAGAGAGAGAGAAAAGAAAGAAAGAAGGAAAAAAACTCATTTAAAATGGAATTGGCTAGCCCGCTGCGTCCTTTGGCGTTACATAGCGGCTCTAGTAAGCAAGCAAGCAAAAGAAGCACATCCACCCACCATGGTACCTAGCCGCATGCACGCCTCGCAGAGCGTTTGGGGTTTGGTGTCTGATATAGTAGATACGAAAGAACAAGCTAAAACAAAATAATAAAATAAAATAAAATAAAATAAAATAAAATAAAAATCATAAAAGATCACGCACAGAAAGGTGAAACAGGGAGAGACTTTTTGTTTTCTATACATGGGTTTCCGAATGGCCTTTGATGATGAGGGCGGGTGTGCGAATGCGTGTTTCTCGATGTTTCTTCTTGCCGCTGTATTTCGTTGCTGAGCTTCGCCGCTGTACATTTGCGTTTTGGGAGTGTAGCCATTCGCTTCTCGTCGGCATTTTGTTTCTGTGAGTATTGCTTTTAGGTTTTTATCTTTCTCCGAGGCGATCGAGTACGTGCGAGCAAAGTCTCAGTACGTGCGATCTTGAGCTAATTCGACGGAGGGACTTTTGCTCTGCGTTCTCGCAGTCCGAGTTGCTTTCTATGGGGAAATGAAGACTACTCTGGCGGCGAGAGAGCGTGCGGAGAGCTGCTGCGAGGCGCCTGATCCTTTACGCCTTCATCATCCTTCACGAGAGAGAGCAGGTATCCTGGATTATGTAGGAAGCCTCAGGAGGAGAGTATGTACTGTATTGTATTGTATTGTATGGTATGGTATGGTATCGCATTGGTATGCATTGGAATGGAATGTAATGTAATGTAATTTAATGTAATGTAATGTAATGTAATGTATGTATGTATGTATGTATGTATGTATGTATGTATGTATGTATGTATGTATGTATGTATGTATGTATGTATGTATGTATGTATGTATGTATGTATGTATGTATGTATGTATGTATGTATGTATGTATGTATGTATGTATGTATGTATGTATGTATGTATGTATGTATGTATGTATGTATGTATTGTATTGTACTGTAATGTATTGTACTGTAATGTATTGTACTGTAATGTGTTGTACTATAATGTACTGTAATGTACTGTAATGTATGGTATTGTATGGCATGGTATTGTATTGTAATATATGGTATTGCAGGAATTTGCTGGAATTTGTTGGAATTTGTTGGAATGTATGTACTACCCTGGTGCTGTGTATAATGCATTCACTGCTAGGTGAGTTAGGAACAGTCTTGCTGTACATTTAAAATTTTGGCGATGGGATATTTGTAGCAGCATGCCAGACTCAGCTAACTCCACGCGTTGCCTGTAGAAGAAGCTCGGAACAATGTGGTGGCTTTAAGGCTGCGAAACATCATCGTCAAGCAACCACGCCTAGACAAGCTAGGCATACTTTTTAAAGAGAACGCGTTTCGTTGATTGTTTCATAAACCAATCATAGGTAAATCTCCTGCTAAAAGAAGAAGAATACAGGGGAAAGAGTTTTTACTACGAAGGAGCTAGCTAACACCTTGGCGTGTCCAAGGTTTATATTTAATTTCAAAACTTTTAAACTTTTAAACTTTACAATTAAAAAATAATAATTAAATAATAAATGAGAAAACTCTTCACGTTCAAGTTGTTATGGGTTATTATTTTAGTTTTTTATTTTTTAATATTTTTTTAACCTAGTAACAGCAACAGTAACAATTACAATAACACTAACAATAATAACTAGTATTATTATTAATATATTTTATACATGGAGAGGATTGCAGAAAAGCTTGCTAATATTACTTATATTCAGTTTGTTTTTTTTCTCTCTCATTCTCTCTCTCTCTCTCTCTCACTTCCTATTTTTACTTTCGTTCCAAGGGTTGTAAATAAAGGGAAAAGAAAAGACAAGAAGAAAGAAGAAACAAACGAAACGCTGTATCGCATTTGCACATTTGCAGACCTAAAGCCATTCGTATAGTCACATCCACATGGAGAGAGAGACCAATCCCCTATCACTCACCAGGTGCGCCTCTTGTAGTAGGGAACAAGCCTCAAAGAGTCGAAACTAGCAATAATAATAGCAAGACAACATGATATCATCCAAACAGAGTGTTGTTGGGAGCAGACAAATTGACGCCTAGCTAGGTATGAGAACCCATCAAATCGTGAAATCACATCACCGACAAGCAGTAAATCACCTCTGGTGAGACAGCAGGTAGGCACCGAGGTGCCTACATCCTTTTGACAGCTCAAGTCGCTGCAGTATCTGCAAACCATCTTGAGTGGAGTGAATCCCTGGATAGCCTGTCAAAGTAAGAGGTCATTGGCACCATTGAACTATGTCGTGGACGGTCAGAACACAGTTGGTTGATTTGCAAAAGACAAGCGTTCTTTGTAGCCGCAAGCAAGGTTCTCAGCAGACGAGAATCTTGGGCGACTACAATGGGAAAGCCAAGACGGCTGCGCGCTGCACTCGAGTCAGGCCTGACCCACATTCCTGCTGCAAACGCGCTCCGCACTAGTTCATCATCTTTATAAACGCTCTGGCACTGCTACAGGTTTGAACCACACGTTGTACTGCTTGTAGCGCGAAGCTCTTGTGGCAAACGTACCCGGCTTTATGCGCTTGTCTGCAGAGGTTTGAAGGTAATCCTGTACATTTAGAGACCGCAGGGCAGGCATTTCAGGCAGCGGATAAGATGCCAACCAAGGTCAACTGAAGTGGGCACACATGCCACTTCAAAGCTACACGTCATTTAGTCCATCCATCCATGTGTTGCACGATTACATCCGCAACCTCAGCGAATGTTCTTTCGAGAGGGACCTCCTCCAACTCAAGCGAGCTCCAACTCGAGTTTCCCCGACCCATTCATTCTCCAGCGATGGAGACCGACACGCGAGGAGGCGAGGCAGACGCCCAGGCCTCGGGTGGGCCGTGGGTCGTGGTCCTCCGCGAGCGAGCGAGAGGGCGAGGCCTCATCCCAGGGCGACCAGCTGGCTGGCCAACTGACCATCGGAACGACCAGAGCGGTCGTCGTCATGCAGCCTGCTCTAAAGTGCGCGCACGCGGCACAGCGGCAGCAGAAGAAGAAGAAGAAGAAGAAGCATAACTCCGCAACGCTGCACAACAGCTGTGCCAGAGTGCTCTGGCAGACCCCTCTGGACGATGTCAGTTCCTCGATTTGATCGGGCAGGCACACTGCGCATTTGTGTCGTAGAATGTGCAAGCTTCCTGGGAGAGACGATAAACATCTTGGCGCTTTTCATCTCCATTCTCTAAAATCAGCCTATTTTGAAGTCTATTTTTACTATTTGATAATAATAATAATCATAATCATAATCATAATAATCATAATCATAATAATCATAATCATAATAATAATAAGTAGACTTTTAAAACGGAGGCAGTTTTAGGTAGGTACAGGTAGTGTTTTTAGTATATTTAAGTATCTCTTTATATCCTACATACCCCTATAGTGTATAGAATGAAGAAATGAATGAAGAAATGAGTGAAGAAATGAAGAAATAAATAAGTAAAGAAACAAAGAACCAACCTACCTATAGTAATAAAATACTTACAAGACATAAAACTACTACAGCATCAAGAATAGCCCGACTAGTACCTCGAAAAGAAATTGTATATTTATAAAAACTTAAAAGTAGGAAAATAATCGTAATAATAGAACAAGTCATGCATTTCTAATTAACAGACCTTGGGGTTGACATGATGCATAAGTTGGCTGTCTGGCCAGGGCGGATGTAAAGAAGGCAAGCGCTCATATGCTGTATTAACCTATGTTGACAATAAACTGCTGTTCTTCGTAACTTGTTCGCATTCTGTTCTTTCTTTTCTTTCCGGGTAATGTGGACGGCTTTGCAATTTTGCAATGTCTCCGTACACAGCTGGGTAGACTCTAGCTTGAAGCAGGTCAGAGCCCTGTCAAGAGGCTCCCTGAGGTTGAGAAACGGCAGTTTTTAATTGACTGGAGATGAAACCAGTTGCAGGCACCGGCAGAGCGAGTGGCTGAAGGATTGTAATTTGTAGAGCCAATGTTATGCATGATAAACTGAAGTCAAACATTGTATCCACATAGAGGCAATAGCTAGCTAGTATGAGACTACCCTCGCTTAGGCGCACCATTTGGTTATTATTAGTTTTAGATAGATAGACTACACGGTTAACTAACTCCTGGGGTAATAGTTGGATACGATACCTCTAGAGGCTGCAAGCAATAAACAAATCATGCTCTATAATGTATTCTGCCTACGTGTTTGTGTGTAGGTAGGCACCTAGAAACTCTAATGAGGGATGATGTTTCTAATTTAGTTTTATTATTATTATAGTTTAGTTTTAAATAAATATAGATAAAAATTATAAAACAAATAACTATGTTCTCCTTTTTTTTTTTCTTTTTTTTTTTAAATAATAACATTTTAAAAATAAAAATCGTATATTTACCATGATACGGCTTTGAAAATGTTGAATGTCTTTGCACATTACAATGTGTCTTCTCTTCTCTTTTCTTTTCTTTTCTTTTCTTTTCTTTTCTTTTCTTTTCTTTTCTTTTCTTTTCTTTTCTTTTCTTTTCTTTTCTTTTCTTTTCTTTTCTTTTCTAAACCTTCTTTGATATCTCTCTCTCTATATATGTATGTATAGAAATAAACATGAAATTCTCGTCTGCTAGAGTATAATCTTCATTGAGCGAATAACGACCAGCGTGAAGAAAGATAAACTATTATCATTCCAAAACAAAAAAAAACGATCAGCGTTCTTCTAGGCGAAGAATTTCAATTTGCGCTTAGCAAAGAAACATAATAAGATGATAAAGGTTTGTAAAAAAAATAAGATAAAAAAATAAGAAAAGCTAACGTGAAGAATATTACATTGGAAATTACATCCACTGGAATAGACAAAACTTTAGGCTTTTAAATCATTCAAGCATAGCATTAATAGTACCGTCATGTAAAGTATACTCTGGCAGAAAATAAACGTTACACACAACGACAACTTGATGGATGGAGCCTGGAAAATCATCATCATTATCATCATCGATGTCATGGGACAGAACATTCGCACTCGCACTAAAGAAATAAATCATGACTTCACCAAACTTGAGGTTTACTTTCCGCATGTATTTATTTATTTATTTATTTATTTATTTATTTATTTATTTATTTATTTATTTATTTGGGGTATGTGTAGCAGGGGAATCGCTAAAGAAGTCCGGTACCGAAGTTATGTGAAATTTAATCATTTGCACAAGGAGATGTGGCAATTCTAATCTTTCTGCATTCGAACTGGCATAGCACCAAAATTTTAACAACAGCCAACCATATCCTTAAAATTTGCGCCCTTAAGCGCCACCAAATTTCCCTTTTGAATTACACCAGCACTTGTACTGAGCGACTCCTGCTCAAGCACCTTTTATCGGATCATGACCTGAAGTTTGGTTTTTTCCCATCGCCGCCACTGTAGATTAGGCCCCTTTGATCACTCGGAGAGAAAGCTTTAAAAGGCCTAATAGTACCCCTTGCTGCTAGTACTAGTACTAAGACGACCTCTACCTAGGCACTTACTACCATGATACCTAGGTACCTTTTGCTATCTACTAGGCACTACTAAGCGTAGCAACACTACATGGGCATGTATATATATCCCTTGGAAGTCAGTTTAATGGGCTCATACTGTAGAGTATAGCCTTGAGACAAGTGGGTTATACGCCTGCATATAGTAGGTTATACAGCGCGCACCCTGTACAATTGCAGCAATTGTAATGGGCCTAGTATGGCCTTCTTTCTTTCTATATGTTAGTGAGAGTGTTTAACAAGAAATGAAATAGCAATTCGCGTGGCCACCAGCAGGTGGTCCTGCTCCAAGTCAAAACAGCATTGCCACGCCAAAGGTCTCGGCCAGGAGCGTGCATCCTGGCGGGCAGACCACGGGAGTCTGGAGCAGGCACAGGCGGAAGGGCCTGCCTTGGTTTGGGCGCGAAAGACGTCAAGACGGCGGAGTTTTTGAAGCTTCGGTTGGTAAGGACGCAGTGGTTGGCTACGCGCTGGCAAAGAAGGAATATTAAGAGAGCAGTAATACTGCTACGATAAAAGGCAGTCCAAGCAGACCCAAAAGAACTTCTTGGGCGAGGCGAAAGTGCTCTTGCCTGACTGGATTAGGAGGAGAACTCAAGAGCGACTTGCGATCGGCGACTTATACATCACGAAATCGCAATCATGTCGTACACAATCCTCTTGTTCTACAAGTACGTGGATATCAGCAAGGAGGCTGGCACAGGCAAAGACGGCAAGTCCCAACTCGAAACCGTGCAAGAATGGATCAAGGACACTGCTGAGCGCCTGAATTTGTCGGGTCGTGTGCTCCTTGCCAGCGAAGGCATCAATGGCAACCTGGCCAGCAAGGGACCTGAAGGTGTCGAAGAGTTCTGCAAAGGACTCATGGACCTTGAGCCGTTCAAGGGTAAGGAGATCGACTTTAAACTCGACACATCCGAACTCCAGCCCTTTCCTGACATGGTCATCAAGATCAAGTCCGAGATCTGCTCCACGGGCCACATGATTCCCAAAGAGCTCATTGACGCTGGTAAAGGTGGTGTTCATCTCTCCCCCAAGGACTTTCACGAGACTCTGAAAAAGTACTGGGAGTCCGAAACTAAGGAAGGCGACAAGGAACTCATCGTACTTGACGTTCGGAACGACTGTGAGTTTAAGACTGGACGCTTCATGGCCCCCGATGGCAAGCAAGAGGCTATTAACCCGTGCACGCACACCTATGCTCAATGGGTCCCAGAATACGCCGCCAAAAATGTAGGCAGCTGGAAGGACAAAAAGGTCCTCATGTACTGCACAGGTGGAATCCGCTGTGAAAAGGCATCCGCTTACCTTCGCGATAAGGGCTGCGAAGATGTGAGCCAGTTGAGTGGAGGAATTCACAGATACCTCGAGGAGTTTGGCTCAAACGGATACTTTAAGGGCAGCAACTTCGTCTTCGACTCAAGAGCCTTGCAGAAACCCGAAGGAGCTGTTGTGGTCGGCAAGTGCTTTAACTGCGAAGGTCTCACCGAAGATATCAGTAAAGATCGCGTCTGTGCTGTATGCCGTTGCACAATTCTGGTCTGTAATGATTGCCGAGCCAAACTTATGGGCGTGTATTACTGTGACAGGCACAAGTTTCTCCAGGGTGCCTACGAACCATTTCTGGACAAGTTCTCCGACGAGGAGCTTGATAAGATCGTAGAGAACATGCAAAAGTGCTGGGACGAGTGCCTTGTTGGTTCCAACATTCGCCGTTCCATTCGTCGCAACATGGATCGCACAAAGAAATTCAAGGAGGACCGCAAAGCTCGTGAAGCTGCTGAAGCCGCTGCCGCTCCGGAACTCACAGACAAAGCATCTATTGCTGCCGCAGAAAAGCTCAACAAGCGTAAGCAAAAACAGCGTGCAAAGTGGAACACAAACCCAAGGTGCCGCTCGTGTGGATTGCTCGGCCCTGTGGACCTTTTGGAGTCTATGGGACGCAGTTTTAGCGACGTGGACATCCTCTGTGATGGTAAGTGCACTGGCTTCCAGAGTGAAAAGTACGAGAACCCGTATCGCTCTCTGGAGCAGATGAATGAGCCTGACTTTGAGGAAACTGTTCGCAAGATTGCTCGCCAGCGTAAGGCTGGCAACACCAAGAGGTCTCGCGAGGAGAACGATACTGTGGATAATGGCACGACTTCTGCGAATGACAAAAATACCAAACGATTCCGTACAGAAACTCAGAGCGAGTTTGCTGACGTTGAATACGAAAAGGTGGAGGACCCTAAGACTGGCAAGACTTTGCGCCACGTGAAGCCTTACTTGTATGAGTACCATACCCACACCAAACAACGCTGGCTTGGACGCAAACTCCTTGATGTTTACTCAGCAGAGTTCTCAACCCATCCTGTTGAGTACTACAAGAAAGCCATCGAGTTCGGCCTTATCCGTGTCAACGGCGAGAAGGTGACACCGGATTACGAACTTAAGAGCAAGGACCGTATCGACAACTGCGTTCACCGCCACGAGCCGGATGTCCAGTACCTCTCTGCAAACGATATGATCATTATGGAGAACGATGAATTTGTCTTTGTGAATAAACCTGCATCTGTCAGTGTTCACCCGTCGGGATCCTTCCGCCGTAACTCACTTACATTCATCCTCGCTACCGAGCGCAACCTCACCGACCTGTACCCTGCCCACCGCCTCGACCGCGTCACCTCCGGCCTCGTTATCATCTGCAAGAACCGCGAAACTGCAGCTGAGGTCTCCGATGCCATGATGCGTCGCAACAAAGAGTCTAAAGATGCAAGTTCTGCTGGTAAGATTCAAAAGGCTTATCTTGCTCGAGTCCATGGCAGGTTTCCGCAAGATCAAGAATCTATTCAGGCTCATGTAGCTAAGCTTGGAGATCTTGAAGCTGCGAAGGCTGCGATTGAGAAGGCTGAAGAAGTCGGAAAGAAACCCGAGGGATCCTCGAAGTCAGGTCTCGAGGGTGGAGAGGCTGATAAGTACCTTACCGCCATGGATCTTCCGGCACCTGGCGTGTACATTCGCAAGTCTGAGGAGGTTGATCTCCTTGATCTTGAAGATCTCCCTGGACGCAACTCCGACGTTGTCGAGGTTAGCTGGCCGCTGCGTTGCGCTGATGCTGGCAACGGAGTTTGGGAATATGTCAAGCCTGAGGATATCGCAAGCTGCCCTGAGGACGCGAAACCTTCGCTGAGCCGATTTCGTGTTTTGGGCTACGATGAGGCCTCCGACTCTACTTTGCTTCAGTGCGAGCCTGCTACTGGACGCACTCATCAGCTTCGTCTTCACCTTGCACTTCTTGGACACCCCATCTGTAACGACCCGAACTACGGCAAAGACGGTAACCTTACCTTGATTCGCGCTGACCAAGCCGACCCTGATGCGAATGTTGTGAAGGACCTTCAGAACATCGAGGTGATGGAAGACGACGAGGATAAGTTCCGTGATGCTGCCGCTAAGGCACTCTGTGTCGCCTGCACTCAGGGTCTCAACGTTGCCTTTAAGCCCATCCAAATGAGCACTGAAGGACTTGACCTTCACGCATATGCGTACAAAATCCACCTTCCTAAGAAAGAGCCCATTGATTGCAAGACCCCTGTCCCTGAGTTTGCCAAAGCCTTTGCTTCCAAGTAAGTAAATGAGAGCTCCTCTCTAATCTAATCATGAGCTTGCAAGGCCAATTTTCACATTTCGCGCAGCACGCATTTGTCTTTGTGAGCTGCGCTGCATTATCAATATTAAAATTTTTAGTCGCGTTGCGACTATCACTAGAATTTACACCAATAGAAAAATATTACTACACCACTTATGATCTGAAGTTTTGAGAATTCTCGACTACATTTATGCTCAACCAGGCAAGTGCACTAGCAGTTGCTGCGAATACTTATCATCGGTCGTAACGCCTCAATAGGCAGCACGTATTCCAAGTTAACCCATAATCTTACCTTGATTCCAAGAGAGTATAGTCGTGGAACATTGAGAACAATAACCTACAGATTGAAAGATTAATATTATCATCGATTACTTTACCACCAAACTCTATATTTGCCGTCTACTCAGCTGGCGCTGGCGCTCTCGAAGCCAGCTCGCGAATACAATTAAAGGGGCTGTACCAAAGACCCATTTGTGGCAAAGTCTCGTTCGTGTATAGCCTGCTCGGGTTAGCACGAAAGTCTGAAGTATACGATTTGTGCATAGTGGATCGTCAGTAGCAGCCTCCGTAGCGATCTGACCTTGGCGTCGAGCAAAAACGTGGAAGAGCACAAAAGTAGACAGCCTCTGCTGCGACAGAGATCCAACTAGCGTAGGAAACGATGCTTTTGAACCTCTTTATTGTCAACAAGGCAGGAGGATTGGTGTTTCACAAGGTAGGTTGATGAAGTGTATCTTCAGTCTTGCTTTATTGTTGCCTGTAACAAATTACCTGACGCTATTCTGCTTTCTGTCCTCACAATGACATATTGTTACTGTTCTCAAAACCGCTTTCCTGAGGTTTATTTGCGGAAATTGATTAAAAATGAACAGTCGTTTTCGGCCACATCAAGACTCGGCGGAAACGACACGCTGCGTCTTGCCTCAACCTTCCACTCGCTGTACGCAATTGCAGCACAGATCTCGCCGGTGCCTGGGTCTAGCGGTATTGAGGTGCTGCAGGCAGATTCATTTTGCCTCCACTGCTTTCAAACTTTGACCGGTATTAAATTTTTCGTAACTGCTGATCCTGGAGCCAAAGATCTTGAAACCTTCCTGCGGAGTGTTTATGAACTCTATGCGGACTATGTTCTCAAAAACCCGTTCTACGAACTCGACCAAGTAATCAAATGTGACTTATTCGACATCCACCTTGATGCCCTGGTTAGCAGAACAAGGTAAGAGCCCATTGTGAGACGGCCGTCCGTTGAAGGGTGACTGAAAGCGTGTCATCTTGATCATTTCAACATGTCCTCCCATGTGAATAAACATTTTAGATATATATACATTTATACACATATGTAGAGAGGTTCAGCTCAGTTGACAAAGCAAAGCTACTAAACCGAAGGAATATAATGTAGAGATAGACAAACTACATGAAATTGATAGTTATTTTTTTTGTATGTATACATTATCAGAGAAAGGCGCCGACAAGGGCCTCTACAATAGCTGAGTGTAAGAAGGAGCACCAGAATGGCATGCCATATTCTTTCCAACTTGCCCACTTCAATGCGCTGCTACCCGTTCATCTTTGTTTTTTTCTCTTGTTGCCGCCACTGTTGCTGGTGCCGTTTTCATGTTTCTGGAGGGAAATAAAGACGTCTCGTTGTTGTCGTCTCAAAGTCAAACTGATGTAATAACTGAAGCTTACCTAGCATCTGCATCAATGAAAGGATAATCATAGTATTCATCGGTGCCAATTTCTGTCTCAATTGGACCAGCCACGAGAGAGCTATTATCTGATTGATAACCATCATCACTATCAGCTTCATTGGCTGCAAACTTCTTTGTGATTACCTTTAAGTTATGTTCAGGCCCCGCTTTCATTGAAATGCTCGGACCTTGGTCGGCTGTGACAGTAGTCTCACTTTCCTCTTTATGACTTAAAAGGCCGGTTTTGTTGTTCTCCATGCCAGTGCTTTCATACCTGTTCCTGCTTTTATTGCCATCTACTAGAGTGTGCCCTTGTTGTACCTCTTCATTCTTATTTTCTTCTAATTCACTCCCACCATCATTTTCAAAGTCTTCATCGGCACTATTATCGTCATCATCATCATCATCATCATCATCTCGATCTAACGTTGGTACAGGGCTTGGCTCTTCCTTTAGAGCATCAGGCGGAGACGAAGCACCCGTACTAGTATTATTACGTGCATGGCTATCCATAATCAGCTCAGTGAGGTATTTGTAAACATCACTGTGACCTGCTTGTTCTGCAATTTGAAGAGGTGTAAGCCAAGTTGACCACTCAACACTTTCGAGTCCAGGGTCACGATGAGCCAACGCCTCTTGTCGACTGATTCCCATAAATCTGACGCTTTCCTCTTTGATGTTGGCAACTCCTCCAAATGTGTCTGGACGTGCCAAGGCAGGAGAAAGCAAATCCTCGCCGTTCATATCAGTAACACTATTGGAATCTTCCTCTTCCCCCGCGGAGATTCCAAGACCATTCCTTGCATTGCTTCGATAGCGTTGGAACTCCCCATTGCCACCATCTTCCTCATCTCCAGAAGCAGCATTATCATCATCTACCTCGATCACAGTGTCAGCATCAGAGTCGTGTTGATCTGATGTGATATCATTGGTGTTTGTGCCCAGCAGCACAGTCTCAATCAGATTACCTGCCACAGCTGGAGAGGGAATATCTGAAGCACCTCGCGGAATTTCCGAAACGTGAGGGCTGTTAGAGGCATTGCGATCATCTGCACGATTCACATGATCCTCACGGAGATTATCTGGGAGATTATTCAAATTTGTAACCCCTTGCGTATTGACAAAGCTGTTTGGATCAGCACTCACGGATTGCTCAGGGTATTTTGCTTTGCGCTGACGAATCCGACCTAACAACTGAGAAAAACGGTTCTTGGCACGCCGTAACGTCTGAAACCTGCTGCCTGAATCATCCTGTGCAATGGCTGTCATGTTCTCGCTTCCAAAGCGAGCATGCATCCTTGGGTCATCTGGAGATGGTGGCATATCAGACACAGAAAAAGGTTCATGGCGTTGCCGCATCAAACGAGCATATGCACTCTGACCAAATGTATTTGCACCACTAGTGGCACCACTTTCGAAGCCATTCACATCATAGTAGCCTGGGAAACGCGAAAAGTTATTTTGTTCCATTGCAGCGACTACCGCTGCTAACGAAGCATCGGCATCAATCTGAGCTTGAATGGTGGAATCTTGGGTATCTGTTGCAGATGAAGACCTGCGTGTATTAAAAAGACTTCGGCGTTCCTGTTGGTCTTGCTCATATCGATCGTCTTCACGTTGGGCATATATTGCAGGCCACTCAATCAAGGCTTTAGCAACCTCCAAATGGCCATTGCGCACGGCAAAGTGTAACGGCGTTGATCCAGTGCTCGTACGACGGGCTGCCAGGGCGCCTGCCTCTAGCAACGCCTTGACGACAACAAGGTTGCCCTTCTCAGCTGCCACGTGTAGTGGCTGCATTCCCTGGAGGTTAGCCATATTGGGGCATGCTCTACTGATTGTCACACCGGGTGGACCTTCCTCCGTCATGTCTAGAAGGGCACAGGCAACATCCGTTTGGTCTGCCTGAATAGCCAACATTAGTGGCGTGTTTCCTTCGTTATCTACTGCTGCAACATCAGCACCAAGTTGAGCCAAGCTCAGGACTACAAGCATCGGATCCTCAGGTTGCTGGAGCGTACAGGCAAGTGCAAACGGGGTTCGGCCATTCTCATCCTTGGCGTTCAACATTGGAGAGGTGATATTTGAAGTCAAATTACGATGCCTTTCCAAGCCGAATGTCTCTGAGAAAGAGTCAAAGGTACCTGAGTCAAACAAGCTAGAAGTCAATTCTTGCTTACGAGCATGGTCCAAAAGCGACTGCGCGGCCATTGCACTGTTGCCCAGGACTGCCATATGTAGGGCAGTGAGGCCAGCCTTTGGGGTTGAATTAATCCACGAATTCCACGCACTTGAGTTCGTACTATCAAGAAGAGTTTGCAAGACACGCGTCTGGCCTCTGCGCGCTGCAAGCTCGTACGTATTCATATTATCGTAATCTGGGTCCCGCCAAGTTAAGGCCAGGGCTTGCGCTTTACGGCGAAGAGCTCCAAGCATCATCTCGACCAACTTCACTTGACCCATTTCGATCACACGGTGCAATTTAATCCCAGGACCTTGGTCTTTCGAACGCATTGGCACAAACTGCATGTCTACAAGGAGACAGCCTGCTACACCTCCATCTGCCCCGGTCAATCGCACTACCTGTAGACGGCGTTCACAAGTATTTGTAGAGCGAGACGAAGACCGGGAGGAAGATGCTGGTGATAAGTCCATGGAGAGAGAATCACCAGCCAACCGCGCAGAGCCAGACCCTAGAAGCAAATTCGTTGACAAGAGGTCTTCTGAGGTCTTCCTCTTGTGAGTTGATAGTTTGATTCCCTTGCTCGAGTCTCTATTTCGCAATAACAGACGGTCGCCCGCACCATAAGGCTCGTTTGCATGAACCTTGGTTCCCTCCTGCCAAATTCGGAAAGTAACTGGTAGCCGCCCGAAAAAATCGTTAACATCTAGTCCGTACTCTCGTGCGCAGAATACTAAATCAATGTTTTGCATATGATTATCATCACTTTGTTCGGAAGGACCTTGTAGAGATTCGCCGCTACCTGACTTGTGTCCTGTGCGCCAGAACTCTTGGTTTTTTCGTACAATACGGACCAGGAGATTTTCCTTCACTAATGCCCCACCCTTACTCTTGGTGTTTGATTTAGGTGCCTCCGAAGACGCATTTGTTGCGGGAACCGAGAAAGTCTGTGTACACTTTGAGCATCTTGATGGGTCAGCACAGGTTGCGCCTGCTTCACATGAGCTTGCCAAGCTCCCAAACCACCATCGGTCTGGTCCATGTGTGGCTTCAGATTTTAAATAAAGGTGTTCTTGACGCCAAGGTACTTGTGTGTCAGTAAGCTTTCTGCCAGATAGAGTTGCTGGTACCATTTGATCTTCAAGCTCCACACAGCAATCGATCGATCGCAGATCTTCATTTGTGTCATTAAGATACCCGCCGAGGATGCGCACATATAGTTTGCCTGCACAGTCACCTCGGCGCATCCTCCTCCGGCTTCAACAGCGCCCACCACTTGAGAGAGTAGAAGACTGATAGAGATATCTTATCAAACTTGTGCTCGATCTTTTAAAAAAGCGCTGATCAATTAGTTGGAACGACAAACGATCAAAATGGCGTAAAAGAGTTCAACTTTGGTCGCTCCGGAATGTCTGCGAGACTGTGTGCATGCACTGCTTAAATATAGACACAGAAGATCTAAGGAGACCTTTTGACGTCACCAGGTAACTTTAGATTTTGCACCAAACTTGCGCTAGATCCAACGTGCAGGAGAAGTTCAAGAACCAGTTGAGGAGTTCTTGCGGAAAAATATGAAGTGAAATAATGTTATCAGCAGCAAGGAAAGAAGACGAAGACGTCGACCACGACGACCACGACCACGACCACGACCACGACGACGAAGAAGAAGCAGATGCAGAAGCAGCAATGCCAACACTAGGAGCTCCAACGAGGCTTGGAGCGGATGGTACTAGCTCAAGAGAAGGTCAGTAGTAGCAGAGGTCTTCCCCAATCAAGAGAAGAGCGCCGCTGCCAATTGTAGAAGCTCGCAGTGGCGGTCTAGGTCCCAGCGAGGCCAGTTTGCCTGCTCCGTTGTTCTTATTCTTAATTTGTTCGCCCCCAAGAAATGAACAGAAAGAAACGAAAAGTGAAAAGAAACTTTAAAGAAAAGGGAAATGAATAATAAATCGTAAACAATAAACCGATGTCGTTCTTTATGTCGTAGATACTGCAGAACAGAACACAGCTCCTTGTCAGTTCTGATTTAGTTCTGAGTTTGTTCCGGATCGTGGGTGCGCGCGCCCCCGGTGTGCACGGCGCGGAGAAACCTGGAGCGGCGAAGAAATGAGGCTCGGAATCGATCAAAGCGCTTCGAGGCAAGCGTGTGAAGGCTCCAGGGCCACAAGGAGATAGGCAAAAATTGTACAAAGGACTGACTTAGTTTCAACAGAGCCCTTTTCAGATTTGTAAACCTGGAGAGGGATAAATTAGGTGCAACGAGATGGCGGAATCCAAGACTGCAACAGACGAGGAAGAAGAGCGTGTGTCGCGCACAGTATTATGTTTTTGCAGCGAAAGGGCACGTGGACATGAAGAAGAGATATTGAAAGGTCTGGAGCAAAGGCATGGACTCATTGTAAAACAAAGAGCCGAACGTGACCTGGACTGGGAAGAGGCTTTGCAAATTGCAGATCGCATGATTTCGGATCTTGAACTTTCAGAAAAGAAACAAGCGAAGCAAGATGAGGTTGTACCAAACGAATCGCCAAAGAACTCTGCACGAAGCAACGTGAGTAAGGGTAGCAAGTCTCCACCAAAGTCAGCGCGTAGCGAGAAGACCAACCAAAGCAAGCCTGGGACTGCACGGTCTACTTTTTCATCAAAAGAATCTAAGGAAGCAGACCGTGAAGAAATGCTTGAAGTTGCACGAAGAGAAGAGGAACTTGCTCTTCAGAAAAAGCTCGAAAGAGCTCAAGCTCAGCGCAATGCAAAAGTAGAATCACTAGCCAAAGGAATCTTTGGAGGCCATGTCGGTGCAGAGATTGTTGTTGTTAGTCTGCTTGGCAGTGATGCCGCGCAGGTCCTTGTACAAGCCTTCCAAGATGATGAAGCCCTAGCAGATCTTCTTGTACCCCCATCTTCAAAAAATGATGAATCTAGTGCTCACAATGACGAGGAAAAGAAAGTATCAGACGACGAGGATGAAAGCAAAGATGATGAAGAAAAATCAGAGACCCAGCCTCCGAAAGCTCCTGAGTTTGTCTATGCCCGATGTGCGGCGTGTGTTGGGCTCATGCAAGAAGTTTTCTTTGCCCCGCCGCCATTGCATAGCGGATTGCTTGATTTTCGTATGTGTGGCGACAAAACCAATGCAAAGAGTTCCCAGCGAAAAATGCGAAGTACAAAATCAGGTCGAGTACGATTGGAGGATCTTTTAGACTTCGTCTTCCCTGCAGATCAACAGCATCCTTGGTCAACTGGGCGACTTCTTGTATTTGGCGAGTATGGCCCTCTAAATTCAGAGAGCAAGCTTGAGTCGGGTCTTAAAGGTGAGCATGTGGTCTCCAAGCACGAAATCAACACCATGATTGGGCAGATTAATACCTCGGACATGCTCTTTATATATATCCAAGATCAATTACTCAGTCCCGACGAGGTAATTGACGTCATCAAGCAAGTAGACCCTCAGATTCGTCGTGACAAGCAAATTACCCGAGAGGAAGTTATTGCCTTGTTCGAAAATGTCAAAGTGGATCCAGCTGACCAAACCATGTCATTCCATGATATGCAGTCTGTTGTGTTTGACTTCCGCTTTGCAAGAATTGAGCGATGGAAACTCATGGCCGCGAATAGTGTGCGTAAGACAACAACCCTATCCAAGAAGCAACGTGCAGCTCGTGTTCGGCATGAGGCTGCAGTTCACAAAGCCAGCGAGCTTTCTTTACGGCGGGCTCCTCAAATCGATGACATTGACGCCTTCCTTGCTACCTCTAAATTACTCCATCGTCATGCGTTTGAGATATGTACTCTTGAGGACAAGAATCATCCGTCTCTGGTACAAAATGTGCACATCCTCCGAGATGTGGAGAGCAAAGCTGTATCGCTTGGTGCAATCCCTTGGTCTCCAGCGTTTCGCTAAATAGTACATCTACCTGAATGATTTTGCAGCGTAACATAACAAATAATACTATTACCTACTGCCAACACCTGCCCCTGTGCGCACTTGCTGCACCAAGATTGGACGGTACATGCAGTCCTGACCCTGTAGCGTCGAAGCGATGCGCTATACACAGGAGCCCTTTCTACTTTCAAATAGGTACAAGGTTTCCCCTAAACCCTTTGTCTCTCTCCTATACCTGAGTCTAAGACTTTCTGCCTCGCAACGTACCAATTTTGTTTTTAGGTGATAAAAGTGCGAATGATTTGCTTGCATGCAAGCAAATGAATGGATTTATGTCTGGGCGTGTGAACTTCCTAGCTAGCAGTTGCTCTTGATGTCCTTCACCATTATTCCTAAAAGCACAGTATTCAAGCCACAAACAGCAGCTCGCTGCCGCCATCAAAGTTTAGCGCATCCTCCACTCTTCAAGCTGCTATAACCTAAGCTGAAGCAGCCTCTGGCAAGTTGCTATTCTTAAAGCTTACACGGGTGTCGTGCAGTCATAATGTTCTCAGCTCAAGAACCGGTCCGGCTGCTAGTCCCGTCTAGTGATAACTCCTAAGAAAATTAGGGTTCGGAAGGCGATGAATGCGCTACAGGGTTCTTGCGGAGGGTCTCGCAGGTCACGCGAGATTGCGCATCGTTTAAACAATGTAACCCCTGGGACGTTATCAGCATTGCCGAGGTTTGTTATGCGGGCTCGATGGTCGTCACGATGCGCGAACAAGAGCTCCAATTTGTTAGCAACATGAGTTGCAATGTATCGCTGTGCAACGAAATGTGCGATAACAGGTAAAGCTATTAAGTGCTGGAACTAGCGAGTCCTACCTACTACTATTAACAGATATACTAGTACCTTTCTTCATTTAAAGGACGGAAAGCTGCAATAGATGACGACGGATTGCGATAGAAATGGAAACGGGAAATGAGAAGGAGATATAGAGAGCGCTGGGTAGAATAGAGGTTGGGAACTGAGCACTGCTCACGCTATAGCCGGCTTTAAATTGAAGAATTATGGGACAAGAGATCAAAATAAAGACGAAGGAAAATTATAAGTAGTCAAAAGAGTCCTCCTACCCATAGGCATTTAAGAGGACTCTATAGATAAAGGGAGAACATTAGGGGAAGGGAAATGCAATGCACAGTTCATGACGATCTAGATAGCGAAGAAGCCTGGCAAAACCGAATTGAAGAAAGCTGTCAGGTTCCCGAGAGCGCTGACAACAGCAAGAGCGTAACGCAAGAAGAAGATACTGTCAGCAAGATTGAAAACTGGGCAAGAAGAAACACGAGCCGGCAGACAGGACAGGAAGGACACTCTTGCAATATGGATAGGCAGAGTAAGGTGGTGCTGGGCGCAGCAGCAGCTGTGAGCGTCGGAGCGCTGGCATCAGCACAAAATGCGTGGAATCGTGCTGCTCGGAGCGAAGTTGCTTTGAACAGAGCTTTGAGACTGGATCCGGAGGATGTGGTGATCATTGGCTGTGGCATTTCTGGCATTTGCATGGGCATTAAACTCAAAGAAAAAGGAATTCCGTTCACCATTGTCGAGAAAGAGTCCGATATTGGTGGAACATGGTTCCTGAACCGATACTTTGGTGCAGCATGCGATGTCCCAGCACATTTGTATTCGTTTAGCTTTGAACGTAAAATGGACTGGTCAGAACCATATGCACCGCAAAAGGAAATTCACGAGTATTTGCTCCATGTTGTAGAAAAGTATGACCTGCGTCGCCACATCCGGTTCAATACAGCTCTCGAATCAGCAACTTGGGACGAAGCGAACCACCGCTGGCACATGAATTTTAACGATGGCACAAGTCTCTCGCCACGCTTCATGATTAACTGTATCGGCGCTCTTCACTATCCAAACTTCCCCAATGCACCTGGTATTGAAGATTTTCAGGGGGATTCGTTCCACACTGCTGAGTGGCGTGACGGTTATGACTTTCGTGGCAAAAACGTAGTCATGATTGGGTCTGCGGCCAGCGCAGTCCAGGCAGCGCCAGAGTTAGCTCGCCAAGCTAAAAAACTCACAATTCTGCAGCGTACTCCAAATTGGATCTCCCCTCGCGCGATGGCTGTCCTTCCTGCGGAGAAGTACTCTGACTGGCAAAAATGGATTTTTGAGCATGTCCCCGGAGCCGAGCTAGCCCACCGTGGATCTATTTACATGATGATGGAGGCAAACTTTCTGCTTGGCGTCTTCGATAGGTCTGGCCCAGCCCAGACAATGGCACAGCACTTAATTCGTGGGGAGATGCTCAAGTGCCTCAAAGGCCGCCCCGATCTCATTGAAAAGTGCGTACCCAAATTTAATGTCGGCTGCAAGCGCATTTGCCGTACTGATGAGTATTTGCCTACATTGATGCGAGATAACGTAGAGCTCGTTGCACATGGGCTTGGACACGTGGAAGCTGACGGTGTAGTTGATGCAAGTGGTGTCAAGCACGAGGCTGACGTGATTGTCTACGCGACAGGCTTTAAAGTTGGCTGCATTGGCAATGCAAAGCTCGCAGGCGCAAATGGGTTTAGTTTGACTGGCTCAGACATCAACGAAAAGGCCGTCGAAGCATACCTTGGTACCTCGATTGTAGATTGTCCGAACTCATTTATGTTGTTGGGTCCAAACACAGGTCTTGGTCACAACTCCATTATCGCAATGGTTGAGTCCCAGGCTCTGTATACCGCACGCATGCTCTCGCAAGCCATTGACCAGGGTATTGACCGTGTTGAAGTCAAGCCGGATGTCCTTGCCAAGTACTATGACTGGGTGTGGAAGAGTTTCGATAAGCGTGTTTGGACCAAAGACTGTGGCTCTTGGTATCTAAACAAGGAGGGCAAGCCCTTTTCTCTTTGGCCAGAAAGCACTTTGACGTATTACCGTATGCTTGCGCAAGCACCTGACCTCACCCAGGACTACCGCGTTGAGTACGTAGGCCAGGCAGCCCGCCTATGATCGGACAACTCTAGTGCCACTGATATCTATGGTCATGTATATGCTTACAGTGGCCTTTGAGCAGAGTTTAAGCACAGTCCAACTTCAATCGCTTTATGTAGTCCAACTTATCCTCTCTCGTATGACAGTAGAAGCAGAGCTCCTTTTTGAGTATATATTTCTCTTAAGTTATGAATGAATCCTGACAATCTTCTTGTCTAAATTTGCAACTATCTTTCTGTGTTTTAACTATGAAGAAAAAAAAGGAAGCTTGCATTTTAAAAACATTTGGGAGAAACGAGTGTTCATGATGGTCTTGTTTTAGATATAAAATAAAAAATCATGATGTAGGCTATATAAATATGCTATTAGTCTTCTTAAAAGTAAGAAAGAATATTGACTGAACCCACTTCGGGTAGTTGACCCCTTTCCATCAATCAGAATTTTGGGGTAGACCGTCATCAGGGCTAGATTTTAACTCTATAGTTTGCACCAGGACTAAGCAAAGTGCAATTTTCTTTGCTTGGTAGATAGATACTCAGCAGCTTTTCGCTGGTGGTTCCTCAAAATGTTCAAGGCATAAAAAATGGATCGTGTCATTGTGCCTATTATTCGAAGAGAAGCAATATCTCATGTTAACAAAGAACACCTCAATGTCAAACGGAATCATTTGCCGTGCCGCGAGAGATTTCGAAGAAAGAGAGAGGAAAGGAAACAAATTCCTCTACGGTATCCAGTGCACAAATACGTAAGCAACCGCAAAACCGACTGCACGCCCAAGTACAATAAGCCCAATGACGCGTAAGAGCATCTTGGGTTGAATCTTCCCAGAAAGAAGATTTGCCTTGAGCGTGTTGAGTACTCATGCAGAGACTACAAGCTGTCCATATACGACAACTGCGATGGTAATTGGTGTGGAGATGTACCAGCGATACTCCTTCGGTGAGTTAAATATGAGGAGTACAACCGCGTATATGAAGGCTAGCGCCAGCATAACCTTGGAGATCACCACACGACCGACGTTGTTGGTCAGCTGCACTCCTGAGGTGGGCCAAGTACGCCCGCCGGTCTGCACTTCAATGTCCATAGATAATTTGTCGAGACCACCAACAAAAGTCGTCGTCCCACCTCGCGCCTCGCGCCAAATCGCAGGGCTTGAGCGGTGGCTTTCGGGAGCTTTAATCTCCTGCCGGTGGTCATCAAGCCACTGAAAAAAACCATCTCTGGTGGGAAACTCCAGCGTGTATACATCAAAATTATCCACGTCAGATAAGTTCTGCTCACGGACCTGATCTCTCACATACTCCGCATGTTGCGTTGCCTTCGTGTAGTACGGACACGAAGAGAACCCGGCCACGCGGTACACGAAAGCCGCATCCGCCGTTTCCGTCATCCTCTAGCGAGCCAGGCCAAGCCAGCTCGCGGCGCTGCTCGAGCCAGTGGTTGCCCACAGGGACTCGGCAATCGAGGTTTGATCGTAAGGTCAACTTTTTGCACGCCTTCTTCGAGCGTTATTATCGCTAATGCCTAGCTAGATCAGCTACTTAGCTGTACTGGTGCATAAGGCATGTACACTTTAGACGCACAACGCGTTCTAAAGAACCAACTTTCATGTATCACAAACAGGACCCTGCAGAGGTTCTTTGTTCTGCTCGATGCTGTCTTCGAGTCGTGTCTGGGCTGCAATGACTGCTCGACAGGGATGAGGCCTGTGTGCTTTAAGCTGTCTCGATTTTCTATTTCAGGTAAAGTTTTTTGATCATGCTTTTCGAAAGTGAGAAAAAGAGAAAGAGAAAAGAGAATAAAAATTAGTAAAAACGCTCTTAAAATTTCGTCTGATAAAATCAGACGCTTTTCACTGCCCTTGTAGCTCTTGCAGACAAACAGAAATCAAAGCTCCACGAAGCGGGGCGCCATGTCCGCGTGGACAGCGTGTCTGGATGCGTGCTCCCAGCACCTGGACGGGTCTAGTTCGGGCGAGCACCTTGAATCCGCCCTCGATGCCGTCCTAACAGACCGCCACCTCGCACCACTACTGCAAGAATGGCTACTGGTAGAGATGGAGTCTCGACGGTTGCGCCCTTCTGTAGAGGCCTTTGCGAGTGCCCTGAAAACAGACGCCTGCGACGTGGGCGCGTGCATGGAAATCGCGAGCGATACGCTCCGACCGCTGCTTCGGATTGCACGCGCATTTGACTCGGCTGCGAAACGCTGCGAGGCAGCTCAAAGCAGTACTTCCTGCTGTGCAGCGGTGAGGTCGAGGTTCAATAACGTCCTGCTGCTCGGCGACGCGGCTCAACTGAAGAAGTTCAGGAGGCGCGTACACGTATACTTGGGACGAGCACTGGCAAAGCATCAGAGAGACCAGAAGGCTCGAGATGCTGAGGATAGCGAAGATGACGAAGAAGAAGATGTAGATGACGAAGATGAGGATGAAGATGACATGGACGTAGACACGGTAGTGCAGAATCTAATGCCGCTGGAGGAGTTTGGCCAGCAGATGGGAGAGCTGGAATGGTTCCAACTTATTGAGGAGCCGCTGTCGGATACACTGTGCCAGGAGACGGAGCGAAATATCACAAGGGTGTGCAAGGGGAAGTTTGAGGAACATCTCTTAGGACGTGTGAGCGCATGGCTAGACTCAGTGGCACTCTCGTGGCTAAGGGAGCTTCTTGAGGGCTGCATAGCTGATAAAAATGTTTGCAAGGAGAAGTTTGCACAGTACCGCACACGACTTGAATTTCACGTGTTCGAAACGCTTTGTGACCTGCGCATGACTGAAGTATTTGATATCATCCGTGAGTTCCCCGATAGCTCACCAGCGCTGATGGATCTTAAAGACTGCCTTGCACGTACACATCAGCATCGTGACCTTGTTATTAGTCTCAGGCAGGCTTTTGCCTCTCGACTTCTGCACCCTGGCGCCAACACGGCGCAAATTCTCGACGTGTACATTTCAACCATCAAAGCGTTGCGGCTTGTCGATACCAGTGGAGTGCTGCTCGAAGCTATTAGCGAGCCGATCAAGTCCTACCTTAGAAAACGAGAAGACACAGTACGCTGTATCGTCACTAGTCTCACTGATGATGGAAACTCTGAGCTTTTTGAGGAGCTTCGAGAGACGGAGATCAGGCCCATTACCCATAATTACGACGAAAGTGACGATGAAGACCCTGAGGAAACAGCTGACCCAGAAGACTGGACTCCAGACCCTATCGAAGCAGACCCCCGTAAGACATCGCGCAGTCGCCGATCCAATGACATTCTTGGTATGCTTGTGCATATCTACGGCTCCAAGGAGCTTTTTGTAAACGAATACCGTTTGATGCTAGCTGACAAGCTTCTGTCTTCTCTGGAGTTTGATGCTGAACGCGAAGTGCGTAACCTTGAGCTCTTGAAACTTCGTTTTGGCGAGAGCTCCATGACAAGCTGTGAAATCATGGTCAAGGATATTGAAGAGTCCAAGCGTATCAACAGCAACATTAAGAACACATTGGCGAACAAGTCCCAACGATCGATGGCATCGAGTGACGACAGCTCAGATAGAATCGAACTTGAGGCTATGGAGGCGACAATCATCTCCAAACAATTCTGGCCAACTCTTCATGGTGATGATATCAAACCACACCCGGTCATCAACAAACGCATGGAGGCCATTGCACACGAATATGCTGTCCTGAAGAATCCGCGTCAGCTCAACTGGAAATCTAATCTCGGTATGGTTTCCTTGGAGCTTGAGTTTGACGACAATCAAACAAAGACCTTCACTGTGTCTCCGATGCTGGCAAACCTTGTTTTACATTTTGCTGACCAGGAAACTTGGACACTTTCTGACCTTGCTAAAGCCATTGATGTTGATGCAGATACTGTAAGAAAGCGAATGTCATTTTGGGTCAATGCTGGCGTGGTGCGCTCTGAGCGCTCGCCTGGTGAAAAGGTAATTTATCACGCGGTTGAGAGCCTTTCTGACGAACACGAGGGCGGAAATGATGGCGGCGGTGAAGATGATGACGCCGATCGTGCTGTTTCTGCGGACGCTCAACTTGCTGAGGAGATGAAGGTGTACGAGTCTTTCGTAAGAGGTATGCTTAATAACTACGATGCTCTGCCACTGGAGAGAATCCATAATATGCTGAAAATGTTTGTCTCAACAGGTGAGCACAAGTATGAGAAAAACATTAATGAGCTAGAAGCCTTTCTCGATAAGCTCGTCAAGGACGAAATTTTGGAGGTTTCAAGTGGTGCTTATTACTTGAAAAAATCAAATTCGGGCTAGTTTTCTACGTTCATACCTGTCGTTGTCATGCTTTCTCAATTTTTGCTGTATCTGAACAATCATTTAAGATGACTACTTAGCTTTTCCAAAAGCGACCCCTTTGTTTTTGGAAATTTGAATTTATAAAATTAAATCTTCATTCAATCCTATTTTCGCAACGAAACCATTTCATTTAATTGTATTGTTGAACTTAGAGAGCTTGTAAATAAGTTTTCATGCCGCGTACCGCACGCTAGCAAGTATATAATTTATATGGGAAATTGCAGATTTTGCCGATCAGCTTTCAAGGCAAAATAAAGATAAATCAATCGAGTATGCTGGATGTATTACGTGCCTTAACTGAAGAACAAGAAGTACTTGCCCACCAAAAGAAGTGGTACAAAATGTTGTGTTGCTTAAATTGGTTTTAAATTAAATCTAAATCTAGATCGAGGAGAGTACAAAAGGATTTGTTAATCGATGATCTGGTATTGATACAATATAGATTGAACAATATATTGCAAAGAACCAATTTTCATTGGTTTTCATTTCAAAAAGAAAGAAAAGTTGTATTAGAACGCCTGAGGCACTTGAGCTAAAGCAGAGATCAAAGGCATGTATTTCCTAGCAAAGATATTCGTACAGACTCGATTTAACTCATCCGTTGAGGCAGTAAAGAGGAAGTCATCATCTACATATTGCTTTAGAATAGGAAGAGTGTGCTGAACAACTACGTCTGGCGTCATAGATGTGGATGTGCGTAAAGCCTTCAAGGCACGCAACAGCTCCATGGCATACTGATCAGTTGGCCTGAAAGTTTCGCAAAGATAAGCTTTGAACACAAGACGAAGCCGTGGGTGTTGCATCACACCTTCAAGACCAAGCACAACATATTGGGTTGGCCCCGTTACAGCTACACTTGATGAGACACAGGCTTCCATTTTCCTTGGAGTGGTCTCACAACAACAGCGTTGTGCGTATCGCCATTCTCTGGGGGTGGCAGATATTTTCACCTTGAGACGCAATTCCTGAGTTTGAGGAGGGAGCGCAAGGCCAATCTTACGGGCACCCTTAGAAGCATTACGCCGAATCGAACCAGTTAGACGCCTGACAACACTAGGCCGCCCTGCTTTGCTGTGAGCAGAGAGAACAGATGATCCGTCCAAGGCACTCTCGGAAACAGCTTGCTCAGAGACCTCAAATCGTTCGTCCTGCTTACACTCGGTAGCTGTTGCTTCTAAAATAGCTTCTCCCGATTTTAAACTGGCTTCACTAAGGAGAGGATAAGCAATACCTGTTAGTTGACTCACGCACTGCAGATACTGTTCTGTCCACATAAAGTCTGTCATGTGGCGATCGCGAAGATAGAAGAAGATGTGGTTCTCTAATTCACGTAAGCTGTTCTCGCGCTCATTCTTGGCAGCTGCGCTTACCAGTTCTTGGCTTGCAATCCTTGCTAATTCCGTTCGTAGTACTTGACTTTCAGAAAGCGCTGCAGCTCGAGAGCTACTCGACTGACCACTCAACCATACTAAAAGTGAATGGGACAAGGGGTCTTTCCCTGCGAGATATGAAGCAAAAGTCTTCTGTGCTGTAGGTGAAGAGAGGATTTCTGCCAACGACATGTGACCGAGCACCACAGCGCCCTCTGCTTGTGCTGTTTGTTGTAGCCTTGGCCAGCTGAGAAAATCCTCCATGAGAAAGCGCTCCATCTCAACCATAATTTTGCCCTGCATACCGAGAAACAGTTTTCGTCCAATGTCAACATGTTCTGGGGTAGAATGTAATACTCTATGGATTGTCTCCCTGATCTCGGTTCCAACAGGAACAAAGAAAGGAGAGCCTTGATCGCAAAAGAGCTGCGCTAGTACCATTGCTTCCTTCCGGGCCTCCACATCCCGTCCATCATTTGTAGAACAAACATCATCCTCCACGTAATAGTAAGATGTACGAAACTTTTCCAAAGCGAGCCATGCATACCAACAAGCCGGGGCAATACCAGTGCGGAGAACCTGCTCCGTGGCCTGCATTGCAGATTCACTCTCCAATAGCTTGTTTACATCATCAAAAAGCTTTCTTTGTACTGGTGAGCAAATGTCTTCGGGAGAAAGATTCAAGTTCTGAGAAGTTACTCGGTCAGACTTTTGGTCTGCGAGCCACATAATAGCTTCGAAGGGTACATCTGTAGCTTTGACAAGCTGCGCTGCGACAATTTGGCTTCTCCAAAAGTCCTTTCGGCGCTTTTTCACGCTCGGCTTGCGGGATATGCACCCAAGGGCCGAATCCTTCGAGCTGTGTTTACTTTGTGTTTTCCATCGGGCATGAATATCATCTGAGTATTTCTTAGCGCTCTGCGCCTTGCGTGCTGCTGCCTCACGAAGAATGTCCATGCTGCCTCCTATATCTAGTATATGTTGTAAAAACTACGAACAAGTCCTCGGCGCTAGCATCTACACAGTTGCCAGAACAATTGCGCTTGGAATGTGCTCCACGGCTTCCCTTTGGCTTATTGTTGGCGATTTTTCTATGAACGGAGACTATCACAGCAGGAATTTATAGCATAGAACCGTTTCAAGCTTTATCGTGCACGATGATGGATGGTCATGTACGACCCAAGCCATAATACACACCTTATCTTTTCCATATCATTTTTGTTTTAACATTTTAAAAGTTTATTTTTACTTACGGACTTGTCAGGAAATCACTAACTTGAAGACGATATCGTCCAAAGATCTTGATAGTTAGATTGCTGCTGACTGGGTGGCATGAATGCGAGTTATTGCAACCCTCCTGTTGCTTTATGCATTGTTATAACGTTGCGTCATAGATAGTTTTTTATGCAATCTATTGACTGATCATTTTGGGAATCAGGTGCGGAAAGTTTCAGTCCGCTGGGTGTGGGCAACGTCAAGAAAAAAGGAGGGGTATTGTGCGTGACGGTCTAAATGACACCAGACAGCTTCGTGCTAAGTCCGCCCCGTGAGCAAAGGAAAGCGTACCTTGGCAACACTAGAACGTCAATAAAAGTTGAAACCTGCCTGTCTGTATCCAATTCTTCTCGTACAAACCCCGAAAGGGTTTACACAGATACTCCAACATTGATACACCCTAAGGGCAAGCCAAGCGTTCACTTCGTTGTAGTAGCCCTTTGCAAAAACAAAGATGCTGCGTGAGGTCACACGAGAGGAGGTGGCAAAACATTGCACCGAGGACGACGCATGGGTGATTGTAGAAGGTGACGTGTATGATGTATCTAAATTCATCCCGATGCATCCTGGCGGCAAGCAACTGTTGGCAAAGTTTGCAGGTAAGGATGGTACGGAACAATTCCAACTGTACCATCATGATGGAGTCCTCCGAAAGTACGGAGATCGTCTTCGTGTTGGCAAGCTGCAAGGGTACGCGGCTACCCAAGGAGTCGTACCATTCAGTGAACCGATCTGGACCTTGCGCTTCAACTCGCCGTACTACAAGCAAACCCATATTGATTTTCGTGCCCGCGTGCGAAAATTTGTAAATGAAATGCTCATTCCAAGTATGGAAGAATGGGAGCTAGAGAAACGGCCACCTGCTAAGATTACGGAGGAAATGGGCCGACAAGGCTTTTTAGCGCTTATGACGGGCGCAGACAAATTTCCTCGAGCGTATCTTGATGCAGCCGTCCCAGAGGTGGATGAATTTGATGCGTTTCATGAGTTTATTCTTTACGATGAACTCACACGCTGTGGGAACGGCTATGTCATGGCCGCAATTACGAATGGCCCTGCGATTGCCCTTTCTGCAATCATGGCATACGGTACTGAAGAGCAGCGCCGAACGTGCGCGCCCGATGTACTCATGGGGCGTAAGTTCATTGCTCTTGGGATGTCTGAACCGAACGCTGGAAGTGATGTCGCCTCGCTTCAAACTAGTGCAGTCTTTGAGGATAACGGACGTACACTTCGTATCGATGGTGTTAAGAAATGGATAACAAATGCAGGGTATGCTGATTTCATTGTGCTTGCCTGTAGAACTGACATGAGTGTCTCAGCTCAAGCTGGAACTACACTAATCCTTGTTGACATGACGTTGCCGGGCATTTCTGTGCGTAAGCTTGGTCTTGGTGATCGTGCTGTAATCGCCTCAACTTCATACATTGAGTTTGACAATGTTCGAGTACCCGCTGAATGCATTATCGGTGGGAGGGACAACCTCAACAAGGGTTTTCGTCAGCTCATGCATAACTTGAACCATGAGCGTCTGTATCTATCGACCCTTTGTAATCGCCTCTCACGAATATGTGTGGAGGAGTGCTTTAAATTTGCCATGAAGCGCAAGACCTTTGGCAAGCGTCTTTCAGAGCATGATATGATCAAGGCTAAGCTTGCACGCATGGCAACCCGCGTGGAACAAACGCACGCTTGGATGGAATCCATTGTTTATCAAGTGAATACGATGACCCGTGAGCAAGCTAATGAAAACCTTGGAGACATCATCTGTGGCCTGAAGGCCGAGGTGGGCTATATCTATGAATATTGCGTATCAGAAACCACTCATATCTTTGGTGGTAACAGCCTTGATTCTCGCTCAGTAGGACGTCGCATTGAGCCCTTAGCTTCGAACGTTAAAGCTTATGTTATTCCTGCTGGTGCTACGCTCATAATGGAGCAACAAATGACAAAGCTTGCAATCAAAAGACACGCACGCATGTAGGCCAAGAAGAGACCTCAGGATATGTAGCGCTTATTTCTAAAGACAGAAGAAAATAGTTTACCATACAATTGGAATTGAACAGCAATAAAGTTATAATAAAATCATCGAGTAAAAAATTTACAACAGACAACCTGCCAGGGATACAGTCATTTAGGATTATGATTTAGCATACCAGGAGCTTGTCTGCAAAGGTTGTCATAGCAATACTCATTGCTTGGACCACTGTAAGAGGATACTTAAAGTCCAGGCTAAAACGGTGTTTCGAAACCTTTCCAAAAAGCATGAGCCAATCCTTGGAAGGATCTTGAATGTTAGGCCCATTGACGCGTTGCAATTTGAAGTTTTTCTTACTTGCAGTTTCAACACGACCTCCGAAGTCCATTTTCCAGGTCTGTGTCGACTCATTCCAGATGGGTTTTACTGTATGCAGTTGAAAGATCCCGTCCAAGGAGCTTGATTCATATCTCTTTACAAGGCTAGGTCCTGGAGGGAGATCTCTACGACGATCTGGTGCTAGAACCGTCATTGAATTTGGCACACGTCCCAAAACATTTGGCTGGTATATGATAGCCCCGTGCTCGCCTTGAACTAATTCAGGAAAAGCCAGTGCCGCGGGGTCCTGAGCCTTTATACCATGGTCATATATAATGAATGTTGTCCCTAGAAAGTTGCACTCAATGTACCCGAGAAAATCAGGATCAGTCCGAGCAAAGGAGGACGGATAGGAGGAGGCAAAAGTAAATTCGCTTGAGCCTTCGATGTGGCAAGCTGCCATAATGATTTCATTAGAGGCCTCACTCCTCAATATAAAATGTGTTGAATTATGTATAGGTCCTGAAACACGTCTGCGTTCGAGGTGACAAGCATATGCTCCATGTTTATCGAATTCAAGTTTGAACTGAAGTGAAGAAGGAGCTGTTGGCCAAGGAATAAAATAAGGCCTTTTGCGACCAATTTCTAACTTCAGAATATCGTAGAATTGTGTGCTGACCAGATTTTGCCCATTACAGATCAAATAGTTACCATCTGCACTAATATACATTGAAGGTACCGATCCGTCTTCCTGGGTGCTTGCTTTACGATGCAGCCTCCCTGAATAGCAGAGCCAACGGAAGAGTCCTCTTTTCAATTCCTGCCGGTGAAAGTGCTCTGCCATGCGAAAAGCACGAAAGAAAACGTTTTCAGTAAGATTTGCTATAATGAATTCTTCTGTGTGATCCATAAGTGCAGTGTGTCCAATCATGCAAGCGGCAGAATGAACTTGGATGCAGTTATGGAACCCAAGCGGGACACTTTTAACAGGGTTCTCCAATGGGCTCACTGCACAACATAGCACGAGCCAGAATGCGTCGAGCATACGTATGCTTGGAAAATCAAGAACAGCATCGCCTTCGGCTGTCCATGGTCCATCGAGAAGTCTTTGAAAGTACGGGTATTCACGCAATCTTTTTTCCGAGACGAGAGCTCGAATTTCTTTACTCTTCACGACCAATGGAATAGGTACTGATTCGTCATCCTCCTCCTCACTGCTATCCCTATATTCATTATTCTCTCGAGGCTGCAGTGTGAGTGCTTCAAATAAAGTCATTTCCCCAATCTTGGCACGTGAAAAGCTTGCATTCTCACGCCGCCTTCGGCGACTCCGTTCTTCTTGTTTTTGTCGAGCAGCTCTTTCAGAGCCTGGGTTAGCTCTTGACCTGAGAATAACCATTCGTCGGCTCTCTTCATGGTTGCCAGCATATCCATCCGCATGATTTAATGATAAAGCTTGCTGCTTGAAGACTTCGTCGCGATCTTGTTCAAGCAAGCTTTGTTGCTCCATCGCCGATCCTCTGAGTTTAGTGTGATTCCTCACGGATCAGTCTCTGCAGCGCAGAACCCCAAAGGGATGTTCACCCTCTTGAATCGATCTGCAGAGAAGGCAAACCAACTCCTGCTTGTGTCTCCGTCGCCCTCAGCGGGTGCATTCCTGTTATCCTCTTCCTCACGCGATTTATCATCATTATCATCTCCGCAGACATACATCCAAAGAAGAAGAATCGATCCCAAAAATCCACAATCATTTCCTCCTCTCCCACGCCCAAGAATAGCGGCAGGCACATTGACTACGAAGAATCGCCCATTACCCCCCTAGTCTCTCAGAAGAACTAAAAGTCCCTGTGTACTTCCCGCGGACCCGCCTGATCTGGCAGGCTAGTTTCAGAATTGACATCTTTCGAGCTGTACGCTCCCCCCCAGCTAGCTTCGTACAAATCAAGACTAAGACCTCTCACTCTGAGCCCTTGGCACAGCCTTGAACCAGTTCTGGACCCTCAGCTTAGTCCTGTCTTCAGAATCCACAGGTGTCACCCGATTTCTGCATTACAACGCCCGCCTGGTATCCTTTTCTTGTACTAATTTGCATACGTATTACAATTTTTAATTTGAGGTTTACGTATGGGTGCGAATATTACTGTTTGTATACAGGAGCTGTTAGGGCTGGTGCTAAACTAAACAATTTTTAAGGTAAGTCAATGACGTGAAGGTTATTGAAAAAGGTTTATCTTTCTTACAAAGAAAGAATGTGGCGCTAGGAATGGCATAAGAGTGCATAGATGAAAAGGAAGGAAGAAATGAATAAATGAGTAAAATTAATTGTCAAAAAATTGAAAGAATGAATAGATGAGTGAATGAATGATTGAGTGAAGGAAGGAATGTGATTCCAAACTGATTGCGCCAGACCTCGAACTACGACGAGAACTCTGCATACTTCGTCTCTCGAGCTGCGAGGAGGAAGGCTTCTTGGTTTGGGGTAGGTTTGGCGACGAAGACTGGGGTAGTGCTCGTGGATGCAAGCTGCAGAGCCCGAGGCTTTGGAGCACTCTTGGCCTCAGTGGGAAGAGTCTTATGATTGAATCAATGTATGAACTCAGGATATAGTGAGGATCACTGACGTGCGTGGACTTTGGACTTGTGAAGGCTGATTGAACAAAGGACTCTGGGAAATGACGGCCCTCGCAACAGACATCAAGAATGAGGTTTTCACCTATGTGAACCTCGTGCATGCCACGAGTGGCATGGCGGGTGGTATGAGTGCCATTACTGTATTCTACCCCCTTAACATTATCCGTATGAAGCTCCAGATCGACGAGCACCTCAAGGCAGCGAGCCCATTCAAGGTGGCCAAAGTTATTGCTGAGGAGGAGGGCATTCAGGCTCTGTACCAGGGCTGGTGGAGCTCAGTAAGTTAAACTGCAAATGCGCATGTGATTGAATGTTAGCAGCATGGGAGAATCGTAATAACTGACAGAATGGTCATGCCGACCATGTGAAAATGTACAGGTGGTCTCCCTCGGAGCCTCGAACTTTGTGTACTTTTACACATACAACGCTTTCAAGAGCATATACAAGAAGCTGATTGCGGAGAACCCCAAGGCAGCCATTGACCCCATCACAAATCTTGTGATTGCCAGCGCTGCAGGTATCATTAACGTTTTGGCGACCACACCGCTTTGGGTCGCTGGTACTCGCCTCACCGTGCAATCTGGCAAGAGCGGAGCCAATGATGATCGTAAGCCGTACACGGGTGTTGCTGACTGCCTGTACCGCATTGCGAAGGAGGAGGGCGTGGGTGCACTCTGGAAAGGTATGGGCCCTTCGCTGATTTTGGTCTCGAACCCGAGCATCCAATTCAGTGTCTACGAGCGCCTGCGCACTGTACTAGAAAAGCGCGGTAAGGCCATCACTGCTGTGCAGTTTTTCATCATTGGTGCTATTGCCAAGGCAGTGGCCACGATTGTGACCTACCCGCTGCAAATTGCTCAGAGCCGCCTTCGTGCTGATCGTGGCAACACTAATCCGCAAGAGCGTAACTACACCAGCACGGTCGATGTGCTGCAAAAAATCGCCAAGACCCACGGTGTCATGGGATGGTTCAAGGGCATGGAGGCTAAACTCTGGCAGACCGTGCTTACTGCTGCCTTCCAGTTCCTCACTTATGAACAAATCCAGAAAATTGTCTTCAAGGTGTTTAAGCTAGACAGCGCCCCCGCAGCAACTCACTAAGTTCTGTTGTTTGTTTGCTATCTCACAAGTACGTCCCCCTTCTTCATAAATTTATACAAGCCAATGTTAAACCTGATAATGGACACAAGACCTCACCTTATTCTTTTCAAGATCCCTTGTTTGCCGTTCATACACTATCACAAAACATATCGAAGAAAGGCTACAATGATCAGCTGCATAGATGCACCAACGCTCACGCCCACAGCTTTGTATACACCTGTCAGAGCAGCTCTGTGATCGTAAATATGTTTGAGCTCTTTCTCAAACATTTCTATGTAGCAAATTCCAGAATGGGTAAATGACAATAAACTGATTCTGAGAAGCAGGTGTTTCAGCTGCTACAAAGGATCATTCATGAGTATCTAGTATATCTTACATTCCTAATAGTACTTTTCCTAAGTTTCAAAAGTATGCACTAGCGGTGGGCAAAAGCTTTGCACGCGAACGCGGTTCCTGAACAAAGAGTAACGCACGGGTAGACTGCGCCATACCCGGACCAGAAAGGACAGTGTCACAAGCCTCCACAGCACGCTCTGGAGTTAGACCAAGAGCAATTGCTTGCTGAATGCAGGCGTCACGTAGTGCTGACATAGCCTCTGCAAGCTCCTGTCGAGCGTGCCGTGGATGTACAAAACTCTGGTGATGATCAAATGCAGACCACCTGCGCATTCCACCCCCCCTTGATGCCTGCGTTCCAATGCCATCATCTTCAAACTCATCGTCTTCAGATATTGCACAATTATGAGCTTGCCTTTCACCGCACTTCTCCTCAGCTGTTTCGTTTCCTCTCGCTACAGTACATGAGCAACCTACATGTGCGTTTGGGGTATAATGTCGGGAGGAAATGATCCGCACTGGACTATCGATGCCCAACAAGCGCGCTGCCTTGGATGCACTAATGCCAAGAACAAGAATACAAACCACATGTGTTGGTTTTAGCATAGGCTTCATCAAGACTGCTAAGCGTTCAAATTGGCCGTATGTGCAAGCAATAAAAATTATGCGTGGCGCGCATTCAACAATTGCATCTTCCAAGGAGTTTGCATAATAAACTTGCTCGGGCAAGTCACGCAGTTGTGAATGTCGAGAGTACATCATCAGTTCATTAGGCTGCAAATCACCTGATTCAAGCATCATTCGGGCAATTCTATGCGCCATCACTCCAGCACCAATAATACAAGCACGAAATTTACGTTGAGTTTTCGTCCGTGCGACGGTCTTAATCACACATCGTGTAAACAGACGACAGACAGCTCCAACGTCTTCTAAGCCAGCATCCCGGGCGATACACGCTTCCCGCATTTCTCTAGATGCAGGGGCACTGAGACGCTGCACATTGAGGTTGTCCAGAAGGTTGTCCGGAACACGCTTTGCGACACTCCCAAAGAGATCGAGGGCCGATCCACCATTGTTTATAGCACCTGTTTTGCCGGATGTGTTGTCAAGGTTGTGTGGCATCTCACAGTCGCTTTTAATCAGCGCTGTGTTGAAGTTTGTGAAGTTTTGCTCCTTATCCCTGCCTAGCGTCTGCCAGCAAGGTATTTTGCCGTTTGCTAAATAGATGTTGGGCTTTGCGTAGCCATTTCCCATTCATGCAGGAAATCACACAGCCAGTTCTAAAATAGCACTCATATACTCTTTGCGAATAGCCGTAGATAACCATTATTATATACAAATTGAAATGTCCGTTGTCGAGACAGATGCATAGTGTCCTTCCCCTTTTATAGTTTTACACATGGTTATTGTATCTTTTTTTCCTTTCTTTGCTAGAGAATTGGTAGTTAGTTGCACTTGCAAAAGGGTGACAAATGAGCGCAAATTCTCGCATATTCTGAAGATGACAAGAGCTTGAGAATGGTCCAAGTATACAGTAAAATTTATGTTGTCTGGTGATTTTTAATTATTTTTTAAAGTGTTCAACTTATAACATAAAGCTCGAAGCAACATCAATTAAAATCCAAAAGTAAAAAAGCGTGTGGATTAAAAGCAGTGGAACGCAAAGTTTCCATGCATTCCCATTGTAGCCAGAAGCAGTTTCTGCTTTGCTTTTGTGCTTACCTTTATTGTTGTTTATTTAAAACTTTGAAAACACATACCATGGTAACATTGTCGGATTAGTCCAATGGTATGATAAGAAACCCATTCAAGTCTGCAGATGAATGAAAAGAGAAAAAAAAAAGAGAGAGAAGACAGCTGATATTTCAGCTGGCTATCAACGATTATGCACCAAGCTGCTTGCGCGAAGACTTGAGTTCACCCTTGATGAACTTTTCATAAAAGTCGACAATGTTCTCCTTCGTGAGCTCACCTTCGAGCTCATAAAAGCCACCCTGATCAGGGATATCGAGGATAATGACAGCGGTGGAGGCATGGAGCCTCATGCACATATCACCGTTACAAAGGGTTCGGAACTCATCCTTTGCGGAGGCGAGACCACAAAGCGAACGCACACGAGACACAAGCATATCGCCGGGGTTGGCCACAAGGAACTGCATGGGGGGCTTGTTCTCTGACTTGACCTTCTCGGCATGGCTTTCAGAGATCTGCGTGAGGATAGTCTCAAACTGGGCCTGGGTGTTGTCACCCTCCTGCTCCATGAGCACGACCAAGTTGGGCATGTCGTTGATTTCTCCAGCACCCTGAGTGAGGGTAAGCACAGGCTTGGGTTCCCATGGAAAGTTCTTGCCTTCATCCTGGTCCTCATCAATGTAGCCACGGAGGCCCTTGTTGATCACATTAAGCTCAGGGTCGAGCATGATAGCTGTGGGGATGCCCTCAACATCAAAGTAAGTGCTCAGCTTCTGCTTGCGTCCCCGGTCTTCGAAGGGCACACTGAGCCAAGGCATGCTGGCGAAGTACTCTTCAAAGGCCCCCTGATCACGATCAGACGAGAGGAAGATAACCTCCCAAGGCTTTCCTTCTTCCTTGAGTTTCTTGTACAGCTTGATCAATACAGGCGTGAACATGTGGCACGGAGGACACCACTGGGCTGAGAAGTAGAGCGTAATGTACTTGCCCTTCAAGTCCTCCAGAGTGACCTCTTCTCCATCACCATTGATGAAGCTAGATCCAAGGCACTCCTTAAGTGAGGGGGGAGTCCAGGGGTAGTTCTCGCCCTCCTCGTCGGCGGCAATCGCCTCGCGACCATTCATATTGTACATCTCGCCAGACTCACCGTCAAAGAAGACCAAGGTCGGGACAGCGCGAAGCTTGATCTTCTTCATGAGGCTGATCTTACGATCCTCATCGTCAAAAGGCACCGCGAGCCAAGGCATTTTGGCGTAGCACTCGTCAAATCCATCCTTCTCATCGTCTGCAGACAAGAAGATAATTTCGAGCTCCTTGCCATCCTTGTTCAACTTTTCGTACAACTTTGCCAACATTGGCGTGAAAAGACGGCAGGGACCGCAGGTGGCGCTGCTGGCATAGATTGCCATGACCTTTTTGGTCACGTCGCGGGTCTTAACGCGAGAGCCATCCTTCGCAATGAGCTCTTCACCAAAGAGGTCTTCCATGGCGGTCATGATGGCCAACTTGACTTGATGTAGGAATCAAAAAGATAGCAGCGTTTACCTGTTCTGCTTTCGCACAGAGGCAGCAGCAATTGCTCTCGATATATAAGGTTCTTCGCAAATCCCCGTGGCTCCGAGTCTTCCGCCTCGAGTTTCGGGTTTGCGGAGTCTCCAAGCACAGCTCCGACAGATATGTATCTTGAAAATGATTGATTCCTTCTCAAAAGAACTTCTTCGGAAAAACAACTTTCCATACGCTTTCGGTAATTGCTCCAAAACCGCGTACCTCCTATGCCAAACCTTAGAACCTTCCTAGGGGTCCCCGCTCATATTAAAACCCAGTGATGGATGAAAACATCATTTTCCAGCACAAATTCTTTCTACAATACAAAGCGTGACTAGGGCTCATCTAGCGTATACTCTTAGGGATTCGGTACAGCCAGAAAAGCACTCTCGACTACATCCATGAGTTGTTGAACTGTGGAATTAAATTCTCCAGGTACTGCCACGATCGCTGTTATCGACGCACATAAGTTTGAGCGAGCTTGACCGACTTCTTCTGACTGGAATCCAGCGAGTGTGGCGAGCTTTAAGCACGACAGGACCACGATCGTAGCCATCGTTTTCGTACACGAACCGCACGGGACCTCAGATCGGTGTTATGAAAGCAACTCCTCGTAAGGGAAAGAACAATCTGGGAAAAGAAGAGGAAAGAAAAGAAAAGAACAGAACAGCTGGAACGATAAGGAGGACCTAGGTACTGGAAGCTCTTCGTATCTTTACTAATGAATCATTTGACGAAAGGGTGTCATTGGCCACTCTCCAGACGCTCTGGGTTGAGTGGGGAAACACGTCATTAGGCTCAAGCTAGAGAGCTCGTGGCTAAAGACGAAGGAGCCAGCTTAACATAGCATCCTGGTACGATCTTCAAGGTTGAGGTAGTGTAGAACCATTGCAGAACCGTAACGGAACGGGAACTAATTTGAGGCCATTCTTCAGATTGCAAGATGAATGAACTCCCTGATTGGTTTTTTCTATAAATGAACACCTTGAACTTGAGCACCAGCCACCAGGTTGTGGCCTGTGCATCGTTGGCGTCTAGAAGGTTGCGTCTCTCCCTGGCGTGAGTTGCAACCTTTGCAAGCTGAGTTCTGCAAGTCTTTCAATGATAGTCATTTAATTATGCAATGACGAAGATGGTATAATTCATAGTAATCTCATAACCAGCAACGTGAGAATGATTTCATGAAAAGACGCAACCAAGACCAACTTGAGCGGAGAACGACTCTAAGCATCGCCCGGGTAGCCTGAGATAACTCTTGCGAAGACCCCGGGCTGATGCAAGTGACCTCTGGAGCAGAGAAGTCCTGTCTGGAGACGGTGCGGCAGCTCGTTAACGTATCAACATCGAGTCCGAGTCGAGAGCGCTGTGACGGTGAAGGTCCTCTTGAAGAAGGTCTGGACGGATCAAGCGCAAGGAAACGCAGGAAAGTTGAAGCTACAGATGATGATGAGATTCTGAGACTTGTGCGCAAGTATATTGCCTGGGAGGCAGCTTCTTTGGCACGACTTGCTACAAAACCTGTAAAGGAGTTGGATCATCGCAATGTCTCACATTCGCGCGGAAGTAGAACTCCAGAGCACTGTAGAAATGCAAATGAGCTCCAAATACGTAGTGGAGATGCGAATCAAAATCGATTTTTACCAATAATGAAGGCTATAATGTTATGTAAGAATCAACTTGAATGCATACTTGCAGGGGTGCTCTCGTGTGGGCCTTTGCGAGAAGGTTCGCCGCTGGTGCTGAAAGACATGTCTACGATAGCGTGCGAAGACAGAAAAATGCGCAAACTACTTACTAAAGATATAAAAGGGCAAAGGGGACTCCCAATTGTGCTTAGCGAGCGAGCTCGCAGCACGTTGGTGCACCAGCAGGGAGTTCGATCTAATCTTCCGGTGATTGTAACTGCATTTTCCGTGAAGAAGTTATGGCAGCCGAAACCGGAGGCAGGCTTGGTCGGAGGCGCCAAGCATATTGAGAATGACGGGGGGCGCTACACCTGGGCAGAATACCCAGCTCGGTCGATGGAGGACGCATGCATCCTGCATGGGTACTATCTAGAGGTTACCGAAATTATTGTAAGTGGAGGCTCGCCGCAAGAGTGGAGTCCTTCAGATCTTCAGGTAGATGGGTCTCAAAATTGCAGATTCACATGGAGAGTTGCTGCAGTCAGCCCAATTATCCAGGCCGACCATGTACATCCGCCGTATTTACTCGTCCAGGCTATAGAGAATGAGGGAAGGGAAGAACAGCGACAACATTTTCTCTTGCTCAAAAATGGCATGGAGTTTCTTGGTTCTGTTCTGGCTCCAGGTGACAAGGTCACCATACGAGACCACGACATCCTTGAAAGACCTTTTGTTCAACATATTGCCGGAGGATCACGCGCACAAGCGTATTTTGTGGTGAGAAAGTGGTCACAGATTTCTCTGATTCCGCGCGGAGCTGACAGTACCCAAACTTGGTGCTTGCGTCCACCTATGCCTGCCCCAAATTCTGTTCAACTTGCACGGGAATGTTCTTATGTAGGTACAGTTACTCGTCGGGTGGGAGCCTTTGTGCTTGAGCTTGACGGAATCACCAAAATATTTATGACGCATGTACCACCTCCACGTGGAGGTCGCGGGCTGCGTGTGGGTTCTATTGTGCGTTTTGACAATATCTTCCGTTTGTATTTTCACGGAAAATTTGAAGGGTTTGTTTTGACCATGCGAAGTTCAACGTCGATTATACATTTTGCACCTTTTCCTATAAACTCTCACATTGAGCAAGATACTATTTCACCCGAACTCTCAAAGAGTGCTGATCCAAAGGGAACGGCGAGACGACGAGATATGTGCCTTCGTATGAGTCCTACACAGCAAGAATTGATGCCTCGTAACTTAGATGCACTGACTGCCTTTTGGTTTTTAGAAAGTCTCATCCAAATCGCTCATCACGCAACACCACAAGCACTACAACGTCTGTCTCTCTTTGAAAAAACAAAAGACTTACTGATGAGCATCGCCAAGAGTTTCAAACCTGAAGCAAGCAACTCAGAGGACCAACCGTTTGCTCGAGATGTATGGGACGAGTTTATGCTTTTAGAGAACCCTTTGGGAATGGGTGGCCAGGCTCAAATTGTAAGTGGTCACGCCGTTGCCAAACCTTCATATTTGCCAAGTTTACCTTCTATACAATTTCTGAAAACCCAGGCAATTTCTTTCGTAAGAAAGCACGGGCTCAGGAAACTACCTGAATCGACCTTTGGACTTGCGACTATGCAAGGTGAAAATTATTTCGCAAGCCTGAGTGGCGAAGAACTTGCCCTTTCTGGTCAGCCGGTCGCAATTGTTGGATGGCTTGGAACATCAGTGAAGACAGGTCAATTATCGTTTCGAGATCGTACTGGTTCAATTGAAGTTAGACCTTGTCCTAGTCTTGCCAAGATTGTTGCTGAGGCCAAAAGCTCAACGCCTATTCCCCTTATTCTTTCGAAGTGCAGGATTATTGTAGAGGCCTTGCATGTTCGCGCACAAGACAATATTAAAATGACGCGACATACACCGAGATCCCCTTTACTGTGGGAAGATCAATATGTTGAAGGTCAAACTCACAGGGATACCGTGCTCCGACTTTATCTTGAGGCCTCGTCTATTATGCGATTAGATATGAAGGTAAGAGGCTTTGATATCCCACAATCCATACCACCTCAGGTCCAGAATGAAACAAAGCAAGACGAATCTAACTCCGCCACAACCAAGGGGGCATCGTATTCCTCAATTATCATTGTTGGTCTTCTTGTGTCACTCACCTTGCCGTGTCGTCGCACCCACGATTTGGGCCTTGTGGAAGTCTCACTGAAATTTTGGTCTGAGAAACTAGGATATATGAGCCTTGTGTGCACAAGTAAAGATGGTTTTCCTCAGTTTTGGAATCTTTTATGCGTTGGACAAGGATATCGCATTGTCAACATTTCAAACCAAAAAGTGGCCGGTATGGCTCGCGAGACTTCAAGTTTATATAATGCAAATAATGAAACTCGCTTTGAACAGCTCGACACAACGGTAGTGAGTGCAATGCGTGATGTATTTTGGAGAAAGCACACCGAGTCTGGGTTCACATTCGATGCTCCACAAAGAATTGAACAGGTGTTCCGTCGGAGTTCTAGCGCCCGTACTCTCTGGGCCATGGAAGGTATTGTAACCAGTGTATCTTTGCGCGAGCAACGTCAGCCACAAAGTTTACCACTTAAATCCAATGTAGAAGGGAGAGTTCCACCATTGTTAGATCGTTGCACAGGTATTTTCATCGAGTTGCGCGATGTACAAAGTCCTGCTGTCATTGGAGTTTATATTACAGATGTCTCTCGTCTGCACATGCCTCCTGGGTCGTTACGGATTGGGTCAAGACTGCGAATATACAATCCTGAGCTTATCTCGAAGGGACAAAGTATCTATTGTCGAGTGACAACTGCGTCGAATATTATTGTCAAAGATGTCATCTCAGTCAACGAGGATCTGCCGGCAATCAAGCCTCTTAAAGATATCAAAATTGATTTGTTATCTGACATTCTCCGAAGAGGCCTTGAAAACGGAAAAAAAATAGAATTTGTCTGTATAATGAGCTCAGTTGTGCAAGTTACTTTTGCACTGGTAGAACGTCGGTGCAAGGTCTGTGGTTGGGGCATGAACGGTAAACTCCTCTGTCCCAAAGATTGTGTTGCTCGATCTGGTGAGGATAATTTTGAACTTATGGCAAAGGCGGCCATGATTGTTGATGACGGCTCGGGGCAAGGCCACTTATTTATAGATGGGCCCATGGCCTTGCTTCTACTTGGTATGCATAACAAGAGGGACGTTGCTAGGCTTGCGGAACTGACTGCATTGTCTGAGAACTCCAAAGTAGAATTTCAAGCTTCTTCCCTTGGAGAAGTGATCAATCAGCCAGCAGTAGCGGGCGCACAACGACCAATTATAGGTCGACCTGTCAAGAAGTCGAATTCAAAAAAGGCAGAACTTGACTTTATAGATATGGTTGCTACTTGCCAATACTCCATGTACAAGCGATTCTGCATATTTGCCAAATGCAAACATAAACTTAGCAATTCCAAGCAGTCTATGTTCCAGGAAGACCAAGCATACTTCTCTCCTATTAATGTTGGCAAAAACCTGGCTATAAAGACAGCAAGTCTGCCAAAGCTTGCGCTCATTGGTCTTCATGCAGAGCTCATACATGATTCCGCAGCGATGGCTCGTGCGCTACTCTTCGGCCCCGCGACTTTGTAAGCTATAAATTAATGTTTTTTTAATTGATGCCAGGATTTTATGAAGAAAAAACAATGCAATTAAAGTTCTGCATGCCACATTTACTTACTGATGCTTTACTAAACCATCTTGAAGATGAAGGGATATGCATATATGAGAACAGCAAAAAACACATCCGTGGCCACAAGGCAAGTCATATTTAAAAGTACACTGAGCCTGCTATGTATGATTTACCCGCTGAAGAAGAGATCTATTTATTCCTGAATACAAATGTACCTCAAAAGGTTTCGCGTGATTTCATCTGACCTCATACTGCTTCAAGGCTTGTAAGTAAGAACAACTATAATATTTGTTTGAATTTATCAAACGAAATATCCCAGCTCCTTCAAGACGATCTTGCATAATAGACGAAGTCAGTCAGTCAGTCAGTCAGTCAGCGTCTTCACAGATCAGACCTGTATTGGTAGCTCCGTTCACGGTGGATTTCTGTCCTGAAAGGCCTTACAGACGGGCCTTCGGGGTCAGGACGTTGCTAAGGCATTGAGAAGCTCAACGTTGGCTCAAGACTCGGTGAGACATCAGATCGCAAAGTTCATTTCTGTATGGTAATCTACAGAAGCACGATACATAGAGCTACACAAAGTCAACAGCACAGACGATCATGAGCTCTTCTACAGGCGCAGGATTTGGCGCGGGCAAAGATGATCCATCACATACGAGTACGGGTAATTCAGGAGTGCAAAACAAAATGTTTTCACCTCGGACAAGCATGCGAGTGGGCAAAGAAGAATTTGGAGAAATGATCGATAACGAGCTCGATCTTTTCAGCCGGTCAGACTTCGATGCCAAACGGTTTACGCAAGCATTTTACGAACAGAATACCGAAGCCCAAGCTAAGGCCTTTTGCATGCAATTGCTTGAGCATCGTGGCAAAGCAACAGACCATTTGCAGCGCATGGTGTTCAAACACTACCCTAAATTCATCGAGTCTGCGGAAGATCTTCGCAAGATGGACGCAGGTCTCTCAGAACTGCGAAGAGGCCTCGGCAAAACTGAATTTGTTCTTCAAAGTATTCAGGTTGCTGCCAGCAATTTAGAGCGCTTGAGAACATTTGAGGAGAAACGTCTGGAGGTTGCTAAACGTCGTGAAAAGGAGCGTCGCAAGCTTGTGAAATTGTCGAGTGCAGCCGCCGCCGCAGCTGCTACTGCTGCAGCCTCAGCAAGTGGGGCACAAAGGAACTTTAGTGATATCTCGGGTGCACGCACTAGTCTCGGGGGAGGTAATCGCGTGGAGCAGCGTCTCGACGCAGAGGCCCTTGCGGCTTCACTGGAGGCTTCTCGTTTCAAGAAAGTTCAATCTTTATATAGCGATGAGTCTTTTGCTCTATCCTGGCTCATCGAAGCGCCTGACAAGCTACAACTATTGCTACACCGTGAGGCCTTTGAGGAAGCTGTGGATCTTGTCAAACGCGTGCGCAGTGTAGATTTGGACGCATTCCAGGTGCAGGTGGAAGCCAAGCTCCAGCGCGGGGAGCACGTAGACACATATATGTTAGATGAAAAGTTATGGGCATTGTACTATGCAATCCGTGTTGTTGAGGAGGAAGCCGAGGAGTTCTTGGACGATCTTCTTCAACTCTTGGAGAAGAATCAGCACCGTCTTGGCGGCCGGGTACTTGCTGATTATTCGGAATCCTCTCTTCAGTATTGTAGACATCCTGTGGAGCTCGTCTCTGCCCTTGGCGAGCCAGTGGTTGCCTGCAGAGGCTACCTGAGAGGACGGCGTCGCTTCATTCGAGAAATTTCGGACGAAGTGATTTACGGGCCTCTTGCTACAGAACCGGAACAATGTATCATCGAGCTCGCACAAGGCGTCTTTGGTGCAATCTTGGAGACTAGCATCGAGTTTTGTGCTCTCTTTTCGAAAAACCATGCAGAGGGTGCCGGTGGTAAATTTCCCTCTAAGGAAAGGGCAACTTTAGCTACTTTGGATGAAAAAAGGGCACGCACCGTTCCTGACACTTTACAATCACTTTTTGTTGTCTGGGCGCATGAAGAGGTGACGCGTTTCTGCACAAACTTTGTACGTTTCATCATCCCCGGTTATCAAGAGCAGTCACGCGAAGAGCTGGAGGGTGCAACTGGAAGTAACGAGGAAACAAGTGAAACCATGCTAGGGGATGATTTAAATGCCTTGGCCATGAAAGGTATTCCTTTCCCGTCAGAGAAGAACCCCATCAGCTCCCCAATATCTCTGAGCGACGCTCAGTGGAGCAGTCTTGGGACATGCTTGCGGTGGACTCTGGTTCTCTGCCGTCGTTTAGAAAAGGAGGAGGTTGTTCTTGGTTTCGTCGTTGCTCGTCAACTTGGCGGCCCTATTCGCGCAGTGGTTGATTCCTTGTTCGCAAGCTCTGAGAAAGCGCTGCGTACCCAGCTTCGCCGTGAAACATGGCAGGCAGAAAGACTCCGCGTGGAAAGTCGCATGGCTAATTCTGGAGCAGGTCTTGCGTTGACATCAAGTGGTCAAGCGGCGTATTCAGTCGTTGGTAAAATTCTTGACCGTATCAAAAATGTGTACAAGACTAGTTATGCAACACGAACAGAAGCGCTTGAGGGTCGCATTGTTGATGGTATCATTGGTGTATTGAAAACTTATTTGGAGAATCTTGTACATGCTGCTGGTGCTTGGTCTGCGAAACTCGATGGATCTCGAGATAAGTTTGAGGAATTTGTTTTCGCTCAAGCACGCCGGGGAGAAGGATACCGTGGTATCTGCTCCAAGATTGATCGTCCACTTTCCTACCGTGAAAAGCGTTGTGTAACAATCCTCATGAGTGAGCCCTACTCGAACGCTCAAATCTTGGGTATGATTGCCGATGTGTTGTACGTATCGACAGACTTGAGTGTACGTGCAGTAGAAAACTTTGAGAAACTTTTCAAACGTCGTGTGCAGGCGTTACGCGATTTCCTCTCAAGCGTGCGCTCTCTGGATAACGAAGAGTCTCCTTGGCGTATGCTGTGTGATGCTTTTGTAACTCGCAACGCAAATCGATACTTGGAAGACGTCGTACAATGGAGTCAATTCAACTACAGTTCCATACAGCGCGGAGACACAGGTCCTGCCCAAATTAGTCCGAACTTTGAGCGAATGGCAACTGTCCTTGGTGACCTCAAAAATCTTGCAGAAAAAATTCTTGGAGGCCACTCCTGTGCTCTCGACATGGTTGCCTCAATTGTGGAGCACATGATAGATAAACTTGAAGCTGATGGCATGGCTGCAGCAATTTTTGGACCTGTTGACGGCGAGGCTAATGCTGTACGGCTTGCTGAAGATTTGAACCTGCTTCTCAAATTGCCAACGACATTGATGCAGCGAGAACCATCTGACGAAGCTGTTGCAAAGGTGAAGAGCATTCTCAAGAGTACGGGAGCAGCTGCCATCCTAGCCAGTGGTGCCTCTTCGTAACTTGTTTGTTCAAAAGATGATGTTTGGTCTTACATCAGTCTATACGTTGCTAGTTGGGAAAATGAGAACGTTGCTCATTGTATCTTCAGGATTGCCTATTGGCATGCCAACCGTGGTACACAAATAACACAAATGGATGAACACCCCTGTCTTTATAGTAAAGATCATCATAAAGTATTCTTTCACAGAATACTTTTCGAAATGGTAAGCAAAGTATTCATTCTGTCTGAAACTTATAATCAACATTCATTCTTTAATGATACAAATAGGTGTGAGTAAGTCTTTGATAACAACACTAATTGCTTGTATTTGAGAACTTCGATATGTTACTCAAGACATGTTCATAGAAAGGAGCATGATCAAAGTCCGAGATTTAGTTCTAGCAAGGCGATGTGTTACACTTCTTCGGGCAGTTGCTCATGAACTATGGACCCCAAGCCAAAGAGTACAGTTGCTGTTTGTACAGCAAGTTGGAATGCGCAAATTTTGGCAGGTCCTGAATCGACAATTCCGCAAGACCAAGGGTCAATCGATTTTTCCTCTTTGGGGTTCCAACCAGAAAAAGGATGTAAAGATAGGTTTTCGAGAACGTCTAGTCCTGTAATAGCTCCGGTCGAAACAGGCATCGGCTGAAGGGCCTGAACCGAGGATTCAAGAGCTCTTGCGAAGATCTCTGCTCCGATCTTGTGGGCCCGACTTGGCGCTGTATGTGTGCAACTCTGTCTCAAGTCAGCTGCAAGAGCAAACTCGGTGGCTCCAGCCCCGGCCAGCAGAAAGGGCTTCCTTAAAAATGCTTTCAGCATGACGATTGAACGATTTGCTACATGGCGGAGTTCATCTACAGCGGGCTCGTCAGGGGCACATAGAAGAGCTGTGGAAATTTTCTTTCCTTTTTGAGGATTGCCATAAAGTCTCAAGAGGCGTTTACCAGTCCCGGATCTCCATGCTTCAGCTCGCGAGAGTGTGCCAAGAAGACCTGGGTCTATAGTATTTTTGGTTTTTACAATAGACATAGCGGATGCGAAGATATGGGCTCCGGTGAGCTCCTGCACGGCTGCAAGATGAACTGCTGAGATACGTTCAATTGCAGCAATTCCTTTATCTAGTAAATGCATCCGAAGCCAAGGATGAATAAGTTTTTGGGAGATGATGTAGCGAACCTTTGCTTTTGGAATATGGGACAAACGGTCTGCAAGCTTGGTCAAAAAATCGACTTCCGCATCGCGAATCGTCCATGCAGAGCTCTCAATAGCTTCAGTTTCCACGGAAAACCCCACTTCTTCTACATCTCCGTTTAACATCAGAGAGGTGTTAAAGAGAATGACATCTCCACCTCCTCCTTCTTGGCTTTGTTGTAGGAGGTTCCATGTTGTAGGAGGCAAAGGAATATCCAGAAGGATCTGACCTGGCAGAGCTTCCGAAGATAATATTGGGCAACCCTGACTCATCACAAGTTTGAGTCCGGACGTGAGTTGTCCTTGCCGATCTACATTAAGGGAAGCTAGGAAACCCTTTAGCAAAACTTTCGCAATATGCTCTGATTCAGACGTACATGGGTTCCATGCAATGCTTACGTGCTTGGTCGTCAAAGAGGACTGAATCAGTGAAAGTAAAGAATCACGGTCACTCAGAGGTATATCTTTCCTCAGAGGAGAATTGCCTCGACAGCGCTCAAGAAAGCCTGCACATTGTGTAAGCGCCCACTCGAGTCCCACTCGAAGAGCTTGAGGTGAGAGGTCTCTCTCGTGCGCATCAATAATAATGCAGCCAGCGATTTGCGCTGCTAAGAGTCCAGCATCTCCATGGAAACGCTCCTGAGCTGCGAGCAGTTGCAGCGCTACCCTTAAAACAGGGTCGTTCCTTTCACCTTGATCTTCTCGCAGAGCTGTGCATTTCTCAAAAATCGTGGAGGAGCAATTGCTCCTCACACCATTCGATGAGTTTCCTACCCAGACACCTTTTCCCAACGGTCCGCGAGAAGTTTGTGAGATTGCAAAGAGCCTCTTCGCAACGTCAAGGACAAGATCTCGAGCTGCTGGTCCAGCCACAACTCGTGAATCGTGGCCACACCCAGTTGCAGCTGCGATGCTCCATCTCTGATCCATATACACGAACAGGCTTGATGTGTATTCGTGTTCGATGAAAGTACGGACAGATCCAGTAAGTGTTTCTTGCAGAAATAGCCTAGTCGTAACATCCACGAGAATGTGCGCTCAAGTTCATGCGATTGGCTTCATTTTGATTAGCATGATCTTTTTCATGGAAAAAAAGAAAGAAGAAAAAAAAAAGAGAAACAGAAAGAGGTAGTAGTTGCATAGGAAAATTAAGATCCACATACATTTTAGCCGTTTTCACAACATCAGAGATAAGAGGAGATCTGACAATAAAGCGCAGCTCACATGCGAATAAGAGGATTATACCAGCTTGTGGGGACCAATTAGGTTGAAATTGACATTGTCGCCATCCATAATCACCAAAACACGCATTCCTGACTTGGATCAGACCTCAGATTAAAGTTACCATTGTCCAAGTATTGAATTAGATTCGGTAGATCGATTGGATTAGTATGTAAGAGCGCCCATGCCTGACAGCGCTACAATTAACCTAGCAACATTATTAAGTGGACCTGGAACTAGAAGACGCAAGCAAAACTTGATTTATTCTCTAGCGGAATAGTTGTGCATTTTGTATGATAAACTGAAGAACAGGTTCTTAGTTACCATTGTAATGAATTAAATTCGGTGGATCAATTGGATTAGTGCTTGAGAGCGCCCACGCCTAAGAGCCCTACGATTAACCTAACAGTATTCTTAAGTGGACCTGGAACTGGAAGACGCATTGATTTATTCCCTAGCGGAATAGTTGCGCATTGTTTTTTGATAAACTGAAGAACCGATTCGAGTCGAAATATGGATGAAGTGAGTGAGTTAGTGAGTGCATCATGGGATATTAAAACTTAAAGTAGGATTGTTCAAATAGTAAGCTTATCATGGTTGCGAAATTCGAGAATCCATTTTATTCATAAACTCTAATCACAGGACTTCTTTGCTGCTGTATAAGACTTCAGATTAGAAAAGTTCAACCGTGAAATATTGTAAGCAAACCTGAATTATGTTGCGCCGTAATTACTATAGCACGCGAAAGGCTGTAACAATGAGTGATGATGATAGTGACTCAAGTGGCTGGGTTCCTGTTGGGCTTGACGCATTCGAAATCCTCGGCATAGAAAGAAATTCTGCTACGGATGCCAAAGTTGAAGCAGCATATTCTCGGGCTAAGGAGAAGATTCGGGAAGGCAGAGAGGGTAGTTACGATTTATGTCGTCTTACAGAAGCTTTTGAGACGATTCGAACCGAGCCGCGTCGCCAAGGGTATCAAAGTGCAATGACATCTATACAGAGCTGGGATAGTGTTTCTGTGTATCAAAGTGCAATGCCATCTATACAGAGCTGGGACAGTGCTTCTGTGTATCACAGTGCAATGACATTTAGACAGAGCTGGGACAGTGCTTCTGTCTTAAGCTCAAATACTGGGCCTCAAGATTTTCTTCATACTGAGACAACTCAACATGGCGGTATATCTGAAATACTATGTAATGCCGATGCTGCCTATGGACGGTTGATTATGGCCGCATTAAAAGTTCGAGGCAAGTTTGAGCTTGACATCCCAGAGATTGTTGTCTGTGGAACAGAAAGCCAAGGCAAATCATCCACGCTGGAGCGTATTGCCATGCGCGATATTTTCCCTCGGAATTCCATCTTTTGTACTCGTATGCCTATCCGTCTCATGCTACGGTGCCATCGGCACCAGAACCTAGTCTGTATTCGCCTTAAGGACACTGTGTCAGGCGAAACTCTTCGAGAACTACCTCCTCAAGTCTGTACGACAGGTGATCAGACCGATGAACCCTTCTCTTCAACAGTGGCGACCCTCATTCAGGAGTTCATTGCAGCCGAACATGATGGGCTCGACAGTGCTTACTCTGTGGCCACAGAACATGAGATTCAGGTTGAAATTCGCGCACCAAATGTCCCAACAATTGATCTTGTAGATCTACCTGGAATCGTTGCAGCCCCAAAATCTGTCCGTGAGCAAACTGAGGCGCTTACTCGCAGAGTGCTTAAAAGAACGCATGTTTTAGTCGTGGCAGTTGTGTCTGCTCGATGTGAGAGTTTAAGAAGCAATGCAATTTGGGAAATACTCGAAGAAGCCAAGAAGCCAGCAATTCTTGTTTTGACCAAAGTAGACGACCATGGTGACCGTGATCTACGCCTTAGACTAGAACGAGATCCAATTCGTGTCCCTGAGGATGCTTTAATTCACTCAGTCGTACCAGTCGTCAATCGCGACTTGGAAGCTGACTCTGTCGAAAGCCTACGAAGCTCTTTTCAGCATGAAAGAGATGAACTTAGGGTAGCTCTAACAAAACACGGCGTCACTTTTGATGCGACGCGTCATGGAATCACTGGAGTTTTGCATTCCCTTGACGATATGCTCAGAGAGTACATGCGAGAGAAATGGTTGAGTTCTGAGATGAAGCGCTGCAAAAATGAGCTTCAGGGCTTGTTCAGCGAGGTATGGGAACTTGGAAGCGATCCGTCAAGCCTCACAGGAGATGCTATTGTCAAGGGTTTGCAAGTGAGGTTCGAGGATATTATGCAAAATTCAGTTTCGTACTGGCTCGGAATACTAGACGATATTCATAAACCTGCAAGTCTTCAGTCTCTACCTAATAAAGCACCTTTTCTCAAAAGGTTGCAGCTGTCCCGATTTTTTTTTGAAAATCTTAAATCTGAAACCCTTCGCAGTATTACATCTAGTATCTGGGAGATAGTTCGGGATGTATTACTAGACGAACTTTTCTTCTCGGAACTCCCGCTTCGTCTCAGTCGCTTTCCACATCTGATGACTCTAGTCGGTGAAGAGTTAGATAGCAAATACGAAACCCTCGAAGACACTATTCTGGAGACTTCGCTTCAGTCCATGAAATACAAACTTCAAGGAGCTCTAGAAGGAGAGTCTAACAAAATCGACACTGAGATGCTCTGGTCGAAACTCAAACTCATTGTTCTATCTGAGATTCTCTACCAAACAATCGGAAATGGCATGCTCTTTGACGACCTTTCCCAGACGATGCGTAGACTCTCGCGAGAAGAACTAAAGGCGTTTTTAGAAGAGGGCAGTGAAGACTGCACACGACGCTCGCGGCTCCTCGACTCTATCAAGGCAATCTACAGCGCTCTGGAAGCGTTGGATTCTCTTTCAACTCTTGAAAACAACGGAGAAGAACTTCTCTCTGTAGATTTTCATATCGCTCGTGAATTGGAGCACGGTGGACCCACTACTAAGCTTTATGAGACGCTAATCGAAGGGAATCTGCCGTGGGAGATTGCTCCACGGCAATTAGCCTCTCTCAAGAAAATTTTGAGCCTGGGGAATGATGCTGAAATGGTATACTTTGACTATGACTTCCGATGCAATAACAAACATATTCTTCGTAAGGCTATACGTAAAAAGGACGCTGCTTGTTTCTTGCGAGCTACCGAAGCGCTTCGTAGGGACAAAAAGCTTATTCAGCTTGTAAAGGAAATCAATGTTAGGGTACTGGACAGTCTTTCGCCAAGTCAGCAACGTTCGATCAGCTCAGATGCAAATGCAGATGAAGATGAAGATGAAGATGAAGATGAAGATGAAGATGAAGATGAAGATGAAGATGAAGATGAAGATGAAGAGAATGAACGAGTTATCTGGGATGAAGATGAAGATGTATATATAGATGAAGATGTATATATAGATGAACCACGTATTTCTCATCTTCTTCATCCTCATTCTCGCCATGTTCATTCTCATCATTTTACATCTGGTACTGTTAAATCTGATTTTAGTTTTCATCGTCCTCCTCTTCATGGTGCTCCTCTAATTTCTCATCATGATGGTCCTCAAGTTCTTCCTCATGGTGGTCCTCAAGTTCGTAATCCTGGACCTCAAGTTCTTAATCCTGGCCCTCACGTTCTTCCTCATGGTGGTCCTCAAGTTCGTAATCCTGGACCTCAAGACCTTAATCCTGGCCCTCACGTTCTTAATCCTGGCCCTCAAGTTCTTCCTCATGGTGGTCCTCAAGTTCTTAATCCTGGTCCTCAAGTTCTTCCTCATGGTGGTCCTCAAGTTCTTAATCCTGGTCCTCAAGTTCTTCCTCATGGTGGTCCTCAAGTTCGTAATCCTAGACCTCAAGTTCTTAATCCTGTCCCTCAAGTTCAGAATCCTGGTCCTCAAGTTCAGAATCCTTTTTATCATCTTCTTAATCCCAGCCCTCCATAATCCTGGTCCTCAAGTTCATAATCCTTTTGCTCAAGTTCTTAATCCCGGCCCTTCATTTCTTAATCCTGGACCTCAAGTTCATAATCCTGGTCCTCAAGTTCATAATCCTTTTTCTCAAGTTCCCTCGTATGTTGACTCGGATGAGGACCTTGACCTTAACTTTGATGAACTTGTAAGAACCATGAAGAGATGCTTACAATAGAATAGAACTAGACAGTCAGACCCGCCTGGTTTAGACGTCAAGAGCCGAAAGTGCGCATGCACTTTTCCTAGAACCAATGGTGGGACCCGAATTAATGGTTAAAGAGACAAGTTAACCCCGTCAATTGTGTCTTACGCAGTTCAAATATACCTTAGTCTCCAAATTACAACATAATGCAGCCTACCGTGGAACCTTATTGCATGGACAGCAGATCTCTAACTCATAATCCACAAATTATCATGCCTTCTAAAGTCCCCTTAGAGCCTTTATCTAGCATCTTGCCTTCATTTTCATAGTCAACCTCTAGCTGACCAGATTCATCTTTCAGCAGAAGTTGAAGAAGAGGAGGGAGATAAAGAAGACGATGAAAAGGAGAACTGTATGAAGAAAACAAATTAAATCAGGGCTTTGGAGATTTAAAAAAATAAATTATTGTATATATGATACTCGATTAGAAGTAGTACCTTTGAGGCAGGCCAAAGATAGTTAGTTCTCTGGATAGAAAAATTGTTGACGTTTGTGACCTAAGCGTACTTACAAATGGGTATTTTGCCGGATTTCCTCCCATTCTTAAGATTCCCTGCAACAAAATACTGAGGTGCGTAACGCTTGAAACGATTTGGACTAGGTTAAAGCTGACAATATCAGCTACTACCTCCAACCTAAAGAGAAGTATATTTAGAAGAAAACAACTTCAACATCATAGACAAAGCAGCAGGTTCGTCATTAAACTGCGAATTTTTATACTCGCAATTCAATTTTAAAACTCGATATTGGCTAAAATAAGAAAAATTTGTAGATCTTGTAGACTGTAAAACTTGGCGCCTGTTTACTTTGGATTCTGGGTAGAAATGAATAATAAAACATACTGGAGTTGCAAATAAAGTTCCAAATATGACCATGGATTACAAGAAATAAGAATAGAGACTAAACTTCAACGTTGGGTTCAACGCAACTTCAATACCACAACGAAGAATTGCGTTGCTGCGCTTGACTTTTGTCTAGAGGACCACACTATTTAAAGATCAAGTGAGAGCTCTGCACTATTCGCGAACCCCCTTCTCTTTCACTGACCTATGTGCAGTACTTTCTCTCTGCTTTATGTAAGTAGACGGTAAGGCTCTGGCAAATAATTTTCCGACGAGGAATAAGACAAGGAGAAAGCATTTAGACATACTCTCGCATGAGGTCGGGGTCGAATTCGTATTCCTGGTACTCCTGGGAGTTGTTTCGGGCACCACGCGGATCGTCAATCTCAGAGAGTGGAACGCCATTTTCATGAAAACCGTCAAAATAAGTTTCAGCTACAATATCAGTAGTGTCCAAAATTCGATCAGTAAACATAATACCCTCAAGATGGTCAAATTCGTGTTGAAAAACGCGAGCTGGGTGGTTTCTCAGCCTGCGCTTGTAGCTTTGTCCCTCTAGATCCTTAAACTCTACCTCAATCCAGATGTGTCGGGGTACGAGCGCAGCAACACCTGGTAAACTCAAGCAACTTTCATAAGAGGCCTCTAGCTCGAGAGAAGTTTCGAGGACTACTGGGTTGATTACTGGCATGAGGTGGATGCCCCAGTTACCACCAATCTTGAGACGTTGCTTCCCCAAGTAAGGAAGCTCCTTTCCGGCAGGCATTCTAGGCGTTCCCATGACAAACATCCGCTCGTTGACGCCAATCTGAGGTGCTGAAAGGCCAAAACCAGGGCATTCATGCAAGACGCTGCGAAGCCTACCCGCAAGTTTGCGTGCAGATGGAGAGGTCGGGCTTGAGATTTTAACAGAGATCTCTCGCAGGGCTATGCATAAAATTTATGACACAGGCAGGTCACATAGTGCGCCGCATCAGCGAAGGTGGACCAGTTGTCGTCCATTATGAGCAATTAGACCACAACATGCACATAATATAGAAAGCACATCGATGATTCCATTCCAAATGATAACCAAGAGGTCAGTCCCCAAAATCCATGAAATCCATTCAGAAAAAAGTTCAAATAATCATCGTTGTGGCATTGTGATTAATATCAATGTCCACGTTAAAATTTGATCCGTCCCATTAGGTATCAGATCAAAGTAACCCCCACGAAGCATTATTTCGACCAGCAAATTCGCACAAAACTGTCAGTCTTCATGCCTTCATCCTCTTCCCTTATCATAGCCACCGCAGATGGTATCGCCTCACGGGCGCAGTTTCACGGTCTTTGAAGACACGCAGCTCCGTCTTCAACAACTAGTTTGGATCCCCCATCCAGCCACTGCACCAGGTACGTTGGCACCGCTGCAAGGCCTGTCGTCACTACCTACCTTTGTCGCCCAAGAGGCGGATGCGATCGGTGCTCATGGTCACTACTTGCTCCGCAGGTTCGGGCTTTGCGCCGACAACGACTCGAAACAGAAATAGGCATTAATTAAATCGCATATAAAAGACAAACATAGAACGGAGACGATTAACTCCGATTTAGGAAGTCAACAAAGAGCCCAGAAATAATACACCGAATATATAACTTAGCGAATTGAAAGAACGTGAGCGTTCCTAGGCGCTTTCTTTATTCAAGCATCCACAGGGATCGAAGGGATCGAAGGACAGTGCGACGAGTCAAAACTTCATCATTTGCGTCATGTACTTTGGAACCTATGAACAGAAGTGAGTAAATCCCTGACACCACAAGTGACTTATGGCTCCAACTTACTGTACAACAAAGTTATATATCCTTGTTATATCATCTTGTTTATAGTGGAGAATTCACTGCCACAAGTAGAGAATCCTCTTCGCCTATTGCGTACAATGCATAATAGTTTAAAATGTGCTCCCGAAAGTGAAGTATTGGAGTGTATAGTGGAGTATAATGGTTTGTAAGTGAATTATAGTATATTTCATGATATCCTCGATTTGGGCATTGATCATCGTTTTCACGATTTTGGGCGAATTTGAGTTGAATTTGTATAGAAAATTATAGTTGAGGACGAAATCGAGACCAAACTTAAAACAAATGGCGCGGCAAGGCGCCTCCGTGGGAGGACGTGAGCTGCTGGATGGCCTACTTGCAGCAAATGACGAGGATGGAAGGCCTGCAGCGCTGACCGACGACCGCGATGCGACAGCAGTGGTGGCGAAATTCACGCCTCGAGTGGCGGAGGACCAACAACAGCACAAGCCTTCGAAAGGACGCGGCGTGGCAAGAGGCGCACTCGCACGCGTCTTTGAAAGCGAGCAGCGCCAGAAACAGCAGCAACAGCAAAAAAATAATCGCAAGAGATCCGCCAGCGATGATAGCGCTAGTACGACCTCGAGATCTAGCTCCGACTCGGAATCGAGCTCGACTTCAAGGCGAGTCCCATCGCAACCCTCGAGATCTAATGTTACAACAAGCCAAGCAAATGCAGGGTCTGCGAGTGATGAATCTTCTATCGCGAAGCGCCGTGAACTTATCAGGCAGAAACTCTTGGCAGCTCGTGCAGGTGCTAAGGAAAGTGGGAGCGATGAGAACTACGATCACGATGGTGGCGATGGTGGTGTCAAGAAACCTGGACGTATAATCGCGCTGCCAAAGGTTGAAATTACACGGAAAATTGCAACAGATGACTGGAAAGACAGCAGTGGCGTGACTGAAGAAGAAGATTTGGAGGCCATAGCGGCAGCGAGGAGGAGACGTCTTGCACTGCTTCGGAAGCGACGCGAGGATGCATCAGATGGCTCTGACAACTCGAGCTCCTCAGATTCATCAAGCGATGAAGAAGGACCTGGCGCGGAAGTTGCCAAGGCGAAGTACGTACCAAAGCAAGAGCTTGATAAGGTTGCGGAAGAGCCTACATTTAGCATGACCAGAGCGCCTTCTGACAATGATGATGCTGCATCGGTTGACTCGTCATCTTCATCGTCTTCGTCGTCTTCGTCAGGATCTTCATCCTCATCAGGATCATCTTCAGACTCTCGGGATGCAGGTGCTGGGTCCCAGAATCAACACATGGTTCGTCCAGTGTTTGTACCAAAGAACCGGCGCGTTTTAGACGATGAGAGAGCAAAGCGAGCTGCAGAAGAGGAACGCGAGAAAGCTCTAGCCAAAGAGGCACGTAAAGCTCTGAAGAAAAGCACACGCGAACAGATTACAGAGGCTGTCCGTCAAAGTGCTGTAAAAGCCGAGAATCAGGTCAACGAGCTGAAGAGGTCATTACATAATGCTCGAAACAACATGGTTGATGATACTGATGGCGTGGATGAGGAAGCAGAATACCAAGCCTGGGAGTTTCGTGAGATGAAACGGCTAAAACGAGCTCAAGATCAGGCGCAAGCTCGCGAACTGGAGGCTCAAGAAACTGAGAGGCGACGCAATCTCACTGACGAAGAGCGAGCAGCCGAGGATGCAGAGCTTGTGAAACAAGGACTCCGAAAAGCGCCTGTGAGTACAGAAGTTGGTGTGCTAGATCCGAGCGCACGACATGTAAAGCAATCAAAGGGCATGTTTTATATGGATGATGATACCTTGGAGGGTCGTGATGATATTCGTCTCAGGGATACAAGCGAAGCTACACGTGATGACCGTCTTCGAGCCATGCAAAAGGCAATTAAACGCAGTCGAGATGCTGATCGTGCGCAACCGACGAAGCGGCGGCGTCATGGTGTTGACACAAGCCGTAGCTCAATGTGGGGTGGGGGCCGCGACGTGGACAAGAAGGTGGAATCCTCGAATTAGATAACGGAAAGGAGTCTGAAGTATGTACTTTTAACTATAGTATTATTATCGTTTCATCATATCAAAAACATATTCTTCTTGGGACGCTAAAGCTTTATATTCATGATGAAAATTTGACTGAGGTTTACAGTTATAGAATGCATCTTTCTAAAGCGACACCATGATTTTCTTACGGATAAACAACAAACAAAGAAAAGATATACTTTTTGTTTGTTTCGTTTTTTTCTTTTTCTGAATAGAATCTTGCAGTACAGGGTTCATTCTCTCTGAACGAAATAGAGGACCCGAAGGCCCTCGTATGTGCAAATTTAATTTGGGGTAGTGGCAGTTTGTATGGAAAGCAGGAAGGAAAGAATAACAACTTAAAGTTGGCTTGCTGCGAATACACAGAAGCACAAGAGAGTATATGCTTGGACGTGATCGCTTCAGCGCATGAAGAGAGCTTCACGACTTTTCCTTGTATCAACTTTGTTCACAAGTTGCGATGGAGTGCAAAATCTGACTGATGATAACATCAACACATGATTAAGAAACAGGTGCCAATGAGACGGGGCATTTCTTGTAGCAGTGGTACTTCCGAGGGCAGCTGCGAGTGCGCTCGCCATGGCAACAACATAGTGATTTACAAAAAGGACACCCAGTCTCAAAGACGTCAGGACCGTGCTCCTCACGCATCTTTTCACTGCACTTGCGGCAATAAATATTGGGGCAGCGCGGGCACAAAACCACCTTTTTGCGGAGGTTGCCACAACGATGGCATGAAGAGCGATGAGTGGCACTCTGAACCTTGACAGATTCACTTCCATCAGCACCGATGTTGATTTTCGGGCGATGAAGACTATAGTCTTTCTTCATTTCACCCTTGCAGTAACGCCGATGTGGGCCAAGACCCTTCTTGCTGAAATAGCCGAGACACTTATCACATTGCAACTGTTCGTTTACACGATGAAGACCTGCAGCTCCACCCTGTTGAGCCATGGCAATCATGTCATCAGGGCGTGGGGCAGCTCCAGCGGGAAGAATGTAAGCAGGGGGGATAGTGGGAGATACCGCAGAGTGTTGTGAGTTCTGTGAAGTAGGAAAGTATCCTGCTCCTCCTCCTGCTGCTGCTGCTGCCGCCGCCGCTGCTGCTGCAGCTGCCGCTTGAGGGTTGTTTGCGTAATTGCCTGAGGAGTTAGAACGGATGAGATGTTTGATAGACTCATAATCACCATTCAAAAGGCTTGCCTTGGCACGCACCAAATCAATCGTCGAAGGTTCGGGAGGTGACCGTTGTGGCAAAGCCAGCGGCGAGGCAGCAGTATTAGATTCGCCTTGATTGTTGCTGATATTGTTATGATTATTGCCAGCGTTGTTCGTAGAGTTTGCACGAGTAACAGCGCTTTTCCACGACCGAACGAAGATTGCCTCGCGAGACTCGTCATTAATCTGACCCATAGGTGAAAAGTGTAAGTTTGAGTCTAGCTGCTGCAAGGCAGATCGCAACTCAGGTGAGAAGTACAGTTCCTGCTCGAGCTGCCAGAGTGGGCTGTATTGAGATGTGTAGTCATATTCGCGGACCCAGAGCAGGATCGAACGCAAGAGAAACATATAGTCATCTGCTTGATGTTGGGATGTCTCAAGATCATCTGCGAGATTTGACGATTTGACTCGATCACGAAGCCACATGATGATCTGAAACATGATCGCTTCAAAGCCAGGGTAGCGAAAACGCAATGGTACGTCGAGACGACGTTCCATGGCGTAGGTATCAAGGTGGGTAGGAAGAGTTTTAGGCGTAAGGATATTAGAGCCAAAAACGATCGCATCATTTGGACAGAATGTACCAATGATCCAACCGGGAGGGATGTATGCGCTGGCTCCGGTTTCGAGTTCCATCTTCTCGTGGCGCTCGACCAAATCGCCAAAGAACTTAAACTTCATATTGCCCGTAGCTACCCACTGCTCATACTTCTGTAGGTTTGTGGGTGTCGGCTCGACTAAGTAAATCCACATGGAGCCTGAAGCAACATAAAAGTAACTTGCAGCGCCTCCGTACGGGATGAAGAAATCGGAATAGCAGCCTGACGTACACATTGTGCAAAATAAAGGGGTTTGCTGTGGCGCGGTAGGTTCCCTGGGCTTTGAATTGTCCTGTTGGCTGAGGCGTTGTGCAAACCCAATTGTACTCTGAAAGTTTGTCTCTGCTGCAATCTCAAGCCGCCACGTTGCAGCAGAATGTGCGGCCCCGCCGTCGTAGCCAAGCAAAGCAGTATTTGGAGGATTATGCGAACCCATATGTGGGCCATTGTCATGCAGGTCTTCGTTGAGCATACGAATTAGGTCCTGGTCGCGCCAAAAATCAGGGAGCTCCACAAGGTCTGTAAGCGCTGTTTGGCGTACATCAAAGCTAACCATGTTGAGCTCCTTCTGCTCTGATGCAGCGCGAGCATTTGTGTCATCAAGATATGCCACCCACTCACCGAAAGGCAGGATAATCTCGCGCTCCTCAGTGTTCTGAAGCACTGTGACAAGCCTGTCTGCGCCTATGACATCAACAAAATCAGAAGGTACAGAGTGCGCCGGGGGCATGCTCTGACCCGGAATTTGCGCTCCATCTCGACACAACACAGGTTCTGAGAGACCAATGCTCATGTCACGTGCAAGATCCTCAGGAGCCACCTCTTTATAAAACCCATGAGTCGTCATGGCGGAAATGATATCTTGTTCTCTAATGTCCCAAGTCTGAAGCGCAGAGCCCTTCGGTCTCTACGGTGGGGCTATCTCTCGAAATCAGTTGTGGGAGTCTTGATCGAAACACTGTCGTCGCTGTAAAAGCTGTCTGTCGAGAGTTTTAAAGCAATCGTACTTGTAAGAGACGGCGAAAAGGTGCGGATAGATATGGGCGCGTGCAAGACGATGCCGATGGGAGGTAAGAAAACACCAAGTGAGGGAAGGCCTCCAGTTAGTCTTAAGAAATGAAAGCGCAGCGTAAGTCTTCACAGTTCCCTAGTCTGGCTTGCCGCAGAGTGGCCTGCTGCCAACTCAATATATTTCAGGACGATACGTGGCTCGAAGCGTGCTCAAGGAGGAAATCGTCAAATTAGGTAGTCATCCATAAAGTGGAGTGGATGAGCCTCTTTGCAAAAGTGGAGCTGCAAGCAAACAGTGGTGGTGGAGGCACTTGAGACAGTGTTGGAGTTGACGTTGAGACTTGGAAAGGCCTCCGCAAATGCACCGCCGGTCCTCAGAGCGGATGCGTTTACGGTATGACCAGAGAGAGTTCGAGCTGGTCCTGAGATGGAGAATAAAGCTTTCTTTCCTATACAAATGACCTATGGTGCTTCTTATACGTCATAGTAATACCTACGCATTGTTAACACTTCATAGCTTTAATAGTTTTTCCAATCTATCTCTCACCTCACTAGCACCTGAATATGTGGTTCTAGGAGTGTAAGATTTACATGATTGTAGGAATGGTAACTCCACGAAATCGTGCAGAAGAGTGTCATTCATATCGCGCGCGAGGGTGTTGGACGTAAAACCTTTAGTAAGCTAGAGCGTTAGGTATCCTTCTCATGAAAGTATTTCTCAAAGCACCAAGGGTCGGTCTTCAATCTCAGAAAACAGGATACTTGGTGTGCTGCATCTAAATCATGTGTGCGCTGAGTTATCGTACCAACGCGGTACGGTACCACTTGGGCAGATGGATTAGCTAGTACTAGGTACTTACATACCCTTGAGATGTGACCAAAACCAGAACTTGCTCACAGATTGCCACCGAGTTGACTCAGAGGGTTGACATAAGTATAATGCCGAAGATTGTTGGCTGTACAGATGTGCTTCAAATAGCTAGTTGTACCTTGAGTTGTTCAAGAAGCCACTGCGTTGAGCAACTCGAATTCTCTTCTCTCTTCAAAGCGTATGGTGCAAATGAGCCGCCGAGGTAAGGTAAAAATCACAACAACGCATCCCAAATAAGAGAATTTTCTTAGAAAGTCAATCTGCCCCATTTGAACCAGAAAATTAGCACATCTAGAAATACAGTGAAGCAAAGATATGATTTCCGCAAGCAGATGCACCTTAGCTCGTTCTGTCGTAGGATTTTAAGAATGGCCAAAATAATTATAACCACACAATGCGAAGATTATGGATTTTGAAGGACTATGAATCCTGATTCCCTGAAGAGTTTTGTTACTATACGCATATTGGTATTTCAAAACGTCAATGTTTCCTCCCTTATTAGAAATCCAGGTGCCGCATAAGAGATATTTGTATTTTACATGCGTATACTTAAATTTAGATAGAGCGTTGTCATAAAAATTTACGCCAATTTCTAAATTCGTATTCACATGAAATGAACTATGCAGTATTCAAATTTTGATGGGATTAAGCAAGATTTACTTATTTCGAATAGATAAAATGTACTAGCCTCGCTTCAAAAATAAGATACGTATCATTCATTTCTTTTTGTATATGTATTCATACCATAGACTTTTTCCGTACAATTTCATTTTAGCTCGAAATGCGATTCACCAGTGCTGTAAAAAATTAAAGAAACTAAGAGTTTCAGAAATATTGACACGTGATTTTGCATTTAGCTTGTTCAATCGTACACAAGGATTAGGTTGGACTGAGAAGATCAATCCGTGTTGTTAAATTTTCCAATGAAAATTAGTCATTTTGGGAGTGTGGATGGATCAATCCGTGTTGTTAAATATTTCAATGGAAATTAGTCATTTTGGGACTCGTGGATGGATCGATAACTGCTGAGAGGCCTAGTTGAATAAATAGTTCTTGCAATCGAGCAGGGCCATCTATATCTTAAGTTAGCCCTGATTGAAATAGGGCTGCGGCCCTGAGGTTTATTTTCCAGATAGAGAGGCTCCTGTCCTTTGAAGAGAAAGTTGGCGCAAGTCAACTTTTAGTAAGATTAGAGTAATTTATTTTCAATATTATTAATGGTCAGAGATCAGAAATTCCATAGTCTGCGTCGGAGCTTTAGATTCGACACTATCAGCGGCATTTCATAAGAGATGTTTTCGAGCGTAGCCGTGCAGGGATGGACTATTATTATCATCCTCTCTAGAAGATTCAAATGAGACTTGGAAAGATTGCCTTTTTCATTTCTTCAGAAGGTCGCTCAGCATCGAATGGCGTCATACTGAAACTGTCTCATTTTCATATACGATAAGATTGCTCAATGGCACCTTGCGAATAGATTGGTGCCTGGCGTCGACTCATGTGGGGCCAGTTTGAGGTCTCGCAACTGTCAATTTTGTGGATCTTCTTTTAAAAATAAAATCACGAGTTGGAAAACAACACATTTGCGGCCCAACGGAAAAGGTTATGGAAGCAACTAGGGGCTACCTAATATAAGGCCTAATAGAAATATTCCATTTCATTAAAAAAACTTATTTTAAAAAGTATATAACCAACCATTCATAAAGAACAGGATGTGCTCCAATATTCCCATTAGATAAAGCATGCATCAGCGTGCAGGTAGCAGTAGAGAAGAGACGGACCACTAAGAGCAACGGCAGGAAGTTTTAAGTATACTACGCTGCGAGGGACGCTGCTTTCGTGGGTGCAGCAGGTGAGATTACACGGGAGGGGTGATCTGCTTTGCTTGCTCGTGGCAGCACAGCCAGATGGCCGTATATCTTGCTCAAGAACTCGATCCTGTTGCTCTGGTTCCCCGATTGCAGGAAACTTGAAATCCTAAATATATGATAAATAAACCAATTTCATCGTTCGTCTTCGAAGATAGACCTTGTTACCTACTATTGCAAATTAGCTACGCCAGAGGGAGGATTTGTTTTACTGAAAAGGTAGAGTACAGGTACTTTGGGGTAAATAGGTATCTTAATTTAGTAAAGCTGTTTGTCACAGCCAAATCACAGGTAGAAGCTACAGTGTAAGTCTTACGGCGCGAGTCTAGAATGTCGCCTCGCATTTGAGGAGCATAGGCCATCAGCCGCATGCGAAATAGATGCTACTCTTACCTTCAAGGTGCGGAAACTACCTACATTTCCAAACCATTATGGGTGCGATACTTGAAAGAACTCAGAGTATGTGGCGCTGTAAAGTAAATATAGCATTCCAAACTTCAAGTTGTCAACATGTTTTATAGATTTCTAAACCAGCAGCCTGAGCGGACCATTCAATCAATGCATGCCAGCCCAAGTACAACACTGGCCGAGTGAGCAGGTCAATAAAAAAAAAAGAAATGAAGTAATGGGGACTTGGTACTTTTCATTTCAGGTACCTAAGGCATTGTTTGCTCTCTTATTGCTTATGAATATTAATCCCATTTTATTATAATATGAAACTAAACGTTGCAATGTGCCAACAGAACAGCGCCTACATTATGGTAACTTTTAAATCAGGCTGTTACTGTTATAGAGACAGCGGGTGCATCGGAAGCGGATGAAATAAAGTGTATCACAACGTCAAAAAATCTCCGCTGTTGTCCACGCGCGCTACTTTTTCACTTTCCTTCCAAACTTGGCACTCCTACTTTAAATATTCCAAAACTTAAAAAACATTTTTTTAAATTTTAATTATATATGTAATATTCTACTTTTGTCTAATACTGGATGAGTATGTAATGAAATGTTGCACCTCTATTCATGGCTTTAAGTTATCCTGAAGCATAAGCATGCGTCCAAAAAGATTGAATTATCCTTGCTCTTTTCTAAGGGTAAATCAAATCAGAGGCAAGAAACTCACTTTCCAGTTTTCTTTATTATTTTCCTGTATATTTGGGTCTCCCCTTGTAATCGTAATTATGTTCTGGTTTCAAGGCAGTTTAACCTGACAGCTATTACGTTGCGATACTTGGTGTGGGCTTACGAGGGCCACTAAAGCCAAGCTACCCTTTATTGAGCACACTGGAGGGGTTCTTTGTAAAAACTTCGTCCCCAGCTATGGGAGGAAAGCAATGATCTAAGCATTGCAAGGTCATCAAATGGTGCTTTGAGTGTTTAGCTACCGGTCAATTCCTCAAAAAAGCGATTTGAACTGGGTTGGTAGTGGGTGGCTAGTATTTAGCAAATATTGCAAATGAGCCGGTTTCTCACCATCATATGATTGTTTAGTACCCCTGCCAGAAGTGGCACTTAATAATGCAGAGAGACCAATCGGTGCAGGTGTCGTCAACCTAGCGAAGAAACGACAAAGATCGGTTCAGGAAGTTCCTTAGGTTGCGTCAGATCAAATGGAATGCGAGGAGGATGGCCTAGAGCAGACTTCTCGCCGACGGTTCTGAACCTGAAGAGAAAGCTGCTGCTTTCGCATGAATTTTAAGAGGCTCCGAAAGACCATAACGGGAAATTAGAAGAATGCGAGAATTTCGCCAAGTCAAAAGCATCTCTACAAACTACCATGGGACTACAATGGCAGTGACCTCTCTCACCTGGAATGCTGTACGTAAGGCTCAACAACGATTCGGAGCAGCCGCAGTCAGACTTTATCACACCTTGGTAGCATGATTTGCAGCAGATCGAAGAAGCTGTTCAAGAAGCTGAAGAGCTGGCCTGAAAAGCTACGAGGGGGTGCAGAAAAGGCGGTCGACCTGATCATCACTTTGTGGAGATTTCACGTTACACCAGAGAACACCTTTCTGCGAGCATTCTTTCATTTTTCTTTCAATCAGTCCTATTTCCTAGGCTCATCTAACTCAACAAAAAGAACTCGAAATAAAACAAAAATGAAAAAAAGAATTGATAGCTAGAAAAAAAAAAGAAAAAAAAAAAAGGGAAAGAATCTAAATAGAACCTGAGAAAAGCCCCAAAAGCCACGAAGAGACAAAAAAGTTGTCCTACACTCAGCCTCGAGCTATAGCAAGCCTGGAAGCTCGTCCAGCCACAGCTTTGCGCACCAAAACCTGCTCGCCTTGAGCCCACCTGTCCTAGAACCGGTACTCTTCTGAGCTCAATATCTCGATCGCAGAACGAGCGAGCGAGTGCGTGAGAGTGAGAGAGTTAGCGATCAAGCGCCTCGCTGCAACTTACCTGCTGCCTCTCACGCCGGGCCGAAGCACGAGCTTAAGGTCGAGACTCCCTTGGAAAAGTCAGCCCTGATGAGCGTGTGTACTCGGAAAGCTAATTTCACAAAGTTTTATGGACTCGTTTCGCCCTCTCGTGTCTCTCAAGCTACGGGAGAAGCCTTCAGCTTGCTACCTTCCCCACAGCGCCTCGAGCCCGAAGCTGCTAGCTCATTTGTCTCCAGCCTTGCGAGACGAAAGATCGAAGTCAGCTCTGCCGCCACGCGATGCACGCGAGACTCCAAAAGACGCCGGCTCATCAGGCGGACTTCGCAGCCGAAAAGAGTGCCGTCTCCAAGCCTCCGCGGTACTTTTCTTCGAAGCCGCAGGAGTTATCGCTCTTCGTTCGCAAGACCCTCCGTGTGTTCGCTTGTAAGTCGATCATTTGTGATCATTTGTGAAGAACTCGAAGCGAGACAAAATAGCAGCAAATTCGAGAAACACCCGCTCTTCGTGGCGAGGAAGCAACTTAAATTGAAATGTAGGACTAGACTAGATCAAAGTCGGCGTTTCTGGACAACTGGGGTGTGTTTCTTGATTATCCAGCTAGTTAGCTTTGGCTGATGGCAGCTGCTTTTGATAGATTTTGGATCATCAGTCAGTACAGTTAACAAAGTCCCGGGCGTTGAACTTCTCAAGCGAGGGTCGGATGTCTAAACTCGTTCTTGTACTTTTAGAAGTCTGTGTACTCCAGCTATCTTCCGCGCTCTCGTACGATCGAAACGCCCTCCCTACGCTTCGATCTGTATCAAAAAGTAGCAGCAGCGCCAACTATTGCCTTGTCGTACCAGGCTTTTCGTTCATCCTTCAGAACACATACCACGACTTTTAAAAAGAAGGCGAGAGAAAAAAGGCAAAAGAAGCTCTGCACAAAAGTGCAGCTTAATGGTAATGCAAAGACGCGGAAAGGGGTGTGGCAGGCAATAGATGAATGCTAGCTCCAGCTTCATATTTGGTCCCATAAATGCATCGAGAGCTCGTTAAGCACCAGCAATACAAGCTGGACAGCACTTTCAGGACCACGTTCACCGCCACAGCGAACTTTCTGTCCCATTGATCATATATACTTACATATACACGTCTTTTTTTCTTTTCTTTATGTTCATTATTTTAAAAAACAAAAGTTTTTATTAAATATCGTTATTGATGTAATGAATAGATTGTTTGTTATTAATTCAAATGATTTTTATTTTATTTTTAAGTAGCTCTTATAATATATATATACTAACGCAAAAAGACATAAGGCTGTTCTGTATCAATCAACATCTTCAGTTTTGGCAACAACAGAACGATCGATTTTCAGAGAATCCCTCGCAAAGGTTGGAATGCCTGATTGGTTGAGCGAAGGAGGCCTTTGTGAAGGATCGAAGCTGCTGATGAAGAGCCGCAGACGCTACGGAGTTTGGAGATCTGCGCGACCGTCGCAGAAGTCCGGTGCAGTTCCTTCTTTCAGGCACGGAGTACGCAATTCAATTCCGGATCGACGACCATAGATAGACAGGTTAAGCTTTCTCTCAGAGAAGGAGGAGGGACGCCTGCCGGATCAAGGATTACCCAAAGATAGAACGTGGTGGAAGGAAGTGCCTTCAAACCCCGTTAGTTCCATTGAATCTGGACAGCTGTCTGTGCGAGGGTAACGCGAAAGAGTTCTTTCTTTAAACGCGGTGTGATGGAGGAAGACATGAAGAGATTAAAGACGGCCCACTTCGCTTTCGAGCTTGAAAGCTCTGCGCCGCCTCTTCTTCTGTTCTCCACATATGGAGGAAATCTAGCTGCCCATTCATAGTTTATAATTATATACATATATATTGATGTTGTTATTAAGTTTTTAATTTAAATACATCATCGTCATACCACAGACGAGTTTCAACTATCTCCATACTAAGCAATTGGTGGCTAGCTTCCATTAAGACCAATGTACCGCCTGGACCAGGCTCCGGTGACCCGGGAGTTGCCTAGATCGTATCAATATGAGCAGGGTTATAAGCCTGGGTCCTGGGTCTGAAGCCTCTTTTCAATTTGAAAGTAGGTCTATTATATATATTATTCCACGTAGCACTTGTACCTATTAGTACCTACTTTTGTAAAAGTGTAACTATTATAGTTAGATAGTGGAATTCCTATGTATATTGTTATGTTAATTATATATATGTAGTATTTTCATTAGTTAGAAAATATAAATTGATAATGATAATAAAAGGAAAAGAAAAAGAAAGTTCTTTAAATTATATATTTAAAAGCTGATGTTTATTTATTTGGATATCTAATGTGTAAGTTTGGAGCGCAAAGAGCTCAATATACGATTAGCTGGCGAAGTGCTGCGGGCTGATAAGTAGAGACCCAGCATCTGCGTATGAGGCTTGTTTACTTGCTTGTTTACTTGCTTGTTTACTTGCTTGCTTGTCTGCAGCAAGTCCCTGGTTCGCGCAGGGTTAGGGAGGACGAGGACTGACTTGAAACGAAACGCGTTTACATTTCATGATGGCCCCCTCCTGTTACCTGCTCCTGCTTGTCGTTGCCGAACGGCCAGCTAGTTCCTGGAAGCTAACAAAAGCAACTAGCTTTCAAGTTTTGAAGCGTTTCGAGTACAGATGTGGACTGTGGTACTTTACTGAGTATGAAAGGCCCACCCCTGACAAGCTATAGCTTTGAAACTTGCTTGTAGGTGGAAGTTTCGAGACGCGACGCCCCATTTTTTCTCTCATTTTTTTCTTTTTCACGTTTCTCTCTTCCTCATTTTTGTTCATTTTTTTTTTTTTAAATTAAGTGAATTAAAAAGTAAAATAAAAAATAATACATAAAGGGGCACAGCGCGCGCGCGGCGCGCGCAGTCCAGGTTTGCCCCACCAGCTTGTGACTGCGGGGAAATAAGAAGCAATCAAAATGAGTGTGCCCTGCTGATCCTAACCTCATGAGGGAAGCACGAAAGCTAAGAGGAGGAAAGAAGCAAGATGTGGGTCAAGTTCAAGCCAGCCATCCAGCCAGCCAGTAAGTCAGCTAAAAGACAGGCTTTCAGCCCGCCTCAACGTAGTGGCTCTTCATATATAGCATACCGCTGAAGGCGCCCTTGGCCTTCCTTTTCAGCAAGGATCCTCTCTTTTTTTCTTTTTCTTTTTTCGAAAGAGTGTTTAATTCTTAACTAGTTTTTAATTCAATTTCTTGTTTCTATGGACTTCGATGTTCGAAACTTTACAATAATAATAATACTACTAACAATAACAATGAAAAGGAGGATAAAGTAGAGGACCTCGAACCAGCGAAGAAATAGACGGATGGCAGGTCTGCAGTTCTGCTGGATGGGCTCATCGTCGTCCCAAGTATGGCCCTCTTCGGAACGAAGGCGACTGCAAGGCACTTTGCAGTTCATGCGCGACTTTTCATCGTTTTCCGGTGCTGCTGTTGATGTAAAAGCTTCGACTAAACATTCTCACCACTCCCAAATCGACGTGAAGAAATCTCCTCGAAAGCGGCGATCAGATGGATTTCATCATCTCATCTGATCGTCCTGCAGACGACCCAAGAGCCGAAAGACGCATCCTCGCCACAAGAACGCGAAAGAGGTGCGACCTGAAGGTGCCAGCCATCCATCCTTCTGAGCCGGCGATTGATCTTTGGAGATATTCACGATGTGCAATTCAGGCACATTCGCGTTTATCGGTATAGGCGCAAGCAGCGGAGCGCCAGCCAAAGTAAGGCAACTGTAGTACAAACAAGCTCGCACGTACAGACTTACACACAGACAAATATTTCTTCTTAGATGCGTGGTCTCACTCAGCTCTTAGAAGCGTGTCTCAGTCTCACCTCGAGCGTTTCGAGCCTATGCAACAGTGAGATCGCGCTTTCGAGAGAACTTGACTTCTCTCTGGAGAACCGAGGTTCTGCTCGAGCTCCCTTGTGAAAATGCGACACGAGCTTCGTTCGCGAGGCCGCTCCACGGGTTTCCATTGATCATCTTGACGCAAAGCGGGTTTTCGCCAGGACCCCGTTGCCTCTGCCTGCGAGGACCTCGAGGCAGCTGGAAAAGGCCTGAGCTGGGGCCCTTAGCAGCGCCGGAGGCTTCGGCTTTCTGCCGCTATCGCCGGTGCAGGAGTCCAGGCAGGCGCTCTTCAGTTTCTTTCATTCATTCATTAGCTGACAACCATGGGGGCATATATATATACGTATCGAAAGGTAAAAAGTCAACAAAAGAAAATAAAAGTCGTCTTCGATTGCGAGAGATGGCTAACTGAAAAGAGAAGAAGCAGGATTATAAATAGCTTTTAGGGCTATTGAGCAGTGAGAGCTTTGCTCGCCTCGCTTTTTTAAAGTTTTAAAGTTTTTGTTTTTGTTTTTTAATCAGCGCTCTGCGGGATGGAGCGAAGCCTCGATAGAAGTGGAGCTAGGCACAGAGGGCACCCATCGTTGAGGTTGCTTGCCGTTCTTCAAATCGATGGAACTTGAAGAAAATGACATACGATGACATGAGATGGATGACATGAGATGAAATGAAATGGCTTTTCGCTCCACGCTTCCCAAATATTTTATTCTATTTTTCTCTCATTTATCTAGTGTTTTTAGTGCCTAAAAGTGAAAAAAGTAAAAAAAGACTTGGCAGCAAACAGGCAGCCCTCTTTCAGTTTTAATGTTTTTTATTTTATTTTATTTTATTTTATTCTCTATTTAATGTGAAAAGAAGTAAAGTGGAACGCACTGCGCGCCAGCCCCCCTCCGTATGATGGCCCACCCGTAGGAGTTTCCAAAAGCATGTTTACTTTGTTTATTATTCATTTGAAAAAGAAAACAAGTGTGCTTTTCCTAAAGTAACTTGGAACTTACATAATTTTATTAAGAAAAGTTTAAAAGAAAGGAAGAAAGCCAACCCCTAATGTATTGAAAAGGGGGCAAGAAGATGATTTTTGCTCCCTTCAAAGATAGTGGCGAAAAGGCCTGCTCCTAAGACTCCTAGCCTCCTCATAAGACGGTCAACGAGCATGCATCGTGCGGCCTGCAGCAAACCCGCAACTCCGGAGACTATCGAGCAAGACTCAATCACTGATATCTGAAAGGCATACAAAAGCTTGTTTGTTGGCTTGCAATATAGCTATCAACTTGAAGAAATCATTCATCATACAACCGATCAGTTGTTGAGGATCACAAGTCAGCCAGACTTTGTAAAAGCAGCAACAACAATTCATTGCAAAATGTCCCCTAGCCCGGCCGCCATTACCATGATTCCTTCATCCCCTGCTCGCCTGCAATGTGACCGACGACCATGCCCTGCCACCAAGCGCACTCAGCGCAGGCGGGAACGTGTTATTACGACGGGCATTCTCCCAATCTTCGATGCACAGCCCAAGCCCGTGGAGCAATCTGACTTATAATTAATTAACGCTCTAGACTGTGCACAAATCACCAATACGAGCACAGTAGCAAAAATCACTCACAACCTGTAGACACATTCACACATATCGCCGCAAATGAGGACATCTGGCACATTAGTGGCCGAGGTTTCTGTTCCTTCGCCTTCGGCTCCCGGAAGTCCTCCATCGGTTAAACGCTAAAGGACACATAATTAAACTGGCGCACCTGGTGGCATTGTACATGGCACCAATGCGCACAATCTTCGCGCTTACAATCATCATGTATCATACACACAAAACATAGAACTGTGTTTCATTTATCTTATTTTCTCATTTTGTACTTTTCGCTCTTTTCTGTAACCAACGTCAAACTCAAAGGAGGTACTCGATGTCATCCTTGGTAATGCTCCCGTACAATACCTCATCATCTCATCATTAGTGCGTCTGGAAATGAATAAGAGGAGCACATTGCTTTTTCAGGGCGGTATATTTCTAGGGAATGGAAAAATCCGCGACGCAATGCCAGCTCCAGAATAATGAAAGAACCTCCAACGGGTACGAATCCTTTCAGTAGACGAAGTTGAACTGTTCATATTGTAGAGTGTCAATCTCTTGATTGGCCTGCTTGAGTCCTTCATACTTTGCATAAAATCATAGGGTCAAGCCTGCAGCTGGTATTGCAGCAATCTCATGCATGACAATAAAGGAAAAAAGAATTCTTTCCAAGTGGAATTTATGATCAAGTTTCTAACAAGGTTCAGATAATCGAGCTGTTTGGCGAGTGGAGAAATGGCTTCTAATTTATTTTGCAAGAAGAACCTCATACTTTATTGACATGTATTTTGGGGAGTATCTCCTAAATCTTCTATCTCTCGGGGGATGCATGAAGGTAAGCGGTAACCATCGGTAACCATGAAAAACAAATGCGTTTGGCCTTACTTGCTGTACCACTGAACAACCTCTGGGATCTCCATGAAACGCTGCACATATGCCTTTACGGCGGGAGAGCTATCGAGGTAGCCCGACGGTACAAAGCTCAAAAAGCCATTTTCCATCTCGTTCAACAAGGAGACTGCGAAGCAGTCTGCGATTGTCGGGAAGTCCTTGGAAGCAAGGAAGTCGCCTCCATTCTGCTCAAGGAGCTTTTCGATGAAGCCAATGAATTTGGGAAGCTCCTCGCTAACCCACTTGTCATGCATCTTCTTGATCATTGCTTTACCTTCTTCAGACTCCTTGACCTCGTCCTCATGACCAAAGGCGGTAGGGTCGCGAGCAAGGAAAAACCTACCCAGTGCAGAGCGAAACAAGTCCTCCAGGACACCAAGAGCCTCGTTCACCTTGGCTTGCTCTTTGAGATCCTGCGGAACCAACTTGCCCTCGCCAACAGAGCCGGCGTATCGCAGAATCGCATCACTTTGGGCGATCACAGTGCCATCATCCAACTCCAAGAGAGGCATTTGACCAAATTTGGTGCTGCCCTTGAGCTTGGGCCAGTCTGCAAACTCTACACGGTCATCTTCAAACTCTACACCATTAAGAATGAACGCGAGCCGGATCTTCTCGGCAGCACCGCGCATGTTGAAGTAGGTCAACTTGACTGTCATCTTTACTGATTGCTAAAACTCTCTACTCTTGTTCTGGTCCAGAAGCAAATCGAGATTACGGTTTTGCTGTGGCTTTGCTTCAATCACTTCTCCACATCATCAGCATCTCGGGCAAACTTGACATTGGAAGCCCGAGCCCTGCTTATTTTTGAGCTGAAGTTCAAAAGGAAATGCGCGACGCTGATGTCTCCAGGTGCAATGTTCATGATGAACTTCAGACATCAGAAATTCTCCCAGTACCTATCTACCAATAGAAAGTACGGGGGCCGGTAATCATAAAATCCTTCAACAATGTTCCGCACAAGGGAGATACCTAGCGAACTGGTGGATGAAGATACGAACGCCTTCCTCTCGCGCATGCAATATGGAGATGCCGAGCATTTCTTGCACACCAAAATGGAGGATACTACTTGCTTCCCATTATGCCTCTGGACCACTAGTACCTGTGAGCAACGAGGTGGGCTTCTAGTGTAAAGTCTAGGACCCACATATAAGGTGGGCCGGGATTTATCATAAGTAATTTTTTTTTTTTCATGAATGAGACACTCTTCTCCACGTTTCTAGTTTTTAGAAACTCCGAACAAAGATGCCGGTTGCTACGATGCTCAGCTTTATGGTGGCAACTTGGAATTAGCATAGATTCGTTCATCAGTGTGGCATTTAAAGATAGCAGAGTGGCCGGCTAATTTGATCAAAACTCAGCACCTCCAGTAGGGCTTCCTTCGCTAATAAGCTCAATGTGATTCATTGAGAAGCTACGCTGTACATCTTGCTATGAAAGGAAGCGGGTAATTTCTCACGTACCTGCTTGTACACTATAGTTGAGAAAGGCATAATTTCGCCGCAAAAATCTTTCCTCGCTCAACCTACCAGCTCAGTGGCTTTAGGGTTTTTTCCAAGTTCAGCCGAAGGTATTGCAATATGACGTGGAAGAACCTTGGGATGTGTGGTAGCGTCTACAAAGGTCCGTCTTTAGTCAGTAACATTGAGGGAGATGGTGAGTTTAACATACGTTTTCTCTGTCTTCTATGAACCACCTAGTGTTATACATATATATTATAAATACGTGAGATGACGAGATCTCATATTTAGTGCGTGCTTATGAATTGAAGTTGCGTTCAATTGATCAATCAATTTAAATTTAGAAACCGCTCGAATACAGGTAAGATTTTGTTGATGATAAACTTTACAGCAATGTCAAATGAAGCTATAAATCATGGCAAAGGGTAGAGTCTACAGCGTCATCAAATGAAGCTATAAATCATTGCGAGGATGGAAACCACAACATTCTCTGAGCTGAATGGCTGAATGTCTTAATCAAACAAGTACATATTTAACTTCTTTTATATTTAAAAGTCATGTAAATATACTGCTTCCACCTCTCCTTCAAGAAGAGGCCTTGAACAAAGTTATCATGGGTTCAAGAATCTCTTCTTATTCAAGAAGTACAACACACTTCTTCAGCCCTTTCGACATTAGATCAAGTCCTTCTTTAACATAATTATCAACCTTTACTCTGCAAGCTAAGCTGCTGAAAATCGCAAATCTACCTCACGTTCACCAACCATAGGTTTATGTGTTTAAATTGGTTCACAATCTTACATACTCAAAGCGGAAGGTCAGGGATTGCCCAAGTATGAGGTTGGGATTGACTAAGAAGAATGAGATTAGACTTTGGAACGCAAACTAGAATTTAAAGGCTCTGAGTTGAAGCCTTAAAGCTGGTGATCTGCTGGCACTTCAACAACTCCAAAGGTGATAGTCAAAATTGTGATTTACATCTGTTTGTTGAACGTATGTATTCCAAAATCGCGAGTTTCAGTTCAGATACTTAAATCCCCACCCCTAGTTCGTCCAAATTCATTTTAATCAATGATTTCTCCGAATGAATCGACTACACTCTGCAATTGTCACCTATCATCTGGCATACCTGCATAAAAAAACAAAATCTAGAACTTATGATATTTTTCCTTATTAGTTTAATTGTAGGAACATAATTTTACTTGCTGTACCACTCGGCGACCTCCGGAAGGGCCATAAAGCGGTCGATGTAGGCCTTCAGCTCCGGGTATTCCTCAATCCAGTCAGCCGGAACAAATTGAACGAACCCTTTGCCAAACTCGTTCAAGAAAGAAACTGCACTACAATCAGCGATGGTCGGATAATCTGTGGAGGCCAGGTATTCACCGCCATTCTCTTTCAAAAGGTTGGTAAAGAACTTTGCAAATTTGGGCAATTCCTCAGCCACCCAGTTCTCTTTGACAGCCTGCAATTTGGCCTTGCCCTCCTCAGTCTCAGCGAAATCTTCACTGTGGCCATACTTCGTTGGTTCCATTGCGATGCGGAACTTGGGCATGACCGAATGGAACAAGTCCGTACTGACACCAAGAGCCTCATTCACCTTGGCCTGGGCGCGTGGATCCTGTGGGTAAAGCTTGCCAGACCCAAGGCTGCCAACGTAGCGAAGGATGGCATCGCTTTGCGCAATCGTGGTACCATCTTCAAGTTCGAGCAGCGGCATTTGGCCATACTTTGTACTATCCTTCATCTTGACCCAGTCTTCGCGCTGCACGCGGTTATCCTCAAAGTCAACTCCATTGAGGATACAGGCAAGACGAATACGCTCGCCCAAGCCAGTGACATCAAAGTAAGAAAGTTTGACAGTCATTTTCTCGAAGTTTAGTCTTTCGCTGTGTTCACAAAAACTAGCGCTTTCTCCTCTTGCTTTGGTCTGCTGTGCTGTCGGTTGAGTTCAGGTTCTGCATCAGGTCTCCATCGTGCTTGGCCTCCCGGTGCTAATTAAATGCTCGCAAATTATAGGTAGCCTTGCACTTGTATCTTTGCTCGGCAAATCTCAACGCCAACTTCCGAGGTAATCTACAAGTCTTTACACTCTAGCCACTCGAAGTTGGAGATGGTACTACGTTGAACTTCCAAAGTTGTACAGAGAACGAATATTGTTCCTTTCCCGTGGAATCATTCAACACGCGTCACAGCTGATGCCCTAGTATCGTAGCAAGTTATTGCAGCCCCGGTTGTGAAAGCGTGCGTCTTCGGCACTTCGGGTCTACAATTATGATGGCGATGCGTATTAGACAGTGTCGTTTCACTTTTGGCCTAATGATTGCATTACACGGTCACGGTAGTTGGTAGACAGGTAGAAGAAGCTCCTTTCAGCTGAAGTTCCCAGATCAAAGAATCCCTGGCAGAACTAACTGAGTTGGTTTCGCGTCACGGACTAGCAACTTGCAGTTCACTGTTCTCTCGCAGGTGGGCCTTTTATCGCTCAACACTCAACGCCACTCCATGTCTGCACCTGAGCTGCAATTAATTCTGAAGGTTGAGCCAGATAGCACTTTTTTTTTAACCATTTTGGAATCTCCAAGTGCTTTTGTGCGCAAGTGCCTACAAGCAGTAGCCTAGTCCTCTGTTAGTACCAGTGGACCAATTCCTAAGAGAAGGGTGTAGGTACTACCTAGTATACCAGCCACTGAAAACGTTGGTGCTTTGGGATAAGGATTGCTTCCTCAGCATGATTAAGCATCGACAATAGTGGACTTATTGTCTGCTCACTCATCAGCTCCAAGGCCTCACGGGTTTGAAGCGGTTCTCTGATAGATTTCAAAGGCCTTTGAAGTTCTTGAAACATTGGTCGGGTAAACTGCAGTGTTCGAACGTATGGTACCTACCCATAATAGTGTGCTATGATCCGGTTCTTCGCCAAATCACGAAAACCACTTATCTTTGGATGAATGAATAGAAAAGGGTTCTTCTAAGAGCGACAAGTACAAAGAACTTGAATTTCAGGGCTAAGGAAGTGATTGTTTTGGCTTGAGTTTTTACCCAAGCAAAGGATTTTAACTTGTTACCTCTGACTATGAGAGTGGGGCTAGTAATAGTCTTCGGGGCACTTCATCATGACCTGAAATTCCTCTTCGAGCACCTGGGAAAGCCCCAAGTTGTGCTCTCTGTGCGGAAGATCCTGAAACAAAGGCCGTGCAGTAACAGACATGGCAACGGCTCGAGCCATATCGCTGCAGACGCGGGCAATGAGGCAGGACACTTTCTACAGGACTCCCGGTGCCACTCGCAAGCAGCCCCGAAGAGAACTTGAAGTGAGTGAAGTAGTTTCATAAATTGCAGAAACTACGAGGGAGAACCATGGAAGATGTCCCGATAGTCACACTTTCGAGATTTTGAAACGATAGTGATGTCGTCATAAGTTAAGAACCAAGTACTTCTGAAAAACCAAGAACGTCCGAATGCCAGCTGGCAAGATTCGAGAAACTAATTGATCAAGGAATTTTGATGAACAAAGAAGAGGCGGATGGCCCTCGTATTTAACTCCGCCAACCAGTTGTCAGCATATACAACGTAGCTTAATTATAATTTCATGTTTAGATAACCAAGCTATGATCTTAGTAATTACACCAGCGGAATTCACACGAGTACCTAAAGGTGGACCTACTAGCCCTTGAGTTAGTTCTGTGCTTTTACCTGTGCGTGCTCTGTTACCCTTGTAGATGTACTCGCTATCGAACCGCTTTTCAGCATCAGGCTGGCCCCAAAGGTTTGTAGTTAAATTGCCTGTCCTTCTCGCTCAATGATTTGCCAAAGATAGTCCAACTATACTTCGCTCGTTGCCCAATTTTTGAAAACGTCACATCACAATAACGAACATGTACTGGTACCTTTCTCCAAAATACGCTCTCTTGATGTGCAGTATCAACCAATGTTTAGGTAGCGTTTGACTAGAAATCCTAGCGACAGGGTTGAATAGGGTGCAAAGAACGAAGCTTGATAGCATAGTTTCTACTTCTCTTCAAAGCTCATTTTGTTGGCTTTTTTTTTCTTTTCTTTTTTTTAAAGATCAGTTGTCAATCTTTTCTACTATGTTGACGTTGACATAAACTACTTTCGTGATCTAGAGCTTGCACTGATGACATCTTGATGCCCAAAGTATCCTCTTATAGTAGATTGCCCATTGTCGAAAGAATAACTATAGAAAAAATGTCCATCTTTATTTATGTATTTATTTAGGGAGTTTTATAACTGACGGAAGAGTTCTAGCCTCGAGTCCTCTAGATATTGGCAGCATAAACGGGAAGTTGCTTCATCAGCTGAGTGACTTTAACCCTTTGCCACAATGACGAAGACATGTACCAAGTAGGATACAATTGAAGTTCCATTACTCGTCGGTCCGTGCAAGGATAGTATCAGACAACTTTTTAAAATCTATTTATATTTTGCATAAATCAACAGAGTTATTGAAAGGGTCTGACTAATGGGTCTTGTACCACTCTGCAACCTCAGGAATCGCCAAGAAGCGCTCAATATACTCTGCAACTTCTGGTGAGATACTGAGGCAACCTTTAGGGAAATGCTCGTGTTGGCCAAGCTGAAATTGGTTTAAGAATGCCACGGTATGGCAATCCGCGATTGTAGGGCCAGCACTTGACGCAATAAACTTGTTCCCGTTTGCCTTGAGAAGCATCGCGACATTCTTCAAATGTGTCGGCAAAACATCTGCCAGAAAGGTTTCACGCAACTCTTTAAATTTAGCAATGCCCTCTTCAGACTCAGGGAAGTCCTTCGCATAGCCAAATGCTTCCGGCGTCCATTGAAAGTAATACGCTGGATGAAAAGCACGGGCCATATCGTCGATGACGTTGATGGCTTCGTTTACCTTGAACTGTTCAGCAGGATCCTGCGGGTAGAGGGCGTTTTTTCCCATTGTACCAACCAATCGCAAAATGGCGTCACTTTGGGGCAGCTCTGGGCCATTGTCAATTTTTAAGAACGGCAATTGGCCATACTTGGTCTTGGGCTTAAGTTCTTCCCATTCCTCTCCCATACCCACACGAACGTCCTCAAACTCGACATGGTTTAACACCAACGCTAGACGGATTTTCTCCGCCACCCCATGAATATCAAAGTATGTAAGCTCGACACCCATCGTTGTCGTATCCTTTATGCTCTGCTGCTATGTCTTCAGCTGGTGGTGTTCGGGTTCTGCTATCTTTTGGTTTTGCTGTCAATCATTCAAGTTTGCAATTTTCTACTACTTACTACTATACTAGGCTTTATCACTCTTTCGAGAATACTACTCTTTCGTGCTAGAATGCCCAACATTGTAGACGCATCTACTGTGCGAACCGCTTCCACAAATGTGAGTCACCAGAGAACGCATGACCATATGATTAGGTCGCGAAGGTCTGGCGCAAGCATTCTGCAAAAGCATACCTAGTAATTATCTCACACGAGTGATGACGACGAACTCTTTTCATTTCTATTTCTTTTCCTTTTTTCACTTTTTGTAAGCAGTAGTAGCAGCTAGCTAGACACCTAACCACACTTATGTGAAGATTGAACAAACTAACGGCACGTCGGGTTATGGGCAGGATGCAGTAGAAGCAGCAGGATTGGTGTATTCAGCCAGGCCGTAGTGAAAGAACGGGGTTAATGCCGTACAACTTCGGCTCGGAATAAGCTCCTGGACTCGTCTTTAAAATATAACATAGTCAATTCTTTTCCCCTTTTCCTTTCATTTTTATAATTAAAGTTTTAATTAAAAAAAAGAAGAAGTGAAGCTCATTTTGTGAACCACTCTGGAATTGATAGATCATGTCAGAGTGCTCCGCGAAAAGCAGAAGTCTCCTTCCCACGATCTTTGGATGGCTCATTGAAAATCTAAAGAAGTGTAACACAACATCGTGTTGCAAGAAAAAGGATGAAATCTTTGCAGGAGCAAAAAATGATGATGTTACTAGTTGAACAAAACTTTTGACATGATTAGTTCTCATATGCTAGATCTTTGATCGCACTAAATGTCCTGAGCTGCTGCAGGCAGCATTTACCGGACCGAACAAAGGTCATCGAGGGATGGCTAGATTACTTGCTGTAGTACTTGGCGACTTCCGGGATCTCGTAGAAGCGCTTGATGTAGGCAGTGAGCTCGGAGAACTGGTCGAGGCTAGTAGCGGGAATGTGGTCAATGAAGCCACGCTGGAACTGGTTAAGGTAGGGCACAGCGTAGCAATCAGCAATAGTGGGGCCCTCAGTGGAAGCGAGAAAGACGCCGCCGTTGGCCTTGATGAGGTCCTCGATGAGCTTGGCGTACTTGGGCAGCTCGGTCTCAAACCACTTCTCGCGGAGCTCCTTGATCTTGGCCTTGCCCTCCTCGGACTGAATGAATTCCTTGGTGTAGCCAAACTTCTCCGGAGCCATGCCGAGGCTGTGAGCAGGCACCCAGGAGCGAGCAAGGTCATCGATGAGGTTGATGGCCTCGTTGACCTTGAACTGCTCCATGGGGTCAGAAGGCACGAGCTTGCCAGCGCCCATGGTACCGGCAAGGCGGAGGAGGGCATCACTCTGGGCGAGCACGGGGCCATCGTCGATCTGCATCAAAGGCAGCTGGCCGAACTTGGACTGCGGCTTGATGGCAGTCCACTCTTCGTGGTTCACGCGGTGGTCCTCGAACTCAACGCCATTGAGGGTGAAGGCGAGGCGGATCTTCTCCGCGACACCCTGGATGTTGAAGTAGGTGAGCTTGATCGTCATGGTTCTTGGCTGCTTGTTTACTTGTTTGCTTGCTTACTGTTCTCTTTCTGAAGATCGCGGATGAGTTGCAGGTTTGCAAGCTCGCGATCTCCAATTTTCACAACCTCGCTCACCATCTTCATCACACGAAGACATGAGCAAAAGATCGCAATCATCTCCCAAGAACCACGCCTCCTATCACACCCTATCCAAGTCCTAGTATCCTTCGAGATGCCTACACCTAGTCTGGTAAACCGGGTCATCCCTATCCTTTCCCCAGGTGCAAAGTACAAATCAACACTTCCTCCCCACCCCCTCTATCCACAGACCGTGCCAGAGCTCTTCTAGACAAAGGGGGTTATAATGGGATTTTATGTCGCTGTCGCCTCAGACTCCCGACTCTCTAAGTCAAAAGTAGTAGACATACTGAAGTTGAAACTATAGTAAACGCTAACGCGCGGTTAACGCTGGTAGGTAGGTATTTTGGCTCTGTCTATCTATCTTCGCCCTTTTGTTCAAGGGTTCTCGAAAGTCCAAGCACGGTGCAACTCTGCGGTCGAGCCGGCCGCAGTAAGGACAGAACAAGTCCAGTGCAGCACCAGAGAGGGTTTGGTTCAGCCTTAAGCAGCTAAAGGCCTGCTCCGGCTCTACAATTCGATTCTCTCGTCGAGAAGCTCCTGAAAACGCGCTTCTTCTTCTTCTTGGCTGCTAGAAGGTCCTAGCACCTGGTAGGACTGACTGACTGCAGCGAAGAGGCCTCATTAAAAAATAAAAAAAGATGTATAATCATCAAACATAGATACATACATACATCATGATAATTTATATCATGTACATCCATGCATACTTCAGAAGATGATACTTACTACGCTGTACTTACTGCGTTGAGATGTTGTACTTACTACGTTGATTGATGTATTGAATGAATTCTGAGATAGTTATTTATCTTTGTTGAGTTGTTGAATTGTTGATTGCCTTTCCTACAAAAGAATAGGATCGGCGCCGATCTTTTCTTGAAGTACTTGAGGTTGAAGTTGCAGAGTTTGTGGAGGGTGGAGAAGAGGTTTCGCCTTGGAGGCTCGTGAGGTGGGATGGGAGGATTGATCGAGATCCGTCCTGGTGCTGGCTGGATCGGGACAGCGGCGTCTGTGGAGGAAGGAGGCCTATGCGTTAGTAAATGTGTCTGTTTGTCTGTCTATGGGTCGATGTTGGAGGAGGCAGTACTTGCAAGAATCCCCGACCTTCCATTTAGTGTAATTATTATTGAGTGGTTCTATTGGCCAAGTGCTAGTGCACAACGATTGGATTCGACAGATCTTAAGCTTAGCAAAACAGACAATCAAACTAAGAAATCAATATAAATAAATTGATTCATTGATTCATTGATTGGCTCATTGATTCATTGATTGATTCATTGATTCATTGATGATCATAGCGAAATGAGGCGATGCATGAATGAACCCTGCGCGACGCTTGAAGTCAGACATTCCGAACCCCCATGGGTTGTACTGGATCTTCTTGGCGCTTTTTGATAGTGTCTTATCACATGAGGAATGTAAGTAACGCACTTGTTTCTGGTAATTAAAGACGGCATCTTTTGGATTTATAGAGTATAAAAGTAAAAGCACCTGGTTAGGGTTGACTCGTAGTGCACTATTAGGATGCTCGTTGAGGCTGACAGGTTTTCGGGAGCGCTTTGAGAAGTGCCGAGCAAAGATAATGGCTCCATTGCGAGACAGCATTATGCCTAAAACTTGGAGAACAAGTAACTCGAGACGTTGAAGATCAGGAGAAGAATATAGATGGTTGGTGACTGCATATGGGTTATTAGAGGCAACCAGATCATTCGGAGTGAAGCTGCTCTGACCTTGTCCCAGCGGGCTTTCAGGATAGTATCGACGAGATTCCGCCTCGGTAAGCACGATAAATGGTAGCTTTTGATGTGTGATAGAGCACACGTTAAAAGAAATAAGAGCGTGGAACTTGAGTGAGTTGCTACTGGTACAACTAAGAGCTTGTATGCGTGAAATGCCCCTTAAAACATCTAGCCTCCAAAAGCCACGGAGAAACTGCATCGAAGCACCATTTGGGGTATGTGATCCAACTTATTTATTCTCTCTACTTTTTGATGGAAGAACATCAGTCGTGAACAAGATTCACAAGATTCACACCATTCGTTAAACTGGACGATCTGGGTGTCTAGTACAATTTGCAGCAAAATGCCCTCTATATCCAAGTTGGAAGACATGTTTTGGCTTCAGCACGTTTTATAGGCTCGAAGTGGCCAGATCTCTACGCTCACTGAGTGTTCACAGTTCAATTTCACAATGCAGCATAGAGCAAATATCCAGCACAAATACTCGCCAGACTTCATTCCTTGTCTTGAAGGGGCAATGCTCCATGTGCTATTCTCCTATGGCCTTTCCGCTAGGGTTCCGCCCTTCAATATTCTAGTTACTGTCCAAAAGTGTTGGATGGAAAGATAGATGCCATCATAACAAGCTCCCTGCTATCGCTTTTACTGCGACGAAGACTTGGGACATAAGGGTTTAACCTTGGGGTTGATATATATATATATATATTGTGTATCAATAGTTTAGGGGCACATTGTGGACTCGCATCTGGGCGGACTTAGGAGATAGCGTGTCGGACTCCGAGACCACTACTATTACGAACATCTAAGTAAAACGGAGACTTTGATTCATACCATGCGTCGTAGATCAAAATCTATGATGTGTAATGTTCTTGGGTTAGTAAATCCAATTTGGAAACCTCCGCCGCCCTCAACCAGAGGCAAGGATTGAGATTTGAGCGGAGCTGTAAGCATGTTGAATTTCGAGACCATCACTGTGGAGCGCAACTCCAACGGCTGGGACGTGGTAACCCTGAATCGCCCTCAAAAGCTCAATGCAGGGAGCCCGAGGCTCATGACTGAGCTGTTGACGTATTTTTCCAATCTTGAGACCAATGAGCTTGTCACTCACGAGAAAGGCGGGCCCTTTCCACGGGCTATTCTGCTCAAAGCAAATGGAAGAGCCTTTTGCGCTGGCCTTGATCTCACAGAAGGTAGTGAAGGCGAGACAAATGAAGCCCATGGGACGTACTTTTTTAATTCACAACGTCGTATTGCCCAAATTATCATGGTAATGCGAAGAATTAAGCAACCCATTGTGGCCCTGTTGCAGGGTGCCACAGCTGGCTTTGGTCTCGCTCTAGCTTTGGCTGCAGACATTCGCCTTATCCAAAAGGACTTTCGCTGTAATGTTGCTATGGCCAAGATTGGCCTCACAGGGGGTGACGTCGGCATTTCGTATTTTTTGCCGCGTGTTGTAGGGCCTGCCGTTGCTGCTGAGATGATGACTACTGGACGTTTTCTTAAAGCTGAGCGTGCCTACCAGCTTGGTTTTGCTGTTTCTATTCATGATACGTATGACGAAATGTTAAAAGCAGGCGAAGAGATCATTCAGACAATGATTGAGACTATGGCGCCTATGCCCCTTTTCATGACGAAGGAAGCAATCAATCTTTCCTACAGCGCTCCAGACCTTCACAGCCAGATCGCTCTCGAAGATCGACAGCAGTTAATGTCCATCAAAGACCCTGCCTTCAAGGTGTACGTAAAAAAGGGCTTCAAGAAAAGCAAACTATAAAAATGTTTAGGCCCTGTTGAATTTACGTCACATCGGAAAATATTCCTTGGTGGTCTTCTCTCAATGCTTTAAACCAATATTTACTCTTTTTTCTTTTTCTACAGAAAGGGAAGGCTTGAATATAAGATATTTTTGAAAGACTTGCATCTTCGAGTACTTCGGTACCTACCTACTGTTGTGAGGAAGCTTTAAAATAGATAATCATACCTGAAAGATGCAGGCTAAAAATAGCCAAATCAACTGAGGGTCCACTGTGAGATTCTACAGAACTCAAATGAGCTTTTCATAGCACCTCGAATTAAAAATTGTTTCGGTGTCTCGATGAGCCTGTTGATAAGCTCTTTTCTCTTCGCGAAGATGTGGATAGAATTTACGTGCTCCCATCAATGCTCCAATGAAGGTCGCACCCCAGTCTCGCTGAAAGTTGAGGAAATAGAAGGGAGTTTTAGATGCCGAATAACCAACGTGTCTTCAAGATTAGCCTTCCCTTAGGTTATACAATCTAGTTAGTACGCATCTACTGCTTCATTTAGTTTTAATTTTAAAAACTCAATTTTGTCAGATGGTTGTGGGAATTTGTTCCTGGTTCTTGTCAAGCCAACTCTTCAACTACGGCGTCGCAGTGGAGTAGACATTCATAGGGCACGCCAAAGATGATAGTGAATTCGCGTGTAAGAACGATGAAGCTTGGGAAGCACGAGGTATCTCTCAAAACCTAGTTGAAGGTAAATTAACTCTGTTAAACATGAGCTATCTGTCTTTAACTTTTCGGGTACAACAGGCAAGATCAAAGGGAAATAAGTAAGACCTCTGCTATCTTCATGGAAAGTTACTGATTGGGTTTAGGCAATTGCTGAAGTTAATGAGCTTCTAGTAGACTAAATGAATCGAAGTGTCGTCTCTGACCTGCCACATTTTATTTTGAGGGTTTGGGGTAAACCTTTTTTTATTAATTCCCATGAAAATGTCTGCGCGACTCCTTGGAAATCACTCGCCGCTTCATAAATCTAGTTTTAGTTTGTTCCAGCACATTCCAAGATATTGGAGCGCTCTTAGAATAGTCGTGGGTACTAATTTCGCTTTATCAGAGTGATGCCGAAGTTTACTAATAGGCTTTTGAGTAGAGGGACTCTATGTATGCATTGAGCAATATTAATTGCGTGAAGCAATGCCAGGATCACTTTCACAATAAAAGTAGAACCAAAACGCGAATCACATCAAGTCCTGGCCTACATTTGGTTGGATAGTCTGGGTCTTCTTACGAGGACTTTCTTGCGAAGGCACACTCAAAGAAAGCTTACCGTTTGGTAGTGTGTTAAAAGTCGAGAAAGATGTCGTGCCCGGTCATTGGCGAGGTAGACCCCGCCATGAATCCTGACGCTAACGTCAGCAACTTTGTGAGCGCAGCAAACGTGGCTCAGGCGGAAGGCCTTCTGCAAAACGTAAACAAAATCTTGCCAACTTGCGAGATCCCTGCACTGAACTTGCGTAAATGCCAACTTCGTGTGGCTGAAGGCGGCGAGGGTGCTGGAAACTGTGTGAAGCAAGCCGAGTGCTACTTGGGATGCGATAAAATGGTATCCATGCGAAAACGCCAGGTCATGCAAGCTTGCGGAGACAAACTTGAAGGTCATGTTCCCGCTGTGCACGCCCGTTTCTTCATGTGCCTTCGCAATAACGACGAGACGAGCTGCCTCAAGTCGCTCCAGGCATTCGTTGACTGTGGTAATGAGACTGTGGCTGCCAAGTAATTGTGTCGTGTAGAGAGTCTTTTCACATCCGTGTAGCCCTCGGGCGTGTTGTTTTGTAGTCAAGATCTAACTAACAGATATCATCGAACATAATTTATGATCTTAGAATCAGCTCCCTGGGATACCTTTCCATTTACAACGTATGTCAAATTCGGCCCTTGAGCCCTTTCATCTGAGAAATTTTTCATTATGCAAGTGCACAAAGGTGAATTTACACTCTTTATGCAGCGCCTTTATCTCTGATCTACACTTGCTATTGTTGAGCCATCGTGGAATCTTGATGATGGCTATGATAAGCTTCTTTTTGTAGGGCAAGCGACACCAGTTGCTCATAAGAAACCAAGCGCACATGCTCAGGAAGATCATCTGCCAAGTCAAACAGATCCGCTACATCTGTCGTTTGAATAGTGTAAATATATTGTACGCTACCTTTGGGCAAGAGTCCTAGCATATTAGCGCAAGTCTTAGGAGAAACGTCAAGGCCGCCAGAGGGGTTTCCTGGTGCCCAATTGAAGGTTGGCTTAAATGCTACCACAGGCTCTTCAGGCCCTCCAATAACACGATAGGTCTCCCCACGAAGAGCCATAGAAGCAATCGGAATAGGCCAGGGAACATTGTTCAAGAAAAATGACTTGACCTTATGCCCAGTGCCTGCAAAGCGCGGAAAATAATGTCCGAAAGCAGCTGTCCATTTCGAAAACCACTCCCAATGAATGCTTCCAGACGTATCCATCAATGCAGCATCTGCGTCCATCTGCCTTACATATGTCTCTTGATCAGCGTCATTAAACATTCCTGGATAAGAGTACAATGTACCGGAGGGAGGAAAGATGAACCAGTCATTACCACTTTTCTCAGCTTTTCTCATGTACCAGCGCAAAATATCTGGAGCGATACGAATTAGATTTGGCGAAAGAGTCCAGGTGAGTGGGAAACAATCATTGGAAGAGTTTGCTGCTGCAGACTTTAGGCATCTATCTGCGCGGATCTCCATATGTTTACGTGCAAAGCCCTGCACAAAATCAATGTTATCCATATCTCCGTATACAAGACCAACATAGGAAACACTTGGGTCGTAACTGACATCTGAAGCAGACGTTTGTGTAAAGGCTTTTTCAATAGGCTCTCGACTGCTCCAAAACGCCAGGTTTCTGGCATGTTGTGTTGCAATCTGCCCTAACGTAGGCAAGCAATCAGTCTCGGCCTCAAAGGTAAAGCCTCCGAGTATGCGAACTTGCGTGTTATAGCCATACACTCGCACAGGCTTTCGCCACGGCGCGTTGTCTACAATGCGCTTAAGGTAGGTGTGCTCAGCGGTCATTGGCACGCAACCAAGTGGAAGGTAGTTTGTAAAAAGACGGTTTTTCACAATAAAGTCCACAAGCTCACCTTTGGCAAGCATTGCGCTTTCTTGGACGGCAAGTGACGAAGTTTTAGCTAGCACGGCCTCAGCTTCCGCGAGAGCGCGGGCCTTTGACCACGACCTTGCATCAACCTTGATGTGAACACCGCTGGCAGGCTCAACTGCAACCATTGGGATTGCGTCTAAGACGCCAGCAAGTGTAACAACAGTATCCAAAGTATCGTCGATCCTCCCAGGAGGGTACAAGATGACACCATAGCGCTTGGCAGCGTCTTGAACAAACTCCGAAACGGATGTCGTTTGCAGAGGTCCATCACCGACGATTTCACTTAGCCAAAAGGCATCATCATCATCCATCACTACATAGACATTTGGCGCATCACGATTTGCAAGTCCTGCAGCAGCCTGCACTGCAAGTCTAAGTTCTGGTGCTGCATGGGTCACGTTCACAACCTCCAGTGCACGTGCGTTGTCAACGAGCACAAAAGTAGTAGCAAGAGCCACAATCAAAAAGCTGTAAAGCCTTTTCATGGATGCGGTGTTGGCTTTACAAAAGCGGCAACCGACTGGGAGCGTTGCTGATTCAGTGAAGTCTCAACGATGATCCTTGAAGATTAAGTTAGATGGTCGAAATCTTCAAGGTTCTTTGGATATCTTTGGCTCGTTAAATTAATGCTACTATACTACTAGGAAGTTTTCTTTTTTCCTTTTTCAAGTTTATTTTTCTGTCAAGCTGCTAGAACTGTTATATAATAGAACACTATCGTTTTTTAGAAGTAATAAATATTAGATAATTTATAAATAAAGTAAAATACTGCAAGTTCATTCTCTTTTCTTTCTTTTTTCGAGTGGTTCCTATCTATCTATTGTTTCTTATCTTACCTATTCGTAATGTTTAATCATTTATCTAATAATAATGATAATAATAATAATGGTTGTAATAAGTTGGGTTGCGAAACCCAAGGGGAGAGTGAAGCCGAATTTGTTGGAATTTATCCAACAAAATCCCAGCGTAGCGGAACACCGATGAGTAGCATTAATTGAAGAGCTCGCTGCAGGCCTGCCTACTCAAGAGGGGCCAGAACCAAAACTCGCGCAAGAAACCTCTGTAACAATTGTTTGCAAGCAAGCAGAGGACGCAGCCCTCCTTGAAATAACCGGAGGTGCTGGAGTATCGGAGGGAACTTTGAGCTGAGGCTGGTCAAGAGCCTGGAGGGGCTTGAAGTGAGCGCTCTCATCACCAACACCAAGCTCTGGGAGCCTAAAGCACCTTGCACGTTGGAGGTATATACGTAAAGTATAGGACGCGCTCTCAAAATTTCTTTTGCTAATCTCCGAAGAATATACCTTAGTTCCCTCTAACTCAATTGAATTGGACAAAGAGTAGGTGGACTCTGCAAAAGATCATGAGTTCTCGCCGCAAATCCGCAAGGCTCAGGGAGCAAAGAGAACTCGAAGATACCTTGGAAGATATCTCGGAGACAGCTGTGAACACGACCCCTGCAATAGCACCGGGACTTGCCTCAGACACAGACCTGACAATAGAGTCCCAGGCAGTGAGACAAACTCAAGGCAAAGGGTCTACTAAACCTTCGTCGGCATCTTCAAGAAGTTCTGCAAATACTGCTGGCGCGATGGTAACAGCTTCACGTACAAGGTCCAAGTCATGCGCAGGTGTCTCGACGCGGGCGATACGATCAACACGTGAGAATCGTACAGCAACCTCCTCTACCTCGCCGAACGTACCTTCAAGCGTCGCAAATGGTACGGATACAGGACCGCAAGAAGGCACAGTTTTGAGAAGGTCTACAAGAAGGACTAGACCACCGAAAGCAGAAGAATTTGGTAAGACCGAACCTCCCAAAAACAAAGATAGAGCTAAGAACAAAGAAATCATCGTTCAAGAAAAATTGGAAGCGAGTCAAGAGATAAACCAGGATGATGATGAAAATCCGTCCTCAGGCACCAGACTCCCCTCAAGCGAGTATATTAAGATACTCCATCGCAACTTATACGAGAAATTTGGCTCGCCCGTGCCAGACAGTATCTCATTTCTAACTGGCAAGGCTGTAGAGCCACCGGCGTGGTGGAGTGATTCTCAATGCTCAAATGATGCAGCAAAGTTTATAAAACAATGTAATGACGTGATGCGAAAAATTACACGTGTCAACGAGACACATTTTGACAAGGACATTGTTCAGGGGTTTGATACATTTCGCCGAATTGGCTATGTTGATATGGACATCACGTTTAGTAGCGCATCGGATTTCAAGAAAAGGATTCTTCAGTACACCCCTCCCCCGCGAAAGTCTTCCAAGCAACCTCTGTCATACAAGCAAATTTTGTGGAAGAGCAATTCAGGTGAACCTGCGAGTGTGGATACACCAGTATCAGTGGAGTTACTGCGAAAAGCAATTGATGGAGGGAAAGTATCCCTCTCCCATTGTAACTCTCCATCCGCCACTCCTGAGGAGCTTTTTGAATGGATAGATGCTGTCTTCACGTATCAGCACCCGACCACCTCACCGTGGAAAGCGCCCTTAGTACGTTGTGTATCGCAGACTGAAGAGGTCGCTTCCAAGTGCTTACGCGTCCGTATCCATTTGTATGTCAGTCGCCTCATATTCTGGATGATTGCCAATCGCTCGCTGAGGACACTTATCAAGTACTTGGTAGCTTCATCTCCGATCTCTGGTCCTCTATCAAGTCTTCCTAAGGTAGACGCTGTGTTCAACCGTAGTGTCCCCCAAGAACTGCATCTTCAGGATAACCAGTTTAACACTGATGCCCTTCTTCGCTCGCATGAAAGCTTAGGTTACAAGGAGTACCCGGGAAACCCTAAAGGGTTGAAGCTTAAGATGAGAGACTACCAGTTGCAGACTCTACAGTGGATGATTGATCAAGAACGCCTTCCTCGGGGGCTAAATGGTTGCTTTTGGGAGGAGCGTCAATGGACTGCTGACCCTGGGGCAGGGAGCTTCTACATTTCACCTGCTTTGGGTGAGGTACGCCTCAAAGCCCCTCCCTTAGTTCGCGGAGGTCTTGTATGCGAAGAGATGGGTCTCGGTAAAACTCTTGAGTTTATTTCACTCGTCCTTCATGACCAAAATGTTTCAGAGCCCGAATTCGAGATTGAAGAAGATGTTATTGCATCAAATGCCACTCTTTTCGTGGTACCAGACGCTTTACTGCCGCAATGGGCTCATGAGTTCGAAAAATGCCTCAATGACCCCACAAAGCTTTGCATAGCCACGCTTGATACTGTTAATGACCACGGTCATTACTTCGCTACTTTGAGAAAACTCGCATGCTGTCTGACTGAATCTGAGTTGCAAGCTCACCATCAGCAGACTACACAGGGTAGCTCGGAAAGCGAGTCAAGCAATGCAGACAATCGTTCAGTTGAAAATTTGCCCAATCCAGATGGTGGGCAATCTTTAGAGATTGGAAACCCCCGAGATAAGATCTTGTTTGAGAGAGTCAAATTCAGATATTCCAAGGCTATCGATGAAGCTACTGAACAGATAGCCAAGTGCGACATTGTGCTCACCACCTACCGAAATATCCAGAATGTTGCCTTATCTATACAACGTATACACTGGCGGCGTATTTGTTTGGATGAAATGCAAGAGATTAGGAGTTCCACAACATCCCTTGCGCGAATGTGTAGGGATCTTTCAGCTCGCTCTCGCTGGATGATTTCTGGTACACCGATCTACACGGGAATTGATGATATTCATGGAGAGCTCAACTTTCTTGGTATTATTCCGTTTTCATGTCCGGACAATGCCGATGGATTTTGGAGCAAGCGTGTCAAAAGACCTTTTGAATTGAAACTCCCCATAGCACTTGAACGACTAGGTTTGCTTCTTGAGCACGTGATGATGCGGCATTCTAAAAACCAAACTTACGTAACAGATAGCCAACGCACAATCTTACACTTGCCTACTGCGACAACCCGGTACGTAGGTATCCCGATGGAATATCGCGAAAGAGCCCTGTATCAGTATCTTGAGGCACTGGCTGTCAAAGCGCTTGATATGTATACCCCACACCAGCAGAACCGCCGTAGCCATCGAGGATTTAACCATGCTGCTAATCGCCCTTGGTTTGTGGCTATTGAACTGCTTCGTCTCCTTGCATCATCACCATACCTTATTAATGGCGGAAATGGGGCAGCCCCGATGATCTGTCGCATGAACAACTGTGTTCGAGAAATTCTCACATCTTTTCATCGACGAGGTATAGTACACCCAAATCAGTTTACTGTGCTATTTTCTCAATTTTCTGAGCTTCCTGGCGATGACCTGCGTGATTTTTTACTTTCTGGAGATGCTACTGGTACGAAGCAAAGTAGTGGGATGGTCAGCACCCAAAGCAGACAACAGTATGCAGTGACTGCCGCCAGCGGAGCTGGCGCATCTGCGGGCGCTATGAGAGAGCACATTGCAGAGCGTCTGAAGGAGACTGAAGAAAAACTCAAAGCAGCTGAATCCGGTTGCAAAGAGGGCTTTTGCTCCGCTCGAGGAGGCAGTATTCCCAAGCTTCGCTGGCGTTGGGCCATTCAAGCAATTACGAGCGGCAAATACCTTGCTTTGCTTTTGCTGCGAAGTAAAATTGATCCAATTCTTAGGCGTGAAGTTTTACGGTTGATGAAAACCGAGACCCAAACCTTCACTATTCAGGCACAAAAAGCAGTACGTATTGTTAGTTGTACAATGAAGCTAGAGAAAGCTCGCAGTCACCTCGAGACCGTTATTAAAGATTATGAGCGGATGCCTACGCGTATGTTGTGCTCTCAGTTGGCATCATTGACGTCAAACTTCAGCTTTGAAGTGGTCCTTAGACAGAACACATCCTTAGTTGAAGCTCACCGAGGGCGAGAGCAAGAAGACTTGAAACTATGTTTCAATAATCAAGATTCTCCAATAATGCTGAGTGATGATCCAGTTCGCTTGCGGAAGCAGATTATAGATCAAATCGCAAATTCTAATTTCTGGTGTCAGACTCTTCAGTTACTCATACGTATTTTTGAGGAGGATTTCCAAACGAAATGCAGCCCAGGTATAAGTTTGGAATTACCGGTATTACCTCTCGCGCTCAAACTTGCTACTGTTGACTTTGAAGCACGCTATAATGGCGACGGAAAGCGTGTGTTTGTTCCTGTGCAAGATCTTCTTGAGGTTGATGAACTTTCCAGTACTGTAAAGGTACGCTTTCTTGACGGTGAAGTCAGGCTGCTGTCAACACAAGACGTACGGTGTATGTCTCCGACGCTCCCAGCCAGCGAGTCTAGTATGACCTCATCGTCCTCTGAAGAGCGGGACGATATTGAAATGACGAATGCAGATTCCCCAACGCCACTGGGAAAATCTACAGTAGCGATCACATTGCTGGAACTTTGCCGAGAAAGCAAGGTGAACCGAACATCCATAGAACGCATTGCAGCAGCTGAAGCAGACCTTGCATCAACTCCTTTGCTCCGCATTCATACATTAGACCGTGCGGAGCTACAGAAGCTCATGAGTGATGATGTGGGCCATACATCAGAACGGGATGACACACTTGCTGAGCGACGTCTTGATCGTCTCATGAAGGTTGTACACAGGCATGTTCTTGAACTTTGCTTGAAAGATCGGCTGCTTTCAAGTAAGCTTTTGCGGGATCGCATTCGCCAATGGTACTGCAGTTCGGAGGTCCCCAGATCACTTGAAAAACTGTGTAGTCATATTGGAATTAAGAATGAGGACGAACGCAAGGCCTTAGTAGCTACGTTTGCACATTATGGATGCACCAAATCAAGTGATTTGGATTACCCATCATTTTCTATTCGTTTTGGCCTGAAAGAGACCTCAACTCTCGGCTCATCGGCAGGCAACTCTTTGGAAGGCGAGAACGAGCAGAAGCCGGATTGGTCACTGTTGAGCAAGCCAGATGTCACAATATTTGCAAGGGTTTATGACTGCTCGCCATACCGAAGGTCAAACCGTCATTTTCAGCTACGAGTAGTGAAGATCATTTCTGACTTTGACGACTTGCATGCATCCCAGCTTAAACTAGAAGATGGAACGGTGCGTATGGTGCCCTGGGGCGAAATCCACTTTGAGTCTGGAGAAGCAACTTTGATCCAAGTATCTGCTACTACAGAAAGAAGATCCAACTCATCAAAGAAGCGAGCTTTGGTGGTGGAAGAAGAATCTGCAAAACAGGCCAGTGCTTCGGGTCCTTTCACAGATTTGGCAGCCAACGCCCGGAAACGTGTGAAGGGATCATCTTCTAGCAAGGAGTCTGTGAAGCTCCTTGATGGGGACGGAGGACTTGTGGAGTTTGCTCGTTTAAAGTTTACTCCAGCCTCCAGCATAAATATTCTTGCAAACGATGTACTTTCTGTGAATTATGAAGAGCAAAAAGTTACTGTTCTGCGCCTTGATAATGGGTTACCTGAGGAATTCGATATTGCAATCCTTGATCTGCCAGATGCCGATCATAGCAACATTGTTCATACGCCTGTGTCCAAAAATGTCCATGAATCAATTCAGGGAAAGAAGGATCGGATCTCCGAGCTGAAAGAAGTAGTAGATGGAAAATCAGCTCTTGCTCGAGATCTTCGAACATACGCAAATACTCTGAAGGCTGCGCTGAAGCGAGGCGCAAAACGTGTAGATGCTTTAGAGAGTCAGGGTTTGCGCGCTTTACAGGAACTCATTGACCAAACGAACACGCCTGAGTGTGGGATCTGCCTGGAAGAGCTCACTTCTCCAACATGCACTCTCTGTATCCACCTGTTTTGCGAAACCTGTATTTCCCAGCACATCGCAGTCAATTCATCCCATTTTGCACCGTATCGATTTGCTTGTCCCTTGTGCCGGCGCCAGCTCACTCGTCCTGAGATTTTCCGAGTATTGAAACCGAGAGGAGTGATTGAGAACAAGAACAAGGGCGAGGACGATTTAGAGAAAGCACAATCCACTAGTCAATCTGCGAAATCAACGGCAACTCGAAAGGTCACGCGTCATATGAGGAGGAATGGTGTGCAAGCTAGGGAAACAGATGAGGCTGTTACTGATGGGCAAAACGAGAATATTACTAGACCCCCACAAGGGGAAGTTGTCGAGTCTGTGGGGATTGCGACAGCAGCTCAATGGGTACAATATGTCTCTGAGAATGAATCTAACCAAGCTCTAGCACAAGCTGCACTTGGTCTCTCAGATGAAGGTTTGACCCGGGTGCTCACAGAAGCTCTTAATGCAAACTTTGTGAAGGTTCTTAGAGCCGTCACAGGTCTCCAGCCCAACGCCCCTGCTTCGCACGATTTCGCTGGTATCTATGGATCTAAAATTAGTCGACTTCTAGTCGATCTTCAGTCATTTGCGACCCAAGAAGGTAAGACAGTGATATTCTCACAACAACGGAACACAGTGATTCACCTTTCTAAAATTCTTGATCAGAATCAGATTATACATGCTCGCATTGTAAAAGGCGATCGTATTCCAGCACTTCGTGCTGCCGTGGATTCTTTCAAGACGCAGGATCATGTTCGCATCTTACTCCTGCAGAGCTCAAGTGCAGCAGCTGGCTTGACTTTGACGGAAGCTACTCGGGTGATCCTCTTTGAACCATTTCTTAAGCTTGGAGAGGAACAACAGGCTATCAATCGTGTGCACCGCATTGGGCAAACACGACCTGTAGAGACAATTTGTTATTTTGCTAGAGGTACTTTGGAAGAGCGTATGCTGTCCTGGCGTATGGCGAGTGAAAGGTCAGAAGCAGATCGGGATAGCAATGGCCAAACAGATCTTTTCGGTTCAAATGCAATGTTGCAGGCTTGTCAGAGTCAGAGGTACCTTCGCTATATCACCGGTAAGAGCAGCGCTATCACTGAAGAAGACGAGAATGCAGAGGAAGAGCGCCAAGCAGACTCCGATCATGGCTCGCACGATAGCAGCAGTATGGAGGATTCTGATGCTGAGAACGAGGAGTTTGACATGCAAGATCTTGACTCCGATGACTCTGAGCCCGACGATGTGTCAATCATTGAAATCACAGCTAATTAAAAAAAAAAAAAAATAGAGATTGCAAAGCATAATCAACACGATTTTTGATGTAATTTGTTGTTTACTGTTAATGTTGTGATTAAGGTAGCCTTCTGCGGGTTGCGCGTGTGTTCCTATAATCGCATACGCTTTCTCAAGGTGTGGAACCCAGGTCTACATCCTCTTATGTACTTACTTAGTCGTGCAATGACTCTGGGGACGGGTCCCAGCAGAACCAGGTAGTACCCAGTACCTTCTTCCACTGCTGCACTGCCATGATGCTCTCACTAATCACTCCTTTAAACCATTTTACTTGTGCATCAGCTCAAGTCAAAAGCGCGTGCGTTTCTTATGGCACGCCTGCAATTCTCAGGCCACAAAAGGTGACCCTCTTCCGTAAATGTTTTCCTGTGGTGTGTCAGAACCTTGAAGGACAATGGTGCCAAAAGTGGAGCGCCAACATATCTCCAACAGAAACACAACTCACCTGAACAATGTCGCTTCGACTTAGAACAAACATTCAACTGTAAACCCCGCGAAGAAGGCGACTTATTCGGCTCCATGCTACAGCATCGTCGGCTGCAAACTGCGAAGGCCGCCATGCTCATGTTGGTTTCCTGCCACGGTCGTCGGCGAAGTGTAGGTACCTACAACTACAAATGTAGTAGGTTGAAAAATGCTCCATTCGTAGAGAAAAGCAACAAAAGAATCAAAAAAAGACTCGGAAAAACACCTCTCAGTTTTATAATTATACTTCTTTCTTTTATTCTTTTTATCATAAATAAATAAATAAATAAATAAATAAATAAATAAATAAATAAATAAATAAATAAATAAATAAATAAATAAATAAATAAATAAATAAATAAATAAATAAATAAATAAATAAATAAATAAATAAATAAATAAATAAATAAATAAATAAATAAATAAATAAATAAATAAATAAATAAATAAATAAATAAATAAATAAATAAATAAATAAATAAATAAATAAATAAATAAATAAATAAATAAATAAATAAATAAATAAATAAATAAATAAATAAATAAATAAATAAATAAATAAATAAATAAATAAATAAATAAATAAATAAATAAATAAATAAATAAATAAATAAATAAATAAATAAATAAATAAATAAATAAATAAATAAATAAATAAATAAATAAATAAATAAATAAATAAATAAATAAATAAATAAATAAATAAATAAATAAATAAATAAATAAATAAATAAATAAATAAATAAATAAATAAATAAATAAATAAATAAATAAATAAATAAATAAATAAATAAATAAATAAATAAATAAATAAATAAATAAATAAATAAATAAATAAATAAATAAATAAATAAATAAATAAATAAATAAATAAATAAATAAATAAATAAATAAATAAATAAAATAAATAAAATTATTAAAAACAAAAAGGCAACAAAAAAAATCATGCATGACATAAAATATTGAAACCTCTCAGGAATGAACATCGAAGCCTTCCGTTTCACAGCCCTTCTGAGCCGCTCTGGAAGGGCTGATACCTCAGAAGACGCTCACGTGGCTGTGGACTGCATCTTCTTCGACCTTGGGCGCTAAAGCTTATCTTGGATGTCTGCTTCACACTCGCTAATACCGCTGGCAGGAAACAAGATTGAATCTTGCGCTCCCGGATCCCGAATCTTGTCTTCGTCTCTAAATCGTTCTGTGCCCCATGTCTCATGCAATGAATACACCTACGTAACTTACATAATGCCCCATATATTACATGATTATACCCGATGAACTACTCTACATATTTTAAAATAGGGGCTAGTTTATAATACAATAACTACCTAAATAGCACCGTTAATATAAGACAAAAGAATTCTTATGATCTCCGCCTTTATTCGCCTTGTTATACCCAAGAGATGTTCTGGCCTCTTGTAGAATGACACGTAGTCTTGTGCCAACCTTGCGCGGGGGGTAATGTGAAAGTCCTTGACAGTGACGGGGCGGAAGACCGTCTTCGCAAGTGGGCTATTGGGTGCCTTTACAGTAGACCTTTCTCGTCTATAAGTGGAACATATCATTATAACCCATTTGCAGCGAAGTTAAAAACCTACTGGGAAAGGCAGCTATAGTTCACTTGGGCGTGGTCGTGCATTACAATACTGAGCAGGGAGCAAACCAAGTTTGCGAGCTAGTTGCGCCGATTACCAACGACTCGCAAGGACTTCGCTGCATAGGTACGTGCAAGTCGAGGCTAGATGCCTGCAGGGCCCATCGCAGCTTCATTGGGCCCTAAAGGGCTACGGGAAACCTCTTGTTTCAGGAGCTGCAGATGAAAGCGTGTTAATGGATGCCTTGAATGGGCCGTGTGCCAACCTGTCTTGACGCAGTCGTGACCAAGCCGCCCCAAGACACTGCAAAACGCTGCAAACCTGACTGAGGCAGTCCTGACTCTCAGGAGGACCCCTCGTGGGCGGTATATCTTGCTCGGGTCCCGAGAGAGTCCCGCCGAGAGCTGGACTCAGCACAGGCATTGCAAAGGTGAATGCACCTTGCTATCTACACATATATTTGTATGTGTAGGTATTTCTATAATCAATGTGAAGTTGCAAGGTCGAACCCTGTTGAGTTCATTAATTGGCTCAAGCCTATGTAATGGCATTCGGACATGAATTCAATCTTCATGGATGAAAAGCGCAGGTTTAGTTTAGGGAGTTCTGGCGTTCGGCGATTTCTTGAGTGCTTTGATTTGGAAAGAAATAGTGACTTGGTTTACATGTGAATTGGGGGGTGTGTATTTTTCCGCGAGACAATTTAAAGATAGGCTTCATTTGATGACTAACTGGGGAATGTGCAATTGTGGGCAATACGTAAACCAATGCGCTACAAATTCAAAACGAACTCTTGTTGCTATGCATAGCGAGGGTACTGCTTTGATTTAGTACAGAAGCAAAAAAGAACAAGAACAATAATGGGCAAGTGCGAAGGCATGCACATTGTGTGCATTGGTGCCGGCTATGTTGGTGGCCCCACCATGGCGATGATCGCCTACAAGTGCCACGACATCACTGTGACCGTTGTGGATATCAGCGAGAAGCAGATTGCTGCCTGGAACTCTGACGAACTCCCTATCTACGAACCGGGTCTCGATCAGCTCGTCTTCGAGCGCCGCAACAAGAACCTCTTCTTCTCCACCGACGTTGATGGTGCCATTGCAAAGGCCGACATTATCTTTGTCAGTGTCAACACGCCGACCAAGACTAGCGGTATCGGTGCTGGACGTGCTGCTAACATCTCTAACTGTGAGCTCGTGGCACGTAACATCGCCAAGGTCGCTACTTCGCCCAAGATTGTTGTAGAGAAGTCCACCGTACCCGTTCGCACTGCAGAGAGCATGGGCCGCGTTCTCGCTGCAAACGAGAAGGGCATCAAGCACCAAATTATCAGCTCCCCCGAGTTTCTTGCCGAAGGTACCGCTGTTGAGGATCTCCTTGAGCCTAGCCGCGTGCTCATTGGCGGTGAGCAAACCCCGGAGGGTCTTGCAGCTGTCCAGCGCCTTGTGGAGGTCTACGAGTACTGGGTCCCTCGTGAGCGTATCATCACCACTAACTTGTGGTCCTCTGAGCTGTCCAAGCTCGTTGCCAACGCTTTTCTTGCGCAGCGTGTGAGTTCCATCAACTCTATCTCTGCTCTCTGTGAGGTGAGCGGCGCTGACGTTGATGAGGTTGCCCGTGCTGTTGGAACTGATTACCGTATTGGCAAGCACTTCCTCAAGAGCAGTGTTGGCTTTGGTGGCAGCTGCTTCAAGAAGGATATTCTCAACTTGGTTTACCTGTGCGAGTCTTTTGGTCTCCACGATGTTGCCGAGTACTGGAACTGGGTTGTGAAGATGAACGAACTCCAGAAGGAGCGATTTGCCAAGACCATTGTCAAGCGTATGTTTAACACTGTGACTCGCAAGAAGATTGCCATCTTTGGCTTCGCCTTTAAGGCTGACACCGGTGACACCCGCGAGACCGCTGCGGCTGACGTGTGCCGCTTCCTCCTTGAGGAGGGCGCCAACCTCACTGTGTACGACCCTAAGGTTCTTGCTGACGATATGGAGCGTGAGCTTCTTTACGCAAAGTGCGACAAGGAGCGCATGGATAAGCAGATCACCCGTGCCAAGGATGCCTACGCGGCTGCTGCTGATGCCCACGCCGTTGTGATCCTTACCGAGTGGAAAGAGTTCAAGGAGCTTGATTTTGAGAAGCTTTACAAGTCCATGGAGAAGCCGGCCTTCATCTTTGATGGCCGTAACATTCTTGCCCACCAGGAACTCCGCGAACTCGGCTTTGAGGTCTTTGCCCTCGGAAAGAACAAGGTCGTGTAAGTGAGTCATAGCTGTCTGTCTGGCTATTCAGTACTATGACTAGCCAGAGCTTCCTCTATCTCATTTCAGTGCATGGGTCCAGATACGGAGACCATAAGCAGGCTGGTGTGCTTGAAACTGCGTTCATGTTTAGCTAGCCAATAAGCTAAGTCAACATGAAACATGCTCTGGATGGTATTCTTGGAAGACAACTCTCTATTTTCCCATCTCTGTACTTTTGTTCTCGACATTATTGTGCTTGGATTTTCTCTTTTGAGAAGTCGAGCAAACTTATTCGGATCAACACGGGTCAGAGGTGTTTTCCACCATATCTTTTACTTTACTGCCAGTTTATTTGGCTCGCGTCCCTTTTATAGGCGGTCAGACAAATTGAACATTGGTTAACGAGTGAGCTTCTGCTCGTTGTGGAGCTTCCTTAGTACGGGCCCTTCGAAGTGTAGCACAGTGTACGGAGGTCCGCTGGAGTTCCCTCTCTTTTGTTTTCTTTTTATTTGCCCCTCTTCCATACCAATGATATTCACCCTTCCACACACTATAGAATGATAAGAAAAAAATAGGTGACATTCTACTTTTGCCTTTGCCTTAGATTTTTTCTTTAATTCTTGATTTATGCACGCATTTCTTTTCCCCAAGAAAATGAAAGGATCCTCTGTCCATGTTGGAACCATGCAAAACATAATATCTTGTTCGCCAAATTGCCCAAAGACAAAATAGATATTTATCATAGAATAAACTTTGAAGAAATCGGGTACTAGGTACCTACACTTTTGTGAGTATAAGAGATTGCCGATAAGCTAAAAGTTTAAGCACTCATATCAGTCAAGGTAACCTAACCCACAAACTTAGAGAGATCCTGATCCTGGCAAAATTCAGCACTCCTCCTCTCCCCACAAAACAAATTCATCAGCCATGTTCTAAAACGCAATTGCAGACGTTTGTAATGTACACAGTACACGTGACTGTGAAAGGTTAGTAACAGTTTGGAAAGTCGAAGCATCAAGTCATCAAGTATACCAAAATTAGAGCGACGCACAATGAAGTAGGGAGTTATATTCTTTCCTGATGATTTAAAAAAAAAGTTAAAAGTTTGCAATGCAGTTTAAAATATCACTGATTGCTATTTACCTAGTCCCTACGTACCGTGAAGAAAGAGTGCTAATCGCAAGCGCTCTCACCGATCAGAAGCTGTGTCTGTCCAGCCTTAACTAAGGCGAAAACTCAGGTTGAAAGAAGTAAAACACAAGTTCTCCGCGCACAATGGTTTCAGCAATATGTACTTGAGTTGAACATCAACATGATGGTGGGGTGGGATCAGCCATGGCAGCATTGGAAATGAGATTTTAAAGAACACGGAAGTTACTTACTCCCTTTCAGTACAACATTTGGGAGACAAACCAAGAAGATAAGAGAATAGAAAAAAAGAAAATAGCTGTGTTTCACTGATAGCAGCGTGGTATTCGGGTTGTTGGGTGGTTGGGATCTCATTGTGTAGCCTCCTCGCACGCAGCTCGTAGCAGAGCCTAAGGCGGGGAGAGTAAGGAAGAGCTTGGCAAACAGTATGTTAGTCCAGAGTATCACATCAAGCGACAGAGCAATCGACAACAAAAGGGACACAAAAAAATATACTTCCTCTCGTTCATGTGCGCACAGGTGGTTGAATGTGTTGTAGTTTGCATTTATTGCTAGTTCGTTCTTCATCGCCATTTGCCGATAGCCGGGTCATTGCTTAAACAGCAAGCAAGCAAGCAAGTAAGCAAGGCGGATTCGCATACTTAAATGGTCTGCAATGCTGACAGGTCATCGAGCTCAGAGTGCATCTCAAAGTAGGATGGGTCGAACTCGTGGACGCGAACGTATCCGTCCTCACTGCCGCTGGTGAAACTGTTTTTGTTGTAAAGAAGTCGCAGTGTTACATATAAAGGTTCGTATGATAAAGAAGCAAGCAGAATGGTTAGTCATCTGTAAAATGTGACAAGTGCGGTTCGAGCGCAAAGTGTGATCAAAATAAGCAAGAAATTGAAACACGCATGTCTCTAATCAGAAGTGCAAATGCGAATTTCCCACGCATGGAAACGCAAATGTGCATGCCTACGAAAAGACATGCAAGCAGCTCGAAAGATAAATCTGAACTGAAACTTACCCAGTGCCCTCGGGGTGCACCGCGAGTGTGTTGACGGGTCCGAAGTGGCCCTTGATGCTTCCGAAAGCATCTGCGAAGACCATGTGGAAGAGCTTGGTCTCGAACTTTCCAACCCTGGATGAGGTGGTGGTCACGCTGCGAGCATCCTGACCTCCAGCCACGAAAACGTGCTCCTTGATGGGAGAGATTCCTACAGCGTTCACAGGGCGCTCAGTGGGGTATGTCTTGAGCGGTTTGAGCTCCGCGGCATCCCAGAGAATAGCAGTGCAGTCAGCCGAGCCGGTCATGAAGAGGTACTTCTCCTTGTTCCAGGTGATGGCGTTGATACGTTTGGTGTGCTCCTGGACCTCGCGAATGACGCGGCCAGACTCGACCTCGTGGAGTCGCATGGCGCCAAACTCGTCAGCAGTGAGGATGTTCTTGTTGAGGGGCATCCAGGTGGCCTTGGAGAGCTTCTTGCCGGCCTCGAGACCTGCGACCTCCCACATGAACTTGGGGCCCTCAGGCTGCTCTGCCTCAGGGTCGAACTCGTAGACGCTGACGCAGGCAGGGGAGCCGCGGAAGGGGTCTGCGACGGTAACGATCATTTGGGAGCCCTCGGAAAACTCAACGTGGCGAACGGGGCCAGTGTGCGGGAAATCGAAGATCTTCTTACCAGTCTCAACCTCCCAGACCTTGCAGGTCATGTCGGCGCCACCGGTGACGAGGTACTTGGAGTCCACAGTCACATCGAGGTGCCAGACAGTACCACGGTGTCCGTTCTCGGTGTAGGTGCCGATGCGCTCGCCATTGCCAGAGCGCCAGATGGTCGGCTGGCTGTCCTTGGAGCAAGAGAAGAGAAGGTCGCCCTCAGTGTTGTACTTGACGCATGTCAGAGGGCGAGTGTGGCCCTTAAGAATCAGAGGCCGCATCCTGCTGCTGCCTGGGAATCTGCGAAGCTGCTGGTGCGAGCGGCGGAAGGCGGAAGAGACGAGGACCTAGCGGCGGTCGACGTCTGATGTTTGATTTTGAATGTCTGTAGCGGTGTTAGTCACCTTATTTATTCACTCACTCACTCATTCAATCACTCATTCTCTATATTCGCTATGTTTATCATATTCACTATATTCACTATATTCGCTATATTCTATATTAATTATGATCACTAAATTCACTATTCATTCATTTGTTGCCTTTCCACGCATTTCTTAATGATGGAGAGATCGATTGCTGGCAGATACGGATAACCCACTTGTGGATGCTATAACCCACTTGCATCAGGAGCCCAAAGTGGAGTATACAGCGTCATAAGTGAAGTATATCAGGATAGGCTAGTGGTGGAGGAGGAGGTCATGCGATCGTTGATTGATCGGGCGAATGAATGAATAAACAGGTTAGTGCATGGATGCATGCGTCAATGAATCAATGAATGAAGGAAGAAGACCCGCCAATGTAATAGGTGCGTGTCCACTAAACGACATTGATCCAAACGTCGCCGTTGGAGCTGGCCTATTCAGGAGGTCCTAAGGCTGCGAATGACACGGCAAACGGCGCAGAACAGCAGAAATAAAACATACCTAACGACCTCTCCAGTCCAACTCGAGCCTTCTACTATAGACTATTCTGGATTGTCTACTTGCAACATACGCAACAATTATCTATTCTCTACTTCTCCACACACAGCCTCACTTACAGTCCTCATCGTCTTCGTCGCCGCAATTATTCCTAAGAAGGCGGACCCAATCCAGCAACAGCCATCCCAAACGAACTGCCAGCTTGCCCAAGCTCCAGGAGAGTGACGCAAAGCAGTCCTTCCACAGAGAGTGGACTCGCAAAGGATCACGAACAAGAGCCTGCCGAGAGCCCGCTCTCTTTAACCGCTATCACCACTTCTCCTCTGCTCTCCCTAGCAAATCCTCTCTCCCTTCTGGCCGCTCATTCCTGGCGCGCGCCGCGAAGCGACCGTGCGGCCTATCACAACATATAGGCCTGTTTATTTGGTCGTGTTCTGACCCTTGCGTTGCTTTTATGGTAGTGGGGGCAAGCCTGGGTACTGAGTAGGACTGTGAAGGGTACCGCGTTTTTCTGGGGATCGATTTTAGTTTAGATTGCGAAGAGAAGTCTTGATTTCTCTCTTGTGCTGCTCGATCGAAACTGAGGCGATTTGAGGATAAGCGTGCGTGAAATTCTGCCTTTGCCTCTTGGCATTGGGCAGGTGAGAACGAGGAGTGCAGTCTTTTGGTGGGTGTAAGGACCTGTGAACGTCCTATTTTGCGCATCTTTAAGTGCGTCTTGAGCCAAAACATTGGAAGCGGAATTGGGGATTGAAGATGCAATTCAGATTGAGATTCGTTCAGGTTGAAGGCGTTGGCGCAGATTAATGCCAATGCGATTGCCAGCATGCTCAAAGAAAAGATGCCTCGGCCCGGTCTTAGAGACAGCAATTCCCTGAGCAAAGAGGATATCAAACGGGTTTGCGCATATGTGATGAGTATCCGTCGTCATTATAAAACAAAAGATTGCAGGTTTGCAAATTCATGGTGCAGGAAATGCCGAGGTCAGGGAACGTTTCATACCTTTAAAAGCCCGGTGGCCAGAGAGAGCTCAATGAACCTTAAAATCGCATTTTCAGAGCAATTCCAAAGCAACTGTAAAGCAGTTCCAAAGCTATTCATGCCAAAGCAAAAGACTTTGGCACCAATTCCAAGAGCCAAAGATCTATCTAAAGTACCCCATTTCACAACCATGGTACTAGCCAGAGGCAATTCAAGTTTCAATTATATGGGAAGCATGCTGCAGTGCACCACCACAGTAAATTCTATCATCATCCCAGTCTGTTAATATTGTTTAAGAGTTCTCCAAATTACCGATAGTGCGCTGGAAGTTAACTCAGTGTTACAGGAACTGAGGGTCCGATGTACCGGAATGAGGGTAGACGCGGTCAGCTCGGACCTGGTGTATCTCGAAACGAATGAACGCCCTGCGAACAAAGCGTTGTTTTCTCTAGAGGTACCTACCTTTACTGATTAATAGAAGTCGGGCTCTCTGGAATGATTCGCATGCACACAGGAAGAAAGGGTTTGCCATATGCGTCTGCTTCACTTCGGTTAAAGCACAGCTTAGAACAGTTGTCGTTTCGCGCGATCTTGGTCTTCCCGAGTCCCTTTTGCGCGTTGACACGATAGTTATCATCGAATCTTTTTTAAAAAGAATAAAAATAACATGAAAATAAACAGTACAAGCTTATAAAATACAAAACACCATATATCATAGTAGTATTTCATAAGCTGATAAATAAAATAAATAATCCAGCGAGAGACTATACTGATTACTATGGGGCCATCTGCATTGAGGTGTGGGCTAAAAGAGGCCTATAAAGTGGCTGTGCGATCGAGCGGAGCCCACGGAGCGACTTCGCGAAGATCCGAAGGCGGACTTACTATGGGCGAATAGAGAACAATCGTGGGTCTCCATGTAAGCTTGTATTTAACCCCCAAACGCAGGCTAGGTGTCCCTCAGGCAGGGTTCCCGGACCCTCAAAAGGGTGGTCAAAGCGGGGCAAAGAAAAGTACCCATACTTCAAAGAGGCATTTGGGAGCAAATAGAGAAAAGTGCTGCAGATGACTTGATACGAGACTTGTATTGAAGATGACGACTCGGTTCGCAGAGCCTCACGAAGAAGCCTTTTTTCAGAAGGTGCTTTGATTATGCCACACACTAATTAGGCAATAACAATTTAATCGAAAGCCTTTTTTTAAAAAAAAATAAAAGTTTTTTTCTGTTCTTGAAAGGAAACTGAGAGTCACATAGAATAGATTAAGACAACACAGTTATGAAAGTAGATGTGATCTTCTCACAAGCGAAAGGCTCGTCATACATACAAAAAGCGATTTGGGTAGGTATTGTGAACTTCGAAAGGAAACTTTGAGAAGAATCGTTGAGCTACGATACGACTTTCTTAGTTGTTTGTTAAATAGAGATTGATTTATCTATTGGACAACTGAAATCTTCTTGTTTTCACTTATTATTTTCTATTCAATTATAATTAAAGATACTATTGTTACTATTGATTATTTTATATAAAAACAAACTTTATTTTACATACTAATGGCGATGCTATGAATCATTATCACGATGATTAGTGTTGAGGTTAGAGGTATTTACTATATTGGATATTTTTAAAAAAAATCCTCGTATTGGGCCTATTATATAATTAGATAAGTATTAGCAAGTGTGAAGTAAAAGAACGAAAGAAAGAAAGAAAAAAAGAGTTGAGAAGAAGGATTGACGACAATCGGAGCATCAAAACGCAATCGAAAGTAAGCTTACTCAGGTACGTGCTTGCGGATACTGATGGACGAACGGCCCCATCCTGCCAATACTCTGGCATCGCCACACTATGACACACTGTTGAAAATGTAAACTAACTCTTTTACCCCTCGTACGCCTCCGCCCAAAAACTGTGCTGTGAAATCATGACGATGACGATGGTTGATACCCATCACGACGCACCTGGTATGATATCGTAACAAACTATCGATCGCTGCTGCACTCTACAACAACGGTGTCTTTTCACATAAATGTATATGACCCCTCCCGTGAACCCCTCTGGCCATGACTCACTTCTGATGGAGGATCTGCGTTGTGAATTTCTGAATTTGACCACTTGCTAGAATCCAAGCAACTCAACGAAAGACAAAACCAAAAATGTCCTCCGACAAGGCCTGCGTTACCCTCATCGGCGCCGATGGCCCCATGGGCACCGTCGTCTTCACCCCCGAGGGTGACTCCGTCAAGGTGACCGGCGAGGTCTCCGGCCTCACCCCGGGCAAGCACGGCTTCCACATTCACCAGTTCGGTGACGTGAGCTCCGGATGCGCCAGCACTGGTGGCCACTACAACCCCGCCGGCAAGACCCACGGTGCTCCCACCGATGACGAGCGCCACGCTGGTGACCTCGGCAACATCGAGGCCAACGGCGAGGGTGTCGCCAAGATCGACATCGTTGATGCCGGCTTCAAGATCCCCGAGATCATCGGCCGTGCCGTTGTTGTGCACGAGGGTGAGGATGACCTTGGCGCTGGCGGTCACGAGCTCTCCAAGACCACCGGTAACGCTGGCGGCCGCAAGTGCTGTGGTATCATTGGCCTCCAGTCTGCTTAAAGCGCTCGCTGGGACCACTGCGTGCCTGTTCTGCAAAGTCAACTTTGCTTAGGGGTTTGCAATCAAGCGCGATTTTCTTGGCATGTTATCAGTGCATACATTAACCATTTCAGGGGTTTGATGTCTTGGTGCCTAACGTGCTAAATATTCTCGTCTTTAAGGTCCCGCTTTGCTGCTTCCTGGCCGTGCTCATCATCAGAGACAGGATCCACCAACTGCACGTACATTACTTACTCAAGCCTGCTTCCAACTCCCTGCGCTAGACTCACATGTGCTTCGCGCTGTAGCTAAGCAACCTTATGAGCTCTTGTGGCAAAGAGTTGGTTGCACCAGCCTATCTACGTACACCATCAGTTCGCCTCTTCAGTGATGCGTCTTCATACATACTCTATTGTTTTTGTTCGTGAATATGTCTCCCTATTACTTCCCCTTCCTTTGCCCCTTTATGCTTTCTTTCCTTCAATCCGTATTAGCTTGGAGTCCACTTTTCACCTTTTAAAGACGTCTTTTATAAAAATCAACGAAGATTTTGTTTCTTCACAAGTGGAGTTGTCCTACGAGCACTTTAAACAGTTCTCTGATTACTTGGTTCCCAAGTGAATGCGCAGACAACTCTCTACTTTTTTCTTGCTCTTTTTTTCCTCTATAGTTTTCATTTCCTTCACTCCTATATTAAAAAAAATTAAGTGCGCTAGAATCTGCAGGTGTCGAGCCCACAAATTAATTGCACATGGTCTTTCAAATTATAAGAGTGAAGGAAAGACGACACGAAGGAATACAAACGCATTGAAGTCTAAAATACTTCAGAAGACAAACAGAAAGACGCTGTAGAATGATGGATGACAATCTGAGCTGCCTCGGTGAGCTATCACAATATGCTTCTTCGTTGTTGTTGTTGTTGTTGTTGTTGTTATTTTACAACACAAGATCAAATTCAAAGGAAAGTTTGAACAGACTTTACGTTTTATGATTATATAATTCACATATTCTTTGATTAGTCATGCTTGATTATACAGGATACCGTAGAAGTGTGTGAAGTTTCTAGGAATCTTTTTTTGTTTCATTTTCTATTGGAAAACCTTCCCCCGGGGAAAGGTAGATGATACTTGTAGATGTTCGTTCATCTTTTGCTCACGCTGAAATGGGATCAACAAATATATTTCCAGCATGATCATCAGGATTTAAATTTGGCTCCTTAGCGTTGACTCGCTGAGCGTTTATCTCTTCTGCCTCCTCAAGAATGCCCTCTACGACATTTTGATCCTTCTGAAAACCCTTATGACCTTGACGAAGTTGCTCAGCTTGTTCACCAACATCAGCATCTTGAAGGTCATCCTCTTCACTCTGTTCTCCCACCGAGTTGGCACGCGAAGCCATAGTGTTCAGGTTCGCGCAACCTGATGATTTGTCGCTGTCGAAAGAATCATCGTGGAGTTCATCAGCGAGATCTAACATGTCAAAAATAAGACCGCCATCATCATGGATATTAGGGTCACGTAGTTGTTCAGCAACGGTTGAGACAGCATGGCGATAGAAATCAAGGGTATGGTCTGAGAGCATTGTAGTGGAGAACTCAATTCGCCTCAGAGAACTAAAATCCGCCTCAACATCGCGCACCATAAACCCTTCATGGGTGCGTGTGATGTAGGTGATATCACCTGCAATATGCATATCTATGTGAGCTCCTTTCGATGTCGCGACCTCCTCGATCGTTTTGCGATACTCTTGCATCATTGTCAAATAGTCAAACTCTTCATAAAACTCCTCAAGACTCATACCTGTTTCTTGCATTTCCTTATCAACGTCTGCAAGAATGCGTGCATTGGCCGAAATGAGTCCAAAGTTCCAGCGAGGAATAATATCATCGCCTGCAACTACGGACCAAATGATGTCCTTCGTCCAGTTTAATGCTTGGCGATTTAATGTAGGAGGTGGTGCAATGACAACGCAATCAATATTTGTCATTGCTCGCTCCCAACGGTAGATAAGCGTCGCTAGTTGTGCCGTGCCAGCCCCTAACGAATGTCCAGTAAATGTGACACGATAACCAAGGGGTCCAAATAAGTGGCTAATCATGGCATCTGTTCGATTTACAATGTACACGGCCGCGTTGAGCATACCGGAGTGAACCCACGAATCATGCAAGAACTCCACAGGTGTATGCAAGACATCTGTCAATAGATCACTAACTGACGAGGTGCCCTTTACACTGATGATGGCATGTTTACGATGCGGGTTAAAGGCCACAAAGTAGGAAGGCTTCTCATAGGTTACAGCTGGTTCAAATTGTAAAAGATCGTAGCCAGTTGAGCTGAGAAATGCACGAATTGCCAGATCATTTGTATAGGCAGCTTCTGCAAAGCCCTCCATCTCCTCGAATGCCTCGAGCCTTTCTAATGAAGTGTGTCGTGCCCCAAACATGTCATACTCGCGTTTGACCACGTGCTTGTCCATTCGATGTTCTGCAATGTACTCGAATTGGAGCTTCAGGAGCGGGAGTAAGCGATATACTGGGACATTCGGTGCATCTTGAAAGTGAAGGATCGCCGCGCTCATGGCTTTGTTCAACTTTGTCCACAGTGAATAATATGAGGGGCCCAACACAAATTCTGGAGAGAGAACATCCGTAAGAGAAAGATTTGAAAGAATATCCTCCAAGTTAGCTGTTTCTGCCAAATTTTGAACGATCCCTTGTGGATCCTCTGGCCTAAACCAGTAGCCCATACTCACGAGAAGTACCAGGAGGTACGCCCGAGTTGATTTGATTGGCTTCATCATGTGAGGGCTGGCAATGAAGCAATGATGATCTACAAACCCCTTTCAGAACGATGAGGGCCACACCTAGTTGATTCCAGAGTACTTCGCAAATTTGTTGGTCGCCACCTGTCTCTACTAAATCGTTATCAAGCGATTGGTTTTGGATTAGGTAACGTGCGGACCGTAGTAGTCCTCGTAGTGCTAGGTAGTATCACTGCTTCGTTATGGCGGTTTATATCCTGCAGGGAAGGTACACGCCGGGTACGTATGTTGGTGCGAACTTGCGTTGGAGTTTTGCTCTTTCCGAGCTAAAGAGTGTCACCCCCGGCCAGAAGAACCTTTGGGTTAACGCCTGCTTCTCTTCTTTTACGTTTGCTAGCCTGTAAAACTCTTGCGGCGAACACTCCACAGGACTAGAGCAGAGACCCTCTGCCAAAATGCTTGATTGCGAAGCTTGCCCTCAGTGCTGTGCTTCGCCCCAGAGCTTGCTCGCGCTCCCGAAAGCAGCTACCCACCCGCTGGACGATAAAAGGTCTTCGCCCAGCCCAGGCGATTCTTGCCAGCTAGATCGCAGTGGCACTTCTTCGTTTGCGACCTTCGTGGGGTTCGAGTGTCTTGCGATGTCGATGACGATGATGATGCAAATGATGCAATTGCAAGGGTGTAATTTCCTCTATTCACCCATAGGAGGTGCTTAGCAATACCTACCACTAACTTTCTTTCTTTCAAGTTCATGGCGCTTCCAAATTTAATGAAAAGGTCAAAAAAGAGTGTTCAAGTCGAACTTTCATTCATGTCATTGTGTTCTCTTTCTCACTCGTTCTGCCTGCCATGCCAATGGACGACGCAGGCCCTCAAGGTCTTGAAGACCGCTTCGTCTTGAGCGACGAGCTGAGGAACTCTCTTATCTGACTGGAGACGGAAGGAGGCAAGTTTGGCTGGCCTCAATCAAGAGGCAATCTTCTCGGCCTTGTCAGAACCCTCAACTTGAAGGACGACTTCCGAGTTCCAACCAAAGAGAGTCCTCCGACTCTTGATTCGTACCTGCCTACCTTCCGGCATCAGTGGTGATCTTTCGTTCGGGGGTTTCATGAAGCAATGTCTTCACGGCTCAGGACTTCAAACGAGGTGAATACTGGGCAATTCACCTATAGGTAGGTGAATTGAGCAAATATCAGCTAAGCTGGCCTTGAATTGACCTCAAGTTCGGCTGATGGTTGGGCCTCTCAACTTGCAAGCTATCGCTCTCGCAAGGTATCGCCTACGCTTGCAAAAATTAGAAAGGAGGCACTTGAGCTTGTGCCTCTGCCTTTGCCTCTGCCTCTGCCTCTGCCTCTGCCTCTTGAGGTTTCGGTGGTTAGATTCACTGAGACTTGAGCTGCCATTGAGGCAATTTGACACTGAGTCATTATCTTGTCAGACAGTGAGACGCTCTTACGTACTTTGTGCTTCGCAATGGGTTGATACTTGCGCGGTGCTCGGTGGTCGTGCGAGACAATTATAGCTTCAGGACTTTGAAGCATTGGAAATACCATTTGGAGAGAAGGGCACTGACTGCTCTTTGGAGCTCCAGTTTACATCAAGACTCAATCGTATGATTTTGCAAAACGGCAATGAGCAAGTGCAAAACTCCAAAGGCCATGGTGTTCAACGACGCAATTCGCCTTTATAGAATTTGGCAAATTGAAGGATAGATGTGTAGACACTGCTCACACATCACTGCGAATTTCCGAATGAGCATGGACGAACGACTTATCGTTTCGCAGAAGCCTAGCTCGCTCTGACTCAAAACTGAACTACCACGCAGCACCTCATTAGTACTGTAGCCGACGGGCGCTTCATCAGACATGGGCAAGTCTCTAAGTGATCACTCTCAGCAGCCACAACGAAAGCAACCAAAACAGCTCCTGCCAATGTCCCCCATAGAGGATTCTGCCACGAAGTACTCATCGAGCATAACTTTTTCTTTTATTTAGCAATTTATTATTATATGAGTAGTACTTTGAAATTAAAAAGGAGTAGAAAAGCGAAAGTCAAGTCGAAGAACTTTTTGAAGAGAAAATTGAAGATTATAATCCGGAAAAAGAAGAAGAAGAGGGAGATTGAAAAAGCACGCTCCAACAAAACAGCGCGCTGCTATTGCACAGAGGCCGCGCTTCTCTGTGCCTGAGCAGCCACGAGAGAGGATGGCTTGCAGCAACTCCAGGCAAATGTAAGCACCCAAGTAATCCCCAAATCCTCATTAGAGTAATCACTCAGCAAACATAGAATCAGAGCCATACAAAGGCTCCATCTGATAAGCAAGGCCAAGCAAACAAAAAGAAGAACCAGATGATAAAAAATGAAATCCAAGATGAGAAATATAAACTCGTAAACCCAAATGGAACTCCGCATGCCCGTCAGAGGAGCCAAGAAGGACGGCTGCGCATCCTTGCACCTACACATAGTCAGTAGAAATAGGTCAATCAAAGCCCCCACATAGAGACCTAGCGTGAAGTAAAGCCATGAATCATTGTAAAGTTCCCACTGTGCATAATAGACCACACATTTATAAGCCAACATCGCGTCCAAAAGCTGATCAAAAATGTAATTCCCACCCTCACAACCATCCAAACTATTCGTACACTTACTAGCACTGACAGAAGTGTACGCACAGCGCATAGTATCAGGATCACAATTGAAGAAATCACAAGGATCAAGAGGACACCTCTCAGCCAAAGTAGCGAAAGATGGATCAGCAACCTTGGAAGTACTATCCACATCGATGCAACCCTGTAAATGACCCGCCAGCAACCTCTTGCACAAGTGCTGGTAAGCCATCGACAAAGACTCACCAGGATAAGCATAATCATAAAGCATCCTTAGAAGCAATGCAAATCCCATTCGCAGCAGCAGTGGCTTCGCACGAGTTGTCTACAATCGTACCCTCAGTCGTCACCACCTCACCAAAACCACCATAAACCAACAAACTCGTCGGCACAGAACCACAATCCTTGCCCCCCCCTCAACAAGGAGAGGCATCCCATCGCAAGACGAACAACCAGGGTAAGAGACTTTGTAAATCGCATTCGCAACAAACAAAGCAGTACAGGAGTTACTCACGTTGACAGGAACACGGTCCCAAGTAGCCTTGTCGGTGGTAAAAGCCTCGTCGCCACACAGAGAAAACAAAACACATGCCAAGTGGTGGTGAGAACCATCACAGTCCTCCCCAGTCGTAGCCTCCAATAGACTGGAATCTGTCTGCTGGCAAATGAGAGAATAATTCGTATGAACACTCTTCTCCGTCAACTCAGCATCCTGACAAATCGTAGAACCATTAGCAACCCCAGACTTCACCTGACTACCAGGAAACGGCCAAGGGGCCATGCCCTTCCGCACAGCAAAGTAACCAGGATACCAAAACACAAAGGCCAGAAACAAATCACCAATGAGAACCAAAGCAAGCCCACGCTTCGCACGCGAAGGAGCAGCATAGTGGAGGAAGTACATTATCAAACAAAGTAAAACCATCGCAGAACAAGCAAGCTCAATGCAAACCATTAAAAACGTGGCACCATGCAAAACCCTTGCCGTCGAAATATAAGTCATATAAGCAGATAACTTTGTGATTGCAGCAGTCACACCCAACTGCATGGCAGCCTCAGATGCATACTGGAGCTCCCCACCTCTGCCTTGACAGCACCGTTCAACGCACAACTTCCAAGCGCCTCACCCGTAGAGTACCGAACTGCGAAATTGATCGTCGCAGCATTCGTGCAAGTAATATTCATCAACCCCATCGTATTGATCGCATCTACATCACGAGAGCACTTGGTCGCAAGCCTCGCATTCAATCTGCGTACCAAGCTTGGAAATCAAATTGTAAGAACACGGAATCTCACAATCATCTGCAGCAATACTATTCGCCTAGTCCTGAGTGAAACTGCCATATAGCTACCTCGAACAGGTTCGCAGTGCCATGCGGCTAAGCCCAAGTCAAGCCAAGTCGTCGGTACTTCTATCCCCTGGTCAAGAAAGACCCCACATTTGGAACTGGAGATAAATGTCCCATTTGGAAGTTCATACCAAGACTATAAGATCATAATATAGCTGCTGATCAAAACACCCTGAGACCACTTCTCGCGGTAACCAAGCTCCACCAAACGGACCTTGATCTGCTTAGCAAGCACAAGTGGATTAAACGCACTACCATCCATCACCACGGAAGACGCAGTGGAGGTGAGAGTATTAAAGTCATTTGCAGTCGTATTCTCATTAATCTTGTGAAGCTAAACGACAGTTGATATCAGAGCCACGGCGGTGCATCGCAGCAGAGAGCCTCAAGCGCGGACTCGTAGCAAAGAAAGGGATCACACTCTGCCGATCGCCATCAAGACCGACCACCGCTCTTGTGGTTCCGCTGGATCGTATCGAAGCTATTCATAGCAATAGCGAGCTTTCCTTCGAAGCATTAAAAGAAAATAAATTACTATCTAAAAATAAAAAATAAATAAAATAGAAAGACCCTCTTCACAATAGAGTATGGGCATTAAAAGAATAGGAATCAATATTGTTCAATTTTTACACCTTAAGTGTTTCTTCGGGTGTCGTGAATTATTTGTGGAGACGTTTTCGCGCGCTGACACGGGATAGCAAGTCCTCAAGCACCTCCTTTTCTTTAGCCTGTAACTTCTCAAACTCCTTGGGGTCTTTATGTTGGTTGGCGCAGCCAAGGTCAATCAAATGCGTAGTCTTGGACTCTGGGTTGAGTGCATTGTTGCGCCATGCGATGTCGCCGTGCAAGACGCCGGCCTGATGCACGCGCGCAAGTGATTCTCTGATCGAATGGGGCGCCTAATCACGGTGACGGATCATCAACTTTTTTTTTCGCAGTTACACCTGAAGAAGTCGTGGCGATTATTTATTCGGTCGTGGAACACCCCGCCATACACCAAGAAAGGAATGTAGAGACCCTGCAACTTGAGCAGGGGGGGGCTTGTAGACCTCAACTTCTTGGAGAAACAACTTCTTGCTCTCCTCAAAATCCCACTTCGACCAATCCTTCGAAATGCGCATGGTCTTGACAAAGACGTCCCATGTGAAACCTATATAGGAGATCCAAGGAATCCTCACCACGCCTTCCGCCACAAGCTTTAAATCCTCCTCCCATGGCAGAAGCATGCTGAACTCCTCATTGTCCAGGGGTAGAATGCTGGCGACATTATCGCGGAGAGCCTGTATCTCATCTTGCTGGCCAGACCGATTGGCCACTCTCTTTATTGTAGATCCGATGAAATCTGCGCAATCTTTTTCAATCCTCTCCTCCAAAATCTCGAAGGTGTTATTCTTATCGACCTGCCCCCCCCCCAAAAAAAAACAAAAAACTTTCTGACAAACTTCATAGAACCCCTGTATTTTAACGGACTCGCTCTTCATGGATGGATAGGGGAGCCTTCTTTGGTCATCGTGAAGGATTTTAAAGACGAATGCCGCTATCGCAAAGTTGACACCAATACCGCCATCATCCTGGATTCCGTAGAATCCCTTTGATACCCACATCTCACCTTCTTCATTACGCTTGCAGAAGTACGTGAGCTCAAAAGATGTCAAAACTCCGTATTTCAGGCCTTGGATCACCATGTATCCAAGCAACTGGCAGAGACCCTTCGGTACGTGACGGGTGCAGCGAGCATTATCGTGTAGTCTGTCATTTGATGCTCTCCTCCTGTGATTTTCCACGGTTTGATTAATTACACCCCCATGCTCTGTCAATAACTGATTTGGTCGATTCACGTCGATGACACAGAAAACCCTGGAAACCTGCTCTCCGTTTTCCATTTATACTGCCGATAGGTTGATATCCAACTTTAATGCGAGACCCATCTCTCGTGCTGAGTAAGTACTAATTTCAGGAAAGGCATCAACTTCTGTCCCAATGCTTCCAAGTGGCACACAGACCTTTTGTATAAAATATCTTTTCGCCTCGGCGGCATTTTCACAAATGTTGAATAAATTCCTTGCGCAAGGGATCGAAAATGATTTTTGCAATCGTTTTTTCTAAAATGTTAGAGTTCTGAAAGTCTGGATCAGAAATCACTTCATCATCGAAGTCACTCCACGGCTTGATTGAGGTCAACGGCAAACCTCATGTTGATGGTGTTGCCATGGTCAACATTGCCGGTACACACACAATGTTAGGGAAGAGGTAGTTTTGTAGCGCCTCCTCTACGGTCTCCCGAGTGCTAGCAATGCCTTCTTGTATGGCTCGCTGCTGGTATCTCCGTCTCACTCGGAGTACACCTTTAATCGTCGCGAATTACGTTTGCGTCAGTTGAAGTCTCTTTTGTCTGAAGAGAAATAGGAGAGGTTTGTTCTCCATTAGTATCAAAACGGCCCGATCTATCGCTTAACGTCTTCATCAGTCATTGCCTGTACCTCGTCGTACGAAGGTGGTTGTAGATCACCATATTCGGAATCAAGTTCATCGAGGCCATCGAAGCTGTCGTCGATGTCCGACATGCTATCACCTGGCCTAGCTGTCGTTTGCGTTTTGCTGGTGCTGCTGATGATTTTGCTGCAATTGAAGCTTTCCCCTCCCTCACTCAGTGAGTGTGAGAATTAAAATCGCGCGTGCAACTGATCTGAGGTTGAAATGAGAAAAGTTTACCTGAAAGTACTTGCATTGAAGACTTAAAAAATCAAGTAAAGTTGGATGGACATGGAGAGATCGTTTCCCGCCAGTAGAGAAAGGAATTGCTCCGGGGCGAGAAAAAAAGAATAGTGCGACTCATGCTAAACGGAGTGTTTTCTTGTCTACAATGGTTGTTTGTCCATCTCTTAAGGCTTCTAACTGCTCAATACACCATCCTCTCGACTCAATGGAACTGAGGTTATCGCATACAATCTGGAGAGAGGAGCTCCCAAAAGTGAAGATCCTTCAAGTTGGAATTCCCAAGAGCAGTTTTCATCACCAATCGTGATCACTCGCAGCAGACTCAGATGCAAGTAGATAGCTATTAGATGCCATTGACGAGCGAGGGCAACAACAGCAACGGCAGTGGAAATAGGTAGTAATAGGTACACTGCTAGTCTATACAGGTTGATCGAGCAGGTGCAAACATAGACATATTTGGCTTTAGGTTAAGCGCGATTGCCGCTGCGATGCACCCCGTGCAGAACCTGTTCGACGCGAGAACTGACCGCTCTTCACTTTGAAAGTTTGCAGACTCGAAGTTGTGTGTACTAGTACCGACCTACGAATTTATTTACCATCACGATCGTGATTGTGATGACCATGATGGCCTTGGACAACCAGTCCCTGGGGTTCTGGTAGCACGCGGCTTCTTAGGAAGAAAGTATCTACCACCTACGGAGGGGTAATGCGATGACAATAGTGATCATCATCACGACATCATAACGACTGGAGTGATCTACCTGGAATCCGACAGTTTGAGTATGTGCAATTGAATGAATCCGAAATGAAGAATCTGAATGGCCACGGCAGTGAAGTGCTACGACGTTCCGGGTGATGTGCGATGAGAGATATGATAAACTTAAACTAGCTAGAAACACGTGGGCTTCTACGATATATAATAGTACGGCTCGACTGGACAAACTTGAGGGAAAGAAGAGCAGCGCTGCGATCCATGATAATCCAATGAATATGCGTCAAGTTGAACTATGCATATGCTGGCAGCAGTGGGCGATAGATCCTAGTCGTCATTCGGTTCCGCAAGCCCTACTAGGATCCTGCCTAGGGGACCTAGGTACCTCCGTACTGTGACGTAGCACTGCTTTTAGGAAGGCTTGCTTGCTTGCAGTCAGTTGTCAAGCATGATCAGGTAGAAGTAGGTGGGTATTCACAAAACTTACGAAAGCCGCTTCTACGAGTAGGTCAAGCAACCCGTAGCACAAGTGCCTGGGCAGCGAGCTACCTATTAGGAGGTTGTACCTGTACCTAACACAAATTTTAAAGAGCACTTTGATGACTTAAACGAATCTCGTGGTGAACGTGCGTGCAGACAGCAAGCGCCCGAGCTGTGGCAGTCCTCCAATGTAATGCGTCGAAAAATCAAGGATGAGCGCAATACATAGGCACAAGGAGAGTCGGTTTTACACAAGTAAAGTAAAGGAAATCGTGAAGGATGTGATTAAGTTCGTGGAGGAGCATGAAGTGGATAACATAGATCCTACAAAAATTGACTTAATCGTCAGTGGGCTTCGTGAAGTGTTTCCCAAACAGCGATTGATCAACACAGCCCTCGAAAATTATCATTTAGAAAATTTTATTCTCTGGACAGCAAGTATGTTCCCAGGAAATATTGCGATGGCAGTTCGGGCGACAGTGTTTTTCTTGTATCAGCACATTCGGGAGGGTCAGGACTTCGAGAAAGTCCTCTTGGTAATATTAAATGATATATTTGAGATGTCTGATGAATATGACCCAGAGCAACTTGAGTTGCTTGTAGAGTCGCTTTCACTGCGAATGAGCAAGGAAAGCGACTTGAATGTGTCGAGATTGACGCTTGATGCCCTTGATTTGCCTCCAATCAATCTGATGGTACTTGAGGAATCATCGTCAAGAACTGAAGCCTTCGCATTTGACTTTGTTGCCTCCACAATGACTGAGGCAGCTTTTCGCAGAACCAAAAGCTCTGTCCGGAGGGTCTTTCAAGAAGGTCAGAACCCTCATGCGTTTGCGTTTCCAGTTATATCTGGTCCTAGCGGATCTGGAAAAAAACGACTTGCTTTTGAACTCGCCAATTGTGGTATTGAGACAGCCCAGGCCCTTAACTACTCGGCTGTCTTTATTTGTCCTCACATGAACTCGATTCCGGTTTTGAACTCATCTTTGTACTCTGAGATTAACACCTCCGGTGAGCAGGTTGTCAGTTCTTTAGCGTACTTTGTGGCTACTTTGCTCATCGCAACGCGAGTCGACACTCTGATGGAGCCAGAAGTGTTTAATCTTTTAATGTGCGACCATCTCGAATTCGATCTTGCAGGCTTTCTTCGTCTTATGCACAGGGTTTATGCAACAGATTTAATATTTCTCCAAATCGATGTTGATAGTAATGATGTTGCAGGTATAAGCGCTTTGTTGAAACTTTGCATTGAGAGTCTATTGTTCGGAAAGATGGATTGTATTACGCGAGTCTACCCCATATTAATCAGTTCTTCTGGCACTGAGAGCAATGACCTAACAACTTTTTTCGACCTAGACGCACTCCCGAGTATATATAATGTAAATTTATCGAGCTTCACGAATCTCGTCCCTGAAGCGAAGATGGCGTTAGAGAGGCAAATAGCAGAGCAGCTTATTCATCGTGTCAACAAAGCAAGCCGTATCATTACAAGTGGTGAGGTGGAAGCAGTCTTGCAACATCCACTTTTTGTGACTCTCATGGATGAGATTGATGGGCATCTAAAATACTCTGCTCTTCTGTTAGACCAGCTTTCTGAGGGATATAGCAAAACTATCGTTTGGGAAGTCGTCGATGTCTTTGAAGCTGAATTTCAACGCTCGCAACTTCTTGATGCGGTACTAGCTGACTTTAACTTTGCAAAATGGGAACTTCTGATTGCACAGCATTTGCATGTTGAGTGTTATCCTTCACAATCCGTAGATTATTATCTTAAAGTTGACAATGTAGCGTTTCAAGCGCTTCGAAAACTCATTTTGCTGGCTCTTACTCGAATGCCAGTGTCAAAGAACTGGATATTTGGTGATTTAACAGGTTGCCATGACATGTTAGATATGACCTTGCAAGATTCCAAAGCTTTAGAGTCTTTGTGCATGAATCTAGCTGAAGTAAGCTTCGACACAGGGTCGCAGATTGTGGTAGAGATTCCGCCTCTTCTCATTGCAGCTTTAAATGAGCAAGTTCATCTTGTTCATCGAAATAGCCTCTGCAATTTTCGCGAGGATGTACGATCCATTTGCGCAGTTGAGTCCCTTCGAGTTCGCCTTCTAGCTGCCGCTGCGTGTCAAGATGTTCCAGGGCACGTAGCATCTTTAGCAGATGTTCGCGAGCTTGTGCTCTTCAACCCACGCGTTCATAGTCCTGGCAAATACTCAACTCTATCAGTCCGAGAGATGAGTCTACATACGCCTTGTTTGGCGTCAAGTCATGAAACCCAAACAGACTATATTTTTGAGCGAGAATATCATGAGGCAACCTGGACTCCAGATGGGATCATACAAGTTGATAATCTCTCGAGTCTTCCATTGCTCATGGCATTTCCTCAGGGTTGCCCTGTCGATGGCATGTGTGTGTTTGCTCGAAAACATGTTCCCGCTCGGTTTTTGGTGGAGGATCTCGATGAAGATGGTCAAATCCTCAGGCAGACTCACCAACAACAAGAAAATGGTAAGATTTTGCTCAACCCAAATGAGCTCATTTTCATTTTAACCATTTTCGCCCGGGAGCATGAGACAATATTTGATCTCAAAGCCCGCCTTGAGCAATTTTACAACTCAAGCAAGCTCATGAAGTCTCTCACATGGCGTACAAAGGCCACATACTATGCCGAAGTCCCATTCTTTACCATATTTCTCGACGTAATCCTGGACAAGGATACCTCTTGTATTGCTACTCCTGATATTGAAATATTGATGGATTCTGGAAACAGAGACATCACCATAAGTGCTATTGCGCTCTCATCTGTACCTTTTCAGCATATCAACAAACTTTTCCATTTACCTTGAAATTGACTTCCTCTCTAATCCTCTCAGCAGTTTAAGTCGAATTACGTCAATGCCAGAGAGTCCCTTCAATGGACACCAAATAATCTATTACTCAAGCACCATCGTAGCATGGCAAGCAGATTCATTGTAACCATGGTATTCGCATCTTCAACACTCCCTACTGAGTACCTACCCCTGCCTAGGAGTAAACAACATAAAATATTATTCTTTAAAAAAAAATTAAAAAAAAATATATATATATCATCATATGCAGGGACTACTAGTAGTTGAATTTTGAGTTTTTTAAATCCCCCTATATATTTTTTCTTTTTTTCTTTTTTAAGATTATTAAACAAAATTCTATTTTTAAATAGTAAAACCAAAAATGGTGAATTGTCGAGCGAGGGAACATTCTCGAGATGAGCTAAAACCCTTACTCTGCCAAATACTTTAAAGACCCTAAACTAATTCCCCAAATACTTCCAGGCCATTACAGACCCAAGATCTGACTCGAGTTCAATTTAAATAGTACCTCTCGCGCTGGTACATTTGACTTGAATTACAAAAATCGCTCCTCTCTGTAGTATCTATTACTAGGTACGAGGTACTTCAGATCTCATAAATCTCATCACACAAAGCTAACACACAATTGAGCGACGAAAGGACTTCACACCAATTCGTCTCTGGGCAAGAGCACATTTCCTCTGCTCCGCTACGCCTGGGTAGCATTTTATGCACTCGAAACAAACCTGGGTTTCTGCTTTCAGGTTTGAGTTCTTGCATGTCTAGCTAGCTAGAGGAGGCCGTCCTCGGCTTCTTTGGTCACTACTACCTCGGTGCCATTACAAACGGTGAGCAGCTGCTGGAGAAGAAGATCTCTGTCTACCAGAACGCGAGACCCCGATCCTGATTCCTGAGTCCTTCTGAAACAGCAAGCACGTGGTGGTGGTCGTAGTGGCTCTCGAGGATTTCACACGCGAGAGTGCGTCTGTCGTAAGTGCGACAATATACATACCTGGCCACCTAGGTTCGTACGCTGCGGTCTAGCCAGCTGCTCCAGCAGATTACACCGCAATGGCGGCTGCAGAGGGTGCTTTCGTAAGGGGCCAGGCAGCCAGCGAAGTCCTCTTCGACTTCCAGGGAGTGAGGTGCTACTACCTACTGTCCTTCTTAGTCGCGGACATTAGGTGGACCAGGTAGAACTAGGCAGCACGTGCAGAGCAGCAAGTCGCTGTGAGGAGTTGGGCAAACAAGCAAGCAAGCAAGCAAGCAAACAAACAAACAAACAAACAAACACCTTGAAGCAAACCCGAAACTCATCCGGGTAGCTCAGGGAGTTTGCAAGACTTGCAGTTCACGCTGGCAGAGCGGTGCTGTGACCCTCACGACGAATTGCAGTAGACTGTACATTGCGTGGCGTGGAGCTGCACTGAAGCACCGAGACCTGGAGTGTGTACCAGCTGCAGTTGTCGCGAGGCAGAGCTAGAAGCGGAAAGTCTATATATAAGCAAGAACAATGTCTACGACAAATGTCAATATCTTGGCGCTTGTAACAGCTGGCAACCTTGACGACCTGAAGACCGAGGTGGAGGCAAACCCAGATCTTTTGACGCAGCCCATTCGGGGTGATGGCTTTACACTGTTGATGTATGCATGCCACCCAGACTCGGGGGGGCAGCCAGAAATCGCAGCCTGGTTGATCGAGCAAGGTGCCAATCTTGATGCGCAAGATGTCTACGGAAACACCGCTCTCATCTTCGCTTCTCAAAACAGACAGGTGGACTCTGCAAAGCTCTTGATTGAACATGGTGCAAGCTTAGACGTGAAAGATGCAATTTTCGGCTTCCCAGCCCTGATGCATGCATGTCAATTGGACCAACCCGAGATTGCAAAGTCGCTCATTGAACACGGAGCCAATGTAAACACTACCGGCGTGGAGCTAGGCTGGACGCCTTTGATGTTTGCTTGTGAAATGGCAAGTCTTGACACAGCGAAATTGCTCATTGAGCATGGTGCCGATGTGAATGCCAAGAGCGAAGTATTTCAAGATGGCTACACACCTCTTACCTATGCTATCACGCTGAGAGCCCCGCCTGCCACAATGGAATTGCTAATAGAAAATGGCGCAGATGTAAATCTTCCTGGCTTCTCTTTCGAGTTCCCTTTGGCATGGGCTTGTCTCCAGGGCGATCTTGAAATTGCACAACTCCTTTTGGACTCTGGTTCTGACATTAACGCTGTTGGACCTGACGGAAAGACAGCCCTCATCCAATCTTGCTTCACGTTCGACTACAAATTGGACATGGTAAAGTTGCTTTTGCAAGAAGGTGCTGAGATCGATGCCCAGGATGACTCACAGAACACAGCCCTCATTTACCTGTGTAGCAGCAGCCAGGTTACCAGCTCAGAGAGATCTGAAGATCTTCTTTTAGGTGGCATAAAGCAACTGTGGGCTGCTGGAGCTCAGACTGACTTGGAAAACTCTGAAGGTCAAACTGCACTTTCTCTTGCAGAGGCTTCTCAAATGACCACTGCTGCCGGTTTCCTCACCTTCACCTCCAGCGAGCTTTCCCAGATCCTTCTCGGCAAGCTTGGGCTTTCCCGCGATGTTGTTGTCGCTTTCTACGATGCTGGAATCACCACACAAAGCAGTTGCGGAAGTCTTACAGAATCGTCGTTAGAAGATATGGGGGTTGAATCATCTGACACTGCCAAGGTGCTCGAGACATTGAAAGATGGCTCAAGTCCTCGATCTTCTCTCGCCAGGCGAGTCTCGCAGCGCCTCTCGCAAGCCCTACGTCTCTCAGGGCCTTGAACATTATTGCACTCACCATAATTCATTTTGACGATTACCTATTCGCTCGCACAAAGTGCGTGGCTACCAACTCATTGGTCTTGCTTGCTATTTACAAACTAGCACTGGAGATCTTGATTATAAATGCAATTTTACATCAATCCTCCAGATTGATATATTGAACATCAACTTCTGCCTGACAAATATTTGCGTAGCCGCAGTCTCTACAATATAAACTCATCTTGTTTAAGTATTCGATACTAGATCTGTCAGAGTTTGCAGCATCAATATATTTATATTTTCCTAACCAAAATTGTTGTAGTCCACATCTCGACAATTTTTTATTTTTTATTTTTTCGCGAACAAAGGCGTCCTTCTGCAAGTAGTACAACTTGAAAAAGCAAAGCACCAAAGCCATGCACACAAATGCCATCGTCACTGTAACTTTCCTCTTAAGTACCGCATACGTTCTCATGTAGTTCTGCTCTTTCGAATCCTGTGCAGAGATGAACTTGGGAAGAGCTTTTGATTGGATCTCCAAAATGAACATCAACATCAAGATGCAGTCTGTCTAACAATCATCCTCGTCATTTGTGTAATAAATGTCAAGTAACTTGCATGCCCATATCGTCTGGATCTCCCTCGAGAACAATTTCCATTTTACTATTCTTTCAGGATTTTACTTATTTAGTGTTCTGCAAACAGCACTATCCATCTCATTAAGAGTACTCCTAGTGGTCGCGACAAAGTGGCTGGCCAAGCTGTTTGCTCTTGATCTCTGGTGCTTCTGCTGCGGCAAACCTAAACCTGGCAGACGCACGGCAGGCAGATAGTCCTGCAGAGCGGTGCGTGAACCTGACACGAGCCTTGTGCTAGTGCGCACTCCTCCCTTTGGCGTCCACCGAATCCTCGGTTGCGCCTTCTGTAGGTCAAGTTTGGGCAATTGGCTGTGCGGCCTACATCTGCTCATTACCCCTTTTCTACGATGGCATCTTTCACTGTAGACAGCTCAAAGGTGGCATCCATCCTCTCCCGCGAGCTTGACGGCAAGCTTGACGATGAAATCCTCGAGTACTTGAGTGGCATGGTTTCTGAATGTGAAGATCCCGGCTCCGACGGCGCTGGCCTCGTGGAGCTCCTCGCGCCTTTTCTTGAGTCCTATGGCGCCGCAGACTCTGATGACGAAGCCGCCGCTCTCGCGGATAAGCTTGCCTCGCAACTTCTTAGCGAGAAGGCTGTCGTCTTCGAAGCTGCCAAGTCTGCCAGCAACAAGCTCAAGCTACCCATGCAAATGAGTAACACTGCTGGTGATGTTGGTGAGCATGATGACGATACGTGGGGTCTGAAAACAGTGACCAACAAGCCCATGACTAACAGCATGGTGGACAGCATCAGCGATGCCTTGAACAGCAAAAAGAGCCTTGAGAAGATGCAAAAGAAGGCCGAGAAGGAGCGCAAGAAGGAGGAGGCCAAAGCGCTGCGTGAGGAGCAGCAGTTTCAGCAGTCGTTGGAGTCCGAGTATGACATGCCCGCAGCGACAGGAAAGATGACAGTGAACCTCCGGAACAAGTCTAGTGACGTGAATATTGAGAACGTTAATATTTCCGTCGGAGGTGGCAAATCACTGCTGGAGGACGCAACGCTCAAGATTGTCCAAGGACACAGGTATGGACTCATTGGACGGAACGGAGTTGGAAAGTCTACTTTGTTGCGCCATATTTCGAGAAGGCAACTCGAGGGATTTCCAGACTACCTTAGAGTTGTGCATGTGGAGCAGGAGGTTGTGGCCGATGGCACCCCGGTTGTCGAGGTACTGCTGAGGGCAGATAAAGAACGCGAGGCTTTGTTGGAGAAGGAGAAGAACCTCATGGCAAAGCTCGAGAATGAAAAGATCTCTCCAGAAGAAATGAGCTCTGTGAGCTCTGAGTTGCGCAAGGTGGTTGACCAGCTCACTGCCATTGGCGCTGAATCTGCAGAGTCAGAGGCACGGGCTATCCTTGGTGGTCTCGGATTCTCAGAGGACATGCAGGAGGCACCCACGAACTCACTTTCAGGAGGTTGGCGCATGCGTGTGGCATTGGCTACCGCACTCTTCCTGAGCCCAGACATCCTCTTGTTGGACGAGCCAACTAACCATTTGGATATTCTCAGTGTAATTTGGCTTGAGCAGTACCTCAGTACTTACCCGAAGACTTTGATCCTGGTTTCGCACGATCGCAAGTTCACCAACCACGTCATTACAGATGTGATTCACCTTGAACAACAGAAGCTCAAGTACTACAAGGGCGATATTGACGTGTACGAGCAGACCCGTGAGAATCAGCGCCTTCAGCAGCAGCGTGAATTCGAGTCTCAACAGGCGAAGCGCGCCCACATGCAAAAGTTTGTGGACAAGTTCCGTTACAATGCCAAGCGTGCTTCCTTGGCACAGTCTCGTATCAAGGCTTTGAACCGCATGACCCTGGTTGAAGAAGTACTTGATGACCCTGAGTTTCAATTCAGCTTCCCTACCCCGGTCGGTGATCTCAATAAGGTTATCGAGGTACAGGATGTTGGTTTTGGTTACCCTGGCAAGAAGGATGCTGACGGCAACCAGCAGCTGCTCTTTGAGCATGTGGACTTTAGTGTATTTACGAGCTCTCGTATTGTTATTCTCGGAGAGAACGGTTGTGGTAAGAGTACTCTGATCAAGACGATGCTTGGTGATCTTGATCCCATCAGTGGTTATGTCCAGCGTGACCCGAAGGCTCGATTTGCCTTTTTCACACAGCACCATGTGGACCAGCTCGATACCAAGTTGAGCCCGCTCGAGTACATGTTGGCAACCTTCCCCGGTACCAAGCCGGACGACATGCGTCCTCACTTGGCTCAGTATGGTATTCCCTCTGACCTGGCTACCCAGCGTATTGGCACTATGTCTGGAGGACAAAAGTCCCGTGTTGCTTTTGCTAAAATTACGTACAACAAGCCGCATGTTATCATTATGGATGAGCCTTCTAACCATCTTGATCTTGAGACAGTTGCTGCTTTGTGCATGGCAATCAACACTTTTGAGGGTGGCATTGTCCTCGTCAGTCATGACCAGTTTCTTATTGAGACTGTGGCCGAAGAGATTTGGGTTGTAAAGGACAAGCGTTTGATTCGCTTCCAAGGTGACCTCGAGGACTACAAGCGCTGGGTTAAATCTATGGCTGATGCTGCTCGCTAAGATGTCAGCCACTTCACAGAACCCTGTTATCGAAACTTGAGAGGAAAAGGAGCGTGTATAGCCAAATTTGCAATTTAAGGAAGAGGAAGAAAATGACAGAATAAACACAAAAAGCCGCTCAAGTTTAATTGAAAAGAGAGAGCACCCAAACCGAAAGGATGTTATTTCAAGAAAGAATAAAACCCTGTCGCTTGGTCGCTACAATCTTGCATGACAAGGAAAGTATGCTTCTATCTGGTTATGCCCTTACCCTTTCTTTTTCTTTTCCAAGTGCTCGCTCTGTCGCACTATCCGGCGCAAAAAACCAGCATTAGTGTTGTACAACATCAGCATGCAAATGGTTGCAAAACTTTTTTAAAAGTTGTCCTTTCCATATTACTCTTTAATGTGTGTAATGTGTGTTTCTGTGTCTTCCGCGGATCTCTATTGTTCTTAAAAAAAGAAAAGAAAAGAAAAGACCCCAACAACTTTGTTTTGAGGGGGCAGTTTCAAGACGACAAATCTGTGTGTTTTTTTGGATTACCTTTTCCTTTTCTAGCTTTGGAGCGCGTGTGATCTTTTAAAGTTTGTGTGGTAGTACCTAGTAAAGCTAACTTAGTCAAGAAACTATGCTAATAATCAAATCGAGTTGGTAGTCTGCTCTAGAAGGAAATCGAAGGAATGGGTATTGTTTTATACTCATCAGGAATTGTCGACCCTGTCTAGAGTCCTTTGACTGTGTGCCATGGGTGAAACAACCCCCTCCTCCCTGTTTTGATATTGAAAACTTGCCTGGCTGTGTGGGAACTTAAATAAATATATAACGATGCATTCGTATTGGTGGCCCTCAAAGCTAATCTAGAGAACTTTGCATTCCATCAAATTCAAGGGACTGCCATTCTCACCTGCCAATCTGACTTAGTACTCATTGTCACTAAGCCCATAGTACATATTAGCTTGAGGCGTGTGAGTCAGATGTGAAACAGCGTCTCGAACAGCATACGCTCGAAGTCGACTTCGCAAACTTCGCATATACACAAGAACCCATTTTTGGAAAAAGTTGCGTAAGCGACGCTCCCGGATGTTTTGCACCAGCTCTCGCCAAGCCTGAAAGCTCCGCCAGCAGAGACGCCCTTCGACCATCACCCTACGTTGCCTCCGACAACTAGCTGCATACGACCATGCCTGGAAGCACCGTCGCAATCGTAATTTATCCAAATGAAACGATCGAGCTTGGGCGCGTTGTTGACGTTCGTTTTGTTCAAGTACCGTTGCTGAGGCCCAAGAGGCGAAACATTTCCGTGCGAGCATTTGAGATTTCCGGAAGCGGGCACAATCACATATCTTCCTTAATATGACTGCGCCAGCCCACGCACGAAAGACTCTAATTGCAAGCTCGCGGCGCCTTTTAATGCAGCAGCGTTGGCGGAAAATTTGTCGAGCAGCTCGTAGGCGCTCTACCCAAGCTGTGTCTTCAGACTCGTCAAGATTCGCTTGTGGGGACAGCTTCCGGTAATTGGGAGAACTTTGGGATGTCGGAGATGACAACATAGCTTGGCCCTGGATAGAGTGCTGTGCTTGATGTACCTGCATCTGAAGTTCTGTGATGCGCTCTTTTGCAATACGAACATTTTCTGCATTTTGTCTTTGGAATAGAACGAGGCGCTCCTGAAGTCTGCGGTTGACGTCCTGAAGTTTGTGTTCATTTTCACGATGTTTTCGTAAATTTTCCTCAAGATCTCGAATTCGTTTCGAGAGAACGCCTTCCCCGCGCTCTCGAGTCACTTGCCGATGTTCGCTCGCACGTGAAGCGATATTTCGGGCGTAATTGTTCCCTACGCCTAGGTTAGACTGAACACTTGCTGCTGACGAGGCTGTAGCCATGCGAGCCATGGGCGATGTCTGTATTGTACTGTGAGGTTGTTGTAAATCCAACTGTTTTGCTCCAAGTGCAAAAGACGGATTCGCCTGCGCTGAAAGTGGAGTTGGGACCGCGTGGCTTGCTGAAGCAGATCTTGGTCGTGTTGCTTGGACTCTTCGTTGCAAACCAGCTGAAGACACTGGACGCACTTCTCCATAACTTGGTCCATGCATTCGCTGCGCCCTAAATGATGAAGTCGTAGCAGGGCGGCGTCCTCCTTCCACGTTATGATTATTGGATGATAAGTTTCGGATTGTACTGTTGCGGTGGTCTAAATCGTGATGCGGTAGTGGAGGTGGTGGGGGCGGTGGTGGTGAAATGGGGCGATTCCTTGACACCACATTTCTTTGAAATGCAGAAGTTGGTCTGCTTGCAAGTTCACCATGTTGATGAGCTGCACTTTGGTGTTTCTTGGTGGGTGAAGGGTATACAGAGCGCATCGGTGCTCCAGCTGATGCAACTGATAATCTTCTCGAGCCTCCTAACTCTGATGTCTTTATATGTTCAGGTCCAATACGGCCTTCCAAGTTTGATGATTTTGATCCTGCCCCAATGCCTCCCCGAGGTTGTGTCTGCCTTCGCGATGATTTAGCATTTGTTGATGCTGCTGATGTGATATTTCCTGATGCTATTGGATCTCGTTTCCGGCGTCGGATGAGTTGTAATTTTCTTGAGCCATTATTGCTCACGCCATTTTGGATGCTTACACGAGTATTCTCATCGTTGATTCTGCTATGGACGTCTCCTCTTTCATCAATATCGTTGATGCTGTCGAGATCACTACCAGCTTTGACGTTTTGTTTAGAGCCTGTCGCTATGCCAGGGCGCCTTGCGGAGGGCGTGGCCGGGAAAGAACTTGACAAAGCCCCTGTCCCGTCAAAGGAGCCTGTTCTCATTCCTGGGTCGAACCGTGGTGCGCTGTTATGCCTGCGACGCATGAACGCTGCTGAGTAAGACGACACTACATCTTCGCCAACATCCTCCATTGCGCTCTCTCTCTCACGAACTAACAGCACCTGCACGAGCAGAGCTGATACGTGCCACGCGACCTGCCTCGGCGCGTGCAGCTCGTTGCTCGCGTGCCTGCAGGCCTGCGTGCGCGCATGCTCGCGCCGTGGTGCCGGCCTGCTGTCTGTTGAAAGAGGTTATGGATGGCAAAAAAACAGAAAAAAGGAAAGAGAAAAAGAATTGCTGGCAAAACAACCGTCGTCGTAGTAAGGGCTATTATTGAGTCATCTCAATCCCAATCAATTCAATTTAGTACTTTGTGCAACTTTGAATGTTTGCAACACTACAGGTAAAAGTGAATCCAATATATATTGCACAATCATTTTTATTGATTGTGTGTGGAGCCATAAGATGGAAATATATTCAACGCATCAGGAGATTTATTTGATAGTGCAGTAGGAAAAATTATATTGTAATTTATATAGATGTTTTTCCAAGTCTACAAAATGCTATGCAAATGGATCTCTTAGCAAAATTAAGATTGTAGGTGAAGAACAGGACGCCAGTGAATATTGTGCGTAGCTCAGTCGTTATTTTTCTGGGTTAAGCAGTAGGATATCCCTCCCCCCCCAAAAAGGGCGTACTGAGTGGTTTTGAAAACACTAAAAATTCACAGACCAAGAGGCCTGCTTGATTTCTCTCATGCTGAGAGAAGAGGTGAACAAGATATTTTCAAGGAGAGACGGTTGTACTTAGTGCACGCCGAGGATCTTACCCGGAATAGCACGTTGTACAATCTCCACCCAGTACCCAGTCGGATCCTTGACAAAAGCGATCTTCTTCAGAGCACCACCATTGGGCTTTTTAACGAAAGGAACATCCAGCTTTTCAAGAATGTCACAGAACTTGTCAATATCATCAACACTGTGGTCATAATCAAGATATATACAGACAGTTAGGCAAATAACCAGCATCACCATAATCAGCTGTTAGTTCGATGAGTTTATAAAGTAAAACCCAAACATGTACAACCAATAAATGACACTCACAAAGATCAAGCCGCTGACCAACAGTCAGAGGAATGCATTGTTAGAAAGTAAACTTACAGGAATGCAGTGTGACCAAAGCCCTTAGGGGCAAAGGTGCCATTGAAGTCAGTGTCGTTGCCATTGTGGTAGACCGGACCAGGTTCCCCCTCGGTGCCATGGTTCCATGTGAGCTCGAGACAGGGATCCCAGCTAGTCTTAGTGACGGTTTCTGGGTCTTGCTCCTTGAGCTTTTCAAGCTCTGGGGAAGGACTAGCCAGGAAGAAAAGGGAAAAGTCGCCCTTTTCCTTGTCGTAGTGCGACTCACGCACGAGCTCCATACCAAAGAGGTCACGGTAAAATGCCACAGACTTCTCAGCATCCTTGACACGAATCATCGTTTGGCTAAACGTGAAGCGCTCGGGCTCGTACTGCTGATCTGCAGGCACAAGCTCGATGGAGTAGCCATCCGGGTCGAGGCAGAATGCAATGCCCTTCATGCGACCTTCATCAGGGCGCTTCTTGAAGGGAACCCCGTTCTGCTCGAGCTTTGAGGCAGCGCCATAAACATCATTGACGTTAAAGGCCATATGACCAAATCCCCGCGGCTCCGAGTTGCCATCATGAAACATTTGCGGCCTACCGGCAGCATCTCTGAGTGGGAGGTCTGTCTCATCCTCAGTGCCGTGGTTATGCGTGAGCTCGATAAGCCCCATGCCCTCACGGGTGTTGAAGGTGAGCTCGTGTGCCTCGCGCGACCCGATTGGCGGCAAGTTGCCCTCGAGCTCCTTGGGCACAGTTGCCAGGAAATACAATGAGAACTTATCGTTTGGGAAGTGGTACACATTGACCAACTTGCAGCCAAAGTTCTTTTCATAAAACTCCACGGATACCTTCGGATCGCGGACACGGATCATGGCGTGTTGCCAAGCAGGCTTGAGAGCTTTAAGAGCTTGGACATCCTCCTTTGAATACGGACTCTGCATGTTCATGAAATCTGAGGTGATGGAGAAACTACGGATAGTGCTCATGCGGAGACCTCCAAGAGCAGATATTTTTTGAGGGAGCATGGCGGAGTTTCGAGACACGGATTGTTGCACACGAGACACCACGCCGGCGGTGGCGACTCTGCGCACCATTGCTGGGCCCATGCGGAGAGCGGCAGACATTTTTGCAGCGAGCCTGGTTTGACGACTGTGGCTAAGCCCTTGAAACTATTTATGTACGTGCCACTTCTGCAAGCAAGGGTTGCTCCGGTGTTTGGTGTTTGGTGTTTGTGACAGCGTTTTTGCTGCTGTGCTGCAGGAGAATCTGCGCTATCAAAGTACCCGTAGGAAGATTGGAAAGTCAAATGTTCAGGAGTGCCTAGCTAGCTCTTACTTCTTAGAGGTTAGTAAATAAGATCACAAAGCTCTGTTCTTCTTCTTCTCCTTCTTCTGGACTATGAAAGCATAGGTACCTACTGGCTGGCTATTGCAATCAAAACAATATTTCACCATGACGTTGAAAGATTGAGCATATCATCAGGCTGAAATTAGGCTATAGGCATCAGAGCCATGATTTCGTCCAAGAGAATCATAGCCATAACTCGTTGAGCGTGCGTGCTCTTGAGTCCTCAATTCTCTCCAAACCCCCTCAATCTCTGAACGACGAGATGTCTCAGACAAACCAAGCAGTGAGTCACAGGCGAAATAGTTTTTTATTTCCCTTAAAATATCTTCTCAACGACTTTTAATTTATAAAAATTTATAAAAATATATCTGCCTTCCTACTACTACAAGTTAGTAGGTGCTATTTAGTAGTAGCAGTAGGCACTCTTCTATCCGTAGGTTCTTTCATTTCAGGGTCTCCTTTCAAACTTAGTTATCATTTGCACAAATCAAGTGAGGGAAAGAGGTTTTCTCGGAGCATCTTGCATACTACCCCGGAATGCATAGGTAGACAGCCTAGGGCAGAACGTTCCCGAGACAACCACCATGCTGCCGAACCGAGCATCTCGTTTCTTCTGATCATGAATGACGTTTAATCTGTGTGGGTATTCCGTCGAGGGACGGTTGTCCAATCAGTGAGAGAGAGAAGATGTTGCCAAATTGCTACCACCACGCCCAAGAAAAGCAGCAGGCACCACGTAGTACATTTTTGCAATCGTGAAGTGGCATACGAGCTCGCAATTACCAGGCACATGTTCCTTCATGATCGCTCCCGTTTAATATTATATCAAGGCATCGGTAATTGGAGTCTGCTCAAGCATGGGCCAAAGACTCATGTGTTGATCATACACAGAGAGGAGAGTTCACCAAGCAGGAAGTTGGCGACAAGGGTTACCTGACTACCTGGCTTGTGAAATCGGTTGCCGTGACTTAAACGAGAAGGTTGAATATGCATAATTGAAGACGGCGCTGAGCAAAGTGTTTGCTGCATGACCCAAGCATTTGGCAATTGGAGGTGGTGTGTGGGATATCGCACCAAAACTAGGGGAAGCAGATATAGCTTTGTGGCTTTCCGATTGAGTTGTGCGCGTGTGGGAGGAGGAGGTACGACTAATGCTATCCAGACATGAGCAATCAATCAGCGTATGGCAAGCGAGGATTAAGAAAAGAAGAGTGTAAATTATATTTAGGTTGGGAATCAACAAGAGGTAATGAAAGCTAGTTCACGAGGCGGTTGAAATAAATGATCTTGACAGGACTTACTGCTTGCTCTGGGCCTGACCCATGAGGATCTCCGCGGGGAGGTCACGCTGGATAAGCTCGATCCAGTAGCCAGTAGGGTCCTTGACGAAAGCGACCTTACGGAAGAGTCCGTCTTGGGTCTTTTGCACAAAGGGGACGTTAAGCTCGGCAAGAATGTCACAGCACTTCTCCACGTCGTCGAGACTATATATGAAAATACAAAAAAACAAAAGACAGCAAAGGTTTGTTGGGGTGTACCGTTAGTAAATCGTGACAAATTAGCACATTAGGGCTGTGCTCATGACGTAGTAATGTGGCACGCTGTACGAAAAGGGCAGCAGCAGCAGCAGCAGCAGCAGCAGCACAGACAAGCTTTTAATAGTACAATCAATGATACAAAACTTACAGGAAAGCGAGGTGGCCGAAACCCTTGGGGGCAGACTTGCCGTTGAACTCAGTGTCGTTGCCGTTGTGGTACTGAGGGCCCTCCTCGTTCTCAGTACCATGGTTCCATGTGAGCTCAAGGCAGGGGTCCCAGAGAGTCTTGGTAATGGCTTCACAGCCTGAGGCCTTGAGCTTCTCGAGCTCTTCAGTCTGCGTGGCGAGAAAGAATAGAGAAAAGTCGCCCTTATCCTTGTCATAGTGAGACTCACGCACAACTTCCATGCCAAAAAGATCGCGGTAGAACGGAATGCTCAGGTTGGGGTCCGTAATACGAATCATAGTCTGGCTCAGGTTGTAGCGGTCAGCCTCAACCTCGCGCTGGGCAGGAACAAGCTCAATCCAAAAGCCGTCCGGGTCAAGGCAGAAGGCAATGCCCTTCATGCGTCCTTCATCAGGGCGCTTCTTGAAGGGAACACCGTTCTGCTCGAGCTTTTCAGCGGCGGCATAAACGTCATTCGTGTTGAAGGCAATGTGGCCAAACCCGCGAGGATCAGAGTTGCCATCGTGAAACATTTGAGGGCGTTCTGCCACATCACGAAGGGGGAGATCTGTCTCGTTCTCAGAGCCGTGGTTGTGGGTGAGCTCGAGCATAGCCAGACCCTTGCGGCAGTCAAAAAGAAACTTATGAGCCTCAGGAGTGCCAGGAGCAGGGCACTGCTTCTCGAGATCTGCAGGGAGTGTAGCAAGAAAGTAGAGCGAGAACTTGTGCTCTGGGAAGTGGTACTCGTTGACGAGAGTGCATCCAAAATGCTGCTTGTAAAACTCAACCGAGACCTTGGGGTCCTTGCAGCGGATCATGCTGTGTTGCCAGGTCGGGTTGAGAGCCTGCAGCTCCTTGACTGTCTGCTCATCATAGGGAGTCTTCATGGTGGCCATCTCTGGGTACGTCGCCATCTTCGCGAACCTGTACTTCTGCTAGTGCGTGCCCTCACTCTTGGCCTGTCGTATCCAAATTTGATTTGGTTTTGGCTTCAGGCTTCAAGTTTCAGGCTTTTTCAGCTTTTCGCTTTGGCTTACTGGGTAGCTATCTAAACCTGCCTACCATCTCATAGGCACTGCCAAGAATGATTCCAAGGTGACGGAGTGAGGAATCGATAATGACTCGCCTTTTTTTGTAAGTATTAACGAGGCAGGAACAAAGATAAAACCTTTAATCATCACGACCCTGAAGGTACATATTGCTACCTACCTAACTATGTATTCTGCCAGAAAGATTGAAAAAAAGAAGCTACTACTACCTAGTACCTAGGTAACTACTATCGATGAGCATACGTAGGGACTGCTATAGATTCACACATGCGTGCCCCTGGGAAGCTCACAAGAACATTTGGACGACGTCAAAACTCACTCAAGAGAAGGACTCAGTATATGCTAGCATAATAGTGCAAAGTAAAATGAGAAGTTATGAGTAATTGTGAGGGCCATGATGCTCATCATTGACATTAAAGAAATCGGCACCAATCATGGAGTATGGATGATGTAAAGTCACTAATGTTTGGACCAGCAATGATTCGTTGCTATAGCACCTGCTTCGAGAATCTGTATTTGAATGGTGATTCTGAAAATTGTACACTCACCTATGATACAAACTTTACAGTACCTGATGAGCCGGCCTACTTCGACACTGCCACTTATCTTTATAGAATCTCTCATGAAAAGTTGAAACAGTGTTCAAAGTCTTTCTACAATGATGGCTCAAAGCTGTTTGCCTATACGACTATTAATCCATTGGTGGAAAACACCGACGCTACATGCTTTTATTTCCAAGAAGAGGATGCGAGTACTGAACTAACGTACACAACGAGTGTAGAGATTGACAACGAAAGTGCAGAGCAGTTCACATACTACTCAGAAGACGTCATTTCCGTAACCGTTGAGCGTTGTGCACCAACCGAAGACTATGTTGTTCCCCAAACCTACATTAAGGCTATTGTTCAGACCAAGTCAATCGGAGACAACATCCAGGTCAACACAGAAGATGTGTACCCCACACTGGGTGGTTCCAAGTTGTTCTTTGGTCACGATATCACAGCCAAGGACCCTCAGCCTGTTCAGTCTTGTACCACAACTTATGACGCTACCAACATGATCAATATGACAACATGTCAACATCTTTTGCATACGAGAACATGTGAAAATGTAGAACTCTCGGCCTCCAACAAATGTGTGCTATCTCGCAACGAAGAACGCTATATTGACGATCTTGAATTTACAGAGTATGTCGGTAGCAGTCTATTTTACGTCGTCCATGGTGCTGAAGAGCTGTACACCAATCTAGAAAACATGGAGTTTGATACTTCCGTTTGTGTGGGTGGAGATAACATCTTGTCATTGACAGATGTTTCAAGTATTTTCCCACCGACAATCAAGATTCAGAATTTTGATTCTGGCGTGGCAGCAAATTGGACAAACTACTCACGGGATGATACAGATTTAAGCCTACTAAGAGATGTCATTGTTCGTGTGGGAGCCGGAGAGCGGACTCACTTTTTTCAAGCATGGAAGTCTCCGTCAAGAATCTTCTTGTAACTCTCCGTGAGCCTACTGGATCTAACGATGTGGTTGCACAAGTATCCATCAATGCTGGACAAAAGGTTACCAACATGAAGGATAAGTCTAGCGACTACTACACAGATCCCATCTTTTGTTCATATTATGTATATAATACTTCAGACGATCGTTGCCAAACATTCTTTAGTCATGGCCGTAATAATGCATTGAATAATGATGGTGAAGTTCTCGATTCTAATGTAACGAACGAAGTATGTGGGTTGTCCACAACAGAAGTTGGCGATGCCGACTCAGCGAACGTCGACTTTGTGCGTTTTAACCCCAGTGTGTGGTTTCCTGACCAATACGATCGTCCATACCTCATCATGGATATTCAGGTCACTGCAGTACTTGGAAGCTGTGGAAGTCGTGTATTTACGGGTGACAACACAAAGATTGACACGATGTACTTTACTATCTCTGAGTCTATGAGTATCGGCGACTATCAGGGTGCAGATGTAACAGATTCAAACTTTACAGGCAACCTCTTTCAGGATTACCCTGCCATGGCTGCACTGATGATTCTTCTCGTGGTCATGATCTTCATGATCTTTACTGTATTCATGTACGACCGGTTCTGCCGTGGTCACTCAGGTAAGGAAAATGTGAGTGCAGCAGGTTACCGCGGAACTCGAGGTCAGCATTTCGACTTTTAATCTTTATAACGCACACAGTAAGAATTCATAAGGGTTACTTAAGAGAGCGGCGGGGGTTCTGCACAAGAGTGATGGACAAACAAACGCAAGCAAATCAGCAACGATGAGCAGCAGCAGCAGCAGCAGCAGCAGCAGAGATACGCGCGGCCGCACATCTAGGCAGGATAGGCCCAACCCTACAAGGTCTCGCACACCACACTTATCTATATCACTTGATGATATAGTTACTATAATTCTAAGACTTGCAAACGGCGATCCTGTGACAGACGAGCAGGTGAGGCAGGTGGGTAGGATAAGACGCCCTAGACGGTACCAGGTACTTGCTCAGCTGGGAGATCACGAAATTATTAATAATGCTATCGCAAACCTGGATTCAATGTTAAATGATGATGGAGAGAATGAATCGTTTCAATCTGCAGTAATGTCACTTGAAACACTACAGGAGGCTGCGGAAGGAGCTAGAGAGAGGGCTCGTGCAGACACTGAGGCTGTGGAAAGAGCTAGAGAGAGGGCTCGTGCGGATGCGGCTGAGTCTAGAGCATCCCCGCGTGCAGAAGTTGTCCTCGCACGGTGTCTTAACAGAAGTTTTCATTGGATGCCAGAATCTAATACAACCACCAATCCACAACCTTGTGATATGATTCCTCCTAGTCGAGTTCTCCGATGGGTCAGCTTTGACAATGACATTCAACTGGACGAGAAGTTGGATGTGTTAGAACGTAAAAACATCACCCTGAGCGCGACAGATGACGCGTTTACCATTTTAGAAAGTTTCAACTTGGCTGGAAACGAGGCCTCTGCACGAGATCTAATTACTGGTCCCTATAACTGCGTCACTAATGTAATTCACCGTGCTTTCCCAGAGAAAATGATCGAACGCCTTCCAGAGGTTTCTACCAACGTTGGAACAAGAATAGATGTTGCAGCTACAGTGGGTGGCGTGTGCTTTTGTCCAATGGAACTGAAGTCCCCTTACAAAGTTCCAAATGACAGAAGATACCAACAGCCCCAACCCCAATATATTAGCTCAATTTCACCTGAAGATGCTAGCAGACTGGAACCAGTTTTGCCACCTATCTCTCCTGATATCTGTAGATTGTACTATGGTGACAACTACGTTGATGACCCTGCTTTTGAAGAAGAGCAGCTTGATATGCGCCCTCAATCAGAGCTTTCGAACGACGCCAACGAATTAGGGCTTGTTGACGTTCAAATGCCTCCAACCAATACGCAACTATTTCATGCAGTGAGCCAACTCGTTGCTTATATGCTAGCTGAAAATGTATGTTTTGGCATACTAAGCACGGGCGAGAATACTTGGTTCTGCAAACTTGACGAGAATGCAAAACTATACGTAAGCGATGCCGTTCAATCTTTTGTAGTGGGAAACAGATCATTTACATCAATCTTGTACGCTTTTTTGCTTTGTGCCCTTGATGATTTCAATGTCAGGCAAGCGAATCAAAGACCTATCATAAAAATAAATACAAGAACCTATTTCTTTATGGATCATAAATGGGCGAACTGGGGATCTGCACGTAATCGCAACAGGCGCATCAATCGGATGGAATCCATATTTGAAAAGCACTTTCCCTCGCAAGATGGTAATCAGAATCAAGAATTGATTGATGTGCTCCCTTTGACTATGAAGGAAATGTCAATTCCGTTACTGTGTGACCATTCCTGGACTAAGCTATCTGTTTCACAAATCGCAACTACTTCAAGTGTTTCCTGGAGAGGTGGTATCGAGATAGTGATCAAATTCATGCGCCGGCCACTTCCGCATGACTTTGTTGATTTGGCAGAGCAAACTTTCGCAAATGAGATTAGTATGTACACTGGACCTTTGCGAGAACTTCAAGGTATCCACGTACCCTTTATGATTTTTGGGGGTGAGTTCACTCTCTCTCGGGTCATGATTGCAACTACCAAGTGTGGTACAAGTCTAGATAAACTTGATAGTAGAACACTGAGTCTTCCTGGACTGCTGGCTGCTTGTGTCAAGAGCCTAAAGGCTGTACATAAGTTGGGTGTTTTGCATGGTGATATTCGTCTTGCAAACTTTGCTCTCCTTGAAAATCAAACAAGTGATTCGGAGCCCGTCAAGGTTTTTCTGATCGATTTTGGTTCTGCTTCATTCGCACCCATTCCATATAAAGAGGCAAAAGAACGCCAAATTAGTGGAGGTGCGACGGGTGCAGTCAAGCGATCACAACAAGATAATATGTACATCGTTTCACAATACAACACCGCTGACCCTTATGCAGTAGAGATAGCTGAACTTCATTCTCTATTTCAAATCGATTAAGTTTTCTTTCAAGTTTTACGAAGAAAATACCAAAGGCAATAACCTAGTTCGTCAGTGAACTTTTCACCATATTGACTCTCCAAGTCAGCGTTCTTATAATCCATGATTAGGTAACTCGGTAGCTTGATATATTCCATTTCTCCATAAATATTTTCTACTTCACGCCTATGCAAAGTTGCAGAAACTTCGCGAACTTCGGGATTAACAATAATGTCATACGGTGACGTACTTGCTTCATCAAGTGCATGGTTATGCTTGAACACAATAAGATCATAAGGTACACCAAAGTATTTAAGATGAATGCACCTAGAGCCTGTGTTTTCCAAAAAGGTCTCTACGCTTGAGATCGCAGCAACTAGATTGAGTGTTTGCATCTTCTGATTCATCGCACTTTGTTTGATGGGAAATTGCTGTGTCCCCTCGACGGGTGTGGCGACTAGTTCAGTTGTCAAATGGAATGGTGTGTAAGTTGGTTCAGAAAGAGTAATAGCCTCTCCCATAGAATCAACTGTACTTGCAACATAGTTCACATTCATTGAAGCCAACTTGATCGATACGCTCAGTAGGACACATACAAAAAATATAGAAAACCTTTTAATGTTCCGATAGTGCGCATTTAGAACCTTGCGTAACTTTTCAACACCTCGACTAAACTTGAGGTTGCCAAACTCCAAATCCATTCAACTATCGAAACCCATACTTTTGTAACATTATGCAATACTGTCCATCTAACAATATTCGTATAGAGGTTTAGTTACTAGAAATGTAGACCAGACTTCATGATGAAGCCCATCAATGGCATTATTCTGCATAACCATACTTTGTAAGCCCAATATTCTTTCCGCACACTGACTATATTTGATAGACGGGAAAAACAGCTCTGGAAACCATACGTAATATGCCATATCCCGAGTGTGATTATAATGAGAATGATCTTTCTGACGAGAAGTAAGTCGTATGAAATCAATCAAAATATTCTGAAATAAACCTTTATACTGGGGACTTGCTCTCTTAAAAAGTCAGTCACAAAATGCAAGAAAATATAATAATAATTCGGGTCTCTATGAAACTGGTTATTTCTTCAAAGTTTTTTCCTTACAAGACTATACACATTATGGTAGGCAAGGGGGCCATCATAAGTTACATAACGGACGAGCAGTTTTGTATCCAATCGATCAATAATGTCTTCCAAACTCATGAATGGTGTGTTGACTTATTTTCTTTTTAAAGTAAAAGTTAGAAGACAATATATCTTTCTAATAGGTCATCATCACTACACTCACTATCAGGGTTTACAATTTCAAAAGATATGCCAAGCGTCTTGGTTGATTTCAATGCATGATACTGGCGTTTCCAAATATATGATATAAGAGCCCATGAAAGTTTTTCTCGCAAGCCCAAATTGTGGAAGATATACCCTCCCAGGTAAATCAATAGAGCCGTTTTTGATGTCATCTAGGTTTCTATAATTCATCAAATGTTCTCATATACGTCCCATCGAGACCATCTTCACCATACTGGAAACTAACAACCTGACCGTTGGTCATATTTTGTACAATACGTGAACCTGAGCCAGCGTCGTTCACAACAATTCTCTCCAGAGTCTTCACGAGACGTCGCTGTTGATCACCCGTCACACTTGTTTTACACGATGTATCTATCAAATTGATGCGAGATGGCTTGGCATGTGACCAAAACTCGATTGGTGTCAGGCCCTTGATAAATGAGTTCTTAATAAAATCACGTGCCTCTAGAGAGTAATCAAACTTTGTTAAATGAGGTAGGTACCTTGTTTCGTTACTCATCTCAGGAAGCAGACGGCCTTGGGCGCTAAACTGTTGTGAAAGCATCCGAGTAATTTGATTAAAGTTGACCATCGAACCCTTTGAACCACCGTTGATCATGTCTAAAATGCGATTATTACCTATGCAAGACTCAGGGGCTGCAATCTGTGTAATGCTATTTAAAGCAGCACAAAGCTTATCCTCATCTGGCATTCTTCCGCGCATTTCCAAGTCTTCTCGGATTACCCTATCAACACCATCAATGTTTAGGGGTGTGTGCTCTACTACACAATCCGAAATACCCACTGAGAAACCATGGTAATCCATAAAATGCTCTGCCACACGTTGTACACGTTCCAAAAATAGACACGCTTTATTATGGCCATACATGAGAAAAACTCTATGAATGAGACTATTATCAGCAATCCCTAATGTAGCCTTAGTAAATGTAGCCTCTATAATTTCACCATTTCGGATGAGAACTCCTGCATGATTATAGTATTCACCAAGATCAATTTCTAGATCCCGCAAGACACAGTTGATGAGCTGGAAACCGACATACAGCCGCTTGGGTTTAAGTAGGACCGGGATAATAAAGTTCTCATACGCAACCTCCACACCAGCTTGATACAAAATGCTTCCAAAATCAACCTCTTCTAAGGGGTGGTTAGACATCAAATGAGCACCAAGTAAACTATCTTGGGTAAGACCTAGTAAAGGCTTACTACTTTGACTACACACGATACTACTACTCATCATCATGAGCTCTTCGAGTTCAGCTCGAGCCTCGTCACTTTGGGGAACATGAATATTAAATTCATCTCCATCACAATCACCATTAAATGATGGTAAGCTTGAATAGTTTATTCTGATTGTGTCGCAAGGGAACATCCTGACCCGCATGGCTGTCATAGAGCCTCTGTGAAGACTCGGTTGCCTATTTACGGCCACAATATCCCCATTCTCCAAACTACGCTCGATAGTATCACCGACCTCCACGAATTCAGCGACATTACTTAAAAGACTAGCATCAAACCGTTTACCATTACACCTTTTTGTTACATAACGTATAGACCACTTTGTAAGCATATGTTTATTATATACATTGACAACGCGTGGAACAGTCAAATTTTTACAAATAGAGATTGGAAGACCCACTTCATTTAGACCCAACTTAGGATCACCCGAGAGGACGCTTCGTGCAGAGAATTCAACTCGCTTGCCCATTAAATTACCCCGTACAATGCCCTTTTTACGATCTATCATTTGACGCAGTCCACCGGCATCAGATGTTTTTACTCGTAAGGACTGTGTTGTGTTTTTAATGTCAAAAAGGATATTTACAGCATCTTATAGTTCGTGATGGTACTCTTCAATAAGGCCACTATGGAGTTTTCGTTCTATAGCGTTCCGTAACTGAGCATTCTTTTTCAGGATTGTACTGTAAAGACTTGTAATGTGACTGGGATACCATGTTCCCTTTGAAACAATGGGGAAACGAACTGTTATAGGTAGAATTGGAAGATTTTCTATGAAAACAGCATCAGCCAAGTCCCGGTAGGATTCAAAAACCTTGTTGTCCAAAACTTGCATGTAAGTCTCTTTAGGGATGCTAGCAATGAATTGATAAACCTCGAAGCTAGAGACAATAATTTCATTTCCATTCTCATCGGGCATTGTTCTCTTGAAATAAAATTTCAAGCCAGCACGTTTCATTGCATTTGCCAAAATGTTATCCATTAACTTTTCACCCTCCTCCTCCTGACCCTGATGATCTTCGGAAAGTTTACGCCTCTTTTTGGCCGATCGCACACTTGACATAAGAGGGTGTTGTTTTCGCACTTTTGAAAGCTTGTAGTAAAAGTGCTTTTCCTTACAATCCGCCTTTCCACATTTACCACAAAATGTTTTTAGAATCATAGTTAACAGAGGTTTGATAAATATCGGATTAACCACAGGACGAACAAGGACGCAATGCCCAAAATGACCTGGACAGTCTCGGGAGCTTTTTTTACATGTACCACAAGGCATGTTTAAGAATGCACCAAAACGTAAGTCGTGAAGCGTGTTGTTATTCTTGAATATAACTGTTGGCGAGGCAACATCAACAATGACTTTAGAAATTGAAGACGCAATCTCCACATTACTTGTGGGTTGAAAAACAACGCGACCAATCTCTTTATCCTCAATGTTCATAACCATGTTCAATTGGTCTTACACATATTGTAATCGCAATATATCATTAATTTTTACTTTGTTGTCTTTGCGAAGAAGCTGCTGATGAGTTCCTTAGACTTGGGCGGTTTAACGGCCTTTTTATCCATCTTTTTCTTTTTCGGAGGGGGTGCGGTGATATTTTTGAGCACCTTACCATCTAATGATAAAGATACTTGACGCGTAGAGTATCTTTCCGAAATATCCGGCCCTTCCTCGGACCTTATACGCGTGTTCGTTACATAAGTTTGACAACCCAAGTGACTTAACATGTCTCCCTCCCTAGACGAAGCCACAGAGGTCTCGGTGTAGCTGGATGGACGCAGTAACTTCTCCGATTTTAATCTACCGAATGCATACTCCAAATAAGTACGCATGGGTTTATCAATGAACGTTGTGGAGTAGTAATTGTAATCAAGCGGAACGTTTTGCATCGAACGGGCAAGCTCCATATCAATAAGAGCATGCTGGACATCGGTGCGTTTGTGCTCTTTGCGGAGAACGACATATTCAAACCGTTCACCCAGAACGGGACATTCGGCAGGCCCTAAACGGCTCACCATGCGCTTCCAACAATCAATGTGAGCACCTGGTTTTCCATTGCCTGACCCACCTATCTTGTTGATCTTTTTAGTAATACCAAATTCTTCTAAGGGGATCCTACCTGCAAATAGATCTTCCATGGTGGACTTCACGTGATTGTACGCAGCATCCTCATCCTTTTCGACGATGAATTTCTCAAAAAATCCTTTCATTGCACTCGTACATAAGAGCGCAGTATCACGGCGAATATAAGTGATACCCATGGCTTTGAGTTTAAATTTGGTTGGGTCATTTTCATAGAGAGCCCCAATGTAGTTTTTCTTTTTAGAAATCATAAAGGGGTAAAAGGTTTTTTCATACTCAAAGTTGTGAGGCGCATATCCATTGAGGCAGTCTGCACGAAAACTTTTCTCAATGAGATGGCCATACGAAATCGCCTTTTCAATACCCACACCAGGCAGTTTGAAGAAAATTGAATCTGTATCACCATAAATAACAATCGCAGCAAGAGGTTCTCCAGTCAACATAGTATAATTTGCTTCTACGTACTCTTTGAACATCATTAGCATAAAACGACCACGCCCCGTAATAGTTCGCGCAAGTGGCAACAAAGGAACGGTCGCGTCTTTGGAACCCAGCATACCATACAGTGAATTCATGACGATCTTTGTTCCCAGTTGGATGGATTCGTACACATTGTATCCATCAGAGTCTGCATCGAATTTGTCGCGTGCATTCTTGGCTTCTTTGCGTTCGCGCGCCAGATCAGTTTGCATCTTAACAAAGATACCTTCATGAACACGCTTGGCAATAAAATACTCTTTGTCGATGAGTTTATAGTCATCAGGGTGTAACGCACGATCATGATCATTCAGACAGTAAGTATCCCAACTCAAATTATCACAACGCATCACACTAGGGTAAAGAGAAGCAGCATCACAGACCACAACAGGATCTTTGTGATAACCAACAGTGGGTTCAAGTACAAACGCACCTTCGTAGCTCCCTTCAAAGGTTGGCTTCTGACTTTTGGTAAAACTCGGGATGAGGAAGTTTGATGCACGAGTATAATGCTGAATCTTGCTAATGAGCTTAAATACTAGCCCCTTGTCCAAGACGACATTGGCATTTGTACCAAGGACACTAGCCATACCAAGCGATTTCACGACCAACGACGCAACGCGGTCAAGTGACAACAACAAAAGCGAATCTTTTAGACAGTATTTTGCTATCGTGGCTCTCCCCTGAGGACTCTTAAAAAATTCAGGAATATCACGATACCTGAGATCCTCTTTATTGTCATCGTGCAAAAAATGTGAACAAACAGACTTCAATGAGTATGACCGGAGTCGCAAGGTAACATCAGCCTTTAATATTTCGAACATATCCATCATGGTCATACCAGGTGAATTGTAAATATTCACAACACGTTCTCCACTTTGATTACTAGAACGGGATACCTTCTTAAAGCTCAATTTACAACCATGCCTCCATGTCAACTCTTTTGCGTAGGGAATACATAGAACATCCATCCGGCTAAGAATGTAAGGCATATCAAATTGGTTGCTATTGTAACCAATCATGAATTCGATCGAATACTCGCGTACAAGTTTAGCAAAGTAAACTAGCATTTGGTCTTCCGATTCAAACGATATGTAGTCATCTGAACTAGGCGTCTCCTGTAAACATAGAACACCTTGGCGAATAATGTCTTTCGTTCCATCTGAAATAACAAATGAAATCTGAATCACAGGACAACGTTCTGGATAAGGGAAGACGTTCACATCATAAGTGAGACATTCAATGTCAAAGTACATATTTCTGGGAATATAAAGTGGTACGTCTGGATCTGGTGTGCGATGGAGCTTAGTACAAGAACCAATATGGTACTTTGCCGTACAGCTAAGTTTGTTTTCAGCAAGTTTTGTGCCCTCAAATGTGACGGCAGTACCAGTAGCAATATCATGTGATACCATGAACTTCGAGACCGGGCAGAGATTAGCCTCAAAAAATAACCAACCAGGGTGTTTTTTAGAAAGAGACGCAAACAGAGCCTTGGTGATGGTCGGACTGAGAGTGTAGATCTTGACAAGTTTCCCACACCTACGCTGGAACCCATACACTGACTTGTGATCGTTAATAGTCTCATACTTAATCACAAGTTTACAGTTTGTGTTTGCTAGGATATGTTCCCCTTGTCGGGGTACTTCTTTTCCAGAGTCCATCATGGACATAAATGCATCGGGAAAGCGATGGTTCTTATAATACCATACTTGACCATTAACGGCATTTATAACTTCCTGGTATTGAGTTCAAGCAAAATTGGACTGCACAGCATTTGCCGGTTCCTCTCTATCTGTGTCACAGCTTTCTTCAAGTAAGAACTGACCTTCGAAATGACTTGAACCAGAAGCGTGTACCTTTACAGCCCCTTCTCCTTCTGAGCCTAATCAGGAAATTATCAGATGGGATGATTAATTGTCATCAAGGGGGTGAATCAATTCATTTGTAAGTGATTGTGACTTTGTCTGCAAAACAAGCAGGCGCCATGTAGGGCAGCGCTCTCCCACTGTGATGGGCAACAACGATGTCGGAGCTATCACAGTGACTTTACCATGCGCTGGCTAGGTTCATTTTATATTTTGTTCGTTAGGAATTTCAAATGAAAAATAGGCATGAGAGTGATGAACGAGACAGCGAGCATTGGAACTACGTCACCATCAATGATCAAGTTAGACAGGTACGATATCTAAAGACGGTCCTAGTGCCTACGTTTCATGCTGTGGTTTGCATAATCAGGAGGCAATCCCTATCAATCTTGTTTTTCCAACTTGGGCAAGTACTCAAACCAAACCAAAAACATCACTGTTGGTTGACCCATACTATAATCGTCTCGTTCCGACTGTTCTTTCTGAGCAACTGATTTTCATTATAATTTGCGTTGTCCACATTTCTCTCAAGGTCGGGAAGATGCAGCCCACAAGCCATTCTCAAACCATCTCCGTGGTGCAGCACGCCTGCGAACCATCCGAGAACCCTTTCTCAGACTCGGACAGCCTCACCCAAAGTCATCAATGGCTGCGATTGGCAGTGCTGTGTACATACACTAGTACAGCAGTTTTGGGAATCGTTCTTGATTCAAGCAGGGTACTCCTAATACTACCCTTAGCTGAGGCATAACAATAGTGGCGATGATGGAATAAATGATGGCGCAAAGGCCCTCAAAGCTTGGAACTTCAGAGGCCGAAAAGCGCCGATGTCGGGCGCGTCATGAACCAAAAGCCTTTCGCGGCGGCGCACCTGAGCACAAATCTATCCTGCATCAGCTTACATCGCCTGGTCGATCTCTCGAGCGCCCTGGGTACCTGCAGCCTCGCTGCCATCGAGTCGAGTGCAGGCATCCTCCGTTCCTGCAGCACTTGCGTTTGAATTGGATTTGCTGTCTCGAAAGAACAACTTTACTGCTCTTTCGTGAGTCCTTTCTTTCTCTTGAGCCCTTTCCTTTTCAAATTCAAATGAAGATTCGTAGTTAGGCCGGTCGGTAAGCAGGCCTATCTGGGTGCTACTAGGCACTGCTAGGCTCTTCAATTTCAAATTTCGTATTTTATTCAATTCGTGACTCGCCAAGGAGGATTAAAATACGCGTTCTTTCGTTCTTTTCTTTCTCTCTTGCTATCTCTCATTCTTTCTTTCTCTCTTGCTATCTTTCGCTCCGCCATCGCTCTAGGATGCCTCCTCAGACGGCCTCGACACCGCGGTTGCCTGCCAACCTGGGCAGAGCAGGGCTCGCAGGGAGCGTGTTTTCGTGGCAGAGGAACGGCTGTTTGGCCTTCGGAGAGGCCTCTTCGGCGAGATAGGACCCGCCTATAAATGTCCTGCTGACAGCCGACTCGGTCGGGCAGGATTTGCGCGTCTGGGCGCACTACGAATAAAGTGCATGACTAAGGCCCCGGCAGTGCTTTCGCTAGGGCGTTCTGAAGCGACGTATTTTAGGACGCGATGGTGAGGGGCAGAGGGAGAGAATAAAAGACGCCGCCGTCTTCCTGCTAGTGCGTTGCGGAGGCGTACTAAAATGCATGCGAGCATTATTTGATTAGGGAAAAGAGGAGACAGAGAGAAAGAGTGTTCGAACGGGGCCTTCTTTCCGAAAAAGGATCCGAGAGGAAAAAGGTCCTATCCTCACAGAGGAGTGAGTGGGGGGATTCTAACATTTGAGATATTTGTATGTGGTTTTGTAGGGCAGTGGGGTGGGAGTGTAGTTCCCAGGTTTTCGTGCATGGATTGTGAGGCAATGCGTAGTTTATTAGATTGCTTGTGAGGAAGTGAGAGGGGCGCGGGAAGGAGGCAGAGGCGTTCAGAGGGGCGGGAGGAAAACAATGGGAAAGTGACAAAAGAGCAAAGGATCGTTTGGAGCTTGAGGATTCTGAGGAAACAAGAAAGCATCATCGATTTGAAAAAGTAGACAGCAAATCGTAATCACCAGGACATCCAAGAACTTTGTCACAATTTGAAGAAGCATCTGCTAAATTCCGGGTCAGCCAACGAAACCAAGTACACTCAAGCAAAATGGCCAGCCGTATTCCCCTCGTGTGCGGAAACTTCAAGCTCAATGGCTCCCGCAAGATGCTCGACGGTATCATGAGCACCCTCAACGGCGCTGCTCTGAGCAAGAACGTCCAGGTCGGCGTGGCCCCCTCTATGGTCCACCTCGACTATGTTCGCAAGAACATGCGCTCTGAGATCATGGTTGGTGCCCAGGATTGCTGGAACGCCGGCTCTGGAGCCTTTACTGGCGAGACCAGCGCTGACATGCTCGTGGACCTTGGTCTCGAGTTCTCCATTGTTGGCCACTCCGAGCGCCGCGAGAAGGGCGAGACCAGCGCCCTCATTGGTGAGAAGGCCGCCTACGCCGTCTCCAAGGGCCTCACAGTCATTGGCTGCATTGGTGAGAAGCTCGAGCACCGCGAGAACGGTCAGACCATGTCTGTGATCACTGAGCAGATGCAGGGTTACCTCGCCTCCCTCAAGGAGGAGTCCATGTGGAGCGACATGGTTCTTGCCTACGAGCCCGTGTGGGCCATTGGCACTGGCAAGACTGCCTCTCCCGAGCAGGCCCAGGAGGTCCACGCCGAGCTCCGCGACTGGCTCAAGAAGAACGTCTCTGAGAAGGTTGCTGCTGAGACCCGTATCCTCTACGGTGGCTCCGTCACTGAAAAGAACTGCGACGAGCTCATCAAGAAGGAGGACATCGACGGCTTCCTCGTTGGTGGTGCCTCTCTCAAGCCCGAGTTCGTCAAGATCTGCCAGGCCCCGGCCAACTAAGCCCTTTGCCATCCGCAAATAGCGCTTGTGTGTCTTTTCCAAATTAAATCCAAACCGTCTCATGCCCCGCCCCTTCATCCATTCTTTCTTTCTTTCTTTCTTTATACAAGCTAGCTGCTACAGATGCTGCTCACAAGGGAAGACTAGCTGGACCAAGCAAACTTGCAACAGTTCTTGGTTGGTTCACTATTCGCATGTCCACCCTTTTGCGGTTTCTACGGTTGCCCGCGACGTCCCGCGCTTGTTGTTTGTCATCACTATCACTCCAACAGCAATCGCTCCCAACATGTCCCTTTCATGCTTTGCTTTTCTTTATTTCCATCATAAAAACGGATCATTCCCCATGAAGATTTCTTGCGACTCGTCATGGTGGGACTAGTATAGGCCGTTCTAAACATAATGACATGTTGAATTTTTATGTGCATTTTTTTTATCATCACCCTATTTCTATTGTATTTCTGTGTTTGGCTCTTGTTCGATTTGATTCACAGCTCGTGATAAGAAGATAGAGAGCCATAGTTAACCTCATTAGTACAAATCACTGGTCAATTGCTCCTTATCTTAGTTACAATGAAAATGTTGAACACATTCTCATGTGTACGCAAGTAGGTAATAGTACTATAGTAGAAGATCCTCGTCGACTGTGGGGTCATTGTTTACGGAAAGATATCGCCGTGTTTTCGTAAAGGTCCGACAGTGTACATTACTTCCTTTCTTTACAAACGGGTATCTACCTACTAGCACTTTTACTAGCAAAATTCTGGGTGCCTTTTAAAGTTCGTCAGTGGTTAAATGAAGAAATGTTTTATAAAATGGAGAACATTGCGCCCCCGTTATATCTTTGGCCATTGCTTGTTTTGAATTTTTTCTATTTCATGCGCGAACTCTTGTTGAAATATCCCATCAAACAATATCTTTCACTGGAGAATCGCAGCTCTGAACATTTAGTCAGGGGCCTTTTGTAAAATTCATCTATAGGAGCACATGAAGAAATTGTTTTCTGTTTGGTTTTCTCTGTAAGACATCATATTGAAAAACAGCAAGATAAGAAGGATATGACATTTTTTTTTCCAAAAGTGCCAACGGATGCTGATGATTTGTACTAGCTAGTAACATGCAGCTATAAAGTAATTAGATAGAACCAAGATGGGAGACTGCCACTACGGCGAGGTGACAAGATGAAAAGTTCAAGACAAATAGAAGAAATAGTTCATTGTGAAAAGTCCGAAATAATATGGGTGTAGCGTTGCATTAGTTCTAAGGGCCGTATGTGGTTCTACGATGGAAACGAGCCGAAAACTACGGCACGACGTTTGAGAAAAGAGAATCTACTTGCTTGCTACAATAATGAATAATAAAGGGGAAAGTAAGTACGTGAGGATATGTTAATCAAACATACAGCGTCACGAGAGAGAGGAGGTCACACTGGGCTGGAGACATAAGGCCGACACTCCAGGTAATCTTCACAACAGACAACTTATGCAAACTGTTTATTCGCTGAGATCCCAGACACGGACGGTCTTGTCGGCCGAAGCAGATGCAAGCTTGCCAGAGGACAGAACAAAGAGAGACTTGACCCAACTGCGGTGACCCACCAAAGTCTTTACACAAAGCTTAGTTTCAGTGTTCCAAATTTTGATGCAATTGTCACGCGAGGCAGAACCGACGAGCGGCTTCCCTCCATCAGGGCATGGAATGCAGACGAGGGTCTCCACAACATCAGAATGACCGATGAGTTTGCCAGCAGGCTTGCAAAACACATGATCGCGAAGATGCCAAAGGCGGATTGTGCGGTCAGCTGAAGCAGTGGCCAGAAAATTGCCAACTTGCTTGATTGAGCGAATCGAGCTGCGATGACCACGGAGGGTCTTGATGAGACGCCAGTTACGGCGAGGGTTCCAAAGCTTTACAGTCGCGTCTTGAGAACCGGTCGCCAAAAGGTCACACGTGCGACCTTTATGACGAACCGTGACGCGACAGACACCGTATACATGATCAGTGTGACCAGTCAAAGTTCTCTCGCATTGCCAGGTGTCAATGTTCCATACCTTGATGGTATTATCAGCGGACCCTGACACAAGGCAGCCGGCCACCTCGGCGATAGCCACAACCCATCCAGTATGGCCCTCAAGGACATGCTCGCAAACCCACGTTTCAGAGTTCCAGATGCGAATGGTTTGATCAAAAGAGCAAGAAGCAACCTTGCCATTACTTAAAGTAAGAAGGCCAAAGACGCGCTCTGAGTGCCCTTCGAGAACTAGTTCTGTACCAGGTTTATGTTCGCATGCTGGCTGAGGCCACACCCGAATGGTTTGATCACGAGAACCAGATACTAGGTTTCCAGATGGAGACTCGGTCACAGCATAAACATAGCCCCCATGCCCCTCGAGGAGAAACTCGCACTTGTCGTCCTTGACCTGGCTCCCCCGAGCCATTTCATAGCGACGCAAGTTGGGGATGGCATGATCATCATCATCGTCGTCATCAGCATCGTTTTCTTCGCCAGCGGTTTCAGCATCGTCGTCGTCGTCTTCATCATCATTGTTGGTTGTGTCCATGGCGTCGTCATTAGCGATACCTGTTTCTCCATTATGAGCCATACCAGAGCCATTCATGACCGGTGCTTGGACATCGTCGTCCGCGACTTGGACCCGTGCAATACGCTCCGCACGACGCTCACGCTTGACCTTTTCCCAGCCAATCGTGCGCTTCCAAATCTCGAGAAGATCGGGCGTGTCCTCTAGCTCCTGGTTCAAGTGCTCGATTTCCTCGTCACTCAAATGCGCGAATCTGATCGATCCATTCTCAAGAATACGGGCAAATGCTTTCTTACGATCCTCTTCTTCCTCCTCATCATCGTCGTCATCATCGTCGTCATCATCAAGGTCATCATCGTCGTCATCATCCTCTTCCTCGTCGTCAGCGTCTTGGCCGTTTTCGTTTTCGTCATCGTCCTCTTTAAATAAGTTTGCCTTCTTATCTTCAGCCTGTTGTTCTTGATCAAGCTTAGAGGCATCTGTTGAACCATCCGCTGTTGCTACTGCTCCTGCTGCTGTCGTGGCAGAGACAGAACCTGTTTCTTCGTCTTTCTCGCTCTCGCCATTGACGAGTGACGCATTGGGATCCTCGGCATCATGAGATTCACCAGTGGGAGAGTTCGATGATGAAGGTCTGTTACGTTTGCTGGACCCCGAGCTGAGTGGTCGTTTGGTACGCTTCTTCGAAGAAGATGAAGTTGAAGAAGCTAAGGCCTTGTTGCCACCAGTCATATCACCGTCAGTGCTATCAGTACCATTGTTGTTGTCACGGTCTGCAGATACGGGCTTGAGTGTATCTACAGGAGTATAGCTAGCCCAACGAACCAAGGCACGCACGACTGAAGCCTCGCTTGAGCACTTGAGGTTATCGCGACGCAAAAGACGCTCTACAGCGTCAGAAGCAAGCTCAAGCCACTCAGTTTCCTGAGTCACTTGCATAAAGTGATCACTGAGATACTCATCAGCAAGTTCTTCAAGTCGTCCACAGTCGAATAGGTTGCCTAGGGCACAGATACGAAGTGCATTGCACGGCTGAAGTTTTTGTAAAAGGTACTCCACACACAGGTCGACACCGCCTTGGAGGCCAAGAAAGTGACAAGCGCGCAAAGTTTCAGATACATTTGCATCAGAGAGAGCAAGCGAGCCAGTATAAATGAAGTTGATAGCTCTGAAAAAAGCCATACCCTCCACATGGGCGCTATCGAGTGAGAAGCATGAGATACCTTCAAAGGTTGGGGTGAGCCCAGACTCTTGCATAATCTGTTTATCCACCATTTCAGCGCCATCCGGCAGGATGGACTTTGTTTTGAGTTTTGACTTTTGTGCGGCAAGCAGACTGGAAAGGTTGTTGTTGAGCGCCTGGTTCGTGGATGATGCTGCGACTCGGTTCATAGCGCGAAGGCCGCGAAGCGTGTGTTGCAAAAGTGGGGACATTGAGGTAACAACCATGCTATGCATGCGCATATTAGCGAGACCATCAGCAAAGCATGCAATGGGCTTTCCCTTGAACTCACGCAAAACATCCTCGCGGGGCGCAATACATTTCACAAAGACCACGAGATCTAGACCATGTTTGGCAGTCCATGCGGCAGCGAGTTTGTTACGGAGATCAGTGTCGTGTTGGTTGCTCTTGTATACCGAGACCTTGTGAGCTGCATTGTTCACGTTATTGCCGACGCTACTGCTGCTGGTGTTGTTGGCAGCAATGATGCTACTAGCGTCATGGCCATCCTCGCAAGGAGACCGCGCTCTTGAAATTGAGCTTGGGCTCACAGGACGTACACCAGAAGCGCTGCTGGCAGAAATGCTCGGAGACGGCGAGTTTGGTGCCGGCGGCGTTGATGTCGGCAGTGGTTGCTCCAGCGCATAAGTATCAAAACGCTGGCGGCGAGCCTCGGGAATACCATCAAAGAGCATTTTGCCCTATTAGTTTCGTCAGATGATTAGGTGAGATAGCACGTTGATGTACTAGCTGTATGCTTAATTGGAGCACTTCGAAGACCAGATTTGAGTAGTACAACGAAGATTTAGTTTGTGAGTTGCAGCACAATCGCCAAAGAATTCCTCCAATTCCTCAATCGTCCGTACTCGGAAATTCGAAGGAAATAGACAAATGAAAGAGTCGAGGTCTATCAGCGAAAAGCGCCTGCTCTTGATTCCGCACTCCTGGGCAACTTGTCCAAGCCGCGTCGCTGGGGTCCCCAGAAGATCTCTCTGCAAAGGCTTACAAGTACGCAAGGCCTGCAAGCAAGCTGTTGGAGCGGAGCGAGCCTGTGAAGCCAAAAGGAGTCAATTCTAGGGCGAGATTTGAAAAGAATTGAAGCAAGCTCGCCGCCTCTCAAGAGCGCGAGAGGTGCCACCTCGCCCACCGCACCGCCTTCGGGACACCTGTGTCGCCGAGGGGAGGGCCAATGGGGTGAGGATGGCGAGAGCGCGAGCGGAGAAAGGGTCCGCCCTCGCCGCCTCGCACCGGTACCGCTCAGCTCGCTCACGGCCAGCGGTGTCTCTGCACAAGAGAAGTAGTATTGCTGCTCTCCTTTCTCCACTCGTACCAACGAGGTAGGAAGTACTACTCATATGCCACACATTTCATTCAGACAAATAAAATTATTCTGGTTGGTACTAATAAGTGTTATGATACCTACCTGCCTATTATGCTCAACGAGAGTCTCATTCATTTCTTTCTATATGGGTACCCAGTTAGAGAGAGAGAGAGAGAGAAAGAGTCCTATCATACCTACTCTTCAACACCTAGCTACCTATTGCCCTAGGACAGCACGCTACTAAGGAGGGAGTAGGAGGGGCCTAGGCGGGTTTGGTTTGTGTGATCCAGAATACAATACGAGTATGTAAAGATGACCATATTGGGTCGTAGCTGAGAGGAGCGCCCGCGGAGGCGATGACCAGGCCTAGAGGGAGGTAGAGGATCCCTAGAGGGCAGTTCACCGAAATGTTTTTTATGTTTGTGTTGGCTGAGGACTTTAACTTTCATTAAAAATTGCATATTTTAAAAAAAGAGTTTAGAAAAGGTTCTTTTCGTTTACTCATGAATTATTATATGAAACGAGGTACAAAGTAGGTTGGTATCTGACCTGATTGAAGAATGGAAACTCTGTACAGAGAAAGAGAACAACGAGCTCAGATATTCTACGATGTTTATGGCTGCCAGCATTTTAATACAGAAACCAAAAAGCTACTGGATCGTTCCCTGACAGGGAAGGACCTCCCTCATACCTCGCATCTCACGCATCAAATTCGGTAGTGCATAGGACTAGTTACCCATGCGACTAACGGAGGCACTGGGCAAGATGCATGGCACTCCAAAGAATGAAGGAAAGGGAAAGAAAGAAAGAAAGCCGGCTGTCGCTCGCTCCTCATATTGAAGGCATAGCTGGCGTCAACTTTGCGTGCTTTGATCCTCGCCCAACGATATTGCTAGTCTGCTAATTGGCTACAGGCGGGCATGCTCGCTCGTTGGAAAAGTCATGGGTTACTACCACCATGATTCAAGTTTGGTATGAGGAGGTTGATCTGAGTACTACTATCATTACCTACCACTCACACCCCCTTTTTGCCTTTGCTTTCTTTCTCTAGTTAGGTACCTACCATCTACTGCAATAGTCACAGCCTGTGATAATATGGGCGTCTCTCTGAATACCTGGGTACTGCCCTCTTTATGGTCAACGAGCGAGTGGCTAGGATGAAAAGGAGTGGAGACCAGAGAAGTACTACTATCAGTGAACCTCGGACTTGCAGCAGCTGCTACGCAATTGCAGAATCTCGCCACACACGGGGTCGCTCATTGCAATCAGTGGAGATGACTTTGTACAGAGCCTTGGGCCAGCGATAACGATGCTCATAGATAGTTTTAATGGTGTGGATGAATTCTTGGTTTTATGTATTCTTCTTCTTCCTTTTTGTTTCTCTGTGCCGTCTCTAAGCTTGAATGCAAGTTCTCAGTAGATCTACCTCGGCGATGGTGGTTTTGTTGAAGTTGGTCCTCTTACTCTTTGAGTTGCAAGCTTGTTTCCCAAATCATTGTCTGGATGACGTTGATCTAATTGGCAAATAAGCAGCATTTTACTTAAAGATAGGACCTGGTAATTTTCGTGACCATCATAATGATCATTAGGATATACCTTGAATGGACCCTCCTGGCCGCACCGTAGTATATTGGCGCAAATCGCCTCTCGCATGTAGTTCTGGGTTTCGCAAAACATTTGCTACTGGGCTCGTCACTGTGGTGTTCGGAAGACTAACAGCCTTTTAGGGCATACGGTATCCATTTTCAGAGCATAAGGATGACTTAAAACAACAGTTGGATTCCATCAAAGCTTGTGAATTTGATCACCATGAATTATAATATAACTATTTGATTCTGTTTCTGTTGATTTATTTGCTTGCTTGCTTATTGCTTATGCTTAACTCAGCGGTCAATAAGAAAACTTAACCACGTTTCATGAGTAGACAGACCTACATACCTACACGTTTTATTTCTATCGCATAACTACTAGTAGGCCCCACCTACCTAGGTAGTAGAACTGGGAAGGGTCACCGATTCTATATGCTGACGATATCGATTTGGTTGGTTACACAGCAATCACAAAGCTTGGAAACGCTCCACTCTCAAGAACTTCATGTGATCTATGATTGTAGTTGTGAAGTGCTGGCGTCAGATGCTTGAACTTCTTATGGATACTACTGTCATTTGTGATTCTCTCAGTTTGATATTTTTGTTACTTTGATTTGGCAGCAAGGGGTGAATTGAGGAAGGAGACACTTTAGATGGGAAATATAGCCCTCTTTGCTAGGAGCTATATATAAGCTCTGACGTTTATGTGTTTATACTACCGAGCATATTAATAAAGTAATGATTTTAAGTAGCCTAGATAGTTGAGCATAGACTTTCTTACCGCCCACCGCCACCAAAGATAAGAAACTATTATCCATGGCTTTAATTTTTATAAACAATTCTTAATTATATATTTTAACTTTAAAAAAAATAAAAATTATTTATTTTTAACTCAGAAAGAAAAGTAACAAAGAAGAAAACACAAAACGTCGGCTGCAGACACCACTTGTACTGTAAAAAGGAGGAACGCTCGAATGTTTGGTATGCAAAGAGGTTTTGTCAATATACTGGGGAGATTTGCATAGCACCAAAAAAGCAACGTTTTGGGATGTGTCTTGGTGTATTTTTCCAACCTTTCTTTGTAAATTTCTATTTTTATTTTATTTAAAAAATAAAAAATAAAACAAAAAAAGAAGGGAAGATATCTATAGTCCAGACGAATCTCTTTGTACAACGAGGGCGATTATGGCAACTTCATTCGTTTCCTAATTCTTCAATTGTGAATTGTATCCATTGGGACCTATTCAGCCTGCCTACTTCATAGAATAAGAGTTTAAAAGATGCTCTTTTTCTTATTTTTTCTTTTGCAATTGAAAATATTTTTTCTTCTTTCGCGATGTGCGGAGTCTCGCTCCTCAAACAGATATCATGCTTCTGTATTCTTCGAGGAGCACCGAATACAAAAGAAAAAACACGGCTCAGTCAAGATTGCAACGCCTTATTTATTTGCCGACAAGTAAGCTGTCATCAGTATATTGCATGCCTTTGAAAGTATTTGCCGCGTCAGTGTACTACCTTAGAAAAGAGGTTTAACTAGTGACACACTATTTCAGTCCATCTTAGATGGAAACAAAGACTGGGACGTGTACAAGCGTCCAAGGTGCATGGTGTCGTGTTTTGTTTTTGCTGTCACTTCACTAGTTCCGGCAAAAATATTTGCCGAGAGATTGGGATCCGGGGATCCGGGGTGGCCAGCTTGTATCAGCAATGCAAGGCCTACGAAGGGGGGGGGGGGGGCAGATGATAGTTAAACAATATAGTGACTAACTAGTACAACTTGAGTGTTTTGAACTAATCGCGTGACAATAAAATCATCCCTTAAATACGATTTTGGGAATGGACAAGTGCTCAAACAAGTATCAGCAGCCAATGAAAGGGCTATTGTAAAAGGGCTGCGAGTGGTGCAGTAGTTTCCGTAGGAGATGATGCTGAGCGGCGAGACTGATGATAGTAGAAAGAAAAAGCGAGAAATTATAGGTTGCATCTTTCTGTCTTTGTCTGTTTGAAAAATACCTTTTTTTATGAGAAGAAGTGAATGGGTCAATCTCAAATGGTACACCACAAAAATGTGGGTACATTTGAACAAGTCTCGAATGATTTTGGTTTCCATGTTTGCGCGGCTTTCACAAAACGAGGCTTTCTTGTATAGAGAGTAAAAGAAGGGTTGATGAGTAGCGCTGAGCTGAACTGAAAACCCAGGCACTGGAGTGTGACGATTTAAAGAAAATCTTGTGTAAGTTAAAAGTATTCGAAAAACCGCTCCCTCTTCGACACGCGCTGCATCCCAGGATTTATTAAATGATTGATTTAATGTACCTCAAGCGAGTGAAATTAAAAAAGGTAGAATTACAAATACCGGAAAGGGGAAAGCTGTGGGAAAGGACTTTGGAATTCATTGATCCCATGAAAGCGCGCATCTAGGCTCTCCTTGAATTGGCAATTTCGCAGAATAACCTCCATTTTACCCGCAAAGGCTTGACCGTTTTCTTGGTTAAGCCTTCATCATTATACAATTTCATTGTTGCTATTCTACTCTCAGAATTCGTTTAGATCGTGGTAAAATCTGATTGTAGTGAAATTCTTCAAAATCCAGACGGAATATCTACATAATTCTCGGTCAGCGACTAGTATTAAGGAGGACTACTCATATAAAAAAGATCCGTATTTGTTGACAAGCAGGGATCTAAAAGCATGGGAGCGAGTCTAGGACCCAGTACATCAATCATTAAATATCCCAAAGATTTGGAGGTCCAATAAATCGTAACATCTGGACCGCACTTAATGCAACCACAATGCGAAACTCATCCTCGGTGGCCCCTTGTGTCCATGGTCTGGACTTGAGAGTAAAGATTGCCCCGTGTGCGTGCTTGTCTCGGCAACCTCTTGCACTTTCAAAAAGTTTTCACCACTTTTGTGTTTACAGATGCTAGCATAAAAATAAGTGTGACGAGTTGTGGGATTCGCTTTAGGGCAAAATTGCTTATCATAGATCTTTCGTGGACTTAATCAAAAAATGAGATCTTTGAGAGAAATTCCTTGGCGGAAAACTTGGACGGATTATTGTCGAACATGTACGTGTATATAATAGGTGCTCAATAAACATGGCGCTAAATCGACAAAGCCATGATGACAACATTACTTTGTCTGAAATTAGAGAGACATACAGGGAGAGTATTTTGTGGTCTCCGTTTACTTTGAAGAGAATAAAACTCAACAAAAAAAAGGTTTACTCGGAAATGCCCAACATGTGAAAGTGTATTTTTTCACTTCTTGTGAATTAAATTACGTTGTAACCAGCCCTCAACTAATAAGTTTAAAACCAGCCAGGATAAACCTTCTGTGGGAGCAAAAGCTGATATCATAGAGAAAGTTTACTAACCCGGTGATATTAATGTCCCCTTTACTGCTCCAGGGAGATCACAATCCTTAAAGTAGTCGCTTCCTTCATTTAAACCTTTGGGACCCACCGTTTCACGAAACGAGGGAAGAAGGATATATTATGTGGGTGGAACTGATCTGGGAATACGGGGAACCTAGTGAACATAAAGATCCAAAGCATCAGATAGAAAACTCAACTCTTGTCTGCCTTGGGCGCCTTTCGTTTGTGAGGCGTGCATCACCTAGCAGAGAAACCTCTCTGCATAAGCCTGACGCTGCTCTCGGTGCTTAGGAGCGGCGCGTTTTGGGCCTACTAGCGTGCTAGTCCAAAGGATCATTGCAGCCGACCGGCCGCGGCACACCCCCTTCGGCTTCTTTCCTTGAGGGTACACAAGTTTCCTTAGCAATCAGTAGGAGGCTTGTGTTTGCTCTCGTATAAATACATATATATCAGGGCTGACTACTTTTGAGCCTTTGGTTGCACTTGCTTCAGTTCGGGGTAAGGCATAACCCGAGTGTTGACGACTGGCCTGAGGAGAATCCAGGACCTGGAGTTTGTTTTGTAAAGGTTCGATTGTTACAAAAAGTTCGTCCTTTGCCGAGCTTTTGTTGCTAAATTAGTAACACAGAGACACTCTCTGTCTTCTGCACAAGCAACTTGAAAGCGCTCTCCCAGCATCTGGGGGGATTATTTGGAAAAGGCACCATGAATATGAAAGGTCAAGTACAGCGCAGCATTAAGGTGCTGCGCCGCTCAGACCGAGAAGGAATCATTCCAATGGAGGTTTTGCATTATGCTCGTGGCATTGTCTTCATGACACAGATTAAAGGCGCGTGGCTGTTTAGCGGTACCCTTGGTACGGGAATTTTCATGAAGCGTCTTTCTAACAACCGATGGAGTCCTCCTGCATCGATTGTGATGACCAGTGTCGGAGTTGGGCTACAGGCTGGAGGCCAGAAAGCTGACATTGTAATTGTCCTCAACGATGAGAGCTCCGTGCGGGCTTTTGAATCACACGGCCAACTCAAGCTGGGTGGGGACTACGCTATTTCTGCTGGGCCACTAGGACGTACTGTAAAAGCAGAGCTTGGCCTTTCCGGCAAGGGCTTTGTCGGCTGTTTTTCATATAGCATGAGTCAGGGTCTCTTCGTTGGCATTTCACTAGAGGGAGCCCTTCTAATCTCACGATCCACGGACAACCGCGGTTTCTATGGTACACGACATGCACACTTGCGCAATATTGTGCAAGGCGAGGTGCCAGTTCCTTCTGGCATCAAGGCAGAGTGGATTGCGACCCTGCATCACGTTCTCAACAATCTTTGTGCAGGGCGGCGTTTTGACGATGGTCTTGACGATGTTCGCAACAACATTGCATTGCTTTCGCAGGAATCTGACGAATGGGATGAGCCTCTTGGTGGCCGTGACAACGATGATCTTACAGAGGCACGCCGTCTTGCGATGGAAGCTACTGGCACTGGATCGAGCTCAACCCGCCTTGCTCGCCGTATGACAAATGAAGAGCAAGCCATGGCAGCTAATGGCAAGGGTTTACTGACTGGGGCCTTGGATATGAATTCAAACAAGCCCATTTTAGCGAATGGGAAAGCAAGCAGTGCGCAAAATGGCTGGGGTGCGAATGAAGACCTTATTGGTCTAGGTGACTACAGCGGATCGGCATATGCTTCATTGGAGAGGACTTCGAGTCGTACATCATCCAGCCGCGCAACGCCGCCACCTCCTCCCCCACCTCCTCCCAAGCCATCTTCCTCCTCCAGCAATCACCGTCTTCAAACACCTCAGCAGTCACAAGCTGCTCCGCCACATCCTCCGCCACCTCTCTCGCAAAGCTTTTCTCAGCAGCAAGCTACAAAATCCAAGAACCCGCTGGCCTACGGTGCCACCAAGCTTGTGGTCACCAAAGATCACAGCGTCAACGAGTCAGATCCTGCCATGCTCGCGCATAACATCATCGCAGTTGGACGTGGCGACCCAGTATTTTTGCTAGATGGCGATTTAGCAAAGGGCATGGAATATCCTTACTCGGACTATGTCACTGTCCAACGTCTTTCTGATGGGCAAATTGGCAAGGTATCCAAGTACTGTCTTACGTTTTACTATGACTATGGGTCTCACCCCAACTAAATGGTTCATTGAGGGGAAACCTCAGAAGAACTTTTGAACCCCTGCGTAGCCTTGCTGTATGAACATCCGAGAATAGATGACTAATTTTCTTTGTTATTTTTAAAAGTACATGAATCGATGTTGTTTAAACCTGCCTATCCAATGCCCGTGTAAGGTACATGTACAGTGTAAATACTTTTACGTTTTGTCCACGTAGAAGTGTGGACTGAAACAAAAAGCACGGACCTATCACCTCAAGGCGAGGCTGTTTTGTTTAACTCAGCTGTGTCGATAGAAATAACATTCTTTATTTACTTTGGTTGAATGTTGTGATAATGTTAAAGTTCTGCAAATAGATTCTCCTTTTAGAGACGTGCTCTGCCAGAGACGATATCTGCGTAAGCTTCGGTTGTTAGTGGCTTGTATTGGCGCGAAGTAGTATCGAGGTAAACCATAGGGTCGTGGATCAAGGAAGGATCGATTCCTTCTTTGGCAAGATCAACCTTACGGTGCTTAAATGTCCCAGTAAGATCCATACTCGGCAGGATTCGAACAAAATGAGGAACGGCATATGTCGCGAGAGATTTGTGGACATGGTCAGAAAACGACGCCCAATCAATAGCATTGACTGACATTTCTTGGTCAAGCACCATTGCAGCCATGCATGCTCGACCATCCATGTTTCCAGGAATCTGTACACCATAGATGTTGGCCTCCATAATGCCCGGAAATGTTCCTGCCACAAGGGCGACTTCGCCAGTGGCGACGTTTTCACCCTTGAAACGAAAAGTGTCGCCTACACGGTCCACAAAATACATGAACCCGTCTCGGTTATGACGCATTAAATCGCCAGTGCGAAAGTAAGCGTCTCCTTTAACAAAAACATCTGTCATAATCTTTTTACTGCTAGCATCCTTGGAAGTATAGCCAACAAATTTAGCAGAGGATCGACCTGGGTCAATGAGACCCAGGAGTTCACCCGGCTCCCCGGGAGCGCATTCAATACAAAATCCAGTCTCTGTGTCTCGCACTGGCTCCTCTTTTTCTACATCATGACGCACAATCTTAAATTTCATGAGCTTGGTGAAAAGAGGGCCGATCCGACCTACAGCACCAACACGAGAGAGGTCGCCTTCAAGAACACCTTTGCAGTGGTTCATAAAGGAAATATTTCCCTCAGTGGCACCATAAAACTCTCCAATCTCGGGTACATTGAAGCGCTCCTGGAAACGCACCCAAATTTCTTGACGGAGACCGTTGCCGACTGCTACGCGGACTTGATGCCGCTTATCATTCTCAGACTTGGGCGTATTGAGAAGATACCGGCAGAGTTCGCCAATGTATTGTACAGCGGTGACGTTGTAGTCTGCGCAGTGCTTGAAGAAACGAGACGCTGAAAATTTGCGAGAAATGACCACTGTACACCCATTGTGGATCCCATTACCAAACCCGAGACCCATTCCACTTGAATGGTAAAGCGGGAGGCAAGTGTACGATATGTCATTTCCAGTGACATCATAAACACTCAATGTCATCGCCATTGTCATGAGACGATAGCTTGTCATCACACAGGCTTTAGGTAGGCCCGTTGTGCCACTGGTGTAAATGTAGGCAACGGGAGAAAGCTTGTGCAGATGAGATCTCCAATTCCGAGTGGCCTGGGGAGGAGAGGAAGGGAGGCAATCCTCCAGGCGTTGTACTCCCGGGAGGAAGCCCTCTGCACGAATATTACGCACGTTGTCGTCAAACGAGTACATACAGACATAGTTACGCTCAGCAATTTCGTCAGCGACTTCCTTAAGAGGTTCCTCAAGCTCAGCACCATAAATCAACGCCCGGCAGGATGCTACATCAAGACTATGAAGTAGAGGCTTAGCCTTATTGTTGCTATTTATGAGAGCTGCAATCATTCCAGCTTTCATAATGCCAAGGTAAATCCAAATGTACGGAAGGCTATTATCCGCAAAGAGCGCAACCACATCGTTCGCTTGCAGTCCTTTATCCCGAAGCAACTTCGCCACACAACCGGCAAGGTTATCAACCTGGCGGAAACTAAGCGTCTCTCCGCTCTCTGCAAAAATGAGAGCAGCCTTATTGGGCGTAGCTGCGACCTTTTCTTCCCAAAGGTCTACTAAAGTAGTATCTTGCGGAAGCTTTTCAAGATGTCCGAGCTTGGCTAGCTTTTTCAGAACCTGGAAATCATTCGATAGCAAGTACTTCTCGTTGAGCAGTTTAACAGCAGCAAGCCCAGCACCGGCACCTGCTGCTAGCTTGAGTAGCCCGCTCGAGTCCATGTTCACGGCAAGAGTTCCTACTCCTCGATTTCGGAATGCAACTGTTGCTGAAACTCAGATTTACAAGACACTTAGGACAAGTTTATTTCTTGTGTAGATATATTCTGCAAACCGATTTCGGTTTTGCTCGCAGCTCAGGAGTGGTTCTCTAATTTCGCTTCATGCGCTAGCACCAGTAAGCGCATACACTCGATCCAAGATCCACTCAGAGCTTTGTTTAAAAGCATATTCTCTATTAGGCGTTGCCTTCTAGATCCGCCCTGTCCTACCAGGAACACAATTGCTAAGCACCGTTACCTACGTCGTTGGTACTTAATTTGAAAGACTGGGTACACAATTTGTTGTAATGGTGTGGTTGTTAATGCTGCAAGAATGGCTAAAGGCGGCACCTGTATAGCACATATTGGCGAAAGCACTTACGATGAACCATTGCTGACTAGATCGCGCTGCCAAATAACAATCAAGCTACCCCTATCAGCGGTTCGTAAATCAAGAACACGGTCTCAGCATCCTAAACTTGGCCCCAATGATGATTGCTTTTTTTGTATGTATTTACTTCTCCTTTTAAAATTGTTTTTCTTCCCTCAAGATATTAACCGAGATGAGTGATTGTTTTGGCCTGAAACTTTTTTTAAAAGTCTGTTACCTCTAACTAAAAAGGTAGTACTTATGTGCATCTGCTAGTTCTTGAGGAAGTTTTTTTTAATTTGTTTATTTGTTTATTTATCTATAAATATAGTCACGTGTTCAGCCTAAGAATGGATAAGGGGAAATAAGAAAGAACTGAGACTGGGCCAGATTTCTTCAGTCCGACAGGAACTGAGCTTGCGCGCTATGGCTCGTCCGCCCCGTCGACACGTGTATTATACAATGCCACGACGACAATGAGGAGTGCTGACAAGCACAACTGCAGCAGCCTCGCCAAAGATGCATGTTTTCAGATGCCACCGCTGGCTGCCTACAAAGGTTTGGTCGATGTAGGTATCGCAATCAAATACGAAGCCGATTGAGGAGGCAAGGGTATTTTTTAGATGTGAATACAATGGGACAGTTGTTAGGCCTAGGCTCTCGCCTGCAAGGCTTGAATGTCTAAAGATTTTCAATGACTTGCAAGTTATGTACATTGCATCCCTCAAAAAGCCCTTCGAAGAACAAGTCCAACTGTATGTAAGCAACTTCAAGTCGAAGCGAGATGGATGGCAATACGAACATATAATCAATACCCATGAAGCACGGGCTTGCACAAGCAAGAAGCAATTCTTGCATAAGTTCGCTAAAAAAGAGGGAGCATGTTGACGCTTTCCAAATGCGACGAAAATGCTTTGTCTTTGGAAGACCAATCTTACAAATCGCATTTAGATCTGGACACTCCTGGAGAACCTAATAACAGGGGGGAGGTATGTTCTGCCAAACGCAGATTATCGAAAAAGGTTAGTAATAATTCACTATGAATGGCTCAGAATGAGATTTCATAATGGCCCTGCACAACTAAGGCTCTTCGCTTTCACATGGAATACCAGTGGTCTCGTCAAGGCGTATGGCAGAGAAGATATCTTGCAATTGGCTGCGTGCTTTCCTGGAGGTATGATACTAACGCTATGCAAGGGGCAATTCTAGCACCGAACATTTGCGATTGACCACAATTGAATTATGGAGATTGCGGAGTCATGAACACATTCTTGCAAATTCTATTTATGCATAGCGAATATGAAATTGTTGAGTTAATTTTTTTTTAGCAAAGACGCAAACGCTCCGTCGTTTCGATGTCGATGAACCTAGACAGTCACGTGTTTGCGAAAATGTTACTTCTTTTGAGCAAGACAAGTATTATTTTAATTTGCGAATGTGCTATTCATAGACATGGAGGTTTTTCACAATTAGAAGAAAAGAAAAAAAACGGCAGAATGTAAAGCCTCAGAAGATTGTTGAAAATATTGATCCCATGGCGGAGTACCATCGACTAGCTTATTCAAGACGTGGTCACTCTTTCCGTCTCCAACACATCTCGAAACTGATTGTTTTCATCAGCAGCCAGTTTGTTAAAGCACGGGATAAAAACGTTTGTTGCGTATGTTGAGAAGTAAGTATTGGCACAACTAGGCAAAGCTGTCATACAAGCTCAGGTTTTCTTCTATTCGTAGGGGGATTAAATTTTATATTTCTTTCTAGACTATATATGTGGACGTTCGTTTTACTTCTTTTTTTAATGTCACAGTCTGGGACCGCCCAATCCTGTCTCCTATAGCTACTCACAATTTCGGGGGTTAGCAGGGCAAAACTTAATGGGAAGCCCGGCACACTTAAACAAGTCCTTGATATGAATATCACAAACCCATGTACACGATGATTTTCACCATATTTAGATACTATTCGAAATATGTTATCCACCTTAAGCACGCAGAATCTCTGTTTTGCTTTTCTTTTCTTTTTGTGATTATTATTCGGTTTGTACGAAATGGAGGTCTTAACTTTTCAAGAATTGAGTTTTGAGATTGTTCGTTTTGATGAAATAATACATATCTGCTCGATTGATGCTTTGATTCTGGAGGTCCAATGAGTCGTTATTTCATTAGAGCGCAATATATTTAAACTGAATTGTACATTCTAAGCGGCTCAAGAGAGCCTTGTACTTCAAGTAAGCTTCTGGGACGTTCTTGGGGAAACAATACAGTTCGTCATAAACCTGAGGCGCCTTAACAATAGTATCATCCGAATCCTGGAGATGCTTGTAGTAGTTTCGGCCAAAGGCAGCAACGGTGCCGTTAACATACATGACGAGGGTATATTCTTCATTACCCACCACCATCCGTGCATCCTGCAAGTAAGGCGCCAGAGTAAATCCAGTGTAATGATTAGCTGTACTGGACGAGCCAAATAGTGCATAAGTACTGAGGCTTTTGCAGTAAACTTCCCCAGACCCGCGCTTCTTGACATACATAGTGTAGCGTTTGACATACCACAAGTTAACATTTTCATTCCCTGAAGTCTCGGCCGGGATTCATAGAAGAACTTCATCAGTGTATTCTGGCGTGATCGTTTTATTGAAGTTAACTCCCGTGCTGTAGACAACACTGTCCGCGTCCAACACAACGAAGCTGGCGTATTCATTAGTGGTAAGCTTGGCAATGCCAACACCGTCAAAGCCGATGTCAATCATTGCAGGAGATGTTAAAAAGTTGCGCGTGTCTGCATACGTTGTGCCAAATCGACTGTAGCTAGATATTCCCCAACATGCCATGGTGTTGTTTTCAAATAAGGCACACGGGCTTTGGAAATTGCTAACCACTGATCTCATCAGAGCATCGCCTTGATTGATTTCTCTATTGAGCTGGTAGTAGATTCCCCAAATGAGCGTTATGGAAGAATTAACGAAAACTTGACCAATAATTAACGCGACTAAACCAATTCCACAAGAAGAACCACCAATGATCCAATGCACCTTCCACATGTTGTCGTTCTCAATTGCGTTCTACTTAAACCAAAATCCTTTTTCTTTCCCCCTTTTCTTTCGTGCCTGGCTTTATTTATTCTTTAGTCTATAAAATGGGTATAACCAGAACTACAAAAATAAAAATAAAATCTAGGTCTAGCTAGAAGCCTTTTCTTTCAATTTCTGTTTCTTTTCTTTTCTTTCATTTTAACTTAACCATTCAAACCCCATAATTTACATACCCCTTTGAATATCTGAATAAGAAGATCTTTGTTTAACAAGTTTGGGTCTTGAAAAAACCCACTGGTCTGGATCCCTTTCCATTAATTCAAACCAAGTAACATCGATAGGATAAACGGGTTGACGATGATGGGCTTCTTCCCAATGTCTTTTGAGAATTGGTGCGTAGCTACTGCGCACTAAATATGCAGAAGCTGTAAGGCATCCACCAGCAAAGTCGGCGTGCTCCCCCTTTCTTTTAACTTTCCCGTTGCACGCAAGTAAACAAACTGACCACGATTTGTCCCCATAACGGTCCTACAGCTGATGCAAACCAGGAGGAACTTCACAAGAAGATTATTGATGTGATGGTCGAAAAGGATCGAGCTAATAAAGTCTTTTAAAGAAGCGAGAGAATAGTCTGCTTCTACTTTTACCACGATACTTTAGACACACAAACAATTCGTGACAGGTAGAATGAAGCTTTTCACAATATCAGTAAATTTCTGATATTTGTCTCTAAACTTGTATCATAGTAAAGTAGGATTCGTGCATGACAATATTGAGCTATTGTAACGCTTGGTAGTAGCAAATTTCATTTTAAGCAAGAAAGATCAAACCTTGCTCTTACCCAAGCCTAGGCATCTACACAAAAAGCACAATGCACCTAAAGCTTAGTTACTAAAATCATTTTTTAAAAGCTTTCACAGTTTAAACTCTGGGCCAACGATGTCTGGCGTTAGCAGTGGCACAAGCTGCTGTTCGAGAGCATGTCCAAGATTTGCATCTTGAATATTCGCATTCCAATACTCGTGTAGGCGTTCTGCACGTAACAACTGCCACGCCTCACGAACCTGCTCGAATGACTCAGCGAAATATGACTTATTATTGCTAAGATTTCTTGAGCAGATTAGCACATGAGCATGACAAGCTTGTGAATCCTGAGAACTAAACTCAAGACACCAAGCGCAGAAGCTATGACCACAACCATCATTACCACACTTTACAGCGCAACAACCGTCAAAATCGTGTACATATGCCTTGCAGTTCGGACAACATGTGCTCAAGATCTTCTCTTGAATATGTAGTAAATGCCGCTGTGCGTCGCGATTCTGTCCATCTGCACGCAAAGCTTCTGCTATGCGCCTTTGGATCTCTTGCTCAGCCCAAACTGCTGCTTCATTTTCTGCCTTCGTCTTCGCAATCAACAAAAGATGATTTAAAGCACTTGGTGCAAGACGAGTGATTTCTTGACCTGATATTCTTCCAACACATTCAGGTTTCATGCACTCCATCGTTCCATCAGCATCGACTCTTACGTTAGCTAGTGGCTGTGCCGCCGCTTCTATTGCAGATTCGATACAGTCTCTGCAAAGGAAGTCTCCCTCCTCGCAGCTCGTGCCTTCGGAAAGCTGATGCTCCTCCATGCATACTAGACATATCTTGAGAGGGATCTTAGGAGCTCCAAAAGCTTCATGTTGGAGTGCTTGGCGAGCAGTTGGACGCTGACCAGGATCTGTTGCGGTAAGAGCATCGATAAGTGTCTGCATCGCAGCAGTCCGTTCAGTGTGATACAGCTCCTTTAAGCTTACACCCACGGAATACATGTCCATCGCTGTTTCAAACTTATAAACAGGCCCATTCTGCAACTCGGGGGCAAGATACTTTGGCGTTGCTTGAAGTGATGTGTACGTTGCAGTGTAGTCTGCAACCTTAATTCCGTCGAAATCGCCGATTAATGGTGTCCCGTTGCTTGTGAGGAAAATGTTTTCTGGTTTGATGTCACAATGCACAATGCCGTGGGTATGTAAATCCGCCATACCGATGAGCAGGCCCATAGCAAGTCGGTCGCGCGCTGCTTTACCTTCGTTAGGATGAGACTCAATCCACTTGGCAAGGTCACCTTGCTCGTAGAAAGGCATGACAATACAGCCACGCGGTGCTCCATGAGTCATGTCCACAAAAGCACCAGTGATACGGATCACGTGCTGAGAAACAACTTTGCCCAGATTGGCAACTTGTTTGTAGAAGGTTTTGGATTGACTTGTATGCCCAAGCTGAAACTGTTTGAGAACTAGAGTTCTGCCATCTCCATCAAGAACCTTCTGGACAGTCTTACCTCCTCTGGAAGCTAGGAGTTCTCCAACAGGCTTGAAGTCTGAAATCTCGACGTTCGCCAGCCAAAGATCAGAACAAGCTACTTCAAAAACACCCTCTGCGCTTATGTGAAGCTTTTTCAGCCAGGCTCTATCTTGCAGTAGCTCAGGATAATGTTCCTGCGCATGTTGCAGAGTTTCAGCAAGCTTATGACGAAAGGCTTTGCTAAGCTCGATAGGATTGCCTTGAGAGAGAATGAGCTCTTGTTCATTGATTCGATCCCTAAAATATGCTCGAACCTCCTCGTCCAAGTCCTCTGTTTCAAGTTCTTTGGCTTTCTTTAGACTTTCTGTGGCTTTCCTCGACTTGTCAAGTTTCTGGTATAGCTCCTCAACATCTGAGGTACTTGGCTTTCCTAGACCCAGTACTACATAGTCATACAGTTCAGAGATCTCTTGTGGCGTGCACTTGCTCGCTCCATTCAACACAGCACTTGCAGAGTTATTTTCCAAACGAACAAATGTTGAACTTATCGCGCAAAGTATTCTGGACAATGGGCCACTAAGTGTATCTCCTTGTAGAACTTCGAGCTCTTCCTGGAGAGCACTCTCCAGTTTAGATAATTCGGGTTCTAGTTTCATGGCCTGCTCAGGTGTCATGCTCTTGGGACCCGGTAATTTATCACCAAGTTCTAGATCAGACAATTGAGAGAGGGCGCGTTTTTCAGCTTGTTGGCTTTGCTCGCCAACGTTGTTTGGTCTGTTTTCTCCGTTCTTCTTGTATTCTTCGACGCACCTGGCAGCCTGCACAACGAGTTCTCGGCACTGTTGGAAACCATCTGCGCTTGTCTCTTCAGTGACTGGTGCAAGATTGATATTTAAAAATAGTACCAAACTTTCAACTCTCACTTTGAATTCGCGCACTACATCCTCATCACTTTCGCAAAGGTTTGCACGAACCCATGGGTACACGGCCTGCAAAAGTGAATGCAGGTGCCTCCGTTCGGCGTTCCGCTTTTCGATGAGGCTGGGCAAGTCATTTGCAGAGCTTGCACGAATCTGGCCTTGTAGTGCGTCAAGACTCTCTTTGGAGTTCTTGATGTCAGCGGAAACCTGTCGCAACTTCACTTGGGCAAGGTAGTCCTGAATCGCCGGCCCTACGAATTCCTCAAGCAAGGCAATCCCAGTCTGCAGGGAGTTTTCTCTGACCCCGCCTCGGTCCGCGCGCAAGTCCGAGACTTCCTTGGCAAGCCGCACCACATTAGCGAAACGCACGTTCGCTCTATCCGTCAAATCTCTGAGGTGAACAAAAAGACGTAAACAAACGAGCAAAGTGATGTTGAAGTAGCAGCAGAAGCAGAAGCAAAAGTTAGGATTTCCCTCTATCTCAACAACACAGTTCGTGGAATGAATGACCACAATCCCAAACAAAGAAATCATATGAACTTACCCAAATATGTCCTCCCAAAGAGAACGCACCCTTTCGAACAATTTTTTAAAAGACAAATATGCATAGAAACTGCATTTTGTCAACGAATGAATAAACGAATGAAAGAGAATAAAAGCGCTTGTTAGAATAACGATAAACGCATCTAAAGATGGTCTCGCAAGTCCACGGAGAGACAGAAACAACCAGCGAAGCCACAGAGAGAATTCACGGAGACATAGAAAGAACCACAGAGAGAATTCACGGAGACACAGAAGGAACCACCGAAGCCATAGAGAGAACCACCGAAGCCAAGGCTCTGCACTATCAAATCCCATGGAGATGCAGGAATGAATGTCTGAGGAGGAACTAATGTACTCTCCAGGAGAACACACCTTTTCGAACAATTGTTTGGGAGTCAAAGACTTCCAACCATAGAAACTGCGTTTTGTAAACGAATGAATTAACGAATGGATTGTTAGAAAAGCGATGAACACATTTAAAGACGGCCTCGCAAGTCCATGGAGGCACAGAGAGAACCAGCGAAGGGAAGGCTCTGTGCAAGCTGGGGAAAGCAGCAGAGGGAACAGAACTTACTAGATTTGAACAGAAGGACATGTTTTATGCAAAGACTTTGCGACGGCCTTTGCACCCTCATTGCCAATCTTGTTATCCTGAAGACTGTGAGTGTAAACAATGAGTTCATTTGTTGTCAGGGGAGACAGTTCCAGGCAAATAGTTAGCGCTCTTTTTCCCTTGTTTTATTCTTTTATTTTCTTTTTTCTTTTTTAAATTAATTTAAAAAAAATAAATCGCAGGAGAAGTCATCTTCTTCTACTTCTGGCCCTCATTTAGTAAAGACAGACTTCCTCTTTTCCTTCCTTCTTCTCTTAATTTCTAAACTATCCAACTACAAAGTTGTAGCAGTAATTTCCTACCCCAAAGAAAGGTTAAAAAAAGAAAAGAAAGAGGAACCGTAGTACTATCTATAAAACGAGGCTGCCGACGGCTTTCTATGGAAGATTCCACAAACGTACAACAATTGTTGAAGGTTCTTGCATCCCTCGAGTGCGTCTGCGACGGCCTTTGCGCCCTCATCGCCAATGTTGTTCTTATGAAGACTGTGAGTATAAACAATGAGTCGATTTGTTGTCGGGAAAGACAGCTTCAGTCAGTGATTCTATTGATCCTCTCTTTTTTTCTTCAAAATGACTAATAAAAAATAATCCCACGTCTTCTTCTTCTCCTTTCGTATTTTATCCCCTTTCTCTTGAAAAGAAAAGAGGTCTCTTCCTTTCTAAACTACATTTCAATTCCTTTCCACTCGAATCATCATTAAAAAGAAAGAAAGAAAGAAAGAAAGAAAGAAAGAAAGAAAGAAAGAAAGAAAGAAAGAAAGAAAGAAAGAAAGGAAGGAAGAGAGAAACTAGGGTACCTATACCTTTTCGGGGATGATTCCACCAACGTACCACAAACGTTGAAGGTTCTTGCATCCCTCGAGTGCCTTTGCGACGACCTTTGCGCCTTCGTCGCCAATTCCATTTCCCCAAAGCCTGTGAGTATAAATATATAAGTTTTCATTCGTTATCAGGAAAGGCAGCTCAGGTCAGTGATTCTATTGATCCTCTTTTACTTTCTTCAAAATGCCTAACAACAGCTCTTCTTCTTCATCTTCTGCTTTCGCATTAAATAAAGACACTAGTAGTAGACTTCCTTTATTCCTTGCTTCTGTTCTTAATTTCTATACTTTCCAACAACTTAGGTACACACAACAGAAGCAGTGTTTCGTTTTGGTGCCTCTTTAACACAAAAAGAAAGCAAGCAAGAAAGAGAAAGAAAGGAAGAAAGAGAGGAACCGTAGTAGGTAGATAGGTACTACCTATTACGAGGCTACCTATGGCTTTCCGTGGATAATCAGATTCCATCCACCAACGTACTCTAAAGTTTTAAGGTTCTTGCACCCCTCGAGCATCTTTGCGACGGCCTTTGCGCCCTCATCGCCAACGTCATCTCCACCAAGCCTGTGTTTGTTTGTTGGTGAACCAGTGAGAGTGAGTATGTATGCCATTTCCAACTTCGTTAGTGCCACTACAAGTACAAAACAATGCTTCTTCTACAAACCAAACCAGCTTGCTTTCTACAACACATCGATCACACGATGCCCCTTCTTCTGTCTCCTCCTCTCTCGATCGTGTACTTACTTTATCTCCGTCGTGTCTTCTCTGATGTCCTTAATTTCGTTTGCCTTAGTCATCGTGTTGCAGCAGTGAGTGTCACCTTTGACGGATGGAGTAAACGAACTGATCAATCGCGTTGATTGCTTTGTCTTTGTCTTTGCTTTGGCGCTCGAAAGAGAGAGAGATAGAGTAGTTTGAGTCTATGCTCGTGCTGCTGATCAAGAATGGAGACTTCTGATCTCTTCTTCTTCTTCTTCTTCTTCTTCTTCTTCTTCTTCTTCTTCTTCTTAGTAGCAGCAGCAGCAGCAAGGAAGGAGGATCGGGCGGACTCCTCGCGATGCCTCTGCAGACCAACCTCGCCCACGAGCAACGAATGCGTGGACGGGGGTGGCGCTTGAGAGGTCGCGGGGGCGTGGATATCGTGCGCGCGAGCTGCCTCGTATTGCGAGTTTGCAAGGATGGCTTGCTTTGGCGAGAGTAATAGGTTGGAGTTAATGATAGTTGCATATGCAGGTTGAGTGCTCCATACGTGTCCTCTGATGTTTTCGAAAATCCAATAATCCATCAAGCCAATTTTTTCTGAGAGCGCAAGGTGTGAAAATGGAGTTTGCACTTGAAGAAAGACGAGGAGGCAAAGCAGAAATTGAAAGGGGGGCTCTCTCACTGTGATTGTGGAGATTAACTGTTCGAGCTAATGTTTTAATAGTTATTGTTGCAGAGTAGCTTGTGCAGTGGAGCGTGCAGAGGTAGTCGGACAAGGATGGTGAACTCTCGAGAAAGCGAAAGAGGATAATATTGCAGGATGAATGTATTATGTTGGGCAGGAGAGCTAGATAAGGTGAGTTGAGGTGAGGCGAGGCTAGACACTTCGTGGTATAATATTTCAATAGGTATATGATAAAAATTAAGTCGGGTTATTGCAGCAAAAGAAGGAGATTGAGTTTTGATTGCCATCGCGAGGATGGCTTGCTTTGGCGAGAGTAACAGGTTGGAGTTAATAATAGTTGCATATGCAGGTTGAATGCTCCATACGTGTCCTCCGATGTTTTCGAAAATCCAATAATCCATCAAGCCAATTTTTCCTGAGAGCGCAAGGTGTGAAAATGGAGTGTGCTCTTGAAGAAAGACGAGGAGGCAAAGCAGAAATTGAAGGGGCGCTCGCTCACTGTGATTGTGGAGATTAACAGTTCGAGCTAATGTATTAATAGTTATTCTTGCAGAGTAGCTTGCGCAGTGGGTGTGCAGAGGTAGTCGGACAAGGATGGGGAACTCACGAGAAAGCAAAAGAGGATGATACAGGTAGGCTGAACGTATCATGTTGGACAGGAGAGCTAGGTGAGTTGAGGTGAGGCGAGGTTAGACACTTTGTGGTAAATTACTTCAATAGGTATATGATAAAAACTAAGTCGGGTTATTGCAGCAAAAGAAGGAGATTGAGTTTTGATTGCCATCGCGTATTGTATAACGAGTAGTAGGCAAACAAAAAAAAGGGAGAAAAAAGTTGTGACTTGAACCGTGGAGTTGCTTTCTTATCGTGGTAAGTTAAAAAAATAAAAGGAAAAAACATTCAACACCGGGGCTTCGCATGCAGTCCCCTATCATACTACTGACCCGGCCCTACGCGACTTTACTTCTCAGTGCGAATGAGATGAGGTGTTACCCGCGTGGTATGATCGAATGTGCTGAAGAGAGGGTGCATGATGGATTTATAGTCACTTACTTACTTTTTTGACGACTTAGGTGCAAGATAGGTAGTATTGGGAGAGAGTGGAACCTCTGCAGCAAGCATCCCTGCAAAACATATTCTAGTAGTAGGCTTTAGGAAATAGGAATAGCCTTGAAAGAGCGAGAAAGAAAGGAGGTCAGCACATGCAGAACCCTGAGTAGGCAAAGTTAGGTTCGTAATAGTAAAATATCCTTTCACTTCGGGAGCACTAAAAAGCATCTCCTTCTTAGAGGAAACCATAGTAACTCAAAAAGTGCACAACTCTGTCATCGACTTGCAGCTTTACGTCCAGCAGGTTCGAAACCTTCTGCAACGACTGGGACTGTGCCACGAGCTTAGCTGAAAAGGCACACGCACGCGCTCACTGGTTAAGGTATAGATCGTTACTTGCTGCAATGTCGGACCACCCACGTGTTCTCGCTGCTCTTGAAAAGCTTCAGAATGGCGCTACAACATTGAGGTAAGTTAACACGCTTGCGTGCTTGCGTGCTTGCTTGCTTGCTTGCTTGCTTGCTTGCTTGCTTGCTTGCTTGCTTGCTTGCTTGCTTGCTTGCTTGCTTGCTTGCTTGCTTGCTTGCTTGCTTGCTTGCTTTGCTTGCTTGCTTGCTTGCTTGCTTGCTTGCTTGCTTGCTTGCTTGCTTGCTTGCTTGCTTGCTTGCTTGCTTGCTTGCTTGCTTGCTTGCTTGCTTGCTTGCTTGCTTGCTTGCTTGCTTGCTTGCTTGCTTGCTTGCTTGCTTGCTTGCTTGCTTCATTGATTATGCATTAATCAAAGAGGAAAATGACAACAAAACAAAGAGGAAATCCTAAAAGCCAACCTAGATCACTCACGTCCATGCATGCATGCGTGCATCTATTGTAATATGTAACGTGTAATGTATTGCTTGCCATCATTCAATCAAATCGACAGTTTTGGTAAAAACAATATCGGCTCAGAGGGCGCCAAGGCAGTGGCTGCGGCGCTGAAAGAGAACCGTTCGCTGACATCACTATCGTAAGTTGTCTACGCAACACCGCAGGTCATGGGTTTGTTTGTACATGATGCTTGCTTCGTTGGTGTGCTGATTTGGTCGGTGTTGTTTTGCAAGTTTATGCAATCACTTGTTTGTTTGATGGATGGATGCGTTGTCTGTTTGAGTGAGTATACATCCATCGAACAAAGAGCAAAATGACAACACAACAAAGATAAATGCTGAAAGCCAACCTAGATCACTCACGTCCATGCGTGCATCTAATGCAATGTAATCATTCAATCAAATCGACAGTCTTTCCTTCAACAAAATCGGCGACGAGGGCGGCAAGGCAGTGGCTGCGGCGCTGAAAGAGAACCGGTCGCTGACATCACTTGAGTAAGTTTGTTCACGCAACACCACAGCTCATGGACTTGTTTGTACATTATGCTTGGTTTGTTGTTTGGTGGGTGGGTCGGTGTTATTTTGCAAGTTTATGCAATAGCTTGTTTGTTTGTTTGATTGTTTGGTTGATGGATGGATGGATGGACGGATAAGTTGTCTGTTTGGGTGAGTATACATCCATCGAACAAACAACAAAATGACAACACAACAAAGATGAATGCTGAAAGTCAACCTAGATCACTCACGTCCATGCATGCATGCGTGCATCTGATGCAATGTAATCTACTGCTTGCCATCATTCAATCAAATCGACAGTCTTCGGGAGAACAATATCGGCGACGAGGGCGGCAAGGCAGTGGGTGCGGCGCTGAAAGAGAACCGGTCGCTGACATCACTTGAGTAAGTTGTCTACGCAACAGCGCAGCTCATGGACTTGTTTGTACAGGATGCTTGCTTTGTTGTTTGGTGGGTGGGTCGGTGTTGTTTTGCAAGTTTATGCAATGGCTTGTTTGTTTGTTTATTTGATGGATGGATGGATGGATGGATAAGTTGTCTGTTTGAGTGAGTATACATCAATCGAACAAACAGCAAAATGACAACACAACAAAGATAAATCCTGAAAGCCAACATAGATCACTCACGTCCATGCATGCATGCGTGCATCTATTGTAATATGTAATGTGTAATGTATTGCTTGCCATCATTCACTCAAATCGACAGTCTTCGGGAGAACAATATTGGCGACGAGGGCGTCAAGGCAGTGGCTGCGGCGCTGAAAGAGAACCGGTCGCTGACATCACTTGAGTAAGTTGTCTACGCAACACCGCCGCTCACGGACTTATTTGTATATAATGTTTACTTTGTTCGTTGGTCGGTCAGTCGGTCGTTGTTGTTTTAAAAGTCTGTTCAACCGCCTGTTTGCTTGATGGATGAATATGTTGTATGTTTGACTGCGTATGCATCCATCGAACAAAGAGCAAAATGACAACATAACGAAGATCAAATTTCGAAAGCCAACCTAGATTACTCACGTCCATGCATGCATGCGTGCATCTAATGTAATGTATAATGTGTCATGTACTGCTTGTCATGATTCAACTTGTCATGATTCAATCAAATCGACAGTCTTGGAAACAACAATATCGACTCAGAGGGCGGCAAGGCAGTGGCTGCGGCGCTGAAAGAGAACCGGCCGCTGACATCACTATCGTAAGTTTTCTACGCAACAGCGCAGCTCATGGACTTGTTTGTACAGGATGCTTGCTTTGTTGTTTGGTGGGTTAGTCGGTGTTGTTTTGCAAGTTTATGCAATGGCTTGTTTGTTTGTTTGTTTGTTTGATGGATGGATGGATGGATGGATAAGTTGTCTGTTTGAGTGAGTATACATCAATCGAAAATGACAACACAACAAAGATAAATCCTGAAAGCCAACCTAGATCACTCACGTCCATGCATGCATGCGTGCATTTATTGTAATATGTAATGTGTAATGTATGGCTTGCCATCATTCATTCAAATCGACAGTCTTGGAGGGAACGAAATCGGCGACGAGGGCGGCAAGGCAGTGGGTGCGGCGCTGAAAGAGAACCGGTCGCTGACATCACTATCGTAAGTTGTCTACGCAACACCGCCGCTCACGGACTTATTTGTATATAATGTTTACTTTGTTCGTTGGTCGGTCGGTCGGTCGTTGTTGTTTTAAAAGTCTGTTCAACCGCCTGTTTGCTTGATGGATGAATATGTTGTATGTTTGACTGCGTATGCATCCATCGAACAAAGAGCAAAATGACAACATAACAAAGATCAAATTTCGAAAGCCAACCTAGATTACTCACGTCCATGCATGCATGCGTGCATCTAATGTAATGTATAATGTGTCATGTACTGCTTGTCATGATTCAACTTGTCATGATTCAATCAAATCGACAGTCTTTCTCGCAACGATATCGGCTCAGAGGGCGGCAAGGCAGTGGGTGCGGCGCTGAAAGAGAACCGGTCGCTGACAAAACTCAAGTATGTTTTCTACGCAACAGCGCAGCTCATGGACTTGTTTGTACAGGATGCTTGCTTTGTTGTTTGGTGGGTTAGTCGGTGTTGTTTTGCAAGTTTATGCAATGGCTTGTTTGTTTGTTTATTTGATGGATGGATGGATGGATGGATAAGTTGTCTGTTTGAATGAGTATACATCAATCGAACAAACAGCAAAATGACAACACAACAAAGATAAATCCTGAAAGCCAACATAGATCACTCACGTCCATGCATGCATGCGTGCATTTATTGTAATATGTAATGTGTAATGTATTGCTTGCCATCATTCATTCAAATCGACAGTCTTGGAGGGAACGAAATCGGCGACGAGGGCGTCAAGGCAGTGGCTGCGGCGCTGAAAGAGAACCGGTCGCTGACATCACTTGTGTAAGTTGTCTACACAACACCGCAGCTCGTGGCCTTGTTTGCACATGATGCCTGCTTTGTTGTTTGGTGGGTTAGTCGGTGTTGTTTTGCAAGTTTATGCAATAGCTTGTTTGTTTGTTTGATTGTTTGGTTGATGGATGGATGGATGGATAAGTTGTCTGTTTGAGTGAGTATACATCCATCGAACAAAGAGCAAAATGACAACACAACAAAGATAAATCCTGAAAGCCAACATAGATCACTCACGTCCATGCATGCATACGTGCATCTATTGCAATGTAATATAATGCTTTCCATCATTGAATCAAATCGACAGTCTTTCTGAAAACAAAATCGGCTCAGAGGGCGCCAAGGCATTGGCTGTGGCGCTGAAAGAGAACCGGTCGCTGACATCACTTGAGTAAGTTGTCTACGCAACACCGCCGCTCACGGACTTGTTTGTATATGATGTTTACTTTGTTCGTTGGTCGGTCGGTCGGTCGTTGTTGTTTTAAAAGTCTGTTCAACGGCCTGTTTGCTTGATGGATGAATATGTTGTATGTTTGACTACGTATGCATCCATCGAACAAAGAGCAAAATGACAACATAACAAAGATCAAATTTCGAAAGCCAACCTAGATTACTCACGTCCATGCATGCATGCGTGCATCTAATGTAATGTATAATGTGTCATGTACTGCTTGTCATGATTCAACTTGTCATCATTCAATCAAATTGACAGTCTTTCTCGCAACGATATCGGCTCAGAGGGCGGCAAGGCAGTGGCTGCGGCGCTGAAAGAGAACCGGTCGCTGACAAAACTCAAGTATGTTTTCTACGCAACAGCGCAGCTCATGGACTTGTTTGTACAGGATGCTTGCTTTGTTGTTTGGTGGGTTAGTCGGTGTTGTTTTGCAAGTTTATGTAATCGCTTGCTTGTTTGTTTGGTTTGTTTGATGGATGGATAGATGGATAAGTTGTCTGTTTGACTGAGTATACATCCATCTAACAAAGAACAAAATGACAACACACAAAGATGAAATCCTGAAAGCCAACCTAGATCACTCACGTCCATGCATGCAAGCTGGCGTGCATCTATTGTAATATGTAATCTACTGCTTGCCATCATTCAATCAAATCGACAGTCTTTCGGGCAACAATATCGGCGACGAGGGCGCCAAGGCAGTGGCTGCGGCGCTGAAGGAGAACCGGTCGCTGACATCACTTGAGTAAGTTGCCTACGCAACACCGCAGCTCGTGGACTTGTTTGTACATGATGCTTGGTTTGTTGTTTGGTGGGTGGGTCGGTGTTGTTTTGCAAGTTTATGTAATCGCTTGTTTGTTTGATGGATGGATGGGTTGTCTGTTTGAGTGAGTATACATCCATCGAACAAACAACAAAATGACAACACAACAAAGATGAATGCTGAAAGTCAACCTAGATCACTCACGTCCATGCATGCATGCGTGCATCTGATGCAATGTAATCTACTGCTTGCCATCATTCAATCAAATCGACAGTCTTGAACGCAACGATATCGGCGACGAGGGCGCCAAAGCAGTGGCTGCGGCGCTGAAAGAGAACCGGTCGCTGACATCACTATCGTAAGTTAACTTAGTAACACCGTAGTTTATGGACTCGTTTGTACACGAGGCTTGGTTAGTTGTTTGGTGGGTGGGTCGGTGTTGTTTTGCAAGTTTATGTAATCGCTTGTTTGTTTGATGGATGGATGGGTTGTCTGTTTGAGTGAGTATACATCCATCGAACAAACAACAAAATGACAACACAACAAAGATGAATGCTGAAAGTCAACCTAGATCACTCACGTCCATGCATGCATGCGTGCATCTGATGCAATGTAATCTACTGCTTGCCATCATTCAATCAAATCGACAGTCTTGAACGCAACGATATCGGCGACGAGGGCGCCAAAGCAGTGGCTGCGGCGCTGAAAGAGAACCGGTCGCTGACATCACTATCGTAAGTTAACTTAGTAACACCGTAGTTTATGGACTCGTTTGTACACGAGGCTTGGTTAGTTGGTTGGTTCGTTGCTTCGTGGGTTGTCTAGTGTGTTATTTTGCCGATGTTTTTCTTCGCGCCATTGCAAGTATGTTGTGGAATTGAATGTTTGGTTGAGTGTGGATCTAACAGAGAGCATGATAACATCAGAGAATAAATGAAACTGTACTGGCAATACTGTGGGTGCCTTTTGATGACGTGAAATTGTTAACTGACGAACGGAGTTGAGGTCATTTGGATTTTACTGATACTACTAGAATGGCCCGGGGGATGAATGAAATGCGCGAGGAGCTCGAATTGAATAAGCAAATTCGTTCTGCAAAGACAAGAAGGACAAGACTTGAGCAGATATCTCGTGAGCTTCGTTGTATACATGTTGTGAACGATGCACTTTCTCTGCCGTTTTCCGTGAAGCGTAGTCTTCGTACACAAACCTGGCCTGTTAACAGCTCGAATGAGCTGAGTTCAAAAGAGGACTATCTTTCTGCGCAGAAAGTAGAGCTTGATATGTTGGAAGCTGCAAATGTTGCCTTTAGTGAAGCATTGGGATATCTAGGCCCTTATATTTTTGAATAAAAGAAGTTCTGAATATATTTTTTTTTGTTAAACCTTGTTGCTTGTATGTAAAACTACAGAAATGATATTACTATTTTATAGATTCATAGAATTTTGATTGTGCTAGAAAATATTAATTATAATATAGTGTGTAGGTGTTGGAAACATTTTCATTGAATACCAAGATTGACAATTTAAGAAGCGAATAAATTAAACGCTGCAAGAGTCATAGACAACATTCTGAAAGACGTTGGAGAACAAGACACAGTTAGTGAACGCGCATGCAGCAACCAGAGATTTTCAAGAAGTGAAGTGAAAATTTGTCGTAAAGCTCAAATCCCCGATGTTTGCATTTAGAAACAATGATTGAGGGTCATTGTATGAATAAAATATAACCTGACGTTAAATAATGCCTTAGAAGTCCATAATTCTTCATACACATCCTGGAGTGTGGATGTGAAGGTAAGTTTAGAAGTTGTTTTCAAGTTTATCAAATCCCTGAACCCAAATTTTTGGTTAGTATTTATTAAAGTATTACTCGAGCTTCAGCTTTTTAAAGCACATGGTTTGCTCGTGACGACCTTTCCAAGTTTGAGAAGGCTCGATAAATTATGGAAATGCAACAACTTCTGAAGCAACGTCTATGGGCAGCTTGACCATTGTTTTTCTATAACTGCCAGACAAGATATTTAATGATACATGTGATTTAATAACTAATAACCTGTTGCAAAATGATCAATAATGAGAATGTGAATCCCTTCACCAACAAGGATGGCGTCGTTGTGCATTGTTGTGCGTTGAAGGAAAATGGTGTTGCAGGCCTCATTCAGTACCAAAGTCATATCTATCCAGGTGTCTTACCCAAATGTAAATTAACGCTACCCTTCAATGTGAAATCTATGTATTCAGTTTGTCTGTGTCTAGAAACTCAATAAACTCAATACTATCCTTTTCTCTTTCACACTTTTCATCAGGCCTCTCTGGCCACCTTACTAGAGTTCGTTCTTTTGTCAGACTCACTCTGTGCGCTCCATTGCAGAAGCTAATATGTAATAGCTATAGTTATCAAACCAGAAATTTTGTATCCTGGAAAAGTATCCTGATAGAGACTGTTTTCAAATCAACGAAAGAGCTAGGAGAAACATGTGATCACGCAAAAGCTCGAGCAGTCAATAGTATCATGGTAATATCTCTAACAAAGTCTGCTGCGCATAAATGCTTTGATTCTGGTCTGATCTGATTACATTTTCGATGAACTCAATAAGCAATCTCTTTTCTAAGGCAGCTTCTATCGCCCTATAGCGAGGGACAAAGGTGCAAGAGCTGCGTATGGCATTGAATCCACCGTGCATCTGGCGCCCCATAGTGTGATGAGGTGGACTCACGTCGTATTAATTGTCTGAAAGAGCAGAGCCTTACTGTGGATGCATTGCCTTTCTTCCTCCCTTCCTTTCACGACCTCCATTGCTTGGACGGCTCCACATGCTGGCCTGCTTCACAATCTTACGACGAAAGTAATTGGTTTAACTTATGCACATTCAATCTGAAAGCAAAGGGATTGTAGTATTAATTAGCCGTGGCGTTATATAGTGCAACATAGCTTTCTAGTTTCGAGATGGCCTGATTTTGTTTAATCGTAAGAACAAATTCGTACACCAACAATCTACGCTCGAATGAAGCTGAACGAATCACTCATATCCGGCATAAAACTCATCTGAAAATCCAAAGCATGCAACACTGATCAGAACTGGATCTCAAGAAACCCGAACATTTATGAATCAATGACAGTGACGGGTGTCTAGGTGTTCGTAGCTGTACTTAATAAGTGTCTACTGGGCATAACATCATTCTTGTAAGCTCTGCCACTCCGATGATAAGCTTGTAGATATACTAAGATGGAGTCGAGCAGCATTGCATCAGCCTCTAAACTTGCCCTCAAATCCTCACGTTCAAAGCAACTCTTTCTTCTTTATCTGGTCCCAACGTTCATCTTGCTTACACAACTCTTCAGTACTCTCACTCTGACCAAACATTTGAAACACTTTGTGAATGTTTACTAAGATTTTCCCAAATGACTTAGAACCCATTTTTCTTCTTGGACCCTTTTCACTCTTAGTGCACTGTTTTGCGACTCATTCTAGACCTCATCCGATTCCTTCTTTAGTTCAATCAGTGTCGCGTTTCCTAGTTGATTGGAAGGCAATCGGAGAGAAGAAAGAAGGGATCTGAGCAAGGATAGGCTAGCCTTCAGAATGGTGAACGAAGAGGTTGCGTGCGTGGAGCGCAGTCGCAGCTCTTTGAGAAAACTAAGTTCATCAGAGTCAGTTAGGTTAGCTATGTGTGGGCTAAGAAGACTTGGCTTATGTCGCCGGTGAGACTTGACTGATTGATTATTTTGTGTGTTTTGGGCATGCTTGCTTGTGGAGCTTCTTCTTCTTGGAGAGGTGTGCAATTTCCTTGTTGCACTTAAGCGTGCACAATAAGAGGATTGCGTTTTAACTCTAAAAGATTTTCGATTGAAAGATATTTCTTTTAACTTTACTCTTAAAATGGAAAAGTAAAAGAAATCTTGAACTTGAAAGAAGGAAGAGTTTTTTTTAAATTAAATTTTAATGGAGTATCAGGCGAATGCATTCATTAGACAACTTGTATTGAAACGGTCTAGAGGGCGAGGACCTCAGTAAGAATTGTCTTTTCTAACGTAGTTGTAATGACCTCCGGGCAGCAGGGGAGGATGCAAGAGCTGCGATCGATCTTCGAAGTGCCAGAAGCAGCCTGTGACAAGGAGCCTTGGACTGAAAACATTTATGATTGAGACGTCCTTGTAGATACACACATCTGCATATAATAAGCTGGTAGGCTTCAATACTGTGCAATGCAGGAATTTATGTCTCGTGTTGTTCGAAATCAGCCAGTGTTTGTTTACCTTCTATTTGTTGCTATCCGGTTAAGGGTATTAATAATTTGATCCGCTAATAAACTTATATATCTTGCCTTATTCGTCTTAGTATCACAGGTACTTCAACTGTTCATGCAGCAAACATGACCCAAGGTACCATATCAAGTTTTTGGAAGAAATTCCCCGCAGCGAATTTCACTTTTTGAAATGAAAGAAACTCATGTAAAAATATTTGAAAATTTCCAAATATGCCACCATTCATTTGGTATTTTCAAACCTCCCAAACAAGCGACCACCTGCAATAACATACCATTTTTTATGCGTCGGAGGGCCCTTGTTCAACGCGGCCACTGAACGGGAAACCGTCAGAACAGAACAGAACAGTTGACAAGTTCCAACTGTTGCTGGTTTTGTGAGTTCTCGAGGTGGCGCGAGGAAGGGTGTGTGCGGACGGGTTCAACTCTGTTGGACTTGTGAAGCACTCTAAATACTTCCTGATAAATGCGCTAAGATTGGATCTGAGACAGCGTGTGCCGTTTGGGTACATTTTGAAGCTGTCGCGGTCTTGAAGCTTCGTATTGTTACGTAGATCTTCGCAAAGTTTTGATCTGAACCGAAGGCGTGAGGACCGTTG